>JAOEGL010000004.1:47920970-49254164 GCA_034509955.1 Urosaurus nigricauda | reverse complement strand
TCAGTACAGCTCAGAAGTTTACCGTAATTAATTTAGAGTTAGATTCTGTACTTCTTATTAATTCCTCAGATAGGAAACTCCTTAATGAATTTTTCAAAGAAATCAATGTGGAGGTCAAATTAAAAACTAATAGTGTGGTGTGACCCTTCAGAAGAATTAATGAATGTGCCTCAAATTTCCAGTAGTGATGACAGTTTACGAAATGGAAATGACTTTGAGACTAGTTAATTCCTAAAATGTAGGCTACTGGGCCATGAAGCCCTCCTAACTAATTTCAGACACATCAGAATGGATTGTGTTAGAATAACTCTGAGAATGGGAAGGAAGGAAGGAAGGAAGGAAGGAAGGCGGGCACTTCTACCACATCTTAGGTGTGTTTTTATATATAAAAGGCCTCCCTTCAACCACCATCTTGAGGGGAGAGAAAGGCAGGCCACCTCCTGCTGGAAGAAAGAAGAGCCCTCCCTTCAACCACCATCTTGAGGGGAGAGAGATGCAGGCCACCTCCTGCTGCAAGCAAGAAGAGCCCTCCCTTCAGCCACCATCTTGAGGGGAGAGAAAGGCAGGCCACCTCCTGCTGCAAGCAAGAAGAGCCCTCCCTTCAACCACCATCTTGAGGGGAGAGCGATGCAGGCCACCTCCTGCTGGAAGAAAGAAGAGCCCTCCCTTCAACCACCACCTTGAGGGGAGAGAGATGCAGGCCACCTCCTGCTGCAAGCAAGAAGAGCCCTCCCTTCAGCCACCATCTTGAGGGGAGAGAAAGGCAGGCCACCTCCTGCTGGAAGAAAGAAGAGCCCTCCCTTCAACCACCATCTTGAGGGGAGAGCGATGCAGGCCACCTCCTGCTGGAAGTAAGAAGAGCCCTCCTTCAACCACCATCTTGAGGGGAGAGAGAGATGCAGGCCACCTCCTGCTGGAAGCAAGATGAGCCCTCCCTTCAACCACCATCTTGAGGGGAGTTAATTGTCTAATTAACAAATTGTAAGCCGCTCTGATAGCTTTGGCTGAAGAGCGGGGTATAAATAAAATGTATTATTATTATTATTATTATTATTATTATATAACTTCCAGAATCCTACTGGTCTTACTGGGAACTGTGATCCAATGTCATTTTTTCCCAATTCTGCATTGTACACATATCTTGATCCCCATGATTTGTTTGTTCAAGGAATGGAATCTAATTTTCGGTAGCCAATAAATCACTGCCTGTATTCTTCTGTTGGACACGGTGGTTTAGCAGTTAAAATGCTGACTCTGATGACCACAAGGTTGTCAGGTCAGTAGTTTGAGACACAAGTGCAGTGTGATGGACTGAACTCCCATCACTAGTCCCAACCTCAGCCAACTAGTAGTTTGAAAGCATGTAAAAATGCAAATAGTACTACCTTGGTGGGAAGGAAACGTCATTATTTGTACCTTGGCATTAAATCATGCTGGCCACATGACCACGGAGTCATCTTGGAAAATGCTAGCTCCCTTAGCTTAGTAACAGAGATGAGCAGCACCCCCTTACAGTTGGATATGACTTGACAATCGTGTCAAAGGAGAAACCTTTACCTTTATTCTTGTGTTATCCTTGGAGGGGGGGATTGGGGGTTCAGGACAACATGGGAAATAATCTCTAATCCAAGAAAACTAAGGATAAATACAAATGTAATGAACAATGGATTACAATGTCATTCAACAGATTTCTATTAATAATAATAATAATAACCACCTTTATTTATATATTGCTGTAAATTTACACAGCACTGTACATCAATCTTTTAATTAGATGGTTCCCTGCTCTCAAGCTTACAATCTAAAAAGACACGACACAAAAGGTGAAGGGAATGGTGGTGGGAAAGGATGAGGCCCAGTGGTTCTTCTCTCCCTCTGGGGCCTGGACCAAGGTAGAAGGACTGGAGAGAGGGCTTGGCTTCTTAATGCATAGTTAAAATGATGCATCCTGGGGCAGACAAGGGCACACTCCTGGGAACGTTTCCCTAAACAATATAGTCTTTAACTCAATTTTGAAACTGGTTAGAGAAGCGATGAGGCACGCACATGAGGGAATAAGGTTCCAGGAGTGAGGGGCAGCAAGTGAGAAGGGACGAATCCAGAATGAGGCAGTGAAAATCCTAGGCTGGGACAGGAGATCTTGACTACCAGAATGGAGGATTTATATGTCACGGAAGAAGACTACAAAGTTGAAATGCATCTGGCAGTGGAAACCATACTCACTTTGTACATGAGTCATTAAATGTATTACTTTTTGTTTTTCCTTATAGATATTATTTTGTAAATCTGATATTGGGGTTCTCCGGGCACTGTTGGATTAAAACTCTTATCAGTTTTAGCCAGCTTAGCTAATGGTGAAGGAAGATGGGAATTTCAGTCCAACTGCTTATTAATTTGTAGTTGAAGACTTTCATGGACGGCATCCATAGTTTTTTGTGGGGCTTTTGGGCTATGTGGCCATGTTCTAGAAGAGTTCCTTTCTGACGTTTCACCAGCATCTGTGGTTGGCATCTTCAGAGAGATGCCAGCCACAGATGCTGGTGAAATGTCAGAAAGGAACTCTTCTAGAACATGGCTCCATAGCCCGAAAGCCCACAAAAACTATTTATTTATTTATTTTTATCCCACATTTCTCCCAAGTTTAAAGGGTCACATGGAGCTATAAATAATGTGTACTGTGTATTCACATTTTATGTATGTGCTCATAATATAAGCATTGAATGTGTAAATAATGTATTGATTTTTTTTTTGATTTGAAACATTATAGTTTGGTTTGCAAACATTTAATGAGCATGTATGTCATAGTAAACTGTGTAAAAACACATAGTATGATATTGAAATTGTTTGAGACATTGTTTGGGGGATTCACACACATGTGCTGGAGGCAAATTGTAATTTACCCCTTTTCCTTGGACTTTGCAAGGTTGAATCTGTGTTAAGTAAGTATATATACAGATACATCTTGCCTAAATCACATATGCATAAAAATTTATATATGAAGGCTAAAGCACTGTGCAGTATACAACCAACTATTTTGCATGCAAGACTTGGTCTATGTTACTGAATTAATTTCACATTTTTAATCTGGTAAAGTGTTATTGGCTAATTACATTTGTTTCTGCATATCTTTAACTAAAAGCGCCCTTTTTTGCTCTTAAGACATACAGGCAGATACAGGCTGTGGCACATTGATCCTATTTCACTTGTCTAAACAGTAAATGCTTCCCTTCCATCATCCATCAAACTGGTTGCTAATTGTGACAAAGTCTGTAGTCTTATATACACTTAAACTCAATGGGACTTACTGCTGAGTAGAGATATGTATAATGGTTCAGTAACTTGCAGCTGTTCTGTAACACTAGAGATGTATTGTGAGAGTATCAGAGCAATTGTATATATGTTAAGTGAGGACAGATGGCAATATAGAAAGTGGTGCAAACAAACCATGACAATGTTCTGTCAGTCATAGTGAATGGTGTGGACTTTCAATGTTTCTTCTTCATTATGCCAGCTTTAGAGCTAGCATAGTGTCTTTTCTATTTTAATTGTTGCAATGGAAAGGCATCTGTTGGTGGATCTTCTCTTCTTCATTCCAAGATTCTTCTTTGATTATGGAGTTGATAATTAATAATTTGAAACAAACAAACAACAAATGGCTTCATTTATATACTGCTTCATACACTTAAGGAGTGTCTAAGTGGTTTACAACTTTAAGCTATTTGCCCCCCAACAATCTGGGTACTCATTTTAACGACCTCGGAAGGATGCAAGCCTGAGTCGAGCTTCAGCCCTTATGCTGATCTTGAACTCGCAACCTTATGGTTTTGAGTGAGTGGCTGCAGTACAGGCATTTAATCACTGTGCCACCAGGGCTGTCTTGAAGCAAGCAGTTGAAGCAAACAACTGATAATTTTAATTTTCTTACTTCTAGAAGAAAGTCTTCAAAAACTGTGAAAAACATTGAGTGCAAGTTTTGTACACATTCTGTACAAAAATACACATAGGTCAGTATTCTAGATCTGCTACTTAGCCATGTAGCTAAGTGGTGCCTCCTGGCCCAATTTCCTGATCTGGACTTTACCAGGCAGAAGCTATTGTGAGTAATAGGAGTCTGTTTTCCTGTCAATCTGGGCATAGAACACTGCTGTTACCACTTCCTCCTACCAATGATCTCTGTTGACATAGAAGCTGGAACTTTGTCTTAATTCTTCTTCACGTGGGAGATTGCTTATGGGAGGAGAGTATTTTCTATACAGAAAATGTTATTTCCTGAGCAGAAAATGCTCTTCTCTGCACACAAAAATCATATACAAATTTTACACAGAATAAGTCATAACAAGGGAGATTATCTCCAGTCCAAGGTTCTCCTCAGTGGGGTCTTCTGACACTGAAGTTGGGTTTATAAAAATAATTTTCCAAATATTTTTGACTACTGTTTCTTCCTCCTAGTTGTGCAAACACCAGTGCACACTTTGTGTGATTCCTAGGCACTCTCCTGATTACTCTGGTGGCACAGTGGTTAAATGCTGATACTGTAGCCACAAGGTTGTGAATTTGATCTCAGGGCTCCAAGGTTAACTTGGTAAAATGAGTACCCAGCTTGTTGGGGGAAATTGGCTTACAGATTGTAAACTGCTTAGAGAGTGCTGAGTTCACTATTAAATGGTATAGAAATGTAAATGCAAATGCTAATGATCTTCCACTTGGCCAACTGTGTAATAGAAACACTGACAACAGACATACAACAATGAATATCCTCAAATGTGTTTTCCCATTCTAGATGTGATTAGGTACAAATCATAATGGAAAACAACCAACCTGAGTTGAATCTTCTCTGTGAACAAATAACCAGAAGCTAATACATCCTAACACCTTTTTTGCCAGCACCTCTTAACCAAATAAAAGTAATTAATTCCCAGGTATGAAGAAAACTTAACAGAACATTTAAGCTACACTCATTTCATACCAGCAGTTTTCCATTCTTCTCTGTGGGTAATTATTCAAAAAGATATCCTTTGTACTGACAAGATTCTTGCAGCATTGCAGCACTTTCAAAGTTTCTGATGAAGAGAAGCAGAAACCCACTCATGCCAAATCACAGAGTCAGAGGGTTTAGGTGGCTGTGAATAGTTTGCTGCATTGGTGGTTCAGGACAAGGGAGGTAGCTTAGGGGCTTTCTAGATTGGCAGGAAAGGGCGACATGAAGTTGCCTTTTCCTTAATACTTAGCAGCTGCACTGCATGTCCCAGGTGTGTAATGAAAAGGCATAGGGCAGCTACACTGAAGAGGTGTGGGGACGACTTATCTGAAGTCTTTTCTGTTGCTCAGCAACTACATTGGAAGCTTTCAGGATGCTAGAAACACAGGCGGAGCAGCTGCATGGGTGGCAATGAATGGGTTTTTTGGCCGCACTGAACCTTTAATATTTTTTGTTGTTGTTGTTGCCGGCTGTGAACTGTGCAGTTGCACCAGTACATCATACAGGCAATTGTATTGCCAGCTGCGAACTGCACAGTTGCGCAGGTACATCACACATGAACTGTGCAGTTATGAAGATCTGTCAAATTACCATTGTGGTTGTGCTTCCCTTTTTAAAGTGTGCAGTAACACCAGTGCACCATGAATGAACCCCTTTATTTAATAATAATAATAATAATAATAATAATAATAATATAATTTATACCCCACCCCTTTGAGATCAATCAAGGCGGCTTACACATTAAAATACTATTACATCAGTAAAACAAACTGTATCCCTCCCCCCCTTAAAAAGATATTAAATCCATTACAATTTAAGTTTATGAATAAACTTCTTTATTTTATGAATGAATTGACATTTTATGTGCAGTTGCATAACAGTTACAGCATCCCAGAGTCCTTACTGCGCATGTCTAGGGTTTGGATTAGGGCTGGAGCTAGGGTTTGGGAGCTTTAAAAAACTGCACAGTTGCACTGCAGCATTTAGACACAGCTGCACAGTTACACCCTTTTTAAAAAGAAGCTGGGAAAAGCAGCTCCTTTTTAAAGCGGCTTTTTCCCCACTAAAATGCAAAAGAAATGCGTTCATGCCAAACTTTCAGTGTGGGTCATCTAAAAGCTACACTTTCATGAACACACCCTTCATGAACACAGCCCTTTTTGCCAGTCTAGATCAGCCCTTACTTACCTGCTTACTTACTTACTCCCTTACTTTCCTTTACCTCTTTGCCTTACTCCTTTTGTTTACTCCATTCTCCTCTCTCCCCTTTTGTGTTAGTGAGCAATTATTACTATTCCAGAATAAAACCCTGACATGTTATATTGGAACTCTGTTTTCAGTGATTTAATGCAAGAGTTCCTAACTGAATAATGGTTACCCTTCCCCTCTCTCCACCTTGTTCCCTGCCCCTAATTACTTTTTGGACTACATTGCTCAAAATCCTCTTACCAATATGGCCATGTGAGCAATGGGGATTTTGGGCATTGTAGTGCAAAAGGTAACTTCTACATGTTTTTCCTCTTTCTACTTAAACAATATGGTCTTCTGCTGTTGTTGCTGACAGTTTTTCTTCTTGATTTTGTTGGGGAGAATGAGAACTGTGCACCACTCTTTATAGAGAAGAAGTTTTTAGGTCAGTAGACATGAACACTGAGCATGTCTCCCTCCCATATGTGTTTGTATATGTAGAAGTAACATTTTTATTTACAGCATTTTCTTTATTTCATGCTATATAGAATGCACACCCAATTATTAATACAACTCAAGAAAAAATAACTTGTTCAGTGTAAAACATTATTTTAAATCTAAGATTTATGGTGTTATTTTTACCTCATTTAAGTATTTTTTAAAAATAGCGAAGTCTCTTTCCCAACATCCTCTTTCCATACTAGCATTATGTTCATATCATGCAACTGAAAGCATTTTGTTCGGGAAATGGCGTAAGAAATTTTATGAATTTGTGATAAATTAATGCAATTACTGCAGCAGGATGTAAAAATATTTATGGCCTTTTCAAATACTTCTGTTTCAAAATCCCTGTTCCCACCAGCCAAAAACTCTTGCTAATTTCTGCTTTCAAGATGGGAAAGTAATACCTTATGGGAGCCGACTCCAATGTTTTTATGCAAACTTTCAAAGCTTCACTGGCTTCATCAGACAAAGATGTTAAAAATCATAGAAGAAAAATGATGTTGATATTGAATCAAAGGCCTAGATTCTGTGTGGGGTGTTGTCATGGTGAGAACGTGGCACTGCCAAAATCTCTTAAAACCTTTTCCTCTTTTCCTCTATGTGCCACCACTGCCACCAAGTTGTCATGATGAGACTCACCCACTATCTATTGTGTCCCAAACCTAAAAGACCTTTTTCAATGTTGGTAGCATTCTAAATGTGTTTCTAAAATCACTTCAGACAGCTCCATGTCGAAACAAAGTAATAAGTTTATTTGCAAGTCAGGCTGAATACAGTATCTCTTTTAGTGGATGGTTTATCACAATAGATACAGTGTATAAATACTCTATTAGTTACACAATTTAACATTTTCATTTCTTTAGCTTGTCTTTGTAATTGTTTCTTTCTTTATAGCTTTATACATGTTCCCTTACAAACAAAGGGCCAATACAGACTGGCACTTTATGCCAGTCTGGGCCCAAACTAGGGTTGAAATAGGGCTGAAAGTGCACACGCTCAAAGCCATTCTGCCAGAGTCCGGGCACCATCTTGGTGTGCGCGCATTCATATGGGGTGTGCCATTATGATGTACAAGCATCACAGCACCCAAACAGTGCTGGCCAGAAGGGGCGTCATGATGGTGTGCAAGCGTGCCAGTGCTGCCCTTTCCAGGAAGCTGCTCAAAGCAGCTTCTTTTGGGGTATGGATCAGTGCTGCAGCATGCGGCTGCTGTGGCACCGATCTGGGGCATACAGGGGCGGCATTTAACCACCTGTCTGTATAGCCTGTAAGTTCACACAGAACCTTTATTTTGTATCTTATACCCTTTCTGGTTTCCTGTGATTCCATTAGTCACCAAACACTGTGTCTCCTAGAGGACACTACAGCAATTTAATTAAGGACACTCTTTGTCCCTTTCTTAGGTACCTAAAGCCCTTTCTAACTGCCCTCACAGCAGCCTAACCTAGCCTTAACTGCTCTTCATCCCTCAGAGCATAATAAACATCAACCTCTTTCAAACCTGCTCCTTCCTCTTATATACTCACTCCTGGGAACAGCCCCTACCTTTCCCTGGCTTGGCTCCCATTGGCTAGTGCCAAGATTGTAATTTGCCTGTTGTCCCTACAGATGTTGTCAGTTAAGATGGTATTGAGGGATTTCAAATCCTTGCTCAAGCATACAAATCCACTGGATGACCTTGGGCAAGTTACCTTCTCTCAACCTTAGATGAAGGTATATCTTTCCAAGAAACCCCCATGTTAAGCTTGGGGTCAACATCAATATCTGTAGAGACAACAGGCAAAATGACTTGGAGGTACACAACAAGAAGGCACTCCCCTATTGGCCATGTGAGTACTAGAGACAAAGAACAATAAAAGGCAGGTAATGGAAAAAAGAAAGTGTTTGAGAAAGTTACTCAGAGCTCAGAAATGTTCTTTGTACTATCTACTCAGATTTTGTGTGTTAATCCCCATAATTTCACTTAGAAAATGCCTTAACTTCATATGAATCCCCTGTGATCTGGTTAAATAAATATATACATAACTTTTGTTTATTAAATAAATAATACTAAAGGAACAGGCTGTTATATTTAGGAATCTTAACCTATCTTTCAAATTTGAATATCAGTTCTACTCACAAATGATTACAGCTTTACATTACATTAATCCAAGTAGGTAGGGACAAATTATATTCCAGCACCCTTTACATTCCTAGGTATCTTTATCTAGTAGCTATAGATGAACACTCATGCAGAACACAAAACATGAAAAGTGGAGGAGATAGCTCTCACCTTTGCTATTTCTCACATTAGTATTTTAAAAACTCTAGGGTTTTTTCCATCTTATGTTAAGAAATTGGCACATTTCAGTACATTCTTCAGTAACAAAATATAATTCTATTCCATTTACACTGACTAACTTCAAGAGGCATACTTGCTCCTTGAAAAGAAAGTACTATGCTCTAATTGCATGCAATATAAGTCTTAAAGATGAGGAACCTTTTAAGGGTGAAAAGAGTTCCAAGTCTCATTCAGCACCAATGTGGGTGAATATATAGGGATTCAAAGCAAGACCTATAAGAACTAAGCAACAAGATCATACTGGACTTGTGTGTATGAATCTCTTGTCTTTCCTTTCTTGTGCATTCATTTTCCTTTTTTTCCTTAAAAAAAAAATAAGTTGTTTCTGTCTCAGTTAGTTTTGCCTAGCAACAATCACACTCCACAATATGAAGGGCTGTCAAGAGTAGTTTTGGCTCTAGTGATTCCCCCCCCCCCCCTTTGAGGTAAGCCAGCTATGGTTGCCAGGTTTTTCAAACCTCAATACAAGTCAGCCTTTCAGTTGCCAGGCCTTCTCAAGACTATCCAGTTCCACATGAGGCAAGTCTATAGAAAGCCTACCCCAAACCTCATGAGAAGAAAATCTCTTGTGGGAGTTCCAGGCTCCCATTGTTGCTTTAAAAGCATTATTATGGTCTACCATGGCAAGCAGGCCTATATACTTTTAGCCAGCCATCTTTAGTAAATCCAATATTATTTGCCATTTTCTCAAACTTGTGCTTAACTGCTTGTTCAGGTCCTGCAGAATCAGGCCCATGGCATCTGTGATTGAACCCAACCATCTTGCATGTGGTCTTCCTCTATTTCTATTGCCTTCTACTTTTCCTAGTATTGTCTTTTCCAGTGATTCATGCTTTCTCGTGCTTTAGCCAAAGAACCTTAGTTTAGTCAACCTGGCTTCCAGGGAGAGCTCAGACTTGTCTTTTTGGGTGCCCACTGTATTCTTAGCACTCTTCTGTAGCACCACATCTCAAAAGAGATTATTTCCATTCAATCAGCTTTCTTCTGCATTTAGCTTTCACATCCACACATGGTGATAGGGAATACAGTGGCTTGAACACTCCTCACTTTGGTGTCCAGAGTTATATTTCTACATGTTAGGATACAGTCCAGTTCCTTCATAGCTGCCCTTCCATTCCTATTCTAATTTTTTGGCTGCACTTTCCATTTTTATCAATATTGGATCATCTGCCTTTCCATTCCTATTCTAATTTTTTGGCTGCACTTTCCATTTTTATCAATATTGGATCAAAGATATGAGAATTCCTTGACTATTTCCATGTCCTCATTATCGAGGATGAATTCTTGTAGATCCTTCATGTTCAATATTTTTGTTTTCTTAATGTTCAGCATTAATCCTACCTTGGCACTTTCCTCCTTGAACTTCTTCAGTAATTGTTCAAAGACTTTGTTGGTTTTTGCTTGTAGTTTTGTGTTGTTTGCTTATCTTAGGTTGTTAATGTTTCTTCCTCATGCCTCTGAGTCTAAGCCTGCTCTGTGTACAATATTTTAGAATCATAGAATCATAGAATCATAGAATCATTGAGTTGGAAGAGACCACAAGGGCCATCCAGTCCAACCCCCTGCCATGCAGGACCTCCAAATCAAAGCATCCCTGACAGATGGCCATCCAGCCTCTGCTTAAAGACCTCCAAGGAAGGAGACTCCACTACGCTCCGAGGGAGTGTGTTCCACTGTCGAACAGCCCTTACTGTCAGGAAGTTCCTCCTAATGTTGAGGTGGAATCTCTTTTCCTGCAATTTATATCCATTGTTCCGCGTCCTAGTCTCTGCAGCAGCAGAAAACAAGTTTGCTCCCTCCTCAATATGACATCCCTTCAAATATTTAAACAGGGCTATCATATCACCTCTTAACCTTCTCTTCTCCAGGCTGAACATCCCCAGTTCCCTAAGGCGTTCTTCATAGGGCAAGGTTTCCAGACCCTTCACCATCTTAGTTGCCCTCCTTTGGACCCGCTCCAGTTTCTCCACACCCTTTTTGAATTGTGGTGCCCAGAACTGGACACAGTATTCCAGGTGGGGCCTGACCAAAGCAGAATAGAGTGGCACTATTACTTCCCTTGATCTAGACACTATACTTCTATTGATGCAGCCTAAAATTGCATTGGCCTTTTTAGCTGCTGCATCGCACTGTTGACTCATGTTCAGCTTATGGTCTACTTGGACTCCTAGATCCCTTTCACATGTGGTCTCATTCAGCCAGGTGTCCCCCATTTTATATCTGTGCATTTCATTTTTCCTCCCTAAGTGCAGAACCTTACATTTCTCTGTGTTGAATTTCATCTTGTTAGCATTGGCCCAGCTTTCTAGTATATTCAGGTCATTTTGAATTTTGATCCTGTCCTCTGGGGTATTAGCTACTCCTCCTAGTTTAGTGTCATCTGCAAATTTGATAAGTATGCCCCCAATTCTGTGATCCAAATCATTAATAAAGATGTTGAACAGCACTGGGCCCAGGACAGAACCCTGTGGGACCCCACTGGTCGCTTCTCTCCAGGATGAAAAGGAGCCATTGTTGAGCACCCTTTGAGTTCGGCCACTCAACCAATTACAAATCCATGTAACAGTTAACTTGTCTATCCCACATTTTGCAAGCTTGTTTGCAAGAATGTCATGGGGAACCTTGTCAAAGGCCTTACTGAAATCGAGGTAAACTATATCCACAGCATTCCCTTCATCTACCAAGCTGGTAATTTTATCAAAAAAAGAGATCAGGTTCGTTTGGCATGACTTCTTTTTCTGAAACCCATGTTGACTTTTTGTGATTATGGCATTGGCCTCTAAGTGTTCACAGACTCTCTGCTTAATGATCTGCTCTAGAACCTTTCCTGGAATTGATGTCAGACTAACTGGACGATAATTGTTGGGATCCTCTTTTTTTCCCTTTTTGAAGATGGGGACGTTTGCCCTCCTCCAGTCTGCTGGGACTTCTCCCGTTCTCCAGGAGTTCTCAAAGATTATTGCCAATGGCTCCGATATTACCTTTGCCAGTTCTTTTAATACCCTTGGATGTAGTTCATCTGGTCCTGGAGATTTGTATTCATTTAGATTAACCAGGTATTCCTGTACTGTCTCTTTACTTATTCTGTGCTCAAATTCCCCCACTCTGTCCCCTTCTTCACTGTCCTCAGGTTGAGCACCTTTTGCCTTTTCTGAGAAGACTGAAGCAAAGAAGGTGTTGAGTAATTCTGCCTTTTCTCTGTTCCCTGTTAGTATTTTGCCATCTTCTGCACGCAGTGGTCCTACCATTTCCTCCTTCTTTCTTTTGCTGTGGACATATCCAAAAAAGCCCTTTTTATTGTTCTTAACCTCTCTAGCAAGCCTGAGTTCATTTTGCGCTTTAGCTTTTCTGACTTTATCCCTACATGTGCTGGCTATTTGTTTGAATTCCTCTTTGGTGATTTCCCCATTTTTCCATTTTTTATACATGTTCCGTTTAAAACTTAGCTCAGTTGTAAGTTCCTTATTCATCCATACCGGTTTCTTGAGACATCTCCCATTTTTCTTCCTCATTGGAACTGTCTGAAATTGTGCTTTTAGTATCTCCCTTTTGAGGAACTCCCATCCATCTTGAACTCCCTTCTCTTTTAGTATTCTTGACCATGGGATCACCCCCAGTATTTCTCTAAGTTTATTGAAATCAGCTCTCCTAAAGTCTAGAATTCGTGTCTGACTATGCCTAGCTTCATCTTTCCACTGTATAGCAAACTCCAGGAAGACATGGTCACTTCCACCTAAGGATCCGACCACTTGCACCCCATCAACTAGGTCTTCCCTGTTGGTTAAGATAAGATCTAAGATGGCTGATCCCCTTGTTGCTTCTTCCACCTTTTGGACAATGAAATTGTCTTCCAGGCAAGTGAGGAATTAGCTAGACCTTGAGGATTTGGCTGAATTTGACTTCCAGCAAATATCAGGATAGTTGAAGTCCCCCATCACTACTACATCTCTCCTTTCTGAGTGTGTGCTCATCTGTTCTAGAAAGGTATCATCCAATTCCTCTGCCTGAGTTGGGGGTCTGTAGTAGACTCCCACAGTAACATCCCTGTTATTTCCCTCTCCTTTAATTTTTATCCAGATGCTCTCCACCTGACTTACAGTATTGACTTCCTCGATCTCTTCACTCGTGTAAATATCCCTGACATATAATGCTATTCCTCCTCCTTTCCTGTTTGGCCTGTTTCTCTTAAAAAGGTTATATCCCTCTATTTCTACATTCCAATCATGAGACTCATCCCACCAGGTTTCAGTGATGCCTATTATATCATATTTCCCTTGTTGTGCTAGGAGTTCAAGTTCATCCTGCTTATTTCCCATACTTTTATGCATACAGGTTGAATAGATAGATAGTATGCAACCTTGTCTGACCCCTTTGCTGATTGTGAACCATTCTCTTTATCCATATTCAGTTCCGAATGCAGTCTCTTGTCCTACAGGACAATTTGATGTAATGAATTTCTCATTTCTTTGAGAGCTTTTTGCGATCTATGTCTTTAAAGGTTTTGTTGTAGTGAATAAAGCACATGCAAATTTTCTTCTGGAATTCTCTCATGCTCTCAATTATCCATTGTATGCTAGCTATGTGGTTCCTACTGCCTCTTCCTTTTCTGAATCCAGCTTGCATCTCTAGGATTTCTCGCTCCTCATTGATAAAATTATTGCTAAAAAGATAGCCATAATTTTATTGCTGTCTTTTAAGCTAATTTTGTATTATTGTTTATGAGCCACCTTAGGTCCCAGAACAGGAAAAAGATAGCATAAAAATTCTGTAAATATGTAAACAAACAAACAAACAAACCTTCAATGAGAGACCTTTGTCATATGAAACTTGAGGCAGACTTTAGGTAGGACTTCCTCACATGTGATTCACTTCATTTGGTTGAGCCTGGAGAGCTGATAGGATAAGAGGACATCAGCTAAGCTTCCAACAGATTGATCTCTGCAGCAATGATACATAATATGAGGCCAAACAGTTGTCATCACTAGAGGGCACAGGAGGTGTGGATTGCACTGGGTACCTTTTTTGGGGGGGGGGGAGGGGGATACTGAAATGAATGTCTGTAATGTTTTTGTGCTGTTATAATCAGTGAGGCATAGAAGAACAGCCAAACCTTTGCAGGGACATGTGTGGAGAAGGGGGTAATTCTGATGGCAACTCTTTTTAAACACAAACACACACACACAGAAGTTGTCATCCTGTGGGGGGGGCAGGATTTCATTTGGAGGGTGGCATTTATAGCCACCCTGTGGGCAATGTTAGTAAAGATTCTGTGCACTCTAATATGGAAGGAGGTCCATATGGGGTGACACCATGAGTTACCACACTGGATGACACCAACCCTAGTGATGCCATTAATATCATATGCTCAGGGTTCAGTCTGTTATGAGCTCAGCTGGTGCCCCTCCATCTGTGCTCACCAGATCAAAAATAAAAAATAAAAATACAGGACCTGCTGCACCCCAAGAACAAACATTTAAAACAAAGCTGGGATCCAGCCCACTTTCAAGAATGCTGCTACTTTAAGCACTGATCCACAAGCTTCAGAAGCAGTGCCTGAAAGGAGAAAGCAGGAATTGGAGATATAAAATGGAACCATGAAGACATTGGAAGTAGTATACATCTCTCTTCTGAGTCACTAAAAGTAAAATATATTGGGGAGGGGGGCAGAATGCTAGCTATTTATACAGTTGTGGGAGTGGGGGGGGGGAAATGTAGTAGGACATAGGAAGATGCAATGGCGTAAATGTGTGAATATATATTTATACCCGAACATTTATTATCTCTTTCACAAGAGATAATTCCACAAAAGCTCATGAAAAATAATAATTAAAAATAGTCTTAAATAAGTCCTCCTTTTTATGCTGTGAGACAATAACACAACTAGTTATTTGGAAAATGCTACAAGAACTAAGTCGTTAGGAGTTCTTAAGCTGAACTCATTGAAGCACACAAGGTTTCTAGGCATTTTGCAAAGAATAAGTAACACACAGCCATGACCTTCAGGCTTAACAGTCAGAGGGGGTTGAAGGAGGAAAAACAAGCCAATTCAAGCATTGATTCTTAATAAAGCTCTATAAATATGTTATGACCAAGCATGCATTCATCCCTACACACACTCATACACTACATTATATAAATGTTGAGTTAACACTGACATTAGAACAGACTATCACAGATATAGTACCACTAACATCTATGTTGGCTCAAAGGTTGAAAGCTTGCATGCGTCAGCCCCATGTGTCTGGATCCTTCTGTCACACTTTACAGTATTTCCATAAGGCATTTTGCAGTTGCTCCACAGTCTTGTTCCAAGAGTGCCTTTTTCCTTGTGTAAACAGGTCTATGTAAGCAACAATCTGTAATCCTCCACATCTGGGAAGTCAACTGATGCTAGAGGGCCAACCTGAATGCTATTGCTCAAGAAGGAATCCATGTATAGACCGAATAGGGTTCTATCTAACTTTGTGAAGTAGTAGTTTGAAAGTTAGACTATGACTCTGGAGACCAGGGTTCAATTTCCAGCTCAGTCATGAAACCCAGTGGGTGACATTGGGCAAGTCACAACCTCTCAGCCTCAGGGAAAGACAGTGGCAAACCACCTCTGAACAAAACTTGCCAAGTAAACCCCATGATAGGTGTGCCTTAGGTTCACCATAAAGTGGAAATTATGTGAAGGCTCCACTGCAGTTTTACACACTTGATTTAAGCCAAAAGGCTGAGAAGCCTGCAGTTTTAATGCAGTGTGACGCTGCTTTAACTGTCATGGCTCAATGCTATGGAATTCTGGGATGTATAGTTCTGTGAGATATTTACTCTTCTCTGTCAAAGCGCTCTAGTGCCACAAGAAACTAAAAATCCCAAGACTTCATGGAATGGAGTCTTGGCAGTTAAAGCAATATCAAGCTGCATTAATTGTGCAGTGTGGCAGTAGCCTAGGACTGGTCCTGTTTACACACTTTATTCCTTTGTCTATTTGGACTGGTCATCTCCATACTATCTGCTGCTTTTGTTGCATCCTAGGAGCTTTACAGACTGCCCAAATAGAGCGGTCCATGGGTGCCCCTTTCAGCGCTGTATTGGAGCCAGGGCAGTCTCACCGGCAGACCCAGATGCCCCATTCCGCCACTTTTCCAGGCCTCGGAGAAGTGGCAAAATGCCCCTTCTCCAGAGCCAAGGGAAAGAGGCACCTCCTGGCCTCCTTCTCCCTCATTTCATTCCCGCAGCAATCTGGTTGCCACAGGAACAAAGCGCTTGAGTTAAAGGAGCTCCATTTTGGAGCTCCTTTTTGTGCCACAGAAAGTGCACCCTAGGCACCCTCCAGCAGTGCGATGACATCAGGTGCACGCCAGTCCATCTGGATGTGGTGTGCACCATGATGCCATCAGCACATGCACGTATGGAAGGCACAATTTTAAAATGACGCCGTCCATGAGTGCTAGGGCTGGGGAGCATGTGGATGCTGCAGCTCCCCAGCCCTACTTATGACCTGAGGACGGCCGTTTTGGACTGTCTGTATCGGGCCTTAGATAATTCTTACCTGTCTACCATACCCATCAACTGTCCCAGTCTTGCAGAAACAATCCCTATTAATTCCCTGTCACCCAAATTTTCCAGCTGCTTTTAAATTGCCCTGGTTTCTCTCTCTGTCTCCCACTTTCCTTTTTTCCCCTCAGCTGACTTCAGCTAATTGAGTTAATTGTTTGCAATCAATTAACTCAAGCACAGGATTGATTAGAGCAAAGCAGAGCATTGGCCTGCCCAGTAGGCTCAGGCAAAAGTCACATCCTGGCCACATTCAGATTTTCCATGGCTACATGTGTTCCAGTTTTCATCTGTGAAATATTGTAGGATATGGTCTACTGACCTTTATCCAGTCAGTAAGACAGGTACTTTAGTTGTCACCCAAAGACTTCACTTGCCCTTGGGTCTGTTGCTAGAACTACTTCTTTTGTTAATTTCACCTGACAAAATAGATTTCACACATGTAGCTGCACAGAATCCATGACCTGCTTTAGTAGCAGATGAAATAGATTACCTTGTCAATGAACCACATGCTACAATAAATTGACACCAAGAAATGAGTCAAGAGCTGCAGTTTCCACAAAGCACTAGCATGTTTCATTAATACAAACTCCCACATTCACCCTGGCATGTGAATAAGCCCATCTTGATTTATTTTTAGGATAGTCATGAAGTATGGAAATGACATGACAGGAGCTGAAAATGATATAACAGCTGAAAACACCTTACAGTATCTTAATGAAATGCATTTATTAGAAGCAGCAACAGTGATAAGTATGCAGTTGATTAGGTGAAATATGATGTGCTGTAAAGCATAGTTGTAAAACTACTTGCAAGGGGGATTACTTTAGCTGATTTTCTGAGAAAAATCAAGGAACAAACTTAAAACAAGGATACTTTTATAAGAACAGCAACAATAATGGTTTGTCTAGGGCCAGGCCCCATAACTGTTTAGCACTGAGCTTTTAAAAACATGTAGATAATAGACAAATGTGTTTTATAGTAGTATATCATGGACAAAGTATAACATATCAAAACAGTAAAAAAATCATGTAGTAGTTAGGTATGTTTTGCAGAGGGAACTTCTCAAATATGCTTAATCGAAAGAAAAATACTATGATCTGAATGGTTTTCTGAACAACTGATAAATCTCCCTTCTTCTCTTTCTTCTGCCATCCTCACTACCACTTCCATCAATACAATTACTAGGAGATTGTTGCTCAGGTGTTTAATCTATTGCAGTATGTAAATCTTTGTTAATTTTTTTCTCTACATGCAAAACCAAATAATGTTTCCCCTGATAATATGAAGATTCTGTGCAATGTTCAAACATTGTTAGTACTTTAGGTCTTTGTCTGCCCAATTGTTTGTGAAAAGGCACATGTGATTTCTCTTTGGAGAAAATGTGTGCTTGTTTACAGCACAAAAAATGTCAAATATTTGCACAACAGACAATATATTGTGTAATGCACATTGGCCCCTGGGCATAAATATTGATTATTGCCCAGGAAAAACATTTTCTGGGTGGAAATCTCCATATTATAGAAACTGTAAACCTTTATTTACAAAATTCACCCTCTCTCTGTCTCTTTTGAGACACATGAAATTTGATTCTGTCCAAAAAGAGGTTTTTTGCATTGAAAAAAAAAACCCAAATATTTTTGTAATAAGGAAATTTCCTGAAGTGCTAAGAATTTTTCAGTGACAAAAAGAGCACTTTCAAGGAGTCAAAAGCACAGCCATCCCTAGGTTGTTAAAAATGACATCTCTATGCCATTCTCTGCTTTATAAGCAAAAAATAATTATGTTAAGTGAGCAAATCACACACTTTCAGTTATTTGTCTTAGTGACAACTAACTTAACCCCCCACCCCACACACACACTGCATTTCTAACATTTAATATTAATAAATTATTTTCTGAAGCTAACTTTTCAAGCTCTGCCCTCTTCTAAGTTGTATCAGCAGTCTCAAGCAGTAAGAACCAGGAAAGGCTTTACTACTGTATTCTGTTTGTCTAAAACAATTCATAGCCTTTCAAAAAGATAAAGGTTGTTGCCCAATGATATTGCTCTCTTGAATAAATAACTTCTTATAATAGCAAATTTCTGCCTATATGCCAACAGAAATAGGACCATTAAGGAAAGGTGGTTGAGGGAAACCATTTAGGGGATGAATGCTCACTGCAACACTCATAATGGAACCAAAAGGTTACATGTTCAACAGTTTGAAAGCTATGTAGTACCACTGAATAATATGGGAATAGTGGTTATATACTTGGGAACGTCTACTATATAAGTAAGTACATTTGTTTAGGAAAATAGAAATAAAAGGATGTACCCTCCCCCTAACTCTGAAAGATGAGAGATCATGCACAGGAATGTGAAATAAATTGGGTATGTAGAATGGTGGCATATTTGGTGTGGAACCATTGAACTAGTTCACTGCCCTTCTAGTGTATTCATACAACATACAAAATAACAACTAAATAGCAGTTAGAATGCAACTGATAGGGAAACATACTTCTTCCCATTTTCTTCCACTTCCTCTTTCCCCTCTTTTCTCATAGGGACTGAAGTGACCCATCATTTTGCAAAATCAAGCTTAACCAATGTCTCTGTTTTATCACTTAGTAAAAGGAGAACAATAGCTCTTTTTTGGTGGCAAATAATTACAGTTCTAAGAAAAAGACACAGATTTCTCTCCCTTTGAAAGCGCAAGCAGTGAAGTGTCAAAATCTACATTTATTCAGAATTTTCCTCTCTCCACCTCCTGATTTCTCTCAGGCAGCACAATGTGTCAATAGGAGCAAATGGAAAAGCTGCATCATGTAACCACGGCAACTGACCCCCCTCCCATTAACCAACTTTGTTGTTTCAACATGGGAGATAAAAAATAAATTATATTCTAAGGGAAAAAAGGTCCTTAATTGGCCTTCGGTTGCTCCACTGTAAATAATAAATCACAGTGCTATGAACATGACCTTGCTTTCTGCTATCAGTGTGATCTTCTCTGAGCAGGAGTACCTAAACTAGCTGTATCCATGGCAGCAGTGTCAGTATCTCCAAATTATAGGCAAGAAAACACAGGCTTCTGGATCAACAGAGATCACCCTCCTGACAAAGCCTTGCCCATCTGGCTTTCTTTTTCATTGGGTTGCCTCAACAGCAACACATCCAGCTATATTTTTTTTTCCTGAAAGACAAGATGGAAGACAAACAATAGTTCCAAAAAATAGAAGCCACAGAATGTCCTGGCAAGATGCCAAGTATCTTTGGGCGTGAAAGTTCAAATGGTTCTGTTTGTTGGCAACAGGAACTAAGAATGCAGGGATATAACGGGTAGCAAATGATGCCAATTTAATTGTTTAATCATTTAATTTTTTAGACAATTTTTATACCATCCGTCATCCAATGACCTCAAGGCAGCCCAAGATGATGATGATGGTGATGATAATGATGATGATGACATCTCTCCCTTTTTCCCAGTTCAGGACTGAAAGTGGCTTACAACAAATTAAAAAACAAAACAAAACACATTGTTAAAAATCCACAAGATAAAAAAGTTAAAATGAGATTAAGCAATCAAAAAATTAATATCAGTTCAGAACACATAACATCAAAATGTACACAGACACACCAACCAGCACATTATTTGGTGGGATAGGCCTTATATAATCAATTATATCATTCCTATCTAAATAGAAAGGTCTTTGTGGAGTCGAAGGCTTTCATGGCCGGCATCCATAGTTTTTTGTGGAGCTTTTGGGCTATGTGGCCATGTTCTAGAAGAGTTCATTTCTGATGTTTCACCAGTGAAACGTCAGAAAGGTACTCTTCTAGAACATGGCCACATAGTTCGAAAGCTCCACAAAAAACTATAGAAAGGTCTTTACTTGTCTGTAAAAAGAAAGTAAGGAGGGTGCCAGTCTAACTCTGGGAGGGAGTTCCAGAGCCTGGGGGTAGCCACTGAGGCCCTCTTCCATATTCCCACTAGATGTACCTGAAAGAGTGGTGGGACAGAGTGAAGGGCCTTCCCAGAAGATCTCAAAGCATGGGATGCATTGTAAGTGAGAATACAAGCCTTCAAATAATCTGGTCATTGGTCAGATATGGCTTTATAAATCAAAATCAGTACTTAGAACTGTGGCTAGAAATGGACCAACAGTCAATGTAGCTCTTAAAACAACGATGTGGTCTGTCCCATATAGCCAGACCCAGTTAGCAATCTGGCTGCAGCTCTTTGGACCAGTTGAAGTTTCCAAATACTCTTCAAAGACAGCACCATGTAGAACATATTACAATTGGGATGTAACTAAGGTATGTGATAAAATCACCACCTTTACAATGCACACATGGTTTAAAAGGGACAAAAAGAGGACTATGAAGAGTAATTGCAGAGATGAGCATTATTTTTATTTGATTCAAAAATAGATTTTAATTAATTAGTTTAGCCCTGCAAGTTTACTAGATTAAGTACCCTTATTTTATCTGATGAGTTGTACCATTAATTAGATTAAGCTGGCTGCCCTAAATTCATTCAATAAGCCATTGGTCATCCAAATATTTTGGGGCTGCAACACCATTAATCACTTATCATTGCCTTGCTGGCTGAAGATTCTTAGAGCCGAAGAACAAAACAGGTGGAAGGCCAAAGTTTCTTCACTCCCGCCTTACAGTTCAGTGAGGCATTGAATCTACTAAATCTCGTTTTGCCAACATGAGATTCCCAAACCTGATGTGCTTGCATTGCAAATCCAAATCCAGTCATTCCCAGCTGTTGGGTGCTCTGACTGCTGCTGCTAAGAAGTTGTAGTCTATAACATTTGGATCTTGCCTGATTGCAGAGAGTTGTTCTAACCACCCCATGATCATGCTTGAATTGCAGAATACCACAAAAGACCCCCCCCCAGCATATTAAAAGTATCCCTGGAAAATTGAGAGATTCTGTTTGCTCTTGTTATGTTACACTATAGATTAGAGGGTTTCAACTACAAACCATCCATTTCCTAGGGCAAATTGTGTTTAGAAGATAATGTTTCAGGATTAGGGAACTGAACTACCTCACCTCAAATCATTGTCTAGTGTGAGTGGAGTAAATAAGTCAATGAAACTTCAGTCCGTGGAGGTAAGCATTTTCCTCCTGCATCATTCAATGACAGTGGAAATATTCTGTGGATGCAAGCCCATTTCTCATTATGGGAGGGGGGGATGAGGATGCCTGGTCTCAGATGATACAATTATACTTTGCTATCATTACACAGTCATTTGTGTCTTGTACTTCTTAACTCTGCTATGCTGTCATATAATCTATCCAGCAATTTGTCACAAAAGAAAATAAAGGAAGAAAAGATCAGTTCAAACCCACTGCTCTTCTTCATTTAGACAGGATGCAAATGGTTCAGTATTTTGCTTGAAGCTTAGATGTAACTACTTAAAACAGTAACTTGTGGAAAACCTTTCCATGTTCCAGTTGCCAGGGTATAACTAAGTTACATTAAAATTATTACTATGAAAGCCTGATTCATTGGCCTGAATCCTATTGATAATCCTAAACAGAGTAGACTCTTTGGATAAATATAGTTTAGATATATATTGAATGATTTATTTAGTGACTCCCCGCTAGCTGGGACTATGAGTAGAATTCTTTGCAGTATAATGTTTACTTTTATAGTTACAGCTGCTTTTATAATTTACAGGGATGTTGCCTCATGGAATAATAATAATAATAATAATAATAATAACAACAACAACAACAACCCACCCCTCTGAATGAACAATCGGGGCGGGGTACAATATTTTAAAAACAGGTACAGTTAAAATATTACAACCCAGTCCCGCCTCCCACCCCTTAAAATAAGATTAAAGTAACACAGAATTAAAAACAGTATCAATAAAACCTTTAAAAAAAATACATTATCTCCAATGAGAATTTATGGGCAGCCTTGAGGAAATATCAGATGTATAGCTGGGAGAGGCTGGCTAAACATTTAGGAATCGGGAAAAGTTTAACCACTATCCGGAAAGGCCTGCCGGAAGAGATGCATCTTGGCAGCTTTCTTGAAACCGTCCAAGGTCGTAATAAGACGCATCTCATCCGGCAGGCCATTCCACAGCCTGGGAGCAATGGCAGAAAAGGCCCTCTGGAAGGTCTGCGACAGCCTAGTTTTCATAGGCTGTAGCAGGTTCCTCCCAGAGGACCAAAGTATGCAAGGGAATGATAAAAGAGGACATCCTATGCCTCAAGTACTGAGTTACCCTGTACCTCATTCTGCTGAAACAATGACATGAAGGATAGGGGGAAAGTGTGTTTTGTGTCTTAAGCCAGTTCCTTATAGCATTCGGATGGCTGACATCCTGTTAGTTATTTATGGTGGTGTAAATCCAAATTTCACCAACATAGGTCATTTTTTTGGTCATTGCAAAAGTAGAAATTCTTGTTGACATAAAGCTCCCAACACTCTCTAGAGTATTCCCCCCCTCCTCTAGTGGTGGAAAAAGCCTGGCTACAGTATGTCCTTATAGACATCTGCAGAATAATTTCACTATCCATAAAGATTTCTGGAGGGAATGGAAGAGAAGATATAGCATAGTTGTGCTACATCTTCATAATGCAGGATCTTGGCCAGCTGTATGTTCTTAAGCAATTAAATAGTGATGGTTGGAATTCATCTGGGTAGTTTATGCACAACCATCATAGTTACACAGCTACACAGTGACTCCAAGCCCTACTTCTCCAGACCCATGTAGTGGGCAGCAGCTACTAAAATCACCAGGAGTCAAATCTCTTGTCACTCTGGAAGGAGGTGACTGACCCCCCTTTCCAACCCTCCTGTGAGTGATTTCTGTTGCATCAGGCAGAAGCAGGGTCCCTGTTGGAGACTGTTTACACAAGGGGACAGATATTGGAAATGTCTGCTTCTGCTTTGTGTTCACTACTGGTATGGATCACATAGATTGTAGTGAGTGCTGTGTGGAAAGTGGTAACAAGGGGCCTTTTACAATCCCTATGTATCCCTTAAACTAGGGAATACACAGATATTATAAATGTGAAAGAGTAATGAATGTACAACTCTAGGGTACTTATTCATAACTGCCCAAGTGAATTTGAGTCATCTATTTTAGTCATTTTTTTAGGAACATGGAATAAGTGTTATTTTGAAATCATAACAATAACTAACTATGGTAACTAAACAAATATTTTAAAAACCAAATTTTTACATTTTAGGTGTTACTCAACATCTAGAATCTTAAAGTTCTGATTAATGTTCCCTAGACTTCCTGACATACCCAAGAGGGTGAAATTAACAGAAAAAGAGATGTGTGAGGGCTTTGATATTTATGAGTTTCTATAGGAAATGAACTCATCTGCATTTCTTGTTCTAATGTGCAGATCATAACTGATCTATCTGTTTGCTTTCACACTTCTTTGATTCTTGACATCTGAAATATATCAACAACATACACAATTAAACACTGGAAAAATTAATTCATGCAAAACAGAGAATGCATTACACATTTAAATAAATAGAGAAATAATATGCTTTTAAATAGCAATTTAAAGAATTTTCATCTTTTTCAATGCAGATTATTGAAGAAACAATGCAAAGAAATTATGACATTTTTAAAAAATGCAAAAGATATATGGAACAGAGATTAATTCATCATAAATGTGGAAATGAAAGTCCTAAGTGTGGGCGGATGTTTCCAGGCTATGGAGAAACTCTCTCCTCTTTGTTCATGAGTATTTCACTGTCCTTGAACTAAAAACAGGTAGTAGACTGGCTAATAATAATAATAATAATAATAATTTATTTATATTTTCCCGCCTCTCCCTGTGCATCGGGGTGGGATTACAGCATAAAAACAATTTAGTTCTAAAAGACACCTATAATTAATCAAGATATCTAAATTCTCTCCATGGCTTTCTTCTAAAAACACACTTTGGAGCTAGTTATTTCCCTAAGAAATCATTTTTTCAAACTGTGATTTCAAGTTAAGCCAATAGCTGTCCTCGATGGATGCCATGCTGAGGTGCTATTTGAAACTCAGTACTTGAAGGAGAACCATTCCCTGTAGTCTGAGAATTGATGCTTGCAACAGGGACTTCTTGTGTCCCACCACTAGGGGCAATGCAGTGTTCATCAACATGTGAAGGGGCCTTCTTAGCTTTGTCATCCCAATATTGGAGAACAATATTGTTGTTTTTCTGGCACCAAGTCAAAGCATAGCTTTTTATTTGTTTTATTTTTAACTGTGTTTTTACATAGTTTTAAAGTGGAATTTTAAGATGGAATTGTTTTAAATTGCTGTCTTTTGAGCTGTTTTAACTTGTTCACTTGTTTAATTTTATTTTATCCTGTTGTAGCAATATTATTTTTAAGATGGAATTGTTTAAAATTATTTATATAGTTTGATTTGCATGCTGCCTTGCAGTCTCATGTTGAATGGTGGGATATAAATCTTCAAATAAATAAAGTGCCGGCATGCCAAAGGTCTCCCTGAATAAAAACATATCTTCCTGCCAGAGAAAGGGCAAGGCCGAAGGATGCATCTAAACATCAGTCTCAGTGCCTCTGAGTATGGCCATCTTTCATGTTTTCCCTGGACCTACTTACATACAGAATTCCTATCATGTAAATATGTGCTCAGCAAATCTGTAACAGCTTTGCCTCTTGAAGCACATGAATTATTTTGGTATCATTCTGCATATGATACTTAGTAAAGTGTTACCTTCTCACTGCTGTTACTAAGAACATGGCAGTTTGACTTTTCATAGTAATCCTCCAGACGTCAAATGCAAATGTCACATCAGCAAATGTTAACACCCATACGTAATTATTTTGATTTGTGGGTGGATCTTGAACTATGCAAAAAAAAACCAAAAAAAAAAAACCACTCCTCCTCTCTGTCCGTGCTCCCCTTATCTATGACAGCTGCACATTATGATGTGACTCTTTCTCCATGGAAATTGCAGGATTTCCTTGAGTGTTTTCAGATCCTGGAATATACAGCCTTGATTTTTTTAAACACACCAAAGCTCCATTATTTCAGGGGAAATAATCAGGGGCAGTAGACATACTAGATTCAGTTCTGCACAGTTAATGAGATTAATGCATACAGAAAAGGCACTATCCTTAAGCAACTTAGCCATGAGTAGCACTAGAAAAGAGAGATCTGTAATATCCTTTTCAATAGAATCATTGTACAAAGATATGAAACTGTAATCTCCATGAATGAACCATTTGTGTGAATGAAGTGGGAAGATACAGATTTTATTTTCTTTTATCGTACACATATGATGGATGTTCATGACAGGACATATTTTGTTGAGTAATCTATGGTACTCCATATTTTTGGTATCTGAATATGCAATAGCTTCTGAACAGAAGATTTTGATCCAAACAGCTATAAAGGAGAGAATCTTTTTAGTAGTGGCAACCATGGTGTGCAGTGCTCTATGCAGAGAGTGTCTTCCAGAGCTTTCCTTAGGTTGACAGGTGAATTTTTTTCTTATTCTCTCAGAAATACTTATTCTCTGTGAAAAGTTGTGATTATAGGGTTATAGGCAACTCTAGCCACCTGTTTACATATTGTTAATTGAATTAGAGTTGAAAGAGAGAGACCTTGGGGGCCATCCAGTCCAACCTACTGTTATGCAGCAACACACACTCAAAGCACTCCAACAGATGGCTACCCAGCCTGTTTAAAAACTGAAAAAGGAGGAGACACTGCCTCTCTCTGAGGCAGCATATTCCACTCTTGAAAAGTGCATACTATCAGGAAGTTCTTCCTAATGTTTAGGTGGAATATCTTTTCCATAAGCTTCCATCCAATGCTTTGTGTCCTAGCCTCTGGACCAGCAGAAAGCAAGTTTATTTTCAGCCAAGCATATTATGAAGCTGGATTTACTTTTCTGCCATTCTTACTCCTTCTATTCCTAAGAGTTACTCTAAGTGAACCCTAAAGTAGTTCTATCATGAGCTAAATATCATCATCCTTTCCCTTATTCCATCCCACTCAGGTCAGCATTCAGACACCAAAATTTTAACACCATGCCAATTTTTTTCCAACTCACCAACAAGATTCTTTTCCTCTGGAGGAAAGGTAAGATTTTGTCTGATTGTGTCTGAAACAAGGCTTCTTTCAGACTGCTGAATAGTTTATATAAATGTCAGGCCATTCCGTTAGCATACGTTGTTAACATCTTGGAATGATTGTCTCCATTTCATCACTCAGTCATGCCCTCACTCTAGTCATGTCCTATAACCAGCAACCTTTGCTTCTTGCTGGTTGTAGTGTATTTAATCACTACCCATGATATGTGAATTTTTGTGTGTGTGTGCATGGTTAGAAGTTCCCCTCCATCCTCAGTATTCCCTCCCATCTTGCAAATACAGCTAAAAGGATAAAAGGCTATAGCACTTTAGCACATGTAATTCTAAAAAGAAAAAATAAAGAAGAAAGAAGAAATCTTGCAACTTCATATTATTTCTGTTTTTTATTTCTAATATTCTATATATTTATTGTTTCTTAGGGTTCTTTTCTATAGCCATATTGTGCTAAAGTGATATATGGCTATAACATTAAAATTAATAAACAGTTAACAAGAAAGAGAGGGAAAGAAATATTCAGTCTGGTAATCAGAATTACAGTGGGCCCTTGGTGCACGCTGTCGTTTGGTTCTGGGTCCTGCCATGGATACCAAAATAGGTAGATCTTCAAGTGCAATTAAATACAATAGATAGTAAAACGACATCCCCTATATAAAATGGCCAAATCAAGCATTGCTTTTTTGAATTTATGTATTTTTTAAAAATATTTTCAAGCTGTGGATACTTGAATCCATGGATAAAATAATCTGTGGATACAGAGGGCAGATTGTATAATAAGGGAAGGCAATTCAATGTGAAGCCTCTGTGGCAAGAATGGCAGCCCCATTTGATACATGATCAATGGGATGCTACCCAAAAATATGAAGGGAGGACCTGAGGCCTTGTCTGTCCTGGTCAGGATATTCTGGGTGGGTAGGCCAGAGTATTCTGGCCCTTCAGTTGCCCTGACCTGCCCCTGTTACATGGCCATTTCCTCACTGTAATGGCTGTCTCCACGGGTGTCCCACTGAGTTGCCCAATGTATGTCAGAGCCCTAGTAAGCTCTAGCAGTGCAGTGGTTAAATGCCTGTACTGCAGCCACTCACTCACAATCTGCAAGGTTGTGAGTTGGGTATCAGCAAGAACTCAAGCTATACTCAGTCTTGCATCCTTCTGAGGTCACTAAAATGAATACCCAGCTTGTTGCGGGTAATTAGCTTATGCATTGTAAACCACTTAGGGAGTGCTTAAGTGCATTGATAAGCGGTATAGATATGTACTTGCTATTGCTATTGCTATTACATCCATCACAGCCATGGGTTGCTCATGCTGACCTCAGGAGGAGATGCCCAGTGACCCACACATTCTGGGCATCTTGTTGTGATTTCAGAATGAGTGATCTACAGTGGCAAACACATCAGATGGATCGGTGGGGCACCCATAGAGACAGCTGACACAGTATAGGAACATTCCTTGCAGTGGACATGAAAAGCTCCTGTTGGTAAAAAAGTTTTAGGAGAAAAAAAAATGATGTCAAGACTGATATTTTAAAAAGAAAAATGGTAAGTGCAACTGGTTCTTCTACCTAATCCTGACTCTTTTGGCTAGACTGGAAGAGCCTAAAAAGATCTTGAAAGTCTGCATACTTCTTCTGCCCACTTTGTTGGCCAATGTGGCTATATTTCCTTTTTATATGTGAGAAAACACTAAACTTAACCATTAAGCAGTGGAGCCCTTCATTGGAGAAAGAGTTTATACAGCCTAAAGCTGGGGCTTGATTATATTGACTAGCTAAAGCTTTCCATTTGACATCTATTTGCTTTCTAAAATCTTAGCATCTAAAATTACTTTTAGCCATTTTAATATAAAGACTGTTTCATTTCTATCCATATTCCACTAATAAAAGAGGAGGGGTGCTTAAACCAAGGTAGATTCATATCTGAGATACCAGCTGGATTTTATATATCCAGAAATGAAAGATGAATATCCTAGGAGGGGATTTCTTCATTCCTAAGAGTTAACCCTCCCCCAAACCCCCAAAAGTTCAAACTGTTTTCTAGAGCCTCATTAGAATATGAGCCCCCTTTTCTTGTTACATCTCTGGATACCATGCAGACAACATGACTTCAGCATAATTTTTGTGCAGCAATTGTTATTCTGCAATATTGCATCTTAATATTGTACAAACTAATATAGTATTACTGTGCAATTTCTCTGGAGGCCATAAATTAAGGCTTGTGGACAGACTGATTCCAAATATTGTTCTTGGTATAATGTTAAAATGTTAATCACTTGATGTTTCAGCCATTAAGTAATAATAATAATAATAATAATAATAATACAAGAATACATCTGCATTCATAATCACATGTGTTTTTGCACCTCCCTACATTATGGACACCTGATTTTGTGTGTTCATCTTGATACCCTTCTGGTTCACACATGAAATTTGGATCTGCAGCCCACAGAGCCTGACAAAGTTTTAAAAACTACTTCCAGAATCTTGCAACTAGCATGCCAAGTGGCTGTATCAGTTAGATGATTATGGGATTTACAAGCTGATATCCTGCACTATGCTGGCTGGCAGAGTGCAAGTCTTGACCAGCATACTTACAGGAGATGTTAGAGGTAATAGAGGCTCCTGCATCTGTTTACCTTCTCCTCCAGTGTGCAGTAACAGCTATAGGCTGCTGGGTACATTTCTGGTGTTCTTAGCTACTGATTTGCTGCAGGGGTGCACATAGACTTGTTCTGGCTTCTGTTGAGCTTACAGGGAAGAAGGTGAAAATTCTCAGAGGGCTGCTCCTTCCTTTCTCAGTGCACAGGAGTAGCCCAAACAATCCTGGGTAAATTGAAACAGCCAGTCCATAGCTAGTGAAATGGAGGTGTGCCTAGCAGCTTCCTGCATCAGCTGTTGTACATTGGATTGGGGACCTTGCAGAAGCAAGTACTGGATATCTACTTCTTCTAGGCTGTCAAACACACAGGCATAAAAAGCTGGCTTCCAGCCAGTTCAGGGCTGTGGCATACAGATGACACCCCCTCCCCCCAAAATGCCTGGAAGCTGGCTTCAAGCCGCCTGGCTGCCCAGATGTGGGCCAGCTTCTTGGCATTCTGGCAGAATGGTGTTTATACACCTCATGCTGCTGGAGTGGCTTGAACCCACCCATGGGCAGTGGAATCCAAGAAGAGCCACTTTTCTGCCAACTTCGAGGTGGACTGGGGCCATGGTGTGCAAATGCTGCAACCTCAATCTGTCTTTGGAAGAGTGGCTTTGAACCATCCCTTCAGGGCGATCTATTTCACCCCAAAGTCTAAATAGGTACATTTGCAGGTATAACACCCCCCCCCCCCCCAATTATATCTGAGAAGCTCAAGTACAGGATGCCAGCTTTAGTCTAATTTTTTCCCCTTCAGTCTCTGACAGGTTAAAATAATCCTGATTTACTTGGTTTTACTTTAGTGTTTGCTGGTGTGGATGCCTGATGTTCTAGAAACAACTGGTCATCAAATCAGTTTTGGTGATGAAGTCCAGTCTCAAGGTCCTGTGAAAGTCCTAGGTTGCAATTTTTGTCAAGGAAAGAGCCAGCCATACATAGTTATTCCACAAAAACCTGTCACATGTATCCACGATCTGCTGAGCAGCAGCCTAATCTGCTGTTCAGCTTTATTTTTCCAGCACCTAATCCATCATCTACTTTGTTCATTTTTCCTATCAGCTAAATATGGCTTCCTTGTCAAAACATCATTTTACCATTATTGCCTAGCTGCAAAAGATCTTTTATTATCCTGTTCTCATCTCCAGCCCACAGACCAGCATGCAAGTCAGGCCTATGAAGCAGCTTCTGGTTCACACCAGTGTTATTACATAGAGGGATTGGCCCCAGGGGGAGGGGGGGGGACTAGTGAAAGCAGATATGTATAAACAGAAACACATTGTACTACATGGATAAGTCTATTATGTGAATGAACAGTCTTACTCTAGCAAGAGAATCATTAATTACAAGTATGAGACTTAAAAGAACTCCACTTTTAAGTGTTCAAACCAAAAAGAAAGCAAAAACATTTGCCTTTCACAGATTTGCTGTAAAGGATTCCTCACATAAAATAGCAATAAATCTCAGTATTCATTAACTCTCAAACAGAAGTTGCACATGCAACTTCAACTCATCTGTTGATTTATGGTGAACTCATGAATTTCATAGGATTTTCTTAGGCAAAGAGTACTCAGAACTAGTTTGTCATTGCCTTCCTCCAAAATAATATAGTCTATAGAACTTTGGATTTCTTTGTCATTCCCCCATCCAAATATGAACCATTCCTGACCCTGGATAGATGCCAAGATCAGATGGGATCTAGTCCCTTCAGGGTTTTCAGATCTTCTCGAATAGTCTACAAATAATATAATTGGGATATTCACTAGAGCAGCATCTAAACCACCAGGAGGAACTGCCTTTGGAATGGGAAATCCAAAGACTGAGTTCATCACAATCACACCAGAACATTATTTTGCACCTTCCTCAACCCTTCCATCTGAACTAGTACCTCAATCTTATTTCTACACTATGTAACTAATCTATTTAGGTTCAAAGTATTTTCAGTTAATGGGACATTTAGCAGTCCTGAGCTGGAGAGACTTGTGCTGTATTCCTGCTGACAGAACCAAATGTCTACCATAGTATAGTTTCACCAGAATTATTATTGAACATCAGACTTTTTGATAATATAGTTACTTAAGGGCTCCCGTAAAATATATTGTGTATTACATAATGGATTTGTAAGTAATGCTTAGTAAATATGAATATTAGATGTTGATGCGTAAGGCAAGAAAACAGTCTGTTGCCAAGGTCTGCATGAATTGTTAAGAATTTATACTGGATAGGTAGGGCTGATGGCCTGGACCCTTGTCCATCTTGGGAAAAAGTCAAACCTCATTTCAAAAGTGGAATGCAAGTGCAAAATGGAAATTCCTCTCTCTTGCTGACAAGGAAATGGTTTCAGTGATGGGAACAATCAGTAATTAACTGTCTTGTCTACATCCACTGAATCCAAACTGGTACACCCCTCATTGTGAGATATTCTGCAGCTTCCAGAGAGGTTGAGCAATGCACTTGCATTTGAAAGAGGGTAATTGGATTTGAGTCATATACACAACTCCATTGATTGGTACCATCCCGAGGTACCATCTAGGAGTCATAATCACTTCTGCCATTTTCAAGCACTTTTAAAAAAAAAATCTTCATAGAATAACATTAGGGTCATGTTTTGCCCCACCCAGAGGTATTCCCTTCACTTTTATGAGACAACCCCCAAATTATGAAAAGGTTAAACAGAGAACCAGAGAAAAAGAGACCTGCTTGCATCTTCTGCTCCTCAGTTACTCTAAACTCCTCTTTGTGTTGGATGGTGAGAAAATCTATGTGTGTGTTTGTAGTTCCTCTAGCTTAGCTACATTCCTCTAGGCCCTCTTATTACAATGGTTAAGAGTAGCTCCTGTGCCATTCCACCCTCTTTTACTTTTAAAATAGGAAATATAGGCCTTTCTATTGGTTTCTACTGCTCTCTTCTGCTGTCTTTTTTTTTTTTAATTAATAATTGTTTTTGCTGAAAAATCAGCTTGTCCTTCTACTTCATTTCATTTGGACTCACTCTGGCTAACTGTACATTTTTAAAACCTTCAGCCTATGAGATCCTGCAAAGAGTTAATGCCTGGAGGAGCTTTCTCCCCAAACCAGTAAAAACAGCGTACTACCTTTAACCATAGGTATATAAGAATGCAAAGTTATGATATTTTTAAACAAATATACCAAATCCAGTTACATCCTCATTCTTACTAGAGCAGATCTCATTTAGCATGGGGGCTGAGTCTTTTTCTGCAAGCAAAAATAAGACAAATTCTTGATTCCAAACCTTATTTATACAGTCTTTGGTATTGAAAACTATGCCTCCTGTCATCAGCCTAAGCAGAACTGTTTGTTGAAAAGAGAAAAGTTTTTAATGTTAGCAACAAAAAACCAAAAACATGTCTTCCTTGCTGCAAAGTGGTAGGAGGAAGCCTTTGGGTATGCCTGGCCTTGAAAACAATTGTCACAAATAGAACATCTTTCTGCTATTATGAAACATCATTTTTTGTGGGATTGAAGAATAGCTGATTGAAATGACTTAAAGCATGTGTACATGGGCAAAATAAAATGGTTTCACCTAATAGCCAGATTGGTGTGAAGCCCAGGAGGAGGAGTCCAGAAATACATAGATTCACACACATGAAGGAGCAGAGGGAAAAAAAAACCTGGAGTGGTCATGGCCATGTGGCCACTCATACTTTAGTTTATTAGACCAAAATTTCTTCAAAAGAGAGAACTATGTAGACAGTTATCCTGAATTCACCTTGGTGTTTGTATACAAGCTCATGGTCACTGTAGACCTGATTAACTTAAAGTTACACTGGATTTTTCTATTAGTGTAGATCCACCCTTATTCTGAGAGAGTAGGGAGTAACATGTCATGGCCCTTGGGCTCAGAACTGCACTGCTCAGAGATTTATTGGCTCAAAAACTTTACAAAGTATACAAGCCTATCAATCCCACCCTCTATTATGCCACAAAATCAGGACAGTGACAACAACTTCTGAGCTATTCCCCTAGAGCCATAGGCTGAACTAGAAAGCTAAGTAATGCCCTGATCATAAGCTTGTAAGTACAGGATTGTAAGCTGCTCTGATAGCCTTTAGGGCTGAAGACCAGGGTATAAATACCATAATAATAATAATAAAAAAAATAAAGAATCATCTTCTTTCCAATTCTGGGTGTCTCTGTTATCAATTTCATGGAGGAAGGTAGGTTTGTGCAGGTTCTGACCATCAGGGTGCGTTCCCATTGCTGAGGCAGTATTCAAGTGCTATAGAGCAGGTGCTTTAGAGCGGAGAGGGACTTTGCTTCAAGCTCTTTAGAAAGTGGAGAGGGTAAAAAAACCATAACTCTAGATATTGGGAGGCCAATCCATGAAAAGATCCTGCTTTCAAGTCTCACCTTGGTTTCCTCATTCTCTCACTTGGCAAGTTTTGACCTCTGTCTCTGGCTGTCTCCCCAGTGAAAGATGACTCTTTTACACTTGGCTTCAACCCCCTCCTCCTTACTCCAACATTTTTTTAATTGCTTTTGCCTGATGAAGAAGCCAGTGAGTTTTGAAAGTTAGTGGAATGTTTTGTGGCCTTTCATTTGCTCTACAGGCAGTCCTCCATAGAAAAGATTTGAAACAAAATCCAAAAAGCAAACCTTGATTTTGCTGTTTTATATAAGGCATACCATTTTACTTTTTGTTAGCTGCCCTTGAATCGATTCTGACTCATGGTGAACCTGTCAATAAGACACCTCCAAGACTCCCTACCCTCCACTGCTCTGCTCAGGTTTTGCAAATCCATGCCTGTGCCCCCCTGATTCTGTCCAACCATCTTAAATATGGTCTTCCCCCTTTTTTCTACCCTCTACCTTTCCTAGTATTATTGTTTTCTTTAGTGATCCATATGTTAAGTAGCCAAAGTACAACAGCCTCAGTTTGATCATCTTAGGTTCCAAGGAGAGTTCTGGTCTGAACTGTTCAAGGACCCATCTTTTTGTCTTTTTGACTATCCTAAGCATTCTTCTCCAGCACCACATCTCAAATATGTTGATTTTCTTTCTGTCTGGTTCCTTTACTGTCCAGCTCTCACATCCATACATGATGATGGAGAATACAATGGCCTGGATGATTCTAACTTTAGTACTAATTTGTGTATCTTTACTTTTTAGGATCTTTTCTAATTCCTTCATAGCTGTTCTACTCATCCCTAATCTTATTTTTTGACTGCAGTCACCAATCTGGTCAATGTTTGATCCTAGGTATGGGAATTCTCAGACTATTTTGATTTCCTCATTGTCTAGATTAAATTTATGAATTTCTTCTGTGGTCATTATCTTGGTTTTCTTTATGTTCAACATTAATCCTGCCTTTGACCTTCCTTAGTAACCGTTCAGTTGAAACTAAAGATTTAGCATTGAGGGGGATTCAGATTCCCGTACAGGGAGGAGGGAGTTCAGAAGGACAGAAGTCCTGCAGTTGAAACTAAAGATTTAGCCATGAGGGGGATTCAGATTCCCGTACAGGGAGGAGGGAGTTCAGAAGGACAGAAATCCTGTGAAATCAGTTTAAATTGATAAATTCTTTGAGAAGTGGGATGCCAGTGAAGGGAAAGGCCCAGACCCACATTATTCTGTAGAATTGTAATTTATGAATAAAGCTAGAAATTAATAGGATTTATGCTCCTATTGATTAAGCTTTAGTGGAAGGTGTGTGTGTAAAGAATTAGAACATAGTGGAAGTGTAACTGAAGCCCAAAGGGAAGCCTGGTGGTTCTTTGTGTCCATTTTGATTGGGTAAGAGCTTAAAATTTGAAAGTGTAAGCCATTTCCTTTGGTTCATTGGGAGGAGGAAGTAGAAACCTCATTCTATATAACTGCTTGCAGAGGTGTGCGCCTAATGGCATGCAAATTTTTCTTATCGTATTCATTTTTAGTTTTTGTAGAGAAGGAGGGTTGGCAGTACAGAGGAGAAGGTGACCCAGACACAGTGTTAGAGGGCAACTCATTCAATTTTTATGCTTGTTTTTTCACTATTCCGTTAAGGGGCTGTGGAGATTCAGAGGAAGTGAATCAGGGACTTGCCTCTGGAAGGAGCTAGCAGACAGGAGCTCTCTAGATAACTATAGGCCCAATAGATTGAGCTCACTAACAGAGATTGGGGACAAAGCCCAGCCACACAGGGATTCTTTATACTGGTGTTTAACAGGGGAAGCCCACAGTCTTGTTTCAGTACCTCCTTAAGACTTCTTACTCTGGACATTGAGGGACCTGCTGCAGTCACCTGCAACACTTGTGGATGTTTGACTTCTTGCCTACAGATGTGGTGAACTTCACCTGCCCCAAGTGCAAGTTGGTAGACCTCTTAGAAGAGAAAGTACAGCAGCTGGAGGCCAAGGGGTCTACACTTCAGCATCATAGAGAACAGGAGGTTCTCCCAAACAGAATGGACCAGATGGGCTTGGTTGGAAAACAGACAGAGAAAGTTACTGGGCACTTCACACACAACAGAAGTAGATGGTTGGAGGAATGTCACACACAGAAGTAAGGAAACCAGGGTTCGTTCTGTGAGCTTGCAGCTACAGAATCACTTTGAATCTCTCTCTGTTATCAGAGATGATGAGGAAAAGCAGCAGGAACAGACATCAGGGACAGAGCAGGGGAGCCTGAGAGTACCTTAAAAGTGAAAAGCCACTGCTAAGCCTCGGAGGAGGCACGTGGTGGTGGTGAGGGACTCCTTGCTGAAAGGTACAGAAGCAATGATTTGTGGGCCTGACAAGATGTCTCGGGAAGTGTATTGTCTCCCTGGGGCAAAGATCTGTGATGTGACGGAGAGGCTGACAAGACTGGTCAAGCCTACTGACTGTTACCCCTTTCTTATGGTTCATGTGGGAACCAATGATACTGCAAGGCACAGCCTTCAGAATATCATAAGGGATTATGAGGCTCTGGGTAGGAAGCTGAAAGAGATGGATGCACAGGTCGTCATCTCATCTCTTCTCCCAGTTGAAGGGCATGGTACAGGAAGGGAGAAGAAAATAGCAGATATAAACAGCTGGTTCTGCAGATGGTGCTGCCAAGAATATTTTGGATTTTTGGATCATGGGCTGAAGTTCCATGAGGGGGGACTTCTGGCAAAGGATGGGTTGCATCTCACACCAGTTGGCAAAAATGTTTTTGCCAATAGTCTCAAAAATCTGATCAGGAGGGCTTTAAACTGAGTTATGTGGGGGAGGGAGACAGTATTCTAGAAGGAAAAAGGGATGGAGAAAATAGTCAAACTGACATAGAGGGAACAAGGCAAACAGTGCAAGGGCCCAACAGTAGGAGGCAAAAAAACAAAAAACAAAACTTGCACAGGCATCAAGTAAAGGGAACACATGTTCTTAGATGTCTCTACACTAATACACAGAGTATGGGAAATAAACAGGATGAACTTGAACTCCTAGTACAACAAAGCAAATATGATATAATAGGCATCACTGAAATCTGGTGGGATGAGTCTCATGATTGGAATGTAGAAATAGAGAGGTATAACCTTTTAAAAAGAAACAGGCCAAACAGGAAAGGAGGAGGAATAGCATTATATGTCAGGGACATTTACACTAGTGAAGAAATCCAGGACATCAGTACTGGAGGCCAGGTGGAGAGCATCTGGATAAAAATTAAAGGGGAAGGAAACACTGGGGATGTTATTGTGGGAGTCTACTACAGACCTCCAAGTCAGACAGAGGAATTGGATGATACTTTTCTAGAAAGGATGACCACACACTCAGAAAGGAGAGATGTAGTAGTGATGGGGAACTTCAACTATCCAGATATTTGCTGGAAGTCAAACTCAGCCAAATCGTCAAGATCTACCAAATTCCTCACTTGCCTCGAAGACAGTTTCATTATCCAAAAGGTGGAAGAGGCAACAAGGGGATCAGATAATTTAGATCTTATCTTACCCAACAGGGAAGACCTAGTTGAAGTGGCCATGTTCTTCTGGAATTTGTTATATAGTAGAAAGGAGAAGCCAGGCATAGTCAGACACACATTCTGGACTTTAGGAGAGCTGATTTCAATAAACGTAGAGAAATATTAGGGGCGATCCCATGGTCAGGAATACTAAAAGAGAAGGGAGTTCAAGACAGATGGGAGTTCCTCAAAAGGGAGATACTGAAGGCACAATTTCAAACAGTTCCAATGAGGAGGAAAAATGGGAAGTGTCTCGAGAAACCGGTATGGATGACTAAGGAACTTTCAACTGAGCCAAGTTTTAAACAGACATGTATAAGAAGTGGAAAAATGGGGAAATCACCAAAGAGGAATTCAGACAAATAGCTAGCACATGTAGGGATAAAGTCAGAAAAGCTAAAGCACAGAAAAGCTAAAGCACAGAATGAACTGAGACTTGTTAGAGAGGTTAAGAACAATAAAAAGGGCTTTTTTGGATATGTCCGCAGCAAAAGGAAGAAGGAAACGGTAGGGCCACTGTGTGCAGAAGATGGCAAAATGCTAACAGGGGACAGAGAAAAGGCAGAATTACTCAACACCTTCTTTGCTTCAGTCTTCTCAGGAAAGGCAAAGGGTGATCAACCTAAGGATAATGGAGCAGAAGGCAGACTAGGAGAATTTCAGCACAGAATAAGTAAAGAGATAGTACAGGAATACCTGGTTAACCTAAATGAATATAAGTCTCCATGACCAGATGAACTACATCCAAGGGTACTAAAAGAACTGGCAAATGTAATATCGGAACCAATGGCAATAATCTATGAGAACTCCTGGAGAATAGGAGACGTCCTAGCAGACTGGAGGAGGGCAAATGTTGTCCCCATCTTCAAAAGGGGGGAAAAAAGAGGATCCCAACAATTATCGTCCAGTTAGTCTGACATCAATACCAGGAAAGATTCTAGAGCAGATAATTAAACAGAAAGTCTGTGAACATTTAGAAGGCAATGCCATAATCACAAAAAGTCAACATGGGTTTCAGAAAAACTAGTCATGCCAGACAAACCTGATCTCTTTTTTGATAAAATTACCAGCTTGGTAGATGAATGGAATGTTGTGGACATAATATACCTTGATTTCAGTACGGCCTTTGTAAAGGTTCCCCATGACATTCTTGCAAACACACCTGTAAAATGTGGGCTAGACAAGTTAACTGTTACATGGATTTGTAATTAGTTGACCGGCCGAATCCAAAGGGTGCTCATCAATGGTTCCTTTTCATCCTGGATGTAGAATCAGGGACATCTTGCTGAATGAAATTACGTGTGAAAGGGATCTAGGAGTCCAAATAGACCATAAGTTGAACATGAGTCAACAGTGCGATACAGCAGCTAAAAAGGCCAATGTTATTTTAGGCTGCATCAAAAGAAGTATAGCATCTAGATCAAGGGAAGTAATAGTGCCACTCTATTCTGCTTTGGTCAGGCCCCACCTGGAATACTGTGTCCAGTTCTGGGCACAATTCAAAAAAGATGTGGAGAAACTGTAGCGGGTTCAAAGGAGGGCAACTAAGAGGATGAACGGTCTGGAAACTGTGCCCTATGAAGAACGCCTTAGGGAGCTGGGGATGTTCAGCCTAGAGAAGAGAAGGTTAAGAGGTGAAATGATAGCCCTGTTCAAATACTTGAAGGGATGTCATATTGAGGAGGGAGCAAGCTTGTTTTCTGCTGCTCTAGAGACTAGAACATGTAACAATGGATGCAAACTGCAGGAAAGGAGATTACACCTCAATATTAGGAGGAACTTCCTGACAGTAAGGGCTGTTCGACAGTGGAACACACTCCCTCGGAGTGTAGTGGAGTCTCCTTCCTTGGACATCTTTAAACAGAGACTGGATGGCCATCTGTCGGGGATGCTTTGATTGGGAGTTCCTGCATGGCAGGGGGTTGGACTGGATGGCCCTTGTGGTCTCTTTCAACTCTATGATTCTATTTTTCTATGATCCCATGATTCTATGAAACAAAGGTTCAAAACAGATTGCCCCAAAAGTGTGGATTGGGGTTGCCCCAGAGTCACTCACCTCAGCACCACAGCAACCACATGCTGTGGCCCCAATCCCCCCTGACACCAGCCCAAATAGAAGCGGAAAAGATAGTTTTTTGTGCTGCAACCCAAGGGTGGCCTCAAGCCGCTCCGGAGGTGTGCAGCATGAAAATGCCACACTCTCAGAGGGTCTTGAAGCCACCCCTTCCAGGCAGTCTGAGAGCTTTCAGCATCAAAACACCACACCACCAAGCCCCCCCAGAAGCCAGCTGTTCCAGGCCATCCGTTTAGCCCCAAGTCAATTTTTAACCAGTGAAGTAATATACACTTTGTTACCATAAGCTTTGAGAACCATCTACCAAATGGGATATCATCATAAGCTCTTTCTGTAAATAAAAGTTATTTTCTTTTTGTTCACAAAGAAATGGCCTGAAATGATTTATGTTTAACATCAAAAAACGCTACCAAGTATAGTGAAAACACTTAATAATGAAGAGACTTAAGTCAGTGGGAGGATCAAGAGTTAGAGAGATAGTTCTGAGGTAAAAGAAGCCTCAAACTATTTGTTATAAGACAGGAGAAAAATCCTTTGTAACCCTGTGGTGGTCATATAATTTGGCGTCAATCAGAGGAATCCAAAAGGTGCAGTGTGGTGGGATCTGAGAGACTCAGTGTGAGGGGATGTGAAATATCTAATGTGAGATATCTAAGACTTAGTTATTTAAAAATAATGGTAATAATAACAATAATGCCCTTGTTGTTGATAGCTGTACTCAAGTCAACTTCAGGGATAAGACATCTCCAAGAGTCGCTGTTTGTTTCTGGGTACAATTCAAATTGCTGGCTTTGACCTATAATGCCCTGTATGGCTCAGTCCCACCACCATCACAAGCACAGTTGGTGGAACGCAAGTAAGGACTATCTGGGAAGGTGTGCCAGAAGAGATGCATAAAAAAAGACTTTGGAAGTTTATTCTTTGATAAAATTTAAACTGAAACTGATGGACTTTGCTATAACATTTTCCTAAATGCACAAAAGTCTATTCACAGGGAAGTCTGTGTTTTCTCTAAAACATTAATTAAAGCTACATGAGTGACACAGAAGATGAAGTTTCTATTCAAGAGCAAATCCAACAATCATTTTCATAAAGCAATGGCCTTTTCTTGTTAATGAGTTTAAAGAAAAAGTCTTCCTATACAAAGTTACAATACAGAGATCGTATACAATTACAATAAAAGGGGCTATTTGTTAATAACTAGCATCCAGAACATAAATTTTATAATAAAAACGGAGAGAAATTAAAATCAGTTTCTTTTCTTTTTTTAACTGGGAAAATTGAGACAGATTCCAAAGTTCATTGGAGAAACACTTTCAGACTTTTACGCATAAAAGTGCCATTTCATTTTTTAAAAAAAAATTGGTTTGGTAAATGAAGCCAATTCCTTTAGAACCCAAAGGGCAGAAGCCAGAAGAACTCAAGCACATCATGCCGAGAGGTAGAGAGGTGTCCATATATAATCTCAATCTTCTATTGTTTTTTTTTATTTGTGTCTGAGGTATTTAGTTGTGTGTGTCAAGTTGTAGACGCAAAAGAATTGGCAAAAAAGCAACATTGACAAGTTACACTAACAACCTTTTTCCTCTCCTCAACAGGTCCTAAAAATTTAATTAGATGCATCTGAATTAATGCTTCTGGGATCTCCAGCAGGTGAAGTGACTGATGAAGGGGTTGTAGCGTCCTGCCAGCTGCCATTTGCATCAATGTGCTGTGCCGAATATAGAGGGTTCCCCACAATGCTGTCATATCTTCCTGCCTGGTGTATGACATGGTGTAAGGAATCCATCTGTGATCGCACATTGGCTCCCACTGGTGAGTTCTGGTATGAAGTGAGTGACTGCAGGTTATCTCCAGAATTTCTCATTTTAAATGACCCAGAGGAACCTGAATTAGGGGTAGGTGGAGAGCTTGTTTGGTTGCCATGGACTACCACATTGGTAGCATCCACTGCTGTTTTGGCTGCATAAATGTTAGCCTCCTCCTGGAATTTTCCCATATTTTTCTTGTACCGGATTCTCTTGTTACCAAACCAGTTAGAGACCTGTGAGGCTGTGATGCCTCCTTTCTTTGCTAACTCTTCTTTGGCTTCAGGTTGTATCCAGAGAAAACGGAGGTACTTACGATAGGCTCCCCCAATCAAGGGACAGAGATTTGTCAACCTCTTCTAGATGGGGTCACACTTCCCCTGAAGAACAAAGCTTGCAGCTTGGGAGTACTCCTGGACTCATCCCTCCAGTTAACATCCCAAGTGGAGGCAATGGCCAGGAGTGCATGGTATCAACTACGGTTGATACGCCAAGTGCGTCCTTACCTGGACAGGCGGGACCTTGAAGCAGTGGTACACACACTGGTAACCTCTTGTTTAGATTTCTGTAATGGGGCTACCTTTGTACCAAGTCCAGAAGCTTCAGCTGATCCAGAATATGGCAGCCAGATTGGTTACGGGGGCATCAAGAACAGACCATATTACCCCCATATTAAGATTGCTACATTGCCTGCCAATCAGCTTCCGGGCCTAATACAAAGTGATGGTTATTACCTTTAAAGCCCTACATGGCTTGGGCCCGAGTTACTTGAGGGAACGCCTCTCCCTAAACAATCCACCCCGCACTCTCAGAACTTCAGGGAAGAATCTGTTGGAACATTTTGACAAAAGACTAATATCGACTTCCTACAGAGCATTTTCTGCCGCAGCCCTGAAATTATGGAATAGCTTACCGGAAGAGATCCATCTTATTACCTCCTTCGACGCCTTCAAGAGGGCCCTTAAGATGGATCTCTTCTGGCGGGCCTACCTTTATGACCTTTTATAATCTGGACTACTAAAAACACCTTATCTGGAACCAGAACACAGAATATTTGATTGACAACTATGTATATCTGTGATCTGCCTGGGGGTTAGACTATACTGTGTTACTGGATCATGTTCTTACTGTTTTATGGTGATTTTAGGATTCTTTTTAGTTGATTGTTTTGATCGTGAATACTGTTTTTAAACTATGTTGGAATCCCACCTCGATCCATGTGGAGAGGCGGGAAATAGAAATGAAAATTATTATTATTATTATTATTGTTATTATTGTTATTATTATTATTATTCACTGGGGTAAGGATTGCTCAGATGTGAATAAAAATACTCATTCAGGACTCCTATTGCCTGTTTGCTGAAATTGTGTTGTTTACGCCTTTCATCAAGAAACCATGACTGTAAGATCATCACCGCCTCACATGTGCTCTGTTTCAGCTGCATCTGGATGGTGCTGAACTTCTCATGAATTATATTCACCATACGCTCAATTTCTTTGGGTGATATTGGCCTTGTTTTACTCTGTTCCCGGAGCAGGTTCATATTTCTCTTGCTCAGAGTGGTATATCTGTTGGATCTGTGACAGCTTGGCCCTGTAGTCAGTGTTCAATGCTATTGTCATTTGGACAGCCACCTGATGTTGCTGCTATGGCCGCTGGTCCTCCTCTTCCCTGCTTCTTGGGCCCGGAGACACCCTCAGCCAGTAACATGTTATCTAGTCTCATTAGCTGAGCATCGGGGGGGGGGGGGGTCTTCTTCCTGACTACCACGTATACTTAACACTGTTTTTTCTTTAATATCGCATAGAACACTGAAGAGAGCAGGTTTCATTCGGTGGCAATTCAAGGCGTGTTTCCTGGCCTGCGCTTCGTCGAGGCTCTGGTCGGTGATGGCCATGATCTGCTGCAAGTTGTCCTTGGTGTCCTGGAGCCCAGGGCCGGGATGGAGCGGGTCCTGGGGGCTTGGAGCCGGTGGGGTGCTGGGTCTCTGGCAGCGGCCCTGGCAGGGACAGGAGGAGGAGGCTGGAGCCCTGCTAGCAACTGGGATGCCTCCTCCATGGTGGAGAGAAGGAAGGGGACAAGGAGGAGAAGAAGAAGAGGAAGAAAAAGACAGAAGAGGGTCCTCCTCCTCAGACACCACACGCACGACTGGGTACAAATGATGATAATTACGATGATAATAATGATGATGTCATCTCCTTTTCCATGGTTTATAATCCATGTTTTTGGACATATTGGCTGCACCATTCAATTTTGGATTAACAGTGCATTCAAAAACTTTTTCAAAAACCCAAACTCTTCAACTAACTAATTCTTAACCTTTCCATTTCCATGTCACTATGAAACCATTTCAAACTATGGGGAATTAATTTAACTCGTTTCATGATAATTAAGAGCAATACATAATTAAGCAACAATACAAAAGGTTGCATGCACAGTGTGCATTGCACACCATAGATCACTAGATTACCTATTTTTAAGCACTTTGAGATTTTTACTACCTGCTGCTTTTCATTTGGACATAATTATCCTTGTACTGAGGAGGAACCCACTTTCCAGCCCTTATAGTCTGCTTTCCAAACCATGTGTAAAGATGTAGATTTCCAATGGGTCTTTTGGTTTCTGTTCTATTTATATTGAGTAGTATAGATTTGCCCTATTTAGGATTCTGGTCTGCTCGTTTTAAAATTGGAATGTCTGAAAAAAATAAAATAAAATGAGAAACAAGCTATTTCCAAAGCAATATACAAAAAATCCAAGCATCACCACTGTGCTCCTGACCAGCCTGTATTGTCAAACATAGCCAAAACAGATTTCCTAGAAATAAAAAAAACCCCACTGTGTGCCATCTATATATCAGATCTAAATATCAGGTAAAGTGATGAATGGATGCTTATTTGAAACATCTCAAGCATAGCTCATCCAGATGGGTTTGCTAAGGGCTATGTGTGAAAGCCAGGCTCTTCAACAGTCAAATATGGGTCACAGGATCTTGAATGTATGAATAAAACATTGGTTCATTGGTCTGTCTTGCTCAGGAATGTATGCATTGACTGGTAATGGATCTCTAGGGATTCAGACAGAAATCCTTCCAAGCCCCAACAGGAATTGCCAAAGATGGGATCTTCTGCATGCAAAACATGTGTTCAACCAATGAGTTATGCTAGTTCTTCTGTTGTTACTAATTGAGAAGATAGAAATGTGTGTGTGTGTGTGTGTGTGTGTGTGTGCTTACACCCCTTCAATTGCCTGTCAATTTATGGTGGCCCTATGAATTGCATGGGGTTTTCTTTGGCAAGGAATATTCACCAATATTATTCAATATTCAATATTCAGAGGTGGTTTTACTAGTTCCTTCCTCTGAAATATAGCCTACAGCACTTCATATTCATTGGTGGCCTGCCATCCAAGTACTAACCAGGGCTAACCCTGCTTAGCTTCCAAAATCAGGTTCTGGTGTCTTTAGGATATTTAGACCTTTCAAGATAGAAATGTATTATTAATAAATGGTAAACATTCACTGAGCTTAATCACCAAGTCATTGCCAGTGGTTTCCTGAATCTAGTCTGCTCAAAAAGAGCCTCAGGCTTTATATTTATGGGCCTTATTCCAGGCGTTCCCATTAGAAAGCATTGGCTTGGCATAAATTTGTTGATTACAGATTATAGCCTTGGTTGGCTGATAAACCACTCATCCATTCATTTCCAGAAACATTACAGTCAGATGTATGCTCACATAATTACCTCTCCATGTTAATAGGGTCTAATTGACCTTGGCCTTTATTACTGGACATTATTGCTTTGTGCCATGGATTTTGTTCCCCAGTATATTGAAGTTAAGCTCTTCAAGCCATGTTGACCCTCTATAGAAAACAATAAATGGCTATGCCATGATTTAATTGCACTTGAGAGGCGTTTGAGTACCTCTTATGTCTCCCTTGTCTTTGCTCTTTTTTCACCTTTGTGCACAAATGAATCTAAGTTGAAAATGAGTTGGCAATTGGAAATATCCAGCATAAATTGTTGTTCCCACAGTAAAAAACAAAAACAAAAACAAAAAAACCCTTTGATACAAGGCCCTGGATACCAATCCTGCATAGGCCCCATATGTACAAGAAATTGAACAGGTGCTTAAGACTGCTGATAGGCTTCATGTTTTATTTTTTGTTTGGGTTTTTTAATTTAAAGTATGTCCCTAACATCCTAGTAGGTGCAAGGATTGATTTACTCAATCATGCAAGACTCAAGGACTAGCATGAATATTTTAAGTTCCTATTAATCACTGCACCACACTGGCTATCTAAAGGGTAAATTTACACTTGTGTTAAAGCCTGCAGAAATGTAAAAGGCAAACATTAAGATATTTTTTTAAAAAAGAAATAAGAACTTTCCAATTTAAACTTAAATTTTAATGCAGTGACCATGTAGAAATCAGTGTTAACAACTTCCGATGGATACTTTTATTATTTTAAGTCATATCAGAGGGATCTCTAGATAAAGCATGGAAAGAATTCTCCATGAAACCCTAAAGAACTGTTTCCAGTCAGAGCTGACAACAATGGAGTACATGGACCAAAGGCTTGACCAATAATGCAGCTTCCTATGTTCCTAAGATCAACCAGTTGCCAGAGAAAGGCTGGGTTATATTTCATCCAGTGCCTCATTACAAGCCATTTTGATGTCTGCAAAAGAAGATATTTATAAAATTGCTTGTAGACAGCATCTGACACTGGTTTGCTTGTTCCACATTGATAACACTTTTATCTTCCCCCTTGGTTGGGGGTGATACAACCAAAAGAGAATGTTACATGCATGTGGCTTATACATTTCATAGTAAGTTGGTTTCCACAACAAATATTTACCAGTAAGTTAAATTACCAATCAACAGGTTGAATAGGATAGCAGACTAATATTGTTATTCTTCTTTGTGGATAGGAATAATGAGTTTGAACACACATACACACAAGTTATTGATTTCATTAGCATGATTTGCTGTGACTAAATGCTGGAAATTAGCAGATCAAGCAGACTATTTTATACGACAAAGGAAAATATAGGACTTTGTGTTGACTAAAAAATTAGCCACATGATTCTACAGGGAGAAAAAAGAAGACACATTCACTTGAACACGGATGGCCTTTGTTATATGTAAGTAGCAGATTAGATGATTTTGGACTGGACACGGTAGATTCTAGAAAAGATTGTTGGATGTGAATTTAGTTCTTTGCTAATCATATCCAAAACTATGCTTGATGTTTGCTGTTTGTATTTGGACATCTATACATATTTTGTTGATAAACGTCTCATAATTATTTTAAAAAACCATTTACATGGTTTGATGACTGTATAGAAGTTTCAATTCAAATATCTCCAGTCCTAAGCTCATAACAAGGGTCTTCACATGCTAACTCGCCAGGCATTTACTACATACATGGAAGGCAGAATGGGACTGCACCTGCCGATACTGGACATAAGCACAATCACTGGCTCATTCCCTCTACACGTATTGAGAAAAAGATTGAAAAAGAATTTATGTACAGCTCAAAGAACTTATGTACAGCTCAAAGGATCTCCTTCACAATACCACACCTAATGTGTGGCTAGAGGAAAGCAAAGTTGGGAAGCATGTGGATGTTGTAGGTAGTTTCAAAAGCAAACTCCTGCCTATCCAAACCAGAGAGTGGTTTAGAAAGTTGCTCAATGCCTAGCCTGGTTTAGCTCCAGCATTTTAGTTCATCACCAAAAGAGCTCTAACCCTATTTGTGAGAGGTGTGCCAATCAAATCTAGAGTGGATTTGACACCCCCACAGCAGTAGATCTATCTGATACCTTTCCTCAGAGATAGCATAAGTATGGCTAGTGCAAGCAATCATTCTGCAAGTACAGCTACAGCCGCTCTCACATCTTTGACTTGGTGGGTGAGGAGCTTGTGTTATGTACATGGTGACCTCAAGGTATTGTTCACAACACTAATAATAATAATAATAATAATAATAATAATAATAATAATAAATCTTTATTTCTAGCCCGCTCCTCTGTAGAGCACAATCAGAGTGGGGTACAGCAAATTAAAACATACAGATTAAAATACATCATCAACCCATACCCAACCACCCATCCTTAAAAAATAAATTAAATTAGTAATAATTTAAAACCATAACAACATTAAAAACATAATACATCCTCATAGATCTTGGATGAGGGTAAAAATAGCACCAAGCAAGGGGTCAAAATAGGTCCCGTTTCGGAGCTGGGAACTAGAAGGTTTCAGGGAAGGCCTGCCGGAAGAGATGCGTCTTCAGAGCTTTTTTAAAGCAGTCAAGAGATGTTATAAGACGCATCTCATCCGGCAGTCCATTCCACAGCTTGGGTGCGGTAGCTGAAAAAGTTCTCTGGGAGGTCTGCGACAGCCGAGTTTTCACAGGCTGTAGCAGGTTCCTCCCAGAGGATCGGAGCGTGCGGGGGGGTTCATACGGGGAGAGGCAGTCCCTAAGATAAGATGGACCCAAGCCATGTAGGGCTTTAAAAGTTAGGACCAATACCTTGTACTGTGCCCGGAAACTAATCGGCAGCCAGTGGAGAGCCTTGAGCACCGGTGTTATGTGCTCTCTCCTTGGTGTTCCAGTTACAAGCCTGGCTGCCATATTTTGGACCAGTTGAAGTTTCCGAGTTAAGCACAAAGGTAGCCCCATGTAGAGAGCATTACAGAAGTCCAGGCGTGAGGTTACCAGAGCATGTACCACAGCTTCCAGGTCCCTCATGTCCAGGAAAGGGCGCAGCTGGCGTGTCAGCCGAAGCTGATAACATGCACTCCTGACCGTCGCATTCACCTGACAAGTCATGTGAAGCGACGAATCTAGGAGTACCCCCAGGCTGCGAACACAGTCCTTAGAGGAGAGTGTGACTCCGTCCAGGACTGGAGACTGTATTCCCAAGCCTGGTTTCGGGCCTGTGACTGTTAGTACCTCCGTTTTGTCTGGATTCAGTTTCAATTTGTTTTCCCTCATCCAATCCATTACCGCCGCAAGACAGACATTAAGAGGAGAGATGCCATCTGAAGTCTGTGCTGATGATCTGGTCATGGAGAGATATATCTGAGTGTCATCAGCGTACTGAAGACACTGAGCTCCATGCCTCCGAATGACCTCACCCAGCGGCTTCATATAAATGTTAAATAGCATCGGGGACAGGATGGCACCCTGAGGGACACCACAATTAAGCTCGATTTTTGAAGAGCAACTGTCCCCGAGCCTCACCCTTTGGGATCTGCCGGAGAGGAAGGACCGGAACCATCGAAGAACGGTGCCTCCAATCCCTACCTCCCTCAGCCGATCCAAAAGGATGGAATGGTCTATAGTATCAAAGGCCGCGGAGAGATCCAAGAGCACTAGCAGGGTCACACTGCCCCTGTCAATACTCAAGCCGAGGTCATCGGTCAGTGCAACCATGGCAGTCTCAACTCCATGACCTGCCCTGAAGCCGGTTTGAAATGGATTGAGATAATCGGTTTCATCCAAGATGGCTTGGAGTTGGAAGGCAACTGCTCTCTCGATCACCTTGCTCAAAAATGGGAGCAAGGATACTGGTCTGTATAAAATCTTATCCTTGTTCTCCAGCAATCAATTGCCTCACTTACTCTCTGTTAATATCTGATAAACTATTCCTAAAATGTGAATGTAGTACATAGAAAATTTGAAGGTAGTAGATAGAAATTTTTATGTCATTGGGGCAAATGTTTCCCCCCCCCCCCCATAGTTCAGAGCTTTGTTATGATGCCTTCATATGGCAGCTGTCACAAGGATGGTTCTTGACATTCCATCCATGTAGCTGTGGTGGTCCATTAATAACATGTGGTCATTTGTCATGTGGGCTAGCCACAGATAAATTGTTTTCCCTCTATTACCAAATACTTAGCATGAAAAGAATGATCTCAGTAGCTTGGGAAGATATGATACCAGTCAATCCCCATGGTGAGCGAGACAGGAACAATGATTTTGTGTGAAACATTCCTCATTACTACAGGGACATGTTCAGATTTTGAAGAAGCCATTAATTCCAAGAGCTTGTTGACCACTGTTAAACCTCCTTAATAGGAGTACATTTGGAAAGCATCCAAGTGAATTTTCTCCTGTTAAGTCAAAAGCAAGCTCCTTGTCTTCCTGAAACAGAGGTTAATTTACAAAGTTGGTCAGAAAGTTTAAACAGCAATTTAATTTTTTGAAATATTAATATAAAACCACAGCTTGGCGCCAGGGAGGAAATTGCATTAGGACTGCAATTGCCCTGATGTCTAATGTCTAAACCTAATACATACTTTGGGTTCTTATGCTGTGCAATTCATTTGATGGAAGACTCTAAGAATTAAACTTTCAGTAAAAATTATATAAGGTTATAGGTACATTTCTGAATTTATGGCATTTTGACACTTAGTGTGCAAGACTAAATTTCTACTTCCATAACCTGCTAATTAGCCATGCAGACTCAGGTAATGAATTGAGTGAAGGACTGTAGAGCCTAGGAATTCAGCTGCAATGAATCATCTACCAGTTCATTGAATGGGAAACATCTAAGGAAGATCGCTGAGCAGAAAATACTGTACTTTTAAAAAACTTGGCTTAAGTCAGGGTCAAAGAAAGGGGGGGTGGGGAAGACAGCCACATAATTAGTAAATAGCCTGAAGGTTCAGACAACCAGAGTTAAGTTTCTAGTTGGTTACTACAAACATTCTGTATAATTATATAGGGCTAAACCCAAGCACACATTAGAGAGAATAAAATTTATTTATCAGTTAATTGACTACATGCTTCTAATGCTTGTAACTGACAACTGTCTCTTCTTCTGGCCCTCTATATTGTTTCTTCTACTCTGCTGATACCCGGTGAGGAAGAGGGAAACAATGAGGAAATTAAAGACAATGGTATTTGAAGATGGGCAGGTGGCCTGGAAGTGGCTTTTTATCCTTTTAATGATCTATACAGTAGCAGAAATAAGCGGTAAAAGTTAGGCTAGCATCATGCATGTTGTTGTGCACCTTCAAGTCATTTCTTACTTATGATGACTGTCGCAGACCTCCCAGAAGGCCTTTTCTGCTATTGCTCCCAGGCTGTGGAACGACCTGCCGGATGAGATGCGTCTTATTACAACCTTGGATGGTTTTAAGAAAGCGACCAAGACACATCTCTTCCGGCAGGCCTTCCCAGATAGTAGCTAATCCTCCCACCGTCTGAATGACGTCTAGCTCTTCCCATCTCCCATTGACATATGGCGACACATTGGACCTCGAGATTCAGTGTTGTTTTTTAGATTTGATACTGTTTTAATTATGACTTAGTTTAATTCTGTTTTAAGGGGTGGGAGGTGGGTATGGATTGTATAGACTGCAATTTTTTAACTGTATATGTTTTTAAATGTTGTACCCAGCCCTGATTGCTTGCTCAGAGGTGTGGGTTAGAAAGAAATATTATTATTATTATTATTATTATTATTATTATTATTACTACTACTACTACTACTAAGGCAAACCTATCACAAGGTTTTCTTGGTAGCATTTGTTCAGTCCTTTCCCCTTGCCTTTCTCTGGGGCTGAGAGAATGTGATATGCGCAGTGTGGATTTCCATGGCTAAATGGGGATTTGAACCCTAGTCTCTGGAGTTTATCACACCAGGGCTAATTTTGGCATTAGAGAGAGATTAAAGCACATTTAAAGCATTCTCCAAATAAAGCAAAAATATTGAGTAATTGCATGAATGATTATCACATGCAATTGTGCAAATAAAGTGATGTCAGAAATGCATTGTTTCTGAAATCCTGAAAAAAAAAAGATACGCTTTAATGCTTCTTTGTGACCACTTTACTGGTGATGTGTGAAATTGTTTCACATAATTAAGTAATTGGGAGGGGGGGGGATATTCACGGCATAAACTCCCAATCTCCTTCATGTGATAAACTCCCCTGAAATTACATTCCAGTGTTCAAATCACTATACCCACATTGGCTCATAGGGTCGTGCATAGTTGTGTCAAAAAGCGGATCCAGATTTAAAGCTAATTTTAGCTGCAATTAGAATAAGTCAGATATGAGATGAGAGCATACAATGAAAACAACATCAACAACAATAGCAACAATTTTCTATCTCTCATCTCCTGTTTTAGATGTTCCCTTAACTGCCTATAAAAAGGGGTTGATCCTGAATTGGAGCAGTTTAATGATGGGATCCCTTCAATGCAATATGCATCACCTCTTTCCATCACTATTTTCCCCATCATTCAGAGTTTTGTTTAGAGAGATAGTAAAGATTTCTCTGGTGCAAGAACTTCAATGACTTTTCAGTGGTGGGTAAAACAATATTGGCCCATTTTAGACGGGCAAAAAAAAAGCGTTTTAAGGGCTAAAAAGCCCGCTTTTAGGGTTAGGGAGGGAGTAGCTTTTACACCCTCCCTAAGCCTAAACTGCATGGACGCCGCCATTTAAAGATGGCGGCGTCTATATGGAGGCGCCGTAAAAGCGTCATCACACGCACAATGTTTTGATACGCTGCGCACGTTTTGATGCTTTTGCGCCGCGGGAGGGCACCAATCGCGCCCTTCCCGCAGTGCAAAAAAAGAGCTCGAACGCGGAGCTCTTTTTTTGCGGTGGGTCTTTGCTGCAGCCTTTAAATGGCCACAGCAAAGACCCAGGGAGAAAGGGGCCGTGGCGGCGGGCCCTTTCCCCCTTCAGCCCCGCTGAGGGAAGAGGGGTGCAGCGGGCGGCCAGAGCGCCCGCTGCACCCTGCTTGGAGGCCGCGGGGAACCGGCAGTTTGCCGGTTCCCCCCGGCCTCCAAAAGCGGCGGGATGAGGCCTCTGGGGCTGCCCGTGCGGCAGCCTATGCCTCATCTCGCCGCTAGAAGGGGCGAGTATGGTCCGCCCCTTTTGGGCGGTCTAAAAAGCCCCATTGTTGCCAAATGTAAGATGACATTTCAGACATTGCTATTGTATTAACTGTCACAATAGACATCTGAATCATTGTTGTTATGTGCCTTCAAACAATTTCCAACTTATGGCAACACTAAGGCGAACCTATCATGAGGGTTTCTTGGCAAGATATGTTCAGAGGGGGACTGCCTTTGCCTTCGTTTAAGTTGAGAGACTCAGACTTGCCCAAGGCCAGCTAGTGGGTTTCCATGATTGAGCAAAGATTCAAACTCTGGTCTGTAGAGTCATAGTCCAATGCTTGAACCATACACCAGGATGACTCTCTGACTGGCCTATTAAAGCTGCTGATCACATTCCACCAGTGATTCTATGCTTACTAATGAAAATGGATTTTTTCAAAGGTTCTGCTTAATATCATAGTGTTGAAATTAGCTTATTGCACAATAATTCCAATAAAATGGCACATGAATTAGTAATAAGATGAGATTGCTTGAAGAACAGCATCCTCCTCAGCATGCACAGATTCAGTAATAGCTGTAATTATAATGAAGTAATAATAAAACACGATGTCTTACTCTTTTCATTCAAGGGCAGTAAGTATGAATAATGCATTCTGACTCCATTTAAGTCATTTTTTCTTTTAATTATGGACTTAAACAAAGAATTATAAGTAATGGGGTTTCCCTAAATTTGAACAGAAGTCATGGCCATGGGGAGTTGTTGATGGCACCATAACTTTCTAGATTCCCAAGTACTGATTCAGTGATAAACTACGAGTTCATGAAATCACCATCTGAATGTGTTCTCACATTTATCTTTACTATTAATGGGTTAAAATGAGGATGATTCCACTTAAAATGAGTGCTAGTTCCACTAAGAGAAAAGTCACTGAATGATAAGGACTTGCATAAATGTTGACTTACTATTCACTAACTGAGTCAATCTACTCAAATTGAGAAATGAGGAAAAATAAATCACCAGGAACATATGGCATTCCAGTCGGACTACTACAATCCGCAGTGACAGAATCAACTCCAATCCTAACCAGTATATGTCAACAGATATGGAAAACAAAATGGTGACCAACAGATTGAAAATGGTTCATATACATCCCCATCCACACACATACACAAACACACACAAAGATTGCAACAACAACAACAACAACAACAACAACGTTTTATTTATACCCTGCTCTTCAGCCAAAGCTATCAGAGAGGCTAACAAATTGTTAATTAGACATTTCCCTGCCCTCAGGCTTACAGTCTAAAAAGACACAACACAAAAGGAGAAGGGAAAGGTGGTGGGGGAAAGTCCAGCAGATCTTCTCTCCCTATGTCTTTAAAAGCATTCCATAGACTTTTATGGCCTATGCAATCCCCTACCACTATTAAAGATGTAGTGGTTGTCTCCAAAACAGAACCAGATTCCAAATAAACCTCTTCAAAGACTGGATGATTCCATACCTCTGACAATATGGTGCATCTGTGGCTGGCACCACATTTTTCCTCTGCCAGCTTTTGTGGGTAGAGGAGGAACAAAACACACATGGCTGGCATAGCTGGGCTTAGGACATATCTGCCACCTGATGTGGTTTTGCCAATTCTTTCTTCTGAAATATAGTCTGCACCACTTGGTTTTCATCTCCCATTCAAGTACTAACCAAAGCTCAGCCTGCTTAGCCTCCAGAATCAAATGGGTTCTGGTTCCTTTAGGGTACTTGGGCTACATTACCTACAATTTTTCTTTCTTCTATGCTATGTGTTATTTCTTCCCTAGACAAACATATTTTGCATTATTATTATTATTATTATTATTATTATTATTCTACTGCTGATACTCTTATATCTATTGTCACCTCATTTCACCTCATTTTGAACCCTAATTGGTTAAATGATGCACATGGCCAAAACAGGAGAAAACCAGAATGAACTTGTGCTCCAGGGGCCCTGATGGTGCAGTGGTTAAATGCCAATATTGCACCCCACATCTTAGTATTCCTTGCTTTAGAAAATGATATAAAATCCATGGGATCATCATAAGGTAACAGGTAACTTGAAGATGTGCACCAACAAGCACACACACATGCACACACAGAGGCCAGCTTGGGAAGCCATGTTGGAAAGATGAGTTTTAATAGGTCTCTAAATACATGACTTTGAAAGGATAAGGGATGCAGGAGTCAAGGGGACTAAAAGAAGGAGAATAGAGAAGACACTAGGCTGAAAAACAATCATCTTAGAAGAGGAATCCTAAAAGATAACTGAAAGAAACATTGTGCCAAAGGAGACAGAGGCTTATTTGTTTTCACGTTTCTTTTCAGAATCATGTGTATATATGTGGAGAACAGGCAGGATATAGAAAACAAGCTAGCATCTGTGAATTTTACTGTCAACCATACCAGTGATGACAAGAAGACAGGCAATTGTTGGTTGGACAACAGAAGACAACCAACCAAGAAAGGAGTTGCCTCGCAGGTCAGGCGCCAAAGAAGACAAGACAAAATTGGCTGGAGAAAACATGGCCACAACTTTATTCATAAACTCAAATAGAACACATAAACATATGTGTAAAACATGTATATAGGGTTGGCCCAAAGCATAAGGTCTGGATCTGGACATCAGCCACACCACGGTTGGCTGATGTATGGTTGCTTGATGACCAAGCATCGGGATGATGTAGGTGCCAAGCCCCGCCCTATTACGCAGTCACGCAACTGCGTTGCTACAATTCGATTTGCAAGGCACTCTAGTCACCAGGTGTTAAATGACTGTGACCCCCGCACTGGCCACAGCATCTCACTCCTTACACCTGGGTCACGAGGACTCCCGATCCAGTGCCATAGAGCCCTGGAAACCCCTCACCCCAGATCCAGGCCTATGCTGCCGCCCCAACAGTTGTGACAATCAACTCCCAAACAGGGAGGGAGGGTGGGAGAGCCGAAAATCAAAATGGCGCTGAAGAGCACCCGACAAGGCCTTAAATAGGCCAGGGGACCAATGAGGAGCCGAGGAGGGATGGAGCCCCGCCCCTCCCGGCCCTCCAGCCAATCACAGGAGGAGGCGGGCGCCCAGCAACCAATCAGGCTGCTCGTCTCCGTCCTGAGGAAGCCTAGGACTTGTAGTCCCGGCCCCGCTTTTTGGTGGGCAGGCTTCCCGCCGCTTTGAGCTGCCAATGGGGAGAGGGCCTGCCCCCACGCCAGGCCTCAGAACCGCCACGGGAGCGCAGAACGTGGCGCTTCCCGCGCGCGGCAACTGCGCCGGCCCGGGATGACTTGGGCAGCGCCATATCCAGCAAAGAAAGAAAAACCAGAGTCCATGTTGATGTATATGAAGAACCTGATGACATCTGTAAGAGACTCTTAGCAGTATGCAGGAGAAGATTTAAAGGCTGTTCAATGCACTCAAAGAATCTGGTCCAGTGAAACAGGAAGATATAGAGATTTTTTACCAGATGAAGTGTTAAATCTTTGGTCAGTGAAGCAAGAACTGATCCAGTCTCTATCAATCTTCAATCCAGTAAGAGAGAGGGGATAGAAGATTGAATATGTTCGATAAAAAATTTAAGAGGAACATATAGAAGATATGAATTTAGGTTGGAATGTTGTTAAAGAGTTAAGAACAAACAAGTGATGTGGTTTATAGTTATGATATGACTACTAGGCTAAACGTGTAAGAAAAATATTATAGCAATTGAAATTATTATTGAAAATATATTTGAAAAGGAAAATGTACTGGTATGTTTGCTGTTGGTTTACAGAGAAAGCCTGGAGATACATAACTTGGTAATGGTTATTGATAAAGCAAAGGTATTATTCAAATAGATGAAATAGGAGATAAAACTTATATTGTACCTTATAGTAAAGTGATAATAATTATAGATTTAAAGAGGATCTTTAACTATCACTTTAATGATGGAGTGGAAAAATGGGGTGTGTGGGTGTGTATGATAAAGTAAGTATAAGGAATGTATGGAGTGTTCAAATAAATGCTATGTGATGTTGTAAATGATTTACAGGCAATGGCAAGTATAGAGACTGGTAAATTGTTTGGAAATGAGAATAGTTTTCATTGACACACATAACCTGAAAAGAAGCTTATATGTGGCAATGAACTTCTTAAGGGGGAAGGTATGTAGAGATCAAGCAGGATTGTGCCAGGCTAGCAACAGCCGATCAGAAGTTGGCTGGTGACAGCCAATAGAATGTTGGCTGGTAAGAGGAGAAGAATTCTGTTAGTGACGATTGGAAGTCAGATAGGGTTTTGTTTTCAGACAATTAAGGTCTGACTGAGTGACAGTCCAGAGGTTAGGGACTGTGAGAGCTAAAGTTGGAAAGAAATTGACTTAGCTCTATGACAGGGTCTGATACAGAACAAATTCAGGAGTGAGGGATTTGGTCTCTCTGGAATCCTTACTATAGCACTCCAAGTGAGGGAGCTCCTGATCTTATATCCTGAGAGACAGGATTAGCCTGAGGGAAAGAATAAAGATAGGCATCTGTTTTGTCCAGAGAAGGATTGTTAGAGTAAGGGTTCCAGAGAGAGGCAGGTGTGGTTAGGGGTAGAGTCCAGAAGTGAGGGACTCCCTACTGGTACACATCCAGAACTCAGAGAGAGAGAGAGAGAGAGAGAGAGAGAGAGAGAGAGTGTTAATGGAGTGGGATAACCTATGGAATTTAATTGCCTGGTTGGCTGAGGTTGGTTTGAGAAGGGAACCTAATACTACCTTTGTGAGAGTCTTAAGTAAAAGTAGCTGATATTCTCTATAGAAAGTAATAGTAAAGTAACAACTTGTGACTGGATGCATCAGAGTAAAACCATAACAAGTGAATATACCAACTAAACAGGTTAACCATTGTCAAACCACTGTTTAAACAAAGTTTTATTGTTGCTAGGGAAAACAAAAGACCTGTCTGGAACTGAATAATTATTATCCATTCAAAACATATTTTAAGAATAAAGTGGCAGTCATAAGAAGGTGGCAGGAACACAAGTTAAATAGAATACTGATTACAAGTAAAGGGTCTTGACATTATTTGTTGGCAGTGGTGGGATAACAAAACCCATTGGGCTTCCACAATAGGAAAATAGTTTGGTGAGCAGGTCTCATCATCACAGTATACAAGTCCATGCATAAATTCAGTGAGAAATTTGTGAGCTGAAAGAGGCAGGAATTTGAAGCAGTTCAGAGCCAATGGAAAAGGATGACTCAGGAAAAGAAGGAGCAATTCACTCCAAGATAGACATTGGAAATGTTACCTTCCTAGTCTTGAAAACATATCCAGGGGTAGCTGTCTTGGCCATACAGCAAAATACAATAATTTCTGAAATCCATAAAACAATAATACGTTTATTGGGCCAACCAAAATACATGATGCAAGTTTTTGAAACTCCACTGGCTTCTTCATCAGGCAAATGTGATAAAGGTAAAACAGGAAAAAGGAGGGAAAAAAACCCGGTGTTGAGTCACAGGCCTACATTATGTCAATTTGTTCTTATAGGCCCGTTTTAGACTGGCAAAAAGGGGCGTGAATAGGGCTAAAAAGCCCGCCTTTAGGGTTAGGGAGGGCGTAGCGTTTACACCCTCCCTAGGCCTAAAGCGCATGGACGCCGCCATTTAAAGATGGCGGTGTCCATACGGTGGCGCCGCAAAGGCGTCATCACGTGTGCAGCGTTTTGACGCGCTGCGCACGTTATGACCCTTTTGCGCCGCGGGAGGGCGCCAATCGTGCCTTTCCGCGGCGCAAAAAAAGAGCTCCATCTCGGGGCTCTTTTCTTGTGGCGGGTCTTTGCCACGGCCTTTAAATGGCCGCGGCAAAGACCCAGGGAGAAAGGGGCCGCGGCGGCGGCCCCTTCCTCCCTTCAGCCCCGCCGAGGGAAGCGGGGTGCAGCGGGTGCCCAGAGCACCTGCTGCACCCCGCTTGGAGGCCGCGGGGAACCAGCAGTTTGCCGGTTCCCCGCAGCCTCCAAAAGCGGTGGGATGAGGCCTCGAGGCTGCCCATGCGGCAGCCTCGGCGTCATCCCGCCGCTGAAAGGGGCGAGAATGGACCTCCCCTTTTGGGGTGGTCTAAAAAGCCCCATTGTTATTCTCAGTTAAGATGGCATTGAGGGATATCTATGTAGGCAGAGCCCTTTCCTCCTTTTTGGTTTTATAGGCTCTGGGAGGGGGAAAAAAGGCTGTCCACACAAGTGAAAAGAAGCATTTTGTCTAATTTTGAACCCTACTTGTTTAAATGATGCACATGACCAAAACAGAAGGAAACTATAATGGACTTGTGCTTCAAGACTAAGCACCAAAACAAAATAACTCCTGGGCTGTTCTGGATCAAGCAGGAAAGTGCAAACTATTGTGCTGCCATGTGGACTGCATGCTGGTGAGGATGCCAGTGTCAGTGCTGCCCCTAGTTTTATTTTGTTCCATGTCCTGAATTGATCACACATGTGCACAAGTAGTTAGGTGCAACATCCATCCATCACATACTCCATCAAGCAAAATGATGACAAACACAAAAGTTTGCCAATAATGCAATGGTTTTAATCAAAACATTAAGAAACTGGCTGGTCCAACAGAGGATCATGGGGGGAGGGATAAAAGTGAATGTGGGCATGGGGCTCCATGATCGAGCTTTGTTACTGGGTCTGTGGGTGGACATAAGTATCATATAGGAATTGGATTGCTTTTGCAATTGAGTGGTTGATCTCCTGGCTGGTTGTGCAGGGTGCCAAATGGGCTGGCAGCTGGGTAGGACAAGAGAGGAGATTGGTGGCTAATGGAAGCATGTCTGTGTGCCCATGCACATATGCTTGGGGTGGAAGAGAACAAATACAATGGCATAATACAACTTGTACCTGTGACTGGCCTATTTTGGCCAGTTTGGTCAGTTCAGTTCCATCTTTATTACGGTCATATACCAGCACAAGTAAAAAGGGGATACAGAATAATGGCCAGTCTGTCCTTGCAGAAGAAGAGGACAGTGCAGGCTGCCAACAGGTGTTCAGCCCATTATGGGAGCTGACAGTGTAGTCAGCAGGTTCTCTCCACAAATCAGAAAACCTGGGAGGTAAGCTGGCTTTCCTCCTCTGTCTGCTCAGTGCCAAAGTACCATGAAGTCCAAGAAATAAAATTTAAACTAGCAACATAAAAAGTTTCCTTTGAGATCCAGGTTGTACCCATCACCTTCTTTGGCAGAGAACATTGACTTTCTCAAGATGTCTCTGTGTTATACTGTTTGGAAAACTTTAGATGCTTTTTTGGTAAAACATGCCCAATGCAGTCCCTTAAAAAAAGTTTTACCTTTTACCTCCTCTTGGAGGTAAAAACTGCAAATAGTGAAGTCCCAGTCCCTTGGTTTCTTCTTTAAGATTCCCCTGTTGTAGTTTAAATGCAATATACTCAAGTCCCAAAAACTGATGCAGAGGCAGCTGTGTTGGCCATACAGCAAAATGTACAAAACAGTGATACTATTATTGGTGCTTTTATTTCTCCTGTTTAATTTTTAACACCTTTGCCTGATGAAACTAGCAGAGCTTCAATACCCTACTTTTAGATTCCTAAGGACTACTTGTTGTTTTCTTGGAGTTTGTTCTTTTCCTGGCTTCAGAATTTGTTTTCTTATTTCTGATTCTCCACAGACTGGATGAAATATGTAGACTGCCTGTAGATCAGGCACACTGTACGTGTACCTAGATGAATGCATGCCTTTGATCATTTCAATCTCTTTCCTTTTTTTCTACTTATTGCTTCTTTTAAATATTTCTGTCAGGTCCATTTGCTTTTTTTAATGGAACAGATGGCATATATATATATATATATATATATGAATGAGAGAGAAAAGCCCATTATGCCCAGGCTTGCTTGTGATTGTCTGCCAATTACACTGTTCTACTGATGTGAGATCAGAGGGCCAGAAAAGCATCCAAGAATTGTTCTGTGGAGATATGTCTACCTTTCTAGATGCAACCCATACTAATGATTTATCTCCTATCTACAAAAGGAAAAACAAGAAGTGTGTGCAACAAGCTGCTCCCAATGGAGAAACTCATAGGTGTTGAAAAAGGGAAGCTTCATGCTTCTGGGAAAGTTTGTACTGCAAAAACACCAGTCTCTCTCAGCATCTTACTGGGTGAATTTGAAAGGATGTATTCTAAGAGCAGACTGTGTGATGCTACCCTGGTATAGTATAGTATGATGAGCCATTGGGCAGAAAAAGCACAGAAGGTATTACTATACAAAAACAAAACAAATAAAAACACCAGTCTCTTCTCCTGGGGTCATTCAGGTCAGGTCTGTCTGTTGCCCTCTAGACAAAAGAAGAAAGATGTTTCTAAGTGTTTTTTGTGGGGTTTTCAGGCTATGTGGCCATGTTCTAGAAGATTTTATTCCTGTGGCATCTGTGGCTGGCATCTTCAGAGAATGCTTGCCTGGAAAAGGGTTGCTATATATATCCTGTGTGACCCTGGGAAAGGAGGAGTGATTTGCATGTGTATTGTTCTGTTGCTAATGGCAGGCCTCAAGTTAGGAGGATATGCAAAAGAGGATTAGTGTCTTCTTCATTACTGCTCATTGTCTGCTGGAAAACCCCTGACCCTGGGATATTTCTCATTTGCATTTGCTGAGTCTTCAGCTTGCTTTTTTCAGGACTGGTAGCCAAACATTGTTTACTTTGGGGGGTTTCCTCTTTCCTGTAAAAATTGTCCAGATGTTTGTGGATTTCAATGGCTTCCCTGTGCATTCTGACATGATAGTTGTTGCCATGGTCCAAAATTTCAGTGTTTTCAAACAGCATTTTATGCCCAGGATGGTTTATAACATGTTCTGCTACTGCTGATTTTTCTGGCTGACCCAGCAAACTCATGCAACTGTGAGAGGGTCTCTCTTGTCCTTGGCTGTGCAAAGCAAAAATACCAGAAAAACCCAAAGGAGGGGAGACAAACAGCCACCCAAAGGGAAGGTATTTTTACCATACATCAAAGGAGTCACAGACAGAATAGGAAAACTGGTGAGGAAACACAACCTTCAAATGGTTTACAAACTGAGGAAGAAAATCAAGCAAATGTTTTGCTCAGCCAAGGACAAGAGAGACCCTCTCACAGTCAAAGGAGTTTACCACATACCATGCAGCTGTGGACAAGTCTACATAGGGACCACCAAATGCAGTGTGCAAACAAGTATCAAGGAACATGAGACACACTGCAGACTGGGTCATATGCATATCCTCCCACCCTGAGGCCTGCCATTAGCAACAGAACAATACACATGCAAATCACTTCTGGTCCCAGGGTCACACAGGATATATATACCCAACCCTTTTCAAGGCAAGCATTCCCTGAAGATGCTAGCCACAGATGCTAGTGAAACATCAGGAAGAAACTCTTCTAGTACATAATCACATAGCCCGAAAGCCCCCCAAAAAACTATGGATGCCGGCCATGAAAGCCCCCAACTCCACAAATTGTTTCCAAGTGACTTCAGCGACTAGCAGACCCTGTTATCTGTAAGATGTGGTTACCGTAAATGTAATTAACATGCAAGGTCAGCCCTACCATTAGGTAAACTGAGGAGGTTGCCTCAGGAAATAGATAGAGGAAGACACTAGCAAGGAGATAGCTAACCCTATCCTCTGCAACCCCTAAGTTGCTTTGATGCCCTAAAATATGGCAGAAGATTCTGCCCTAGTACCAGTGTTGAAAAAGGATTCAGCTGCCAGTCCAGACAGGTGAAAGGGGCATCATTTTGTCTTTGCTGTAGGGAGCAAAATATATTGAGCTCGCTCTGTTACTGTGAGGCAGCTGTAAAGGTTTGGTTACATTGGTTACTTAAGGCTATTTTGCTTGCCAGTCTGAAGCAAATCAATTAATTTCATTTTTTCTCATTCAGAATTTGATTCCACTAAGAGATGGTTTTTAATTTTATAGCTAAAAATACTGCAGTCCCTCCTCACAGTCCTTAATCCAGTATAATTAGCTCTTTGTTTACTTTACAACAGATGTTCTCTCCTTGATGCCTGCAAATAGAAGGGTTTGAGCAATATCTTTGACTAGATAGGCTGTCCAAAGCTGTCAAAGAAAAACTCAACACACAGGATTCAAGTGTTTCTAAAATTGCATGCTCAGTCCAACCCAAGGATGCCAGGCTGAGTCAAGTTTCCTTTTCATAGTTACATAAAGTGCTGGCAAAGGAACTGAGACTTCAGCTTTCTAAGAGAAAAAAATGTTTTACTGTGGAACATAAAGAGAGGTTGTTTCTTCTTCCAAGAAATATTTGGAAAATTATAAATGATGATCAATCACAACCAAAGTATTAAGGTGACTGATACACAAAAAGTCTTAAATCCATATCGAAAGAGAGATTAAATACTCTCCTCCATCATTGTTTGATAATAAATCAATTAAATTGTTCCCCCTCGAGGCTCAAATTATATATATATATATATATACACATACATATATGAAACAATTGCAATCTATGCTCCAAAAGAGTTCCAAGTTACAAACTGTAAGAAGTTTCTTTAAAGGGAATGCCAGGAAGAGGAATTTAGGATAAATATTTTACTAATATGAAAAATATACCTAGAATTGATGTGAACTAAATGTCAGTACTGGTAAGTATGTATTTGTATATATGAATAAAAAGTATTTTTCCCAAAAAAAGTTGATAATACTCACTTTAGCTACTAATTCACAATGCTACTTCCTAGATTGTAATCTGATTCCTTTATTTTAATCTAGATGAAAAGTAGAGCTGTAACCATAACAGCACCTTTTTTGACACATTCTTTCCTCCTTTTCATATGAAACTATTGTTTTTCTTCTCTCTCTCTCTCTCTCTCTCTCTCTCTCTCTCTCTCTCACACACACACACACACAGGGGCCTTGAGAATTTCTAAAATATTTCCCCACCATTGGGCTTCAGGGCTTACAATACTTCAACAAGCTGGTGAGGTGAGGTGTGTTCTTTTCTTTTCTCACAATTTATATGCCATTCTGCTTCTAAGTTGCTTGTTCTTCCCAGTAAGACCCCAAGAGGATTTAACTTCATGGATCCCTTGAGCCCTTCCAGGTCTGCTGTCTACTGGGTTCCCAAAAGATGGGTTGTTGTGTGTAATTATTTAAAAAATCAAGAAAGACAGATAAAAAGCTATCCTAACAACAACAAAAACCAAGCTAATCTAGTTACAGGGTACTTTTGAAAAATGGGGAAGCACAAAATGATTCCAAAATTATAACATTACTGGCAAGTAAGTACTTTGAGAACCTAATTAATTAATTATTCTATATCCCAACTTTCTCCCAATCTGGGACCAAAAGCAGGTGGAAACTATCATTATTTATATTAACAATAACTGTAAAGAAAATAAATAAATAAATAAATCAAAACCACCTGTCCAACGTTTGTTGTTAATTGATAAGGTTACAATAAATACAAATATTTTGGTGTATAAATTTACCTGGTGGTGAGTTCCTGCATGGCAGAGGGTCAGACTGGATGGCCCTTGTGGTCTCTTCCAACTCTATGATTCTATGAAAAGACTGAAAAATAGGCAATTGAGAGTCAGTGTGACATAGTGCTTTGAGCATTGGACTATGGGGATTATCACACCTGAGATGACAGTGGTTAAATCTCTAGTAAAATGCTCCAGAAATGGTGAGGTGTGATAGCTGGTCATGGTTCTGAAGTGTCACTGAAGCGTCCCCTCTCCTCTCCCATTGACAAAATGTTCGCAGAGCAGCCATTTCTTCAATAATGCGAACTTCCATTGTGAAAAAATGGCTGCTCTGCAAACGCTTTGCTGACAGGGAGGATAGGGGACTTTTCAGTGATGCTTCAGAAGCATGACCATCTATCACACTTTGCCACTTCTGGAATGTTTTACTGGCAGTTTAACCATGGTAAGCCTATGATTCTGGAGATCAAGGTTTTAATCCCTGCTCACTTATGGAAACTGAGTGGGTGACCCTGGGCAAATCACACTCACTCAGCCTCAGAAGATGGCAAAGGCAACCCCCCTCTGAACAAATCTTGGTAAGAAAACCCCATGCTAGGTTTGCCTTAGGGTCATCATAAGTCAGAAATGATGTGAAGGTTCACAACAACAAATAGGCACCTAATCACCATTGACAACATTTTCAGGTGCTGAGAAGGATATTTTGTTGTTCTGTAACATGCTTCCAATAAAGATTGCACTTGGCGAAAGACTTCAGCAGTAGAATATTAAATAAGGACAGGTTGATAGAGAAAGAGCTCCTGTTCAGGACAGACAATGCCAGACAACAGTGTTTATGAAAGAAATTGCCACAACATTATTGCTTAACAAAAATCTGCAACATGGCAGCAGGATGAGGCATGTGGACACTTCCTTCTGGGAGGTCTAATTAAGCTGGGCCTTCCTTGGGAACAGCTTCTTAACTCTGAACCATAAAATGAAGTTCTATAGTTTATGGTCACCTCTTCCCAATGAAGGGGGGATGAAGGCCCCCCAAATGACCCCCCCCTTTGCAAGCAGCACTGGCTATTAGTATAAGGATAAAGAATCACCTCATGTTTTCCCCTTAAGCTGGCCAGTAATCTGTCGCATGGAGATAAAATCCCTTCCTCTTGTGTCCCAGACACAGTCTGGGAAACCAGCCAAAGGCTGATTGCTACTCAGCTGATAGCCAGCAGCTAACAAGCAACTTACAGTACAGCACATGCTTTACTTTAGTAAATACAAGTCTTAAGTCCCAAACAGAGTTCAGCAATGTCCAAGTCAGGTAAACTGCATTCAGAATCAACACACACAGTCCAGATCAAGCACAGGGACCAAATAATCCCCAAGAACTGTTGGAGGGCAGGGCTGGGAATTTATAGATCTGTAGCTCAATGCAGCAGCTGTTTAATTAATTGTTGCTTCCTATAAAACCTCTAAGATCTACTCATGCTTTCTTTTTGTTGTCTCCACTTGGCAAAAGAAGGTAGGGAGTGAATGATTTTCTATACCTGAATCGGCAGGGCTCTCTGCCAGAAATGGTGGTGTGCACTGGTTGTCTCTGAGAGTTGTGGCTCTGAAACTTCCTTCTGCTTTGGTTAAGAAGCAGATCCACTGTTTCATTTTCTGAGTCAGAGTCCATGTCCCTGTTCTGGAAGCAGGGCATGACACCTTGTGTTGCCTCTGAAAACTTATCAGAGAACCAGGTGACCAACTGAGGATCTGCACCCGACCAGCTGCAATAGAAGCAATGCTATATTAGCAAAGAAACCAGGTACAGCAGGGAGTAAGTGAAAAGGCCATGTCCTGGGCCAATGTGGGAATGAGGAAAATATTCATTCTCAGCTCCTAAAAGTCCAGGCTATACAGAAAGGGTGGGCAGGGAGCCTCTCTTGAAAGCAAAGAGGCCAAGGCCTGGGCCACAAAATCTTAAATAAGTGAGTGTGTTGATGTATAGGACACCAGCGGCTGCATCAAGAAGCCATGAGTAGAACTACTTGCCAACCAGTAGGATGGATAAAAACACTTCTGACTTAGAAGTCAGTGGAGTGTGGCTACCCCCCCCCCCCAATGTTCTTCTTTACCTATAACTCTTCTTTCACTTCTGTTTTTGTTTCTCTTTTGTGGCTCCCACTGAGTGGAATGGTCTCTTCTCTGAAATTAGGCAGGATCCCAGTGTTGGGTGTCTCCACCATCAGTCAAAGACTTATCTTTTTATTCAACCATTTTTCTCTTCCGTTTCCTAATTGCTAATTTCCCTCTGGTTTATAATGAATGCTTTTTATAGATTTTATTGTTTTTTATTGTTTTATTATTCTGTGCTTTTAATTGCAGTTTTATTGGGCCTGATTTTGTTGTTGCAAACCACTGTGGGATTTTTAAAATGAAAAGGGGTATACTAGTATTGGAAATAAAGTTTTATGGCATGGAAAACAAAATTACTGACACTTAATTTGAGATTTCAGTCCATATGGAATTTTTCATACCATGTAAATTGGGTCTGTACAGTGTGCAGTACCACAATTGGTGGAGATGGTAGGATTATATCATGAAATCACTCAACAATATGAATCAACAGGAAGAAGAGGGGAGAAATTTTCATACTGTGTCAGAGCTATGAAAAAAAGAGTTTCTTTTAGTTGAGAGTGTAAGAGAAGGGAAAAGAAATGGAGGCCCAATCTCTAAACATGAATATGCCTGCATTAATGGAATCCTGTTAGAAGGATGGGCCAGGTTTGAAGATTTAAACCTGGATGATCTGACATACCCTTCTAATCAAACACAGTAAACAGCCAGATGCAGACATGCTCAGGTTACAGCACAAAGAACCTCAATATAGGGGATAAGAACTTGAACCCTGGGAGAAAATGAAAAGGAGAGGTAGAACAAGTGGAACAGCAGGAAGCAAACATAAAACAGTGGAAGAGCAAGAGTCATATACAGCATGCAGAGCAGTGATTTTCACTTTCTATGCCTTGAACAGGTCAAGGTCACACCAAAAGACCTCACAAGGAGACAATGATTATGTGTCTGTTCTGTCTACTTTCCAGAACACAGTGCAAATGTGGGCCATGAGAGAGATAACAATATGAAATACCAAACATTTGGAGAGTTCCTTTTAAAAAAATCAAGTGTATATCAGGTGATGAAATAGACATATTCCTTCCTGAATTACTGCTTTAACAGAAAATTTGGTACCTCAGATAGAAATAGCATGGAGAGAATAGGGAATAGTTCCTACACCACAAAAAAAAGGAAGAGCAATTCAATATGTTGCAGCAAACTTTTTAGTGAAAACTAACAATATGCATAAGTGAAATAAAACAACCAGATCAGGTAGGTCTTGAATTAATGTACATGTGCACACACCTTCTTTCAGAATGTCTCAAGGACTGCCCCCCCCCCCCCAACTTCAGCAGTCTCCAATTTTCTTATTTGGTGGCCAGACTTAGAGAGCTATGGTTTTTTTAAAACATACTGAAGGGAGGTAGTGAGACAGCTATAATATCTACTCTCCCCTCTTTATGTTGTTCATGTGTGTTCAGGAAGAGACTTTGGAGCAAGCTGCTTTTTACCTTGCCTGTTGTAAGCACAAACACATGGCTACAGCAGGATCAGATGAAGCAAAATCCCATTCTTTTCCATTTTAAAATTTATTATATTACTTTATTTATTTGTATTTCAAATGATACCTTTCCCCTGGAAACCAAGTCTGCTCACAGATAAAAGCAGAAAAAAAAACTTTCCAATTTTGCTTTAAAAAGCCAAATAAAATGACCTTGTTAAAACAGTATAAAATTGCATTAAACATACAGGAGTTTAAAAACAGAAATAAAACACACAAACCATATAAAAACCTCCATGATGATTAATGTATAATTGAAGCTTCTTGAATAAAAGCATCATTGTCTTTTGGTGAACAGAAAGCAAGGAGGGGGGCAGCCTAACCTCCCATGGAAGGGCATTTCAAAATAGAGGGAGCAGGTTTATCTCATGTCCTCACCTCACCAAGTGATACAGTGTAGGGAGATACAGGGGCTCTAGAGACTGCCCCTAAGGGGTGGCAGGAGGCCACCCCTTTCCTGGCTAGATTGGGGTCACAGTAACCTCATGCTGTGGCCCTGATCCAGCCTCTGGAGGGTGCAAAAAGGAGCCACAAAAGTAGCTCCTTTTTGCACCCTCCAGGGCACCATAGATGCAACAAGCTGTATGGTGCCCCTTCGGCACTATATCATCTGGATGAAGTGCTGGAGGTGCACCATGATGCTGTGTGCCATCTGGAATGATGCGCGGCATCATGATGCCTTGGGGGTGGAGTCAGGGCATGCATCGTTAGGACACTACTCTCTGACTCCACCCACAGGCTGGCTTTTTGGGCCAGTCAATATAGGGCCATAGTCTTTTAGATAATCTGGACCTAATAGATCATGACCAGCACTTTGAATTATGCCTGGAAATGAATTGGCAGACAAATGAAGCTGATTCAACAAGGAAGTTATATGCTCCCCATAATTAGCTCCAGTCAGCATTCTGGCCACTACACCACATTGTTAACCTGCTGAAGTTTCTAAACAGTTTGCAAAGGCAGCCTCACATAGAGTGTCTAGGGGTAGTCATGTTAGTCATATAGCAAATCCAATAACATCCAAACAATGGTACTTTTATTGGGCCAACCAAAATGCACAATTACATGTTGCAAACTTTCAAAGTCACACTGGCTTCTTCAGCAGGCAAACAGGAGGAAAAAAAATTGAAGCTGTTAGTCACAGGCCTGCATTTTCTGTTTCTGGTCTTAGTTCAAATGGTAGGGAAGGCTATTTACAGGCTGACACCTCACCTTTTGACCATGTGTTCACTGGTAGATTTTCATAGTCAAGGATGGGTTTTTTTATTATTAATAAAGTCAAGGAAGTTTAATGTCCATTTGCAATCCAAAGAAAATGTTTCCTTGGAATGCTGGTTGTGTTTTCTCACAAGTTTCTCCATTCTGTCTGTGACTACTTTGATGTATGGTTAAAATACCTTCTCTTTGGGTGGTTATTTCTCTTCACTCCTTTGGGTTTTTCTGGGTCCGGTAGCCCTTCTGATGTCTGACCTGGAATAATCATTAACCTGTAGAGTCCAGTCTAGGTGCTTCAATTCATCTTCCAAGAAGTTAGATTCACAGATCTGTTTTGCCTGATTTACCAGTATTTTTATTGTGCTTCTTTTTTGTCCTCAGTGATGATTGGAGTTCTTGTGCAGAACTCCAACCACAACCTCCAAATGATTTACAAACCAACAAAGATAATCCAGCAAATGTTGCACTCAACGAAGGGCAGGAGAGACTCTCTTACAGCCACAGGATTTTACTGCATACCACCTAGCTGCAGACAAGTCTACATAGGGATGATGCCTATGTATTTACTTATTTACTTAGCTTCTTCCTTCTCTCTTCATCACTGTGGAACTAGGACTCACCCACCAGCATGCTCTGCACCCACCTTCTGCCTATAATAAAATAGGATAAGTTAAATCTTCTTTGTATCTTTTCCAAAAGAAAATGGGAGGCAATTATGCCTTCATTTCATCTGGATTTGGGATAATCCTGAACTAGCAATATTGCTTCTATTTGATACTTTAAACCTCAAAACATTTCCATTCTATTTATGAAGACATTTTGCATATTTCAAAACATTCTTCAAACTGGACAGTTTCCAGTTATAACCACTGGCCAGTTATTTCCAGTGGGGAGAGGACCATGTTGTCCCTGCCTCCTCTATAGCTGTGATAGTTAAGAAGCCCCTCAGAAAAAGAAGTGACTACCAAGCATAGAGCACAGACTCATAGGGCCCCAGAGGCCAGTGAGTTCAATTTCCCATACAATGCGCCAAGCTTCTTAAGATTGAAGGCTTTCATGGCTGGCATCCATAGATTTTTGCGGGTTTTTCAGGCCATGTGGCCATGTTCTGGAAAAGTTTATTCCTGACATTTTGCCAGCATTGGTGGCTGGCAACCCACAAAAATCTTGATAAGATCCTTATTCATGTCAACAAGTATTGAAATGAGCTGGCCTTATGATTCCCATTCACATAAACAAATATTTCCAGCTTGAAGTTTGCCTTATTTCTTGCAATTTTCATTTTTTAAAAATGCAGACATTATTTTTGCTACTTTTTGAAATTCAGCCACGACTGTAGTTCCCAAAGTACTGCTAGGACATTATGGGCTTGGCAACAGGAAGGCAAATTTCTAAAGAAGATGCAGCAATTGCTGATCATAAGGACTCTTAACTTTCTTTACTGCAGGAAGGACCTTTTATTCCATCAGCACCTACTGGGATAAATTACAGAAATTTTCTCTGCAGTAGGAAGAAAATGTATTATGTCCATTGAATGCTAGCTTATAAAAGTCTAATATTACAAGTGTCTGATTCCATCTGCAATATGTACACAGAGCCCTTATTTTGATGGAAATGGGAAGAAAATAATTGGGCCAAGTGCTTCATGCACCGTCATTAATAATGGGATATAGACTTCATCCAAAGCAAACTAGGAAAAGACACCTGGAGATGTGCCTAGCTCATTCCACCAGAATTTTTCTACTAAGATGGAGAGCGAAACAGTGAGGAGCCTACAAGTGACCAAATGATAACTGCATTTAGTATGTGTTGAAAATGCCAGGGACAGTTTGTTTCTTAGTTAGCTATAATCACTATGTGTCATGCCATTCACATTTATGCAAGAAATTTGATGAAATCATCTTTGTTGAGAAGGAGTGGGAAAGTCCATTTTGTCCCAGGTTCATAATTGACAATTGTGTTTATATCATCCATCTGGCAAAATAGAAGTGATCAGCCATTACTGTTTTATATAACTCAGGTTTTACTCTGATCAGAAAGTGGTGAAAGGGCTTCTGTGAACATGCTGCCAACTAGCAAAGAAGAGATTAATGAAATGTGGCAAACAACTTAGGCAGATTTGGAGAATAGGATATAAATCTCATCTTGCTTCATCTTTGCATACAAAAAGAGAAATCACAGGCATTTTCTCTTCACATTGAGTTTTGGTTTGTGTCAGAGTTTGTACATTTGCAAGATTGTCTTTTGTTTGTTTGTTTCTGTAAATGTGAAAAACTAGTATCTACGGTACTTCCTGACTTATTCTATGAACTATTAAAGAATAAAAGTACTGGATGGGTTATGTGCACCTTTGTTATCTGTCTAACCTTGATGGTGCTTGGCTATTTTGGCTTTGGTAATAGGTGTTGCATAACCCCCCCCCCCCCCAAATTTATTATGACTGCCTACAAGAGACACTAGAATCTGTGACTGCTTCCAAACCATAGATTTTTTTTTCACGGTAGAGGAGCAGAGTGTTTTGATTAGACCTGGGCTGATAGAAATCAGTATGGGATTCAAACTGCCTCCTCAGATACTATCTTGGAATAAAAGACCAAAACATTGAGAGGGCATTAAATTAAAACCTTGGGAGACTGGAGATGATAGCTTAAATATCTGTCTAAAAGCAAGCTTGAAACACAAGGATGTGAATTCTAGAGAACCTGAGGAAGAAAATGGTAGCCACATAAAAACTCAAAGTAGAATGAAAGATGGGAACAAACTATGCTTTGGATGTCTATGCACAGAATTTGGGAAACCAACAAGATGTGCATGAAGTCCTAGAGCAGGAAGGTAAATATGACTTTATAACTATAACAGATATTTGGTGGGAGGACTCCCATGACTGGAATATAACAATTGAGGGATATAATCTGCTCAAAAATAATAGAATGGGGGAAGAAAAGGAGGGGAATAGCATTATATGTCAAAGACAAATTTGCTTGTACAGAAATCCATGTAAGTGATCAAACTGGATCAGTGAAGAGAAGTTGCATAAAAATAAATGGAGAAAGAAAAACAACATTGTAGTAGGAGTTTACTACAAGCCAGTAGGAGTCTACTACAAGCCACCAAACCAGAATAAGGTGATGGATAATGCTTTTTTGAAACAAACCTCAGAAATCTCAAAGAAGGTAGAACTGGTAGTTATAGGTGACTTCAATTATTCTGATAATAGCTCTGGTAAACATAGGATCTTCAACAAATTTCTGGTGTGCCTTGCAAATAATTTTCCTTTCAAACAGTAGAAGAAGCAGCAAAGGGATCAGCAATCATGGATTTCATCCTAATCAAGAGAGAGGAGTTGCTCACTGGAATCAGGGCAGTTGGGACTTTCGGAGGAAGTGCCCATCTAATGCCACAATTTATTATTATGGGACAGGCCAAAGAAGAGTATGCTCAAACACAAACCTTGGGATTCCAGGAAAGCTGACTGTATTCACTTCTGTGAAATCTTGGTAAGAATCCCATGACTAGAGGTACTAAAGGAAAAAGAAACCAGGATGGGTGGGATTTCATGAAGAAGGAATTGCTAGACTACATTCACAAACAATTCCACAGAAGATTAAAAATTAGAAACATCTTTAAAAAGGTCAATTTAAGTGAAAAGGAGCACTTCAAGTGAAAAGAAAAAAAGAGAATGTATATAGAATGAAAGGAATAGAGGGATTGCCAAGAAAGAATACAGATGAAATGCCAGTGCTTGCAGGAATAGTGTAAGGAATGTTAAAGCTCAAAATGAGCTGAGACTGGTTAGGGAAGCAGGAAGCAAAAAGAAGTTTTTTCCCCTAAAAATATATATTTTAAGTATGAGACTGACCAAGGAAATGGTAGGCCCACTGCCCAGAAAGCATGCTAAAATGCTAACAGATCACAATGAAAAGGCAGAACTGCTCAATACCTATTTTGCTCAGTTTTTTCCCCCTAAAAGAGGATTGTATGCTTCCATTCATCAGCAGAGATCTTGACAATAAATCCAGGTTGCAAATCAAGACTGATTTGCAGGCAGTCAGGAATCACTTGGCTACCACGAATTGGTTCAAAACTTCACAGCCAAATGAATTGCATCCCAGAGTATTGAAGAAATTTGATGACATATTCATAGCTCCACTTGTCATCATTTTTGAGAAATCTTGGAGAATGAGTGAGGTGTCGGAGGACTGGAAATGAAGGAAATTTTTTTGTCTCTTCAAACAAGGCAAAAAAGAAGATTGAGGAAACTATGGACCAGTCAGACTGACCTCAATACCAATATTACAACAGATTATACAGGAGTCCATTTCCAACTATCTTGGTGACAATTCGATGATTCTTGACAAGAAGAAATCCTGCCAAATTAACCTCATGTCTTTTTAAAATTAGGCCACTTGTTTAGTAGATGGTGGGAATGTTGTGGATGTCATTTATCTGGATGCCAGCAAAGTATTTGAAAACACCCCCCATGATATTTTCATTAACAAACTGACTGGATATAAAATACATGGAAACACCATCAGATGGTTCCATAATTGGTTGGAGGAAATGCTTTTACATCATTGGCTTTACTAAAGCACAGAGAAAGAGTCACTTCAGAAAAGGATGCTGGGAGAGAAGGAGGAACTCAAAATATTGGACAGACCTGTTTGCATATTATCTTGTTTCCTTGCTTCCCTCAGGTATAGAAGAGTGCACTATTCCATTTTTAGTGTTAGGTATATAGTCAACTGCCAGTCTGAATTATTCCTGCTCAGTGAGGGAGGGCATCATCCCTTCCATCTTAGGTAGCAAAATGCCTTAGACCATCTGCATCCAAGCCATGATATTTCTGTGAAGGGCTAAATGATGTAGAATTGAAGTCTCAAAGAGAATGTAAAACACGGCCCTCTTTTCCCCAGCCCCTCTCCATTTCATTTTGTCCTTCATATACAATTAAAATTTCGTGGAAGCAGATAGATGTTTTATACCAAGCCCCTGAAATGTAAAAAAAAAAAAAAAAAAAAGAGGAGGAGGAAGAAGAAGGAGGAGGAGAAGGAGGAGGAGGAAGAAAGAAAGAAAAGAAAAGAAAAGAAAAGAAAAGAGAAAAGAAAAGAAAAGGAAAGGAAAGGAAAAAAAGCAGAGTGCTTAGTAATGTTTCTAGAAAAGGGGAGGGGAAAAAAGGCAAGAGAGTTGCATGTACAAAATGCCAGCTTGAGCTTCGAGCACAATCTACTGCCTCTGAATGCTTTAACCTCATTTATCCTTTAGGTACTTACAGAACCATTTTACATTTGAGCACTTAAAGGATTAAATGAAATACATGGAAATGATTATTACTGCACGCAGCAAAGCTAATGTTTAAGGACATGCTGTTTTGTTGCAAACTCAAACTGCATTTGCACTGTATGGAGGCTTTGCAAGCTTTTTCAAAGGAGGCAGTGATGAATCACACCATCTCAAACACTCCACTGCTAATGAGAAAACCTCTAGTAATATGCTTTTTATGTCTCTGTCTCTCTGCAAAAAGTAACCCAAATACTGATTTCCTTCACATTTAATCTTTAAAGTCATATGAAATGAGATGAAGGCTGCCTAAGCTTAAACAATAGTGATGTTGATGGTTTACATTAGTCTCTAAATGACTTATGCATTTTGCATTGATATCACTATATAGGAATATTGATCTTCAAATATTATCTTTGCAAAATAGAAGGACACATTTTCATCCAAAAAATTGTCATGCTTGTCCTCTGAATCTATAAATGCAGGAGGGGATAAAAACTAGTAGAGGAGAAGTTAGTTATCAAATCCCACATGATTACAAGGCTAGATACAAGTCAAGCATATCTGCTCAGCATAACCCAAGGGAAAAAATCTAAAATACAAAGCTAATAAAACCAGAGATTCAATTTTAGAAAATGATTTCCAGTGTGTGATGTTGAAAATAAGAGGAACTGGGGTTTGAGAAGTCATCACTTTTAATCCAGAATCAGAGTTATCAAATATTAGATGTGAAAATGCAACTGTATTTACTAAGTGGTAAAATACATATGGTTAAAGACGATATCACCTCATATGTTCCTGTCACCAAATAATAGGTTTCCATAGTTAGTTCCTGACTTTGACCATTAGCTGTGATCACATATTACACCCAGTGCAGGATTCTAGCCAAAAGGAGCAACTACTCATTTAAAACCATCCTCTTATTTTGTAGCATTTTTTTGTACCTGCAAGACTGTTGTGAAATTCCCACCTTGCCATATCTTGCTTTCTTCATCCTTTACAGGCTTTCTGTAAAACTCTTTGCCCGTTGATCTTCTGTTAACTTCTTTGTGCTGAAATTGGCTATGCTGCATTGCATTTATTCTGCAGCTCATTTTATTATTTTATTTCTTATTATTGGTTAGCATCTCCTGTTGCTAACTTTAATCAGGACATTTTACATGTCTCTGTTCTGTTTTATATAATTTAATCTATTATGCTTTTTTGGTATTTTATTTATGTCTCTTCTGTTATGAGTGACACTCAACCATTTAGAGAAACAAACATGTTTGCAGTGGAAATATAATCAGTAGAGATCTATACAAATTTCACCAAGTTCTGACAAAACTATGCTATTTTCAAGCAAGTAGAAGCAATGTTAAGTCAGAGCCTGGAATTTTAATTTTTAAAAGTCCTGTGGTAGGTATTGCTCCGTATTTTTCCAAAGTAGTACACTATTAATTACTCAGTATACATTATTTTAGGGATACTATAATTACTCAGTATACATTATATTTAGGGATGCAGTGGTTCAAGTGGTTGAGACGCTGACTCTGTTTATTGTGAGATCAGTAGGTTGACAGTTTGAGGTCTGGGTACTGTATGATGATGATGATGATGATGATGATGATGATGATAATGTTTATTTATAGCCCGCTCCTCTGTCTTCAATCGGAGCAGGTTACAGCAATTAAAAAAGACATCAAGATAAAACAATTCCAATGACCCAACATCCCACCTCCCACCCCTTAAAATTAAATTAAATCAATATCAAGTTGAAATAAGAAAAAACACATAAAACATAAAACATAGAAGCAGCTAGTCATACTATGGACACTGTAGATGTAAACTTGTAGAAAAGTGCTGAGAACTGGAGGAGGAGCACATCCCAATGTCGTAAAACCAGTGTCAGGGCCAGGCGTCAAGATGTTTCTGGGAAGGCCTGCCAGAAGAGATGTGTCTTCAAGACCTTTTTAAAGCTCTCAAGAGATGTAATAAGACGCATCTCATCCAGCAGGTCATTCCATAGCCTGGGAGCAGCAGCAGAAAAGGTCCCCCGGGAGGTCTGTGACAGCCTTGTTTTCATAGGCTGAAGTAGGTTTCTCCCAGAGGATTGGAGTGTGCGGGGGGATTGTACAGGGAGAGGCGGTTCCTAAAATAAGATGGACCCGAGCCCTGTAGGGCTTTAAAGGTTAAAACCAACACCTTGTACTGCTCCCAGAAACTAATCGGTAGCCAATGGAGGGACTTGAGCACAGGTATCATGTGCTCACACCTCAATGTACCAGTAATAAGCCTGGCTGCCATGTTTTGGAATAGTTGAAGTTTCCGGGTTAGGCACAAGAGTAGCCCCAAGTAGAGTGCATTGCAGAAATCCAATTGTGAGGTTACCAAGGCGTGTACCACAGACTTCAGGTCCTTCTGATCCAGGAAAGGGTGCAGCTGGCATATCAGCCAAAGCTGAAAACAAGCACTCCTGACTGTCGGGTTCACCTGACTAGTCATGTGAAGCGACGAGTCTAGGAGTACCCCCAGACTGCGAACAGGGTCTGTCGAGGAGAGTGTGACTCCATCTAGGAACGGGAGGTATATTTCCAGACCTGGCTTCGGTTCTGTAACTGTTAGTACCTCCGCTTTGTCTGGATTCAGCTTCAATCTATTTTCCCTCACCCAATCCATTACTGCCACAAGACAGTCATTGAGAGGAGAGACACCATCTGAGGTCTGGGCTGATGATCTTGTCATGGAGAGATATATCTGAGTGTCATCAGCATACTGAAAACACTGAGCTCCATGCCTCCAAATGATCTCACCCAGCGGCTTCATATAAATATTGAACATCATCGCGGACAGGATGGCACCCTGAGGGACACCACAATTAAGCTTGATCTTTGAAGAGCAACTGTCCCTGAGCCCCCCCCCCCCCCCTTGGGATCTGCCAGAGAGGAAGGATTGAAACCACCAGAATGCGGTGCCTCCAATCCCCAACTCAGCCGGTACAAAAGGATGGAGTGATCTATAGTATCAAAGGCCGCTGAGAGATCCAAGAGCATGAGCAGGGTCACACTACCCCTGTCGATGCTCAGGCGGAGGTCATCGGTCAGAGCAACCATGGCAGTCTCAACTCCATGTCATGTCCTGAAGCCAATTTGAAATGGATAAAGATAATCGGTTTCATCCAAGACAGCTTGGAGTTGGGAGGCGACTGCCCTCTCGATCACCTTGCTCAAAAACGGTAGCAAGGACACTGGTCTGTAGTTGTTCCTGTCCAGGGGGTCGAGGGAAGGCTTCTTCAGGGGTTTTACAGCCACCTCCTTCAAACTAGATGGTAAAGAGCCCTCCCTAAGGGACGCATTGATTGTATCTCGAAGGAATACCCTCAGTGCATTCCCTCCCTGGACGACCAGCCAAGCTGGACAGTGGTCGAGAGGGCAAGTCGTCTTTCTCATACTTCCAAGGAGCTTGTCCACGTCCTCAATACTAACAGATTGAAACTCATCCAGTAAAATGGCAGCAACGGACTTGTCAGGAGCCTCACTTGTAGCTTCTGCTGAAACATTGGGTTCTAAGTCGGTCCTTATCCAAGCGATTTTATCGGCAAAGTGGTTGTTAAACTCATCACAGCAGGCTGTTGTTGGGTCAAGTAGGGGGTTTGGTGCAGGAGGAACCCGCGTCAGCTCCCCTACCACCCTGAACAGTTCTGCTGAATGGGACTCTGCAGAGCAATGCATGCAGGGCAGAAAGATTTCCGTGCTGCACGCAAAGCCTCCCAATAGGTGCAAAGGTGTTGTCTATGGCGAGTTCTCTTGGACAAGAGTCGAGTCTTCTGCCATTTACGCGCTAGTTGTCATCCAACCCGCTTCATCTCCCTAAGTTCCTCCGTGAACCAGGGCTTGCGGTTAGAAGCAGGCAGGAGAGGACGCTCGGGAGCAATGGCGTCGAGAGCCTTGGGAAGATCGGTGTTCCAAGTGTTCACCAAGGTTTCGATCGAGTCGTCGGTGTTACCAACCATCAAACCCTCTAGGGCTTTCTGGAAGCCGATTGTCTCCATTAGCCTTCGAGGGCGGACCATTCGAATGGGTCCACCATCCCCGGGGGGGCGGAAAGTGGCTTTCAGTTCCATCTTGATCAGAAAGTTGGTTTAATGTTGTTGGTTTTAAACTATTGTTAATTTAATTTATTTTTAAGGGGAGGGTGGCTGGAAATGGGTCAATGAAGTGTTTTAATTTGTATATTTTAATCTTGTTGTACCCCGCTCCGATTGTACTCACAGAGGAGCGGGTTAGAAATAAAGATTATTATTATTTATTATTAAAGTGATCCGTCCATGACAATGCAGAGGATTTGATTACCTCCGCCCACGGATGTTCCCGTTCCGTACTAAAGATCCCATCGAGTGTATGACCTGCACAATGTGTGGGCCTGTCAACCAATTGGGATAGGTTCATGCTTGTCATGGATTCCATGAACTCCCGAGCTGCTCCAGATGGATCAGAAGGGCTGGTTTCGAGAGGAATGTTGAAGTCGCCCAAGACCAAAAGTCTGGGTGACTCCAACAGTAACTCAGAGACCAGCTGAGTAAGCTTGGTCAGGGAGTCTGTTAGGCAACGGGGTGGCCGGTATACTAACAGAATGCCCAAACTATCCCTGGTCTTCAGGCTAAGGTACATACACTCGATGTGGGTCGTTTTCCGGACAGGCTTCTTGATCAAGGTCAAGTTGTTTTTGTGAACTATAGCCACACACACCCCCCCCCCCACTTTCCCTTATCTGCTCACTGACTGTATAACCAGCTGGGAGAGCCTGTGCCCATGTTGCTGCACTAGCATCTCCCAGCCAGGTTTCAGTAAAGCATGCCAGGTCGGCTCGTTCATCCACGAGAAGATTGTGGATGATGTGGGTCTTACCTTTGGCTGACCTGACATTGCAAAGGAGCAGATTAAGGGACTGTGGAATGGTTGGTACACTCTCCACATTATCCTGGGAAACAGAGTGAACTGAAGAAAGGATAGATACTAAACATCAATCCCTACTTCTTTTGTAACAAGCTTCCATTACTATTCCCAGCTTCTGCCAACATAGCAGTTCCAAAGCATGCAAATGAAAGTAGATAAACAGGTACTATGGTGGGAAGGTAAACAGCATTATGTGCAATTATGCTGGACACATGATCACAGAAGAGTCTCTGAGAATGCTGGCTCTTTGGCTTAGTAATGGCGATGAGCACTGCCCCCATGTGGTCAGGCATGACTTGATAATCGTATCATTGGGAAATACCTTTACCTTTACTATAGATTATTTTATGTTATACATTAGCAACTCATAACTAATGTGTTGTTTTTAAATTAATTTTTAACATAAAAATGCAAAACCAGGCCCCAATTCCCTAAAAAGTATCCCAATTTTTTTTTAGAAAAAATGAGTAAACATCAGCCATTACTTATCCTTTCTGACTAGATAAGAAGTGCTACACTATTTTGTACATTTATGCAACTACCTTTCTTTACATCATTAGTTGCTCCTTGGCTGGGGATGGGCTGTGTTACATTATTTATTCCCGCTTCTTGTTGTTGTTGTCGTCATGAGCATTCAAGTCACTTCTGACTTATGCCAACCCTGCAAGGAATAAAAAATAATTAATATTTCCCCAACTGCCAGTTGTCTTCAAAAACCATGCAGTTGTTGAAGAGTTTGTGAAGAGAATGAGAATGTCTCCAGCAGTGTCTGTGGAAGATCCCCTTGGCTCACTCCTGGGTGATATCAGGAGGGCGAGGGAAAACCAACCAAGGATGTGTAAGACTTTTAGCCTTCCAGGATTCTTAGCTGCTTTCCTTCTTACACACCTCATGCGACATTGTAAAGGTGGGAAGGGAAGGAAAGGCAGCTGAGGATCTGGAAGGCTATAGCATTCCAGTATCCTTTCCATCCCTACTGCTGCCAGAGACTTCAACAATGTTAGGACAACGACAAGTCATTCTAAATCTGTCTTTTGTAACCATCAAATACAAGCACAGTTTTGCTTCCATAGCAAGATTTGACATCAATAGGTAAATTATAAGGCCTACCTCCACAGTTCCACAGCATAGTGGCAACTGCTGACTGACACCAACTGCTGAAATTCTATCCTTCCTGCTGCCTTACTTTACTCTTTTGTGCTCCTGAGTCTAAAGCATTCATAAGTGTGGGGAGAATCAGTCACCTCGAGATGTCCTCACCCTCTAGTACAGACCAGGGATAGTATAGGGATCAAGGGCCAATTCCCCCAATATCCCACCCAGGATAGCACATAGACATACCTTTGGTCTTTTAGGCATTTTCCAACCAAAATGGTGACCAGGAGCAATGATGCATTAGTTTTAGGCTAGGTAGATGAATTCATGGAGCTCAGGGTATGTGGGAGGAGTGGGGTAGAGTTGTCACTATATACCAAGCCCTGGTGGCACATTGGTTAAATGCCCGTACTGCAGCCACTCACTCAAAACCATAAGGTTGCCAAGCTTGATTCAGGCTTGCATCCTTCCTAGGTTGATAAAATGAGTACCCAGATTGTTGGGGGCTAGTAGTTTACACTTGTAAACCGCTTAGACACTGCTTAGGCAGGATGAAGCACTATATAAATGCAGCTGTTTGTTTATATCTGGAGTTAACATTGCCTGAAAATTAAAATAAATGTGAGTGGGATTCAGAGACTATTTCCTCACCTCCCACAGCATTAAGGGCCACAAAGATGAAATGTGGGGCCATGTGGCCTATAGGCCACACTTTTTCCACCCTGCTCTAATAGGTACAAATTGAGCCTAGAAGGAGAGGTCAAAAAAGAGGAAGCTTTTACAATAGTCAAAAGAAAGTGGATCCATTGAAAAAAGTGGTCAGAAGTTGTCAGAAACATACTGTACATATTGTCCAAAATATGGATCTTGCATTGCTTTCTCCCTCAATATTCTGTGACTTTGCAATGATGTAAAAATCTTCAGCAGCCTGCAGTATAGGTGAGTTGATGACTGAGCACATGCCTTGTTATCTTAAAAACTTTATGAAGAATAAGAGTGATAAACAAAGTCTCTCAGAGAGCATAGCTAAGTATTTGTCCAGTCATCAATCATAGAGTAAGTGCCGTGGTGGCCATAATAGTCAAAATTCTCAATGATTATTCTCATCACTCTCTTTTAAAATATAAGTTGGTTTATGATCCTGTTTGTGTGGGGATTTCATCTTAAACCACTGCATTAATATCATCTGTCTGCAGGTCTGGTATGTAGACAGAGGCCTCTGTGTAGACATAATTAATTTATAGTAAGATTTTTGCAATGTAATCAATATCTTCTACTGGCTAGTATGCAGGTCCTGTAGGCTTAGCTCCATCCCCTTTTCCATCATATATTTTCATTAACCAGTTGAAAACCAATCAAGAAAATAATTTATTTTCCAATAGAATGCCACACTGTAACTACAAGACAGAAGCTCTAAAAGATTATTCTTTCCCAAGGCAAGTGTAGGTAAGTCCTTTCCATGTGTGTCCTGGGCCTTGTTTTCCCCACCCACTGAGTGCAGAAATTGCTATTCTCTATTTGCAGAAATGTTTAATGGTATTCTCCAGTAACAAGAAGAAAGTACAAAGTACAGGCTAATAACATCAGCTTTCTAAATAAATTCTTGAGTTACGTATTCCAAAAATGAGCAGCAACCTGGTCTATGCAACAAAAAATAGATGATATTCATGATAAAGTATGATACATACAAATTTTGACTACAAATTTGCACCAGGGTAAATAGTATACACCAATGACACCCATGTAAGCAAATAGAAGTACCTATAAGATCTTGCTTTATAAAAGTTACAATCCAGAAGAGTCAGCCTGTTGAGCACACTGTTCCACTGATGGAACTATAATCAATAGCAAAAAGACCCAACAAACCAAATCAATGAGACTTCTCAGTTAATGAATGGATCCAATCCAATTGTTGACACTGATGGGAGTTTCATGGGCCAATTCGGCCCACCAATGTCTGTTGTACTCCAAACCTTCCCCTACTTTGCTGCAATAAAGATCATCTTTCTCCAAGCTTGGTAAGAATTCTATCTCTAAGTGGCGATTCTGATAAGGATTCTCAGTGTTTTGTTGCAAAAGCCCTGTATTCCGAGCTCTGAAATCCCTGAACAAGTATTTAGCTCCACATGCAAGGGCTAAAACTATCTGGATGTGATGGTGGTGGTGAACACACAACTTCCAATCTCAATATCCCCAGGAATATGGCCCCTAAAATGTTTCACACAGTTCACTCAAATGCTTTCACAAATCTTCTCACCAAGTGAGTGAAGATTTTAAGAACCCCCAAATGTGAAGGCACTGTTGAGAGCAAGGCACATGTGCATATCCTTCCCATTTTAGTCCTCAGGGAGGGCACGGTCCCATCGTGTCTGAAGGAGGCGGCTGTCAAGCCTCTCCTGAAGAAACCTTCCCTTGATCCCCTGGACAGGAACAACTACAGACCAGTGTCCTTGCTCCCATTTCTGAGCAAGGTGATCGAGAGAGCAGTCGCCTCCCAACTCCAAGCTGTCTTGGATGAAACCGATTATCTCAATCCATTTCAAACCGGCTTCAGGGCAGGACATGGAGTTGAGACCGCCATGGTTGCACTGGCTGACGACCTCCGCTTGAGCATTGACAGGGGTAGTGTGACCCTGTTGGTGCTCTTGGATCTCTCCGCGGCTTTTGACACTATAGATCACTCCATCCTTTTGGATCGGCTGAGGGAGGTAGGGATCGGGGGCACCGCTCTTCAGTGGTTCCGGTCCTTCCTCTCTGGCAGATCCCAAAGGGTGAGGCTCGGGGACAGTTGCTCTTCCAAAATTGAGCTTAATTGTGGCGTCCCTCAGGGTGCCATCCTGTCCCCGATGCTATTTAACATTTATATGAAGCCGCTGGGTGAGGTCATTCGGAGGCATGGAGCTCAGTGTCTTCAGTACGCTGATGACACTCAGATATACCTCTCCATGTCCAGATCGTCAGCACAGACTTCAGATGGCGTCTCTCCTCTTAATGACTGTCTTGCGGCGGTAATGGATTGGATGAGGGAAAACAAATTGAAACTGAATCCAGACAAAACGGAGGTACTAACAGTCACAGGCCCAAAACCAGGCTTGGGAATACAGTCTCCAGTCCTGGATGGAGTCACACTCTCCTCTAAGGACTGTGTTCGCAGTCTGGGGGTACTCCTAGATTCGTCGCTCCACATGACCTGTCAGGTGAATGCGACGGTCAGGAGTGCCTGTTATCAGCTTCGGCTGATACGCCAGCTGCGCCCTTTCCTGGACATGAGGGACCTGGAAACTGTGGTACATGCTCTGGTAACCTCACGCCTGGATTTCTGTAATGCGCTCTACATGGGGCTACCCTTGTGCTTAACCCGGAAACTTCAACTGGTCCAAAATATGGCAGCCAGGCTTGTAACTGGAACATCAAGGAGAGAGCACATAACACCGGTGCTCAAGGCTCTCCACTGGCTGCCAATTAGTTTCCGGGCGCAGTACAAGGTGTTGGTTTTAACCTTTAAAGCCCTACATGGCTTGGGTCCACCTTATCTCAGGGACCGCCTCTCCCCGTATGAAACCCCCCCCCCCCCGCACACTCCGATCCTCTGGGAGGAACCTGCTACAGCCGGTGAAAACTAGGCTGTCGCAGACTTCCCAGAGGACTTTTTCCGCGACCGCTCCCAAACTTTGGAATGGTCTGCCAGATGAGATGCGCCTTATAACATCTCTTGATTGCTTTAAAAAAGCTCTGAAGACGCATCTCTTCCGGCAGGCCTTCCCTGACACCTCTTAGATCCCAGCTCCGAATGGGACCTATAAATTGACCCCTTGCCTGGTGTTATCTTTTCCTCAATGTAAGAACTATGGAGGATGAATCATGTTTTTAATGTTGTTGATTTTAAATTATTGCTAATTTAATTTATTTTTAAGGGGTGGGTGGCTGGGAATGGGTCAATGAAGTGTTTTAATTTGTATGTTTTAATCTTGTTGTACCCCGCTCCGATTGTACTCACAGAGGAGCGGGATAGAAATAAAGATTATTATTATTATTATTATTATTATTATTATTTCAAGCAGTGTAAATGCAATTATAGGTCAAACGAATTAAGCATATTATGCATTTATGCTGATTCTTACACTATTTTGTAGCTTTTTATATATACAGTCACCCCTCCTTTTTCCTGGGGGATCTGTTCTGGACCCCCTCACGAAAACAGAGTTTTGCCTATATTCAAGCCCCTTTGGCTGGAATATAGGCATGCAGCTGCGGGCACAAATGCACCTCAGGCACATGCCCTATTATTTCCCTCTGTCCTTCATGCATAATCTTGAGAATGGAGGAAGGTCTGTATTTGTTTTACTGCATATTTACTTTATAGTTCTCTCTTCAGAGTCTTCTAACTCAAGCATACCTGATTGTTCTACGTTCACTCTTTTGGTTCCTCCCTTGTTCCCTCCCTTTTAACTACAAGTGAGAAAAAAACCCCACTATGCACACAAAACTGGAAATGTAATCTCTGTGGTCTTTCAAAGGGCATTGACATTGACATTACATCTGCCCTTGTGACAGTGCTCTACCAGTAGTAGGGATGAAAATGATTGTTTTGGAGGCATAAGGTGGCAGGTCTGGGTGCCTATCACATTCATTCTTAAACAAGAGCAGAAATTGCACCATCCTGAGCACAATCAGAGTAATTTATTTAAGGAGTATTCTGCCATCTTTCTCATTTCCACCTGACTTGGTCCATGTTGGTTTAGAAAGCTTAATGAGCAGTTGCTGTTCTTTTCCTGCAAACCTGCCCTCATAGGATTCAACTGCCCCTGGTGTAGAAAAGTAAGACCATGTTCTCTTTTCATTGGGTTGGAGTGCTCCAGCTGCCAGTATATTTTAAAGGTTGCTGATGTTGGTTGTTCTCAATATGAAGTGATATTTTCTCCATCAAATAAATAAATAATTTTGACGCTTATCGACTTTTCTTCTGTCTGTTGCTCCTAGAGCTATTTTTAGACAGCATGCTATTTTTCTGTGTAATGTTAAGAATCTACATTATTGAAGACCTTGAGAGAAGTGTCAGAGGAAAATAAAAGTGAGCAGCAATGGAGCTGGGAGCTGTTTCTCAAAGCTTTTTTTTCCTTTTAAGGTTTTATCAATTTAATATTTAGATCACTTGTTCTGAATACAAATTGGCAAATAAAACTATTTTTATTATAGTTCACTGACACATCCCCCCCCCCCCCCCCCAAAGCTTACAAGCAAAAACAGTGGTGAGGATTAGAAATGCTTAGATAGGTGCTGAGATTAGAAAATTGTTGTATTTTAGATCAATTTCCTGAGGTCAAGGCAAGACAAGTTGGCTAGCCCAGGGCTTAAAATGCCACAAAAGGAGTGTATTGTATGTGTTTGCTTCTAGAACACACAAAAGTATTTAAGATCATCAGAGTGAGCAGTAGATTTATTCATTTATTGGAGGCCAAAGGCAGCCATTATAGCTCACATATGAGCTATAGTCCTATAAGAGGAATGCCAGTGTTTTTTCTAATCTTGTCTTCTTCAGCAGTGATGACAGGTGGTCCCCTAGATTGGGTAACTACTAAAGTGTCACCCCTCAAAGCAGAAACGCATCATCAAATAAAAAAAGAAGGCAAAGAAAGAGCATACAGAGTTGCATTAAATGTGTACACACTGGGCCATCCACATTTGATGCGGTTAGGAGCACAGGATTCCTGTGAAAGTGAAAAAGACACACTTTTTTTTTAAAAAAACTTTTTTACTTGAGAGAACACCTTTCTAGGAATCTCTAGGTCCTACACCACAACTCTGGTCAACATTAGGTGGACATGGACCACAGAATCATGTTGGAGGACCTACAAATGATAGAGAAATGTTTTATCTGGGCAAAAACTGCCCTGGATGATACCCCACAAGGGGGTTGACATTCATTGGGACCCTTCACCTGCTGTGGGGTGAGGAGGGGCAGTAGAAGTCTCATCCATACTTTTCCTGATCCCACTGGTATGACATTGCTCTATTCCCAAGGATAACAATGCCTCAGCAGTAAAGGAGAGGGCCAAATGTGGCCCTCCTGACCCTGCTGCTGTGTGTCACTCTACTCTCACTGCAGCAGCAGCAGTACAGAAGGGGAGAACATACTCTTTTGACCACCACCCCTGGAGACACCTGCCTCCAACATAACTCTGTTGTGAATTTCCAGGTCGTCAGAGAGAACATATCAATCAAATCCATGAATAATCACGTTCACAAAAGTCAAAGCCACAAATGTGGAGGGCCTACTATATTCTGATTGATATGCATAGATGCAGTTTCAAAAGCATTGCTACTTAGATCAGGGAATAGTAGTTTCTGTAGGGACAACAGGCAGATTAGCACCTTGGCACTAGCCAATGGGAGCAAAACCAGGAAAAGGTGGGAGCTGTTCCCAGGAGTGAATATAAAAGAGGGAGGAGCAGGTTTGAAAGAGTGGTTGATATTTATTGTGCTCTAGGGGTGAAGTGCTGTTGAGGTTAGGTTAGGCTGCTGTGTTGGCAGTTAGAAAGGGTTTTAGATACCCAAGAAAGGGATGAAGAGTGTCTTTAATTAAATTGTTGTAGTATCCTGTGGGAGACGTAGTGTTTCATGACTAGTGGAGTCACAGATGACCAGAAGGGTTATAAGATACAAAGGTTTAATAAAGATGAGAACATTAAGGCCCAATCTAGATGGGCACTAAAGAGCGCCATTAAGGCTCTTTAGTGCACGATTAGGGTTTGTGAGCGCACAGCATCTGCACGCTCATGAACCCTAACATGTAATGGCAGTGGTGCCATTCCCAAAGGCCATTTAGATGGTGTTTGTAATGGCACTGCCTCAGCTGCACAGCTGCTAGATGCAGCTGAGCACTTGCAGTAGCAGAAAGGCGCCAAATTGTGCCTTTTCCGAAAATTGCGCTGCAACTGCGGTGCAAAAAAGGAGTGCGGTTTCCCCACTCCTTTTTTGCTGCACAATTGTGCTGCAGCATCTAGCTGCTGCAGCACAGTTGCTCCGCAAAAAAAGTGGTGCCAGATCGCCCCTTTTGGGTGGTCTGTATCCCCCCCTAAGGGAACATATATAAAGCTATCAGGAAACAATTACAAAGACAAGCTAAAGAAACTGTTAAACTGTATAACTAATAAAGTATTTATACACTGTATCCATTTTGAACACAATCCACTAAAAGAGATACTCTATTCAGCTTGAACTGTAAATAAATTTCTTAATTTGTTTCAACAAGTGGCTGTCTGAAGTGAATGCTACCAACATTGAGAAAAGTCTTTTAGGTTTGCGACATATTAGATAGTGGGTGTGTCGCTGTCAAAGAATAGTTGGTGCTAAGGATGAAACCCAGAAGACTGGCATCTAAAGAGAGTTAAAGTGCAGGAGACACTTAAGAGAGTCCTCAGTTCAAGTCTCACAGTGAAGAATTGGAGGAATAGTGGCCATCACCTTCACATAATTGGTGGCAGTGGTGGGATAAAAAAAAAAGACCCATTGTTCTGCCACCCAAGAAAAGTAGTTGGGTGGGTGAGTCTCACTGTCACAGTTTGTTATAGCCCCAGGATTCTCTGACAGAAAAGGCTAAATGTCTCACAAAACTACAATTCCCAGAATTCCATATCATTGAGTGATAGCAGTTAAAGTCATGTCAAAATTGATTATTTCTTCACAGTGGATACAGCCTAAATGCCACTATTAGCTATTATGGTCACCTCTCAGACAATACTTCAGGACATCTTGGATAAGGCCCACCTATGTGTCACTGCCAAAAACAGCCATAGTTGCTTAAACATAGCAGTTTGTTTCTCTTCCAGTAATTTGAGGTCATTCAGTGTTGTCTCTTGTATCTGGAAAGTGCTCAGTGAGACAGAAAAATAGTCATTCTCTCCCATAGAGAAGAAAACTAAATGAGATGAGTTTACTTCAAATGGATTTAGAAATGCATGTATTATCTCCCGTCTGATATATTATATCTCTCTTTGATCAAGGCATAGCAACATATACCAATTGTTAGATAAAATGCTGATGCATCAAGATACGCTGCACACATCACTGACTACTCCTCTTTCAAGGCAAGGGGAAATGGAATAAAAAGAAAGGCTACATTTTGGCAGAAGTATTAGCAGCCTGAAATTCCCACAAGTCAGGGAGGATCTCCAGCTTGAAATACATCTCTCAAAAATGTGCAAGCCACAGTAAAATTATTGTGTGGACCACCACAGTAAACAGTCTGTATGAAGTACTCTTGTGCTTGTCTGACTGAAGAAATGGTTACCTGTCAGGATCTCCCACCAGGAACACTATTTCCTACCTATTTCAGAAAAAGTGATTCATCCTCAAACGTGTGTTTTTCTTCTCTACTTTCAGCTTTCCTGGCCTGATTCAGCTAAGTGTTTCTTAAACCTCAGTTTCCTGTAGTGTCCAAACCAGGATGCTTTACTTTCAAAATGATCCTTTCAAATAAGGAAATGATAGTAAAATCAAAGTCATTATCATGTCTGAGCAATCTATGGCAAAAGAGCAATTACTGTGACTGGGGCTAGTCACAGTAATTTCCTTTTTGAAACACGTTCACTGGCTACTAACCTCCTTCTGACCAGAAAAGAAAATTTATTATAATGATTATTCATCATTTCCTGCTTTTCTCCCAATATAGGGACTCAAAGCAGCTACATAAAACCAAAAGTTAAAATACAGTACTATAAAACCATTAAGATACATTCACATAACATATTCTTTCAAATATACCAACTAAAAAGTCATGATTTAAACATGACTGGCCTGCTGGAAGAGAAATGCCTTTGTGCTGTTTTAAAAGCAGTTAGCATTTTCAGCTGTCATATCTCCTCTGGCAGGTCATTCCACAGTCTAGGAGCAGCAGACAAAAAAGTTCTCTGGGAAACCATTGCCAGTCTAGTCCTGGCTAATTGGAGCAAACATTTCCCAGAGGACCTTAGTGTACAGGGCAGATTGTACAGGAGAAGGCGATCGTGTAGATAACCTAGACCAAAACCATGTATGGTTTTAAAGGTAATGACCAACAGTTTTTTGGGGAGCTTTTGGGCTATGTGGCCATGTTCTAGAAGAGTTCCTTTCTGACGTTTTGCAAGCATCTGTGGCATTTCTCTGAAGATGCAAGCCACAGATGCTGGCAAAACATCAGAAAGGACCTCTTCTAGAACATGGCCACATAGCCCGAAAGCTCCACAAAAAATTATGGATGCCAGCCATGAAGGCCTTCAACTCCATAATGACCAACACTTTGTACTTTGCCCAGAAACTAATTGGCAGCCAGTGGAGTGAGGGATTTTAAGATTGTTGTGATGTAATCAATTCTGGATGTATCAATCCTGAATGTATCAGTCTGGCTATCATATTATGAATCAGTTGGAGTTTCCCAGACTTGGTGCATTACAGAAGTCCAGATGGCCAGGATTTTTTTTTGTCCCTTCTATTTTTTTTTATTATTTTTTTTGTCCCTTCACTCCTGGATTTTCTAGTCTTTCCAAGACAAATGGCAACCCTAGATGTGGGATGTTCAGAGCTTGAAGATTTTGTCTACCTTCCATTGCCACTCCTGTGCATACCTGGAGAAATTACAGTTTCTAGTACTGTCCACCAACATGGCCCCAGTCTAACCATTTTGTTATGGCATAAAATTTTCATGGTCTAGAATCCTCTTCACTGAAAACTTGAGGAGATCTCTCCACTTCACAGTTATATACGAAGATGTGTGTAGAGGTACTGTAAAAGATGGGAGTAGAAATCAACTAAATAAAATGGGTAATCTAAAAAAAAATCAATTGAGGTCCACAACACACTATGGAAATAATCCAATTTCAGAATGCTTTACATGCCCTGGCTCAGTGCTAGGGAATCCTGGGAACTGTAGTTTATTGTGGCCACCAGAACTCTCTGACAAAGAAAGTTAAATGTCTCATAAAAAGTTCCCAGAATTCCCTAGCATTCAGCCAGGGCAGTTAAAGCGGTTTCAAACTGGATTATTTCTGCAGTGTGTTTTGGACCTAAAGCCTAAATAAGTGCAGTGGGGAGGATCATAACAGGATATTGTGTAATAATACAACTTTCTACTGAGATAATTGTTTTTCCCCAGTAGGGGAATTTCAAAGAGAGATTCCAGTGAAATTAGCCTGGATTTTTATTAACTGGAATTAATAATAAAGTTAAATTCTATTTGTTTGAGCATAAATAAAAAAATACTGGTTTACTGTTTTGCTACAAGTATTAATTAACTCAGCCATGCTAAGCTGATTGTGTTATTACACAATTACTGCTCTTAGAAATAGTCCCTGTGCTTATGTTGCATGTATTAAAGTTTGATCTGAATTGTCTAATTGAATTGCCCATTTTTATTCACACTGGCATCTAAATCCACATTTTGTCATTTCTTTATGCACATTCATATGCTTACTAAACTTCATATATCTTTCCATGAAAATATATCACGTTAATAAATGTGCTTTTTGCTGCAACAAGGTAAAACTGCTATACCTCTGAAAATATTAATAATGGAACAATTTCTTTACTAAGTTATATATAGCTTCTGTGAATTGGAGTAGATTTGATTGCTGTTACAGGTAGTAAACTACATGCATTTTGATTCATTTCAGATGTCATGGATGTCAACTTTTTGTTTAGGAATAATGTGACCACTCTCCCCATCCTGAAGTATCTTTAATTCAGTTGCACTTTCAAAAGCAATGGGACTAATTTTCCTAGACAGATAGGAGATTGTTTTTCATAGTTCTGACTGCAATAAGCTTCAGGACAAGCACTTTCTCCTTCACCTATATTTTAATTGCAGATATTTTTAAAAAATCAAATTCAAAGAACAGGATCACAATTTCTGCTTTCATATACTTCAGTGGTTTAATAATTTAAATTGTCCTTGTTTTAGTACACTGTTTAAACAGTACAAGAGCAGGACTAAATTAAAAATTATTAATTCAAGAGTTTGGTCCTTTTAAATTAATCACATCATTTACTTACATATTGTAGAATGTTCCTAATGAAAGGTATATCCATTCTCTTTTCCCAGTGCTCCTAAGGATCTCTTGTTACTGTTGCAAATGCATTGAACTTTTTCTGATATTTTTCAGTTACAGTGAAAGTGATTTTTTGCTTTCACTGTTTGTGGGGAAGTTTTGCCACTGACTTGACATTTTATGAAAAACAACTTTCCAGCCAGAGTCTTCATCCATTCCAGTGCAGCATATTGAAAAAGAAAATATGATGTGCATATACAATCGGAGTCTTGCTGGGAATATGTGCTGGGACAATGTAGGTCTTGATCTGGTTTTGGTTCAACAACTAAATCTGGCATGTATTGCAAAAGCCTGACTAGATTAAGAAGTTGAAGCAAATCTCTTCTAGTTAAAAGTATTTGCCTTCCAATCTCAATAGCAGCCAAGGATCAATTACCCATTGTGGTCTATTATGAGTTCATCATCCTATCCAGGGACATTGTCTGAAAGTCTCCAAGTTCTCTGAATGTTTGTCATTGATGGTGGGTGTACTGTTTGTGTCATGAACAGTGGAGACTCATGGCCAAGAATTCTTGGCTAACACTAATTATGAGTATGTGGATCTATTACTCTTGTTTTAGGATATAGATTGGTTATCAGATTAGATGGTGTTTTCTTGAAGTCTGACAAAGCGACCACATCCATGTGGTTCTTTTCAAGTTTTGATACCACTGATCATGGTGTACTTTGGAGTCACATTGCTGAGATAGTGTTGCATGGTTGTTGTTTTTTAAGTGGCATCAGTAATTCACTGAAGATAGATTTCAGCTAATATTGAAGGATATGTGTTCTCAATTATTTAGCATTTGGATACTGAGGTTTTGTCTTGCTGTTCTGTTTGGAAACCTTTCTGAAAAATATCTCATTGGCTGTAGTAAACTGTAGTAAACAAGATGTTGGACTAGATAGGGAAGGCTCTTCTTCTGAATTAATGTCAAATGCTTGCATTCTGAAATGAAGTATCAGGCTTCTAAATGTTTGCTTTCAATGCCCAGTTGTTACATTTTCTTCCATTCCTTTGCCATCTGCTGCTATGTGGTCAAAAACAGTATTTTAGTATAGCAGTAATGCACCTATCTTGCAAACAAATCACTCAGAACCATGCTTACTACTACTACTACAAGAAAACCGCATGTGCTAAAGAGCCCTACTTACTGGAAAATAAGTGATAGGCAGTTGTCATGGTTACTACACAATTTTGTTTCTGTTTGGTTATGCTGTCAGAACTATGAGCAAGAAGAGACTTCAAGATTTGTCGGTATCTGAGAAGTGTAATGTTTAACAAACACACATGTTCATTTCTCTCCTCACTGACATTCCAGTGGGAATCTGTGCATGCCTGGAATTTTTAAAGTCTCTTCTTTAAAAACTCGATCTTATTAATTATGTGTTAATTATAGAGGAAGTGAGCAGCTAGCACTCTGCAGGCAACTCTGCATGTTCATTTAACCCACTAGAACTGCTATTTTCTCTTACTATTCTGAATACAGAAAAATAGGTACAAATGGTACATATTTTTGCCCATTTGTTCCTGCCCTGTGCATAGGCTCAAAATTGTAGGCAAGAGAAGGAACATGAAGCATATGCACCAATCTTTCTAAGGTTCTGTCCCCTTACTAAAGCTCAATCCACCACTTCCATCCACACACACTGCCGCTGACTGGGAAGGATTTAGGGCTTATTGTAAATGTGTTTAAATAGCTGCAGTTACAATCTGGAGCCCTGACAGCACAGGAGTCCTTATCATATGAAAGAATGTAACCATATTCAACCAACTCACTTGCCCAGCAAACTGTTTACTTCAAACCAGGAAGCACAACCTACTCCAGGTTTCTTTTACCTTTATATTTTGGAATGCCTGAGACCTTAAATGGACTTGTTTATTAAACATGCACCAACTGCACTTCACTGTCAGTATTACAGAGAACCAACATAGTGTAGTGGTTTGAGTATTGGACCAGGATTTGAATCGCTGTTAAAACATAAAAACCCACTTGGGCCCTGCACAGACTGGCCTGAAAGATCGGCCTGGTGCAGAGTTGGGGTGTCATGTCCAGATGACGTATTCCCTGACTCTGCCCCCAGGATCCCATGATGCCATGCTCTGCTCCACATGGCATGTGGAGCCATGGTGCTCCTCCAGCACTGCATCCATAGGACACAGTGCTGAAGGAGCACCTTATAGCTGTGCGGCTATGGTGTCCTTGAAAGGCCAGATCATGGCCTTGGCATGTGGTTGCCCCAGCCCTGATCCGGTGCAAAAAGATCCAGTATGTATAGCCCCTTAGTGACCTTGTTCAGATCACACTCTCTCAGTCTAAAGGAGCAAAATGGTAAAACTTCTCTGAATAAAAGAAAAGCTTATTATGGGGTCACCATAACTTGAAGACACATAACAATAAAAACAAGTCACTGTTTTGTCTCATTTTTTCCTTTTTACAGCACTAGATGTGTGTGTGTGTATTTCACTGTCAGGCTTACAGCACCAACATGCAACTGCCAGCAAAAGGTTACCTTCCACTCCAACTGTTTTGGCTATTTTAGGAATATTTGCTCTGTTTTACACACATCTCCGTTCCTGTCCTCATCTATCTTCTCTAATATGTGGAAACCAAATCCTGTGATGAACAGCTGTGGGAATAGTCATGCTTTGGCCAGAAAAGAGTAGATTGACAGATTATACATAGTCATCTTTAAGTGTCTAAAGAGTTATTCAGAAAAAATGGAGCTGCTCCAGAGAGCAGGGCATGAGCCAAGGAATTCTTAGAAGAAGAAAAGAGAATTCGACTAAACCCAAGAATGTCCTGAAGGTAAAGGCTTAGTGGAATGGACTATCTTGGGAGGTGGTGGAATCTCCTTCATTGCTGATTTTCTAACTGACTAAGACTTCATTTATAGTTGTAGGTTCCTGCACTATGAGATGGGTTGGCTAGAGGTCCCTTCCAATTTTGTAATTCTACAATTCTATGATCCTGCAATTCCATAGCAGTTATATTCAGTGTGACTCATTGCTCCTAGGAGCTGTATTGTTGCCACCATTTCTTGGGATGCACAAGAATGTCATCATAGTTTTTTGTGGGGAGGAGGTAGGTGATAATTTTTTTCAGAATGGCATTGTCATTTTATGCCTTTGAGAATAATTTTACAAAATGTGAAAATTTCTTCTTGTTTGGCATAGGAAGAAAGTAAAATTTATAACATTTGGTTTATCCCTCCACAGCCTGGAAGGCAAAAGGGATGGAGAGAAAAGTCCAAGTGGCATAGAGGGAACAAGGCAAACAGTGCAAGGACCCAACAGTAGGAGGCAAAAAAATGTGCAAAAGCAGCAAGTAAAGAGGACACATGGTCTTAAATGCCTCTCCACTAATGCACAGAGTATGGGAAATAAGCAGGATGAACTTGAACTCCTAGCACAACAAGGGAAATATGATATAATAGGCATCACTGAAACCTGGTGGGATGAGTCTCATGATTGGAATGTAGAAATAGAGGGGTATAACCTTTTTAAGAGAAACAGGCCAAGCAGGAAAGGAGGAGGAATAGCATTATATGTCAGGGATATTTACACCAGTGAAGAGATGCAGGAAGTCAATACTGGAAGCCAGGTGGAGAGCATCTGGATAAAAATTAAAGGAGAGGGAAATAACAGGGATGTTACTGTGGGAGTCTACTACAGACCCCCAACTCAGGCAGAGGAATTGGATGATGCCTTTCTAGAACAGATAATCACATACTCAGAAAAGAGAGATGTAGTAGTGATGGGTGACTTCAACTATCCTGATATTTGCTGGAAGTCAAACTGAGCCAAATCCTCAAAGTCTAGCAAATTCCTCACTTGCCTGGAAGACAATTTCATTGTCCAAAAGGTGGAAGAGGCAACAAGGGGATCAGCCATTTTAGATCTGATCTTAACCAACAGGGAAGACCTAGTTGATGGGGTGCAAGTGGTTGGATCCTTAGGTGGAAGTGACCATGTTCTCCTGGAGTTTGTAATACAGTGGAAGGGAGAAGCTAGGCATAGTCAGACACGCACTCTAGACTTTAGGAGAGCTAATTTCAATAAACTTAGAGAAATACTGGGAGTGATCCCATGGTCAGGAATACTAAAAAAAAAAGGGAGTTCAAGACGGATGGGAGTTTCTCAAAAGGGAGATATTGAAGGCACAATTTCAAACAGTTCCAATGAGGAAGAAAAATGGAAGATGTCTCAAGAAGCCAGGATGGATGACTAAGGAACTTTCAACTGAGCTAAGTTTTAAACGGAACATGTATAAGAAATGGAAAAATGGAGAAATCACGAAAGAGGAATTCAAACAAATAGCCAGCACATGTAGGGGTAAAGTCAGAAAAGCTAAAGCGCAGAATGAACTCAGGCTTGCTAGAGAGGTTAAGAACAATAAAAAGGGCTTTTTTTGGATATGACCGCAGCAAAAGGAAGAAGAAGGAAACAGTGGGGCCACTGCGTGCAGAAGATGGCAAAATGCTAACAGGGGACAGAGAAAAGGCAGAATTACTCAACACCTTCTTTGCTTCAGTCTTCTCAGAAAAGGCAAAGGGTGCTCAACCTAAGGATAATGGAACAGGAGACAGAATAGAGGAAATTCAGCACAGAATAAGTAAAGAGGTAGTACAGGAATACCTGGTTAACCTAAATGAATATAAATCTCCAGGACCAGATGAACTACATCCTAGAGTATTAAAAGAACTGGCAAATGTAATATCAGAGCCATTGGCAATAATCTTTGAGAACTCTTGGAGAACAGGAGAAGTCCCAGCAGACTGGAGGAGGGCAAACGTTGTCCCCATCTTCAAAAAGGGAAAAAAAGAGGATCCCAACAATTATCGTCCAGTTAGTCTGACATCAATTCCAGGAAAGGTTCTAGAGCAGATCATTAAGCAGAGAGTCTGTGAACACTTAGAGGCCAATGCCATAATCACAAAAAGCCAACATGGGTTTCAGAGAAACAAGTCATGCCAAACGAACCTGATCTCTTTTTTTTGATAAAATTACCAGCTTGGTAGATGAAGGGAATGCTGTGGATATAGTATACCTCGATTTCAGTAAGGCCTTTGACAAGATTCTCCATGACATTCTTGCAAACAAGCTTGCAAAATGTGGGATAGACAAGTTAACTGTTACATGGATTTGTAATTGGTTGACTGGCCAAACTCAAAGGGTGCTCAACAATGGCTCCTTTTCATCCTGGAGAGAAGTGACCAGTGGGGTCCCACAGGGCTCTGTCCTGGGCCCAGTGCTATTCAACATCTTTATTAACGATTTGGATGACAGAATTGGGGGCATACTTATCAAATTTGCAGATGACACTAAACTGGGAGGAGTAGCTAATACCCCAGAGGACAGGATCAAAATTCAAAATGACCTGAATAGACTAGAAAGCTGGGCCAGTGCTAACAAAATGAAATTCAATGCGGAGAAATGTAAGGTTCTGCACTTAGGGCGGAAAAATGAAATGCACAGATATAGGATGGGGGACACCTGGCTGAATGAGACCACATGTGAAAGGGATCTAGGAGTCCAAGTAGACCATAAGGTGAACATGAGTCAACAGTGTGATGTGGCAGCTAAAAAAGCCAATGCAATTTTAGGCTGCATCAATAGAAGTATAGTTTCTAGATCAAGGGAAGTTATAGTGCCACTCTATTCTGCATTGGTCAGGCCCCACCTGGAATACTGTGTCCAGTTCTGGGCACCACATTTCAAAAAAGATGTGGAGAAACTGGAGCATGTCCAAAGGAGGGCAACTAAGATGGTGAAGGGTCTGGAAACCTTGCCCTATGAAGAACGCCTTAGGGAGCTGGGGATGTTTAGCCTGGAGAAGAGAAGGTTAAGAGGTGATATGATAGCCCTGTTTAAATATTTGAAGGGATGTCATATTGAGGAGGGAGCAAGCTTGTTTTCTGCTGCTGCAGAGACTAGAACGCGGAGCAATGGATGCAAACTGCAGGAAAAGAGATTCCACCTCAACATTAGGAGGAACTTCCTGACAGTAAGGGCTGTTCGACAGTGGAACACACTCCTTCGGAGTGTAGTGGAGTCTCCTTCCTTAGGAGTCTTTAAGCAAAGGCTGGATGGCCATCTGTCAGGGATGCTTTGACTTGGAGTTCCTGCATGGCAGGGGGTTGGACTGGATGGCCCTTGTGGTCTCTTCCAACTCTATGATTCTATGATTCTATGAATCCTTATATATTCAGCTTTGGTAAGATGAATTAGTCTTGCCCTTCCTCATGAGTTGTCAGGCAGGTTCAACATGGTTATCTTCTGTCAAAATAACTGTGTTGTATGAATTTTGCTAGTGCAAATGGGAATGAATGTGTTTTCCTTTTGTTTTGCAAGTATTTATTGAAATTTACAAAAATTCACACAATTCAAATATTCCAGCCCTAAAGAAAATGTGGTTCTTAAAAATGTGGGAAAAAAATTTGAACATGGAAGAAACCAACGCTTGTATCACCTAGGTTCAAAACACATTGCAGAAATAATCCAATCTGAGACTGCTTTAACTGCCCTGGCTGAATGCTAGGGGATTCTGGGAACTGTAGTTTTGTGAGACATTTAGCCTTCTCTGTCAGAGAGCTCTGGAGCAACAAGAAACTACAGTTGATGGTTATAGCCTGTCTGGTTCCTATAGCCAGGTTGTATGAATAGTTGTAGGGGAAGATATTGCCTCTTATGGCTAGTGGATTGGTCTAGTGGACCAATGATATAATACTTTTGGGAATACACTTCATTTAGGTCACTCATGTGAGAACCAGACTGGAATTTAGGGGATCAAGCTTTTAGTCCCTACTCAGCTATGAAACTCACTTCATGACCTTTGCTCAGACATTCTTTCATTATTAACTTTGTTGGGTTAAATGTCTCTTTAAGGAAATATAAAAATAATTATATGGCTGTAATGGGAAAACACCAGGTGCCAATCCTTTGTAATTAGTTATGCATATAAGGACTATGAAAGCTAGAGCAGGTGTGGGTTGAGGATAGTGGACTGGAGGTTTGGTGAGTGTGGATTGTAAATATAACAGACAATATATGTCAGAGCTTTTGTTGTGCATATTGCAACTGGAAGATAAAAGCCTCCAAGAACTTTGGAAGAGGTCAGCCATATCTGACTTATTTCAGGTTGGTCATTGCCTGGTTGCCAAAAACTGCACATTGGGTTTTGCTTCTGCACTTTGCTGTTTGTGAGCTACTGTTGAAGTCAAGCAACTCAGACAGTGCTGAAAGTTGGTGCCTCTGTTTGGGCCTAGTTTGTTTTTGTCACTGAGCATCTGCAGTACACAGAGGGGAGCCAACATACTTGATCCAATTCACAGGCTTGTTGTGCAGATAAAGTGGAGCAGAGGAAAACTGTGCAGGCCATTTTAAGCTGTGGGATATAACTAAAACTAAATTAATAAATAAAATGCTGGTGTAGATTGCTTTGTGAACTTCTTTGCCTTTAACTGCCCTTTCCATGATCTCCAGCCCAGACTTCAATCCTCTATTTCCCTCATAAATGAGAGGGAATTTGTCCTTTGACTTATTCAGTAGAGTTTACCTGCTGGAAAGGAGTTAATTGTTAACAAGACTGTATTAGGTATTTTACAGTGAAAATTCTTTCTGCCTGTTACTTTAGTAAATATTTTCCCAATGTAGACAAAGCTGCACTAGTATGAGTATTTATGCAGTAGTACTGTTGGGTAGAGTGCTTGATGCTACAGTTTTTAATGGTTTTGTTACATGTTTCCTTCCTTAATATATGATGGGCACTTGCACACTACTTTAATTTTGTTGCCTGTACAGGCCTACTCAAAGCATATTTAGAAAATTATTGTCTTGCCTTAGGGATAAAATATAGAAGCAAAATAAAGTAGCTTCCAGCCCTTTGAAGACAGGGCATTTAGATGATGCACAATGCAAAACCAGGTGGAAAGTGAAATGAAGCCATGATCTGGGGCTAAACGCTGGAGTAAAAAGAAGGTGGGATGCTCCAATCCAAGGCAGAAAATGCACATCTTTGTACCAACATACAAATGGTCCTGCACAAATATGGGGCTGCAGCAAGGCAAAAAGGTGATTCCCCAATAATGCAATGGATGTAATTACAACATACACAAACTAGGAAGTTCAGCAGGGGGGCATGAGGTGAAGGGGGGTGAAGAGAATGTGTATGGGGAGTGTTCATGATTGTGCTTTACCATTGGGTACACCGACACATTGTACTGGCGGCTCATTGCATGTGTGACTGTGTGGCCAATCATATGGGCTGGCATCCATTGGAATATCATATGGGCTGGAAGAGGGAGGTAATTGAAGGTCACATGGCCTTCCTTGGAAACTGGCCATGTTGACAGCAGGATTTTAACCCACTTTTGGAAAATGCAGGATCAAGCCATTTTTTTCCTGCCCATCTGCTCTGGCCCTAAGTTACCTATTGATTAGATTACCGTAATGCATCCTAGATGAGTCTGTCCTTGAAAAGTATTCAGAAGCTGCAGTGGGTGCAAAATGTGGCAGCCAGACAGGTGTTGGATGTATATTTTATAGATCACAGAACCCTGGATTTACAAGAATTACCCTGGCATCCAATTTGCTTCCGATGTCAATTCAAGGTGTTGGTTTTGAGCTACAAAATCCTAAACAACTTGTGACAGGCTATCCAAAAATAGTTTCTTTCTATACAAGCCTGCCCAAAACTTTGAGACATTCAGCAGAGGCCCTGTTGTATGACCCCATACTTTGCAACTGGACTTTCTCTGTAGCAGGACTCCAAGGGTAGAACCCCTTGCCAAGTTACATTGGCTCCATATGTTCTGAATTTCCAGTGAGAAGCTAAGAAGTTGTTGTTTCACAAGGCCTTTGTTGTTTGAAATTTAAAGTTTTAAACTCTGTATTGCTTTAGGTGGAGATCCTACACTGAGCAGGTGGTTGGACTCTCTGGCCCATGAGGCCCCACTGTTTGATTCTATGGTTTTATTTAAAAAATACTTTTAATAAATAAATATATAATCTGTTGATAGATGCGTTTCATTATGGTCATAAACTGCAAACCTTAACAAAATGTTGTCATGTATAATATTCCTGTTCATTCTGATCATTCCTACATCAGGAAGTTGACTGAAGATTACAAAAGCTTATGCTATCAACTTTTTTCTTTCAGTTAGTCTCAAAGGTGCTACCATACACCTTTGCACTCTGGCTGACAGTTAAGTCAGTCATACCCTCTCTACTCTCTTTCTCTCTCTCTCTCTCTCACACACACATAAAGCATTTCTATTTTCCCTCCAACAGACAGTAACAACTCTGTGGCTACTGAGCATATTCTTTCGTCATAGGCCTGTGTTTTCTGGGAGAGGCAGATGGGAAATTACAGTTTTCCCTATCGTATCTTAATGTATTTTCCTCTCTAATTTCTTAGGGATTTGTGTATGCTGAGATTCCTATGAGGATACTGATAACCTCTTTCTTTTTCTTTCTGGCCTCGACTGCTAGAAGTTAATAGCAATGCACATGTAGCAAAAATATATTGAGGTTGAAGGAGTGATGACAGCAATATCTAGCCAAAATGATAGATATTGATTAGGGAAGTCCACATCTTATTTTACTCCTATGTTCCAAGACATAAAGGTCAGATCTGAGAGGATTCTTGTGTGTGTGGTACTTCAAGTTCCACTAAATACACATAGTTTTATACCATTTCTATTATATCTGTAATCAGTTTGCCCTTTAAAATAATATTTGCAAATATATCTTCAAGGAAAGAGGAAAACAGGTTTTAGAATGTGTGGAACACTAAACATAGACAAATAGAATATAATGATACAGGTTTTATTCATTTATGGTTATCTCTTTTTATTCTTTGTATTTCAAGTTACAAAACTGACTAATTAAAACTTGCAATAGTCAGTGTTGCAAAGTGAAAAATAAATGTGCAAATTAGAAAGAAAATCCACTTAGAGCCAACAAAGGAAGAAAGGAAAGGCGAAAAAATTGCCATCTCTTTAAAAACCAAATCTCCTTAGTGCATTACCAAAGGGAAAGAATATATTAAAATTAAAGCATATTGAATATGAAACATTAAAAACACAATGTGGTGCTCACTGACAGAGTAGCTGGCTTCCTCCATGTGAATGTTTTTTGGAAGAGTGTCGGGTTGCTAGCAAGTTCACAGCTGGGGTGAGATAATGTGGAGGAGTTATCGTTGGTTTAATATCAATTATTCAGTCAAAGTCACTCAGGAAAGCTTTGGCAGAAGAGAAAGTTAAATAAACATTCACACTTATTTATGATATTGGCGAACTACTATGTGCATGGTGTATGTGGACGGTTCTGTGAGAAAGAAAACGTCCTTATTCTCTGTGAAACTGTTTACTTACAACCTTGGGCTGATCTAGACTGGCAAAAAGGGCTGTGTTCATGCCTGCATGAAAGTGTAGCCTTTAGATGACCCACACTGAAAGTTTGGCATGAATGCACTTCTTTTGCATTTTAGTGGGGAAAAAGCAGCTTTAAAAAGGAGCTGCTTTTCCCAGCTTCTTTTTAAAAAGGGTGTAACAGCGCAGCTGCGTCTAAATGCTGCAGTGTAACTGTGCAGTTTTTTAAAGCTCCCAAACCCTAGCTCCATTCATAAACTTAAATTGTAATGGATTTAATATCTTTTTAAGGGGGAGGGATGCAGTTTGTTTTATTGATGTAATAGTATTTTAATGTGTAAGCCCCCTCAATTGATCTCAAAGGGGTAGGGTATAAATAACAACAACAACAACAACAACAACTCTTATTATAAAATAAAGGGGTTCATTCATCATTCACTGATGCAACTGCACACTTAAAAAAAGGAAGCAAAACCACAATGGTAATTTGACAGATCTTCATAACTGCACAGTTCATTTGTGATGTACCTGCACAACTGCGCAATTCGCAGCTGGCAATACAATTGCCTGTATGATGTAGCAGTGCAACTGTGCAGTTCGCAGCCAGCAATAAAAAAATAAAAATAAAAAAATAAAAAAAATTAAAGGTTCAGTGTGGTCAAAAGCTTCTTTCATTGCCACCCGTGCAGCTGCTCTGCCTGTGTTTCTAGCATCCTGACAGCTTCCAATGTAATTGCTGAGCAACAGAAAAGACTTCAGATAAGTTGTCCGCACACCACCTCAGTGTAGCTGCCCTATGCCTTTTTATTACACACCTGGGGCTTGCAGTGTAGCTGCTAAGGATTAAGAAAAAGGCAACTTCATGTCTCCCTTTCCTGCCAATCTAGAAAGCCCCCTTGTGTACTTGACTACCATAGCTGACTGGGTATAATAGCTTGTTGGGCCACATCTCCCCCCTCACTGGTATACGTAGAATTCATTTTAAAAATCCAGGAGATGCAGTGAGGGTTTGTGGTCCTCCACAGTTCCCAGGCGATGTAAATGCAACCTTTTAGCTCCAGTTACTCACTCCATATATAGACTGATACATAAGACTGAAGATACCATCCTTGAGGTTATTTCTTATCCCTTTGATCTAGCATCTAAGAATGCTCACCATGTGACACAACATCATCATGTTCTATCTTCCCATCCCCATCTCCCACCAATTATGTGGAATGTCACTAATCCATTGTGAAAAATGTATTGCCATGTTGTGTTTTTTGCATCCCAATAGACTGGAACATTACATGATCACATGGAATTTAGCTAAGGAAAATCACAATATGATAATGTTCTTTCTATTGGTGTGGGGATAAATTCTCAGGTGCTTATGCCCACAGGGAATGCAGGCAGGCTTCATCTCCATGAGTGTCTTTTGGAATCAAATGGGCCTTAACTGCTCATTCAAAACTAAGGATAGAAAGAATATTTGCCATTAATCATTTCCTGGCTGAAAAATCGGTTGCAAAACCTGGCTTGGAAGAATAACATAGTGGTGAGAATTTTCCAGTTTTTGGTTGGAAGTGCTTCTGGAAATTATTCTGTACAGAGATCTCCAGGGGATTTTTGTTTGAAAATTGTTGCTTTTTTTTTTTTAACATAAATGTCTTTTTTGTTTTGTTTTGCAATCATCTATCTATTTTTAGATAGCCAGATGGGATTCTCCCCCCCCCCCCCTTTCCTGGAGATGACCACATGTTGCAGGATTGCTGAGGGGGTCGGGTTGTACACAATAGACCATGATTGTCAAAGAACAGTGGGGTTTGTTGCATGAAAAATCATTTTGGGAGTGTAAAACAGATTTCCCCCTACCCTGTGCAAAACCCCAAACTGAACTGCAAGTTTCAGCATCTCTCACCATTGGTTACATTTGTGAGAACTGCAGGAAATTATACTTCAACAACATCTGGAGGGCAGCATAATTCACACACCTGAATTAACTGAACAGGCTGATTCACACATACATATTCATCTCTAGTGATATTTCATCATTTGGTAGGATTATTTTAGAAGCAAGATGCTATAGAATAAGTTCTCCATCTGATTTCTTCATGATTTAGTCATTTCTAAAAAGAGTTGAAAAAATGATAGTCAATTTATTTGATTATTTTGATTTTGATAGTACAATCTACCAGTATTAATCCTTCCTGTGGTATTAATACATTTAGACAATATCAGGAAAAGGCTGCCTATTTGATTTGATCTCATCTGGAATCATGTTAACTTTGGCAAAACCTTGTTAAATTAAAGTGGCATTAGAACAGTCACTCAGCTGTAATTAGCCTTAATTGGAGGTAAACATCATTAAACAATGTTCTCAATGGCTTTTCTAATTTTCTGTAACTTTTTTACTGCTTAATTGCCTTTGTTCCTTTATTTTATATATGCCTGATTAAAAGTTTACAATTTAAAGAATCAATTGAATATTTCCATTCTGCCAGTATGAAATGGAAGAGATGGATTCTTTCTAGTTTGTCTGGCTGACTTTTCAGGGAATTCAGATATACACAACATTGTTATTTTTAAAATTAACTGACATCAATATATCTAATAATAAAATCCTCATGGAATTATTTTTTTAACTTTTATGACTACATCCTATGGGATTCTAGGACTTTTAAAATGTTGTGGCACTATTGCTCTCAGACAAGGAAAGCTAAATAGCTCACAAAACTACAAATCCTAGGATTGCATAGGACTGAGCCATGGCAGTTAAAGTGGCATCAAACTTCATTAATTCTGCCATGTAGATGCAGCCAAGAACATACTACTAAATGTTTTTATTAGAGAATAGTTTCCAGAGGGATAGCCACAATTGTCTATGGGAGCAAGTACAGAGAGTAGTGACTTTGACTGAATAATTGATACTAAACCAACAATAACTCCTCCACATTATCTCACCCCAGCTGTAAACTTGCTAGCAACCCTACACTTTTCCAAAAACATCTTTAAAACTAACAAATTGATAATTACATAAGCCTTAATACAAAGAAGTCCACTTTGTCATATGTTATCCTGAGTCACAAGCACCCATGGAATGGGGAAAGGGAGAAAAGAGATCAAAGGTAAAGGAAATAATAATTATTACCTTTTTAAAATATGTAAGTGATGACCTCTTTTCACATAACTAGATGGTCCATGAATCTAGGAAGGAGCTTTTACTATGAAAAAAAAATACTCTAGAATTACATTCAAGTGTTCACATTCACTTCATCTATTATGTCAACTGCAGCATAATATTTTCCCCCCCAGAAATCAGTCCCTTTGTTATTGCACAGTGACTCATTAAACATGTTTCTTCTACTTTCTGCAGCCATCTCTGATCATATTTCAGCATTCAGCTGCCTCATATACACCTCCTTGTTCGTCAGAGTCTCCATTTGCATCCTTAGCAAAATGCATTAAAAACTAACAAGAGAGGGTCCCAGGAAAGGGGGAATGTTCTTCCTTATATTTTTTTTTTAAAAAGATACAATTTTCAGGCAGATTTTGTCCCTACACTGTGCAAAAAGCCCCCACTCCCCATCCCCAGAATGAAAGCATGCAAAAATAGCCACAACCCATCCCTACAAGCATCACAGAATACTATAATATCTCCCAAACCTGTTTTCCTCTGCAGTACCTCTCAAAATAGTATTTGGGCTTCCCTTGTGAGGCTGTGGGACCTATCGGGGTATCTGGGGGAAAATTAACTCCTGGCTTCCATACCATTGTTTCACCCCTGATCTAGGCAGTGTATCCAGTGTCTCTAGGATCCACAGGGTTCATCACTTGATCAGTTTGAAGAAAGACATAAGGAGGTTTATGCTGAACCAGCCATCACCACTCTCAGTGCTTACTGGGGCCCACACTACCCATCTTCTTTTGGCAAAGGGAATAACCCAATTAAGCTGCCAATCATGAACAGGACAATTAAAAGCCTAACGTTAGGTGTGCATTTCTTTACAATGTTTGTTAAGCTCCTTTCTCCAAGAGCCCGGTGGCACAGTGGTTAAATGCCTGTACTGCAGCCACTCACTCAAAACCATAAGATTGCAAGTTCAATACTAGCAAAAGGGCTCAAACTTGACTCAGGCTTGCATCTTTCCAAGGTCGCTAAAATGAGTACCCAGGTTGTTGGGGGCAAGTACAGTGGTCCCCCGGTTTACGAAATTAATTCGTTCCAGCAACCCTTTCTTAAACCGAAAAGTTCGTAAACCCGGGGCCCCTTAAACCAGCCCCCGCACCATTTGAATTTCCTGCCGCTTTCTTTTCTTAAACCGGGTTTTTTTCCGTAAACCGGGGCCGTTTTTCCAGCCCCGGCTCTTTCTTAAACCAGGGTTTTCATAGGCTGGGGTATTCGTAAACCGGGGGACCACTGTAGCTTACAGTTGTAACCCGCTTAGGCAGTATGAAGCTGTATATAAATGAAGCTGTTTGTTTTCTCCAACCAAAACATGTCCCATAGGAGTCTGCATACAATCAGTATGCAGTCACAGGCTTACAGTTTAAGACATGACACAAAGAGGGGGTTGGGGAAAAGCATGGAGAGGGAAGAGGACAAAGAGACGCCCATCCTGAACTCTTATTTGAGTTCTCATAATGATCCACTGGAACAGAAATGCAAGAGGGAGATGAGGAACCCAATGAGGGTGATTAAGGGTTGAACTAATGGGACAGCCCTACTTCCCAGTTCCCTCTGCTGCAGACTGCTGGATACTGCTATTGTCTCAAGTCTGTTACAGAAGAAGCCTAATAGAACAACACTTTTAATGAAATAGACATCTCCCCTCCCCCTGGCAAGCCACATTACAATAAATGACAGCAACATGCATGGGCGATCTTTCCTTGCATTCTGATTCCAAGGGTAAACTTGTTGAACTGTGCTCAAAATCTCTGGAAACAGAATCTTTGGGAATTAAGTGGTACATAGATAATAGCCAGCAATGGGATTTTAATAATAATAATAATAATAAAAATAAAAACTTTATTTATTTATACTGTATTTTGTCTCTTTTATTCTTGGATCTGCAAAAGCAAGTCCTGTTTTTTTTCAGGTGAAAATCAAGTCAATCAAAGTCAAAGTCAATCCCAGTCAATCCCAGTAACAGCATATGTATCAAATCAATGGAACTTCCATAAGTATTCATTATAAAGAGTTTGAATGTTCTTCGATGCTTTGGTAGTGGTAATAATTATAGTTTTGTTGTCTTCTTCATTCCTTGAATGATTCTAGTTCATGACCCATGTGTTCACTACATAAAATGAGTGTATATACAGGGATGTGTATGCCCCAAACACTTGAATCAAGAGGAAATGTCTTGTATCTCATTGAAATTCTGAAAGTGTATTTATAGCATAACATATCTCTTTTATATAACAATTCAATCAGGGCTGTGGCATGATAAGCAATGCAATAGTCATTAAACAAGGTTGTTAATGTTCCAAAATACTTGCTGGCTGATGGATAGCTCAGGTACCCGATTCATTATAAATTAAAGTGCAGCAAAAATACATTTACTACTAGGCCACTCAAGACATTATTACTGTTTAATGGCACCCTCACCCTGCAAAGTGCAGTGCAAACATATGATAGGAAAAAGCTGGAGAGGTAATTCAAAAGAAAAATTTAGTTGTATTTAATGTCAGTACAGTCTTTTATCTTAGGAGTTCAAAGCATATGTACATGAATTTGTGGAGAGAAATTATTTCTGTAACACTTGTTCTTTCTAACTCCAGCTTCCACTGATAGCAACAAGAACTGATAACATCTCATGTTGTCTTTAGGTTTACTAAAGTTGGGCCTGTTACATATAACCCATGGCACCATTCTCCTGAATGCTGGGAAAAAATTGATTTTGAAACACTCTTCTCAGATATTAAAATGAATTCACTAGAAAGAACTAGTTCCTTGTAATTATTTCCCCTTCATGATAAAATAAAAAAGTTATGACTACCACTTCCATATTTTTGTGGAGTTCTGTGTGCATGTACCTTACTTCTTAGGTAGTTTGCCATTGCCTTCCTCTGAAATGTAGCCTACAGCACCTGGTATTCCTGACCTGTTTTAGCTTCCAAGATCAGATGGGACCTAATCCCTTTAGGGTATTCAATTTTTTGTAGTGTTACTGTAAGTACTTTTGTTTTGTTTTGCGTTTTGCTGCAGTGCATGTGATGTTTTGTCAAAGAAAACCTTACTTTTTCAAATGCCACAAAATTCCTTGTCTTTGCTGCAACAGACTATCTTTCTGGAACCCTTTCTACTTATCTTTACAATTACAGGGTTGTGACCTCAATAAATAGTGGAAGAAGGGATATCACATGCTTGGAGCCGTGGGTTGTGCTCATGCTGCCTTGAGCCTTGTTGTAGATGACAATGAGGTGCATGGCAGGAAACTGTGTGTTATACCATGGCTTGAAGCATTCATTACATGGTTCTGAAAACATAACTAAATGTTTACTGCTTTGGGCAATTGAAGAGATACCTGTAAAAGCTGTAATTAATAAAACTAAACAACTTGCATTACTTAGCTTGCAGTAATAAAGCAAGATTTAGCCTAAGAAGAGTTTTGGTGTTGACATTTTGAATTTGAAATTTATCATAAGTAAACACTTTGTTTTATCTTTAGCACAGGCATTTCAATGTATCTTGTGGAAACAGATGTTACTAGACTATTCTAATGATCAGAATTTTAACTCTAGAGTGATCTTTTGAACTGAACAATTGAAAACCCCAAGCCCTCACAGTGAGCAAGTCTTTATTTTTCCATCTAATATCTCTGTTAAATCATTACAAGGCTTACAAGAAATAAAAACTGATATTGGGCTGAAATATGTCATGAACCATTTTGCCTCCCTTAAAATGTGATGCATTTTTTCTTTGATTTATCTTACTTTTTGGGGGAAAAAGGCAGCAAAGCTATCTACAAAAGCAGCAGCATAATAATAATAGTAGTAGTAGTAATAATAATAATAATAATAATAATAATAATTTTTATCCCGTGCTTTTCCCAGAACCCAGAACCTAGAAAATTACAATTAAACCTAAAGAAAATTACAATTAAAAACATAGAAAGACAGATTAAAGAAATAAGGAGGGAACTGCAGATCAAAACAGCCAGAGACTACCAAATTTCTTACACTCACTTTTAGGTGAGGAGGAAAAGAAACCTGTTGATCAGTGCATATGAATGATCATACCCTAAACTAAAGTGAATCCACAAGTGGCATCAACACCATGTTCTTTATTTCAGACCATATACAGTTGGCCCTTGTTATATGCTGGGGTTTGGTTCCAGGACCCTCCGTGGATAACAAAATCCATATATGCTCAAATCCCATTAAATATAATGGCACAACAAAATGGTGTCCCGTGTATGAAATAGAAAATCAAGGTTTGTTATTTGGAGTTTATACTTTCTGGAAATATTTTCAAGCCGTGTATGCTCATATCTGTGTATAAAAAAATCCGTGGATAAGGAGGGCCAACTGTACTTAGGAGAAGAAGGCAGATTAAGGACACAGAGAAAATTGCCGGCCGGGGGCGGGGGGGGGGGGAGAGAGAAAGAAAGAGAAAAGGGGAAACACAGATGGGAAAGAGAAGGGAAGGAGACAGAATGAAAATTAACCTCGTATATCATGTTGGATGTTAGAAGTGGAACCTTGGTCTTAATGCACTGAAGCCTTGTTTAGCCAATGATAATTGTTCTAGTTGCCATGGGATTTCTTTGGTAATTAGACACTAAAGGCAAGAATATTTATGGAAATAACCCTCCTCCATAACAAACTTAGAACCTGAGTCATATTCCTCCTACGAATCCGAGTCATTATTCCTCAACCTTTTCCAGCATGTAGATAGAATAACTGAAACTAGATGGAAGCAAGTGTAACATCACATACACTCAATGCCTTTAGCCCTCCCATCGCTTCTGTAATTATAACTAACTTTGTAAGTGATGCCTCAGTATAAGTAAAGGGCAGATATCCTGAGGTATATCTTAAAATGGAGTCTAACAAAGGGGGGGGGGGCAGAGCAGGATTTGATCTTTTTACTCTTTCTTTTCTTGCTTTTCAAGGGAACAACAGCAGAAATATTTTTATTTGTGTATCTGAAAGCTTCTTTCTGTCCACACACAGTTAATATAATAGCATTTCTCTTCCATTCTGGTAAGTTTCCTGTTCCTTAAACAGCAATATAATAAGCAAAAATTAAGATGAAATTAAAAAAAAATCCAATGATCCATTCTGTTTTGGAAGTAGAGATGGACATATAAGTCCAGAAAAAAATACAACTTGGAATCAGCATCCTGATGGAATGGGTTGGCAAAGAGGGACATAGTTTGGGTCTAGAAGCTTCTTCCCTCTTTCTCTTGACAGTGCTTTTCAGTCAGGCCTTCTTCACTGATAACTGTGCTTTTCCTATGAGTGAAGGAACTATAACAAAAGGCAGACCTTGCTCTTTGTCATCTGGTGAAGAAGGAATTAACCATCTTGGTCTTGTGACTTCATGGGTGACCACCGGATCAGGGTAAATGCTTCACTGCTAAATTTGGAAAGGGGAAATGTCTCTCAAATGGCTGGATAAAACTCATAGGAAATTCATCCTTCCCTGACCCCCAAAGTGGATTGTGATGTGTACAAGGCAATAATTCATTGTGATTATCATATTTTCATGGATTATGGAGCCCAATTTGTGGTCAGTGATAGGTGGACATGTCAAGGGGCTAGAGAGAGTATGACTGCACATTAACAGTAATATCATGGGGGTGTATTTCCCTCCTGAATCCACTTTGTCACACTTCATTGCTGGCAAAAACAAGCACTATATAGGAAGTAGACTTACTTGCTTCCCATTTTATAGGGCCAGTACAGACAGCTCCAAAGGGATGGGTCTGTGTCGCCCATTTCTGCAGTGGATTGGGGTGAGGGCAGCCATATTGGCAGCCCTGCGGCTCCAGTCCACCATTTTTCTGGGCCACGGAGAAGCGGTGCAGAAATGAGGTGCCCTGGTGCCTTAGGCACCCACTCCCTGGTGGTGCAGAAATGGGGCGCCCTGGTGCCTTAGTCACTCACTGTACCCCAGCAGTGCCTGGCAGTCAATTGACATGGCCATTTGGTTGCCACACCAATGATGCACACTCCCAAAAGGAGCTCCAAAACAGAGCTGCTTTTTGTGTCACTGGAAAGGCACAATAAGCACCCTCCAGTGTCACAGAGACATCACATGCATGCTGCACTGTTTGGATGAAGTGTGTGTGTGATGTCATCATGGTGGCACCCATGTGGATGGGATGCCGCCATGATGCCACCACCAGCATAAACCATGTAGTTGGTGGGCAGACCCTAACCCTAGTATTGCCACCAGGACAACACTTAGTGGCCATCTGTACTGTCCCATAGTCTTTTTTTCTTTTTCTTTTTCTTTTTTGTATTCCTAAATATTTTTAACCACAAGATCTCAAAGTGGGAACTGATAAAATCGATTTAAATTAATTTAGAACTATTTAAATTTAAAACCATGTAAAATTAGGCTATTTTGTTTTGTATTGTAGCGAATGTGTGTGTGAAATGGATCTATTCAGCTCAATCTGCAAGTTTGTTGCCATTGTATTTTTGTACAGAAGATTCTGACTGAAGTGAACAACACAATAGTTTGAGAATTCTCTAATAAGGAGCTTATTGCACTGCTAAAAAACCCAGCTTACCTCTCCTGAGTTGAATTCTAATTCGGGAGGCAGCTGGGTTTGATCGCACATAATTTGCTGCTGAATCCACAGGCTGGAGACAGCCTGGATGCAGCCCGGGTCCGAGGAACACTCAGCAAGCTGTTTTCCAAAGTCCAAAAACTCCTGACTTTGAAAAGCTACTTGTTGAGCAGCCCTGGGACCTGGGCTGCATCCGGGCTGTATTCAGCTGACGGATTTGATGGTGAATTACATGAGATAGAACCTGGCTGCCTCTCAAATTAGAATTCAACTCCGGAGAGGTAAGCCGGATTTTTTTTTTTTTTTTTAGCAGTGTGCTAAACTCCTACAACTACTCTAAAGCAGGGGTGAGCAACTGTGTCAGGGCTGGGGACCATTTTTATGCCCTCACAACCTCTGAAGGATGGATGAAGTACCAGAAAATAATAAATTCCCACCATTTTCACTGGCCAGCTCCCCTTTTCCTTTTCCTTTTGAGCCAAACCGATTGATCTAATTACTCTTCTGGAAAAAGTAAGCATATAAAATTTTCTTCTATATTTTCTTTTCATGTCAAACACACATCCACTTACTAAATTTCTGAATGCCAAGTTATTATTAAAGACTTCAGAAACATAGATCAAAGAAAAGTTGGCAGCCTGAATCATTTTTCAACTGTAAAACATTTGGCATGTTTTCACAACACTTTGAATCTTTTGGAGATTTTTTGGTGAGTTATCAAGATTAAAACAAGTATGGCTACAGAAGGGTATGCTCAACATAATTTGTATTGATCACTGGTGGAATTTAAGTCATCTTAAAATGATATGTAATTGTTGATGATAAATTGATCTGCTCTGATTGTTTGCATGACTAGCATGGTGGAAAGCAAATTAGCATGCCCTATATATCAAACTTGACATCTGTATTTGGAGGGAAAAACATCTCCCTTTTGTTTTGGCTCCTCTACTTGGTGTTATACTTATGTATCTATATTATTTACTTTTATTATAAATTATCATTTAAAGTTCACCATATTGTCACAGATACCAGGACTTTGGAACTTCTTAGCAAATTGATGCTTTCACACTAATATTTCTGAAATGATGCTGTTTTCTGGTATAGTCTTCCCAATGTAGCAGTTGAGATATTAAATTAGCAGTGAATTGTTGCTGTTATTTCCAACATTTTTCTTTATTATAATGTATAATATTTATAACATAATATTGTCTGTTATTATGTGAATAATATAAGAGTCTGTGAATATCTGGAAGATAATTCCATAATCACAAAAAGCCAGCATGGGTTTCAGAGAAACAAGTCATGCCAGACAAATCTGATCTCTTTTTTTGATAAAATTACTAGCTTGGTAGATGAAGGGAATGCTGTGGATATAGTATATCTGGACTTCAGTAAGGCATTTGACAAGGTTCCCCATGACATCCTTGCAAACAAGCTTGTAAAATGTGGACTAGACAAGGTAACCGTTACATGGATTTGTAACTGGTTGACTGACCGAACCCAAAGGGTGCTCAACAATGGTTCCTTTTCATCCTGGAAAGAAGTGACCAGTGGGGTCCCACAGGGTTCTGTCCTGGGCCCAGTGCTATTCAACATCTTTATTAATGACTTGGATGACAGTATTGAGAGCCTAGTTATCAAATTTGCAGATGACACCAAATTGGGAGGAGTAGCTAATACCCCAAAGGACAGGATCAAAATTCAAAATGACCTGAATAGACTAGAAAGCTGGGCCAAAGCTAACAAAATGAAATTTAACACAGAGAAATGTAAGGTCCTACACGTAGGGCGGAAAAATGAAATGCACAGATATAGGATGGGGGACACCTGGCTGAATGAGACAACATGTGAAAGGGATCTAGGAGTCCAAGTAGACCACAAGTTGAACATGAGTCAACAGTGTGATGCAGCTGCTAAAAAGGCCAATGCAATTTTAGGTTGCATCAATAGAAGTATAGTGTCTAGATCAAGGGAAGTAATAGTGCCACTCTATTCTGCTTTGGTCAGGCCTCACCTGGAATACTGTGTCCAATTCTGGGCACCACAATTCAAAAAGGATGTGGAGAAACTGGAGCATGTCCAAAGGAGGGCGACTAAAATGGTGAAGGGTCTGGAAACCATGCCCTATGAGGAACGCCTTAGGGAGCTGGGGATGTTTAGCCTGGAGAAGAGAAGGTTAAGAGGTGATATGATAGCTCTGTTTAAATATTTGAAAGGATGTCACATTGAGGAGGGAGCAAGCTTGTTTTCTGCTGCTCCAGAGAACAGGACTCGGAACAACGGATGCAAACTGCAGGAAAAAAGATTCCACCTCAACATTAGGAGGAACTTCCTGACAGTAAGAGCTGTTCGACAGTGGAATACACTCCCTCGGAGGGTGGTGGAGTCTCCTTCCTTGGAGGTTTTTAAGCAGAGGCTGGATGGCCATCTGTCGGGTATGCTTTGATTGGGAGTTCCTGCACGGCAGGGGGTTGGACTGGATGGCCCTTGTGGTCTCTTCCAACTCTAAATTTCTATGATTCTATGATTCTATGATTCTATGATTGTCAGGTACTAATATTCAGTATTGCTGTTACTGGCTCATACCCTAGAATTAGCCTACTAGAATTAGCCAAGAATTAGTCAAGCCTACTGATCAATACCCCTTTCTTTTGGTTCATGTGGGTACCAATGATACTGCAAGGCACAGCCTTCAGAATATCAGAAGGAATTATGAGGCTCTGGGAAGGAAGTTGAAAGAGATGGATGCACAGGTTGTCATCTCATCTCTTCTCCCATTAGAAGGGCATGGTCCAGGAAGGGAGAATTGGATGATGCCTTTCTAGAACAGATAATCACACACTCAGAAAGGAGAGATGTAGTAGTGTATTTAAAAGCCCTTCTTATTATGAATAATTTGACCTATAATTTGAAAGATGGATCATAGAATCATGTCAGAAGAGGTTTACTATTGAGCCATTGAATCAATGCAGCTTGCTCTGAAGTGACTAGGACAGGCTCAGTGAACCATTTTGTATACATGTGTTTGTGTTAAGGTTGTGTCAAAATGGGGGTCTAAAACTGTGTCCAAGTTTTGAAGAGATCTCTTGGAAATTATCTAAAAAAATGAGATTTAATGAACTGGAGAGAGACAAAAATTTAGGGAAAAAATCTACCTCTTTATTCATATTAGATCTGACATTGAACTCCTATGTACCTTACTAAAGAGAGAAAGAGGGAGTGGGATGCTCCAGTGGGCCCTTGGTATCTGCTGGGGTTTGGTTTCAGGACCTCCTGTGGATACAAAAGACAACTGATGTTCAAGTCCCATTAAATACAAAGGCATAGTGAAATTGTGTCCCTGATATAAAATAGCAAAATCAAAGTTTGCTTTTTTGAATTTATATATTTTTTAATAATGTCAAGCCATGGATGGCTGAATCCATGGATAAAAAAATCCATGCATATGGAGGGCTGAGTGTACCAGAGATGCGAAGGCTCCCAGTAATACTCCTACTTTTTTCTAGCTCTCTGTGATTTTACCACCCATTATGATGTCATTAAACAATTGAAGAATCAGAATTTCTCAGAATGCCTTATAAAAATACAGTACTTTAAAACCACGAGTCCCTGGTGATTCACCTTGTTTAAGAGCCTTGGTGGCTTTACAGAGTTCTGTCTCCATTATTGGACACTTGAAATTTTGATGAGGCTTTGTTACCAACATCAAAGAAAATAAGCTGTAAACTCCTCTAAGAATGATGGATAGAGTGAAGTATGAAGTTAATATAAAATTATTGGAACACCTCATTTATTTATTTATTTATTTCAGATCAGCTGAAAGTGTCATCATGCTACTTCTAATAATAGTATGGTATGTTGAAATCCCCATTTTTTCTTAATTGCCATAATCAATACCTGTTCCCAAACTTATAAGAGCATTGGTACTAGAGAAGCTTGATTACTATCAGTCTTCAGCAAAGCCAACCTCATCATTTTTGAGATAAGTGAACACAGATTTTAGAGCTCCCAGTTCTTTTGTAATTCTTTGCTGAGCATTCACTGTCCTCTCATGCTCCTAAATTTATAAAGTGACATCAAAAAACTGTCATAAGAGTATTCCAGAGCAGAGTCTAGTTGATTTGTTGATCACTTTTTCTTCACAGATGTGTTGAATGCACTCCGTAGCATTTGCCACTCCAACTATTAGTCAGCAAAGTGAGGTTTAGCCTCCACACTGGAGAGGTTGGGCTTAGTGCCAGAATGCCTGGTACATGAAAGAACACCAGTTCTCTGCTATAACTTTTGAGAGTTAAACGTAATCAGTGCAGACTAATATGTTTAATCCTACTCAGATTTGTGGTTTTGCTGCCATATATCTGCTAGGCTGTTTAATTTCAATAGTCTCATTACGGGACTGAGTTTTACATGGAGGATAAAGAAAATAGTGCTATAAATTTGTTATTGTTACCATGTTCCTGTCTCCTCCCATGATAATCTTCTTCCTAAGAAGGAAGAGAGCTTTTGCAACATATTGTCCATTAACAATATTTCCTCCTTATTTAGGGAATAAAATTACACTACCATGCTGTTTTGATCTGAACCATTCCTTGTGCCGTATTAAAATAAATCTCCCCTCTGGGTCTCTCAAAATATTCCCTGCAAAGGACACTCTTTTTTGCTAAAATTATGGCTACACTACTTGTCTTTGATAATCTACCAGCACAATATTGATCTCTCAGGCAGAAATGAGATAGTACTCTGTTAAGATGCTTCTAGTGGTGCCCTTTTTAAAACAAATAATATCAGGATTTTGGTCCCTGGTGACTTTAAGGAATTTATAGTGTTTCATAACTGAGACGAAGCCATTTACATGGTGATAAACCACATTCACCTTATGCTGAATCTTTCCAATAATCCTTTCACATGAATTTATATTTCACAAAAATTGCCACTGAAGAAGCTCTTTTCACACTTAGTCCCCCTCTTTCCAATGAAGCAGTCCCAAGCTGTGTCACTTTATGACAAATAAAGTAAGAGTGAACTCAAAATGGGGGGGGGGGGGACTCCATAGTTACAAAAAGGCTATCAGCCCAAAGAATTTGCTACACAAAGAGGAAGGTTTTAATATAAACTGATAGAGTTCTGCAACATCAATGCTACCACCTTCATCTCCTTCTCACTATCTTCATGAAACAATTATAAAGTAGTAGAGCACACCATCTACGGTGAAATGGGCTACAATGAACTGTACCCTCTTCTGATCCCAGATTGTACTGCAATGGCCATTTTCTTCAGGGGGGGAGAGGACAGGAGGACCATGATGCCACAGCTGGTGAGTGGGGATGCACACTAGGACAATTCCCATGCAGATTTGAGAGCTGTCAATACCCTCTCAGATCTCTAGAAAATCCCTGGGATGGTAACTCTCTTCTACCAGCTGCAGAACTGCCGCTAGATGTTCCCTAGCTTCCTCCCTTCCCCCTGTGCAGTCAATGACATTCAAGACTGCCTGGGGTGAAGAGGTTATTCCAAAAAGGGGTTTTGAATATCTCTTTAGCAGCATCAAAAGAGAACATCCATATGTGAGTTACATACATGTTTCTCACCAACAGTATCCTGGCCACTGTATGTGGTTAGAAATAACTACCAAGAGACAACTGCAGCTTTTAGTGAAACAAAACCATCCCATTCCTGCTAATTTTTATACTTTCTCTCCCAGCAGATCAACCTACTTTGTTTTCACTGCTAAAACTCTGGCTACCCAAAGGAATGAGGATCTTAAACACAAACTGATAAACTTCTACAACACTAATGCTTCTACTGATAAACTTCTACAAAACTAACACCTTACCTCCAACTCACTACTTTTATGATGTCTATGTGGAGGAAGCATGTATATTGACTTCATTCAGAAATGACTAACAAGGATGAAATGCTGTTTCAAATTGGGATGGAATGAATATTTATCACTGCTCATTTCCAGGCAGAATAATGTTCAGAAAATCCCTGATGAGAAGCAGAGTTCAGCAGTAATATTTTTTGGACTCTGCAGTCTCTAGGGGATTTATTTTGTGCAGAAATGTACTCACTATTTCTGTGCAAAAAACCCAAAAAACAGATTCAACAAAAAATTATAGGAGCATAGTGTTAGATTTCATGGTTTATGCTTTTGAGGGGGATGCAAAACCATGTAAATGGGCCTTTGGGCAACAGGAGTTTCCTTCTGCTTTTTCAACCCACAGTGCTCCAGAGAATCCCCTGTTTTTCTAGATTATTTTTACAAGGAGAAAGTTACAAGGAGTTTACAGGGTGCAAGTAATCTTCTATATAAATGAGTGTGTGTGATTGGATTTTACTCTCTGTATGCGAATTAAACTCAGAAAGCAAAACATATGAACTTTCATTCTTGAAAGTAGATACCATTCATAAATAAATAAATGGGTCTCACTGTTGTTGTTGTGTACCTTCAGGTCATTTTGATTTATGGTGACATGAAAGAGAGCCTATCACAAGGTTTGCTGAGGCTGAGAGTGTGTGACTTGCCCAAGTTCAGACATTTGGTTTCCATGGCCTAGCAGAGATCTCAACCCTGGTCTCCAAAGTTGTAATCTAATGCTCAAGACTATGCCACATTGACTCTCACCTTATTGACTCAACTTATTGGAATTTAATGTATAAAGTTACTATTTGTCAGCCTCAGCTTAGCTTAGGAGAGGACTCTGAGCCTGAGCCTGAGCCTAGCTCTGCCTTGAGAGCTCCAGTAGAGGCTGTGGCTCCAGAAGACAACCAGGGGCCAAACCTCCAGACAGCAGAGCCTTCTAGTACCGTGGGCATGGAGAAGGAGGAGGAGGACAAGGAGGATAACATACCTACTTTCAGATAGAGAAGATCCAAAAGGGTGTGCCTTTGGCGCTTGTGGAGGCTTTCTGCAAAATGCCAACTCATCAAAGAATAGCTGCAGTCATGAGGGCTAATGATAAAATCCTGGGAAGTATGCCGGAGCCTTTGTCAGAAGCTAGCCGAGTCCCCTGGTGAAAGTACCGTATTTCCTGACTCGGTATTGACTTCTCAGCTTGGAACTTTGGACTACAGACTGATTTGACCACCCTGCTTTTCTGGAACCCTTGACCTTCTTGGATTTTTTGACTACATGCTTGGCTTGACCCTTTGGCTTACACTTGGACTGACTACTGGTTTTGTTTCTGGACTCTGACTTTTGCCTGTAATTCTGCCTTTCAAGACTTGCCTCACTCCACAAACTCTGCATAGAATTCTTGAATTGAACTTGGTTATCACCTGCTCACCACCTTCCTGGACACTATTGGCTGCCATTTTGTTTAATAAATATTGCTGCCCTGCTTTCCATGTCCTTTTCCTTTCATATATGTATTCATGCTGGATGAAAATGAATATACAAAGTAAATACTAGGTGGAGAGGAGGCTCAGATCAATGCTCTTAGATCCATTTTAGATCCCTCCTAGAATAGTGCTATGGTGTGTCTTTACTTTATTCTTTCATTTTAATTACTGTTTAAACTGTCTTTGATCAATAATGGGTGCTGAGAGTTTGACCAGGCATTGCTTATAGGAGTAGAGTTCTGCAGCTGGGATAATTTGACTCCATAACACTAATTGACTTAAATATCACTACAGGAAAATCTTCAGGGGTGTCTGCTTAAAGTATCTTTTGGATGAAGGTCTCTTGCTCTTGTTTCCCATAAAATTTTGTAAGGCAATGCTAGACTTTTGAACTATTACAAAAGTTCTAAGTGAACGGGGACTCCTTTCCTTCCCACTGGGTAATATTACAGGAGATTCTTGGTGCAATTTTCAGGACCTTTGGTGAAAATGTTGTGGGTTTTTTTTGTTTGTTTTTTTGTTGTTGTTTTTTTTTGGTGCATGATTTTTCACATACCATGTTTTTAGATGAATTTTTTTTTTTGTGTGCAAAAACCAATTGTTGAAGTCAGACAAATATTTTCACAAAAGTCACAAAAGAGGAAGAACAATTTTGTAATCTTGATATATTGAGACATCCTTTCTTGGTGGTGACAAGAAATATTTGGAATATACTTTACACCCTACTTTGGATTTCAGCACAGATATACAGACCTAGCATCACTGCAAGCCAAACTATAGCTCACATTTATAAATAAAAGAATTTTCATGATAAGGAATACTAAACATTACACAGAAGTTTTAAGATTTTGATTTGTTGTTAAGGAATTATCATTATATAAGTTAAAACAAAAATACATGTAGAGAAAAGGCACATTTGTCCAGAAATCATTCTTTTATACAGATTTTTATTTTTTAAAAAATGAAAATGCTAATGGTTTAAATATGTACATTTAAAGATGTAAATATTTATGTCATAAAAGATACAGTGGGCCCTTGGTATCCACTGGGGTTTGGCTGCAGGATCCCCCATGGATACCAAAATCAATGTATGTGCAAGTCCCATTAAATATAATGGGCAGGAAAATTGTTTCCCTTATATAAAATGTCAAAAACAAGGTTTGTCTTTTAGGCTTTATATATTTTTCGAATATTTTCAAGCCATGGATGCTTGAATCCATGGATAAAGAATCAGTGGATACAGAGAGCCAACTGTATTGAAAGAATGCAAAGAAAAACAGAAGGGAACTTGTCAATGACAAAGTACTGCCTATTTGAATCTGTCTTTATTATGGGAAGAAACATTGCATTCTATATGTCTGTTAATACACAGTTCATTAAGCTATTAATACACCATTCATTAAGCTAGAAACAACAATCATTTGCAGACAACTATTCATTAGTGTTAATAGAATTTAATAAAGCTCCTAAGCAAAGATTCATCAGAGAATTAATTACAATATACTAAACAGGAGGGGGGGGGAATCCGATTCATCAGTCAAATATATTTATCTAATTCATAAGTTGGGAAGCATAAATAATTTCCAAAAAGAGACTAGCTTTTCGACAGTCTATGTAGTTACAAGCTGCAAAACCTGGATGCCTTACAAGCAGATTTCTATTGATTTCTAGAAGTATATTTACTAAAACAAACACTTTTGTTCCTCATTTCACAGTCAAAGGTCTGTGACTAGAAAAGTAATGAAACAAGGCTGTAATAGGATGAATTAACTCCTCCTTTGGCTTCTCCTGATAGCAGGAGAAATAAATAGAATGTCACAAATAAAAAGCAAGCTAATTAGAAACTTTTGTTTTTGTTGTTGTTCTGGCAGGGCTTTGACATGGCCATTGTGTTTGCATTTATTATACCTTGACTTTTCTTGCTGTTCTTGCTTGTGGTTTTACTGTTTTTAAATGCATTTTTTAAACAAACAAACAAACATAAAAAAGAAAAGTAAGAGCTCATTATTACCTGCCGTGAGAAAGGCAAAGATCTTTCATGCAATTTATTTTTCATTATATTTCTATACCATCTTTCTGAAACCCACCAAAATGATGTACAAATAAATAAATAAAATAAAAAGGGAAGAAATACAGTAAAACAATAATCATGATTCAACATAATAAAACAACAGAAGATACAACTAAATTGAGTGTTACTCTATTCTGCTTTGGTCAGAGCTCCCCTGGAATATTGTGTCCAGTTCTGGTCACAATTCAAAAAGGATGTTGACAAGCTGGAGCATGTCCCTACAAAATGAATGAATATTGGCAGGATTATTACCCATTATTCTAGATAGTGTGTTTCCAGCAACCCTTTCTTGCTCCATCAGAATTCTGCTTAACCTTAACCATGGAATCTGAGAGCCATGTTAAATTTTTCCTGTAGAGGGAAATAATCTCAGGTAAGTAAACATAAATATAAATTGTTAGATTTTTAAAAAGGTGTGACTGTTTCCCACTATCAACCTGTGTAAGGCAAATGGAATAGAAAGCTTAAATAGTGTTGTTATGCAGTATTGTGGGCTTTTTGGAAAAGATAGGTGGAAGAGGCCAGCCCAATGGAAGTGTTAGTAATTCCTTCTCTGAGTTAGAAGCTTCCAAGTTTACTCACAAGTTAATCAATCATCATCTTGTCCAGGAAGGGGGAGAACTGAGCTCTGAGTGGGTATATAACCCCATATAACCTGGGCCACTGAACTGCCAGAGGAATGGGGGGGGGGAGGACTGCTTGTGTTAGGAGGTATTGGATACCACATTATGCAAGCTGGAAACATATACAACTGCTAGCTTAATTCCTCATTCTGCTAGTAGGATCCCACTAGTAATAGGACCTACTGCCAGCATTAGTTGAACACTGCATTAGAGAACACTCATGTCAGCCTCTCTAAAATAGACTAAACCAATTTTCTTACATAACGATTAACTGCTTAAACTAAAAATCATTCTTGAAGGCACAGATCTAGGAGATGTTCACCTTAATAGAAAGTTCCGGAAAAAACCTATCCAGCTGGTGAAATACTGTATAAATTCTTTACATATGTAGCTGAAGTATACCACACATACATTTTAATGCCTTCAAAAGAGCTGTTATCCCTCTAATCTTGAACACTGAATGATTTACCTACACATAATTGTTTTGTCCTAATACCAATCCTGCTTTCACTTACAATTATGCATTTCTCCTGACCCACATTCCATTGGGACATATTTCTCTTTCTTATTAGCACATAGTAACCCTTTTATGTAAGGGACTGGATTATCAAGTATCGCTTTTAAGATATCAGATAAGTGAACAAAATAGAATCTGGAAGCTATATTGCCTAATGAAAATGTTTAAATGTGGAGGATTTGATTTAATAGAGGATTTTGTTATACTGAAGTAAAGTAGTAGAAGCTGAGGGGGGAAAACTTTGATGGAAATTGCTATAAGACTATCAATTTTTTTGGGGGGGGGGGGGTAAATGAAAATCTGCAATGTGAAGGTTACCTGTATCTTAAAGGAAAACAGTCATGCATTTCAAAAAGGAATTTTGGTGAAGACTATACACAACATGCATGTACTTTAGAGATACAGTGTGAAAAACTTTGCTTAGTGAATAGCACTGCAATCCTATTAAACCCTGCAGAGCAGAAATGATGTAATTAGGGATGGAGCTGGATAACAAGTTTTTTCCCCCATGGTAACTTTTGAAATCACTTTGTAACTGGAGCCCTATAGAACTAGGATGTTTATAGACATGAGACATGGAATTCTCAATAGACTCTATCAGATCACCCAGTTTTGGAAAATCATATTTTTGAAGCACTTTTCATGTCAAAGTTGAGCAATTGTAAAATGTCCAGTGGGTATGTTTCAGTAGCACAAGTCCCCAGAAGGTCACTTTTGGTCTCTCTCACTCTCTCTTCAGTGTGTATGCATGTGTCTGTGCCATCAGGTTGCCTTTGTGGTGATCTTCTCCCAAACAATACGTGGCAGTTTGCTTTATAGGAGGATTTCACTTAGTAGACTTCTGGGGGCATGATTCATCATTATTTACTAGAAATAATTTTTTGTTAATGGAGTCCTTGGGTGGAGGCTCTAAGAAAAGGCTAGAGACTAAAGTCATAGCCCACAAAATAAAGGGTGGATCCATGATGTCCATCCCTGTTCTATATGAAGAATTCACAAATGCTGAAATATTAAAGACAGCCCCCAGGTGCTGGCCCTGCCACCATGGTTTGTGTACCTCCAAGACCCTGCCCCTGAGCAGAATATTGGCTAAGAGTGCCTATGTTTATATGTTTATTGGGGGTCGGTGAGGAGATGTGATACATATAATGTAAAACGATTGAATAAATGTCCTTTATTGAGTCCACATGTATATAAGTTATTTTTTCAGTGTGTGTATTCTACTTTGAAGGAGAGTCAGTGTCATGCAGTGGTTTGGGTGCTGGACTAAGACTCCAGGAGGCCACTGTTCAAATCCTTTTTCAGTCATGGAACCCCACTGGGTGACCTTGTGCAAGTCACACTCTCTCAGCCTCAGAAGAAGGCAATGATAGTCCCCATATGAACAAATCTAGCTAAGAAACATCCCTCCATAGATTCACTTTATGTCCACCATAGGTCGAGAATGACTTGAAGACACACAGCAGCAATAACTCTATTTGGAACTAATGATTGAAATTATCCCATAGGTTCCTTGAATCTATATACTCTGAAAATATACACAGCGGCGTGAGGGGAGGAGGAAGGACCATCTGGGCCTACTTAGGCCCTAATGCTCCCTCCCCGGCCTGGTAACATTTCAAACCGGCTTCAGGACAGGACATGGAGTGCAGACTGCCATGGTTGCTCTGACCGATGACCTCCGCTTGAGTATTGACAGCGGTAGAGTGACCCTGTTAGTGCTCTTGGATTTTTCAGCGGCCTTTGACACCGTAGATCACTCCATCCTTTTGGGTCGGTTGAGGGAGTTAGGAATTGGAGGCACTGCTCTTCAGTGGTTCTGATCTTTTCTCTCTGACAGATCCCAAAGGGTGACCCTTGGGGACAGTTGCTCCTCCAAAATTGAGCTTAATTGAGGGGTCCCACAGGGCGCCATCCTGTCCCCGATGATATTTAACATTTATATGAAGCCGCTGAGTGAGTTCATCCGGAGGTATGGAGCTCAGTGTCTTCAGTACGCTGATGACACTCAGATATACCTCTCCATGACCAGATCATCGCTTAAGTCTTCAGATAGCGCCTCCCCTCTTAATGACTGTCTTGCGGCGGTAATGGATTGGACAAGGGAAAAAAGATTGAAGCTAAATCCAGACAAAACGGAGGTACTAACAGTTACCGGTCCAAAACCAGGATTGGGAATACAGTCTCCAGTCCAAGACAGAGTCACACTCTGCTCTAAGGACTCTGTTCGCAGTCTGGGGGTACTCCTTGACTCTTCGCTTCACATGACTAGTCAGGTGAACATGACAGTCAGGAATGCCTGTTATCAGCTTCGGCTGATACGTGAGCTGCGCCCTTTCCTGGACACGAAAGACCTGGAGACGCTCTGGTAACCTCACGTCTGGATTTCTGTACCGTGCTCTACATGGGGCTACCCTTGTGCCTATCCCGGAAACTTCAATTAGTTCAGAATATGGCAGCCAGGCTTATCACTGGAACATCAAGGAGAGAGCACATAACACAAGTACTCAAAGCTTTCCATTGGCTGCCCATTAGTTTCCGGGAACAGTACAAGGTGTTGGTACTAACCTTTAAAGCCCTGCATGGCTCAGGCCCATCCTACCTCGAGGACCGCCTCTTCCCGTATGAATCGCCCCGCACACTTCGGTCCTCTGGGAGGAACCTGCTGCAGCCTATGAAAACTAGGTTGTCGCAGACCTCCCAGAGGGCCTTTTCAGCTACTGCCCCCAGCTTTGGAAGGCCTGCCAGATGAGATGTGTCTCATTACATCACTGGCTAGTTTCAAAAAGGCTTTAAAGACGCATGTTTTCCAGCAGGCCTTTCCCTGAAGGAATGAATAAATGGATCATCTACTCCCTGCTCTGAAAACAAATAGAACTGGGAATTAATTTCAGATGTCCCTTTACCTAAATCTCCTGAGTCTATTTAATGCTGACTTGCACATAGATTGTTTCATGAGATTGCACTTTGTTTTAATAACTGTCGCCCAATTTTAACTGTGTTAATTTTAAATTGTCTTGGTTTAATTCAGTTTTAAGGGGGGTGGTTGGGAAGGGATGTGATTGTTGTTTTTACTGTGTATCCTTTTTATTTTGCTGTACCCTGCCCCGAGTATTTTATTAGAGGAGCATGTTAAGGCAAGGAGCATGGGAATTATAGTCATAGAAATGCAAAGCTGTATGTGGGAACCAAAGTCTGTAAATTTCCAGCACGAGGTGAGATAGTGTAGTGAGACACGTACACAACAACAACAGATGTGAGTGTAGCCATAACACACAAAGGAATAACAACACTAGATCCGGAAAGGAAGGTCGTGTAAAGGTAAACAACAACATCACTGAAAAACATCACATGAGTGATTAAGTCATAGTAAGAGGTTGGACTATGGTATGGGAAAGTGTGGAACTAACCAATAGTATTGTTTGTATACACCCAGTACACACCCAGTGGGTGGTAACCAAAATTGAACTATTTCTGTATTGTTCCGGTGAGCCATTGCACCTTGACCACACACACACACACACACCCTCAACAACAATGTGAACTAGAACGTGAACCTAAACCTGTAACTAAGTTTTTGTGCAGGAGGAGATGTGGTTGTATATAGCTTGATTAGTATAGCCAGAGTGTGTTTAGCAAGAAATGTGTTGCAAAGATGTTTGTTGTTTTATTATAGAGTTTGTATTATTCAAGTAGCCAATAAAGATAGTTTAGTGCACAGCTCGTGTGGTTTGCATTCATGAGTTACACAGAAAGTTTGGCCATGCCAGTTTTAAAAGTTTGAAAAAATTACTTCAGTTGTGTCCTGAAGTAAAAGTAAATGAATGCAGAAATCACTTGGATTGCACAGTCTGTAATCAAGTGAAAGTCAAAGCTTATCCAGTAGCGAAGCAAACGAAAAGGATAGCTCAGAGACCATTTCAGTTTGTGCATGCCGACGTGGCACAAGCAAATTGCTTGTCACTTAGCGGCTGCAAATATTTTCTTGTGATAGTGGACCGGTATTCAAGGTTTTCGTTTGTAAGAATTTTGAAAAACAAGTCAGATGCCGGTGACAGTTTGAAAGCTTGGGTGAAAATGATTGAAAGAGAGTTTGATCTCAAAGTGGGCACAATAATCACAGATAGAGGGGGAGAATTTTTGAGTAAACAATTGTCTAATTGGTTCCAAAAGGTGGGAATCAAACGTGAAACGACTTCTCCTGGATCTCCATCGGAAGACGGGCTTGCGGAAAAATGCGTTAAAGATTTAAAACAAATCACAGCTTGTTTGATAGCAGATGCAGGTGTCAAAGGTTGTTTTTGGGGTGAAGCAACTTACACAGCCAACCACATCAAAAATCGTTTGTATCATTCAGGAATAGATGACATACCCTACAGAGTGCTGTATGGGAGAAATCCAAACTTTAAGTATTTGAGAGTGTTTGGACAGTATGCACATGTTTTCATTCCAGCCTGTTTTAGGAGAAAGGGTGATCCTAAAAGCAGGAGACTAATGTTTTTGGGCTATTCTGGAAACAAGTATAGATTTCTACTTGGGCAGAAAGAGATACAATATTCTAGGTCAGCAAATTTTGAAAAACATGCTGGTTGGGACAAACTACATGCAAATAAGGAAGTTTTCTTAAGGTTAGGAACTTCAGACACAGACACACAAAAAGAACCAACTTCAGGAAACGGAGGGGTTTCAACAAAACAAGAATCTTCTGACAGTCACAGTAGTGCATCAGATGATGACATGCAGGAAAGACCCACAACAAGTAGGATGACACAAGATAAGAGATTTAGTCACAGGACAGAAACACCCAAGACAGACACAGAGGATGACACTGACAGAGTTGTAAGTTTTCAGCCTAGACGCACACAAAGAGTGAGGAAACCGCCTGATAGATTTGTGGTTCAAAGTGCAAGAGTTTGTTTAGTAACTGAGGAGCCTGAGAGTTTTGATGAAATACAGGAACTTCCTAGGGAAGAACAAGTTAAATGGTTTGAAGCAATGGATAAGGAATTTGATTGTTTAGTAAACAAAAATGTGTTTGAAATTGTTGACAGACCCAGAAATAAGAAAGTAATTGGTTGCAGATGGGTTTACAAAAGGAAGGAATTGCCGGACGGCAGCATAAAATATAAAGCTAGGCTTGTTGCAATTTGAAAGCTTTGATAAAACATTTTCACCAACCGCAAAACCAGAAAGTTTAAGATTGGTTTTAGCAGTGGCAGCTAAAAGAGATTTAATTGTGGAACATTTTGACTTTGAGACGGCCTATCTGAATGCTTATCTAGAGGATGAAGTTTTTATGGAACAGCCACAAGGGTTTGAAGAAAACAATAGTCAGAAAGTTTACAAGTTGAAGAAAGCGTTGTACGGTTTGAAACAAAGTGCCAGAGCTTGGAATCTGTGCATAAATGATGAGCTGATAAAACTTAGATATAAGAGAAGTGTGGCAGATGCATGTGTTTATACTAAAGGAGACATTGTGCTTGTGATATATGTTGATGATTTATGCGTGGCGGCTAAATCACAACAAGAGATTGATACTGTAAAGAGGGAATTGTCTAAAAAGTTTGTTTTAAAAGATCTTGGACAGTTGAGAGCATATCTTGGAATTGATGTTGAAAAGACAGATGAAGGAGATTACTTGTTGAATCAAAGCAGGAAAATTGAGAAATTAATTGACAAGTGTGGTTTACAATTTGCTAAAGTTGTAAAAACACCAATGACAACAGGTTTTGTTTCTGGGGAGACAACCGGAGAGTTTGAAAACAAGACTTTGTACAGAAGCATTTTGGGATCTTTGCAGTTTATAGCTTGTCATACTAGACCAGATATAGCTTATGCAGTGAATGTGTTGTCAAGGAGAGTGAACAGTCCAAAAGTAGAGGATTGGACAGCTGTGAAACATTTGTTAAAGTATTTGAAAGGTACTTTAGACAAGAAGTTAGTAATCAGATGTAGTGATGAAGATTTAGAATGTTTTGTTGATAGTTCTTTTGCTTCTGAGATGCATGACAAGAAATCAGTTACAGGAATGATTGTAAAATATAGTGAGAGCCCAATTATTTGGAGAAGCAGGAAACAGAACAATGTAGCTTTGAGTACAAGTGAAGCAGAATTTGCAGCATTAAATGAAATTGTGAATGAGGTTCAATGGATTACACAATTGTTGGATGATTTGGATGAGAGTTATAGAACACCAGTTGAAATTTTGGAGGATTCACAATCTTGCATAGCAATGGCAGAAACAGAACATTTGAGAAATCGAAGTAAATATGTGGCAGTGAGATATCAGAATGTGCGTGACATGGTCCAGAAAGGTGAGATAGAGTTGAGGTACATTGAGTCTCAACACAACATTGCAGATTTGTTTACCAAGGCATTAACAGCAGAGAAACATGAGAATTTTACACAACAAATAGGTTTGACAGTTTGAGGCACATACATCTTTTCATTTCGGAGGGGATTGTTAAGGCAAGGAGCATGGGAATTATAGTCATAGAAATGCAAAGCTGTATGTGGGAACCAAAGTCTGTAAATTTCCAGCACGAGGTGAGATAGTGTAGTGAGACACGTACACAACAACAACAGATGTGAGTGTAGCCATAACACACAAAGGAATAACAACACTAGATCCGGAAAGGAAGGTCGTGTAAAGGTAAACAACGACATCACTGAAAAACATCACATGAGTGATTAAGTCATAGTAAGAGGTTGGACTATGGTATGGGAAAGTGTGGAACTAACCAATAGTATTGTTTGTATACACCCAGTACACACCCAGTGGGTGGTAACCAAAATTGAACTATTTCTGTATTGTTCCGGTGAGCCATTGCACCTTGACCACACACACACGCACACACCCTCAACAACAATGTGAACTAGAACGTGAACCTAAACCTGTAACTAAGTTTTTGTGCAGGAGGAGATGTGGTTGTATATATCTTGATTAGTATAGCCAGAGTGTGTTTAGCAAGAAATGTGTTGCAAAGATGTTTGTTGTTTTATTATAGAGTTTGTATTATTCAAGTAGCCAATAAAGATAGTTTAGTGCACAGCTCATGTGGTTTGTTGACTGCAAGAAGAGGGAAGCAGCAACAGTGATTCCAGAAGTTCCAGAGCTGATGTTTTTGTTCCTCAGCCGCTTCATGGGCAACTCTGCAACCTGCAACACATCACACCATTGATCAGTTCTGATCAGCCTAGCTTTGACCAGATGGTGGTGAGTTAAGTCTGGAGAAAGTACAACACCTCCCATCATCCCCAACAGAGCAGGCTATAAATAAACTATTATTATTATTATTATTATTATTATTATTATGTGACATTTACCCAATGTATGATTTCAATGCATCTTTTTTATGTTTATGATATATGATTCTGAACCTCACTCCATTAAAACTGGAATGTCACCATGCGATGACTTTGGATCATAGAATCACAGGAAGTTATTGAGACAAATTATTGGCTTATTTAGCTAAGCAGTGTTTGTACTAAGTGGCCCTTTATGGTTTCAGGGTTCTCTCCTGTTCCTACCTGAAAATGCTGTTATCAGGCCCTGCCATTTACTCTACAACTGGTCAGACACTCCCTTTATAAAAGGGAAGTTGGAATTCATCATATGGAATATTTCTATAGTCCACAATTAGATTCAAATTTCCTAAATTTCTCTCTCTTTCCCGCTCACTATGGTCTAGAATGATGGCAGATATGGGGCATTGTGGAAGATTTAATACAAGCCATTGCTAGACTGCCCCAAATGTTGCTACTGTTCAGCTATCTTGGGGATGTGGGGAAGCAGTCCCATAACATTTGGGTATTTGTCTCCACATACCAGAAAAAAAAATTCAAATAGTTTGATTCCTTACTCATCCCAGCAATTGCTATTATCACAAGCAGTATGAATAGTTTCAGGAAGCAATTTGTGCACTGCACTGATTTTGTCTTTAAATCAGACTTGGATGAGCAGTTCCCCAAACAGAGGACACACCCAAATAGAGTACTGCCCTTTATAAACTAGAACTGGTTATACCCACACTTGTACCTCTGTCACTGTGAATGGGAGGCCTGTCCCATTTTTCAAAAGCACAGACATATAGAATCATTGCAGCATGAATTATATCAATTTGAAAGAAAAAGGATAGATGTGGGCAAATGAGCATAACCAGCAGGATAAAGTTGCTTACCTAAGGTCACAGAACAACGCAGTGAGCACTAAAAGCTATACTAGGAATATTTAGAGAATTATGCCAAAACCCATTTTACTCAATTCTGAACTAGCTAGTACTGTTCCATATTTAAGCACCCCCGCATCAACTTTGAATCATTCCTTCCAAATTAACATAATGACCAAAATTTGTAAGACTGATTACAAAACTCAGGAACATCAACTGCAAAAGTCATTTAAAACATACAACAAGGATGATAACTGATTTATCATGACACATTAATTTGTATAATTAGGGAAATTTGATGTGGTATTTTCAAAATATACAGAAGGTTGTGGATTTTTCTGAAAATTTGCCTGTCCTTTTCTTCCCAGAGATAGTTGAAAGTATTTGAAAAATAAGCTTACCAACAAACTTCCTGACAAACCCAAGCAAGTTTGAGAATTCCCTCTTTTGAATCCATGGTGTTATTAAGAGAGTTTGGGAAGCTGCTTTTAAACAGTACCTTGTTACAGTTATAGATCCCAGGCCCCCAGAATAGTCAGTTGCTGTTAAAGTTGTAATTTAAGTATCTCTTTACTCCCCTTTTCCTCAAAAGTAGCTAAATATTTAATCTTTGAATCAATTATTAAAAAGAAATCTGAATGCTACAAGCTACTGGCCAGTGACCCATAATGTAAAGCATGATGTCTATCCATCCACCTCATTATTCCTTCCCAACTCACAACAGAGTATGGGGAAATCAGCAAGAGCAAAGCATAAGCCAGCACAAGAAATATGTGATAATCCTCCTTCACCATTTAATAAGTCCACTTTGGCAACTTTAAAATTAACTTTAAAATAATTATACTACAAAAAACTGAAGTTACATTCATTGAGTTACAACTGTACCTTAATTTAGCTGTGACTTATTTGTTGAAAGCAGGAGTTGGCTATGAGTTGTTCGTAACACATTACTTACATTCCCTGGTTTCATTTGCCAGATCAAGTAGAAAAGCAACCTTATTCCACAAAATGCTCAGAGGCAAAACAGTGGGGAAAATATATTCAAAATAATACAAAGAACTCCATTAGTTTTTTTAAAAAAAATAAAAATAAAAGATGTGAAAGTCCTCAGCAGAACAAGCAGCAAATGCATAAATGTAAGGGAACTGAAGGGAAAAAAAGTATATGATTCAATGGGAATGCCAGACAGGAAAGATTTATAAAAATTGGTAACTGGAGATACTACAGTTTTTGTCTGATTTTGTCAAAAGACAAAGACAAAACTGTTACCTTAAGGGTTCTCTTGATCACTTGTATTCAAGCTCTCTTAACTCATCATTTCTCCAGAATTTGGAAAACAGACAAAAATGGTGTCCTGTGCAAAAGCTCTTCATGCTGAATTAGGTTGCCAACATTGGCTATAGGTTAAACTTGGCACCTATTCTTTTAGAGGAAAAAAAAAAAAAGGTTCCTAAACACGGATAGAATAAAAATCAAGGAGATGTTAATGGAAAAGGAGCAGTGGGAGTGAGGAGTGTGCACCTACTTCTGGACCCTCTGCACTTTTTTTCCTACCAGTGCCTCCATGGATCTCTTCCCAAGTTAAATTACTTTTCAGTGTGCAGATGGCCTGTGAAAAATGAGCAAGAATGGCAGTTCCATAAGCAGGTAGTACAGGAGAAAAGAATTAATTGCCCAAATGAGAGCTGCACACTCCCTGGCCCGTTCCTGCATTTGAAGCTTTCCCCTGTAAATGTAAACACATTGCAAAACATCTACAAGAGGGTATCAAATATTAAGATGATTGCCTGATACATAAATTGTGCACCATCAGCAGGGAAGCTACTGGTACTCAGCAAGTGAGCACAAACTTGGCATACAAAAGACCTCAGATGGGGCTGGGAGAGAGTTCTGGAAGTCAAACAAACAATACATAGCTAAGTGGACCAAAAGACTAAGCATAAGGCTCTTTCTTCCTAAGGTGATAACCTTAAGGACTCTTTAATTGCTATTGGCAATGTAGGATTCAGACTTTGTTGTTAAGTCTATATAAGTCAATTTCAAGTGATGGTGGTCCTATGAATGAGAGACCTCCAGATCATCCTGTCATCAACGGCCCTGCTCAGATCTTGCAGATTCGGGGCTGTGGCTTCCTTGATTGAGTTTATTCATATTGAATGTGGGCTTCCTGTTTTCATACTACCTTACCAAGCATTATTGTCTTTTCTAGTGAGGCATGTCTTCTCATAACATGGCCTAAGTATGACAGTTTCAGTTTAAAAATCTTGGCTTCTAGGGAGAATTCAGGCCTGATTGGCTCCTGGATGCTTTGCTCACTTTTTTTTTTTTTTTTTTAAAAGCAGCCCACGGTATCTGTATAACTCTTCTCAAACACCACACTTCAAATGAGTTGATTTTCCCCCTATCAGCATTCTTCACAGTCCAGCTTTCACAGTCATACATTGAAATTGGAAATATGATGGCATGGACAATCCTACATTTAGTATTAAATAATATATCTTTACACTTCAAGATCTTGTCTAGTTTCTTCGGAGATGCTCTTTCAAATCATAGTCTTCTGATTTTTTTTATTGCAGTCTCCATTCTGATAAATTGACGAGCCAAGGTATGGGAAATCTTTAACTGTCTCAATGTCACCATTGTCTACTTTAAAGTTCTGTAAATCATCTGTGGTCATTATTTTTGTTTTCTTAATGTTCACCTGTAAATCTTCCTTTGCACATTGCACTTTCCTCTTTGCACTTCATCAGTAATTGATCCAAGTTTTTGCTATTTTCTGTTAGTAGTATGGTGTCATCTGCATATCTTAAATTGTAAATATGCCCTCCTCCAATTTTTATGTCTCCTTCTTCTGAGTCTAATCCTGCTTTACATATGGTGTTCATCATACAAGTTAAATGGACAGGGTGATAAAATGCAGTCTTGTTTGTCTTCCTTGACAGTTGGGAAGTTACACAATACAGCGACATTATCATTGCCTGCTGGGAACTGCACAATTGCGCAATTGCGCAATTCGCAGCCGGCAAGGAAAAAAAAATTAAAAGTTCAGCGGTTTATCACTGCGGTTCCTCTGCCTTTTTAAACTGTGCCATTGCACTGGTGCATCATGAATGAACCCCCTTATTTTGTGAATGAATGGACATGTTATCCACAGTAGAATAACAGTAACGGCATCCCAGAGTCCCTACTGCGCATGTCTAGGGTTTGGATTAGGGGTGGAGCTAGGGTTTGGGAGCTTTAAAAAACTTCGTGGTTAAACCCCAGCTTTTACCCCTGCAGGGTATTGAGGAATTGCGCAGTTCGCAGCCGGCAAGGGAAAAAAAATTTAAGGTTCACCGCGGCTAAAAGCCGTGTTCATTGCCGCCCATGTAGCTGCTCCACCTGTGTTTGTAGCGTTCTGACAGCTTCCCATGTAGCTGCTGAGCCACAGAAAAGACCTAAGATAAGTCGTTCCCAAACCCCTCAGTCTAGCAGCCCTGTACTTTTTAAATGCACACCTGGGGCTTGCAGTCTAGCTGCTAAGCATTAAGGAAAGTGCAACTTCATGTCACACTTTCCTGCCAATCTAAAAAGCCCCAGCAATGTTGCGCCCTTTTAAAAAAAGTAGTGGGGAAATCAAGCTACTTTTTAAAGGCACTTCTTCTCCCTTAAAACTCCAAAATAGTGTTTTCATGGCACACTTTCCCTTTTTCTCATCTAAAGGCTGGGCTTTCATGCAGCCATCAACACACCTCTTTTTGCCAATCTAAAATGGGCCAGCTCCTTTTTAAAGGCGCTTCTTCTCCCTTAAAACGCCAAAATAGTGTTTTCATGGCACACTTTCCCTTTTTCTCATCTAAAGGCTGGGCTTTCATGCAGCCATCAACACACCTCTTTTTGCCAATCTAAAATGGGCCAGTAATACAAAACAAAAACCTTTATCCCTCCCTCCAAACAATAACATTATAATCCCACATAACAATAATAACAATAATAAAGTGAATTACTTTTTATTCAGCATGTCATGAATCCATGTCCAGAATAAATATGGTGTTAATATCAAAAGAGGTGCTAAACAAGGTCAAACAGATGGAAATTATGTCTAAATTACTATCAGAACACAATTTAATATGTATTCACATTTACAATCCAAGAAAAGACTTCTTTGGAAACTTTAAAGATGAATTATTTGTGGATAAAATGAAAAAGAATTTAAATAATTACTTCAAGGAGAATAATACAGGAGGCGTTCACATAAATGTGGTTTCGGATACCAGTAAAGCTGTGGTAAAAGGACTATTAATACAGAAAGCATCAGAAAATAAAAAAGAGAAACAAAAAGCTGTGAAACATATTTCAGAAGAAATGAAAGCCAAAGAGGATGACCTCAGGAAAATCTGCGAATGAAAATCTAAAAATAAAAAATAAAAAAATTACAACTTCTTCTTGAAAAAAGTTGCAAGCACAAACAACAGAAGAAATTGAAAAAATAAAATAAAATAAAATTAGTAAGACAGTCTCACTTCAAATACTCAAATAAGATCAGGAGATGGCTGGCATATAAATTAAAAAAAGAAAAAAAAAGACAGTTTGAGATATCAACTACAAGAACCACAATATAACTACCCAAGAAGAGATTAAAAAGGCTTTCACTGAATATTATTCTAATCTTTTTCAAGAACAAGATAAGACAGCCAATTATTCAGCAAAACTGCAAGCATATATGGACAACAAGACCATATTCAAAATATCTCAACAAGAAAATGACTTACTCAATGCTCCTATTACCATAAATGAAATTACTCAAGCTATAAATAAATTAAAAGAAAACAAATAACCTGTCCTTGATGGCTTTTCTGCCAAATACTACAAATTGGTCACAGAAGAAGTATCCCTACCACTCCCAACAAACATTTAATCAAATACCTATGGATGGCATACCTGAATCATGGCACAAAGCCAATATGGTACTCATTCCTAAAGAGGGCAAAGACACCAAAGACATAGCTAACTACGGACTAATTACCCTTTTCAACGTTGACTATGTTGACTTATAGATATTTTAGCTACAAGATTAAAAAATATACTAGTGTCAAGACATGCAGTAATTGAAATGAAAAAATGTATGTGAGAAACAAAGGGACAGAAGATTTCCAATTAGAAAGTTTCCAGCATGGCAAGGCACATACACAAAATCACAGGTGCAAATATAATCAAAACAATAAGTCTTGAAAGTCAAGGTCACTAAAGAATGTACATTGAAAACACCTGGAATGTAACTCATGGGCAAGACCACCATAGTCAAGGGTTGGATTTAAGTCTGGGGAGAGAAAAAAGTCAGCCAATCAATGTGGATATGCACACCCAGTGGGTGGCAACTAACAATAGTAATAATTGCCAGTCTTGTCCATGATGGTGGTGGTGGTGGTGGTGGTGGTGGTGTTTTTTTTTTGAACTGGGTGAGCTGTGAGGATTTGAAGTGAATGTATAGTGTTAGAGAAGCTTAGTCAATTTGTTGCAAAGTTGTTTGTTATTTTATTAGTTGTATGTAACCAGATAGCAGAATAAAAGTAGTTCTATTGTTTAAACTACAAGTTGTGTGGATACTCGACTGTTTGAAGCAGGAGTGCCAAGCTGTGAAAACAAGGACCAGCAGTTCCTGAGGTGGTGATATCCAGATAAGAGAGAGAATGAAAGAAGAGATTTGTCAGGATCTTCAGCACCTACTCTGCAACTCTGCTATATTTGCAACACAACAACCACTGACCAAAACTGGTCAGCTCTACTTTACCAAGTTGGTGAGGAGTTACAGCCAGGTTATGTGCAACAACTCCCATCATCCCTGACAACTAGTACTTAAAATTCAAATAGACCAAAATGGCTTCCTCTTTGGCCGATACATTAGTAAAAACACTAGAGTCTTATTGGATTTAATAAAGTATAATCATATACATAATGAAAGACATATGGCCATGACCATCGATGCTGAGAAGGCTTTTGACAATTTGAGATGTTCCAAGGCATTTTCATAACAGGAATGAAAGGACATTTTGTTGATAGCTTACAAAAGATATACACGAATCAGTCATCTCGGTTAATAATCAACAGTGAATTGTCCCAAGATTTTTTTTTAAAAAAGGATGAGACAGAGATGTCCTATTTTTCCTCTACTATTTATTATCACTTTAGAAGTATTAATCAAAAATGTAAAAGAAGAATCAAAAGTATCAGAATAAAAGGGCGTGAATTTAAACAATGCTGATGATTTAGTTATGATATTAGAAAGTCCACTTAGTAATATCAAATAACTTTTGCAGGAAATAAAAACTTTTGGTGAATAAGCAGGCTTTAAATTAAACAAGGACAAAACCTAAATTTTAACCAAAATATATCAAAAAATGAAGAGGAAAAATTGAAAGAAATCTCTGGCTCCAACATACCTAAAAAGGTACGATATCTCGGAATATGGCTAACTAACAAAAATGCTGATTTATATGACAATAACTATAAACAAACCTAGAGGGATATTCGATCTTCAGTGCTGGAACACTAAAAATATATCCCTTCTCAGCCGTATTGCCATTATCAAAATGAATGTCCTACTCAAGTTAATGTATTCATTTATGAACTTGCCAATTATATTCAAAAACAGTATATTTTCAAATTTGGATAAGGAATTAAGAAAATTTGTGTAGAAAGGCAGTAGATCTAGAATAAAATGGAAAGCTATATCATCAAGCATTATCTCTAATTTGGATCTAAGAATTGATAAAACAAGATCAAAATAGATTTAGAATGTGTGCAGTTCAGATTTGGTTGGCACACAGACCTATAATATAACAAAAGCCGTGTTAACAAAGACTTTAATAACCACTACATCAGAAACATACTACTTAATATGCGGAACTACATTAGAGTGAAGTTTTATTATAAGATATCATCCTGGATTTCCACACAAGAAGCATTTTATCACAGACGGCAAAGTCCAGGATGGTAAAATTACAAGCATCTTATAATAAGGGATGAAAAGGGAAATCTAATACTATATAAAAGGTCTGAATTAGAACAAAATACAGATCAGAAGCTTGACCGGCCCAAATATCTACAAATTGAAAGAAGATTAAAAAAAGGATCTAATTAAAGAGGGATTTGATCTGATCCAAAATCAAATAGATAAAATTCTTTGGTCCAGGGAAAAAGGGAAAGTATCAAAACTTTACTCTTTGTTTCTAGAGAGATATACTGAACAAAAACTCCAAGATCAAATGGGCAAGAGACTTAAGGCATAATATCCCTCTTGGCAGCTGGGAAGCAGCCTGGAAGAAAACATAAACCTTTGCTGCCTCACAAGAACTCAAAGAGAATTTTTCTAAAATAGCTAACGGAATGTAGAGTAAATGAAATGTAGAATGTATAGACATAAAAATATACATTAGAATGAAATCAAATGAAGAGAACACACACACATTTTGTAATAGATAATTTTATTAACTTCTTTTTTGAAAGTAATTAGTTTAACCTTTGAGTCAAATATTTGATATGTATTTGAAAATACATATCAAATACCTATTTTGAAATAGCTTAGAGAGGTTCAATGGATGAAAGTTACATCACCCTTTCCCAATAATATACTATTGGAAGTACAAAATGTCTTAAGTTTGTAATTCCTTATTTCATGATGTTTTAAAGTTTGAAATAATATATCAACACTCTTTGTTAGAAATAGTGTTTAAGACAAGGTCATTTAGATATTTGTAAATATATTTTCAATATATACATTTTTAAATGCACATTCTTTTTTTTTAAGAACACAATCCTTGAAATGGCTTCATTAATAATTAGTATATTTCTTGGTTCATGTACTGAGGCTATAATCAGTAAAACTATACAGCTTGGGTCCAGATCCTCTGGAATATGGTATCTCCCAATATGAACTTGCCTGAGTTGTATAATATTCAGGGGAAAATGTTCTGTTAGTCACATAATTGTTACAGGCAAGTTTGGGGAGGTCATATGATAAGTCCACAAACCCCCACTTACTAGCTGCTATAATTGATAAAAATCTGTTTCTTTGTCACTAGAGAAGCAGCTGCCTTATGTTTCTACCACTCCCTTACACATGTGATCTCTGTTGTGAAAGGGAATTGTGTCAGGGAACCTGCTTCTGCCCATTTCAGTGGAGATTGATCATGGGAGGAGAGACAGTCAGTCAGCTTCTTCCTGAGTGACAGGGGAAGAGACACACATTGATCACAGCAGCTGCTGCCCTGGCACTGGGAATGAGTGTGACTGGACTGAGATTCACTGTGCAGCTGCATAACTACAGGTGTTATGCATTTATAAATGCCCAGATGGATCCCAGCAGTGCTTTATTATAATTATTGCCTTAGGTTCCAAGTTGGGAGAAAGGTGTGATATGAAGGTGGCCTTGAAACAAATGTATGAAATAAAATGAAATAATGATTCATTCAGTCACAGATAGAGGAAGAACAGTCATCATCATCATCATCATCATCCTCATCATTTATTTATTTATAACCCGCCCCTCTGAACTGGCAATCGGGGTAGGGTACAACATAATTAAAAGCATCACAGGTTAAAATACAACAATCCCATCCCCCCTCACCCACCCCTTAAAATAGAATTAAATAGCTAAGTATTAAAAACAAGGGTCATGTGCACCTACCAACCTTCTTTACCACAAAGTCTCCCAGACTTCCAAAATGTGCTCATTAATCCCCTTCATTTTTTTTAAAAAAAATCAGGTGACAAAATTGCCTAAAAATCACTAATAATGCCTACCAAACACATCAAAAATGCCCATCAAACAAAAAGGCAGGAAACCAGCACTAAATCAGAAGCAAAAGGTATTTCTGGTTTGCCTGGAATACACAGAGGCAAATATGGCGAAGCATGGGATGAAAATCACCAACACTCCTGAGTAGTTGCTCACCCATGCTTTAAGTCAAAAGCATAACAAACATGAAAACAAAGCAAAATTATCCACATACTAGCTATACACTATAATATTTTTTTGTAAACTACAACTCTGAAAGTGGCTAAATACCCATAACATATTTTAGTTCTTGTCTGTTCTTGGAAGGTAAGCAGGGTTGGACAGAAGACCCACAATGGATGTCAGGTGCTCTAGGATACATTTCAAAAAAGGAACTGGCAAAACCACCTCTGAGTATTCCTTGTCTAAACAACCCATATGAAATTGAAGAATTTCATGAATTCATGAAGGCACACACAGAACTCCAAAAACACTGGACATGTTTTTGTGTAGCTGGTGAAAAAATTTTATGCTCATCCCCCAAACAGCAGTAAATTGTCAAACATTGAATAACACAATAATGGATACTGTTAATGAGTTCTTTTGTGGCCAGTGCACTCCAGAGCCTTCAATAATGCATGAATCCACAGGAAAAAAAATGAACAAGACTATAGTCTACCCAACTGATTCACAATGAAACATTCATTGACATTTACTGAAGATATTTCAGGTTCACATGTACAAAGAGTCTTCTCCTATGCTGATCAATGTCTTACTGTTAGGATCATTGGACTCAGTTCCCAATAACCAAGAGAACATCTTAGTGTGATTTAAACAAAAGGTTTTATTCTAGGAATTGAGACAGAAGGTCCTCTGTCCAGAGTTTGTGTCGAAACTGAAAAGTTTTTTACCTGGATCATACTGAGTTCCCATTGTCCAGCCCCCTCCCTGGCTATGATCCCAAGCATTTGATCCTGATCAAAGTGACCTTTCATGTTTCCCTTTCTTTTCCTGCATTATCATTCAATCACACTTAAGGAAGGAAGAGCACCCCTGGTTTACAGCCCTGATCTGCTTGCAAGAACAACAGAGTCATAAAACCACAAATCTCTCTTGCCTCCAGCCATTTGTTCCCTCCTGCTGTTTCCCAAGCTTGGCCTCCCACAGGATTCCTATTCCCCTCTCCATAAACCAGCGTCTATCATAACACTATATCACCATATCATCTTACGATCATATCATCATGACAGAACCATGCATATAGATCTGACACTTCACTTTTTTCATAGTTATACTGCACTGTAGATAACTGGTCATGCCTCCCAGATTTATGGTAAAAGAAATTGTTATAATGGCTACTGCCATTATTAACTCAATATTAGTTATCCATAATTTATCTTAATTCTCCAAGGACAATTCCACTCCAATCAGCTTGAGAAGCAGCATCTTATTCATCCAAATCCTGAATTTGTTTGTTAATGAGCTAAGTCAGGGGCTGGCAAGTCCATTTGTTGTATAACTGTAACTTCTATCATTCCTTATCATTAGTTCTGATGGCTAGACCTAAGAAAAACTGCAGTTCCACAACACCTTGAGGACCATACTTCGACATAAATATACTTACCATGTATTACTCATTATTATTACAATGACTTATTAGCAGGGGTTGTGGTAGATGGAGTTTTTTTTTAAAGGAGCTTGCACTAGAATATCCTTTTCATCCTGGAAAGAAGTGACAAGTGGGGTGCCACAGGGTTCTGTCCTGGGCCCAGTGCTATTCAACATCTTTATTAATGACTTGGATGACAGTATTGAGAGCCTAGTTATCAAATTTGCAGATGACACCAAATTGGGAGGAGTAGCTAATACCCCAAAGGACAGGATCAAAATTCAAAATGACCTGAATAGACTAGAAAGCTGGGCCAAAGCTAACAAAATGAAATTTAACACAGAGAAATGTAAGGTCCTACACGTAGGGCAGAAAAATGAAATGCACAAATATAGGATGGGGGACACCTGGCTGAATGAGACAACATGTGAAAGGGATCTAGGAGTCCAAGTAGACCACAAGTTGAACATGAGTCAACAGTGTGATGCAGCAGCTAAAAAGGCCAATGCAATTTTAGGTTGTATCAATAGAAGTATAGTGTCTAGATCAAGGGAAGTAATAGTGCCACTCTATTCTGCATTGGTCAGGCCCCACCTGGAGTACTGTGTCCAGTTCTGGGCACCACAATTCAAAAAGGATGTGGAGAAACTGGAGCGGGTCCAAAGGAGGGCGACTAAAATGGTGAAGGGTCTGGAGACCTTGCCCTATGAAGAACGCCTTAGGGAACTGGGGATGTTTAGCCTGGAGAAGAGAAGGTTACGAGGTGATATGATCGCCCTGTTTAAATACTTGAAGGGATGTCACATTGAGGAGGGAGCAAGCTTGTTTTCTGCTGCTCCAGAGAACAGAACTCGGAACAATGGATGCAAACTGCAGGAAAAAAGATTCCACCTCAACATTAGGAGGAACTTCCTGACAGTAAGAGCTGTTCGACAGTGGAACACACTCCCTCGGAGGGTGGTGGAGTCTCCTTCCTTGGAGGTTTTTAAGCAGAGGCTGGATGGCCATCTGTCGGGTATGCTTTGATTGGGAGTTCCTGCACGGCAGGGGGTTGGACTGGATGGCCCTTGTGGTCTCTTCCAACTCTAAATTTCTATGATTCTATGATTCTAGGGATGTGGTGGCTTAGTGGTTAAGATGCCAGTTCTGGTGACTGGAAGGTTGGCAGTTTGAGGCCTGAATGCTGCATTATGAGGTGAGCTCCCATCTTCCACCAATCTAGCAGTTTGAAAGCATGCAAATGCAAGTAGATAAATAGATACCACTTCAGCAGGAAGGTAGCAGAATTCAATGCAGTCATTCTGGCTGCATGACCACTGGAAACATCTTTGGACAACACTGGCTATCAGGCTTAGTAATGGAGATGAGCACTGCCCCCTACAGTCAGTTATGACTAGACATTCATGTCAAGGAACTACCTTTACCTTTACTTACTATAAAGTGGTGAAGGGTCTGGAAACCATGCCCTATGAGGAACACCTTAGGGAACTGGGGATGTTTAGCCTGGAGAAGAGAAGGTTAAGAGGTGACATGATAGCCCTGTTTAAATATTTGAAGGGATGTCATGTTGAGGAGGGAGCAAGATTGTTTTCTGCTGCTCCAAAGACTAGGATGCGGAACAATGGACACAAATTGCAGGAAAAGAGATTCCACCTCAACATAAGGAGGAACTTCCTGACAGTAAGGGCTGTTTGACAGTGGAACACACTCCCTCGGAGGGTGGTGGAGTCTCCTTCCTTGGAGGTCTTTAAGCAGAGGCTGGACGGCCATCTGTCGGGGATGCTTTGATGGAGAGTTCCTGCATGGCAAGGGGTTGGACTGGATGGCCCTTGTGGTCTCTTCCAACTCTATGATTCTATGATTCTATAACATAGAACTATGAGAACAACCCTGCTAGGTGAAACTGGGCAAAACATGCCAACACTGACCAGATGTTAAGTCCAGTGGAAAGACTGCAAGCAGGATTTGTGTACAATGGTGTGACAAAGCAGTCTTCCTGCCAATGCTGTAAAAGGCTATCTTTTTACCTCAGAAACTCTTTAACTCCTTGGTCTTGATACATGCCCCTCTTATACTCTTATTAAGCTTCCTTTTAAATGAATTAGGATTGGGACTCCCAGTTTCCTTCTCTAATACATGTTTTATCTTTGGTAGTGTGTTATCTGTGTTATTATTCTTGTAGATTCATTCAGCCAGTACTCTTTTTTTTTAATCAAGTGAACTTTAACTTTATTTACAAGCATGTATTAAGATTACCCTGTTTTCCCTAAAATAAGACATCCTCTGAAAATAAGACCTAATAGAGGTTTTGTTGAATTGCTAAATATATGGTCTCCCCAAAAATAAGACCTAGCAAATTTTTTGTTTGGAGGCCTGCCCATTTTTTTGTTCAACAATAAATGTGAATTCTATATCATGGAAAAATAAGACATCCCCTGAAAACAAGACCTAGTGCATCTTTGGGAGCAAAAAATAATATAAAACACTGTCTTATTTTCGGGGAAACACAGTATATCTTTTTTCCAGGTTGTTTCATAGATCGTATGGTTATAGTAGTTACAGCACTTTAATAGTTACTACTTGTTTCTTATTCAGTTCTCTCACTGAATTCTTTCAAACCTAAACTGTTTCTTACTTCTCTTAATCTTTTCCCCTTCAACAGAACTATGAGTTCTGCTAAGGTACCCTGTCCTGATTTCCAGCCGACACTTCTCAGAACAGAACTGCTCCGAATTGCTATGAACTGATACTTAAACTGATAGAAAATCTCCCCATCACTAAACCTTTTCACTTCTCACAGCAGAACATCAATGATACACTCTGACTCTCTCTGACTGACTCTTCCCTTTCATAGCCACTCCTTCCACAGCAGCCTGATTGGCTGTTTAGAATTCTACTCTGCTGGGTCATTCATCACAAATGGCAACCTTTCATTTGTGCTCTCTTGCTACTGAAATTTATTTATATTTATCTATTTTATTTATATGCTGCCTTTCTCCTAGAGGGACCCAAAGCAGCTCACAAACGGTAGTATTGATAAGAATGCTGCCACTGATGTTGGAAATAATATATGCAACTATAATAATTAGTAGTGATTGATAGAATTATCCTCCAGTAATTTGTCCAATTCCCTTTTTAAACCATGCATGTTGGTGATTATATTTTGCCTAACTTTGCACATCTGTCATTAATCCCCCTTCCTTACCTTTTAAAAATTTTAAACAATCCAAACAAAACAGACTCTTTACCCCACCAAAACTTGCCTATGGATGAAGTCCTACTTGGTGTGGTTCTGGGTTTACTCCATTTCTTTGCATGCACATTGATTTATGGGCATAAGCTGCTCTTCCTTGCTACCAGAAGACTATATTGCCATAGGGTTCTTTTACTGTGAAGATAATCCTGTCTTCAGTGGCTGTGCTCTGGTAAAAAAGCAGAACATATTGGTTTTGGAGACTAAGCAAAAGGTGAATATTACAGAAGTGGTGGAGCAATATATAATTTTGAAATTGTAGCTAGTATAAAAAAGGTAGACAGAACCCATGCTCAATAATACCAACAGTAGTATTGACTGACAGTGTATTCAGAATGAAAAAAGAACATAGTTCTTCACACAGTACATAGCTAATCTGTGGGCATGACAGCAAATGACAGCCCCTACTCTTCAAAACGCATGGGCAATATGCTAGTGAACAGAATTTCCTGTTAATAGTGAAGGATATTCCCTTCCTCTTCTCTTTATAGACGTATATAACATTTCTGAATGACCTTATTTGATGGAAGCCAGAATTCCTCATAGGTGATGGCAGCGTTGCTTCCCCAGAATGCTACTTCATGCACAAGAAAACACCCCACAGGGGAGCATGCTTCCTCTTAACAAGATGAGAACATAGTATGTTTTTCCTCAAGTCCTTTAAAGATCTGTTCCTAACTATCACAAGAAATGCAGGGTGGGAAACAAATTACTTTCTTTAAGAGAAAGGGACCTCTACCACCCTCTTTGGGATATGGGAGCAATATTCTTCTCCTGGGATTGCTGGAGCAAGGCTGTCTAGATTTAAAGAGCAGAAAGTACCATATACCTGCAGAATTTTCACATTTGCAGTCATGTTTGTCTGGTCAGGATTGAAAGAATATTTTAAAAGACTGGAAAATTGACAAAAAACATTTTTTGACTGACCAGGAAAAAATATTTTTACACAGATATTCTGTTTTCTGAGGAGAACATTCTGTTTCCTGTTGTTTTCCATGAAAGTGTTGTTTTCCATGAAAATCAACCATGTGCAAATTCTGCACATAATAAGTCTTGAATTTTGAGTTTTGAAGACTTTCTTAAAGTGGAAAATATTGCTAAAATTATCCATTGCTTCCTTCAAGAAAAAAATGAGAGAAGAATCATATTCTTGTTGCCTGGCACAAGGTAAGAATTGTGAAAGCTTTACATTTTCAGCTAAAACTATCCACTATACAGAGATGTTTTGCCATTCTTCTCTGGTAGCATTCTAAATACATTTTGCCAGCAGTCATATGATTGGTCACTGTAGGAAACAGGGATACAGTGAGGTACAGACTTTTCATCTCTTGCAGTAGAGCCCTGAACATGTTTATATATTATTCTTAAGAAAAAGCTACAATTCTTTAGTTCAGTCATATGTTGATATTTGATGCCACATACTGTTGTAAATCTTCACATTTCATTGTTATATGAAAGAAGAACAACAAAATAAAAATCTTTTTTCCTTCCTTGGTGAGAACTTTCAAGAGTTTGTATTACTTTTTAAAAACATTTTGCACCATGCAAATCACTTGCTTTGGTGCAAACATTATGGGTTTTTTGTAAAATCATTTTTGCCCAGGAAACATATTTTGCATTTTAAAAAATGGGGTTTGAGTAATCACAAGGGGTTTTATGCATGAAACCACAACCTTTAATCACAAACACAGTTTCACAGAAAAATACCTAATATGCAAATATGGGCTGACCTTTTTTTACAATGGGTTTTCGTAATGTTTTGAGAAAAACTTTCTCATTGAGGAAAAAATTTTTTGTGACTATTCTTTAAAAGCATAGTATCACATAAACAACATTTTTAAAGAAAAAAAAACCCTCTAGTATAATTAATATTATGGTAATAAGAACATTAGGTCAAACAAGACAGAAAGGGGACTGTTCTGTTTTACAAATATGCTAGTGCAACCAGGAGTTGTGCTACTGGTTCTCCTTTATTCCAGCTTTGTATACAGCTTTGTATACTTACAGAAGTTGTTTTTTCTACAGTGTAATAGTTATTGTTCAGTTCTCAGACCCAGGTCTGGCCCTTGACCCAAATGACCACTAACTGGCCTCAGGGTGCACTGGAAAAGTTTGTTTGTTATGCCTTTTCGACATACATCTCTCTGCTTCTTCTTAAGAAACTAATACCTGGTGTATGTCCACTGGTGGAACTTCATGAGTATTATATAGAACATTTCCCTCTGTATTGTCTCTGCCTTTTTAATTCATTGCTATTACATGTAGAGAAGAAACCTGGTTCAACATCTCAATCTCAAGTGTCTCTTTAGTTCAAGGATAGTATTAATTACTGTGGTGATCCTGCCAATGGTACTTACAGACCCTTGGCAGAAAGAAAACAGTTAATTCCAGCCAGTGGGTTTCATGCCAGGTCATCAATGTAGAACTGGGGAATGGAGTGAAATTTGCTGTAGGATAAATAATCTTTATAATTGTTTAATGATTATTGGCTTGCACTTCTTAGGCCAAAAAAGGACTTGAAAGTAGCTGTAGCCACTAATTGGACATTTGAACTTTTCCTGGAGGGATCTTTCAGCAAGGATGTTAATCTCTTGGCATCTTAGTAGCACTAGAATTAAAAAGAGGTTGTATCTATTTTCCTGCTATATGGCAAAGAAAGTGGAAAGCTGTCAATCAGATTCCCAGTTTATTCTTGGAGTAGGCTTGCTGTACTCCCACTCCTCCTTTATAGTCACTTTTATTTATTTATTTATTTTTATTTTTTGCAAACGGGGGGAGGGATAGACCAACTTGGATGCAAAATGTAAGGACTTGTTATTTGCATAGGAAAATGTAAAGGGACATCTCTTTGAGGCACCAGCTCTCTCACAGAATCATAGAATCATACAGCTGGAAGAGACCTCAAGGGACATCAGTTCCAAACCCCTGTCAAGCAGGAATACACAATCAAAGTACCCCCAACAGATAACCATCTAATTCCCTCTGATGCCTTGACCAAGGCAGATGGCATGGAGGGAGGACTCTGAGAGCCCTCCCTTCATGACAACACCTTCTGCCCTAGGAGGGAGTGAAAGGGCAGGCCAAACTCCATCGGACCCGTCCTAGATTAAGAAGCAGAGTCCTCCCTCCATGCCATCTGCCTTGGTCAAGGCATCAGAGGGAATTAGAAAAATTGGACCTGATCCCCTTCCCCACCACCATTCCCTTCTCCCTTTGTGTCATGTCTTTTTAGATTGTAAGCCTGAGGGCAGGGAACCATCTCATTAAAAATAATTGTAAGCTGCTCTTATAGCCTTTAAGGCTGAAGAATGGGGTATAATAATAATAATAATAATAATAATAATAATAATAATGTGGTCCCCCGGGTTACGAAGGTAATCCATTCTGGATTACCTTTCGTAACCTGGAAGCTTTCGTTTCCCGGGGGACCGCTATTTTAAACGGACCGTGCGGCCATTTAAAGGGGCCGCACGGCTTTTTTCCTTTCGTATCCCGGGGGATCTTTTGGATCCCGGGGGATACAATGCCGGTCCGCCGACTTTCGGATCCCGGGGTTTTCGCAACCCAAGGGATTCGTAAAGCGGGGGACCACAATAATAATAATAATAATAATAATAATAATTAGTATTAGAATCCTGGTGGGCAAAACTGAAAGAGATTAACCCCTCCAGCTTCATCCAGACAGGTCTCTGTAATACGGTCAGCTAACAAGTCCTGAATGGCAGCTGTTTTACCATTCACTGACCAGGCATTCAGCAGCAGCATTTTCAATCTGGGGGGATTGCTGCCATGGATATCCAGATTATTTGGGATGAGAGACAGTTTGGGGGTGACTAACAAAACATTCTACCCCTATGATGATCCAACTGTCTCTCATTTCCATGTCTCCCAATCCCCTGTATAACTTGAATGGCTGCTGCCTAAGTAGCATTACCTCCTTCTTTTCACTGGCTGTACATCTCTCCTCCCCACAAGACTGGTCAGCTGGTTACACTGTTTATCCCCAGTGACCCCCACCAGCAGTAGCCACACCCCCATAGAAGTCCCCGGCCCAGGGGTTAACCCAAGGCATTTTAGCAGTTGCTGGGAACTACTGGCTGGGCCTGAGTCCTACCAAAAGGCAGCTTCATCTGTGGAGGTGAAAGGGTCCCTGGGTGAAGGAAGAGGTATCAGAGGTATGTGCAGTTGCTGAGCAGCAGACAAACTCACTCTCCTTCATTCCCAGATGGGCTGTGGGATCTTCTCACTCTCTGCAGGATACTGGGTGGTAAAGCCCAGAATAGTCCCAGTTATATTGCCCATCCCAAGGGCTAACCCAAGGCATTTCAGCAGTTACTGGGAACTGCTAGCTGGGCCTCAATCCTGCTGAGAGGCAGCTTCCTCTGTTGAAGTGAAGGAGTCCCTGAGTGAAGAAAGAGGTGGCAGATGGGATAGGCAGTTGCTGGGCAGCAGAAAACCTCTCTCTCCTTCACTCCCAGATGGTCTATGTGATCTCCTCACTCTCTGTATGATGCTGGATCCCACTGGGTTACCTGCTGTGTGTCACTTGCTTCTGAGGTGCCTTTCACTGGGTGCCTTGTTCCGATCTCAAAAGTGAGTGATTGATGGATGCTCCATTGATGGATGCCCATGCAGACAGCTGTGGTGATGTAGAAACAGAGGTCGAAGTAAGCAGTTTGGGGCAGATGCTAGCCAGAATACTCCAGACTGCTCTCAGAGCATCTTGGCTAGTGCAGGCAAGGCCTCAGTTATAATTCATGCGTTGAAGTACAATATTTCATACTCCAGAAATACTCCAGTTTTTGCAAATCTGTGCAAGCCATTACAGTAATGGCCTCAGGGAATGTATAGCCCTCTGTCAGACTGCTTACAAAGATATGAGCAAAGATTGTCCTTTTAAAAAATAAATCATTTCACGAATGACATTTATCTTTATCAAAGTTGGTACAGTTATTTTATCATGTGTTGCAACTAATTGTTTGAATTAATGAGATGCTGTTTAGGAACAGCAAGTTGTAGCAGAATTGTTCCAATTAAATACCAAAGTCATGATGACAAACAAGTTCTAGCTCTTTCTGGAAGCTTCCAGAACATTCTTATTTGTAAATCTGTCCAAAGAGATTAAGAATCCCCCTCCCTGCAACAAGATATGGCTTCCAAACATGATTGCTCAAGTGTGATTGCTATGGGAGGACGAATGAGCCTGATGGACTGAAAAAACAACAGCAGGGCTGTGAAAGTATTGTTCACATTGGGATCACAGCAACCACTTGCACCTGGTCTCGATCTGAGCTGCCACCATGGTCCTCAAATGGGCCACCAAAAAGGGACAGATTTTTCTGCTTTTCTTTCTGTATGTTCTATTCTGAAGATGTGGCATCCGAGCAATTTCCCATCTTGTAATCTAAATACTAGGCTCTGAACACAGCAGAAAACTGCATCATTTGGCCCATCTGTTTCAGGCCGAAGCTAAGTAATAATGAAATTAAAAGAATACAACTGGTTACAGTGTTAATTGGTAGACTCTGTATTTGTGCTCTCTTTCAAAGACCCGATGATTCAGGAGCAACCCAGAGTCCTGCCTTTTTGTGGTCAGTGAAGAAGGCAAACCCTGGAAATCTCACCAACTTCATCCATGATGCTATATTTGTAAACTGTCTTTAATGAATTATGTTGATTGGTCCAAAACAAGAAACTTATTTTTGTCATCTTTACCCAGCACTTGTATTGAAAGCACCTCAGGGCCTTGGCCACAGAAAGCAAACAGAAGCAATTTGAGCATGATGGAATTGGTTTTATTTTTCATATCTGACATCACAGATCTAGTTAAGAATATAGGTCAGGTTCTCAGTCATCAGGCTCTGCTTTGGGGAGTCAGAGATAAGGCTGTTTTGGAGTGTCATTTTGTATCCATAACCACCAGCTATGGTCTCATTTAGGAGCTTTGATTACTTAGATGCACTTAGGAATCTCTTGAGTAGGTCTAAATTCTTGGAAATTGTGCCTGCCATTATTTGTGTATTTGAAATTGTAGGCACCATGGAGAGGTACATATTTGACTAGGTAGCAAACTAGGCCAAGAAGCATTGCCATCGTGCCAAGATTACAGGATTATTTCTGAGGCATGGTATATAATTTTGGTACAAATGAAACCTACATTAACATAGATTGTGCACAGTAGTTATCTGCTAAACCTGATGCAGGGTGTTGCCATGGAAATAGAGAGGCAGCCCTGTGGTATTTTTGTTCTGAAAATAAAGTGTTACCAAAGCTGAAAAATACATAAATGTGAGAGGGAGAAAAAGATGCTTCTTTGAAAGAGCAGAGAGTTCACTATTAGGACTTTTCATGAGGTAAAAATAGATTGGTTAGATGCTTGAAATCACTGTTATTCTTTCAGGCAGAAATCCTATGGAAATCTAGAGAGGTGAATGCAGCTTTATAGAGGTCTTTTAAAATTTGAAGATAAAAAGCAAACAAGAGGTCACAATGAAGTAGAACTGTTGCGGGGGGGGGGGGATTGCCTCTTCAGTGTGGGGCCTCACTCCAGCATCACTCCATTTACTACCTCCTATCACACATACCAGAATTTGTAGAAGCAATTAGATCTAGTCTGACAATTTAGTCCATTAACATTTATTGTCAATTAAATCATGAAGTGTTTGTGTTTTTTGTATGCCTAGCCAATGTATCACTATTGCTAACAAGTACAGGCTATAATTACTCCTTTATTTGGCAGAATTTATGGATAATTTTATTGACAGCTTTCTATGTTCTGCATATGCCTGATAAGCCAGTTACTTAAGAGGCAATGGTAACACAGAGAACTGGCAGCTACAGAGTTGTACAGAGGTTCCCGTTTGCTCTCCATAATCTCATCAGTTCTACCATTTCAACTTGTCTTTTTGAAGGACAGCTGCCTGACTCCTTTTTTCTGTGTTATCTTCCCACCTGATGATAAGAGCTGTTTGACCACGGAACACGCTGCTTCAGAGAGTGGTGGAGTCTACTGTTTTGGAGGTTACCATACCTCTTACTTGAACTTCATATCAAAAAGTATCCAGGAAAAAGAAATAAATGTGTGTGTATGTTTCTGCTTTTAGGACAAATTTTCTTGAAATACAGTGGTCCCTTCACATTTGTTGGGGTTAGGGATGAAGGGCCCCCATGAAAGTGGAAACACTGCAAATTAAAAAAAAATGCTATTCTTATTACCTAAGAGAAGACAGGCAAAAATGGGTCTGGCGGTGACAGCGATATTAGGGCTCAGCAGCATGCATCAAACAGATGCTGCCGAGCCCTACAAAGTCCAGGCAGCACCATTACAGTGCTGTCCCACCCACACAGGGGGACGTCATACCTGCAATACTGCATCACAGCATCCAGTCCACTCTAGGTGGCATCACAAAAAGGAATCACTCTAGGCAGCTCCTTTTTTGCTGCACAGAGGTGCAGCTCTGTTTGGTTGCAGCGGCGCTGCTCTGCAGCACAGAGGGATGGCTCCAGACCACCTATTTCGGGCAGTCTGTTGAGCCCCTATGATGTCTGGTTTTTCCTTTCCTTTCCTTTCTATACCAAATTCCAAGAGAACATAGTCAGTCTTACACAAGTATTCCATTACTTCCACCCTGTTGACCAGTTCATCCCTATTGGTTAGAATCAAACCCCAAATAGTCAACCCCCTTGCTGCCTCCTTGCTGTCCAAATTTTCAGTTTTAAGCCATTGATTCCTCACAGGTGCACCCATCCTTGATATATAATGATTATACTCCTCCTTTCCTGTTTGGATTTGAATCCTAATCTCCATAGTCGTAGCCTAATGCTCAAACCATTATATCATGCTGGCTCGATCTGATCTACACAGTATCTGAAATATATTGTTGTTGTTGTTAGCTGCTGTTGAGTCAGTTCTGACTCATGGTGACCCCATGGATGAGACATCTCCAAGAATCCCTATCCTCCACTGCCCTGCCCAGATCTTGCAAGCCCTTGCCCCAAACCCCCATTTTCCTCTCTTTCTTGTACCCTCTACTTTCACCTAGGAGAGAGCACATTATACCTGTGCTTAAAGCTCTCCACTGGCTGCCGATTAGTTTCTGAGCACAGTACAAGGTGTTGGTTTTAACTTTTAAAGCCCTTCATGGCTTGAGTCCATCTTATCTCAGGGACTGCCTCTCCCCATATGAACCCCCCCCCCCACACGCTTCAGTCCTCTGGGAGGAATCTGTTGCAGCCTGTGAAGACTAGGTTAGCGCAGACCTCCCAGAGGGCCTTTTCTGCTTCTGCTCCCAGGCTACGGAATGGCCTGCCAGACGAGATGCATCTCATTACATTGCTAGACTGTTTCAAAACAGCCTTAAAGACGCATCTCTTTGTACCCGGCTCCTAAAATCTTTCAGCCAATTCCCAACTCCCTATCCCCCCTCTGTATTTTGTTACTACCCATGCTGTGGCCAGCATTGTGGTTTTTATTTGTGTATCATGTTGTATTGTATTTCTATTGTCAGTAATTTAATTTTAAACTTAACTAGTTTAATCCTATTTGGGGGGGGGGGGGGAGGTTAGGATGGAATTCTTGAATTATTTTAATCTGTACTCTGTTTTTTAACCTTGTTGTACCCCGCCTTGATTGTTTTACAGAACGGCGAGTAAGAAATAAACATTATTATTATTATTTTCCTAGCATTATTGTTTTTTCTAGTGAAACATGCCTTCTCATTATATGGCCAAAGTACGATAGTCTCAACTTGATCATCTTTGCTTCCCCTGGTCTGATCTGTTCAAAAACTCATTTGTTTGTCTTCTTGGCCCTCCATGGTTTCCTAAGTACTCTTTTCCAGCAGCACATTTCAAATGAGTAGATTTTCTTTCTGTCTGCTTCCTTCTCTATCCAGCTCTCACATCCGTACATGATAACTGGGAATACAATGGCCTTAATCAATTTTGATTTTAGTGCTCCTAGTCGTCTTCTTATTTCTTGACTGCAGTCTCCATTCTGGGCAATGTTTGATCCTGGATATGGGAATTCTTTAACTAGTTCAATTTCCTTGTTGTCTAGATTGAATTTGTGTATTTCTTCTGTGGCCATTATTTTTGTTTTCTTTATGTTCAGCATCAGACTTCTCTTTGTACTTTCATCTTTGACCTTCCTTATTAACTGTTCCAATTCCTGAATGTCTTCTGCTAATATTGTGGTGTCATCTGAATATCTTAGGTTGTTAATGTTGCTTCCTGCTGTCTTCACTCCTCCTTTTTCTGATTCCAATTTTGCTTTTCTTATGATGCTTTCAGCATATAAGCTAAACAAGTAAGGTGATAGGATGCAGCATTGCTTGACCCCTTTGTCTATTGGGAAACACTCTGTTTCCCTGAATTCTGTTCTGACAGTAGCCTCTTGTCCCTGGTACAAATTCCTTATCAGGACTATCAGATGTAGTGGCATGTCGATGTCTCTGAGTGCATTCCATTGCTTTTTTTGATCTATACAATCAAATGCTTTGCTGGATTCTATAAAACACATGCTGATTCTTTTTTGAAATTCTTTGGTGTTCTCCATTACCCATCTCATGTTTGCAATGTGGTCCCTAGTGCCCCTTCCTTTTCTGAATCCTGCTTGCACCTATGGAATTTCTCTCTGCATGTATGGTTAGAGTATGCTGCAGAATTTTGTGCATTATTTTGCTTGCATGTGAAATCAGTGTTATTGTACTATAGTTGCTGCAGTCTTTAAATATATACATGTTATTAAAATATGTTTATTAAAATGTGAAATAATAAATTCATTTATAATAATTAAATGAATGGGAAAATCCCAAGTGAATTTTTGGAGAATGCTGTTATATTTTATTTTTTGGTCTTCTGTAAAGTCATCTGTTTCTTATTGCATGATGTCATGTGAAAGGCCCAAAGGATAAATTTCATTGCCAATGCTTTTTTCATATACAATGCACTGGATCAAAGGATGACTTTGGAGCTGTTTGCATGGGACAAAGGGTCTGTGTTCCTTCCAGCCTCATCCTGTTTAGATGACACAGGCCATTAGCCCTAGGCTGGGATCAGGTAGACTGGAAATGGATCTGGAAGATCCACCTTGGTCTTGGGTCAAAGGCTCCTTAGCACAGGTCAACATGACTCTCCATTTGCAGCAGAGCTTCATGGAAACTCCATGGCAAATCTTGACAGGCTGTATGGCCCCACATGCCCCTTACATCCCTTCACTGTTACCACTACTGAGAAGACCCCCATCACCATATCTGACATGGAAATTGGGTGTCTGGCCACATGATGCAACCAGTCATGCCATTTCCATGTCAGATGAGATAACAAGGGTGTTCTCAGTAGCAGCAATGGCAGAGGGAAGTAAAACTCCCAGAGGACTTTCTCAGCTACCGCCCCTAAACTTTGGAATGACCTGCCGGATGAGATGTGTTTCATTACATCTTTGACCAGCTTTAAAAACGCCTTAAAGACGCATCTCTTCCGGCAGGCCTTCCCCTGAAGAGGGAATAATATATCACCAACCCCCGACCCTAATAATGCAAATGAAAATGTAAATGGCACTGGAGGATTAACTCTAGCTGTCCCTCTGTTCAAACCTTCTGATCCCACCCACTGGGGATTGCAATTGTACTGCCCAACAACTGCACTTTATTTTTATTATTTTATTATTTTAAAATTTTTTAACTGATGTCAATTTTAACTAGTTTTGATTTAATCTAGTCTTGGGGGAGGGGAGAGGTTGGGAAGGGATTTGACTGCTGTTTTATTCTTGTATTTTTTAATTTGCTGTACCCCGTTCCGAGTATTCTATTAGAGGAGCGGGTTATAAATAAACATTATTATTATTATTATTATTATTATTAAGAGATGCACAGCAATTGAGGGCCTGTGGCACAGCAATGAGCATCCTCACGCTGGGAACTGACCTGGGTTAGAACCCAGGCCAGAATAGCACATGCTCATTCTGTGCTATTCTGGCCTGTCTGCTTAGCCCCTTGAAGAATTTGATTACAGGTGATACTTTGGCAGGAAGCACTGGAAAAAAATATAATGGAAATGCAGGCACATTGACAAACAGATGTTGCCTTGGTGCAGACAGGAAGTCTAAAATGCCATCACAAGAATACATATATGTAAGTGCACATATGTGATATGGTGTCAGGATAGCAAGGATAGGCTAATCTGCACCAACCCTTCTGATGAGCTGGTTTTGTATTGCTGGTAACAAGCAACTTGTTCAAAACAAGGCTAGCCTTTGGATAATGCAAATAACCTATTTACTAGGTTAAGTACCTCTTCATGTGGAAAGTTCTAAAGTCTAAGCATCTGTTATGTATAATGCTTGGTTTTAAAAGCCTAAAGAGCAAACAGTACAAAGAACCAATGTAGTGCTTTACTTCCTGAATGAAGCACAAGATAAACTACAGGCATTAATCTATGAAGATGGACATATTAATATGTTCCATTACCAGATTTACATTGGACAGACCTCTTATTCTTTGCAATATAATTGCAGAATGTACAAATAATCTGTTTTCTTGGTGCAAATATTGAATAGTGGTGAGGCTCTGCCATGACTGGGTCTTGGTGTGGATGGGAGCCCCTCCCTCCATTGTGGCTGCCACTGTCCTGGCCTTGGAGAAGGGAGGAAGGCAGATATGGAAGATTGTCAGATGGGGACAGGAGCACAGGGAATCGCTCATCCATCCTTATCCCATCCATGATTGTGATTGCATGAAAGATATTCATATATGTCGTGCCGATCCTGTCATTGTCCTGTCTGCAAACTGGAATTGTATTAACAGGTTCTTCCATTATTACAAAATGAAGCACAATGACGGGAGAATTCCATCTCTCTGATGTGACAATGACAGGATCAGTGCAACATCCTACAAAAGTTTTTTGCACCATTGTCATCACTAGAGCTTCATAGATGGGAAAATGTCCGGATCAGTGTGACATCATGTGAAAGTCCTTTCCATGACCTCAGACAAAGATGGGACAAGTATGGGAAAAGGACAGGACAAGAGTCAACATGAGTCAACAGTGTGATGCAGCAGCTAAAAAGGCCAATGCAATTTTAGGTTGCATCAATAGAAGTATAGTGTCTAGATCAAGGGAAGTAATAGTGCCACTCTATTCTGCATTGGTCAGGCCCCACCTGGAATACTGTGTCCAGTTCTGGGCACCACAATTCAAAAAGGATGTGGAGAAACTGGAGCGGGTCCAAAGGAGGGCGACTAAAATGGTGAAGGGTCTGGAGACCTTGCCCTATGAAGAACGCCTTAGGGAGCTGGGAATGTTTAGCCTGGAGAAGAGAAGGTTAAGAGGTGATATGATCGCCCTGTTTAAATACTTGAAGGGATGTCACATTGAGGAGGGAGCAAGCTTGTTTTCTGCTGCTCCAGAGAACAGAACTCGGAACAATGGATGCAAACTGCAGGAAAAAAGATTCCACCTCAACATTAGGAGGAAGTTCCTGACAGTAAGGGCTGTTTGACAGTGGAACACACTCCCTCGGAGGGTGGTGGAGTCTCCTTCCTTGGAGGTTTTTAAGCAGAGGCTGGATGGCCATCTGTCGGGTATGCTTTGATTGGGAGTTCCTGCATGGCAGGGGGTTGGACTGGATGGCCCTTGTGGTCTCTTCCAACTCTAAATTTCTATGATTCTATGATTCTATGATTCTAAGAACATTCTTTTCCTCATCCGTTAATCTCCAAAGTTCTGTCATGCCTGGGCCTGGGGGTAGAAAGGGAGTCATTCATCCACCCACTGCCACTACCTTGGCCTCAGAGGTGGAGAACAACCAGCAATATCTGCTGGACTTAATCACTTCTCACACTGCCATTCCATTTTCCTACTGAGTCATATCTTGTTTAGATTGTAAGTCTGAGGGCAAGGAACTGTCAAATTAACAAAATCTTTATTTAAAAGCTGCTGTAAGAGCCATTGTGGCTGAAGAGCAGACTATAAATTATTGCTGTTGCTGTGTGCCTTCAGGTTGTTCAAGCTGAACTTGTCATGGGGTTCTTTTGGCAATATTTGTCCAGAGGAGATTTGCCATTGCCTTCCCCTGACACTGAGAGTATGTGACTTGTTCATGGTCATCCAGCAGGTTTTATGGCTGAGTTGGAAACTTAACTTTGGTCTCCAGAGTCATAGTCCAACACTCTAACCACTATGCTACACTGGCTCTTCTGAGTATAAACACACACACACACATAACCCTGTTTCCCCAAAAATAAGACATCCCCATAAAATAAGACCTAGTAGAGGTTTTGCTGAATTGCTAAATATAAGGCCTCCCCTGAAAGTAAGACCTAGCAAAGTTTTATATATATATATATATATATATATATATACACACACACATACATACACACACACACATACAGTATATAATAAATGTTCTTTTTTTCCCAACAATAAATGTGAATTCTTCTTCATGGAAAAAATGACATTCTCTGAAAATAAGACCCAGTGCATCTTTGGAAGCAAAAATTAATATAAGGCACTGTCTTATTTTTGGGGAAACACGGTATATATATGGCTATTTGTACTATTTGTTAATATTTTAATTGAATGATTTAATTAAACACAATCATTTTAATGATTTTCTGCTTATTCTTAAGGTCTTTGATGGGGGACATCACAGCTCTACCTAACAGATAGAAGGGCATCTTGGTGGCTTTTTCCACATTTCCCTCCCACATGAGGCTAGGTTGCCTCTCCTTCCAGTAGCAGGTATTTCATTCAAAAAGGTATTTGGTTATTAATTGTCTGCACAGAAAAGTTTCTCTAATGCTGTGTGTGCTGCACTTTTCTCTTTATAGTCATGTTTTGTTTTGTTTTTTTAAAAAAATAATAATTTTACACAGTTTTAAAGTTTAAGTGTTTTAATATAATAGCTAATTTAATTGATTTATAACTCTTGTTTCAAATTCTTAATTGCATTTTTTTTCAACTTCCTTGTAACCTTAGGTCACATGTTGGGAGAAAAGTTTAATATAAATAAATAAATTTAAAAAAGTAAATGATTTATGAGTAAAAATCTTAATATTTTAACATTAATGAATATAATTCCATTACTGATCTAATAGTAATATTAAACATGTTAATATTTCCACATTCTAGACTAGTCAGCTCTTTTATCTAATCCAGCAGCACTCACCTTGTGTTTCTATGTATATTAATGGCTCTCTGCATAAACTACTAACTGGCAACAACAGGTATTTTTATAACAATTTTCACTTAGTGATTTTATATCCATAAAGATGTAGCTGAAATCATAAAACAGGGGTTCCCAACTTGTTGTACTTGCACCCCCAGGGAGTACAAGGTAGAATTTCAGGAGATCCAACAAAATTAAAATTAAAATTAGACTTCTTCAAATTTGATATTTCTTTTGTAAGGGGTGTGAATAATAATCAAACATTTCCTAGGGGTGTAAGTTAATAGAAAAGATGAGCAACCACACTGTCATAGATTTAGAAAATCATAGAGTTGGAAAAGATCACAAGGGTGATCCAATCCAACACCTACCGTGCAGGAAAATACAATCAAAGCACCCCTAACAGATGGCAGTCCAGTTCTGTTTAAAAATCTTCATATAGAAGGAGACTTCACCATACTCTAAGGCAACATACTCCATTGTTGAATAGTTCTTACTGTCAGGAAATTGTTCTTAATGTTTAGGTAGAATAGCTTTTCCTGCAGTTTGAATCCATTGCTATGTGTCCTAGTTTCTGAAGCAGCAGAAATCAAGCTTTCTCCATATTCAATATGACATTGTTTCAAATATTTAAACATGGCTATCATTTTTACCTTTTAACTTTCTCTTCTACAGGCTAAAGATATCCATCTCCCTTAACAGTCCCTCATAGGGCATAGTTTCCAAACATTTTTACCATTTTGGTTGCCATCTCCTGGACACATTCCAGTTTCTTTTTCAGAAACTTTTACTGACTTTTAGTGTTCACAGAATTCCATTATTAGTGCTTCAAGGTCAAGGTATTCCCTATTGACAAGGTTGTCCAGTTGTGGGGGCAGTGTTCATCTCCATTAGTAAGCCAAGGAGCTAACATTGTCAGAGACTACTCTGTGGTCATGTGGCCAGCATGATTGCACAGAATGCTGTTGACCTTGTTCACAGCATTCCACTATTAGTGCTTACAGTCTGTCTTTTCATGATCTGCTTTAGAATTTTTCCTGGTATTGATGTGAGGCTGACAGGGTGGTAATTGTCTGTGTCTTCTTTTTCCCCCTTTTGAAGATGGGGAGAATATTTACCATTCTCCAATCTGCTGGGTCTTCTCTTGTTGTCCAGGAGTTCTCAAAGATTATTGCTAGTGGTTCTCATATCACCTTTGTGATATGTACGTATAACACCCTATTGTGTTATACTTACAAATTGAATATAGCCTACCTATGCTATATTTCAAAGGGTTGATCTAAAATTAAGAAGTGAACAATATCAAAGTAGGACTCTAAGGTGAAACTAATGACAGTTAACTAGAATATGGAAGAACTAAGCTGAATTTAAATGCCTGGTCAGCATTGTTTTATAAAGGTGTCTTTGATAGCCTGTCTGTCCTATAGGGCTCACTAACCTCAAGTTACATATACCAGGATGTCCAGCTCAGCAATGGCAGGAAGAATGGTTGCATAAATCTTAGAATTCGAGATCATTCGCTCTGACAGTAAAGGATCTCCCCCTCCCTCCCACCCCACTCAGCCCTTTTCATCTATGTAATAATGTGCATGGAAGAACTAAGACAGGCTGAGAGTTTATGTGTACATTGCAGCTGAGGATATTGGAAGTTAAGCTCACAAGACTGGTGTGTGATTCAGACTAAAGCCTCTGAAAAGTACACAGCAACAGGAGCAAGACAAGTAGTAGTAGGGGATGGGCAAATCTGTTGATCTTGGTTTCTTTCAGCTTTCTCATTTTTTTTTTATTTTATGTTCATCCTACTCTGTTGCCAGATTAGCTCGTGGTTTTTAAATGCTTCTCTGAAACTTTGTAGTCATTTTATTACCCATTTCTCTTGATATGCAGGTTTCTTTGCAAGCACTTTCCTAAAATATACTACATTTTTTTTTGTTTCACTGCTATGTACACTTTCATGTGCATCTCTCTATAATATATGCATTTTTGACTGGAGAGTATCTTTTTTAGAGCTGCAGTATCTTTAGTCCAGCCTGTTTATTTTAATTGGGAGAGTTTTTTTTTTTAAATCTGCTGCTATGAAAATGGCTGGTGGGCAAGCACTATATTGTCTGTGGGCATTTTCCTGCCTGTACTCATTTTAAAAAAACCAAAAACCACCACCATTTTTGAGCCAAAAATCCTGTTTTCTGTCATACTATCCCTATTTTCTATAGATTATGTATACCTCAATATTTCCTTTCACTCTGAATATTATTATCATTGCTCTATATAACTAAAAGGGGGATTGGTGAAAGAGACTTTACATGGAACTGAGGATAGATATCCAAACATTATATGTCTGGGATTTCATACATTTTTGAAAGAGCTGCTCTTCTCTGCTCATTTTATGGGCATCTGTTATGAGTAGCTTTATGCTGGATAGGAGACCACATAATCACAAGTATTTGTTGTACATCCTGAAGGAACCAGTGAGATCGTCTCCATATAAATAATCTAGATGCCTGTCAAGTCAGATATTTTCTTTTGTGCTCTGAAGATCAGTGTGAAACAAGGCCAGGCAAGGATACAGCAGAACACAAGGAAAGCTGTTTGCATTTAGAAATTGGGCTGACATAGAAAGTCTAGTAGATTACATTGACATCAGATATTACCTGTATGGCTCCACTGTGGCAAAGGCTTGAAGTTATTATTTATGTATGTCATCCATCCAGGTATCCAAGCATATTGAAGTAGCTGGTATTAGAATGGGTAGCTTTTTAGATGTTCTGCTGTACAGTTCTTACCAGTTCTAGCCAGCATAGATGATGGTAAGGAATGATGGGAGCTGCAGCCTACCAACATGCTTTCCACCTCAGTGTGAATATTATCTTATACATTATGTTGGTTACTCTTGGCTCTTGGCTCTACTCTTGGTTCTTTTAATCACTGTCAGGTCACATGCCCACCAACTCTCCCTCAAGGTCTAGCAAATTCCTCACTTGCCTGGAAGACAATTTCATTGTCCAAAAGGTGGAAGAAGCAACAAGGGGATCAGCCATCTTAGATCTTATCTTAACCAACAGGGAAGACCTAGTTGATGGGGTGCAAGTGGTGGGATCCTTAGGTGGAAGTGACCATGTCCTCCTGGAGTTTGCTATACAGTGGAAAGATGAAGCTAGGCATAGTCAGACACGAATTCTAGACTTTAGGAGAGCTGATTTCAATAAACTTAGAGAAATACTGGGGGTGATCCCATGGTCAAGAATAGTAAAAGAGAAGGGAGTTCAAGATGGATGGGAGTTCCTCAAAAGGGAGATACTGAAATCACAATTTCAGACAGTCCCAATGAGGAAGAAAAATGGGAGATGTCTCAAGAAACCGGTATGGATGACTAAGGAACTTACAACTGAGCTAAGTTTTAAACGGAACATGTATAAAAAATGGAAAAATGGGGAAATCACCAAAGAGGAATTCAAACAAATAGCCAGCACATGTAGGGATAAAGTCAGAAAAGCTAAAGCGCAAAATGAACTCAGGCTTGCTAGAGATGTTAAGAACAATAAAAAGGGCTTTTTTGGATATGTCCACAGCAAAAGGAAGAAGAAGGAAATGGTAGGACCACTGCGTGCAGAAGATGGCAAAATACTAACAGGGGACAGAGAAAAGGCAGAATTACTCAACACCTTCTTTGCTTCAGTCTTCTCAGAAAAGGCAAAAGGTGCTCAACCTGAGGACAGTGAAGAAGGGGACAGAGTGGGGGAATTTCAGCACAGAATAAGTAAAGAGACAGTACAGGAATACCTGGTTACTCTAAATGAATACAAATCTCCAGGACCAGATGAACTACATCCAAGGGTATTAAAAGAACTGGCAAAGGTGATATCGGAGCCATTGGCAATAATCTTTGAGAACTCCTGGAGAACAGGAGAAGTCCCAGAAGACTGGAGGAGGGCAAACATTGTCCCCATCTTCAAAAAGGGAAAAAAAGAGGATCCCAACAATTATTGTCCAGTTAGTCTGACATCAATACCAGGAAAGATTCTAGAGCAGATCATTAAGCAGAGAGTCTGTGAACATTTAGAAGCCAATGCCATAATCACAAAAAGCCAACATGGGTTTCAGAGAAACAAGTCATGCCAAACGAACCTGATCTCTTTTTTTGATAAAATTACCAGCTTGGTAGATGAAGGGAATGCTGTGGATATAGTATACCTCGATTTCAGTAAGGCCTTTGACAAGGTTCCCCATGACATTCTTGCAAACAAGCTTGCAAAATGTGGGATAGACAAGTTAACTGTTACATGGATTTGTAATTGGCTGAGTGGCCGAACTCAAAGGGTGCTCAACAATGGCTCCTTTTCATCCTGGAGAGAAGTGACCAGTGCGGTCCCACAGGGTTCTGTCCTGGGCCCAGTGCTATTCAACATCTTTATTAATGATTTGGATGACAGAATTGGGGGCATACTTATCAAATTTGCAGATGACACTAAACTGGGAGGAGTAGCTAATACCCCAGAGGACAGGATCAAAATTCAAAATGACCTGAATAGACTAGAAAGCTGGGCCAGTGCTAACAAAATGAAATTCAATGCGGAGAAATGTAAGGTTCTGCACTTAGGGAGGAAAAATGAAATGCACAGATATAAAATGGGGGACACCTGGCTGAATGAGACCACATGTGAAAGGGATCTAGGAGTCCAAGTAGACCATAAGCTGAACATGAGTCAACAGTGTGATGCAGCAGCTAAAAAGGCCAATGCAATTTTAGGCTGCATCAATAGAAGTATAGTGTCTAGATTAAGGGAAGTAATAGTGCCACTCTATTCTGCTTTGGTCAGGCCCCACCTGGAATACTGTGTCCAGTTCTGGGCACCACAATTCAAAAAGGATGTGGAGAAACTGGAGCAGGTCCAAAGGAGGGCAACTAAGATGGTGAAGGGACTGGAAACCATGCCCTATGAGGAACGCCTTAGGGAACTGGGGATGTTCAGCCTGGAGAAGAGAAGGTTAAGAGGTGATATGATAGCCCTGTTTAAATATTTGAAGGGATGTCATATTGAGGAGGGAGCAAGCTTGTTTTCTGCTGCTGCAGAGACTAGGACGCGGAATAATGGATATAAACTGCAGGAAAAGAGATTCCACCTCAACATTAGGAGGAACTTCCTGACAGTAAGGGCTGTTCGACAGTGGAACACACTCCCTCGGAGCGTAGTGGAGTCTACTTCCTTGGAGGCCTTTAAACAGAGGCTGGATGGTCATCTGTCAGGGATGCTTTGATTTGGAGGTCCTGCATGGCAGGGGGTTGGACTAGATGGCCCTTGTGGTCTCTTCCAACTCTATGATTCTATGATTCTATGATTCTCCCAATTTGGCAGGGAGAATCCAAATTAATTCTCTATTGTACCACATTTTAAACTGCTTTTAAAATATTCCAGTTGCTTTTTCCTCTGCCCAGTTTTCTCATTTGTCCTCAGCTTACTTCAGTTGCCACAAACTAAATTCAAAGTGCAAATAGTTTTCACTGAATTAACTCAGCAGGAGGCAGAGGATGAGAAGGGGCAGAATTGTATCCTTCCCAGTAGACTCAGGCAAAAGCAAACCACTGCATCCTCACCTAGCTGGTGTGTTCTTCTTCATTAATAACTTTGTGATGATAACCACACTCTGATATTGCTTGGCCACATGTGTCTCAAATTTCATCTGAAATGTTTAAAAGATATGAAGACATAGACCAACATTAAATACATCTCTGTTGCAGAAATCATTGATAAAGAATCTGCTGCTGAAGTTTGTCAGACCTGCAAGAGTACAGCATTGGGTGCATGTTTGGAAAATGAGGAATGTTCAGGTCCTTCTGCCTCTGCTCCTGCATGTTTTACATCCATCATCTATCCATGATCTATTGCACTTTCTGTGACTGATGCCAACTAAGCAGAAAACCAATGAACCAAGGCAATTATGCTCTTTTTCATTTATAAAAACTTACTAGCCCTTGCCCCTAACCTTTTGTAATACTTCAATTTTCCTACGAAGGGAGCACCTCTATGGCATATGCCATTTTGACATGAATTTCCAAAACCACATGGAGGGGATAAGGAGGGGGAAAATAACACTCTCTTTCTCCATATTTGAACACTCTCCTCCTACCCAAAAACTAGCACTGAGAAGAACTGGGCTGAAAAGTGTGGATAGATACTTTAAAAAGGCTATGGACTTTGAACTGAAACTACCAGCTAGTAATAACCCTAAACTAACAGAGAAGATCACTGATTTATCAGTAGTTTCTTATTTTTGTATGATACTGTTTCCAGCATCAGACACAAGCAAGAAGAAGTATGCATGTATGTTATGCATGTATGCATTTTATTCATTTATATCTGGCTTTTTTCTCAGTAATGATATTCAAGGTAGTTTACAACTTATTAAAAACAGTACAGATTAAAAATGACACAAAAATCAATAAAGATATAAATGTAAACATTATTTAAAAACAATTAAACAATTTGTAAAGTTAGAATCACTAAGATCCATACATCATTCAAATTCATATTTTTAAAATCAACAAAAAAGCACAGTACAGTATTAAAAATCATCACAGTCAGATTCTAAAAGCCTAATGGAATAAGAATGTTTATACTTGCTAGTGAAAGGAGAGCATGGTGTCATCTTTGCCTCCCTAGCGGGAGAGTTGCAAAGTCTGGGAACAACTATTAAGAAGCCCTGTCCCAAAGGAGAGCTCTAAGGCAGTATGTTCTTCAAACAGCCTGGGCCCAAGTCCATGTATTAGCCTTATCTTCAACAGAGTCAGATTACATAGCACTTATAGATCCAACCTGGAATAGTGGATATGGTGTTGCACTACGACTCTGCAGATCAGGGTCTGAATCCTTGCTTGATCATGGAAACTCACTGGGCCACCTTGGGCATGTCACACTCTCTCAGCCTTTGAGGAAGGCAAAAGCAACCCCCTGAAAACAAATCTTGCCAAGAAAACCACTCTTTTAACTTTAGTAGCACTAGAGCAACCACTTGCCAAAAGACTACCTTCCCACATTAAAGAAGCCAGTGCATCTTCTAAGAGATTATTTGTAGCCACTGCCAATAGCTCCTCTGAGTACAGCTGATGTTGTTTTCTTCTTTCTTCCCCTCCCCCTGAGATGTCGAGTTAGTGAGTGCTCCTGGATAGTGATGTGCGTGTGTATGTTTTATCAAGCCTGTCACTGTGGATGAGGTGATAGAGGAATGGACGAAATTAGTGTAAATGTGTTTGCTTGAATATGTGTGTGGATGCTTTTGTATCAGTGTCATGTTTGTGCATGTATACACATGCTTATGCATATTCAATTTGTGTGAGTCATGATGACATGGGACCCCACCCTTGCTTTAATTTATTATCTACACTGTTTGATCATTTTTCTTGAAGGTTTCAAATAGGTAACATCCCAGCTATACAGGAAGATGTCAGAATTTGACCATGGGGCCTTTCTATGAAGAGGACGTGTTCTTCCACTAAGATCTGCCAGCTGTGCCATATCCTGAAATACTGTATTTATTAAAAGGTGCAGAGTACTTATTTGAAACTTGCTTCTTCACAGCTTTTGTTCTAGGTCCATAATGCAAACAAGGCAATGACCTAATTTAATTGGAGATGGGTAGAACTGTATCCTCCTCCACTTAATCAAATTTGTTCCAACAGTCTGCCTCCAGAGAAAAACAGTGACATCTAACATTTTCATTTAAGCTGTGTTGAACATTTCTTCCACATTTCTGATCATTCTCATTCAGTTTGATAGAAAAGGAATTGATTCCCCACCCAGAAAAATTAAAAAAACAAACAAAAACAAATCAGTGAAATTATGCTGGATGGGGTATGGCATAGTTGTGCTTACTTCTGTTACCAGATGTGTGAGATGCATGTGCACATAGGACAGAGGTCCAAAACATACTGCAGAAATAATCTAGTTTGAGACTGCTTTAACTGCCCTGGCTCAGTGCTAGGGAATGCTGAGAACTGCAGTTTAGTGTGGCACCAGAGAAGGCTGTCTCACAAAACTAAAGTTCCCAGAATTTCCTAGCATTGAGCCAGGACAGTTATAGCAGTCTCAGACTGGATTATTTCTGCAGTATGTTTTGGACCAGAGAGAAGCCAAATCCTACTGTTGGTTCCAAGTAGAATAATTGACTCAGTTGGATTTACCTATGTGTTAACTCACAATTTACCATTCATTGCATGAATTTATTTGGCACTAATCATCAGGATTCCAGCCCGGGAGTCCTTTATTTGGTCATATGATCATTTCTCTGGGAGTCTGCAACCTCCCATGGTTCAGTTAAAACCTCAGGAAGAAGTCACAAGGTAACTTCTCTTGTGGGACTTTGTTCATATTAGGAAATGTGGACACTGGGGAGGATGATCGGGGAGGAGGATTGGATCACCTCAAGTGTACCTTTTTGCACTTCTCAATAGTCAGGTAAACACACACAAAAATGCTGTGTAACTCAGTTACAAAGACATTCTAAAGCACCTTGGCAAAGCGGCAGTAAACTATCCACGGGTGAAGAATTTCATTTTTGTGAAATTGGAAGGTAGATGTCAGAACAGCATTAGTTTTATTTAAAGAAAAAATACCAAAAGATAAAAATAGCTTGTAAACAACATATTTGTCAGTGTATTAGAAACAGCCTGCAGCACATGTTGAGGACAGGAAGATGTAGGTAAGTTAACTCTACAGTTTAAAACTCTCAGCTGAAAGGGTTTCTCAATAAAAACTCCACTCGCCTCCAAGCCTCCTTTTATAATTAAATTAATAATATTGGTGGCTTGTGACATGCTGTTGTTCCCAATACTTAGGTAGAAATAGATTCTTCTTGATCAAGCACAGCACATCTGCACACATCTACACAATTGAATGACCTCCTTCTGGTTCAGTTCTTTAAGGTTAATACTAATTTCCAGCACCCTCCTCCTTTGTGCATATGTCAGGAACATGTAAAGAGCTGTGGTCATTATTTAGAATGAAGTGGACGTTCATTCCTTTGAAGCATTTGACATTAGGTTATGTGGCTTGACTTGGTTAGAATTTATTTGATTTTCATGGCAAGAGAGCAGAGCACAAGAAAGTAAATGAATGTTACAGCTAAAGCTACATCTCCATGTATAATGTATATGTACTGGAATAAGAAGCAGACATCTGGACTCTATGATAAGAGCTGTGTTTTGTTAGTGATAAAGACATGCTGGCTTTGGTATTGTTAGTTAATATTCCTGGTGGGTAAAAGGCACAGATGTACAGTCTTAAGAAGAAAAAGGAAATGCAGAGCCAGAGTGCTGGAGCACATTAGATCTTAATTTTCTGGAGGACTAATGAATTACAGAATAGAATGAGTCATAATTCAGCTATTCAGACAACATCCCAATTTAGCTCAGAACAATTCAGAGGCTCCTTGATTTGATTTAGATCTGAATAAAAATCTTGATTTAAAATTCTAAATCTCTGTGTCTCCTGTTGACTGCCACTGAAAACTACCAAACTGCTATAACTTTTTTTATGTTTGTGACAACCAGATGACTATTGAGAAATAGCCCTCTGGGATGGGGTTTAAGGTAATCAGGTGCATATTTATTAAATATATAAATTGAATGAATGTAATAAATGTATTATTAATTGTATTATTAAACCTATTAGGTATTCTAATTAATAAATAATTTAATATTTAAAAAGTAAATATAATTTATATTATTAATATTGTAATTAATTACACCAAATGTCAGGAAAATATATGAAGGGCTAGGGTGGGCTGAGCTATAGACCTTTAAATATGGTATTATTTTTTGTTGAAATGGGATGAATTTATTTTGTCTGACTTGCAAGGAGAGGGAGTTCTTGAACCAGAAAATTTATTCTATGCTTTCTAGACTGTCTTTGAATTATATAATTGTTGGATGCAGTTATTTGCCGTAAATGGAAACTTTCCTTTCATGATCTTTCCTCAGATTTAAATATGAGGTGGTGAAATAATTGCTTGAACACTTCAACAATAGCTCTGACTTTAGAAAAGTTTAGTTCAATACAGGATTAACAAATGACTGATGTATCAACTTTTTATACTTCAGCAATGATATGGAAAGATGGAATAGTATGGGGTAGTCTGCACTGGCAAAGTAAATTGGCTTTTATACTTCAGCAATGATATGGAAAGATGGAATAGTATGGGGTAGTCTGCACTGGCAAAGTAAATTGGCTTCTAACTGCTTTGAAGGCGAGGTGTTTAAATCACACACAGGATGAGACCGGGTGGAAACTGAAACAAAGTTGCACTCCAGGGATAAAAAACTGGAGCAAAACAAAGCTGTGGTACTCTGACTCAAGGCAGAAAATGTGCATGATTGCACTGGCATATAAGCAGACTTGTGCCAGTATGGGACTGTGGCGAAACAAAAACATGACCACCAATGATGCAATGGATATAATTATAGCATACACTAACCAGACAGTCCAACAGAGGGTGGGGTGGGGTGGGGTGGGGTGAAGGAGAGTGAAGGTGGCTTCCATGATTGTCTTTTGCCAGTGTATCACTAGACACACCAATGCAGTGTATGGGCAGTGCATCACATGTGCAACTGTGTGGGCTGGTCATACAAACAGGTGTGAAATGGAGTGCCATCTGGGCAGGAAGAGGGGGGGTAATTAGAGGTCACAGGTGGTGTACTTGTGTGATTATGCACATACATAACCATGCAGCACGACTTGATGCTGTATAGTGCAGAAAGCCTGTGATTGGTTGGCCCTCCTTCAGAGTAGGTGGTGCAGTGAGGTTTTGACCTGCTTTCTGGGTTTCTAGTAATGAACCCAGGATCAAGCCACTTTTTCCTGCCTGTCTGTTCTGGCCCTATGAAATGCATGCATAGTAATCATATTTGGAGCTTACACAATTCTCATGGAGATGGAGTATAATTTTTTTAAAAAAAGAGAGAGAAAGAAATGTACCAGTATCTTTAAGACTAATTCTAATATTAAGGTTTACTGATTAATTCTGCCTTTTACAGCCCTTAGTAGCTGTGGTCCTTGCTACATGGTCCCTTGTCAAAACTTGCTTGATGATGATTTGGCCACTGGGTTGGAGCCATTGGGGTGGAGTCACAACCTGTGCAATTATCCCTCACTTTGGGGATCTTTTTAAGTCAAGGCTGGGAAACTGTTGAGGGCTATGGTCTTGCATTACCCCAGAGGGTACCTTGAAGGAGCACATCCCACCACACATATACCCTCAAATTGAATTAATTTTGTCCCAATTGCCCCAACCTTCCCCTAGAGGGGATGAGACAATTTTGCCATGTTTTTGGCCACCTCTGGGCCATATTGGGTGAAGAAAAAAGGCTTCCCCTGCATCCAAAATGGCCTACAGTGACAAACATATGATAACTCACCCACCCATACCCATGAGGAGGCACTTCAGTAAATATTTGGCCAAATCTTTTTAATATTTTTTTGAGGTGATTCTAGAGGGCCACAGAATAGCCTTGGAACAGCATACAGCTCATGGGTCAGATATTAAGGAATCCTTGGGTCAATGATACCCAAGGATATATTCTGCTCAGGGTTGGCATGACACAGAGAAATACATAGTTGTGCAATTCTGTTTGCTTTCATCCTGCAGTTTCTCAGGCAGTGGGTAGGCTGCGAAGTCATTGGTCATCAGGCTGCACAGATACATTCTCCTATGTTGCTCCATTATAAACAATAATGTTATAGCCATTTCAAATTCAGTAAATTGCTGTTTGTGTTGCTTGGTACTCCACCTAAAACCTTTTCCTTATTACCAAACCAAATTGGCAGTTTGATCCATCTAGGCCCAACATTTTGATTTTTTTAAATGTCTGTATTCAGCCATGTTACTACTGAAGCAGCAGACACCTTTTAAAAAAAACAGCCTTTTTATAAGGGGATTCTACGTCTTTAACAGCTATATGGTAGGCAGATACAACATAGGAGCTGAACAGACTGCTCTGATAGAGCGGTGTCCCACCACCCCTTTCACTACTAGATCGGGGCCACAGCAAGTGCATGCCATGGCCCCGATCCAGCAGTTTGACACTCTAAAAATAAGCAGCAAAATGCCACTCCTTTTAAAATTGCAAAAAGCCACTCTTGACACTGTGGTGACGGCTTTTCCAGGTTTCTTTGGCACAGTGCATCTAAATACCGTACCAAAGAAATGGCCTGACATGTGGGCGGGTTAGCATCGGAGCAGAGTTGGGGCATGTGGTGTGTGACTTCCACGCCCCCACTTCAACCTGATGCCTCAATTTTATGCTGGTCTGTTTAGCCCCATAGTCTATCCTTACTAGGTATTTATTTGTTTTTTAAATATTTATTTTGTTTCATTTCATTTCTAACCTACCTTATTTACAGTATGGGAAAAATAGTGCTATAGGAAAACTTTTCAAATGGAAGCATTCTCCGACAGCTGCTGCTGATCAAGAGCTTACAGATGATCTCCTGCTTAGACATCCTTGGCTAGGGTTGAACATTTTGCTTGAGAATCCACCTATTACTTCTGATCTCGCCCTCTGGGGTTGGATGATCATTCTCCCTCCAGCTGTGACTCCTAGCTATTATTAAAACACACACACATACACACAAAACGGGAGAAGGTCCTGGCTGATTTCTGTTTGGCTGGCAGGTTGTCTCCTGAAACTCCTCTCTGTTCCTCATTCTAGCAGGTCAAAGCTTGTTGTTTGTCTGAGTAGGAATTCTCGAGAGAACCATGACATGCAGTTTCCGACTCTAGGAACCTGGGTGCTTTCAGGAAGCAAATACTCAGGTCCTGAAGGCAATAGCCTTTTTTGCAGTTGACCCCCCCCCCCCCCCGGGCCTTCTCTTTCCAGGGTACTGTTTCTGAAGCTACAACCAGAATGGTGTCAATGTCATAATGGTGATAGCTTTGAGGTTTTTGTTTAACCTTCAAAAACAGTACTCTGTGTTTTATGTCTTATTTTTCAGGTCACCCTCAAAATTAATGGAACATATTTCAAATTTTGTAGACTTGACTTTATAATCTAATGCCTTCTACTCAGAAGTGTTTTTAAAACTCACCATTGATTCTTTAGGGTTTCTTTATATGAATACAGCATTCACTATGTCATCTTCATTTACCAATTAAACATTTTTTCTGTTGTCTAATCTGTTGTGTCATGGTTTCTACACATAAACTGAACAACAGTGGCAGCAGAAAAGACATTACATTTACTAGAATTACTTAGCTGGTTCTGTCCAAACCTCCAACACCTTTTTGAGTGCCAAGCTATAGTAGTGAGATCATAAGTGAAACAAATTTCACAGATGAGCTCTGAAAATCTGTGGTAGTATTAGACAGTTTCCTATAACTTTCTCAATATGTTTTCCAGACTGCAAGATGCTAATCATACAAAAATAGCAATTTATGAACACATTATTACATCAGCCCAATATAATACCTTAGTTTTTTAAAACAATATTGGGCACTAGGGGATTTCAGGGGGTGTGGCCCACACGGGGTGACATCTCAGAAGGGAGTGACACCTGGCAAGCTCCCCCCTCTGCACTAGCTCCCTGGGCCATCTGTGTGTGTTGCTCCATGTGTGCGTGCATGTCCTATACTACATGCATGTCTCCCCTGCTCCCCCCATGCATGCTGCTCCAGTGCATGTGCACGTGTGCCATTCCACACGCCCCTGTGTGCTGCTCTGGTCTGCACACAAGGACCTCTGGACTGCACATGCAGGAAGCTCAGGCCCGTGAGCATGCTACTCCACATTTCTCACATGCTTCCCAGCCCCCCCCCATGCAATCCCATGTGCCCCACATGCTCCCATGCACCCCGCTCAGCCACAAACCCCACCAGATGTCCCACCCCTTGACACCAAGTGATACTCAGTGCAGGAGCGCCACTGCCATCAAGGGGTGCATCTACACTATAGAAATATGCAGTTTGACACCACTTTAATTGCCATGTTTCTATCCTACAAAATCCTGGAATCTGTGGTTTTGTCAGGCACCAGCATTCTTTGGCAAAGAAGACTGAAGACATAATAAAATTATAAATCTCAAGATTCCATAGGATAAAACTGCAACACTTAAAGTGGTATCAAACTGCATTATTTCTACAGCGTATGTGTACCCAATATTACTTATACATATGCACCTACAGTCTATTTAATGACTGTCATTCACAGATGAAACAAATCACTGTTGCCTAAATGGTAGCAAGCTAATTAAAGGCACATCAAACAACTACGTAATACTAGGAAAGGTAGATGGTAGCAGAAAGAGAGAAAGATTGCATATCAGATGGATAGACTCCATCAGGGAAGCCATGGGCCTGAATTTGCAGGATCTAAACAGAGCAGTGGAAGATAGGGGGTTTTGGAAATGTCTCAACCACAGATTTGCCACCTGTAGAAGTCAACTTGAGGGCAGTTAACAACAATAGCAATAGACTGTTAATGACCAAATACTATTTTGACCCCAGAACGAATTCTTCATCCCATAGTTATCTCATCTATTATATCATTTCTGTAGGTTAATCAACAGCCACATAATTTTTTTTTTAAAAAAGAAAAGGTATTCCACTTTCTTGATGCCCTCTACTTTAAAAAAAGAGGAACTAACATACATGCATTTGCTTATTATACAAAATGATATTTATGTTAAAAACTGTGGCATACCACCATGTTGAGAGGATTTTTAGTACTGGTTTGGAGTTGTTAAGTATATTGTATATCTAAGGCCAGGGACAGATGGGCAGGAAAAATCAACCACCAAGGCTCCTATGGATTTGAGCCCCATCAGGAATGATCAGCTTATCAATCAGAAATAGTAATTCTCTCAGTGTGTTCTGTGTAGCTTAAATGTGTAGATTAAATAGCTGTCCTAAATTGTGTGTGTGTGTGTGTGTGTGTTCTTGACCACATAGTATATTTCTGATTGATAAACTGATCAATCCTGATGGGGCTCTAATCCATAGGAGTCTTTGCTGGTTGATTTTTACCAGATCATTTCAGTGGAACTCATGACCCATACTCTAGACTCCCTGCCCCTCTTGTTCGAGAGTCCATGGTCATAGGAAGCAATTAAATATTAAAATCAGTGAGTATCTAGTAGACCACCATGCATGGCCAGTGGACTACATTCAGAATGACAATGCAGGGGCTATAGAAGACCTGTCCTAATTTTGTTTATTTAAGTAAAAGTCATTGGGCTCATTTGACATTACTTTGCCCAGCCACTGGCCATCTTATAAATTAACAATAGCTCCATTTTATGTCCTTTATTTTAACATACTTGGAAAAAATATAAAGTGAAGAGACAGGGAAGCTGCAGCTATAATGCTCCTGTTTCCTTTACACTGTTTTACAGTATTTACGGCAAAACAGTGTGAAGCAGTATGCAGATGCTGAAGGATTCTAATGCAAGATATATATTTTTCTTTTTTATAGTGTGAAGCAGTGTTCTGGAAAGTTTTTCTAAGACTAATGAAGAACTGATGGAGTCTTGCATTTTTTTTCTCTTAGAAAAACAAAAAAAGCTCAGTCATGTAAACTCATGGGTTGATCTTGTCAAGTCACATTCTCTCAGATGACAGTGGCAAACTCCCCCTGAAGAAACTTGCCAAGAAAATCCTGTGATAGGTTTGTCTGGTGATCGACATAAGTCAGAAATGACCTGAAGGCAAACAACACACACACACACACATCAACATGAAGAAAACATCAACATTCAGCATTTAAAAATGCAAAGCATTGGGTTGCTTACATCCATATTGCACTGGACTATTTCTTTTCATCGTCTAAAGAATTATCCTACAAATAATGAGTTACAGTTCTTTTATCAATGGGCTGAACATGAATATCTCTTGGAAATGTCAATTGGAGATATCTAATTGAAATCAATCAGAACCTTGATCATGTAGGAATGCCATGCTTAACATATACAACCAGTGGAGTTTACAAATGTTTTCCAGTGGATTGACTAGAGTATTGTTGTGTGAGTGATATTATTTTTCAAAAGTTATGCAAAATGATGGTATGCTGAACCAGTATTGAAAGAGGAAAAAATAGTCCATCATTCCATTTCCAAATTACTTTTCTCTCTGTGCACTCCATATTACTCCAATTTGGATCATGGTTTTATGGATTGCAGCTTTAGTATTCTTACCTATTTTTAATTTTGAAATATTTTTAATTGTATTTGTTTTAAACCCTCTTTTCTAAAGACCCAAGAACATCCTTCCACTTTATACACTGAACTTATCAATACCATCAAGAAACAATAGCTATCCAACTGCACTGAAAGTAAGCTAGGGATTTTCTTCCTTTTAGAAGAAAGATTAATCATAGATTAACCTGAGTATTTTTGCTACATTAAATGTTCTCAGTTAATTGATTAATTGGGCCTTGGTTTTAGGGGTTTTTTTCCCCAAAGACACCCCCCCACACCCCCCCACACAAATCTAAGCTGCTTTTTATCCTTGTATTTCTATCCTCAGTTGCTACCTGATGTTCATTGGCTTCTGTGAGCACATCCTCTGTTGTTAATGTAGCAGAACATTTTATAGCTTTATAGTTCTTCCATGCATGTTTGGAGTGGGAATAAATGAGCAACACCTTCAACTAACAAATGAAATCATTGCCTCACATTATTCAGCACTGCACAGTAGTGCAGTGAGAATAACTGTGCTTAAAGAGAGGCATATCATATTCTAGGCTTGAAATACGCACTAATTATTCTCAGTTCACTTCTTCTAAAGAACATCAGCAGGGAGAATGATACTGCTATGCCTTCTGAAACTGGTGGTGATCTGCTCTTTAAAACAAAACAAAAAAATAAAAACAGCCCCCATTCAAATAAAGAAAAGGGGAAAAAACAGATTAAAGGGCATGCAATAGCAGTTTTCAAATGTCCTGGGGAAAAGATATCTTATCAGAAGCTCTGTGGGAAGTATAGGAAAAGATTGATTTTCCTGATGTTCTATCATAACAGAGGGGTGTCTGTGCCTTCAAGTCAGTGGTTGACTTATGGTGATCTTGAATTTCATAGGGTTTTCTTAGGCAAGGAATACTCAGAGGTGTTTTCCCAGTTCTTTCCTCAGAAATATAGCCTATAGCACCTGGTATCCATTTATGGTCTCCCATCCAAATCCTAACCAGAGCTGACTCTGCTTAGCTTTCAAGAACAGATGGGGTCTGATGTCTTTAGGTTATTTAGATCAGCTATAACCGAGATGACCTAAACAGCATTCTGTGCAATCGTGCTGGCCACATGATCACAGATTAGTCCCTGACAATGCTGGCTCTTCAGCTTAATAATGGAGATGAGCACTGCCCCCAATGGTCAGACACAACTTGACAACCTTGTCAACAGAGAATACCTTTACCTTTATAAAAGAACTAGAAGGTTGTTAGAGTAAACACCTGGGATATACTTAATGGTAGAACATTTGTTGCATGCAGAAGGTTCCAGGATCTCCAGGTAGGGGTATAAAACATCTTCGTATGAAACTGAGGAGATCTGCTACCTATAGGTGTAACACAGCCCTCCAGATATTTTGGGACTTCAGTTCCTGTCATCTCTAGCCTGCATGAGCAATGGTCAGGGGTGATAAGAGTTATAGACCCACAATGTCTGGAGAATCACAGGTTTTCCATACAATATAGCTTGTGCAAATTTGAGCATTTGGCTACCTAAGGACTGACACTCTGAGAACAGAGATTGCCATTGATATATATGCTTTCTGATTTCTAAATACATGGGGCATGGGAATAAGCTGCTCAATGGGTTCTTGGGACACCTCTCGAGATATTTTCAGGAACCTGAGCAATTCTTGTAGAGTACAATCCAATGCCTGTTTACTCTGAGGTTTACAGGGCATGTAACTTCAGCTGATGTGTATGGCATGACCCCAGTCAAATTTATATGGAAATCTTATTTATTCAATGAACTTGGTCTCTTCTAAAGGGATTTATGGTTTTTAAAAAATTTGTCAAAAGACCTTCCTCCACACATACTTTCATACATGGGTGGGAAAAGAGGACCATGTTCTTCCTCAGTAGCCTCCTTGCCACCAGCAATATATGTACATTTAATGATTCAAGATGTACAAACAGAGGCTAGATGTATACAATGTTTTTACAAGGCGTGTTTAAAATTTGATTGAACACATAAGAACTAAATTTATATAAGGGGCAGAAGAATGATCAGATTTGTCTTTTGACCTTTGGGTATTAAAGTCTGAACTGAATGAAGATGGTTTCTAAGCATGCTTAGCGGATCATATTTAGAAGCCTCTGGGTGATCAAAGATAGTGTTAAACAATACAGTGTGATATAAGCAGAAAGTCTGACTTCACCCTGGCAGGTTCCAAATGAGTTGCACTATAATTTCATGGCCAATCACCATGCTCACTGTAAGGAATGGGAATTGTCCTCTTCATTGCATCCTAAATGGAAATCCGCAAGTTAGTTTAGGTTGCAAGAGCAAGGAATGGGCTTCTCACAAACAAGTTAGTAAGGGAGGTTTTGTGCAAGAGTTTTTGTTTTCAGTTATCAGTATTCTAGTACCAATGATATAAAAAAGCCACCTGACCAGACCCAACTGATAAATCATATTGCTTATTGACTGTGTGCTTCTGCTTCCAATTCATGCTAAAACATGAACTTGCTTGATGACCTTGTGAGACTCTCAGTGTCTCAGACTCAGCCATCTGATAGGATAGAGTATTAATGACTTCCCTGAGCAGAGAGATGAATGAGATAATCAGTGTTAAGTATAAATGTACTATAGAAATTATAAATAGAAATTTGTAATAATCTCAGAGTACTGAGTCAGATAACATTCGATATTTATCATTTTGCCCATATTGCAGCTTTCTACTGAGGGAGGTCGTTAATATTCCATTTAACAGATGTAAGTAGCTTTTAAGCCAATTTAAATTCTTAATGATTGCAATGGGATTTCTTGTTCTGGATTTTTCTCCCTAGTGATTTGTTTCAAACTTCCACAAATGGATGCACAAACTTTAGGAGGAAAACAATCAAGTATCTGTTAACAGAGAACAGATGGCTAATGCCACTACTGTTTTGTGGGAACAGGCTAATTCACTGAAATATTAAGGGTATTGCCTGTATTTTGAATTGGTAATATAATGTACAGACAACTGGAACAAGAGGGAATTTATATCACATGTAATTGAGACATTATGACTTGTTGACAGAGACACTGATAACAAGATTATATACTCTATGAAACAACCTAACAGGGAGCCCAGCTGTTGTATGGACATGGCGAACATCTTCAAGAACATTATATGGGGGTTGGACAATTCCATTGATCTCACGTTGTTAAAATGCCATTTCCCAATTACTGTTATTGTTTCTATACTAGGGACAAAGCAATATCATTGTTTTCTCTTATATTCTTTCCTTTCTTTCTCTCTCTCTTTCTCCTAAACCCCTCCCCACAACAACACTTTCCATCTTGGCAGCCAGTACATGTAGTTCAGGAGCAGGCAGATTTTACTCTGGTGGAACTGATTTTTTAAAATTGGCAACACTGACCTTAGCAACCAAAGCCAGGTGCCAAATAGTGGCTAAGATAGGTGGACACACACTAAGAATTAAGGAACAGTGTGACACTCAACCAAAGAATTTGTGATCAGTACCATGCTCACAGGGCCTTTCACACATACAGAAACACCATTCCTGGTTTTCCCCAACCTTTCTTTCACAAGAGAGGTAGTGTGGTATCATGTTTTGAACATCAGACAAGGGGGCAAAGCAGATGAGTGGCTTGGATTGGCCTGGGACTGCAGAGACCAGATGGCCCACTTCTGAAGCGGGCTGCTGCCATGGTTCCAAAATTGCTGCTGGAAAGGTTTTTCACTGCTCCTTTTGCCAGCTTTGGGCTGCCTTAGTCACCCTCAGAGCAGTTTCGGCCATGTCAGGAGCATGCGTTGTCTGCACACCACACTCCTGAAGTGGATGGAAGCTGCTCCTTTTGGCACATCTGTTTCAGGCCTAGGACTGACAGAGTTCAAATCCTCACTCAGTCATGGAGACCCACTGGGCAAATAAACCTTGCCTAAATAGGTTTGCCTTACAGTCACCATAAGTCTGAAATGTCTTGAAGGCACACAATAAAAAGATGCTTTTTCAACAACCTTATTGGATGGGGCAGGTGAGTTAGGTGTTGCTATTACTAGACAAGCATGAATCACAAATCCTTACCAATCTCTGCAAACCATCCAGAGAATTGCCAGTAGTTGATGTAATATCAGTGCACCTCTGTTTTTGTATGCTAGAGAATTTGAAGATAATATTACAAACTCCATCTTTCAAAATTATTATTAAGCCTAATATACACACAGAGATTTACATTTGCAAGCTTGGTGGTGATCTCTTGTAACATTTCAATGTATGGACACATAATATGTTGTTCAGCATTAATTAAGTGATGCATGAAGAAGTGATCTATCAACAGCTGTTTTTTAATTTATCTACTTATTTATTTATGAACATATTTATACCCTGCCCTTTATTATGTGTTGTCAGGATGGCATACAAGTACAATCAGTGTAAGAAGGTGAGCCTTCCCTCCAGTTCATCTGCCATGGTCCAGACCTCAGAGGGAGAGATAGAACAGCTGGACCGATTCTTCTTCCCTCTGCCATTCCCTTCTCCTCTTGTGTCATGTCTTTTTTTATCATAAACCGGAGGGCAAAGGGATGTCTAATTAACTAATTAATCTCTGTAAAGTGCCATGTAAATTTATGGAATAATAATAATAATAATAATAATAATATAAACAGTTTGAAACAATTCATAATTTAGAACAATAATACAGTACTTTAAATAGACGAAAAACATTAAACACAACTTAACAAGTTAAAACAGCTTAAAGAGTTAAAAGCATTTTAAACCATTAACACATACATTTTGGAAAAAATAAAATAGGCCCCAAAGATTTTAATTAAACTTATATTTTAACTTGGTGCTGAAATGAAACTAGCATTGGCATGGGTTGGACCACCAAGGGGAAGCCATTCTATAAATGGTGGTAATATTGAGAATGACATCTCATTACAATAGTTGTTCCCATTGCAATACAGTGGGCCCTTATTATCCGCTGGGGTTTGGTTCCAAGACCCTCCGTGGATAACAAAAACCATGTATGCTCAAGTCCCATTAAATATAATGGTATAACAAAATGGTGTCCCATATGTAAAATGGAAAATCGAGTTTTGCTATTTGAATTTATACTTTTTGGGAATATTTTCAAGATGTGTATGCTCAAATCCAGGGATAAAACATCCGTGGATAAGGAGGGCCAACTGTATGTTGTTTCCAATGGCAAGAGACAAAGGAGGGCCCCTTCAGCAGATATGATGTATATGAAGAAAGGTGTTCCTTGAAGTATTGAGGTCTCAAGCCATTTAGGGCTTTGCATGTCATCACCAGCACCCTAAATTAGGACCTGAAAGATACTGACAGGTTCTGTGAAAATTATGCATGGCAAGGTGTTGAACTATTGTGGTAATTAGTGGTGCTACCTAATTACGTTATTAGCGCATTTGAATTTCTCATTTATGAAATGAACTGGATGGATATGTTTTAGGTCTTGCAGATGGCTGTGGGTCTTAGTGTATTTTCTAGGTACAAAACTGATGTAGGACTGGTAATAGAAGCTATGAGTCACTTTGAGAATCTCAAATTGTAAAGTAGGATGCATTAGAGTGGTTCTACATGGCATGGTTTTGATCAATGGAGCTAGAGGAATCTGTTCCCCACGAAACTCAAACCTTTTTCTGAATGGCTGGCATACTCTCCAGAAGAGAGCAATATTCCAGAGATTCTGAGAGCAATAGTAAGATAAGTTGTAGTGTTCAATGTTTCATTATGTTATGAAGTAACTTAATTTTTATTAGCCAGAGAAAAAGCAAATGGTCTGAATTGTCTGGATTGTCTCTTTCTGAACACCAGGTCTCAGAATTACCCAATCAACATGGCGGCCGCACCAGTTGAGAGATTCTTGGAGTTGCAGTCCCCCCCCCCCAAAAAAATGCTGGCAGTGAGTTATGACAGCATAAGTCCAACTTGTGCCATCATAACTCACTTTTTGGGTCATTGCAGGGGTTGTAATTCTTTTCTAACCCACATAATAATCAAAGTTTCCCTGTCAACCTACCTTTTCACTGTGGCAGCTCGCCAATATTACCATGGAAATACCTATCTGGATATTGTTCTGGAAGATGTGTCATAGCTAAATGTCAGAGATATACCTTCCAAGGTTAGATACTGGTCAGTGTTTCCAGGGTCTCAGTGTGATCCCCAAAGGAAACTGTTCACCACGTAAATAAGTATTCCTAGAGATCTTTCTTTGACACATCACACTTTTGTAATGCAGCAATTTCATAGTTAAATCCAAACTATCAAATAGAACGTGAACATCTCGAAAAATCAAGAGGAACCATTCAAATTTCTAATCTCATGTCGTGTAGTGCACAAATAATACCACATAAATACAGTGAATCTTCAAGCACAAACTGGCTGTCCATCATGTTTACAGATTATTGCTGATAACAAGGGTTTTGGTAGAGATTGTTCTGTTGAGACCAAATCAATCTGACTTACCTTTAATGCCGACCCTTGTTTTACTCCTTATTTGTCTCCTGCCTACCTTTTCTTCATTATCAGGCCATTATTGTTGTTTTTCCTCTATTTTGTCCATATTATACACTCCTGGAGGTTTTAAAGAAAATAGCCAGAGAAAAAGCAGGGAAGAGCTGATTCCACAATCTCAGCTCTTTTGAATTAGTTTAGAATACACTTATCTTCTGCAGCCTGGTGGTGCTTGGGCCAGCAAAAGCTCTAATATTAATTGTGAGAAAATAATTGAAATGTATAGCTTTTACATTTTAAAGGGAGCAAGTGGAGAGAACATAAACTTTAAAAAGGGAGGAAAGGAATAAATTTTGTTCTGTAGTAATTACCCTCTGCCTTAGGTTGCCTTTACCAAAAAGAATGATGGCTATAGTGCTAGCTAAGGCCTTTGATAAATGAGACAAATACATTCCTTTGGATGGCTAAAATGAATGGCTGTTGTTTTATATATTTGACAAATGCTAGCTTGTGACCTTTTGACACTGATATCTGAAGAAGTTTCTTACAATCAGAGCTTGGAATGGAAGAGATGCTGACATTATCCAACTAAGGAGTAGTAGGATGATGTTCTGGGTCTCAATCCCAAAACAGCATGTTACTATCCCATTGTGGGGGAAAGGCAGGATATACATCCTTGAAATAAATAAAAATAAAAATACAGTTGGCCCTCCTTATCCACAGATTTTAAAGTATAAATTCCAAATACAAACCTTGATTTTCCATTTTATATATGGGACACCATTTTCTTGTGCCATTAAATTTAATGGGACTTGTGCATCCACAGATTTTGCTATCCATAACTAGTGAGTTATGCAGACCTAATTTCAAGTTATGTGTGTATAAGTCACTTTTTGGTCACTGCAGAGGTTCAGAATCCTGTAGCAACTGTGAAACAACCAAATTAGCTCCCATATGGCAACCCTATGAATGAAATTTACCTTGATTAAGTCTATCTGTAATGTGGTCTTCCTATTTTCTTGCTGCTTTCTACTTTACCAAGCATTATTATCTTTTCTAGTGAGTCATGTCTTTTCATGAGATGTCCAAAGTGCAAGAGTCTGTTTAGTCATATCTGCTCCTAGGTTTGCTCTAGGACCTCTTTATTGGTATTTCTAGAAGTCTGGGTATCTGCAGAACTCTTCTTCAGCACCATATTATAAATGAGTTGTCTTCCTGTCAGTTTTCTTCACTGTCCAGCTTTCACAACCATAAATAACAAATGAGAAATAAGATAGCATAGGTAATTCTAACTTTACTATTCAGTGATATAGCTCAACACTTCAGGATCTTGTCTAGTTCCTTCATAACTGCCCTTCCAGGTCCTAATCTTCTTCTGATTTTTCAATTGCAGTCTTCATTTTAAGTAATGACTGAACCAAGGTGTGGAAATTCAATGTTTCCAGTGCTCTCTCCTGACAAGTAAATGGCTGTTTTTTGAGGGGAGGGGGTATTGCAGCAGCTGAACTGTGGGAAAGGCTTGCACAGGCGAGGGAGAGACATGATGTAGTTCCACTTTTGCAGAGTGTAGGATCCCTGTCAGTGTATTTAAAAAGCAAATTAAGGCTTGCATTCTATTCTTAGTCCCAACTTAGTCCCACTGAATCAATAGAAATTACCTGTATGTTGACTCACCAATCAACAATTAATTCAATGGATTCATTCTAGTTAGGACTGCCCAACAGAAAGTAGGCTAATATCTTCCTGATACACATGAAGGAGGTGTTTTATACAGATCAGACTGATTTTCATCAAGTGCAGTATTATCTACTATATCCTGACTAACATTAGCTTTTCTGTATCTCAGGCAAAGGTCTTTCCCACCATGGCTACCTGTTCCTTTCTACTGAGTAAGTCAGGCATTGAACCTTAGACCTGCTGCATGTAGATCATGTGCCTTGCTGCTATGATCCTTCTCTCCTGCCATCTACAGCTGTTTGAATCATTTACCTGTTTGGTCCAGGAACATAGGCTGAGGTCCTATATTGCATCAAGCAGGTAGAGTCCCATGTCTTTTCACCACCTTAGCAGATAACAAACCTTAGGAAGAGCTGCTTACAGTGTGGAGGGCAAGGTGGGAGATGCAATTCAAACAGTAAAGAAGCAGCTGGTCTCAGGTTGGAAGTAGGAGGGACTGAGGCTGTGCTCACAAATGGAGTACACTCTCCTTTTCCTTCCCATCAGAGTTCAAACCAGCTAAATTTGTATTACCTGAATTTCCTCCCCACATCTTTTCTCCTTTGACAAGCAGCATCAAGGACACCACCTAGTACTTGACAGCTGCTGGGGAAGATTTTGGATATGACACAGAGGGCTGGAGAATAATACCCTGTCCAAAAAAGAGAAATATATACATGCAAACCACACTTAGTCATGTGTATGTCACTAATAGAATGTCACCATGATGCCGCACTTCTTTTGCATTGCTAATGATTAAGTCATCTCATTTGTATTCCTCTATTCCAGTGCTCTTCAACCTCCACCCTCTCCATCTTAAACTCCAAGTGCTAACATCCCCAGCCAGCATGGCTAAAGCGAATGGTGGGGATGCAGTGCATGCCATTAGAAGGGCACTTCTAATGAGCAAAGCTGCTCAATTTGTATTTCTGTTTTCTGAAAGCTAGCAAGTCTTGCTTATTCATGAAATGCTGAACTGTCTGATTTATACTTTTGATAAGGCTGTTTCATGACAATGTTATGAGCCATGAGACTTTCAACATTTCATTGAAAGGGGAGAAAATCTCCTGGGAGAAGATCGAAGCAGTAAGAGTGGAACAGGTACTTAAATTTGCGGTAGCTAACACAATGAGTTGCTTGTCAATTTCAGTCCTGCCTAATCCTCTACATTTGCTTATCTTAATCCTTAATTACTTTTTGTCAGGTTCTTTAATGCGGTATGTTTATTCTGTTGTTTTTCTCTGTGAGCATTTCTAACAATTTTCTCCTGCTCTGAAGACCTTTGGCATTTTCCATTATACCACCCACCATCCAGCAATACCTTAAACAGTTAACAGAAATATTTTCCAGTTGAAAGACTATTCTAAAGTCTTTTCCCCACTTTTTTTTATTTCTAGGACATGGGTATACTCATGAAAGTCATCCTGCATTTTTTTAAAAAAATGGTCACATAAAAAATGTTAAGAAAGTTTAGGCTAAAAACCATCTGACTGTAGCTTAATTATTAACATATTTAATATGGTTGATGCCAGAGGTATCAAGCTGTGCCCCTTCAGGTGTTTTGAGTATACAATTTCCATAAGCCCAAGCCACTTTAGTCAATGATGAGGGGTTATGGTAGCAGTTGTTTTAAAGGAAGTTTGTGCTGTGACTGAGCAGATACATTTTCAAATTTGGAGGATGAGATGAATTAATTAGCAGAGTTAGTTACAGCATCACTTAGAAACGTGGCACAATAGAGAAAAATAAAAGGATAAAGAAAACAAGAACTATTATAATTTATTCTATCTCTAGGGTATACCAAGATACTGCAAAGCTCTGAAGCCCCATGGCAGAGAATAAAGACAGGAAAAAAAATGAAAATATTTGAACAATGTTGGAAAACATATTTCTTGTTTGGGACTTACTGTGTGCAAGGTCACACTTTATTTTATTTTATTTTTCTTGTTGCACAGAAAACAACACATTCTGGAAAAAGTATTTTTGTGCAGAAAATTGTAGAAATGTAGAAAATGATGTTTTCTGCACAGAAATGCCACATGCAATTTTTGTACATTGAAAAATGTGCAGAAAGCTCAGAGCAAGAGGAAAATAATTTAAAATGGCTTATTGCTTCCATTGGAAACAAAATTTGCAAATAATTGCATTCTTAGTAGTTGATGAGAGTGAAAATGCTTCATGAGAGTGAAAATGCTTCATGAGGGAGGAAGCTAAGCAAGGTGCCAGTGAGCTTTCAGAGGGGAAAGCAACACAAGGCATTTCAGAGACTCCATGGCAGGGAGCAAAACTTGACAGAAAGACTTTGTTGTACGAAGGCCACCTATTGCACATGCAGGGAGTGATTTACTGCTATGTTTTTAAAATATGTCACATACATATACATTTGTCATATACACACGGTCTTACAAGAATAGGGGTTTACCGCACAATAAATATGCTTAGGATGTTACTGTACCTCTTATAAATGTGAAGCACTAAGTTCAGACAACTGATACAAGTTGACCATTAAAATTAAATACTTTTTAAATGGCTGCTAACCTGTAGACACTTACCTGAGAATAAGCCTTTACAAAACCAATGGGTTTTAATTCTGATTAGATAATCAACCAGGAAGAAAATTGAGGCATTTAGATATACGCAAAATCATGATGAAAATCTCCATTCCACATATGGTCCTTATCTTCATGTAGACATGGAAATATTGGAAGAGAAGAGGGTTTGTTTTTGTTTTGTTTTTAATATGCTATTGAAAGGAAGCTTTAAATGTCTCCTGTGGCTCCTAGTTAACCAAGGAGAGATCCAACAATTATTCTTGTTCTGAAAAAAACCTTTAATGGATCTTGAGTATACACATGGTCTTGAAGGGTTTTCCAATATTTGAACTTTCTCCACTGTACCATTCTGTTCTCTGGGAGGTCTGTGCCAGCCTGGTCTTCATATGCTGCAGTAGGTTCCTCCCAGAGGACCAAAGTGTGCGGGGGGGGGGGGGTGTTCTTAGGGGAGAGGCAATCCCTAAGATAAGTTGGACCTAAGCCATGTAGGGCTTTAAAGGTTAAAACCAACACCTTGTACTGTGCCCGGAATGTAATCAGCAGCCAGTGGAGAGCTTTAGGCACAGGTGTTATGTGCTCTCTCCTAGATGTTCCAATAACAAGCCTGGTGGCCATATTTTGGACCAACTGAAGTTTCCGAGTTAGGCACAAGGGCAGCCCCATGTAGAGCGCATTACAGAAATCCAGACGTGAGGTTACCAAGGCATGTACCACCATTTCCAGGTCCTTCAAATCCAGATAGGGGCGCAGCTGGCGTATCAGCCGAAGCTGATAGCAGGCACTCTTGACTGCCACATTCACCTGACTAGGCATGTGAAGCGACGGGTCAAGAATTTACTCAGGAATACATCCCAATAACTCTAATCCAAAGTGAGTGAAGCCAGGAGAGCAGCCTAAGAGGATTGGCCCAAGACATTTTGCTTCCTGAGGCATTTATAACAGTTGATTTTAACTTTATCTATATTGAGAAGACAATATTTATGGCAACAGACTATCTTATGGGCCACAGGACAAGCTGCCCAGTACAAACATGTCTGTCTTCCAACCCATCCTCACCACTCCATGTCCAACAAATATCTGTTGTCTGACATGATAGTCTTACTCTGTCTAAGGTGAGGGCCAGGCTACTAAACTAAAGGAGTTAGAACTCTGGAAACAGCATTTTAGAGTCTTTCATTTTCTGACAAGAGACATTTCATCCCTTAGATCAAGGTAGGCAGAGAATGGTCCTTTGTTTGAAGGCAACGTTTGTTCCAAGGCCTGTCCTGTCCAATTCCAATTATAAGACAGAGAGGCATGAAAAAGAGATTGAGCGGGCAAGAGCCTTGAAATTCTCCATCATCACAACCTAGTGAACTGACTGGGCAATTGGGTTCACAGGTCACCTACTCACATGGTGAGAGGGACTGTATTTCCATTTAAAGCTGAATAATTCTTTCTAAATTTACATCTATATAAATTGCATTGATATAATTGCTTGCACACTTTATGCAAGTGTCTGTCCTTTTTTGTCCCTCTTCTTTTTGTTAGTAATGGATTTCCATAATTGGAGGGAGGATTATATCTAAATGACTAGTCTAGATAAAGTTTCCATAATTCATGTGCATACATTGCTTATACAAATGACATTTCTTTAAAATGTAGCTTGAACTGATTGCTTACAGAAGGCTATTCAGAGTAGTCTCAGTAAAATTAGATTGAGGGTTCCATAGCTCAAGGACCAGAGGTGCCTATCCTTCATATACAAACAAAGCATAAAGACCATTCTCAGGTAGTAGTGTTGCAAGGTATAGCCTCAGAGCACATTATCATTGTATATGACTATGTTGGATTTGTGCCCTTACCTAAGAGCACATTTAAACAAATAGGACTCAACAAACTATGTTGACATAGAGCTCTTTAAAATGGGAGTTTTATTGAACTCACAGAAATACACACAATCACTGCATTGGGGAATTGTGAATATTATGGCAGAGCTTCACAAATGGCAAAGAATTTATTCAAAATAGAACATGGTTGCTTTAGGTTATGGAGATACTAACTCAAAATGAGCCAGCTGATAAGGCTATGAGGATTTGGAATGAAGCAATGTGATGCTTTAGAGTTTGCTAAGAGGAGAGAGAGGGGAGATCTCTAAAAGAAAGGACTTTCTTCAAACAAAGGGTGGTCCTTTCTGAGCAACAGTCATTACCCAATACTTGGTTTAAACAAAAGATAGTAATATCTCAGACAAGGATCCGGTAAAGAACATCACATAAGCATTAAGTTGATCACCCTTGCCCCAGTTGTGAAATTTCCTATCAATAGCTTTTCCTGCCTTTAATGCATTGTTTTCTAATTTCAGGATGACATGGTAGGAACGATAGAATCTTGTCTGGTGAGGATTCGGTTGTGTTCAAATAGTTTATTCATTAATCTTGACACACCTAGTGTTGGAAATTATTTTTCCTGTGTCCTGGGCCATATAATCAAAGCAGTTACATTTTTAAACATGTTCATGTACATTTTGGCAGAGGTGCCATACAGATCCTAAAAGTTAAAGGTAAGGAAACATCTTAATTAGAACATGATCCAGTGTATGTGTGTAGATAAATAAGTCCTGCTAAGCAGTCTAAACCTACTTACAAATAAATGTGTAGGAGATAGCAACAACAATCTCCCCCTTTCCTACTCCTCACTCAAACAAATCCAAAGACAAACTTGTCATCAGTTTCACATAGTTTATTTGCTTTAATATGTTTTTCATAAAGGAAGAGACAGAAATGAAATCCCGAGTTCTTATTCTTTAAATAAGCAGCTTTTATGATTTGCTTTAATTTATTCAGGGTTAAAGATTTCTATTGTTACCCTGGTTTTAACAATTTGCCACAACCAATCTCGTATAAAACTATATCCTGCTTTTCAGCAGTTTCAAAGAGTGGCAAGAGCTCTCAGTTAATTGGCCTTATTAATAGAGGAGCATATGACAAAAAGTACACAATTGCCAAACTAACATCAGTCTTTATGCAGAATACAATAAAACGGTTCTTGAAAAGCTCTAACACTGGATCCTTCAGAAATGTGGGGAAAGAAAGAAACAAAATGGAAAAAATAATAATGAACATGTACACACACACACAAAAGAAAAGGGGCATTTTGTGGATAACTTACTTATTTCTGAAATTAACACTTTGACACTTTTCTCTGTCATATCTGTGGCACAGTTATGACAGACCTGAGATAATGCACCATATTAAATGTCATCACAGCCTCTTTTCACTGACACCCCTCTACCCAAAACCATTAACAGGGCCTAAAAATAGAAGATGGAAGCAAAAGTTGAATGTACTACAATATAAAGATGGAGGGAGGGAGGGAGGGAGGGAGGGAGGTCAGTAGGCTAAGCAGTTGGCCATGAAACACCAAGAGAGATTTTGTTTTTTCCAGCTTGAATGACTGCTAAAAATTATTTTGCCATACACACTGCAGGACTGTAGGCAAAACTGATATGAAAACATGTTTTAATGATAAAACAGAGCACTGTGGAAAATGAGACATGAAAAATCCATGTGATTTGATAGCCAAAGCCATTCTAATCACCTTAAAGAAAAAGAAGGAATTGTTAAGTTTCAGGTCCTTCAATGATTGTGCCTCCTGATGTACAAATGCCCAGTGCATCATAGGCTGTGTTGGGTATTCTGTCTGTTGAAAACAAAAAATGTGGAATGCATGGCCCTCTGAATGCAAATGAAGTGTACCTTCTATTAACCCTTCGTAGAATAGCCAAAAGAAAGCCACATGTCCCACAACCCAACAATATTTTATAATGCAGGCCCCTACCTTCAAGTGACAACAAGTAAATTCCACATGGGATTTGTCATGGGGATTCCATCCTGCCTCCAGGTGCTGTTTCATTTGACTAGGTAATGAAAGCCTGTCTCTGCCTATGCACCAAATGGGTGTTGTGGATTCCTGTGCAGTGCTATGATACAGTTGGCCCTCGAGATCTGTAGGGGATACCAAAATCCATGAATACTCAAGCTTGTGCTGTCTCCAATGGTGATGCATGGATGTGGCCAGGCAGCCATTGAAGACAATGGAACTTAATGGCAACATGGTCGTGTGCAGCACAATGGGGGCTGTTCCTAATGGTGGTGCAACCATGTGCATGCACCACCATTGGGAAGAATGGGGGATTGCCATCTGTGGATACTTGGATCCACAGATGGCAAGTCCACAGATACTGAGGGCCAACTGTACATGACTTGATGTCCCATAGGACATCCAGACTACTTGAATGCCATTTTAGGAGAAAGGTAGGGTATAAATCCTAAAAATAATTTTTAAAAGGGTTGATGAGACTGCCAGAGTTCATGGGTAGATCTATCTCTGTATCTCTTGCATCCCCCTGGCTTCCTGATTGGATGCCCAGCGGACCTGAGGAAGCCAATGGGAGATGCCCTTGGAGATTGGCACCTTTAAAACGCCAGCTTCTCAGCCCCCTCACCGGACTATCTGAAGCCCAGTGGGCCTAAGGCAGCCAATGGGAGATGCCCTCGGAGAGCGGCACCTTTAAAACACGAGATCCTCGGCCCTCTCCCTGGACCATCTGAAACCCAGTGGACCTGGGGCAGCCAATGGGAGACACCCTCAGAGAGCAGCACCTTCAAAACATCAGCTCCTCGGCCCCCTCCCCAGACCATCTGAAGCCCAGCAGGCCTGAGCCAGCCAATGGGAGACTGCCAGAGTTCATGGGTAGATCTATCTCTGTATCTCTTGCATCCTCCTGGCTTCCCGATTGGATGCCCAGTGGACCTGAAGCAGCCAATGGGACATGGCCTTGGAAAGAGGCACCTTCAAAACACTAGTTCCTCGGCCCTCTCCCTGGACCATCTGAAACTTAACAGACCTGAGGCAACCAATGGGAGACAACCTCGGAGAGCAGCACCTTCAAAACGCCAGCTCCTCAGCCCTCTTCCCAGACCACCTGGCTATGCTGGCCCAGAGAAGGATGCGGAGGACAGCAGCAGAGTACTGTATGCTGGCTCCAATGCCCCCAGAACACCTGGCTGCACCGGCCTAGAGGATAATTATTTTAGACATGTAACTGATAATAGATAGTTGTTTTGCTGCTAGAGGAGAATTAGGGATTGTCATTTAAATTATTATGCTATATTATGCTTCAATTATTATGATATGTCATGTATTTTGGATTTTTTGTATTTTTTACTTATTTATGTATTTTTGACTTTTTGTATAATAAATTCATTGTATTATGTTTGCTGTGATGTAATTGGTGGGGATGTATTTTTGTATTTTGTTTCTTTTGCTTTGTAATTTGCCTTGAGTCTGCAAAGAAAAGGCAGAATATAAATAAATCGTATCATCATCATCATCATCATCATCATCATCATCTCCACTATTCTGTACCTCATGTGTGAAAACAATGGGAATGACTGCTGGTGAGCCAATTGTCCAGGAAAGCAGCCAAGGACTGCTGATAATGGCTGAGACAAGCTTTAAAGGCAAACAAACACAAGGTCTTTGCAGCAGCAAGAAACCAAGTCCAATATCACAGTATCATTCCAATGCCCAATATAGCAGGGTCAGGAGGCAAGCCCAAGGGTCCAGGATAACAGAGAGCAGGTCAGTGAGACTCTAGTCAAAAGGCAGGGTTTCAGGCACAAAATCCAAGGGAGTCAGAGTAACGTGCTTTCTCCAGGAAACACAGATAAGCTCTGACAAAGAAGCTTGGCATCTCACACCTGTTTATATTGACCCAGTTCCTAATCATAGAATCATAGAATCATAGAGTTGGAAGAGACCCCAAGGGCCATCCAGTCCAACCCCCTGCCATGCAGGAATGCCCAATCAAAGCATCCCTGACAGATGTCCATCCAGCCTCTGCTTAAAGACCTCCAAGGAAGGAGACTCCACTACACTCCGAGGGAGTGTGTTCCACTGTCAAATAGCCCTTACTGTCAGGAGGTTCCTCCTAATGTTGAGGTGGAATCTGTTTTCCTGCAATTTGCATCCATTGTTCTGCGTTCTAGTCTCTGGAGCAGCAAAAAACAAGCTTGCTTACACAATCACAGGTGCTTAGTAATTGGTGAGCATTTCTCATAAAGCCTCCTGGATCAGCAGAGGCATGTCCTTTCTATCCTTCACTGGCTTAAGATAGGTAACTCCTCGTCCTGCTCCTCTATATCCCCCAGGCCTGGAATCTCTGCTGGGGAGGGGGGGGGGAGGCTGGGCCTGGCTCAGCCTCAGGTTCCACCTGCACCTGAGGCACAAACTCAGCCCCCTCCTCTGAGTCCTCCGAGTCCTCAGCTCGGCTGGCCATAACACCAATTGACCATATAAAAATATATTCGTACGACAGTTGCTTCTTAAATCCCTCTTCATACCCAGGAACTCTTTCTACCCTTGTACTGGAAACTTCAATTAGTCCAAAATATGGCAGCCAAATTAGTCACTGGGACATTTAGAGGTGAACACATAACACCTATATTAAAATCACTTCACTAGCTGCCTATTAGTTTCCAGGCACAGTACAAGGTGTTGGTAATTACCTTTAAAGCCATTCATGGCCTGGGTCCAACCTATGTGTGGGATCCCCTTCTTCCATTCAATCCACTGTGCACTTAGGTCCTCTGAGAAAAAATGTACTGCACCCAATAAAGACGAAACTGGCTGCAGTTACTCATATGACCTTTTCATCTGCCGCTCCTAAATTATGAAATGGCCTGTCAGAAGAGATCCTAAACATTACCAACCATGACAGCTTTAAGAAGGCTGTCAAGACAGAACTCTTCCGACAGGCCTTCCCTGGATAGCTCACTTGGTGACCTGTTAATACAGACCCCCCCATACAGAATACACCAGGATGGCCATCCCTCTGTTGCTGACCAATTGATTTTTTTAATGACTAGAAGTTATTTTATTATTGTAGTATAATTTGTATGTTGTTGTTGGGGGGAAGGATACTGGTTTTTACTTTGTATTGTTATACTTTATCACTGCTGTAAGCCACCTCGATTACTGGTGGAAAGGCAGGATAAAATTATTATTATTATTATTATTATTATTATTATTATTTGTTTTTGGAAAATATTGTATGCCCAAAGACAAACTGTGAAGCTAGCACTTTGACCCCTTCTCTTTGCTCTACCCACTTTTTGCTCTACCCACAAACTAAAATGTTCTCCAACAATTGAGTATATGGTTTTTCCTTGGTTTCAGATAACTTGATTTCACATAGTCTTTAAAATAGACTGAAGAAAAACCCACAAAACTTTGAGTGAATATTCTCTGTTGCAACTACTTTTTTTATTATTCAGAGACTTCAGTGTACTTTTAAACAGATGGTCTGTACTGTGACTTCTTTGAAGTTACAAGGTTCATCCTTTTTCAAAAACAAAAAACAAAACAAAATCTTTAATCAATACTTGAAACACCCATCTCCACCTTTAGACATATGGCAGCAGCAGTTATGTGAGGTTAAGTCGAACAATGAACAAAAGAGATTGCTAGCATTCACCCAAAAGATTTTTCTCGATAGAAGTAGATTATGGATGCTATTACATATGAAGCATGCTGTGCTCATACACTCAGTGGGGGAAAGAGAAAATGTCTATTGAAAGGAGAGACCCCAAAGAAGGAAACATTGAGATGGCAAAAGGTGTTTCTGAAAATAACTTTGAATGTTACACTGTAGAAGGACAGCAAATCAAACAGATTCTATTGGGTGTACCCTTTCATGTTTAGTTCTGACAAAATCTTTAAAATGAAAAATTCAAATCTCCATTTCCATGGTGGTTATAGCAGACGCAACTAGAGCATCGTGGGTGACTTCACAAACTTCACAGCTCTATGGGAAGTACCTATTTCTTTCCTTGACCTAGCAGATTCGGATTGTGGGACTAATAAAATGACATCATAGAAAAGAATCATAGAGTTGGAAGAGTCCACAAGGGCCATCCCTCCTGCCATGCAATAACTCTAGAATTAAAGCATCCCCGACAAATGGCCATCAAGCCTCTGTTTAAAAACCCCCAAAGAAAGAGACTCTACAACACTCCAAGGTCTCATTTTCAGGAGGTTCCTCCTAATGGTTAGGTGGATATCTTTTCCTGCAGTTTGCATCAATTGCTCTGTGTCCTATTCTCTGCAGCAGCAGCAAACAAGCTTGCTCCATCCTCAATATGATACCCATTGAAATATCCAAATAGGGCTATCATATCACCTCTTAATCGTCTCACTGATAAAGATGTTGAATCGCACTGGGCCCAGGACAGAACACTGGTCACTTCTCTCCAGCATGAAGAGGAGCCATTGCTGACCACCCTTTATGTTCGGTCGGTCAACCAATTACTAATGCACCTAACAGTTGTATTGTCTAACCCACATTTTACTATCTTGTTTGCAAGAATATCATGGGGGACTTTGTCAAAAGCCTTACTGAAATCAAGATATGCTATTTCTACTGCATTCCCTTCATCTAACAAGCTGGTAATTTTATCAAAAAAGAGATCAGATTAGTCTGGCATGACTTGTTTATGAGAAACCCATGCTGTCTTTTAGTGATTATGGCATTCCCTATTGGCCCCAGCAGCCAATCCCAGCCTGGCTAGCCTGGTGGTGAGGTGTCTGCCGGAGCTCTGCTGAGCCAGGAGCTTCAGCCAGCAGCCTCTCTCCCCTCGCAGTAGCAACAAGCCTGGCCTGGTGAGTCAGATGTCTTTATATATCACTGTAAAATTTCCTTGCAGATTCTGCATTGCCAAAAGAAGGGGGAAACCCTTTCTAGGAGGGCTGCCTATGCTTTTCTGATTCTCCTGTTCTCACCTTACCTGTAGCTTACAGTTTGATGTATATGGGAACTACAGTATGAAAACTTTGAAAAGTTATTTTCAGAACAGGGTAATGTGCCCTCAGTTTCCCTCCCACTGAATTTTTGACAAAAGATGTCATTTTCAACTCCTGGAAGCATCTAGGACTGACACCTATGGAAAATGGGATACAAGAAACCCCCCTTTCCACCAAAAACCCGGTGAAATCCTTACAAAATAAAACCAGGAATTTGGGGTATTTCTGATTTTTTATTTATTTATTTATTTTTTTTGGTAGATTTGAGGGACTAGTGCAGTGGTAGATCATTGGGATAGAAAACTGAACATATGCCCATACTTAAACTTTGCCCACATATGTTTCAAAAAGTAATTAGCTATGATTTCTAATCCAAGACCTACCAAAAGGAGTTATTTAATATTACTGTTTTTAAAAGTACTTTATTATTTCTCAAAAGTCATCAATATTATTACTTTCAGTACCAACCCTTTCCCCCATTTAAATACTGCATGCCATTGTCATGTAGTAAAAAGCACACTTTCCTTCTGTCCATCTCATCATCACTTTAGCACCCAAACAGACAATGTGGTAGCAGCACAATGCACAATGTGAACCAGTCCTTCAACTGTGTAAGACTTCTTTCCTCCATTTCTGAGACTACATCCCTAGAATTATGCAAAGTAACTAAACATTGCAGTTATACTATAAAAGCAGTTAAGTTATCCCTGTTATATTATAATTAGAATGCAATATAATTTCACCATCTTGATTTGGAAAGTAATTCATTAAATATTCACTATTTCTGCTTGGTTACTTCCTAGTTTTTCAGTAGCAGTCCAAAGGTCTGCTGTTTTTTCTATCCTACAGTGGTCAGCCTTATGCCTGGCATTACATTTTTCTATGGCATAGGAATGACATGTTGGAGCAGGTGGTCAAGATGTCAATTCCTTTCTATAAAAGCTTTGAAGACTAATACAGAAGTCACCTGCTGAGTGAAGTCTGGGATAACCAATTTCAAGATCACTTTGATGGTGACCTGGTGGTGACTCAGATTTCAGGAAATCAAGAGCAAGCGTGAAAGAAGGCAATTCCAAGACAATCTGTCTTTCTCTTGTAGCAAATAAATCAAAAAACCTCCCAGAGGAAATTTTTGCAGCCTGAAGATATAAGGATAATGTCCTAAATAATTTTCCTTGTTTGTAAAGGATCAAAGGGGTCTCCATTTTATGAATTTCTGCTTCAGTTTTAAGAGGTGATATGCACTGATTTCAAAAACTTGGTTTAATTCTCATTAAGGTGTCCACAAGTATAACACATTTAGATTAAAATTAAATCAAATGTCACACATTTTTCACTTAAAAATGAATTTCCTCTTGCCAAGAAGCTCTCTCTCCCTCCCCTTGCCCCTGTTTTGGTGGAGGGGAAAACAGCCTACAATATTTTGGTGGAGGGGAAAACAGCCTACAATATAAATTTCTCATGACAGATATTGTTGTTGTATGCCTTCATGTTTTTCCTACTTATGCTGACCCTAAGGTGAACCTATCATGGGATTCCCTTGGCAAGATTTGCTGAGAGGAAGGTTGTTATTGCCTTCTCCTGAGGCTGAGAGAATGTGACTTGCCTAAGATCGCACAGTGGGTTTCATGGCTGAGCTCAGAATTGGACCCTGGTCTCCACAGTCATAGTCCAACGTTTGGATTACTACACCACACTGCTCCCATGACATACACATTGTCCTTCAAATAAAACACAGTAGCTATGGAAGCTTGCAAGTATTTAATTAAAACATTATAAAAATGCAAACCCCTACAGTAACAGAGCTTTCCTATATAGAAATAAGCAAGCTTAGGGGCTGTACATATGGGCAGAAAGGGGTGGCCAGAGGCCACCCCTTTCTGCCCTGGATTGTTGCTGTGGAAACCATACATCGTAGCAATGATCCATGCAAAAAAGGAACCATGAAATGTAGTTCTTTTTTCCACCACTACCCTGGAGCAGCGCTATGAAGTCCCTCATGCATGCGCTGCTTGGATGTGGTACACGAGGAACATCATCATGGTGCGCCCCATGTAAACGACAGTGTGCCAAGATGGTGCCCACAGCATGTGTTAGAGTTTGTGCCAAGCCCTAATTTCAGCCCCAGACTGGTGCCAAGTGCCTGTCTGTACCAGCCCATAGTTTGGCATTCCTAAGAAATAACATGATTGGAATAGAGAAATCTGTCAGTTTCACCTTCTCACACATACAATTTTTGTAAAATTTGGTTAATCCTGATTCAAACTAAACTCAAACAAAATTCTCTAAAATCCATCCATTCCTCTCAGCCAAGATTCTAGTCCATGCCCTAGTGGAATCGCGACTAGATTATTGCAACCTTCATCTGACAGGGCTTCCTCTCTCTCATCTCCATCCTTTAATCTCTGTCCAGCACTCAGCTGCATGTATTTTCACATCCACTAACCGCTTTGACCATGTTTCTCCTCTTTTATCCTCCCTTCATTGGCTCACCTTCCCCTTCTGCATCTGGTACAAGCTTTTGTTGTTGACTTTCAAAGCCTTCCATGGATTGGCCCCTCCTTATTTATTTGAACTTCTTTCTCTTCTCACTCCTTCTTGTGCCCTCCACTCTCGTAGTCAAGGTCTCCTGTCCCAGTCTAGGACTTCCACTGCTCTGTCCCGGATTCATCCCTTCTCACTCCAGGAACCTCTTTCCCCCACAAGCATGGGTCATTACTTCTCTAGCCAGTTTTAAAACTCAGTTAAAGACCACTTTGTTCAGGGAAGCATTCCCAGAACTGGAACTCAGAATGGCTTCATAACATTAAAATACCTAGCCTAAAGAAAAAGGCCCTTCGTCCATGCCATCTGCCATTGTCTGGCCTCGGAGGGAGTGTAAAGGCAGGCCCAATGACATCAGGCCTCTCCAGTGAAAGCAGCCAGGCCCTCCCTCCATCTGTTATGATCCAGGCCTCAGAGGGAGAGATGATTCACTGGACTTGGTCCCTTTGGTGGTCCCTATGTAGACTTGTCCGCAGCTGCATGGTATTGGTCAACTCCTGTGACCATGAGAGGGTCTTTCCTTTCCTTCGCTAAGCACAGCATTTACTGGATATTCTTGGTTGGTTTGTAGATCGTCTGGAGGTTGTGTTTCCTCACCACTTTCTCTATTTTGTCTGTGATTCCTTTGATGTATGGTAAAAATACCTTCCCTTTGGTTATTTGTTTGTCTTCACTCCTGTGGATTTTTCTAGGTCTAGCAGGCCTTCTGATGTCTGAGCTGGAGTAACCATTAGCCTGTAGAACACAGTCTAGGTGCTTCAAGATGTCAGCTACAGCTGCTGCTGAAATGTCAGAAATAAACTCTTCCAGGACATGGCCTCATAGACTGAAAAAACCTACAAAAAACTTTACATAGTTGTTTTAAATTTGCTGTTTTGAACATTAAGAAGACCTACAGCATTCTTTCACAATTCTGTTTGTTGATCTTTTAGTATATAAAAGAGAAAAGAAAACTGAGAGACCATGGGCACAATCCAAACAGAGAGACAATTAAGAAGAAAATGTGCATGATAAATATTTATTTTCTGTAGTTCACTTTGAGTTCTTTGGCTGCCTTGCTGTGGGGCTGGCTGTGCAATGTGAATCAATATTATATCCCAATGTGTTTTACAATTTAAATACATCAAAACATGTGTTATTTTTAATTATCTCCACAAATAGCTTTCCTGGTCAATTAATTTAATTACAGTTTAGATAATTATTTTTCTGAACTGGCTGCAGTCTGTGACAATTTATGCTGTAATAACATAAGATGGAAAAAGATGGATGTGAATGACACTCAAAATATATCAGCTGAAGACACATTTATTATGTAGACACCTGAATTAACAACACCCCTTTTGTGAGAAATGGAACAATTCATCCTCTGAATGGCAGAGGCTAAAAAAGTCTTGGGTTTAAATGTGTCAAGCTCATCATTCTTTACTAGATGCTTCTGATTACCATATAAAGAGATTGGAAAAGAAGCACAGATTTCAAGAAATATGCAAGCTGGGCCATTACACCAAGGAGGCTACAGCACAGTCTTAATGCACAAAGGCTACCTTGACAGCATTTTGTGGAAAAGCAGGGCACATATTTAACAAAAACAAGCAAACCTCCATAGGCTCCATGTTAGAAGGCCTCTCTGCAAGGATCTTTCAGTGCTTTCTATGATCTGGCCCTAAATTTCTAAATGTAAATGAGTTATCCAAGAAACAGAGACTGTTTTGGTGACTGGAGTATGCACTTTGATTAGGGGGAGATTCATCACCCATTAACAGGGAAAAACCCAGCTGCGACTGTTTTCTCCCATTTTGGGGGAGGGGGGTTCAAGGGGAATTGATGCTGTGTCATGTGTTTGCCGTGGCCCCAATCAGTCTTCAGAAGGGGCAGCTTCAAGCTGCCCCTTCAGGGCCATCGGTTTCAGCCCTAAAACACCAGTTGCAAAAGAGTAGGAGAAGCCTTGTCCTGCCTTGGCTCTCTCCAGGTAGGATAAGACACGGTCATTTAACAGACTTTGATGAGGGTTGCAGTTTAAATATGGAGGCAAACATGGAGGGCATTCCAACAAAAACAGCTTGTATCTTTCAAGTACAGCAGGTCATTACAATTTAAAACAGATCGACTTTTGACTAAAATGTAAAGCCTCCCTTCCTCCCTTCCACTCTGTGTGTGTGTGTTTTTTTTAATTGAGACAAATTTAAAAACAGGCAAACAAACAAAACACCTTATTACAAAGAAGGGAAATTAACTTGAGCTGATACTGTCTAAATCAACAGTTACTTATAAAAGCTGATGTTGAAAAAAATTTAATTTAATTTTTTTAACCTCAGTGAAGAATGGGATACAAAATCTAGAATTTTGTAATGTAATTATATCTAATTAATTACATTATTTGCCAGCTTAGGTCATTTGGCTGGTATGCAATGAAGGAATAAGCACCAAAAAATGAGAATTTGGAAAGTTACTTTTTAAATAAAAATGATCAACTTAACAAAAACAACCCACTCAAAAACCTTCTCAGCATAAGCCATTCAATTAATTTTTAACCTTGAAAGAAACACACACTCTTGAATATTTCACCCCCATGGTGAATGGTCAAATGGGAAGAGCTCAGGCTAGGGAAGAAAGTTTCACTAAGCCCTCTCTGCATGCTGGAACTATTGACAGTGAAGCATGCTGAGAGACAGGCATATTTTATTGAGCTCTCTGCAGAATTAAGTATTGTGGTCAAGGCTATAATTGATAATTGCTTCCCTTTAAAAGTAACTATAGAAAATGTTGTGCAAAATTAACATCAGGTAGAAGTGCCACTAGCAAGACAAAAATTAAATTCAGTCAAGACTTCAGTTATACTTATCTCAAGTTCTGTCTACACTAATGAGAGAGAGAGAGAGAAAGAAAGAGAGAGAGAGAAAGAAAGAGAGAGAGAATCCACCATAGCTCTAAGATGTGCATCTAAAATCTACAAGAAACTAGGTTGAAGATAGTCCTCAGGGTTTTATTCCTTTGCAGGATTCTAGAGAACACTGTTTGCTTCTACCCTCAGGGTCCAGAATTATTCAAACAATCTGGGAGGGAGAAAGCAAGAAATAATGAGAGAGAATAGATACAGAAAGGAGAGGGGAAAGTGGTAGGAGCACTGCTGGATAAAGCAGATGTGAAGAAAAACCAGTGAGAGAAAAGGGGGTGGATAGGTGGGAGAAGAAAAATCAAGGGAAATAACGTTAGGATATGATGGACTAGTGGTTTCTGAACCAGATGAATCAGGTATTCCTGCTTGTTGAAACACAGGGTCAGCTCACATCATTTCTTATCTTTGAGCATGCAATAGGTCTTGGTGGAATGGCACTCCCAGATAACCATTAGGTCCCTATCATAAAATGTCTGGCTATGGACCATAAAATGAACTAAAAGTGAAAGAACAGCCAACTACTTAGAATTCCAACAGATTGCCTTTAGTTTAGAGTAAATGTGGAAATTTCTGATATTGACACAATGCTATATATCATTTCCTCAAATCATCTGTTCTCATAACATTTTTGAAAGCCAGGAAGTGGTGATTTATTAGGGCAAAGAGAAAGTCATAATGCAGTCCTATGCTTTGTAATTATTACTTCATGTAGTCATTGTATGTAATTATACACAGTCTTTCTACATCAAGACTTGGATTATGCTAAAATATTAAAAAGTAACATCACAACCTAAAAGTCCATGTTAATACACAGTTAATATTAAAGAGCTAAAAGAAATAAGAGCAGCAGCAGAACACAAAAGCAAAAGGAAATTATTCTCTACAAACAGAAAATAGACAAAACAGGACTGTCTAAATTGCTTGTAGTAAGCCAGGAAAGAGGCTTTAGGGAAGGTATTCATAACCTTGGCACCACTACTGAAAAGATCCTGCCACATGTCCCAGCAAGATAACCAAGAGTTGTGAATTGTTGCCCTTTAAATATTGTTGGACTTCCTTTTACTTTATAACCAATAGTGAAATGGTTGGACTTCCCTTTACTTTATAACCATTTGAAAGGCTACAGTGTCTACTCTATCTGAAGCTGAGTGGAATACAATAGGACTTATGCTCAGAATATCAAATTTACAGAGGTAAATTTGTTAGGTAAAGTTGTAGACTCCAATGAAACCTGTGGGACGTGTTCCTGAGAATCCCTAAAGGCTATCAGAGCAGCTTACAATTATTATTTTTAATTAGATGGTTCCCTGCCCTCAGGCTTACAATCTAAAAAGACATGACACAAAAGGAGAAGAGAATGGTGGTGGAGAATGGGATCAGGTCCAGCAGTTCTCTCCCTCTGACGCCTGGACCAAGGCAGATGGCATGGAGGGAGGGCTCTGCTTCATAATTTAGGATAGGCCCGATGGTGTTGCTAGGCCTCTCATTTATGCCAGATGGTGCTGTCATGGAGAGAAGGCTCTTCAACGTGAGGCCAGGCCTGATGGTGTTGCACTTGCTAGGCCTCTCCTTTCACTCTCTCCTACGCCAGATGGTCTTGACATGGAGGGAGGGCTAGGCCAGATGGTGTTGCTAGGCCTCTCCTAACTCCCTCCTGGCTAGATGGTGTTGTCTTGAAGGGAGGATCTATGTGGATACTTTTTTTTTTCAGTCTTGCTACCCATGTTTTTCCATGACTTTGGGAAAATATATGTACACTGGGGGAAAACCCAACTTTACCCATGGTTTAAAACTTTTTTTTATTTAAAAACTATTTTGTTATTTAAATAATATAGAAGGATGTTGGGATGATATTAATTTAGATCTTCTGAAAAATGGAATAATTTCATGTTTCAAATATGAAAGAAGTGAAGAAAAGGAGGATGAGCGGTGGCAGGGCAATGGGGGAGGGTAAGAGGAGGAGGCAAAAGTGGAGGATGTGGGCAAGAGGAGGAGGAAGGAAAAAGAAGAAGAAGAGCAGAGAAAGATGAAAGAGGAGGAGGCGGGAAAGAGAAGGAAGAGAAGGAGAAAGAGCTGCAGCAGCAGTGACAGGGGAAGAAGAAGAAGAAGAGAAGAGGGGGGAGGCAGGGAAGAAGAGGAAGAAGAGAAGAGGAGGAGGAGGCAGGGAAGAAGAGGAAGAAGACCCCCCCCCCCACACTGCCTGCTATTCAGACTGCCCCAAAGAGGTTGTATGGAGCCGCCCCTGTTTCAACAAGATCAGGGCCACAGCAACCGCACACCGCAACCCCAATCTGGCCTTTCCAGGATGCCAAAAGGAGCTGCAAAAGCAGCTCTCTTTTGCACCCAGGAAACGGCGCCTTAACCCTGTTGCCACCACTTAATAGAGTTCCTTCACTGCTGAAGCATATGGACGCAGGACCAAAGGAGCACCATGATGCCATGCACCATGTGGAGCAGCGTATCGCATCATGATGCCCTAGGGGATGGAGTCAGGGTGTGTGTCATGTGGATGCGATGCCCTGACTCTGCCCCCAGGCTGCCCTTAATAGCCTGTCTGAACAGGGCCTGTGTTAGCAGCAAATGGAAAAATATTTATTTTTCCTTGTTTCTTATAAAATTTGAGGACTGGACTTCTTATATACTATTTTTAATTTGGTGGAAATAGGGTAGTCTATGACCTCACCATCATGGTTTTGTTTTACCTAGAGAAATTTTTTTAGAATGGATTTTGTTTCAAAATTTGTACCTGATAGGATCTTTCACCTCACTTGAAGGCAGCAGAGAACTTTTCAAACAAGCAAGACTGGTTGACATAGAATCATAGAACCATAGAGTTGGAAGAAAACACAAGGGCCACCCATTCCAACTCCCTGTCGTGCAGGAACACACAATGAAAGCACTCCTGATAGATCGCCATCCAGCCTCTGTTTAAAATCCTCCAGAAAAGGAGATTCCACCACTACAGGTTTTTTGTGGAGCTTTCGAGCTGTGTGGCCATGTTCCAGAAGAGTTCCTTTCTGACGTTTCGCCAGCATCTGTGGCTGGCATCTCTGAAGATGCCAGCGACAGATGCTGGCGAAACGTCAGAAAGGAACTCTTCTAGAACATGGCCACATAGCCCAAAAGCTCCACAAAAAACTATGGATGCCGGCCATGAAAGCCTTCGACTCCACAGATTCCGCCACTCTTTGACAGAACATGTTCCATTTTCAAAGAGCTCTTACAGTCAGGAAGTTCTTCCCAATGCTGAGCTGGAATGTCTTTTCCCATAGTTTGAATCCATTGCTCTGGGTCCTTTCCTCTGCAGCTGCAGAAAACAAACTTGCTCCATCCTCAATATGACAACACACTTGTGTACAACACACTTATTTGTCTACACTACAGAGCAGAAGAGCCAGGCAATCACTGCTGCTTCCCCCTCATCCAGCATCTGCACTTTGAATGCTTTGTGGAACAGCAGTGGAGAACTTGTTTGTTTGGGCACTTCTCAAGTGATGTAGCTTCATTTTAATGCATTCTCTTTTATGAGAGTCTTTGCTATGGAGTTCAGTGAGAGTAGGAAAAGACACAAGTCCTCCTTTTTTCCTTTTCCTTTTTTTTTTTTTTAAAGCTTACCATAAATCCAGCCAATGTAGTTGCACTGGATCCTACATTCTGCAAGGAATGGCATAATGGCTGCTTGGGCTGCTAGGGATCGCTCATTGCATAATGGTAGTTTAGTTCCCTCCCATCCACAGACACAAAGTGAAAGATTTATACGATCTGAAGAGAAACCAGAGTGAAATGTCAGAGAGGGCTGTATGTCTGCTTGTGAAATGATTGTCTCACACAACTTGCCCAGCTATTTTTACATTAGAATACTGCCTCAATAAATTTTATCATAGCCTCCTCAGCGGCTGGTTCATACTGAGGCAATATGTATCAAGTGATGATCAGAGTCACCTGTTATATTTTCTTACCATGTAGGGTAATTTGTTGATATAATAACAAACACACTTCAGTAAGAGCCAATCTGTCTCTGCTATTTTACACAACTTTTTTGTCATTGTTGAGTGCCACCCAGACATTTTTGACTTATAGTGGCCCTAAGATGAACTCATCATGGGGTTTTCTTGGCAAGATTTGTTCAGAAAGAGTTTGCCATTACCTTCCTCTGGGGCTGAGAGAATGTGATTTGCCCAAGTTAACCCAATGGTTTTCTCTGCCAAGCTGAGTGGAGATTCAAACCCAGATTCATAGTCTGGAGACTATAACTTTTAAATTATAACTTTAAAGGCAATTTAAAAATTAAATGTTAACTTTTGTCTAATTTTACCAATATGAGTATTTATTTCTCATTTTACATTTTTGTTTGCCACCTTGAGTCCGAGGGGAAATGATCAAATACCATCTGAATAATTCAGCTACTACTGTTACACTATTACTTTCTTAACTATAATGTCTAATTTAGGGGAAAACAATCTTTTTTCCAAATGGTTTTCCATAGGAAGATGTCAAATAGTTTAGTCTTTTTGTATCATCGGTGTGTGTTATATTCAGAAAGTGAATCTTTGAGTTGGTTTGCCTTCATCTTGAACATATAGTAGACAGATTCCTTGAATCTGAGCTAGTGAAAGATCTTCAAGACAAATTGGTTTCCTTATGCATGTGCCAGGGGAAGGAACATATTGGAAATCAAGCCACATCTGGAAAAAGACTAGTGAAGGTCTCTGAAAGGGTGACTAAGAAAGGCTGTAATGAAGCATTAACAATGGAGGAACAGGACATTATCTGAGGATTAATGACTTTCAAGGAGGAGTGATGGTTGGAGGCGCTACTAAGGGTCATTAACCTCAGATACTCATTAATGCCTAGAAAATGTCCAGGAGCTAAGCAGGTAGCATGGGAAGTTAAAACATTTTAAAAAAATAAGAACAAATATATTTTCCCATTGGTGTTTCACTTCTATCTGGTAAACGTTTGAATATTTGAGTAAATTTTAAAGGCAAGTGGATGGAATCATCTTGTAAAATTTCCTTTCCAGTAATTATGCATTCCTTCTTCTCATATGGATCAGTGTGGGATTTTCATTCCATGCAGTCTACTTTTTCATTTTCTTAATATCATTTTGGCCCCCATGGCTGCAGATATATTTGAAACTATGCAGGCAATAACTATCAATAGCTGGAATGAAGAGATCAAGAGGTTTTCCAAAGTTTTTCATTCCTACTTGATCCTGCATTTAGAAATCAATCTATTTCTGTCCTGTGTCATTTTTCTGGGTGTTCATCCTAAATTTGTTGCATTCAGTTGCCACATTAAAAAGCACCTGAATCTTACTAGTAGATTCAGCTACAATAGGTGTACTGAATCAACAGGATTTTCATAAGCACTATGTGTGATAGATTTAATAGGTCTGTTATAATCTATTCTAGTCACTTTGTCTCAGCTTCAGAGGAACACAAAGACAAACTCCTCTATGAACAAATGTTGCCAAGAAAGGTTCACGTTAGGGCCACAGTACGTCAGAAAGGACTTGAAGGCACACAACAACTACAAATTGCAGTTAGGACTACTAATAGGTTTCATGCCAGTGTGGTCTCACTAATGCAGACTCCAATGACCAGCTGTATTAAGGAGTCATTATTCACACTTTGAATGAGGGAAGTGATCTAATTGTCCCAATGAATTGTATCATGAAGCTAAATTACCAGTGGAAAGCTATGATTTAAGTCAGCTCAGCACACACACACACACACACACACACACACACACTGTAGCATCTGTGCAATTCATTCAGCTACTGTGAGAATAATTGCAGTTGAACTCTCAGCTCTTGGTTTGTTCTTGGGTCTCTGTTGCATGCATCTAGTTAAATTGTGATCAAAATTCAAGTTCCTGTTACAGTGGCAGTCTCAGGGTTGCCACCTTAGGTTTGGAGAGGGGGAGAGGCCCTAAGACAGCTGCATACCCTCCAGGGTATGATTTGTCAGGGAAAATCTCAGTTAATCTTTAATTGTCCTGCCTTTTCAGTTGTTTTTTTAAAATAATGCCCCAGTTTCTCTCTCCGTCTCCCACTTTCCCCCTTTGTCCTCTGCTTATTTCAGTTGCTGGAAATAGAGTTCAAAGTGTAAAAGTAGTTTGCATTCAATTAATTCAGCAGGGGGAGAGGTAAAAAGAGGAATTTGGCCCTTGTCATTAGGTTCAGGCAAAACCAAACTTCTTCAAACTTTCCTAGTTTATGTGTGCTTCCTCATTAATAATGGTTGATACCATTACCACATTTAATGTTGTTTATCCATGTGTCCCAAAGTTAGCTGTGGGAACATATAGGATCCTAGTTCCTCTTTGCTGGGCTTTTTTCTTCTGTTTCTGTTATGTTCAACCAGAAAGACTCCTCTGAGAAGCTGACTGTGTGTTATTGTTGGATAGCACTGGATTTCCCATCCCAGTTCTAAGACTTCTGCTAACTATTGGGTAAAACCCCTCCTTGCTGTGCTATAGGTTCTGTAGGCCTATGTGTAGTAAGTAAATCATAAAATTATAGAATCAAATAATTCCACAAGGTACCACAAGGACCATGCATTTCAACCCCTTGCCATTCAGGAATACAGAATCAAAGCAATCCCAACAAATGGTCATTCAGCCTCTGTTTAAAAACCTCAAAAGAGACAGTATAATCCTACTGTCAAACAGCTTACTGTCAGGAAGTTCTTCCTAAGTTTAGGTGGAATCTATTTTCCTGTAGTTTGTATCCATCTGGAACAGCAGAAAACAAACTTTCTTCATCCTCAATATGACATCCCTTCAAATATTTAAGCATGGCTATTATGTCACCTCTTAACCCTCTCTTCTCCAGGCTAAACATATGCAATTCACAGAGCATGGTTTCCAGAGCTTTCACTATTTTGCTCACCTTCCTCGGGACATGTTCTAGCTTGTCAATATGGGGGGGGGGGGGGGGGTATCATAAACTTTTAATTTTCACTTTTTAAAAAAAGTCAGAAAGTTTGTTATGATTTGTAGTTAATTTATCTCTATGTAGTCACCATCCAGATTTACACATTTTTCCCAGCATTTCTTGACCCTCCGAATACGCAATATTTTAGAAGTCAGCAGATTGCACCTTATGAGGGGGTATCATAATAATTATCACCCAAAAGTCATTATGGTATATAGATGAAATTTTTTCAGTGTCAGTGTCAAAGAAGGGGCAAGATGGGGTGAGGGCTGCCTCACCAGCAACCCCAGAGGCCCCATTCCGGCGCTTCTGCAGGCCGCGGAGAAGCGGCGAACTGCTGCTTCTGCGGGGTCTGAAAGTGGGGTGCAGCAGGCGCCCTGGGTGTCAACTGCACCCCGCAAACCCCAGCACTGCCAATGGGAGAAAGAGTCCATCGTTGAGGCCCCATTCTCCCTGGGGTCCTTGAGACAACCATCTAAAGGCCACACCAAAGACGCGTGCCAAAAAAAGAGCTCCCTCCCATGTCATGACATCATGATATGCCCATATGGACACCACCATTTTAAAATCGCGGCATCCATATGCGCTAGGGTTAGGAAGGGTGCAAATGCTGCACCCTCCTTAATCCTATTCACGCTGCTGAGGTGCCTCCTCCTGCCCGTCTGTATCAGTCCTTTGTAGAGATAAGTTAACAAGTACAAATCAAAACTAACTTTCTGTCAATTTTTTTTCTAAAGGTAATAGTTAAAGCTTTATGATACCCCCTCATATCTCTCTTGAAGCATGATGCCCAGAACAGGCCAAAGTATTCCAGGTGAGGCCTGACCAAAACTCGCCTCGATCTCCAAATTGAAGAGGCGGGATATAAATAAATATTTTATTATTATATTATTTCTGTTGATAAAGTGTAGAATTATATATTTAGCTGCTCTGGACTCATGTTCAGCTTGTGATCTATTAAGATTCCAAGATCCCTTTCACATATACTTTTGTCAATCATAGAATCATAGAGTTGGAAGAGACCACAAGGGCCATCCAGTCCAACCCCCCTGCCATGCAGGAACTTCCAATCAAAGCATCCCTGACAGATGGCCATCCAGCCTCTGCTTAAAGACCTCCAAGTAAAGAGACTCCACCACCCTCCGAGGGAGTGTGTTCCACTGTCGAACAGCCCTTACTGTCAGGAAGTTCCTCCTAATGTGGAGGTGGAATCTCTTTTCCTGAAGTTTGTATCCATTGTTCCCTCCTCAGTATGACATCCCTTCAAATATTTAAACAGGGCTATTAAACTTTTCTTCTCCAGGCTAAACATCCCTAGTTCCCTAAGGCGGTCCTCATAGGGCATGGTTTCCAGACCCTTCACCATCTTAGTTGCCCTTCTTTGGACCCGCTCCAGTTTCTCCACACCTTTTTTTGAATTGTGGTGCCCAGAACTGGACACATAAAGAAGAATAGAGTGGCACTATTACTTCCCTTTATCTAGACACAATACTTCTATTGATGCAGCCTAAAATTGCATTAGCCTTTTTAGCTGCTGCATCGCACTGTTGACTCATGTTCAGCTTACGGTCCACTTGGATTCCTAGATCCCTTTCACACGTAGTTTCATTCACCCAGGTGTCCCCCATTTTATAGCTGTACATTTCATTTTTCCGCCCTAAGTGCAGAACCTTACATTTCTCTGTGTTGAATTTCATTTTGTTAGCATTGGCCCAGCTTTCTTGTCTATTCAGGTCATTTTGAATTTTGATCCTGTCCTCTGGGGTATTAGCTACTCCTCCTAGTTTAGTGTCATCTGCAAATTTGATAAGTATGCCCCAATTTTGTCATCCAAATAAATAATAAAGATGTTGAATAGCACTGGGCCCAGGAGAGGGCCCTGTGGGACCCCACTGGTCACTTCTTGCCAGGTTGAAAAGGAGCCATTGTTGAGCACCCGTTGGTTTCAGCCGGTCTACCAATTACAAATCCATGTAACAGTTAACTTGTCTAGCCCACATTTTACAATCTTGTTTGCAAGAATGTCATGGGGAACCTTGTCAAAGGCCTTATTGAAATCGACGTATACTCTATCCACAGCATTCCCTTCATCTACCAAGCTGGTAATTTTATCAAAAAGAGAGAGCAAGAGAGCGAGAGAGCGAGAGAGCGAGATCAGGTTTGTCTGGCATGACTTGTTTCTCTGAAACCCATGTTGACTTTTTATGATTATGGCATTGGCTTCTAAATGTTAATGATCTGCTCTAGAATCTTTTCTGGAATTGATGTCAGACTAACTGGACGATAATTTTTGGGATCCTCTTTTTTCCCCTTTTTGAAGATGGGGACAACCTTTGCCATCCCCTGGTCTGCTGGGACTTCTCCTGTTCTCCAGGAGTTCTCAAAGATTATTGCCAGTTGTTCTGATATTACATTTGCCAGTTCTTTTAATATGCTTGGATGTAGTTCATCTGGTCCTGGAGACTTATATTCATTTAGGTTAACCAGGTACAGTATTCCTGTACTAGCTCTTTACTTATTCTATGCTGAAATTCCCCTATTCTGTCTTCTGCTCCATTATCCTTAGGTTGAGCACCCTTTGCCTTTTCTGAGAAGACTGAAGCAAAGAAGGTGTTGAGCAATTCTGTCTTTTTTCTGTCCCCTGTTAGCATTTTGCCATCTTCTGCACGCAGTGGCCCAACCATTTCCTTCTTCTTCCTTTTGCTGCAGACATATCCAAAAAAAGCCCTTTTTATTGTTCTTAACCTCTCTAGCAAGCCTGGGTTCATTCGGCACTTTAGTATGGTGTCATTCATCATATACCTGTACATTTCATTTTTACTGTCCAAGTATAGTACCCTCTATCGCTCCCTGTTCATTTTGTTAGTTCTGCCCCAGCAATCCAACCTGTTGAAGTTTTTTTGATTCTGATCCTGTCCTTTAGAGTATTAGCTACCCCTCCTAATTTGGTGTCTTCTGCAAATTTGATAAGCCTGCCCTCTATTTCATCATACAAGTCATTTCTAAAGAATAGCACTGGTACTCAACTAGCCACTGCTCTCCAGAAAGAATAGGAACCATTGTTGAGTATTCCTTGTGTTCTGTTGGTCAACCAATTACAAATCCACCAAACAATAGCACTGTCTTGCCCACATTTTACTCACTTGTTCTCAATACTATGATGGGACACCTTTTCAAAGGTCTTACTGAAATCAGGATATGCTACATCCACAACATTCCCCTCATCTACTAAGCCTGTAACTCTGTAAAGTAAACCATATGTTCTTGACTGAGTTGAAATCTCCCATGACTACTATATCTCATCTTTCTGAACATGTGGTCATCTGTTTCAGAAGGGCATCATCCATTTCTTCAGTTTGGCTTGCGGGTCTGTAGCAATGACATTGCTTTTGTTTTTCTCTCCCTTAATTTTTATTCAAATGTTCTCAATCTGGTTTCCAGAATTTAAGTTGATTGATCTTTTCACAGTTGTAAACATCCTTGACATATAATGATACTCCCCCACCTTCCCTTTTTTCATCTTGTTTATTTCCCATGTTTGATGCATTAATGTAGAGCCATCTAAGACAGTGGGTCATTTCTCCAGTTGCTTATTTAAGAGTTCCTCCCCCTGTCACTGTTGGATTTTTGTACTATTCACCTCGTTCTCTCTATAGCTTTTGAGGCACATGATGAACTCATGGCCTCAAGAATACTGTCTCCTTCCCCCACATGACTCAGTTTAAAGCCTTCCTGATCAGGTTTGACACTCTTCATAAAAGGTCTCCTGCAGCTTTATGTAAGGATTGTCATCTTTTTTCTCCTCTTCCCCTTCTTCATCCAAGGAGGCCTCTGGCTTGGCAAAGTATAGCCTTAAAGCTATTTTTGGGACCTTCAACCCTTTCATACCCTTCAGACCACCCTTTCTGTAGAGAAACAAGGAGGTGATTTGCTTTGTCTGGAAGCTCCAAGAATGGTAATTCGCCTTTTAAAGATAGTACTCATATAATATTCTCATATACTTACTAATAGATGTGGACTCATTGAGGACATCTTTTGGTTCTTCCAGCCATGACACACTTCATAGCAGATATTCTGAAGCACAACTTGCCAACATAGGTGTGTGAGCTGTTTGTGACAAATGAAGCTGAAAAAATGAATGAAGCTCTGCAAGTTGACACTGCAAACATAAATTTCAACAACCTGACTGAACGTTATGACACTTTATTCCAAGGTGAAACCACAGATGATCTTCCTCTGCAGTTCTTGCTGAACTATCATTACTATTAGGAAAAAAGGAATAGGAACAGACAAAACTTAACCTATTATACTGTGGGCTGTATATCATCACATGGAATATATTTCAAATGTATTCATTTCAGAAGTCACAGAGAATGGAGATGATAATGTGTTCTACTTTAGAGAGGACAATCCTCTGACTGAAGACTTCTGCTTGTCTGAAGACTGGTTCAGAAAGAACACACAATCTAGGAAAGTCTGCTGCAGTTTGCTTTCACCTGAAGAGAAGGGCAAGATTCTGCTCTCTCCTCTCCTCTTAAAAAAAGTAGTTTAAAACAATTTAAACATATCACTCTTTCTTTACTAACAGTTCTTCAAAGCCTGTTGGAATAATAAATAAAAAGTCTTTGTCTCCTGATGGAAGGTCAGAAAGGGAGGGGACATTCCAATCTCCCTATGAAGAGAATTTCAGAGGATAGGTGCATTCTGTTCTGGAAAATTCTAATGTCGTTGTTCAGAGAAGTGGATTAAGAGCCTCTTACATTTCCAATTTACCTGTTTTGTGTGATAAGAGTAAATGTCCAACAAAGACCAGCATGTGAAAGCCCTTATCTTCAAATAAAGATTGTCAAATACTGTCAATGAATATTTGGCAAATATTCAGCATAAAAATTAGAAGATATTTTGATGAAATATTAGTTGGCAAATTTATTTCAGCTCTTATTTCAGTCTCCTTGCTAGATAATTAAAAATCCAATGGTCTTGACAAATTCTACAAAGTTTTCAACATTTCATGATTGAACTCATTTTTCAGACAGCTTTTCTTATAGCATTTACTAATTACTGGGTAGATAGAAACTGCTATTTTATTCAATAAAAATCATTTGGTTTGTGAATGAAACTACTGTGATGACAGAACCCAGGGCAAAAGGCACAATTCTCCCTTTCATTATATTGCTAAATCATACAAAACTGATGCCATTGGTTTGCTTCTGCAGGAAAAGTGTACATTAAATATTATCCATTCCCAGTCATGCATGGAAAGAGGTTTTCAGAGCATCTAATCAACTCTGGATACCTGAAGGAGCTGATAAATAGGTCAGGCTAAGCTTTTGTAAAAATTTCTACTAGTTACTAATTACCTCAGGGATGGGATTCATATAGTGACAAGTGCTGGATTTTTTTAGTCATAATTTTTTTAAAAAATGGCTACACATAAATTTGGGAGAGTACACTCATAGAGAGCTGTGGTTGGAAGAGAATAAGAATGCTTCTCCCATATTGGAGTCCTCCTCCTTTTGTATCTTTTTCAGAGCTTTTAATGCCTGGGCCATAAAGCTGCTGCTGATTGGTTGGGAGAATTATAAAGAATAAGTACAGATTGAGCCTTCCTTATCTGGAATTTTGAAATCAAAATTTTCTAAAAACCAAAACTTTGCTAAGATAGTGACACTTTGGTTTCTGATGGCTCAATGTATACAAACTTTGTTTCCACACAAAATTATTTACAATATTGTATTAAATTGCCTTTGTATAAGTTGTATATGAAACATAAATGAATTTTATGTTTAGAGTTGGGTCCCATCTCAAACATATCTCATGTATGTATATGCAAATACAGATATTCCAAAATTCAAAATCCAAAACTTGCCTGGGCTCAAGCATTTTGGATGAGAAAGGCTTAACTTGTATTGTACAATGACCAATATGTGCACATGTTGATGCCCTAGATTGTGCTTATTGTGATGTGGAAGTGATCCTGTTCCCTTAATGTTATGTCAGTAGAATGCATCCTTTGGCATGTTCTTGAAGCTGGAAAGGCTTCAAGTACAGCCTTAGTGGCAGACTTCAGTTCTGTCATCTAAGCACCAACCCATCTAAGTACTGAGAAGCACATTAATGGAAGGTTGCACTAGCTAAAGTTTCTGAGTCTTCACCCAGGACATCCCAACATAGAATGCATTACAGTTATCTAATTGGGAGGTTACCAGTATATGAACTACTATGGCTAGGATAGTTCTATCCAGAAAAGACTGTAGCTGAAACATCAGTTGAAACTAGCAAAACACACTCTGAGCCACAAAGTCCACATTAATCTCTAGTAACATGAATGGTTGTAAGAGTACTTCCAAGCTACATACCTGCTTCTTTCTGGGGGAATTCAACCCCATCCAGGACAGGCTGTTTACTCAATTCCCAGACCCAAGAACCAACAATCCATAGAGCCTCTTTATCAGACTTCAGCTTCAGTCTATTGGCCATCACCCAGACAGTTACAGCTTCCAGACCCCCTAGCTGATTCCAATGAAAAGGAAAAGTAGAGCTTTGTGTAAATATTGAATGGCATGGAGGATAAGATAGAACCCTATAGCACTCCACCACTTGATAGACATGGGGTAAACAGAAATCCCCCAATGGTATGTTTGGAACTGGCCCTTCAGATAGGAGTGGAACCACTGCAGAAGACTGGCTCCTACTTCCATTCCATAGAACCAATAGGATACCATGATCAGCTGCATAATCACCACATTGTTAACGTTCTGGCTGTTGAAGCAATTGTTATTATACTTGGGCTGTGGGACATGTGATCTACCAAGCCAAATGCAAGTCCCTAACCATTTATGCTCGTCTACCCATTAGATGCTGATAAATATTCTGGTTTGTATACAGTCATTTCACAACTTGAATGAACATTTCTTGTGGAACATAATCTATGTGCCTTCAGACTGTTGAGGAAAGGTATAAGCTGGGGCTTGGGTTTTTCAAGAAGAAAGGGGCAATCCTGTTGTTTGACTGCAACTCTGCTCATGTGATGTTAGAGGGAACCCCTTGTTCTATCCATAGTGAGAGGCAGACTATAGATTATTATTATTATTATTATTATTATTATTAATTATTATTATTATTTAGGGGTGGTAATTGTTTGCAAAAAGTCTGGAATATTATAATACATAGCTAATAGTTGCCTGTGTTTACACTGCTGTTACAAGCTCTGGAGGCCAGGTTTATATTGGCAATAAGATCAGATGAATGAACTAACTGAATTCAGAAATGTTGTTGTTGTTAACTACCATCAAGTCAACTTCAGCTTACGGCAACCATATGAGTGAGAGACCTCCAAGTCAACCTGTCATCAAAGCTCAGCTCAGGTCTTGGAGATTCAGGCGCCCTTAATAATAATAAGAATAATAAGAATAATAATAAATTTTATTTCTAGTCCGCCCCTCTGAACAAAGCAATTGGGGCGGAATTACAACAGAAGTTAAAAACATAACAGATTAAAATATTCCCATCTATCCCTTAAATAAGTCTACCCATCTTGAATGTGGTGTTTCTCATTTCCTACTGCCTTCTGCCTCACTATTGTCTTTTCTAGTGAGCCATGTCTTCTTATGATATGATCAAAGTATGACTTCTAACAAGAGGTCAGGCTTCATTTGCTCTAGGAAGATTCCACCTCAACTTTAGGAGGAACTTCTTGACAGTAAGGACTGTTCAACAGTGGAACACACTCCCTCAGAGAGTGGTGGAATCTCCTTCCTTGGAGGTCTTTAAACAGAGGCTGGATGGCCATTTGTCGGGGATGCTTTGTTCCTGCGTGGCAGGGGGTTGGACTGGATCACCCTTGTGGTCTCTTTCAACTCTATGATTCTATGATCCATTTATTTGTCTTTTTAGCAGTCCACGGTATCCGTAGAATTCTTCTCCAGCATCATATTTCAAATGAGTTGACTTTCATCCTATCAGCTTTATTCATTGTCCAGCTTTCACAACCGTAAACAGAAAATGGAAATATGATGACACAGTCAATCATTTAGCAGTCAATTTTAAATCTTTACACTTCAGGATCTTGTCTAGTTCCTTCATAGCTGGCCTTTCAAGTCCTACCGCTTTATCACACTAGGGGGCAAACAGGATTTAAACGAGAGTTAAATGAGAGTTAAACAGGAAATGCTCTGTGATAAACATCAGGTATTTCCTGTTTAACTCTCATTTAACTCTTGTTTAAAGAAACAGAAGCTGCAAAGGAACAGTAGCTGTATGGCTCTTCAGAACATGTCTAACCCCCACTACCTTCCTTTGAGTAAATTTTAGAAATTGTTGTGGCATGGGGAGTCTTAATGGCAATCCCTGCTCGCAGGGCCTTATTCTGAGTAAAGTCTACTCAAATGAAGGATATTTGGTGAAGAGAGGAAGCTGAGGCAAAAGAGAAGGAAAATGACATGGAGAGAAAGCAGCTGCAACAGCAGAGAATGGCAGCATCAGGGATGGGAGGCAGTTGAATGTGTCCTCCTGTCTCAGGTAATTGGATAGCCTTATAGTGCCTTTGCATCCAGAGGAAGCAGGTAATAAACTTTAATAGCATTTTTCTGCTGAGAAAACGGTCATTTTGTAAAAGGACTACACCCTTTTTTTAAAAAAATGGGGATACAGTATTACAGGCTTGTGATACTCTAGGACAATCATTCCTGTTTGGAAATACTCTGGCCTAAATTTGCGCTCATAGATGTTATTTTGAGTGCCTTTCTATAAATAATGCAGGAACACAGCATGAATGGTCTAAATGCAACTTTTAAGTGGATAGACTCTGTCTTACTCTGTCTCCCTCTCTCTTTCTCACACACCCATACAACTTACACATGGTGTGCATTCATGAATGAAGTTTCTGTACATTTAATAGAAGCCAACAATTTGGAACATGAGGAATGAAAATATATCTAGCTTTTAAGAAAAACAAGATGAATAGAAGAAGAAATTGCCACAGACAAGTATATAAGCAAAATTGCATTTGTTTTAGAAGAAACTTCTTTAGATCTTTGAGTCAAGGAATGAGTACTCCCAGTTGGTACTTTCAGCCCAAGTCTCTTCTGCTCAATTAAGAGCAATAATATTTAAATTCCCCTCCATGTCTTTTATCTCTGTTGCATGGTAGTGCTGGTTTGCATTGAACTAAAATTGAAATGACCTAGGTACAAATCCCGACTCAGACATGAAGCTCTCTGGGTGATCATCAGCCATTGCTGTCTCTGAGCCTAATCTACATTCCAGAGTTGTAATGAAGAAAAATAATAGATTCATGGAGTTGTAAGGTACCACAAGGACCATCTATTCCTTGCATATATAGAGAGTTAAAGTGCACACCATTATAAATGTACAGATATAATAGAAATTGTGCCCATTGATTCCCACAGTCACATAATTCAAAATGCTTTTGAGATTGTTTGTAATAACACCCTCAGTATGTAAGTTCTTGCATTCATAGTTTGAAGAATAAGGAAGGTTGTATGGAACAAGCCTCTGTAACAATAAAAATATGTAGAAATACAGAACAGTATAGCATTATGTATTGAGCCTTAGCTTTATTACTTGTGTATGTAATATTTATACTAGTGGTCAGTGGCCAACAATGCACTCAGACCTGGCTTTAGCAAATAAATACAAGGTCCTTGTGTCCCTGACTGTGAAAATATGTGGGCAAATAAGTCCTTTCATAAACTGAATCAATATACACTATAATAAACAATTAAATATATCACATGCAGAGGAAAAAGTGAAGCAACTTTTAGAGGCTCTCTAATCAAATAAATTTATGATAAATCCAGGCATACTGGGTATTTTAAACTGGTATTTCATTTAGGAAAATATTGCAAGGGGTATTTCTGAACAGATGAAGTAGAATGCTGAGAGGTATCATGTGGAGGCTTTACTTGTTTTGTAACTACTTACCTCATATGCTGTTCTGTGAGTGGCAAAAAACAAAACAAAAAAACAACCCACTGTGACCCCAGTGTCTTTCTTGTTTGTTGGGAACACAGCATTGTTTCATTCTTCTTCTTAGCATCCATCTCCATCATCGAAGTCCACGTTTTCTCCTCCTTACCCTGTGATTTTACTTCATTTGTTGGGTCCACTTATCTTACTCTTAATGATGTCATTATGTTACCTCTGATGTACTGTGATCAGAGAAACTTGTAAATGTTGAGACACTAGAGAAAATAGAATTAGGTGGGACAATGAACAAAAAGAAGGTGAAAAATGTCAACATGAAGCAGAACAAACAGAGTAAAGGAGTACTAAATAGTATCAAAACTGTGTGAATGCTAAGAGAACTAAGTAGTCTTTCTGGACAGATTGTTTGAACTAAGATAAAAATTAAAGACTTTTCATTGAAGCTTGACCTTAAAATAAAGTAAAAAATCATGTAGTTGGATGGTACCCCAACAGCCACCTCATCCAATCATCAGCCAGTGTAGAAAAACATTATGAACATTTGCCTTCCAGATGTTTTGGTGTACATCTTCCATCAACCTCACTCATCATACCCAATAATAAGGGTTGTGGAAGTCCAAAGCATCTAGACAACAAAGAGTTTTTCATTTCTTCTTTAAAGCAAAATGGGTCCAAAGAGTATTTGACACAAAAGTATCAAAAGATGAGCCAGAGTTAGAATGGAATAAAAATTGTAAGTGTACAATGAACAATGGTACATAGTATCCCTAGTTCTATCAGTGAGACCTGAGTCCAGTTGCAGCAAAGGACTGCAATAAAATAAATAAATAAATGACAGCCCTACCCCACCACCAACCTCAGGAATATATGATCATCCTGTCGTAATAATTTGCTCATCAAACCTCTCTGCAAATCTGAACAATGTAATTTGGGCTTTCAGAAAATGAGAACATTTTGAAACTGATTCTCTTTATGAAGCTCTGAATGCCCAAAATGCCTATAGAATAAAATAATCTAAAATAGTTTCAATGTGGAAATGTCAAATGAAAGAGATTGACTTTTGATTGATGTAAAAGTTCTCATTTTGACATTCAAAACACCAATAAGTTGACATTTTAAACAACAAATGAAACAACATGGCATCTTAAAAGTGAAACCAATTTTCATTTGATTGCAGTGTTTTAATTCAAAATGAAAATTTCTTGGAGAGGTGCCCTTTTTTTCTGGGATTTATATTTTCTTGTGATCTCTCCTGTATGCAGCTTTCACAATTCAATGGTCATATTCCAACCTACAGCCAGTCTTTTTCTTTCCCTGCCTTGAATAACTATTACCAATAGCTATTTTTAATATTTTGTATAATTTCATCATAGTTGATATTATCCAAACACCACAAGAATCAAAAGAGAAATGTTGAAGGCTCATCAGCAATTTAGAGAACCTACTCTGAAATGAGAAAATACTGCTTGAAAAAAACAAATATAACTGCTTAAGAACATGTACTTACTTTAGTTAAACATGCCTATAACTAAATCCATAGAAGTTTGATCAATTTCAGGAGACAAATGGGATAAAATATGACAAAACTGATATTGGGCAACTTCTAACAGGACAAATTCTGTGGGTGATAATATAGCTTTCTCTTTTGAGTGGAGAAAGATTTGCTAGTTACAGGAGTGATGTTAACACCAATTGTAAAGAAATGCTTCATTTCTGCCCCAGTGCAAAGCCTTGAGATACACAAATGCAGATAAACCAGTTAACAAGACGTTTCTGCCTGCCTCTACACATTAGTGATGGGTGAATTGACCCTCTCTTACTATGTAATGTATTTATCACAGTACAAATCCAATGTTAGAAGCTCAAACCAAAGATCTATGCTGTTAGAAAAAATTGAAATCTCTTTTCTTTTGTAAATGTACACCACCAAAGGACATCTTGTATATGTAGTGTGCACATAATATGAGGTTTTTTTATCTGATTGTTATGACATCTTGAAACATTGCGCTTTGGGGGGGGGGGGGTTATCATATGTGCTTATCATGTTTACTACTGGATCTTGTTTATGGTAGTATACTGATACTGAGTCACAAGCAGAGTGTCTGCAGAACCAGCACAAGAAGAAACAGAAGCAGAAATACCTGTACATTGCAGAACTTGCCAATGCTGTCAAAACTGCTTCAGTATGTTAACCATGCAGACCAGACAGACACAGGATATATATATTAATTAATAATCAACCTGTTTTAAGTCTCAAAATATTTAACTTCATAGGTAGAGATCCTATTGAATGCTGGTCATCAGCACTGAAAGACTGAATTGCTATGTCCAACTCAGTGGGTGCATCAGTTAGCAAAGAGGAGACATACACATGTGCAGTAAGGTCTAACATGTGCCATTGCCCAAGTGGCAAAAATCTCAAAGGTAATGATCCATTGTAAAAAAATAAATTCAATTCAATAGGAGCGTCGTCATCAAATCCAAATCAAATTCATGTATTTGAAAATTGCAAACCTAATTCAACATTAATAATAACAAATTTTGAGTTCCAGCAGCATCACTACTTTATATTCACATGATCACAGAATTTCTCTTTTAGCTATGAAAGAGTTTCTCCTGAGACTGTGGGTACAGAATGTGGGTAAAATAAACACATTGGAAGTGGTCTAGTACCAATTTAGATTTGTTCATGTAGCTCTCCAAGGATTCAGGCAGAGACTGACACATCACCTCTTATCCAATCCATTTGAATGTCAGTGGTGGGACTCTTAATACTGAAGGGCACTTTGCCATTGTTCCCTACCACAGAGATATAATGGAAAGACAGTGGTTCACCAATAGTCTTCCAAGGTTGTTCTCACTTTCTACAGGTGTGATGTTAAGAAATACTAATTTCCTCTGCTTGATTATATACCAGTAATAGTATCATGCCTAAAAAGGATGTGTTAAAATGGTATGAATGACAGATGATAATGCACAACATGAATGGTCAGCTGGCAGCATGCATGCCAGAGACAGCAAGACACAATGGCACACATAAATGGGACAAAGGCAGCTTTTGTATCTGTCTGTGCCATAGATTAGGCCTTACATTCCTATCTGAATCTTATACACTGTGTTATTGCCCATTCTCCAGTACAAGATGAGCAAACCTACAGCAAGGCAAGGAGTGATTATGCCTATATATTGTAATTTTAACTAAACTGTCACTCTGCTGTAACTGAAACTCAATTGATGTCATTCAGATTGAAAAGAGTGAAGAATTATACCCCACATCATCTATATGAGTCCCCCCCCCCCAAAAAAAAAACTTGACAAGGTGCTTCATGCTGTTCTCTTTACTGAAATTGGATGTGATTTAATTGGAGAGGTAGCAGATTGGTTGCATGTGTTCCTGACAATCTTTAACAGCAGAGGTATCTTGTCTAAGGTGTGGTGTTGCTTTGTGCCCTTGGCAGATCTGGTTTGGAGAGTGGTGTCTGACAAATACTAATGCTGAAGTGAGCCACATTTCGGTGTGACTGTTTGCCTCCCTGATGTCTCTTGTCTGTATAGAAAATATTTATTGGGTCAATTTGGGCTTTTCTCTTTTACTGTGTGTTATACAATAAGAACATCCATTATTCAAGATGTCTTCTTTTATTCCTGCCCAACACCAAGGAAACACTTGCAGTAGAACTCAGATGTGAACACAAGGTTCATATTAAATTTGATCTCATCATTCAGAAGCATTTTATGCCAGCCTTCTCTGGCATGAGAACATGACATATAAGCTTCTATAAAGCTTATATAAAGCAGCTTCTATAAAGCAAACATGATTTTTAAAGAATTGATTACAAAAGTTGGTCTTAACTGAAATTTGCTTGAGTCACAATGGCTATGTGGAGTGATGACACAATGGAGACCCTTTCTCTGACCGTTAATTGCATAGATACATAAACTCATTCTCTCCTGGTGTAGAAAGTATGTGGAAAATATACATGCCTCCTTAATTTTACTGTTTTTAGCCCATTTAACCTATTTTAGTGCTATTGTAAGCCACCCTGAGATGTCTTGATATGGAGGAAGGGTATAAATGTTTTAATGAAGAAATAAACAAGCATATGGCCACAAGGAGTTGTTCACATGATGTATCCTCACCTCACACCACAATTTGCAACCCCACCTTTTACAGTATCACCATGATGCTTGCTACTCCATATGCCACTGTTGCATTGGCAGGAAGTAGACTGGAACATCAGGACCTTTGTAAATGTCCACCTATAGGAATCTGAATCCCTTTATACCCTTGTCCTTTCTGCCCTTACTGCCAAACACATATCTATTCCCAGGTGGTTTGAGAGTGCTTGGAGAGCAAAGAAAGATATTACAGCACTCTCCCAGTGACAGCCTACAACAACAACAACAACAACAACAACAACAACAACATTTATTTATTTGTATGTCCCGCCTTTCCTTCAGATCAAGGCGGGATTACAGCAATAAACTATACACAATACAGTCAGCAATAATAAAGGCGGCAAATAATAAAGACAAAAACCTAATGCATCATCATATATATACCTACAATATCACAAATATTCACAATATCACCTATGCATAACATCAATACAAACTTGTACAATACAATATTAACAAGCAGTTTACAATATAAACATAATCATTTACAATTACAATACCATTAAAACAAGCATAGGTTAATCAGATTAATCCCAAAGTCCTCCATGAATGGTAAAGATGTTCCGGCGCTGGCGCTGTTGGGAAGGGAGCAAGCTGGCATTTTATGGAGTGCTGCTCCCACCAGCCCTCCACCCTCCCAAAGTCAAAAAGGTGTTCAGCACCTTAGCTCAACACGTAGGAAGACATGGGCTATAAGCAGGCGGTGTGACCAGCCTTACCCACTGGGATAGTAGGGTAAGGCCAATCATATCTCCAATATCATTCTATGTGACAAGATAATCCAAGTTGACCATGGGAGAGGTTAGTGAGGTGGTGAATCTGTTTCAGCTTTTAGCCCCAAATTTTAAGGAGCTATCCCAGGTGCTAAATATATTGTGAGATAGGATTCAGTGCCTTTGATAGACGTTTTAAAGTTTGAACTAAAATACAGAGCATAATCATAGCATCTCTGGTATGGAAGCCACCATTCACCACCTAGGGGCTACTCATATTTTGCATGCCTGCTGAGAAAAAATAATGCCATAGTGAAAAAGTGATGACAACTTGCAGAGAAGTTGTAGGACACGTGTGTTATATGTTGGACCTCTCAATGACATCAACAACAACATTTTAAGATTGTGCTCGGATTGTAAACAGATAACAATGAACTTGATGGCCTGACTTGAACTAAGTCAATATGTATTCTTATAAACCTGTAGTACATATACCACAGAACAACTCCTTACTTACCCACATTCAGCAGCAAATAGGAAATATAATGAGACATTCATCATCCCTAGATAAGTACAAAGAACCAGATCAAAAACAAAAACAAAAAAAACACCAGAAGACACAGCAAAGCTTCTTGCTCAAGCCAAAAGTTACTGAACTAGGATGTTCTCTTATATTGTTCCCTGTCCAGGAGGAACCAGGGTAGTCAGCCTACCCAGCCTAGGTAGAATCAATCCAAAAGGTTTTTATTTAGAATCTGTAGTGACATGATTTGCCACTCGAGACAGTGATCACTGGTCAGCAGTTCCAGATTCTTTACTGAGGAGTTATAGGGATTCAACTTATCACATGGTGCAGTTGTCAGCAGTTCCTGAAACCAGTCTGCAAACTCTGACATCCACAATTCTACTCAACATCAAAGAGCTTAGACATATTAGAAACTGAGCTGAAGTCTAGTGGGTCCTATTTGAGGAATTGTCTAAAACTTTGGGGATGTATTCACAAATTAATCAAATCTCTTTGGTCTGGAATTCTATCAGTGGTCATCATCCAAATTCCTACCTAGATGGATTTCCTAGTGCTTCAAAGAGACACCAGTGAAGCCATGTTCCAGGTAAAGAATACACAATGTTACAGTCCAGACTCCTTTTCATTGCTCCCTAGTGTGAAAGGTTTTCAAAGAAAACTGGCATGTTGCTTTGCAAAGAAGCAACAGCAGTGAAAGGAAGAGGTCAGTTGCAGTGGGATTTGGGCAAAAGAAAAGAAAGACACATTTACAATTCTGTCAGATGCTGGAGAAAATGAGAAATGAAGCTGAGCTAGAATTTGATTCCAGCTCTGCATTCTGCTCTCCCCCCTCCCCTATCGCTTATACTGAAGATGTATATCTCTTTCCCTTTCTTTCCTCTCAAAGCATTGCACAATGTGTTGAGTAAAAGGAATCTAAATGACAGACCCATGTTTTGGGTTTGGTTGTTTTTTGTTTTGTTTTTTGCACATGTGCAGAGTCTCAGTATTAGTGACTGTCATGCTATCCTGAGAATATTGTTTTCTACATATAATGCACAAAAAAGGCAAAACAGAACCCAGAAGGAACCAAATTGAGAATATCAGAGTTTCTGCAATATGTCTAGAACCTGAAAGTATGGTCACTATTTTGTAACATTTATCTGGCCCTAATGAATAAACCTTGCCCCAGGACGAAACCTTGCTCCAGGACCAAACTTCCATATGAGGATGGAAGATGCAGAGCTATTAGAGAATCTGGGAAGGAACTTTAAGGTTTAAGATGGTTTTCACATGCCCTGTCATTCTATTTTTTCATAACTTGTGCAAGGGAGGGATCAAGTTGAAATACAACAGAACTTTAGACCAGAAAACTATGAGGATGGAGCAGTGAGTGAGATCTGCAGGGCTCCTAAAGGGTGTTCTTTATATTAGTTAAATGGTAGGTTCTCCTGATCACCCTGGATGCCTGTTGGGAAGAGCAGTACTTCCTAAAATACTTCCTTAAAAAGAGTTATGTAGTGTATGCATCAGTAGCATATAAGATTTTCATTTAGTCACAGGGCTTAATTTTAAGCCACAAGATATCAGCAGGGATATTGCAACTGGACAGATTATCATCTCATCTCTTCTGCCAGTAGAAGGGCATGGTCCAGGAAGGGAGAAGAAAATAGCAGATGTCAACAACTGGCTCCGCAGATGGTGTCGCTGAGAACGATTTGGATTCTTAGATCATGGGCTGTGATTCCATGAGGGGGGACTTCTGGCAAGAGATGGGCTGCATCTCATGCCAGTTGGCAGAAACGCTTTTGCCAAAGGTCTGGAGAATCTTATCAGGAGGGGTTTAAAATAATAATGATGATGATGATGATAATCTTTATTTCTAGCTTGCTCCTCTGTGGAACACAATAGGAGAGGGGTACAGCAAAATTAAAACATACAAATTAAAATAATTCAACAACCCATTCCCACCCACCCCTTAAAAATAAATTAAATTAACAATGATTAAAACCAACCGCAAAATTTAAAAACCATATACATCCTTGACAAAGTTCTTAAACGAGGAATGGGATAGCAACCAAGCAAGGGGTCAGATCCAATCAATGGATCCAGTTTTGGAGCCAGAATCTAAGAAGTTTCAGGAAAGGCTGAGTTATGTGGGGAAGGGGGACAGCATTCTGGAAGGCAAAAGGGCTAGAAAAAATAGTCAAAGTGACATAGAAGGAACAAGGCAAACAGGGCAAGGACCCAACAATAGGAGGCAAAAAAAAAAAAAAAAACGTGCACAGGCAGCAAGTAAAGGGGACACATGGTCTTCAATGTCTCTACACTATTGCACAGAGTATGGGAAATAAGCAAGATGAACTTGAACTCCTAGCACAACAAGGGAAATATGATATAATAGGCATCACTGAAACCTGGTGGGATGAGTTTCATGATTGGAATGTAGAAATAAAGGGGTATAACCTTTTTAACAGAAACAGGCCAAACAAGAAAGGAGGAGGAATAGCATTATATGTGAGGGATATTTTCACCAGTGAAGAGATCCAGGACATCAATACTGGAAGCCAGGTGGAGAGCGTCTGGATAAAAACTAAAGGAGAGGGAAACAACAGGGATCTTACTGTGGGGGTCTACTACAGACCCTCAACTCAGGCAGTGAAATTGGACGATGCCTTTCTAGAACAGATAATCATACACTCAGATAGGAGAAATATAGTAGTGATGGGTGACTTCAACAATCTGGATATTTGCTGGAAATCAAATTCTACCAAATCCTCAAGGTCTAGCAAATTCCTCACTTGTCTGGAAGACAATTTCATTCTCCAAAAGGTGGAAAAGGCAGCAAGGGAGTCAGCTATTTTAGATCTGATCTTAACCAACAGGGATGACCTAGTTAATGGGGTTCAAGTGGTTGGATCCTTAGGTGGGAGTGATCATGTTCTTCTGGAGTTTGTTATACAGTGGAAGGGAAAAGCCAGGCATAGTCAGACACACATTCTAGACTTTAGGAGAGCTGATTTTAGTAAACTTGGAGAAATACTGGGGTGATCCCATGGTCAGGAATACTAAAAGAGAAGGGAGTTCAAGAGAGATGGGAGTTCCTCAAAAGGGAGGTACTGTAAGCACAATTTCAAACAGTTCCAATGAGGAAGGAAAATGGGAGATGTCTGAAGAAACCAGGATGGTTGACTACGGAACTTTCAACTTCTCTAAGTTTTAAATGGAACTAGTATAAGAAATGGAAAAATGGGGAAATCACCAAAGAGGAATTCAAACAAATAGCAAGCACTTGTAGGGATAAAGTCAGAAAAGCTAAAGCGCAGAATGAAGTCAGGTTTGCTAGAGAGGTTAAGAACAATAAAAAGGGCTTTTTGGGTATGTCCACAGCAAAAGGAAGAAGAAGGAATTGGTAGGGCCACTGTGTGGTGAAGATGGCAAAATGCTAACAGGGGACAAAGAAAAGGCAGAATTACTCAACACCTTTGCTTCAGTCTTCTCAAAAAAGGCAAAGGGGATTCAACCTGAGGACAATGGAGCAGAGGACAGAATAGGAAAACTCCAACAAAGTAAAGAGATAGTACGGGTATACCAGTTTAAGCTAAATGAATACAAGTGTACAGGACCAGATGAACTATAATCCAAGGGTGTTAAAAGAACTGGCAAATGTAATATCGGAACCATTGGCAATAATCTTGGAGAACTCCTGGAGAACAGGAGAAGTCCCAGCAGACTAGAGGAGGGCAAACATTGCCCCCAAATTCAAAAAGGGGGAAAAAGAGGATCCCAACAATTATCATGCAGTTAGTCTGACATCAATTCCAGGAAAGATTGTGGAGCAGATCCTTAAAAAGATAACTTCTTAATCACAAAAAGTCAACATCTGTTTCAGAGAAACAAGTAATGTCAAACAAATCTGATCTCCTTTTTTGAGAAAATTACCAGCTTAGTAGATGAAGGGAATGCTGTGGATATAGTAGATCTTGATTTCAATAAGGCCTTTGACAAAGTCCCCCATGACATTCTTGCAAACAAGCTTGTAAAATGTGGATTAAACAAGGTAACCATTACATGGATATGTAACTGGTTGACTGGCCGCACCCAAAAAGGTGCTCAACAATGGTTCCTTTTCATCCTGGAGAGAAGTAACAAGTGGGGTGCCACAGAGTTCTGTCCTGGGTCCAGTGCTTTTCAATATCTTTATTAATGACTTGGATTACAGTATTGGGGGCCTAGTTATCAAATTTGCAGATGACACCAAATTAGGAGTAGCTAATACCCCAGAGAACAGGATCAAAATTCAAAATGACCTGAATAGACTAAAAAGCTGGGCCAAAGCTAACAAAATGAAATTCAAGACAGAGAAATGTAAAGTTCTGCACTTAGGGAGGAAAAATGAAATGCACAGATATAGGATGGGGACCTGGCTGAATGAGACAACATGTGAAAAGGATCTAGGAGTCCAAGTAGACCAGCAGCTAAAAAGGCCAATGCAATTTTTGGCTGCCTCAGTAGAAGTATATTGTCTAGATCAAGGGAAATAATAGTGCCACTATATTCTGCTTTGGTCAGGTCCCACCTGGAATACTATGTCCAGTTCTGGGCACCACTATTCAAAAAGGATGTTGGGAAACTGGAGTGGGTCCAAAGGAGGGCAACTAAAATGTTGAAGGGTCTGGAAACTATGCCCTATGAGGAATGCCTTAGGGCGCTGGGGATGTTTAGCCTGGAGAAGAAGTTAAGACGTGATATGATAGCCCTGTTTAAATATTTGAAGAGATGTCATATTGAGGAAGGAGCAAGCTTGTTTTCTGCTGCTCCAGAGATTAGAACACAGAACAATGGATGCAAATTGCAGGAAAAGAGATTCCACCTAGAAGTTAGGAGGAACCTCCTGACAGTAAGGGCTGTTTGATGATGGAACACACTCTGTCAGAGTGTAGTGGAGTCTCCTTCTTTGGAGGTCTTTAAGCAGAGGCTGGACGGCCATCTGTCGGGGATGCTTTGATTGGGAGTTCCTGCATGGCAGGGGGTTGGACTGGATGGCCCTTGTAGTCTCTTCCAACTCTACGATTCTATGACTGTATGGACAATCAGACCAATTTCCCCATGCAAAGTTTATCTTTCCCCTCCCCACTGGATCTAGTCCTATACTGATGATTGATGAAAATGTAGCCTATTTCAGTGGTTCTCCAGGTATTTTAGACTTTAACTCCCAGAAGTTCAGCAAGCATGTTCAATTGGAAAGGATTCTGGGAGTTGAAGTAACACACATGTGGAGGACCTAAGATTGAGAACCACTGACTTATTTAATTGTGACATCTAGTTCTTCTACTGGAAAGGTAATGCACCAATGTGACTTATGCAGTGCATATTAATTTACAGGTCTTTAACACATCAGTCAAAATCTATACTCAGTTGAACTAAATGAACACCATGCCCAAAATCTATGGATTATTGCTGCTGGCATTTTTGTGAGAGTCCTGGCAGATATTTCTTTCCCTTTAGTGTTAGATGGCTCCATCTAGGATATTAGATTATCTGTTACTACAAAGAAATATGAATGTATCCTATGCTGATACCCATATCATAAGTTTAAAAGCACCTTATAGTTACTGGTGAGCTGCAACATTTGTTGTACAGAACAGCAAAGAGAGAAAATGTGAGTTAGCTGAATCAGTGTGTTAGATGGTTCAAGGTTTATCTCTGATAAAATGAAGATTTTTTTCCTCTAGGGTTCACACAGGAGTCTGCCCCACATCTCTCTAAAAAAGCATGGCCAGCTATTTTGGAAAATTAACATGGATCAAAAGTTTCTTAATCAGATGGAAAGACATCACAAGTTTTGTCTGCTATTAACAAGTAGGGTTGGATAGAAGTGAAAGAAAATGATTTATTCTCAAGCTTTCAAATGTGCTTCAGTGCCTTACAGCTATTCACAAAACGAGGGAGGGAAAGAGAAAGAGAAAAAGATGGACACCACTGTCATTGTCTCTGTCTTGGGGGGGGGGGGACTCCTGTCCCTTTTGTAAGAGTGTCATTAACAATATTAAAACCATCTCTATTAGAATAAGCTTCTGCCAGATATACTGTAAATATGTCCTTTTCTAATGGAGTTACTGTTGTAAATAAGCTTCTCAGTGATGTATGACAATGTTTTCAGTAATTCTTCCCAGATACATCCTGGGCACCATTAGCCATTGAATAAAGAGTGCCCAGGGATGTGATGGGTGTAGCTCACCAGCTGATTCACTGCCAATAAGTTAATAAGCCAGTACTGCAGAAGTTGTAACCCATCTGAGGTTTGCCAGGAGGCAGCTGAGATCTCCACTGTCTTAGTAAGCACCACTAATATAGCTGGCTGCCTTTACAGGCTTGACAGGTGGCATCAAGAACAGAGGTGACCAAATCCCTTGTATCTAATTAGGTAGTACTTGCCTTCAGCTGTACCATGAAACTGACAAAGGGGTAAAATGAATAAATCTATGTAGCCTAAAGTTTGTTCTAACTTATATAAGACACTTCTAATGGGATACAAAGTCAAACATCTAGGAGCCAAACTTTATTAATTAATGTATTTATTTCTTAGACTCCTCTACAAGGAGTTTGTGTGATACCCTTCTTGGTTCATTTTCATTATACTGGAAACCTATAGAATTAGCATTCCCATTTATCCAAAATTCTGTTTATCCAAAATAAGATGTAACTTGCCTTTTCCATCTCTTACCATTAGCATGGCATGACAAGGTTGTTTTGTTGTTGTTGCTGCTGCTGTTGTTCTTGTTGTTACAATTGTCCATTGGTATCTGCTGGGGTTTGGTTCCAGTGCCCCTGTGAATACCAAAATCTGTGGATGCTCAAGTCACATTATACACAATAGAATAGTTAAATGGCGTCTTTTATATAAAATGGCAAAATCATGGTTTTCCTTTGCATTTTTTTTAAAAAAATATTTTCAAGCTGTGGATAGTTAAATCCATGGATAAAGAATTCATGGATACAGAGGGCTATTACAAACTGCAGAATCCTCTAACCAATATAGTTACTGTACCATGCTTGCTGGGGGAGTTTACATGCTGTAGTAAAAAAAAAGTATTCATATTAAGTATGAATGAAGTCTTGTATTCTACATACTGAGAAAGCTTTTGGGCTGATTTCTTTCCTAATTCATAGAGCATTTCATTTTTCTTCAATTGCAGAACTGATGTGAAACTATGCTTGGATAAAAATGATTTTATCCTTAACATACCCCTATATAATTTATATATTAGAATAAGCTTGATCATTTGGATTATAAACTCCACCCACCCTTTGAGCTGTTGCCAGCCACTCATGATGGTCTAATCTGTACTGCAGAATTAATACAGCAGGACACTACTTTAGCTGTCATGGCTTCATCCTATGGAATTCCAAGATTTGTAGTTTGTTGGAGCACCCAAGCTTTCTGACAAAGAAGGCTAAATATCAGAGGTATAAATCGACAAGGGGGGGGGAGGTGGGCGAAGGGGGGGTTGCGTTGGTCCATAAAGATATCTTATCTTAATAAAGATATTGAATAGCACTGGCCCAGGACAGAACCCTGTGGGACCCCACTGGTCACTTCTCTCCCAGGATGAAAAGGAAACATTGTTGAGCACCCTTTGGGTGCGGCCAGTCAACCAGTTACAAATCCATGTAACAGTTACCTTGTCTAGTCCACATTTTGCAAGCTTGTTTGCAAGAATGTCATGGGGAACCTTGTCAAGGGCCTTAGTGAAATCAAGATATAATATATCCACAGCATTCCATTCATCTACCAAGCTGGTAATTTTAACCTGAATAGACTAGAATATTGGAACCATTGGCAATATTCTTTGAGAACTAATGGAGAACAGGAGAAGTCCCAGCAGACTGGAGGAGGGCAAACCTTGCCCCCATCTTCAAAAATGGGAAAAAAGAAGATCCCAACAATTATCAGGCAGTTAGTCTGACATGAATTCCAGGAAAGATTCTGGAGCAGATCATTAAACAGATAACTCCATAATCACAAAAAGTCAACATGGGTTTCAGAAAAACAAGTCATGTCAGACAAATCTGATCTGATCTGATCTGATCTGTTTTTTTGTGTTGGTTTTTTTTTTTGAGAAAATTACCAGCTTGATAGATGAAGGGAATGCTGTGGATATAGTATATCTTGATTTCAATAAGGCCTTTGACAAGGTTCTGCATGACATTCTTGCAAACAAGCTTGCAAAATGTGGATTAGACAAGGTAACCGTTACATGGATTTGTAACTGGTTGACTAGCCGCACCCAAATGGTGCTCAACAATGGCTCCTTTTCATCCAGGAGAGAAGTGACCAGTGGGGTCCCACAGGGTTCTGTCCTGGGCCCAGTGCTGTTCAACATCTTTATTAATGACTTGGATGACAGTATTGGGGGCCTAGTTATCAAATTTGCAGATGACACCAAATTAGGAGGCGTAGCTAATACCTCAGAGGACAGAATCAAAATTCAAAATGACCTGAATAGACTAGAAAGCTGGGCCAAAACTAACAACATGAAATTCAATACAATTAGGGAGGAAAAATGAAATGCACAGATATAGGATGGGAGACACCTGGCTGAATGAGACCACATGTGAAAGGGATCTAGGAGTCCAAGTAGACTGCAAGTTGAACATGAGTCAACAGTGTGATGCAGCATCTAAAAAGGCCAATGCAATTTTAGGCTGCATCAATATAAGTATTGTGTCTCGATCCAGGGAAGTAATAGTGCCACTGTACTCTGCTTTGTACAGGCCCCACCTGGAATACTGTGTCCAGTTCTGGGCACCACAATTCAAAAAGGATGTGGAGAAACTGGAGCAGGTCCAAAGGAGGGTGATTAAAATGTTGAAGGGTCTGGAAATCATGCTCTATGACGAATGACTTAAGGAGCTGAGGATGTTTAGCCTGGAGAAGAGAAGGTTAAGAGGTGATATGATAGCCCTGTTTAAATACTTGAAGAGATGTCACATTGAGGAGGGAGCAAGCTTGTTTTCTGCCGCTCCAGAGAACAGGACCCGGAACAATAGATGCAAGCTCCAGGAAAAAAGATTCCACCTCAACATTAGGAAGAACTTCCTGACAGTATAGGCTGTTTGACAATGAAACACACTCCCTCGGAGAGTGGTGGAGTCTCCTTCCTTGGAGGTATGTAAACAGAGGCCGGATGGCCATCTGTCAGGTATGCTTTGATTGGGAGTTCCTGCATGGCAGAGGGTTGGACTGGATGGCCCTTGTGGTCTCTTCCAACTCTATGATTCTATGATCTTCATGTTGACCAGGAAACCTATCTGGCAAACAGCCCACATTGAATATATTTACCTGACCTTGAGGACTAGGGACAGTTTGGGGAGTCTGTTGGTCTTCCATCCACCCTGTCGCTCAACAGACTCCTGGGCCAAGTTGACACAGCTGGTCTTGGAGCTGATGCTGGAGTCTCCCAGACTTCTTGTCTTAGGGGACCTCAAATTCCCTTTGAGTCCAGTTCTTCAGATCTGACAGGTGCAGCTCAGGAATTCATGTCTTCCATGGCTTCCATGGGCCTGTCCCAATTAGTCTCAGGTCCAACGCTTTGTGCAGGTAACACACTCAATATGGTTTTCAGTACGGATGAGAAAAATCCATGGGCAGAGGTGATTTGCATCTCTGCTCAGTCATGGATGGACCATTTTCTCGTCAAGGTGAGACTGAAGGCTACTACCCAGATCCCCCTTAGGGGTGGAGGATCTATTAGAATGGTCCACCCCAGAAGGCTGATGGAACCTAAATGGTTCTAGGAAACCCTAAAGGGTTTTATGGTTGGGAACAGTGGTGATTCTGTTGATGCCCTGGTTTATACCTGGGATAACGACCTTACCAGGGCTATAGACAGTATTGTTACCAAGCATCCTTGCCAGTTCACATCAAATAGAAAACCATGGTACAATCAAGATCTTTGGAAAATGAAGTGTACTGCGCAATGGCTACAGTGCCGTTGGGGAAACCATCGTTGCTTGCCTGACAAAATACTCCATAGTGATTTTTTGTGTTCCTATGGAGTGGTGATTGATGCAGCAAAGAATTCATTCTATGCTGCACGAATTGCATCTGCAAGGTCTCATCCAGCAGAGTTATTCAGGGTGGTTAGGGAGCTGTCTCAGCTACCTCCCACCCTGAATCCGTTATTGAAACCATCTAAACCCTGCTATGATGCTTTTAATGACTTTTTTGCAGACAAAATTTCTCAGATAAGGGATGATCTGGATGCGGGCATTGAGGCAGAAATAATAAGAGAGGTGTCCAGTGAATCTGTGGACTCTGTTAAACTGGATCAATTCGAGCTTGTAAATACCAATGAAGTGGACAAGCTCCTTGGAAGTGTTAGGAAAACAATGTGCCCTCTCAATCCCTGACCATCATGGATTACTGCCTTGGGGGGGGGGGATGCAGTAAAAACACTGCTTCAGTCCATAATTACTGCATCTTTCAGGAAGTGGAAATTTCCATCTAAATTGAAGCAAGCGATTGTTAAACCGCTCTTAAAGAAACCCTCCCTGGACCCCCTGGTGAGAAACAACTATAGACTGGTCTCCTTACTACCATTCCCGGGCAAGCTGATTGAGGGAGCAGTGGCCTTCCAGCTCTAGGCAGTCTTGGATGAAGCCGATTATCTGGACCCATTTCAAACCGGGTTCAGGGTGGGATACAGAGTTGAGTCTGCCATGGTCGCCTTGGTTGAGGATCTCTGTCTGGGCATTGACAGGGGAAGTGTGACCCTGTTGGTGCTCTTGGACTTTTCAGCGGCATTCGATACCATTGACCATGCTATTCTTCTGGAACTCCTGAGGGAGTTAGGTATCAGGGACACTGTATTGCACTGGTTCCAGTCCTACCTCTCAGAAAGATTCCAGATTGTGTCACTTGGCAACAGTTGTTCGTCCAGGAGGGAGCTCAAGTCGGGTGTCCCTCAAGGAGCAATTCTGTTGCCAATGCTATTCAACATTTAAATGAAGCTGCTGGGAGAGATCATCCAGAGACATGGGGTGCAGTGTTATCAATATGCCGATGACACCCAAATATACTTCGCTATGACTCTGACTGTTGCAGTGACTAAGGATGGCATCTCTCCTCTGGATGCCTGCCTTGGATTGGCAATGGGCTGGATGGGGGGAAACCAGATCCGATTGAATTCAGAGAAAATGGAGGTACTGGCGATAGGTTCCCTAGGCCCAGGGGCACAGACTTGTCAACCAGTCCTGGGCGGGGTCATACTTCCCCTAAAGGATGAGGTTTGCAGCTTGGGTGTACTCCTGGATACATCTTTGCAGCTGTCATCTCAAATAGATGCAGCTGCTAGGAGTACTTGGTATCAACTTCAGTTGATACACAAACTGTGCCCACACCTGGACCAAAAGGACCTTGAAGCAGTGGTACTTGCACTAGTAATCTCTTGTTTAGATTTCTGTAATGCCCTCTACAATCGGAGCGGGGTACAACAAAATTAAAAAGTCATAAGATAAAACAATTCCAATAACCCACTATCTCACCTCCCACCTCTTAAAATTAAATTAAACTATCATTAGTTAAAACCAAACAGACAAATTTAAAAACAATACATTAGCCCAAAAAACAACCATTCCTTGAGCACCGTAGAACTATGGCATCTGGGGTCAAAGTGTTGGGAACTGGCAGGAAAAACAAACCTAGTTTCGGAGCCAGGAGATTAAAAAGTTTCTGGGAAGGCCTGCCAGAAGAGATGCGTCTTTTTAGCTTTTTTAAAGCAGTCAAGCAACGTAATAGACAGATCTCGTCCAGCAGGCCATTCCATAGCCTTGGAGCAGTTGCAGAAAAAATCCTCTGGGAGGTCTGCAACAGCCTAGTTTTCATAGGCTGCAGCAGGTTCCTCCCAGAGGACTGAAGCATGTGGGGGGGGGGGATCATACGGGGAGAGGTGGTCCTTGAGATAAGATGGCCAAGCCATGTAGGGCTTTAAAGGTTAAAACCAACACCTTGTACTGTGCCTGGAAACTAATGGGCAGCCAGTGGAGAGACTTGAGCATGGGTGTTATGAGCTCTCTCCTGGATGTTCCAGTAACAACCCTGGCTGCCATGTTTTGGACCAATAGAAGTTTCCGGGTTAGGCACAAGGGTAACCCCAAGTAGAGTGCATTGCAGAAGTCCAAGTGTGAGGTTACCAAAGCATGTACCGCAGATTCCAAATCCTTCCTGTCCAGGAAAGGGCACAGCTGGCGTATCAGCCGAAGCTGATAATAGGAACTCCTGACTGTCGCATTCACCTGACTAGCCATGTGAAGCGAGTCCAGAAGTACCCCCAGACTGAGAACAGAGTCCTTAGAGGAAAGTGTGACTTCATCGAGGACTGGAAGTTGTATTCCCAAACCTGGTTTTGGGCCTGTAACTGTTAGCACCTCCGTTTTGTCTGGATTTAGTTTCAATCTGTTTTTCCTCAACAAATCTATTACCGCTTCAAGACAGTCATGAACAGGAAAGACACCATCTGAAGTCTGAGCTGTCAATCTGGTCATGGAGTGATATATCTGAGTGTCATCAGTGTACTGAAGACACTGAGCTCCATGCCTCCGAATGATCTCACCCAGCGGCTTCATATAGATGTTAAATAGCATAGGGGACTGGATGGCACCCTGAGGGATGCCACAATTAAGCTCGATTTTGGAAGAACAACTGTCCCTGAGCCTCACCCTTTGGGATCTACCAGAGAGAAAGGAGCAGAACCACTGCAAAGCAGTGCCTCCAATTGCCAACTCCCTCAGCCGATCCAAAAGGATGGAGTGATCTATAGTATCGAAAGCCACTGAGAGATCCAAGAGCACCAGCAGGGTCACACTACCCCTGTTGATACTCAAGCGGAGGTCGTCGATCAGAGTGACCATGGCAGTCTCAACTCCATGTCCAGTCCTGAAGCCAGTTTGAAATGGATCGAGATAATTGGTTTCATCCAAGACAACCTGGAGTTGGGAGGCGACTGCTCTCTCGATCACCTTGCTCAAAAAAGGTAGGACACTGGTCTGTAGTTGTTCTGGTCCAGGGGGTCAAGGGAGGGCTTTTTGAGGAGGGGCTTCACTGCCACCTCTTTCAAACAGGATGCCTTCCCTAAATGATGCATTGATCGTATCCCAAAGGAATACCCTCAATGCGTCTCCCCTGGATGACCAGCCAAGATGGACAAGGATCAAGAGGGCAGGTTGTTTTCCTCATGCTTCCAAGGAGCTTGTCCACGTCATCGGTACTCACAGATTGAAACTCATCCAGTAAAGTGGCAGCAACGGAGTTGTTAGATACCTCATCTATGGATTCTGGAAAAACATTGGCATCCAAATTGGCCCATGTCCGAGACATTTTATCTGTAAAGTGAGTGTTAAATGCATCACAGCAGGCTGTCGTTGGGATGAGTAGGGTGTTCGGCACAGGGAGGACCTGTGTCAGTTCCCCCACCACCCTAAACAGCTCTGCCGGATGGGACTCTGCAGATGCAATGTATGCAGAACAGAAAGATCTTCGCGCTGCACGCAAAGCCTCCCGATAGGCACTAAGATGCTGCCTATGGCAAGTTCTTTCAGATATGAGCCAAGTTTTCCACCACTTGTGCTCTAGTCGTTGTCCAGTCTGCTTCATCTCCCTGAGTTCCTCTGTGAACCAGGGTTTTTGGTTAGAAGCGGGCTGGAAAGAATGCTCGAGGGCGATCACGTCAATAGCCTTGCAGAGATCGGTGTTCCAGGTGTTTCGACAGAATCACCGGCATTGCCAATCATTAAGCCCTCTAAGGCCTTCTGGAAGTCAATTGGTTCCATTAGCCTTCGAGGGTGGACCTGGGGAGGGTGCGAAAAGCAGCTTTTAGTTCCATCTTGATCAGAAAGTGATCCATCCATGACAATGCAGAAGTTTTTATTACCTTCGCCCACAGATACTCCTGTTCCATACTAAAAATCCCATCGAGCATATGACCTGCACAATGGGTAGGCCAGTTAACCAATTGGGAAAGGTTCATGCTTGTCGTGGATTCCATGAACTCCCGATCCACTCTTGATAGGTCAGATAAGCCAATCTCGAGAGGAATGTTAAAGTCGCTCAAGACCAGGAGTCTGGGTGATTCCAACAACAATTCAGAGACCAGCTGAGTCAGCTCGGTTAGGGAATCTGCTAGGCTACAGGGTGGCCAGTATACCAGCAGAATCCCCAAACTATCCCTGGTCTTCAGGCTGAGGTAGATACACTGGATATGGGTTGTTTTCCGGACAGGTTTTCTGATCATGGTCAAGTTGTTTCTATGAACTATGGCCACACCGCCCCCCGGTCCACTTTCCCTTATCTGCTCACTGACCGTATAACTAGCCGGGAGAGCCTGCACCCACATAGCAGTGCTGGCATCTCTCAGCCAGGTCTCAGTGAAGCATGCCAGGTTGGCTTGTTCATCTACTACAAGATCATGGATAATGTGGGTCTTGCCTTTGGCCAACCTAACATTGCAAAGGAGAAGGTTAAGGGACTGTGGAACAGTTGGTACGCTCTCCAAATTATCCTGGGAAACAGTGAACTGAAGAAGGGATAGATACCAAACATCGATCCCTACTTCTTTTGTAACATTTCTTCACTCTGTTGCTGCCATACCTTCCCTGCCTGCTCAATGCCTGCTCCCTGGATATTCCTGGCTCCATTTTCTAGTAACAGCTTAGGAGTATCCAATTATTCCCAACTAATTCCATTCCCTAGTGAGAACAAAGTCATTCAAAATACACAGAAAGCACCAGGGATATAATTACAGTGCCAACTGGGCCAAGTCCCATGAATGCTGGGCAAGGAAAAGTTAAAGAGAATGTCCAGAAGTAATAAAAATGTTCAAAAGGTCAAGGACATTCTGAAGGGAGCCAGGCCTTGCCACTTCCAAGATGGAGGTGGGAGGGCAGAAGAGTCCCTGCAGCCTTGGCTGCCGCCGCAGAGGATCCAAGGAAGAGAAGGTAAGATGGTGCTCCAAGGGGGGGGGGCATTTATCCCCAGCCAAGAGTTCTCCAGCCTTGCTGCTCCCAAGATGGAGGTGGGAGGAAGGAAGAGTCCCTGCTGCCTTGGCTGCTGCCACCACAGAGGAGCCAAGGAGGAATTCGCTGGGGAATTTGCTCTGCTGGGGAATTTAGCTCCCATATTCGACTGCCTCTGTGTTCTTTGCAGGGAAGGAGGCCTTTTATGCCCCAGGCTCACTCACAGTCACAGCTGGGTGGAGGAGGTGCTGTTGTTGCCTCTGCTGGGGAATTTGGCTCCCAAACTCCACTGTCTCCGCTGCCTGTTATGTGATTTGACCACATAACGCCAATATTAAAATCTCTTCACTGGCTGCCAATCAGCTTCCAGGTGCAATACAAGGTGTTGGTCATTATCTTTAAATCTCTACATCATCATCATCATCATCATCATCATCAATTTATTTATTTATACCCCGCTCTTCAGCTCTAAAAGCTATCAGAGTGGCTTACAATCATTATTTCAACTAGACAATTCCCTGCCCTTGGGCTTACATTCTAAGGAGACATGACACAAAAGGAGAAGGGAATGGTGGTGGAGAAGGGGATCAGGTCCAAATGTTCTTCTCTCCCTCCAATGTCTGGACCATGGCAGATGGCATGGAGGGAGGGCTTTGCTTATTAATCCAGGACAGGCCCTATGGAGTTTGGTCTGTCCCACTCCCTCCTGAGCAAGATGGTGTAGCATGGAGGGAGGGCTCTACCACTTGAGGCCATGCCTGATGGTGTTGCTATAATAATAATAATAATAATAAATAAAAGTTTATTTGTATACCGCCCTTCCTGCGATCAGGGCGGTGAACAATACACAATAAAATTCACATAGAAGTTAAAACATATCAATAAGACAGCATAAATATAAAATCAATCCAACAGCATATAATATATCAAAACAGAGTCCCGATCCAGTCATAGTAATGGAGAGGTAAAAAGTCAACAAGGGGGTGAGTCAGGGATAAGCCTGCTCAAACAAATGTCTTTTTAATCCTTTTTTGAACAGGTTCAGGGAGGCAGCCAGGCAGAGCTCCGTTGGCAACGAATTCCAGAGGATCGGGGCTGCAGTAGAAAAGGCCCTCTTCGTTGTAAGCGACAATCTAGCCTCTGGGACTCTTAATGAATGTTGCCCAGTAGATCTGAGTGTGCGGGGCGGATTGTATGGGGAGAGACGGTCCGTCAGGTACTCTGGGCCCAAGCCATTTAGGGCTTTATAGGTGATAACCAGCACTTTGTACTGAGCCCGGAAGCGGATAGGCAGCCAATGTAGATCTTTCAATATTGGTGTTATGTGGGCGGCCCTGGGTGCACCAGTGACCACCCGGGCTGCCATGTTTTACACTAGTTGTAGCTTCCGAGTGTGGTACAAAGGCTGCCCCATGTAGAGCGCGTTGCAGAAATCCAACCGAGAGGTTACGAGAGCATGTACTACAGTTTCAAGGTCCCCCCGGTCCAGGTAGGGACGCAGCTGGAGTATCAGCCGAAGCTGATAACAGGTGCTCCTGACCGTCGCATCCACCTGAGAAGTAAGATGGAGCGACGAATCAAGGAGCACCCCCAGGCTGCGTACAGTGTCCTTCACGGGGAGCGTGACCCCATTCAGGGCAGGTGGAACCACCTCCAACCCAGGGCCGGGAGAACCTATCACGAGTACTTCCATTTTCTCTGGATTCAGACTGAGTCTATTTTCCCTCATCCAGTCCATTACTGATTCCAGACAGGCCACGAGAGGAGCGACACCATCCCTGGTCACTGCAGCAGTCGGAGACATAGAGAAGACTATTTGGCTGTCATCAGCGTACTGATAACCCCGCGCCCCATGCCTCCGGATGATCTCTCCCAGCAGTTTCATGTAAATGTTGAAGAGCATGGGGGACAGAATGGCTCCTTGAGGGACCCCGGAGGTGAGGGCCCTCTTATCGGAGCAAACGTCCACCAGCTGCACCATCTGGAACCTCCCAGAGAGGTAGGACCGGAACCACTGGAGCGCAGTGCCCCCGACCCCTACCTCGGCCAGGCGTTCCAGAAGGATACCATGGTCGATGGTATCGAAAGCCGCTGAGATGTCCAAGAGCACCAACAGGGACATGCTACCCATGTCGATGCCCAGACGGAGATCATCGACCAGGGCGACCATGGCAGTCTCAACCCCGTAGCCCGCCCGAAAACTGGTTTGAAATGGATCTAGAAAATCCGTTTCATCCAAGACCGATTGAAGTTGGAATGCAACCGCCCTTTCGATCACCTTCCCCAAAAATGGCAGTAGCGAGACTGGCCGCCCTTTCGATCACCTTCCCCAAAAATGGCAGTAGCGAGACTGGCCGATAGTTATTGTGTAACAGGGGGTCGAGGGAGGGCTTTTTTAATATAGGTTTTATAATGGCCAATTTTAGAATGTCAGGGAATTGCCCTTCCCTCAAAGATGAATTGACGATCCGGTGCAACAATGTGGTTACAACCGGTCCCCCCCTGTGCCACTAGCCATGAGGGACAGGGATCGAGGGAGCAGGTTGTCTTCCTGAGACTTCTAAGGATCTTATCCACATCCTCGGTACTGATAGACTCAAACTGATCCAGTACAACAGAGTCCACGGAAGCTCTGGACACCTCTATCCTGGATTCTGCTTCAACACTGGCGTTCAGACCCTCGTTTATCCGAGAGATTTTATCCGCGAAGAAGTTGTTAAATTGGTCACAGCAGGCCTTGGTGGGTTCAAGGATCTGGTTCGGGGCAGGAGGGAGCTGAGTTAGCTCTCTCACTACCCTGAACAACTCTGCTGGACGCGACTCCGCAGACGCGACACAAGCAGCATAGAACGAATTCTTAGCTGCTAGTATCGCCTCTCCATAGTCCTCCAAATGGTGGTCTAGGAGAGCCTTGTCGGATAAGCGGTGGTGTTTCCGCCAGGCATCCTCTAGCCGTCGCAGAACCCGCTTCCTTGCCCGGAGATCTTCCGTGTACCAGGGCTTCTTTTTGGAAGCAGGCCTGAGAGGGCGCTTGGGAGCAATACTGTGTATAGCCCTGGAGAGATCCGTGTCCCAGGTGTTAACTAGGGCATCAACAGTGTCGCCGTCACTTCCAACCATATAACCCTCTAGGGCTTCTTGGAACCTATCAGGTTCCATCAGCCTTCGAGGGTGGACCATTCTAATAGGTCCGCCACCCCCGGAGGGGATCTGGGTTGATGCCTTGATGCTTGCCTCTACCAGAAAATGATCCGTCCATGACAGGGCGGAGATGTTGGTAATTTCCGCCCACTGAGTTTCCATGTCCGTACAGAAGACCAAATCGAGTGTATTCCCCGCAAAGTGCGTTGGACCCGAAACCAGCTGAGACAGGCCCATGGCTGTCATGGTCTCCATGAATTCCCGAGCCGCACCAGATGGAACATTGTTGACCGCGAAGGGGATGTTGAAGTCTCCCAGGACTAAAAGCATGGGGGACTCCAACATCAGCTCCGAGATCAACTGTGTCAGCTCATTAAGGGAGTCTGTTAGCGCACGGGGTGGCCGGTAGACCAACAGAATCCCTAGACTGTCTCTAGCCTTCAGGGTCAGGTAAATACACTCAATATAGGAGGTCTGACGAACATGGTTCCTGGTTAGAGACAAGGTGTTTTTGTGCACCAAGGCAACACCCCCCCCCCGCCCACCTAACCTGTTCTGGTCCTTCACCGAGTACCCGGAAGGGAGGGCCTGAGCCCACACAGCATCCCCTTCAGGCCCAAGCCAGGTCTCGGTTATGCACGCCAGGTCACAGTTATTATCTTCTATCAACTCATGCAAGATATGGGTCTTGTTTTTGATAGACCTGGCGTTGCACAGGAGCAGAGACAGGGTTTGTGGTATGGTTGGAGTGACCCTCAGGTCCCTTTGGTTAGGAGAAGGACTGGAAGGAGAGATAGATATTAAACATCGACCTGCTAGGCCTCTCCAGTCCCTTCACTCCCTCCTGGGTAAGATGGTATAGCATGGAGGGAGGGCTCTTCCACTTGAGGCCAGGCCTGATGATGTTGCTAGGCCTCTCCAATCCCTTCACTCCCTCCTGGGTAAGATGGTGTAGGAGAGAGGGCTCTTCTACTAGAGGCCATGCCTGATAGTGTTGCTAGGCCTCTCCAGTTCCTTCACATGGCTTGGGCCCAAGCAAATTACGGGAACGCCTCTCCCTACACAATCTGCCCTGCACTCTCAGAACATCAGGAAAGTACTTACTTCAATGCCAACAAACCAGGTTAGTAACAACTTCCAAGAGAGCATATACCACTTTAGCTCCGACACTTTGGAATGCCCTACCAGAAGAGATCTGTTTTATTACCACCTTAGACACCTTTAAAAAGGGACTTAAGATGGATCTCTTCTGAAGGGCCTATCCACTGGACCTTATATAAAGGTCATGAAGAACATTGGCTCCATTTCATTGCAACTGTTTAAATAATTAATTGACTGAAGATTGGATATTATTAGATGATTGAATTTTGATAATTTTAAAGTATATTGATTTTATGATTATTCTGTAATTGTAATGTATGATTTTTTTTATACTGTGATCCCACCTCAATCCGCAGGGAGAGGTGGGAAATATAAATAAATATTTATTATTATTATTATTATTATTATTATTACTACTACTATTACTACTACTACCCAAAATGCCATAGCATTGAGCCATGACAGTTAAAGCAGGGTCAAACTGCATCAGTTCTGAAGTACAGATTAGACTTGTCTGTGTCTCCTGAGCACATCATAGTCCTGCCTGTGTTACAGCTGCTGTGTGCCATCACCATTTTCAATGTCCAGTTTTCAATGTTCAGTGGCTATTTGGCATTTCAGAAAGGCATATGGAGGCATAAAAGACAGCTGTAGGTCGCAATGAATTACCATTTTTTTCAGTTTTTTAAATTTCTTTTGTAAGTGTTTAGCAACATTCATCACATTATTGCAGGCTTGCCATATCTCTCCCCCTCCCCCCCCCCCCCCATTTGAGATTTATATTCTAGTACAATCACCAGTTTCAGGAACCTACTCTGCATTTAGAAATGACAGTTACCAGAGAGAACATGCAAATATGCAGTGGAAATGCTAGTTCCAGACTCTGAGAAGACCTAATGCAAGTCCATGCTGCAGAGTTCGTTTATCTCTTCCTTAATCTCATTTTGGTATTAATGTGATGGGATGACTGATAACCTGGTCAGGCATCTCTGAATTACTTGTGGGGAAAAATATCCAATCTATTTGCTTGCCTTGGGGAAAGTTGGAGATCTAGGAAGATCAAGTTGTAGCTTGTCCTGTCTTCCACTGCACTGACTGCTGAATGTTGATGGTTATGGTGGTGATAATGATGCTTTTTTTTGGGGGGGGAGGCAAAAAAGAATCAAGACATCTTACAATAATTAAATGATTTAACCTTTTAAAAGCAAAACAGTTGTTGGCTGGCATTCAGTACTGCAGTTATGGATTCATAACCCAGAGTTACAGATCTTTTTATGTAAACAAAAATCCACCAAACAGTGATACCTTTATCAGGAGATGTTAGTAAGATGCCTGCATTTTGTTGTTTTTCTTCTGTTTAGTTTGTAACATCTTGCCCAATGAAGAAGCCAGTGGAGCTTCGGAATCTTCGGGGGAGCATGCGCCTGTAACCCTTTCCCCACTAGCAGGAAGCTCATGGGTTCGCAAGCTTCCCGCTGGTGGGAAAAAGACCAGGGGCCATTTGGGGCTCCTGGCCCCACGGCAACTGCAACTGCCCACGGAGAGCGGGAGGTGCCATTTTGGGCAAAATGCTACTGAGAAGTAAATAAGGGTATCCATGCTTCTAGTGTCACCTTGTGTGTGTAAGAAATTATTCATAACAACCTTGGCAGATATGCAATATAATAAACCAAAGGTAGCCCTCCTAATCAGTGCATGGCTGGATGACAGGCAGCCAAAGGATTCCAAGGATAAAGAGGGTGGAATCATAAGATAAAGATATTTGCTTTGAGCTGATAGAGATAAACTAGATCTAATGCAACCTTTGTTTTGATTAGACAAATGATTAGCTAAGCAAAGCTAAGAAGAGAATAAAAGGCTATGCTAAAATGGTATATATTCCATTATGTTTACAATGAATGCCCATTAGTATGTTTATGATGTAATGGATGTTGTTAAGATTTAATGATGCTTAAGGAGATTAACCCTTGAATGCCTCTGTAATTACAGAAACCTTTAGAGATGTGTAGTTCCTCAACAGAAAAGAGTGCATACTGCACCATCTTTGAAGACAATGGGACTTGGCCATCCATGAATTTTATATCTGCAGGTGTTTCCAGAATGGATCCCCCATGGATGCTGAGGGTCCACTGTATTTGTTTCTCTCTCTCTATGTGTGTGTGTGTGTGTGTGTGTTTAATAAACAGCTCAAAAAGTGCAAAGAGCCTGCTCATTTCTCATGAAAACATCATGAGATTCCAGTACTTAGGAATGCTTAAGTGGAGTATTGATGTTAACTCAGCCTGTCTAGTTCAACAGCCATCTTGACTTCAGGTGGCCATAAGGTGGTGCTTCTAGAAAATGTATAAACCAGTACTGAACTCATATAAGAATGTTCGAATATATTTAGTTGTTTACCATTTAAAGGGCTTCTTATAGTCTCCTATGACTTAGAAATTTTTTCAGAGCCAGTCATGTGTGTGTGTGTGTGTGTGTGTGTGTGTGTGTATTTTTCCCTATAGATGTTTACAGATGTAAATATCATGAATGGCTCATGTCAAAACACTAGAGGTCATCTGTGTGTGCAAACTGAGCATCCTTCTTATGAGTATTTTTTCACCTCATAAGCAGTAATCCTCAGACAAGTCTCCTGGAGTTAATTCTACAAAAACTGGCAGGCTAAAGCAGCATTTGACATTTAACACTGGTATATGATCTTCATTAGGGAAATCAGACTGTGAATAGTTTAATTCAAATAGCTAACATATTCCAGCAGCTGTATTTATTTATTTATTAATTTATTTAATTTTGGTCTTACAACCTCAACTTGGAAAACTGAAGGGAAACAATTGTCTTTCTAATGAAATCCCTTTCTCCTGCTCTGTACCAGAATTAACCCCTTGTATGATTTCAAACGGTTCCTATATCAACTTTCTCTTTGATAATTTAACTGTGTGTTGCATACTAAATACTGATTGCTTTCTGTTTTCTGTACTATACAACCTAGCAGTAAAAGGCCGTGAAATCCCCACCTCCATCATTAATACTACACTTGGGGTTTCCAATTAATCTGAGCAAATCATGGATCATTGAGATGCAAATCCTCATTCTTAATTAAATCATGTAATGATTATCATTAAACAATTGAAGGATTTCTCTGCCATGTCAGGCTAGTGGTAGGAATAAACTACAATCAAAATTGGAATTATTGTGGCACAACATTCAGTTAAAGGAGAAAATTAAGAACATTGTCCAGAGTTCAAACAAGTATTCTTGCCATCTCACAGATGAGGAGAAAAATCATGTGATTTAGCACATGGAAACATAAGAAGTAAGGATTTACACCCTTGAAATCTATTGATATGGTCAATGTTGGAATGGGGGTAGTTTTCTTTTTATTGACTTTGATTTCTTTTCAACTTTTGTGCTAAAAGTCTTCTCTCTCCAGTATGGTACAATGCACACCCAAAGTAAAAAACAAAACCACAAAGTACCATAAACATTTCTCTATATAGTTACATAAAATTAATGCAAGGCATGAGTAGGTTCTTTTTTTAAAATAGTTTTTATACATTCCATTTCCATATATACATAGACATCAACAAAATCCAACTAATCCTACAAAATAATTGATGACATTAATTACAATAACATTTCATCTATCATACACCTACTCATTACTTCCTTGGAGATGTTTTATTTTTTCCTTTTCTGATTTAATGTTTTATCTATAGTTGAGCAAAATAAATCTTCTTTCCTTTCTTAGGGGCAGTACATATGGGCAGCTGGAAGCCACCCCTTCCTGCCCCAGGTCAGTGCCACAGCAGCCGCATGCTGTGGCACCTACCACTGCCTTAAAAAAGCTGCTTTGAGCAGCTTCTTGGCACACCATAAGTGCACCATGAGCGTACGATGATGACACACCTTCCGGCCAGTGCCGTTTGGATGTTGTGTGCCATGGACATCATCATGGTGCACACCATGATGGCAGCAGGTCGGCTTAACTAGGGCTCAGATCATGTGAATGCTCCGCCCTAGTTCAGCCCTAGTAGGCAGTCAGGCTGGCACAAAGTGCTGGTCTGCACTACTTCTTAAATATAAGTCTTTTTATTACTGTAAAAAATATTTTCTGCCTTTGGATTCACTTTAATTAGATAGGAAAAGAAAAAGTGTTCCATACCTTATTTTAATCAAATTATTTATACCTCAGTCCATCTGAACTGTCACAGTTATTATTACCATATACCTTAATACAGATAGTTCCTCTCTGCCCCAAACCGACTCTCTCCAATTCACCTGTTTTAACTATTTTAATCTGTATTTTTTATTGTTATTATTTTGCTTATGGTGGAGGGATAGGGGATTATGTATTGTGGGCTTGTTTTTATTATGTATTTTATTGTATTAATTGTGTTACTGTAACCTGCCACGATCTGTAGGGATTGGTGGGATATAAATATTTTTTGTTATTATTTGTTATAATCATTGTGAGCTTCATGAAATTCAATCAGATTTAAAATATGCCTGATATTATCTTTCAGATATCTTTTGGGGATAAAGTATTTTTGATCATATAGTAGATGTCAAAAAAAAATTCAGTCTCTTTAAGATTCTTGCAAATAATTTATAGTCATTATTTAGCAGGGAAATTGGCCTAAAATTTTTCAATTGTGTACAATTTCTCTCTTCTTTAGGAATAACCATTATTGCCTCTTTCCATGTTTCAGGGAACTCCTCTTCTTTTAGGCTATTCATGACATCTTTCAATGGTTCCACTAATTCTTCTTGCAACAATTTATAATATATTGAACTCAAGCCATCAGGACCCAGAGCTTTCCCAATTTTGCTTATTTTGATGGCCTTTATCAATTCTATAGAGGATATGGGTTGATTCTGTATCATTAAGATATTGTTGTATTTTCTCTATATCTATATCTTCCTGTTTATACAGTTTAGCAAAAAAACAAAAAACAAAAAACCAGGAAATGCCTTGCTAATTTTACCTTGTTCTGTTAGATGTTTTTGCCTTCCAGAATTTTTGTTATTGTTTTCTTCTCTCTTTTTTCTCTTAGTTTATAAGCCAGCCATCTCCCTGGTTTATGAACATATTGCAATGAATTTTCCTTGATATATTACAAGTTCCTTTCTATTTCTTCAGTTAGAATTATAGATATTTACTTTTATAAAATTTTTATCTCTTTTTGTGTCTTAATATTTTAGGATTCTTTTGTAATTCTTCTTCTTTTGTCCTTAATTCATCCATAATATTTTGTATCTTTTCTTTCTGCCTCTTTTTCCTTTCGTAATTTTGCTGAATAAAAAACCTCACACATTACATCGCCAACTGGAAGTCCATGAGTAGGTTTTTAAATGCTAGAATGCTATTTCCTAATGGAAACTTGCTGTAAAGAGCTCCACATCTTATTAGCAGTAATGTTCTCTTAGCAGAAAAGTAACCACTAACAGCACTTCTATTAATTATCAAATTATTTGTGAAACAGCAACAGTTTGTTCCATTATTTTCTTTCTTGATTTTCATTAACAGCAATAGAATTTTCCCTTCTTGTTCTCCATAAAACACCTCACCAGTACATTTTGAATTGGCTGGAGAAACATTAAGAAGCTGATATCAATAACCCTTGTGTTGTATGTGTAAGAATGTGGGACATTCTTGTTGCAGATAAATGCCTTCATTCTTCAGGTATACGTGACAAGGCATAATCTTCTTACATTCTTTTGTTTCTTGCACAGAAAACAAGATTATTTCCACAACATGGCTTGAGCTTCCCCAGTAAAGGTATCTTCTAGGAAGGCAGAGATTTTTGGGCGCAACATGCATTGCTTCTGTCACATCAGTTTTCTAATTTCCCAAATAAACAAAATAATATAGTAATTGATGCAAATATGCTGTTGCCAGCAGGAATGTGGCCTGTGATTTGCTGCAGGACAGAATGTAGCCTGTGATGAGGATGGTCTGTTGCTGTTTTGTAGGTCCCAGGTTGAATCCATAATATTTCTAAATAGGATGGGAAATACTTTTATTGCCCCTTCACATTATACAATTCAAAGTGCTATTTATGACTTTTAAAGACTTATATGCTGAGGCCCTGGTTATCGTCATGGCAGCAGACTTGACAGAAGTGCATTTGAAAAGTCTAAATATTTTAGTAGATCAGAAGTTAAATTTGGGTCAATAGTGTGATGTGGCAGCAAAAAGGATATCAACACCAATTTGGTGTCCAAACTAAGGAAAGTGTTAGCACGAGTCTATTCTGCTTTGGTCAGGCCTCACCTGTAGTGCTGTGTCCAGTACTGGGTGCCACATCAGTGAGCTAGAAGATGTCCAGAGAAGGGTGAAAAATATGATAAAGATCTGCAAATTTAAGCCTCATCAAGAAAATCTTAGAGAGCTTGGAGGAGAAACAACTGAAAAATAATATGAAAGTCATCTTCCAGTGTTTTCAGGAATATCACATAAAAGATAGAGCAAACTTTTTTAAAATCCTACTTGAAAAGATAGAACCTGAACCACTCAATTCAAATGACAAGAAAAGAGATTCCAGTTAAACATTAGGAAGAATGTCCTGACAATAAGAGCTGTTCAACGGTGGAAAAGATTACCTTGGATGTTGGTGGGCATTCCTTCACCAAAGGTTTTTCAAGTGGATACCCATTGATCCAGGATTCTTTGCCTATAGAGTTACTGCATTGGCAGGGTGTTGGACTTCCTGGAACCCCTTTCCAACTGTTTTATCACACCAGTGGGTCTTTAAATGGAGTGGTTGGTTCATCTTGAATGATTAATCATTGAACCTATAATGTGGCAAAGAAATTTTGGACTATGACTCGTGAAATAATGGAGAAGATATTGAAATTTAAATTCCAATTAAAATCTGAACCTTTTTTGCTATCAGTGATAAAAGAAAAAGGGGGAAATAGGAAAGGAACAATTATTTAGTAAATGATAATAGCAGCTAGATTAGTCTATGCTTAAAAATAGAAAGAAGATATGTTCCCAATGGAAGAAGATTATTAAAGTTATATGATCTGTAGAAATTGACAAATTGAATGATCTTATAAATGGAAAACATTTAGATGGATTTTAAAAAGGTTATTACTGGTTGAATTTATGGAACAGGAATGGGGTAGTATATTAACTATGAGATTTAATATTTGCTATCATGATTTTTGATATAGTACTACGTTAACATATGGATGTATAACTTGTGTATAGGGATAAAAATAAGGTATGGACAGTTTTTTTTCCCCTCCTTGTATTAGAGTGATTGGTTAAGCAATAAATATAAGCATATTCTGGCAATTTGGAAGTTACTGTTTCCCTTGTTTGTCTGTGTTTTTTAGTTGGGTGAGAGGGTTTTATTTGTAAGTGACCCTTATAAGTATTTTTTTTAATGATATTTTTTTATTAATTATTTTTTATAAACAGACAAAAAAAAACACAGTAGATTCACATGTCATATACTTTCCATAACTCATGTTTGTCTTTCTTATATCTGTAAAGTTACTTTTATACTTGTTTAATCTCATATTAAATTACTCTGAATCTTTACATTGAATCTTAATTGCGCCACAGGCCATTTGAGTCTTATAATTGAAATTTAAGCAAACAGACAAAACAAAAACTAAAAAAACAACAAACAAACAAACAAACAAAACAAAACATTATCTTCCCATAGATATCTTTTCTCGCTGGAGACATTATTATTATAAACAAGACAAAACTTATAACCGTACCTAAACAACCCCTTATAAGTATTTTTAAAGGTGTTATTAGTTTTTATCATTTTTTCTTTGTTATATGTTAATAATAATAATTATAAAAAAGCAGTTATACACCATATTTTCTGGAGAGTGACTCCATTTGTCTGTGCTATCCATACATTCCCCACCCCCCCCCACCCCCCACCCCCCGCTTGCAAACATCATCTGTTATCTCCACCTTGGCACTGATTAATCCATCCTTCCTAAGGTGCTTTTTGTTGCCCATTATACTTTATTTTTTTGCAGTCCATCCTTACAACACATGTTTTCCTTTGCCATGTCACAGAGTTTATTAACAAATATTTATGATGTGGACTGAGGAAAGAACTCTCTTCTCATTATTTTTTGAAAGAAAAAAAAAAGTAGAGAAATAAAAACATGGGGCTGAACTGACCAGCAATTTGAGCTGGCTTTCTGGCAGCGTGAGGACATGATGGCCACATGCCGCACACCCTGATTCCATCCCCAGTCCAGCCTCACCCCACTACACCCACCCACCCAACCGATAGCAGGCAGCACTGGGGCATTTTTGCAGCATAGCAACCAGATGCAGCACACTGCTAGTTGTAAATACTCTTTTTCCAGAGACATATAAATATCTCTGGGCCAAAATACACTGCAGAAATAATCCACTTGGAGTCCACTTTAACTTCCCTGGCTCAGTGCTAGGAAGTCCTGAGAACTGTAGTTTGCTGTGGCACCAGAGCTCCCCGACAGAAGGCTAAATGTTTCATTCATTCAAAACTACAATTCCCAGAATTCCCTAGCATTGATCCAGGGCAGCTAAAGTGGTCTCAGACTGGATTATTTCTGCAGTGTGATTTGAATTTTTGACACTAAATCACGTTACAAGGATTAGCATGGCTATTGTTGAGTGTGGGCATTGACACTGAATAGAACATATAACCATTAGTTATTAGAAAGGGCTCTGAGAGAGCATCGCCATATCTGACTTGTCCTTGCTGGCCCTCATGTAGCAAGTTGATCATTTTGAGGAATTTTGGGGGACATCCTAGTCATTCCAGGATCTGCCACAGTCCCTTTCTACTCACAGTGTCAAAGGCTTTGGTAAGGTCGACAAATGTTACATAGAGTCCTTTGTTTTGCTCTCTACATTTCTCTTGCAGTTGTCTAAGAGCAAATACCATATCTGTAGTGCTCCTATTAGCTCTGAAGCCGCACTGACTTTCAGGGAGAAGTTCTTCTGCAATAGCAGGAACTAATCTTTTCAGGAGTATCCTTGCAAGGATTTTTCCAGCAATGGAGAGCAGAGTTATACCTCGATAGTTTGAGCAATCAGATTTTGTTCCTTTTTTCTTATACAGGGTGATGATAACTGCATCTCGGAGATCTGATGGCAGTTCACCTTTTTCCCAGCAACTCACAAGGAGCTCATGGAATTTGGCATGGAGTACATGACCTCCGTGTTTCCAAGCTTCAGGTGGGATTCCATCAATCCCGGCTGCCTTGCCGTTTTTCATCTGCTGTATGGCCTTAATGGTTTCTTCCAAAGTGGGAGCCTCGTCCAGTTCATATTTCATTGCTCCAACTCTATTTACAATCTTCTTCAGCATGATGCTCCAAAGGGCTACAGCAGATCTCGAAGAAGAAGATGGCATCTATATATGATACCGTACTGATGGTAGCTTGTTTAACTTAAGCTGTCTGAAGGCTCTCACAAAGACTCTAAACTATCTAGTACGTGAGCTACTTTTCGCTGACGATGCTGCCCTTGTTGCCCATACAGAAGCAGCTCTGCAGCGCCTAACATCCTGCTTTGCAACAGCTGCAGAGCTGTTTGGGCTGGAAGCCAGCCTGAAGAAAATGGAAGTCCTCTATCAGCCTGCACCACAGGAAGAGGACCATCACCCCCACGTCACCATCGGCATATCTGTACTTAAGTCTGTACAGGAGTTCACCTACCTGGGAAGTATCATCTCCTCAGATGCCAAGATTGACGAAGAGATCGATCACAGATTAGCAAAGGCATATAGTGCATTCGGAAGGCTTCACAAAAGAGTCTGGAGTAACAAACACCTGAGGCGAAGCACCAAAATCAGTGTGTACAGAGCCATTGTACTGTCCATTCTCCTCTATGGGTCTGAATCATGGGTCACCTATCGCCAACATCTACGACTCCTTGAATGCTTTCATCAGCGCTGTCTATGCACAATCCTAAACATACACTGGACTGACTATGTGACGAATGTTGCTGTCGTGGAGCAAGCAGATATCACCAGCATTGAGGCCATGCTACTGAAAATGCAGCTGCGCTGGGCAGGGCATGTTTCCAGGATGGAGGACCACCACCTCCCCAAAATAGTACTCTATGGTGAACTCGCCACGGGTCAGTGAAAGAGGGGTGCCCCAAAGAAGAGATACAAGGACTCCCTGAAACAACATCTCAAGCTTGGCCAAATTGATCACCAACAATGGTCTGCCCTGGCCTCACATCGGGAGGCATGGAGACGCACTATCCACAATGCTGCAGCCTCTTTTGAGAACTCACGCCGAATGAGTCTCGAAGAGGAATGACAACGCAGAAAGAACCACAACTTGGAAACATCACCCAAGGAGACTTTCTGCTGTGCTTTCTGTAACTGGACTTGCTTATCTCGGATCGGCCTTTTTAGTCATCAACGCGCTTGTAGTAAGCGTGGGATAAGTCCTTCCTGAATCTTCGTTAGCGAAGAAAAGCCAGAGAGAGAACATATAACATAAAAATAGAGAGACAAATGAAAACAAATAGCAGATACTTTGTCTGACCTCTTTAATCTTTAGGGGAAAACATTTTGATGATGCTGGTAAACTCTTTTGATAAACTGGTGGCATCCCTAAAAATGCCGTTTAGTGTAGTTGCCTCTTTTCTTTGGAATACACTGTCACTAGAACTAAGTTATGTACCAACAATCACAAGCTTTAGGTACATGTTTAATTTTTTTGACTTCAGGAGATACAGCAGTCACAAACCCATATGATTGATGTGTCATAAGGACTGCAATAAGCAATAACGGCAACAGGATTCCATTATTAATCTGGTTTTGTTTTTGCTTCTGTCCACTTCTTTTACAGTGGTTGGCTTGAAAAGCTTGTAAAAATGTTCATGTAAAAATCCTGTGGCACTTTAAGATTCAAAGTAACAAACAATTTGAATTTAATATGCCAGACATAACTGAAGTTAAGAAAAAGAAAAATTAGATTATAGATATGGCAGTCCCAGGGAACAGTAGAATCAAAGAGAGAGAAGGAAAAGATTATGAAATATTGAAATCTACAAGTTGTGTTTCAGTGGCTCTGGGGAGAGAAAACAACTGTGGTCCCCACAGTAATAGATACTCTTGGTGAAATTCCAAATGGACTGACAAAACATATGAATGAAATTTCAATTGATAGGATCACAAGAGCACAATTGCAAAAATTAAAATGTGCCACATTGTCATGATACCTCATTGATTCCTAAATTTGTGGACAGAACCCAAACCTCCAGTCAGTAAACACCTAGTAAATTGTGAAATAATAATAATAATAATAATAATAATAATAATAATATAATGTCTATTGCTAGGTTCATGTACAGTGTACAGGTGTCCGATGTGGATTCTAAGCTATGTGAGTGAAGTTCATCCATGAAAGTTCTCTCTTGTGTGGAGGAACCCTCTACATGCATCATGTTGGTGCCTTTGTAAGGTAGCTAAACACATGGCCTGATGGGGACAGGGCCAGCAAACATGTCAGTGGCTAGTCACAGCACTTGTTGCTATGGCCCCTTCATTCTCATACATATTGGATGATCATGTGAAAAGTGGAGTTCATATTTATTTCTGTTGTCGATACAATCTCAGAAGTACTATCAAGAAACAAGCCCTTCTATATCCCAACTCTAGGAAGAAATATCTTGTCTGTTCAACCCACTGTTGATGGACTTCAGTTTGTGGATACATTCCAGTTCTACAATTTCTCTTTCCAATAGTCTTTAAAAGAGCTATAAAATGCCTTTGCTCACTGCTTTTAAAATGTAAAGAATAAGGATAAAAATGAGTCAATTTTCAAGAGCATTCTAACAGAGGGTATACAAAATCTGTAAGATGAAGACCAAAAAAAATTGTGTAGGGGAATTTTACTTTAGCTCAGAGTTGGTTAGACCACAAATAACCCTTGAGACCATCTCCTTTATGTATACTAAAGGAATATCCAAGGAATTGAGCAGAGGCAGAATTCTTATAATTAAATGTTTCTTAAATCACACAGAACACACATTCATACAATGCTCAGGAAATCAGGAATTAGTATGGAAAAGTTTGGAGGCTGAACTAATGGCAATATTTACACAAACCTGAGGACCCAGGGCATTGTTCCCTAATGGTCCCATTAGTCTGACTTCATCTGGGTGTAGTGTGGACATGTCCCCTTGCTTTGGATATTATGGTGGACTTCATTGCAGGCTCCATCTGGGGTTATGTGGAAAATTACACACACCAAAATTTTAGAATAGCTCGGTGTCAGTAACAAAGATATTAAAAGTATCTGGAACACATGATACCTGCTTTTGCTATCTGCTATGGTTGTTCCCTTAGGAGTTTAGAGGCAGCTCCCAAGTAACTCACAAATGCAAGAAATATAAGAAATTTCATTTTTACTGAATTGAACCAAACAGGAAACAAGAAGCAACCTGCACATTAATATAATATTGAAAGGAGCAGTACCACAGCAAATGCAAAGTAGTAATCCCAAGATTACTTTTATTCCCCAGTCAGACAGCTAAGCAGTGGTGCCTTTCCTCACCATTTTCTCCCAGCCCTTTTTATTTTGTTTGTTTTCTAACTAGCTGTAATGAACATTTTCTCTCCCACTATTATGGAATATATAATATAACATCTGGGTATTAAGGATAAATAAACATTTGATCAGCAAGAATGAGTGAAACTATCAGCTCTGCTGATTCACCCCCCCCCAAAAGGTTAAAGCAAAAAACAAAAAAACAAAACAAAAACCCAATAACAAATGTATGTGGCAGAAGGTGTGGGATATCTACAACTGTATAGTATAGTGAAGTATATATAGTTTTAATGGCAGCACTGAGGCACGCACAAAAGATGGCATGGTTTAGGGATGTACCTTGTGCTCTGCATCATTAACTGTGCCATAAACCAACATGTGTCCATAAATGTACAGCCACATCCTATTCACCAATCACCACCACATGTGACGTGCTACATAGAGTGCTTCTTCCATTTGTCTGGAAGTAAAACAGAACACATTGAGTGCTCAGATTATGTTTTATCCTCCCAATGAAACTATCTCCTTTATGGAAGATGTATGGACTATGCTCAAGAAATGGAAAACAAATCCACATTTCCTATGCAATAAAATGGTCCCAAAAAGGACCTAAGGATTCGTGTTTCAATTTAAAATTTCCCTCCGCTCTTCACCATCTGTTTTTCCTTGCATGCTCTGTGCAGAGTCTTGCCTCCAGAACATCTTAATTATATATCCTTCCCCTTCATATAATGTGCTAAATAGAAAAGCAAAATTCACTTGCAAAAGGCCCTAATTAACTTATACCAGAGGCTGATAATAGAAAGTGTTTTCAGAGAAACAATGGGGTGTGTGAATTGAAGGCTTTTTCAGTATGTGTAATGTTCTTTTTAAATGGCCTTAGTTTTCTGTTTACCACACTCATCCCTGTACATTCAACTAGAAAATGGCGAAAGATAATTTCTAAAATAAAAGCTGCTGTCCAGTACAGTAGAGCTTTGGTATTTTATGATGTTTTGTGAAGCTGAAGGTTTCTTGGAGGAGGATGAGGGTGCAACAATTTATATTACTAAAATGGGTTCATGGAATAGGGAACAATGTTCACAATCTATAAATTGAAATTCTTGCAATGATTATAAATGAAGGGGAATGAGAACATGCCGAGGTATAGTTGGTGGAGTGTGTGTGTGGGTGTGTGTGTGTGGGTGAAATGAGGGCACTGCCTTCCCAGTGAAATCATTACACAAATTCCTAGCTTCCAGAGAATGAGATATGGAAAATCATTTACCCCAGAACACTTATATTTAATGTGTTCACATTCCTTTTGTAACGTCTTTTTCTTTGGATGTCTAAATTTGTATTTCTAAACGTTCAAGTAAAGTTTTAAGTTACTGCAATATTAACAATTTAAAGAATGAAGGAAAATATTATGAGGTAGCAGAATTCTTGTTGGGCTGGCAGTTCCCCCATTCCCCCCCACACACACACACACCATAGCTATACCTCTGACAACATGTCAGCAAGCCAGGCCACCCAACTGCCACATGTAGTCCCCTGATTATATATCCTCATGCACTAGGAAGGTACATCATTTTTATCTGTTCATGTTGGAATTCCACTTGTTTTCATTGTTGAATGCCTACGGTAGATATTTTTAGGCAGAGTTCTGTTGGTGCATTACTCTGATATAACTGCATAGATGGTTTACTGTTGTTAACTGCCATCAAGTTGACTCTACCTTAAGCTGAGAGACCTCCAAGTTGTCATATCATCAACAACCCCTGTCAGATCTTCCAAACTCAGGGTTGTGGCTTCCTTGATTGATTTTCAATGGGATCTTCTTCTCCTAATGCTTTCCATGCTGATCAACATTACTGTCTTTTCTAGTAAATCATGTGTTCTCATGATATGTCTAAAGTATGACAGTCTCAAATTAGTGGTTTTTACCGACTAAAGTAATCCTAATTATTATTTATTTTGCAATGTTGACAGAATTCAAGTTGAAAAATGAAACTTTAGTGGAAATGATTATGCAGAGGTAACTAGATTTTTATGGTGTTTGGCCAAATTAATTTACCAGACTACAAGACTTAACTAAGAAAGTGGGCAACTTAATATGTTAATATTGGTAAGCCTAATAGAAATCATTGACTGTTGTGAAGGTCCGGCCTAACCACGTATTATTGCTCACTTAACAGCCAAAACATTCTGTTCCACAACTATTGAACCCACAGTATAATGCAGCAAGGAACAAGAGCAACCTATTTCAGAAATTATTCCTTGAGGTTTTAGCCTTGATGATAATTTTATCAGCAATTTTATCAAGAATACCACACAGGGATCAATGTTGCCAAGACATTAACCTTTATCTCACAAGAAACCTATTTTGGTTTTTTGAATTATTAAAACAAATTGGCTGGAATCTTGTTGGGGAATTATGAATTTGTAATCTAGATTTACAAATGTGTAACCTAGAGTTACACATTTGTAACTGTTTTGTTTTCATGATCCCTGCATATTCCTATATTCCCCATATTCCCATATGTAGGGGTCATGAAAGTCCTTCAGTCCCCACTTACCAGGAAGCAGCTGCTGTGATCAAAGGGGGTCCATTTCCCTGCCACTCCACCCTCTCCCTTGAGCAATCTCTGGTGTGAGGGGGAAGTGTGACAGGGACTCTGCTTTTGCCTGTTGCAACAATGATCATTCATGGGAGAGGTCAGCTGTTTCCCAAGCAACAGGGGAATGGACCCTTCTTGACAGCAGTGGCTATTTGCTGGTAGGTTGAATGTTTTTAGGGGTGGAGATTTGGCTGGAAGTCACTGTGCAGAAATGTAACTATGGTGGTAATGCATTCATAACTGCTCAACAGGATTCTTGCCATTATTTGTAAAGGCAATTTCAGTTTTACACTTTTAACTTCTGCTACAGTCTGGCAAGTTATGATGTTAGTGCAGAAAGCTATGGAAAAATTTGTGTTTCATTTTTCAGAATATCTGCTGAAGGGTATGTTTGGAGAGCATCATCTGCCACTCATGGCTGACAGATGGTGGTCATGACTAAGTCCATGTTTCTAAGGAATACATTGTCTCAGATGAATGCGTTGTCTCCTCTATGGTGGGATCAGTTGCTCGGCCATATTATCACTTTAATCAGTTCTGATGCTTGTTGTGTATAAACGTCGGTCTGAGAAGTATTTTTTCTTCATTAGTAAAGATTTCCTAATCTTACAGGGAGAAGAGAGAAAGAAATAGAGAATATATTCAACATTTTGCTTGGCGTTTTGAAAGCTCAAAAATTAAAACTGTTTTTCCTCTTCTCTTCCCTATTATAATTTTTTTTTTATTTTGCTTGAAAATCAGTTACGACAAATACCTTTCATTTACACAGGGTTAATCATCTTTGACAAAAGTCTTGAGTACTGGGCTAGGGGTGCAGAGAAAATAAAGGACAGAGAAAAGCAGAGTAAATATTGATGACTTTAGAGGAGGCGGGCAAAATTAAATAACTTTTGCATGTGAGTAGAAATACATGTAAAGACAATGTAGTCTGTTGTTGCTGTTTCTCTCTTTTTTAATCAAGGAAAAGAAAACTTTGCCATTGCTTCCAATGATAGCTTTGGCAGCTCTCAGCAGTCTACTGTAATGGAAAACTCAGTACCCAAGAGGAAATTCTCAGCTATAGAGCATCATTTTCCCTGAGGCATTCGGGACTACATGAAAGTTCTTTGACTACACTCAGCCCTCTGAAACATAACCCATTTTTTAAATTTATTTTAGTCCATCTATCCAGCTAAAACAAAGTCTGGGCTGAATATTTTCACTAAGCTCTATTTGATATTAACAAAACATTTTGCCCATTTGGTATAAAACCAAGAAAGGGCCCTTTGGATTGTGCATATGAATATATGAACGATTTGTTCAGGAAACCTTGATGGAAGATTTATTTATGTTTGTATTTATTATTTCATTTGTATGCCACCTTTCTCCAAGAGTGGGACCCAAGACAGATCCAAGAGACATAAAAGGAAAGTATAAATATTTAAAATTCAACTGGGGGAGCCAGAGATGGTTGTGTTTTCATTTGGTGTGATTTTATTAGTAAGGACCTTTTGCTGAATGGAAATTTTCTTTAAGCAATACATACATCAAGGATACAATATGTCAGACACTTTACTGCTTGCAAGTTTCTTTCATAGTAAATGGGAGTTGTGCAAGACTAGAACATCCATTAACTTTTATCAATGGAATTTCCCTAAGACAAGTTCTTTTTGGACTGTACCAAGTCTACAAATCTGTAATTCTGGGTTACAAAGGCTCCTAGTCCTGATAGATCCATCAGTTTCTGAAGAATCTATTGCTACAGAAAGGACAAGTTGGTTATTATTTTACTTTGCAGAATTTGCTCAATTTCAGGTTTCAAGTAAAATTTTGCTAGTGTGAAGGAGTCCTTGAATGACAATTCTTCCAGCTACTTCCTATACATGTTCAACCTGAGTTATTAAACTATTGTAAAGGGACATCATTTGAACACACATGCTGGGGCAACCTAGCTTAGCTATGTAGATTTGTATAGGTCAGTATCTGCATGAAGGATCTCTCAAATCCTATGTATGTATCTTTTAGTGTCCTATTGGGGGGAAAGAAAGGTTGTGTAGAAATGTAATAAAGCAATGATTGCAAATGGTTGTGGAAAGATGCCTTCCTCATTTCCTGGATTTATGAAACTACTTATATGTCTGGCTCATGATGGCCTCTGACTCCTATGTGACATTTTGGGAGCTATTTTTGGAAGACAGCTTTCAGAATGGACTGCAGGTCCAATTGACAGAGGACAGATTGTAACACTTTCATTTTTAGATGTTTGGTAGATGCTGTCAGAGTGCTCTCTTTCAAGCAACTGGGAATAATGCAAAACTACGTTCACTGCACTTGAGTTCCAATGTTCTCTAGAACACACACAAAATCCAGCAACCATGGCCCAGTGAAGGTACATTATGGCAAGGTCAGAAGGTCATCTATTTGTATAACTGTTGCTGTGCTGAAAAAACTTACACTACCCACATGACTGAATGAGGAAACCAATTTTATCCATGTCTATATTGCCAGAATCAATGACCCAGAATAGCTTGGACTGAACTGCTACCTACTTCATACAGTCATACAGATCAGAGTCTCTCCTACTAATTTTTCAACTGCTGATGGTAGTTAACTATAAATATATCTCAGTTGAAGTTTGCAGCAATAGTCAAAGACAATAGATTGAAGACAGTGTGCTAGACAATGAATTATCCATACCGTATGTCTTTTGTTAACAGATTTGTACAAGCAAATACCATTTGGAAACAATAATGCTAATTACTGTGCCTTCCAAATAATTTTCCTTCATAAGCAACATTATTAGCTAAATTTGTGTGTTCTGTAAACCCATTTTCACCACTGAAGTTGTCATCTCCACCAGTAGCTAATCAGATAGTGAATGTATAAACATTGCCAGCATAGGGATACATGCTATAAAGAATGGTGAACAATGTCCTTGTTCTTCAAATATGTGGGTTTGATCCAGTAAACATGAGTCCTTTTCTGTCCCAGTGATTTAAACCTTAAACTCTAGGGTCTAGATGTGTATGCCTGTGCTTCTCTCCCAGTGAAATGAACTGGATCTGCCACTTCATAGATAGAAATGTATCTACTATTGTTTCTTTTTATTCTCTTATACCTCATTTTAGAGCTTACTTTCTATTGTCTCCAAGAAGCCATCCTGAAAATCATAGGGTATTGTGGTCCTCCTGTTCCATCCACAGAAGAAAAAAAAACACATCCACAATTGAAAGAAAACATGTACTATAGTATACTGGCAGACTCCGTGTTACAGCCATTGCTCCTGCATCACTGGAGGTCTGGTAACATTAGGGTGAAAAGAGTGGATTGGTATGGATTTTCAGGATCCCAAGCCCCCTTGTTTCCCAGCACATGCCTCAAACAGAGAAAAGAACAAGTCAGGCTTGAAGATGCATCGTTAATTTCCATTCCATGGGAATGAATGGGAGGAACATTTACAAAAAGGAACAAAATGAATGAATGACCTGGAAATAAAAAGAAATGAAAGCACGCACTCACAGTTTCTGTTCCTATCTTCTGCTCAGCTCAGTCAAACTCTCCTACTCCATCTTCCTTCCATCAACTTCAGAACCATTGCTGTAAATGTGTGAATAGCATGGGAATGCCTTTTTAATGAATAAATTGATAATTTTGAGACTTTCATCATTCCAATTTTGACAACTTTATCATTTTTCCTAATTATATGTGCATTAATGACTTGTTTTGTTTACATTTCTAGATGTTAAGTGTATTCAATATTTGTAAGCTAATTAGGTATGCATTATAAACACTTGATATAATTTTTTTTCAGGAAAAAATACATTGACTCCATTTAAAATTTTGTAGCATTGATCATACCGAATGATGCCTTTGAATATGTGTTAGACATGCTTTCAGTTACAAGTTTATGGCATAATATTCACACTGTAACCATGATTCACACAGTGCAGTAGCCAGATTTAAAAAATATTTTAAAAGAAGACTATACTTGTTCATGTTTATTTGTTTTTAATAAAAATGTTAATCATCTTTCCTCCTCCAAATGAAACTGAAATTTAACAGTCATTAGGAATTAAAATATCAAATAATAATAATAATAATAATGTTTTATTTATACCCCGCTCTTCAGCCAAGACTATCAGAGCGGCTTACAATTTGTTAAACAAACAACATTCATTTACAATTGTAAGCTATTTGCCCCCAACAATCTGGGTACTCATTTTAGAAAATTGATGACAATATCTACTAGGTTTTCAGCATCATTGGAAAGCACAATAAAATGCTTTTATTTTGCACAATAGTTTAAAATGATTGCTGAAGTTGTCTTTATAAAATATCTGTGAGGAGATCATCACCACTCCCATTTTACAGTGATACTACCCTCGTAGAGAGGCTGCACCTGGTATATTTCCCGTAATAAAAGGATGGAGAACAGGCTCTCTGAGGCTGATCTTATGAATAAGGAGGAAGATAGTGACTTAACTTTTCCTCAGGCTATTAATAATGTTTCCAGGTTTAATAAGGAGTTTAAATTGAGTCTAGAAGCTAATTGGTAGCCACTGGAGTTGGTACCGACTCCAGAGTTTCATCATCATCATCATCATCATCATCATCATCATTATTTTTTTTAAAGGTTTCATTCAACATCTCAGCAATCACAACTGAACTTGGCTCAGGTGTAAATGGAGTCTAGGAAATACTCTCCTCGAACTTGCCCCTAAATATTTTGCATTGTATACTGTATATTTCCCTGCAAAGGTGGAGTAATGTCCAACACTGTATATATAGCATTTAGTTTGGGACTGTTACGGATCTTTCAAATTGAAGAGCTATAACATTACAATTCCAAACTGCCATAGATACATCCTATGGAATCCTGGGGCTTTTAGTTTGATCTGACACTAGAGCTGTCTGGCTGAGGAATTAAGGTTCCTTTGTCATTTGGCAGCTAATGAGTATCTTTCTAGAGTTTGTCCTCTTCTGGTTGCCTGGACATCGAGCTTGTAACCACAGTAAAATCCAGACAAGCAGAGTTAACATCAACACTCTACTTAAGCATTCCTAAAGTATTGAAATTTCAGGATATTTATATGGGAGAATGTTTAGGCTCTCTATTAGTCTTCTAGCTTATTTATTAAAAGCAACCACACGCTCCAGAACCCTAGTCTGTATGGATGCCATCATCATGGTGGCCTGCCATCCACACGGGGGCTGCCATGATGACGCTGACGTTGTGCAGCATCCGCATGTCACGCACAGGAAGCGGCATCATAGGGCTGTGTTGCAGCCCTTATGATGTCCTGGCTGTGTATTGTTCCTGGGTGGTTTGGCTGCTCTGAGAATAATATGCAGCAAGGAGGGGCAGTGTTTCCCACCTGTATGTACAGCCCCATAGATATATGTACATATATACATACTTTGGGGAGAAACAGTGGACTCTTTCATACGAGGCTAAATTGCAAGTATAATTTAAGGTCAATTCGAATGCAATCATGGGTTTTACGTTATTGCGAATTAACTCTTCGCACGCAAATTCGGGCAAGAGGGAAGCCAATTGGAATGCAATCATGGGTTTTACGTTATTGCGAATTAAAACTTCACATGCAAATTCAGACAGGAGGGGGTTATTTTCGGGTAATGAGAAGTAATTCCGAACGGAGCAGGGGTTCTTCCGAACGGAGCAGGGGTTCATGTAAATTCACTAAACTAGCGAATTTACATGAATCCGCATTGGCTCCATTCGGAGTTGGGAGAAATTCCTCCCGTTTGAAAGAGTCCAGAGACATCGTCATGTCTTTCATTACATCCTATTACATATAAGACATCATGCATCCACTAAGCTATAGTATATGGCAAATAAGATGTTACACTTCCATAAGGTCTGAACCTTTATACCACCTCTCTAGCAGGCTTCTCTATAGTTAAAACATGAAGAATCATTGCCATCATAAATGATATAACATTGTTTATCCACCAAGGAATACTATCTCATCTAGCAACATCCACTATTGTATCCATCAGAATAGAAATACATCTATTTACCATAGCCTTTTTGAGCAAAGATTTTTCTCTCTTACCAGCATGGTCTATTTTCATCAGCACATTTAGGTTATCAGCATGGAACATGCAGCACTTATGAACAGTGTTCTTCCTGATCGTTGGAAGGGCGGTATATAAATAAAGTATTATTATTATTATTATTATTATTATTATTAAGAAGAAGACTGCTGAGCAGTCTGACTTCTGTCTCCTCTCAACTTCTTTCCTAGCCTAATCAACAGACTTTTTTTCCTAGACTAATCTACTGACATATCTGGTATAATAATAATAATAATAATAATAATAATAATAGTTCTTATTGTACTCTGTGTATGCTTTCTTCAGTGCCATATAGTTTAGCTGGAATGCTGAAATCCAGCTACAGTACAAGGAAGTTTACTGATTTTACTTTCTGCTGGTCTTTTTCCAGGCTGAATCCAAGAAGCTGATGTTAACTCACTCCTAGTTTGCCTTGGGACTTTTATAATACAAGGATCACTTTCTGTTTTATTTCTAACCATTAAGACCTTTCTCTGAGGCCTTCCTTTGCATGACTGTACTTTCAGTAATGAGGCAGATGGTTGTAGGAAGTTGTGACTATTTGCTCTTGTTAGGAAGATTCAACTAGTTCAAAACTTTTTATCCTTTCAAGTACCAGGTGTAGCCTTGGTTTGTTTTTGATTTTTTCCAGGCCTTTGAGATATTAAATTTCTATACTTTTTTCTAGATCACCCTAACAAAAACAAAACTGAACAAAACCTTCCTTTCTTCCATTCCTATATTTTTCATTTTAGTTTTATGACTGTTTAAAAAATGTTTTCTGCCCTGGGAGATATGACCAAAACAGCAAGATAAAAATATATACACTAGATGCAGTTTAGGCTTGGCACCAACATGCAACACAATAGGCAGAATAAAAGAACAACATAAAAGGAGGGGGGGGCTAAAATGTTTACAAGAGCCCTAAACATTTAAATTGGCAAGCTGATGTCTATTATGTTTGTGTGTTTTAAAATCTTTCTTTCCTCTTAAATAATTGATGTGGTATTGAAATGTGTCATACATCACATCCTGAAAGTGAATTAATTGGATTTAAGATTCATGTGCCAGCTAACAAGCCCTCAAGGGACCTTTTTTCCTTAGGAAAACAAGACTCATGGTCAGAAATCAAACTAAAGAAGATATGGAAAGCTGCAGCTTCAGAACAAGTTCTGTTTATAGAATTCACAAACAGATTAAAATGTTGGGCACTTCCAATGAAACAAAAAAGCTTCAAAAACACTTAAAGTTCTAAAGAAAACTTAAATTGGCACAATCTACATGTTACAAATGTAACTCACTAATTTATCCTGATAACTCACCCATCCCCCTTGAGCATCCGATAGTTCTAATGCTGAGTGTTATCATTAATGCTGATTTCCACACTAAAGATATCTGCAACCAGTGAATCCAAAATCTGTAATGAGGATTTATACAAAGGACATATACCAGGATTATTCTTCAAATAGAAATTACATTTGAGAGATCATTTTCTACAAGGGAATATTGTCATCTGTTGCTATTACAAAAGCTCATCATTGCCAAAACAAACTCTGGGATGATGGATGTTTTTTTTAAGAGTATGACGACAGTACACTGGATATGATCATAAGCTAAGCAAATACCTTAGTTGACCATATTTACACACATACACACATTTCATTGAAGTTGGAATCTATTAAATATGCATTTGTTTGTAGCTAAAGCAGTGACATCTTCTCACCATTGAACAAAAGACAGCGATTGTTCATCTTTCCAGCCTTGGACTACAAGGCCATTAGTAACAATAAAATCATGTGAGATCTTATGATACACTGAGTATTAGTTAAATTCCACATCACAGGGATGTAACTTTTAAAAACATATATCTACAAATGACATTTTTCCTATACAAAATGGATAGAGTAGTATATCCAACCAGAGGTTTACAACTTTATGTTCCACAGAGTTTTGATGGCTCAATTGCAACAAGATCAGTAAAAAGTGACAGTTCTCTACAAAAATACAAAAGACCTAGATCACAAATCACCAGAAATGATAGCATGGACATGGGTATTGCAATATGATTTTAAATCTCATGAATGCACGCTTTTAATTTAAAAAAAAAATGCACGTGGACAAAGTAGTAACCTTTTCACAAAACCAATATGAAAGACATTCATTCAAAATCAAGGACAATCTCGGATTTAAAATGTAATACAGAAAAAGCTGTTTCAATAACACTACTGAACTCATTGCAATTGTGAGAATGAAGTTGCGCAAATGTAGAGTAGTGAAAGCACACCCGTGCGGTAATCTCCTTAGATATTGGAGTTTTAGACATCGAAGACAGATCAGTTTTCCATTGGTTGTTACAGGACAGTTTAATTCTGCATTCAATCCAGTTCTAATTTCATGAGCATCAAAATTGCTAACTTGCAACAAACATTTCTAAAGTAGACTTCTTGATTTCATGTTTTCTTAGGATAATGCAGCAGGAGACGTTGAAGCATCAAAATGTGGTGGTCCATATAGAAAAACCCAAAGGTTTTAGAAATACAAATATTGCTACATTGCATTTGGGAGTGGTTGATTAAAAAAATCCAATAATGAAAATGGCAAAAAGATGTTTATAATAGATAAAACAATTATTTTGATTGTTATTAAAAATTAATGTAGTTAAATTCATTTATATAGAAGAAATGTATTAAAAGTCAATGTACAGAGATATAAAAATTCTTCATGCAGATTTATCAGTTGATCCAAAGTATAAATCCTATGGTCAACCCATTTCTTTCATAATAAGAATTCACTTATATTCAGCAGTTGTCTTTTAGAAGAACAGTAAAGCAACCCCCCCCCCAACTTTTAGCCACTTACTACATTACAATATAAAATTTGCACTGAAATTTAATGCTAGTTGTACCTTCTTGAACAATTTATCCAATAGCACATACATTTTCACAAGACAAAATAATAATAAAAAACCCTCCACATACACTGTTATTTGTTTTTTAAGGGGATTCTCCCTATTAGGGACCCAAGTTCTCCCTATTAGATCTCTTCCTTCAGTTGCAGAATGCCTTTTGCATGTCACCTGTCATTCTTTCTCTGTAAGCAACTGAGCAGTTCAGACAGCCATTCAGCTGCAGAATAATGATAGAGATGGAACCAACCACAGCATAGGACACCATACCATATCTATCTTGCCAATTTTGCAAATTGTTAATGTGACAATTCCCTGCCCTCAGACTTATAATTTGAAAAGACACAAAACACAAAGAAAAGAGGATGACAGTGTGGGAGGGAAACGAATCGAGCAAATCCTAGCTGTTGTTCATTACCTCTGAGGTCATAGCAATGGTATGGAAGGGCAGTGCAGTGCTTGGTTGTTATTCAATGCCTTATTGTAAAACATTGCAGGAAAGGGGGAGCTGGGACTTATTTGAAGAGTGAATTGGTATTTCTGATGACTTTCTGCAGCAACAATTCATCCTGTTGTGGGGGACAGAAATTGCAGCCTGGACCCTTGACCTTCACAGGTCAAAAAAAAATGTCCTTCTTCATCATCATTGTGGGGAGTCCAGACAATGCACAGCCCAAACACCAGTGCTGGTGCAAACTGTCCAGCCCATGTCTAACCCATTCAGCACAAAACCCAAAGTATACCACCATATAACAAATGTTAAAGAATCACCTTTTGCCCTGGATCTTTCTGGAAGATCTGGAACCCTCTGTTATGATGTCAGAAGGCTGTTTACAGTATGTCCTGCTATGAGGCTGGGTGCCCCATTTTAACCTCAGAGGGAGAGATGTGTATCAGTGATGGCTGTGCCAGGTGGTACTGCAAGATGTGCACATGAACAGTCACCCAGAATCACTACAGATGTGTCACATAATAGGGAGACATTGGAGCTCCAGAGACAGAATACTCCATGCTACTCCCAGAGTGTTCTGCCCCATGCAGACAGGGCCCTGGAGAGGTCTTGGGCCTTAAATGCAGTCTATAGGGCACATTTGGTCTAATTGCCTACCCCTGAGCTAAATGATGGATCATCTAAAGAGGCATTGTCCTTAACATCTGCAGTTTCCAGCCATTTTGGAAATTATCTCAGCCTGAAAACACAACACTTAAGCTGAAATATATATATATATATATATATATATATATATATATTTGTTGATAATGATAGAATACCATAGTAAATTGATCACTGATGATTTTCAGTATTGATAGGCTAGGGAAATAGCCTATTTTGGGTGGGGTATATTGACAGTATTTTTCTCCCTCATCCATATTATTACTGTATGAAACCTGATCCCTAGGATTCCACCATTCCACAGATAGTGAGATTTCATATACAGCTCTTTATAGTACTTGATATTTATGCTCTATATTTGACAAAGCAAGAAGAGACTATGAGAGCATCTCATAGACATGCAAGAGTGGGAACAGCAGATCAGACATAGAAAAGTGTAAGCCATCAAACTATAGAAAAGTGTAAGCCATCAAGCAACTATAGCAAGCTATTGTTTAGACCAAATTAGAAGCAAAGAAGAGATTCCATTGGTCTCACACTCAAAATGTCTGGGCAGACCTGCATTCAGAACAGTGGTGGGAATCATGGATCTCCAGAGGTTGTTGGATTGCAACTCCCTGCATTCCTCATTGTCAACCATGGTGGCTAAGGCTGCTGGGGTTTGCAGCTCTACAATTTTCAGAGGGCTGTATTCTGTCCCCCCCCCCCCCCCCCCCCGCTCTATAATCTAGTGCTCTGTGGTGTGATCAGATTCAGTAACAAAGGCAGGAAATGTTCTCATTCAAATGTTAGTAATCTGATTAAAAGCATACACAACTGTTAGCTCTGATACACTGATGCTGATGTGTCTTCTTAAAGAAGCAAAAAGATGACCCCACCCCCACCAAGGGAAACCACAAAGATTATTTTCTATGAAAACAGCCTTAAAGTTACTGATTTCCACAATACAACATAATTTGATTTTGTTTTATTATTATTTTTAATTCTTTCTGCAAAGGCTTTTTGGAAACCATATAATTTGGGAATGAAGAATATATTTTGAGAATAGCAGGAGTTCTTGATCTGAAACTAATTTGTTGTCAAAAAGAGTTAAAGGGCTGCAAGTTGTACTTTATCTTGAGTTGTTTAATGGGATGAAAATAAATTGACTGGGCCAAATTCCTCACTCAGTGATGTTGCCATTGCATTGCTGTCACTTTCTTGAGCTCTGAGGAATTGCCCTGGCATACGTTTGGTGTAATGAAGCAAATAAATAAATCCACCATGTTTAACACACTAATGAACTATGCTGGCTTGTTAACATAGTTGTATTCTCATTGTTTGTAGTGCATGTTCTAAGCCTGGAAAATATATTTAGCTCTGACTCCTTACACAGTTCATCATACTTTTAATGCACAAAACTTTATTTTAACCAAGGTTGACTCAAAAGAACTCATGAGACAGCCTATACGTACCCCTCCAAACACACACATATACACTTAACAGTGGTCTTAAACTCTTTCCTAAGAAATGTTTGTTCAGTTTTGTTTCTCCTTTGGAAATTGACTAACTACAATTCTAATCACCAGATCTGCTGGTTAAACTATATTAATATGCCACAGACATCCCACAGCTAGGAAAGGAGCTTCAGTTACAGCCATAGAAAATTTCATGTATACTACTTGTGTTTTTCCATTGGCGATAATTAGCAGAAGGCCCTGAAACAAGCTATTTTGTAGTGGACGGAGAGGTTAGGAATTTTCTAAATCCAAAGCTCCTCCATTATCCAGTGAGAATCCAAGTGTGGATTTCCAATATAAAGCAATGCAGGATCCCCTTTGTGACCTATGCTGATGTAACTGTGGGTTATAGCAGCAAAAGTATTTTTTAATTATTGTTCAAGAAGGCATTCCCTTGTGCACTGTCTTTCTCCCCAGCTGTGCAATGGCAGTTAGATGGCATCCAAGTGCATCCCCACAGCCAAACAGTGTCTGGGGAATGGACCCAGCTGCAGTTGCCAATCTAGGAAAATAGGAGCAGTCTTCATGCTCCTGGACCTCAAATGTAAGATTGATATTGAAACTGTCTATGAACTAGGATCTTGGCCTTAGGTGGCCATAAGAACTCCCTCACTGATCTTATTCAAGGAAGGAGAGCCAAGATTCATCAGAAGAAAAACCGGTGAAAAATAGCCTTCTCACCATTAGCACCTGATCATACGATGGTCTGTTTGGTGCCAGATTTTGAATAGGTATACTCCTGTGCATAAATAAACTCACAAATAAGCCCCATTTTCAAATGGAACAAAATCTCAAGTAACAGCACATGATTCTGCCATGTTAAATGCTATTTATGGAAAATTAATAGGCATGGATTATTCATTGGGATTATTTCAGTCTAATCAAAATGGTCTACAATTTAAAGATATAGCCATGGTAGTCTGTAGATAGGTATGTAGAGAGATCTTGTAGCACCTTTGAGACTAAACCAAAAGAAAGAAGTTGGTATCATAAGTTTTTGTAGACTTTAGTGTAATTCCTTTCTACTTCCTGCTTTTGGCACCTGAGGAAATGCTCTAGTTCTTTGTGTAAATATCACAGTGATTAGAGAAGAGAAGAGTTTAATGCAGAATAAATCAAATGTTTTGGAATGTGTGTTATTTTTGGTTTCCTTTTATAATTCAAAATAAAAGGCAGTGATATTTTTTCAGAAAAATATTCTTCACATTTATCATTAAACATACAAAATGTAAAAATTCTGGTAATTCCCTGAGATTTTAAGTCCTCCTACTTAAGCAAGTAGAGCCTGATACATCTGCCTGTTTGGCCAAAGAAGCAAACATATGCCCTACAGACAATTATATACTTTATTTGGAATAGCAAATTTTCCCAGTATACATTGGGAGCCATTATACACCTCGAATCCCAGTACTATCAGCTAAAGACTCCTTCACTATTGAAGGGAAAGTACCAGTGTTATATTACAACAAAAGGCAAGTCTATTCCTTGAGGGAGGAAAGTTTATGAGAATCATTGAGCTTTTCTAATCTTTTAATATTGTGAAGTCATTCAATACATTGACCTCCAGCTGCCCACATAAATGAAAAACATGGTTAAGTCAAGAACTACAGGCAGTAGTGCCCCCTCATGAATTATTTTTCCCCTCCTGGTAGAGGTTTAGATCTGGCTCTCACCATTTATAACTCACATTACCATAATTAGCACTTAACTAAAGGCTGTAGTGTAAAACTACAAAAGGATATCTGCACACACACACACACACCCTCTTTTTATGGTGTAGACAATGCAATCTCTTTTAAAATTGAGGTAGAAGTAACTGTTTTTACTATCATGCAATTCATTCCAGTAATTTTGCAAAATCTATTTTAAACAAACTGATACATGCAATAGACTCTATTGGGTATGCTCTATTGGGGTGCCTAAAGGCACCAGATCCTGTCTGATCTGAGCTAAGCAGGATCAGCCCTGCTTAGTATTGAATGGGATATCACTAATGAATACCAGCTGCTGTAGGCAATGTTTCAAAGGACAGAATTGGGAGAACCACCTCTGGGTTTTCCTTGACTGAGAAAACCTCATGAAATTAATGAAACTGCTGTAAGTCAACTGACCACTTGAAAGAACGCACATACACATATGCAATAGGAAGATAAGACATTATAGGAAATAAATAAAAATTCAAATCCCTGCCTGGCCAAAAAGGCCATCAATAGTGTAGTCCCATAGATATCTACTCAAAAGTAAGCCCCATTGATTTAGACAGGAACTATTCCAAAGTGGGCATAGCATGCCAGATCAAGCTTGTTATGAATTACACTTGTTATACATGCTATGCATGTAATGTACATCTTAAAGGAAATGAATAGATTCTAATATAATATACTCAAAGCTGATGGAACTTCAAAGCATGAATGAATCTGGTAATTACAGTTATTTCTTCCAAATGAAAATATGTTAACCATGTAGCAATATATTGCTTTACATAAAGGCACACATAATCCTAAACTGTTTAAAAGAGAAATAAACAGTTCCAATGAGGAAGAAAAACGGGAGATTTCTCAAGAAACCAGGATGGATGACTAAGGAACTTTCAACTGAACTAAGTTTTAAATGGAACATGTATAAGAAATGGAAAAATGGGATAATCACCAAAGACAAATTCAAACAAATAGCAAGAACCTGTAGGGATAAAGTCAGAAAAGCTAAAGCACAGAATGAAGTCAGGCTTGCTAGAGAGGTTAAGATCAATAAAAAGGGCTTTTATAGGTATGTCCGCAGCAAAAAGAAAAAGAAGGAAATGATAGGGCCGCTGTGTGGAGAATATGGCAAAATGCTAACAGGGGACAGAGAAAAGGCAGAATTACTCAACACCTTCTTTGCTTCAGTCTTTTCAGAAAAGGCAAAGGGGGTTCAACCTGAGTACAGTGGAGCAGGGGCAGAATAGGACTATTTCAGCACAGAATAAGTAAAGAGATAGTACAGGAATACCTGGTTAATCTAAATGAATATAAGTCTCCAGGACCAGATGAACTAAATCCAAGGGTGTTAAAAGAACTGGCAAATGTAATATGGGAACCATTGGCAATAATCTTTGAGAACTTCTGGAGAACAGGAGAAGTCCCAGCAGACTGGAGGAGGGCAAACGTTGTCCCCATCTTCAAAAAGGGGAAAAAAAGAGGATCCCAACAATTATCTCCCAGTTATTCTGACATCAATTCCAGGAAAGATTGTGGAGCAGATAATTAAACAGAGAGTTTGTGAATATCTAGAAGATAAATCTATAATCATAAAAAGTCAACATGGGTTTCAGAGAAACAAGTCATGTCAGACAAATCTGATCTCTTTTTTTGATAAAATTACCAGCTTGGTAGATGAAGGGAACGCTGTGGATATAGTATATCTTGACTTCAGTAACGCCTTTGACAAGGTTCCCCATGACATTCTTTCAAATAAGTTTGTAAAATGTGGACTAGACAAAGTAACCTTTACATGGATTTGTAATTGGTTGATTGGCTGCACCCAAAGGTGCTCAACAATGGCTTCTTTTCATCCTGGAGAGAAGGGAGAAGTGGAGTCCCACAGGGTTCTGTCCTGGGCCCAGTGCTATTCAATATCTTTATTAATGACTTAGATGACAGTATTGGGGGCCTAGTTATCAAATTTGCAGATAACACCAAATTAGGAAGAGTAGCTAATACCCCAGAGGACAGGATCAAAATTCAAAATGATCTGAATAGACTAGAAAGCTGGGCCAATGCTAACAAAATGAAATTCAACACAGAGAAATGTAAGGTACTACAATTAGGACAGAAAAATGAAATGTACAGATATAAGATGGGGGACACCTGGCTGAACGAAACCACATGTGAAAGGGATCTAGGAGTCCAAGTAGACCACAAGTTGAACACGAGTCATCTTTTTCTCTGAAAACCAGCCAGTGTTGTGTAGTAGATTTAGCATTGGACAAGGACTCTGGGGACCAGGATCTGAATCCTCATTAAGCCATGGAATCCCTCTGGTTGATCTTGAGAAAATCACACAGTCTTAGCCTACGGTAGAGGCAGTGGCAAACCACCAGTGAATAAATGAGGAACCCTGGTGATGCACTTTTTAAATGTCCTTACTGTAGCCACTCACTCAAAACCATGAGGTTGCGAGTTCAAGACCAACAAAAGGGCTCAAGCTTGACTCAGGCTTGCATCCTTCTGAGGTCACTAAAATTAGTACCCAGATTGTTGGGGGCAAATTAGCTTACAATTGTAAACTGCTTAGACACTGCTTAAGTGGTATGAAGCGGTATATAAATGTAGCTTGTTTGTTTGTTTTGTTTGTTAAATCTTGCCAAGAAAACCCTATCCATAGGTCTAAGAGGCTGCATAGAGCGGCACTATGAGCCAGCGGTGGAGTGGGGGCATGGTATGTAATTTTAATCCTTAAATGTTTAATTCTTTTTAGGGGAGGATATTGTGTATATATTATTGTGCTATTTTAATGTTGTATGCTGTGGCTGAAGAGCAGGGTATAAATGCCATAAATAAATAAATAAATAAATAAGCATATTATTTTATTTATTTTAGTGACTGCACAGCATATGTCCCAACTCCATCCCCAAATCAGTGTCACATCACCCACCTGACTGTATGGCAGGCAGCGTTGCAGTGTTTCTGTGTTGCAGCATTTTCACATGCTGCGCTGAAGAAACACCAAAAAACACTTTGGCGGCAGCAAAGGTGACCTTTTCCCAGCACTAAAAGCAGAAGCTGCTCCTTTTTGCACCAGGAATCAGCTGGGTTAGGGGCATGGTGTGCGATTGCCGCGGCCCCAACCCGATGAGCAAAGAGGTGGTGGCAAGCCAATCCTTACTTGCATCTGTTTCCCTTCTAAGTCAACAAAGAGGCACACAACAACAACAACAACAACATGTTTTCATCTGCAAAGGAAAACATGTAAGTATAGTGGGTCCTTCCCATCCACAGGGGCTTAGCTTTATCCTACCCCCATGGATATAAAACCATGAAAGTGCAAGTCCATATTAGTCAATGCAACATGCATGCGCCTGTGTCAGTTCATCCATGGGCATGAGCCATACTTAATTAATATGAGGCGGGACAATTTGCATTAGCAACCTCGTATTGTGGACTCCTGTAATATGAATAGGGACAAGTAACATTTGGCAGTTTGGCTGACTGCTTGGGTGGAAGCGACAGCCTGAAGTGAGTGGTATCAGCTTAGGTTGATATGCCAGCTGCGCCCCTACCTGGGCAGAGAGGACCTTGAAACATTGATACATGCACTGTTAACCTCTCGATTGGATTTCTGCAATGCTCTTTACATGGGGCTACCTTTGTTTGGAAGCTTCAATTAATTCAATTAATTCAATTAATTCAGTTAATTCAGCCAGATTACTCACGGGGGCATCCAGACTTGATCACATCACCCCCATATTAAAATCCTTACACTGGCTGCCAATTAGCTTCCGAGCGCAATACAAAGTGTTGGTTATCACCTTTAAAGCCCTATATGGCTTGGGCGCAAGTTACTTGAAGGAACGCCTTCTCCTGCATAATCCGCCCCACACCCTCAGAATTTCAGGTAAGAACACCTTGGAAATTATGAATACTAGGCTGATATCAACCTCTAACAAAACCTTTTCTATAGTGGCTCCGAAATTGTGAAATAACCTCCCGGAAGAGATCCGTCTAATTACCACCTTAGAGGCTTTTAAGAAAGCACTAAAGACGGATCTCTTCCGGAGAGCCTTTCCATCTTACTTGTTGTAATTATTCCTGATTAAGAGACTAATAACGGACAAAGGAACTCGACGCATATTAGATTAATAGATTTTAATGATTTTAAATATTTTATGATTATAACTGGTTTTTAGAATTTGTATTGACCTTGTAGATTTTACTTGCTGGAATCCCGCCTCGATCCCTGGGGAGAGGCGGGAAATACAAATAAATTTTTATTATTATTATTATTATTATTATTATTATTGCTTTTTTTCTCATTCTCAGACTTTTTTTATTTTTTTTTAAAAAGTTTTCTCAAATTCTCTCCATCCCAGATATGAAAAGCAGTGGTATTTTTTAAATAATAAACACACACACACACAAGCTGAAGCTGAAGTCTCAAATGCAATAGGAACTCAAGTGTGGAAAGGATCATGCACATGCTGGCCACAAAGGAATTAAAACTGAAAAGCCTCTCAGAAGCAAAGGAACTGGCAACCTTAGCACAGTGTCCAAATATGAATGAATAATAGATACCCAGGCTCTCTCTTCGTTTGGGCTCCTGATCTACTCAGGGATCAGTTGAAGCAGATTCGAAAGTTACCTTGAGGTAACAAGAAACCTTATAAAAGAATAAAAGAACATTTGATTATTAAGCTATGCTATTCTTTAAGAATATAGGAAATAAATTCAAAAAAGGGCATACCTATCCCTCACATTGGTTGTTGCACTGATTCCCAAAATACAGTACATTCCTTGAGTCAAATCTTGATCAGATGACATGCCCCTAACTCCCATGAGAGCATAAACCACCTTCCTACAGATTTTATAGAGGTTTCCTTCTGAATATCTAGAAGCTGTCTATTTTTTAAAACAAGCAACAAGCAAACAAACATAGGCCAAGAGACCAACAACTCCCTGCAGGAAAAGAGATGCAACAGTTTCAGTTTTTAAGGTAGCACAAAATATCCTTATCTAAGGAAAGTAGTATAAGACAAGTATCTTGCATTTAGGAGATTTCAGATTTCAGGGTTTTCCTGTCTGATAAAATCTATGCTATGCATAAAATCTATCACAATGTATAGGTTTAAAAATGAAACTGGGATATCTCTAGCAGCCAAAACTAACATAATGAACTTCAACATGGAGAAATATAAGGTACTGCTCTTAGGCAGAAAAAAATGAAATACATAGATATAGGATGGGGGACACTTGGCTTAAGAAGACTACATGTGAAAGGTATCCAGGAGTCCTAGTTGGCCACAAGTTGAACATGCATCAACAGGGTGATGTGGCCCCTAAAAAAGCCAATGTGGTTCTAAGCTGCATCAGTAGACGTACAGTATAGTGTCTAGAGATCAAGGGAGTACAGTGGGTCCTCCTTATATGTGGACTTGTCATCCACAGACTCCAGCATCAGTAGATAACAAGCCCCCGGTTGTTCCTAATGGCAGCGTGTACAGCCATGCCACCATTTGGGACAGTCCCAGTTGTTCCTGCTGCACCATCATTGGGATCACATTTGCTACTGGGGGGTTGGACTGGATGGCCCTTGTGGTCTCTTCCAACTCTATGATTCTATGATTCTATGATTCCATGACCCCCATGGGAAGAGGAGGACCCAGACCAGCAGGCAGTGCCAGACCTCTCTGATTGAATCTAGCCATCTGGTGTATGGTTTTCCTCTCTGCTGCCCTATAACTTACCTAGCATTATTATCTTTTCTAGTGAGCCATGCCTTCTCATCATGACAGCCTCCATGTAATCATATTGGCTTCCGGGGAGAGTTCAGGCTTGATCTGTTCCATTTCTTTATCTTTCTGGCTGTCCATTGTATTCTCAGCATTCTTCAGCACTTTTCCACCAAATCTCAAATGAGGTGATTTTCTTTCTGTTGGCTTTCTTCATTGTCCAGCTCTCACATCCTTACATGATGATGAGAATATATCTTACTTTAGTGCTTAGTTGTATATCTTTGCATTTTAGGATCTTGTCTAGGATCATGAAACTATATGCATGTAAATAAATTTAAACTGTGTGCATATGACACTATAATTTAAAAGAATAATTTTAATTTTTGCTAGCTGTTTATGCAACAACCATTACCATAATATTCAGTGATATATAGGAATTATTATTTATGAGTAACATTACTACAAAAACATTACCAAGGATTCTGTATGATGTGCCATGGGGGAGAGGTGACACCATGAGTTACTGTACTGGGTGATGACAATCCTGGTGATACCACTGAATCAAAAATAATGTTTTTCAACCATTAAAAATATTTTTGAATATACTTTCCATCCTTGCTTTTTTTGTGTGCCTTTCGTTAATTCCTTTTCACTGTGTGTGGGTGGATTAGAAATGTTGTTTTCCAGAAAGCTCCAACCATATCATGGATAATATTTTCCACCTATCAGAAAATGCTGGATGCAGTACACAGAAGAGGAGACATAAAAGAGATGAGAATATGAAAGACACATGGAATGAAGAATCATATGAAGATTAATCCTATATTCTAGTAAGCAAGGTAGAAGTAGCAGTATAATCCTTCCTGCACACTCAGGTCCTCTGGGAAGAATTTACTGAAGTCAAGAAAAACTAGACAGACAGTGACTTCCCAGAGGACCTTTTCAGTTGCTGCTCCAAAAGTTTGGAATGACTTGCTGGAGGAGACTTGCCAGATTACTTCCATTAAAACTTTTTAAAAGGTGATAAAAATGATCCTCTTCTGATGGGCCTTCCCAGACTGACCATGAGAAGGAGGAAGGAACATCAACAATCTGAGATATGCAGATGGCACAATATTAATAACAGAAAACATCAATGACTTGGAACAATTACTAAGGAAGGTCAAGAATAAAAGTCAAAGGCATGCCTGCTACTGAATATAAAGAAAGCAAAAATAGTAACCACAGGGGACCTATGTATATTCAAATTAGACCATGAGAAAATTGAAATAGTCAATGATTTCTTGTACCTGGGATCAAATATTGCCCAGAATGAAGTCCAGAGATAAGAAGACTAGGAATGGAAAGGGTAGCCATCAAAGAGCCAGGGAAGATCCTAAAGAGTAAAGTTATACAACTGAGCGCTGAAGTTAGAATCATCCAAGACATAGGAGTTTATCACACTGCTTACCTTGCCATGCTCCTGTTGCCCAAATGTCACCAATCTGCAATGGGAGCCTCCTGGTGGGATCCCACATTGTGCAACACTTCCATTTTGTCATGAAAGCATTATCGTAATTGTTAATAAAAGGCCTTTTTAAAATAATGATTTAATCCATTATTTAAAAAGGGCCCTTTTTAAAACAATTACAATAAGGCTTTCATGAAGAAAACAGAAGCGTTGTGCAATGCAGGATCCCACCAGGAGGCTCCCGCCACAGATTGGTGACGTTTGGGCGACAGGAACATGGCAGAAGGTAAACAGTGTGATAAACTCCATAGTGTTCCTAACCACTGTGTATGGCTGTGAGAGCTGGACTGTGAAAAAAGCAGATAAAAAGAAAATCAATTCATTAGAGATGTGGTATTGGAGAAGAGTGCTGAGGATACTGTGGACAGCCAGAAAGACAAACAAATGGGTCCTTGAGCAAATCAGGCCAGAATTACCCCTGGAGGCCAAGATGATTAAATTGAGGCTGTCATATTTTGGCCACATCACGAGAAAGCACGACTCATTGGAAAAGAAAATAATGCTGGTAAAGGTAGATGGAAGAAGAAGGAGAGGCAGACTGCACACCAAATGGCTAGATTCAATTAGGGAGGGCACAGGCATGAGTCTGCAGGAAATGAGCAGAGCAGGTTGATCAAGTCAGTCAAGGCGGGATTGTTGCAAAAGTTTGGAATTACCTGCCAGAGGATACTTGCCAGATTACTTCCATTGAAACTTGAGAGTAGCTAAAAACAACAATAACAATTTTTCATTTGCATTTGTTTAAGGTCTTTAGTGCGATATGTAATGTACAGAGCCAGAGTGGTATAATGGTTTGAGTGTTGGAGTAGGTCTCTGAAAGACCAGGGTTAACAAATCTCCACACACTTGAGGAAACCCACTGAGTGACCTTGTGCAAGTCACACACTCTCAGCTTCAGAACAAGCCTATGGAAAAGGTTTGTCAATACATTCTACCAAGAAATCCCTAGAGTAGAGTTGCCATAAGTAAGAGTCACCTTAAAGGCATGTAACAACAAATGTAACATATTTGTAAATGACAAGTTTGAATTAATGGAAATAAAATTACTGTCCCCCTTTCAATTTAGAAATAATTCAAATTAGTTTTCAAATGCTTTAGTGTAATAATAACATAGTGACACTTTCCCATTAACTTCCCTGTCTCTGAGAATAGCCTTGTGACCAAAGCAATCTAAATCTTATATCCCGGTCCCACACCCACCCAAATTAAAACAGTCATGATAATCCAGAGGTGATACCAGCTTCTGAAGTGTTACCAAAGGAATTACAGTTCTTCTACACTCCCAAATAATGAATGGTTCATTCAGTACTGTCCCAGAGTGATTAAGAAGTATTGTAAAACACAGATTACTTTTAAGACTGATTTCTTATTGTTCTTGTGTGCCTTCTAGTCATTTTGGATTTATGGCATCCCTATCATGGGCCTTTCTGGGCTGAGAGAGTATGACTTACCCAAGGTCACTCAGTGGGTTTCCATGTCTGAGCAGGGAACTGAACCCTGGTCTCCAGAGTCATAATCCAAAAACTCAAACCCCTACACCATGCTGTGTCTGAGTTTTGTTACATTCATTTAAAGAAGAGAGGACAAAGGTTTCACTCACTGATGACTCCCACGGGCAGAGAATATCTTCAGGGTTTCATCACCAAATTAGGTTCTACATCTCAGATAGGTTTTCAGGATAAATTCTGGAATAGATTCACTGCTCAACTGTCACAGAAGCCATCAGCCACCACTGCTTTTATGCAAAGATATATTAATCACCCCTCACATCAACCATGGCAACAATCCCACCATGATTGACTTGATCAACCAGCAAAAGAGAAGGCTGAGTAAAAAAAGGTTAGTCATCCCCACTCCATGCATGTTCTTCATGTCCTCAAAATATAGAAGCTAAAAACAATCTCACGAAACAAGGCATAAAAACACTAATGTGGATGTGGCAAAAATTTACTTGGATTTACACCAATGTACACTTTCACTCCTAATTGTCCTCTCTTTACTGGTGAAAACAGTCCAGCTGCCTGGTTTTTGAATGAGGAAATATGAGGGATGATGGCTAGGTCCTGGGACAAATCTGAAATGGGAATGGAAAGAATTGGGGGAGGGAGGTGAATGTGCATGGAAAACCATGAATCTGAGCAGTTCATCTACAATAATGAAGGTAGTGAATTAAAAACAGGGCACAGCCTCACCACAGCCATGCTAAATATGAGCAATAATGCATTTCTAAACTATGCAAAGGCTTCTTCACCAAGATGGTAGAAAAAGGGTGCCAAGGCAGTTGGTGATTCGCTGGGAGAACTCCCAAGTATTGGTTTACTCTGCAAGGTTTGCTGCACATTTTTGGGGGGTGGGTGGTGGAATCAGATTTGCCTTGAATTGAATTCTGATATTGCAGCTGGTAAAAAAGACTGGTTCTTTTGAAAAGACCTGCTGAAATCCCCAGTTCCAAAAGAACTGGGTAAAAGGGGATTTGTGCCCCCCCCCCGCTGCCCAATTTGGGTAGGGGAAAATTGGCACAAGTGTGAACTACCTCATTTTAAACCAGTTTGTAAACCACTTTATAATGTAGTATGAATGTCCCCTTAGTCTGGGAGAACTTAGTGGATCTAATTCCTGGGATAGTACAGGACAGAAATGAACATTATTTGATTTAAGTGATTAAATCTTTCCCCTTTTTAAATTTAAGCTTAACAATATCTTTTAATGAAGAATTAATATCTTTCCACACCTGGACTGACAAATGCTAATTTTTTACAGCATCTGCCATTAAAATTATTACAGAAGTGATTGGTAGTGTTGTTCTCCCTACCCAATACTAAACTATCCTAGCCCCATAGGCTTCACAAGAAAAAAACTGAATATGTCTGCTGAGATGAAAGTAGCAAAGAATATTAGAACATGTATGAAATTTAGTAAATTCACTAAGTACTATTGCTGGGGGATAAAAAGTTCATAATAATATTGCAGACCAAATTACACTTGGGATCAATATCTTGGCAATGTATGTTTGTGATTATATAGCACCTCCTTCGATATGAAATTAAAATAAACTGTTTCAATTATTAATGCTAAAATTTTGCGTTTCTAACACACTATATAGCATTCATACTTTTAAACACTATTTTGATGACAAGAAGTGTTAGGGTGTAATTGCTCTGATCCATCTATAAGTCGTCATCATTGTTATTATTTTTTTCTTTTGGCTTGCCTGAGATTGCAAGTCTATTAATGATGGTGTGCTTTCAGAAACACAAAGGAAAAATCCATTAAAAGCAATATAGTACAAATATGTCCATCTATGTTCAAGATACACTTGAATGCAATTTCTAATCAGCATCACATTGAAACTCCAAAGATTACGAGTACACTGTAGGATTCATCCTTCATGACCTCCTCTGTCATGCTGAAGTTAGACTTGCTTAGCCATGCTGTAGCTATGCTGGGAGCTTCAGTGTAAGGGGAGAGAGCTGAGCCGTGGAAGATGACATAAAGACTTCAGGTGACAAGACAGTAAACAGTCATGGGGGAGCCACTTGGCACTGGCTGCTCCTGGCCCTGTCAAGCCATGCTCATACATTGACCAGGGCTAAAAAGCTGCTTTTGGTGGAGATTCCAAGAAGCTGCCCTCTTTTGACCCACGTCAAAGGTTTTATGCATGAGTGGAAGCATACCTTCCAATCAGAGGCTGCCATAGTGTTCTGTGTATTGGAGCATCTGGAAGAAGAGGCCATGGGTTGGCTTGTTGACTTGTTCCTGGAAGAGGTCACAAGGGCCATGCATTCCAATCCTGTGCCATTATATAGATTGGAGTCCCTTATATAAAATGGCAAAAGGTTTGCTTTTGGGGTTTTTAGAAAATATATTCAAGCTATGGATTAATAAATCCATGGAGGCAGAAACCGTTGATATGGAGGACCACCTATATTTAAGAGAATGAATAAGAGTTGTGAGCTTAAGCTATGTCCAAAGTGATTTGAGTAAGGACTCAAAAGAGGGAGGGCTGCATTAATAATAACCAGAATGAAGTGCATTAAACCAGAGGTAGGCATTCTATGTCCTTCTAGGTATGATGAATCTGTAGCTCCCATCAGCTCAAGCCAGCATTGCCAATGGTGAGGAAACATAGGAGATGCAGTCCAACAAGATCAGGAGAGCCAGAGGTTGTACATCACAGATTTAAACCTTGTTCAGTGTTTATGAAAAGTAATGTCTGCTGTAACCCCTCTAACTCCTAACAAAATTATTTAGCTATAACTGAATCATAATGTCCTTGCCTGTAGACCACCGTTGTCATGACTGAAGCATTTATGAGAATACTGCCTTGCTCACTTAGCTTCCATGTGATCATGAAAGTGGAACCTTCTCCTTTGTGACCTTGGAATGACCTCCAGGGAAATGTCAAGAGTTCTCCAACTGGAAATCAAACAGTTCAGCCACTTAATCATGAAAAGCTGAAATGAATTCTTCCATTACAGCAATTACAAGTAATTATGCCCTTGCCTCTACCTGAAGTAATTACCATCAGCAATACTAATAACATACCTCTAGATCAATTGTAGGAAGCTTCATTTTACAATTGCTGACAACTGCTACAGGATCTAATGGAAAACAATTCCACAGATTTGATTTCAGCAGAATACAAAGTGAAAGAATGACTGGAATGAAATCTATATTTCAATACATTCAAACTCCCTGAAATGGAGAAAAATACTCCAAATACAGTGAAGGCAAAAACTACCAGGGCTGTATTTTGGAGCAGGAAAATGGAAGGCCAGGAAAAGATAGGAGCCACTGTATCTCTGCTCTTTAACACTTCCACTGAATGTATTTTTTCCACCTCTAAATAGGCCCTCAAGCATTCTGTTACACAGAGTTTCAGGTAAGGTAATTCATTCCCTATAGTCTGTAAGTATTCCATGGTTTCTTTAAGGGATGGATACAGAATGACAGCTGCAGGATGAAAGTATATTTTCATTTAATAATTCAATGGGCAATTTGCCCAATCCTACATTTTAAAAAAGAAAGCTTCATGCTCTTCCCAAAATTTATGGGAGGGGGGGAGGGGAGGGAACTATCATTCTTGGTAAGTTAGAAATACAGTTGGTCTTCCATATCTACAGATTCTTTATCTGTGGCTTCAACAACTCACAGCTTGAAATAATAATAATAATAATAATAATAATAATAATAATAATATCATCCCAAAAAGCAATCCTTGATTATGGTATTTTACATAAGGCATACAATTTCACTATGCCATTGTATTTAATGGGATTTGAGCATTCAAAGATTTTGGTATCCATGGGGGTTTCTGGAACCAACCCCCAGTGGATACCAAGGGCCCACTGTACTTATCAGAAAAACACTAATCAAATGTTTCAGAAACCTGGAAGACCCATGCTCAATAGGTACAGCATTTCACAATGTGGAAGGAATCCTGTTGTACATACATGAATATATTTATTAAAGATGAGGTGCCTATTCTAAAAAAGAGGAGGCAACCATATTCAGCACCACAAATATCAGTTAAATACATAGGGATTTAAAGTCAGAAATGGAAAAGCTAGCCATTCAAAGCCCTCTGTCTGGAAAAATGAATCTTCCAATTTCACATTCTTCCATATTCCATTTATTCTTTCCATTGACTTTATAAAGAAATCTGCAGGTTTATTACATATCACCTATGTAGTAAAGTCACCTATGGAGGGTTTTACACATGAGGTCTGAAGTTTTCTGGACAATTACATTACAATAACAACAACCACCCAGAAAAATTCATATCCAACCATAGAAAACAAGATTTTTTCAGGAAGGAATATGTGTGTGTAAGAAAACATTATTCTCTGCACATCAAATATGCTTCCTGCCCAGAACAAAAAACCCACATGCTTTTTTTTTGTTTGTTTATGTTTGGTGCAGAGTTCATCCCATCTTAGAAATAGTCATAGGAAATGGCACAGTGTCTAGTGACTGTCTTGCAGGGTAGAGAAAATACGGTACATTATTTGTGTCTGTTCACAAGAATAACATTTTAAAAAATTGATGTCTATATGGCATATTGGTGGACTCTGAAGACCATGGTTTGATGTCTGCCTGAATGTTATTGCTCAAGAAGGAATCCATATATAGATAGAATAGGGTTCCCAGTCATTTGGAAGCTTCATGGTATAGTGGTTTGAGTGTTGGACTATGACTCTAGAGGCCAGGGTTCAGTTACCAGCTTGTCCATGAAACCAACTGGGTGACCTTGGGCAAGTCTCACACTCTCAGCCTCAGGGGAAGGCAATGGCAAACCTCCTGTGAACAAATCTGGCCAAGAAAACCCTATGATAGGTTTGCCTTAGGGTTACCATACGTTGGAAATAATTTGAAAGCACAACACAGATACATTGGGAATATCTGAGGCCACTTTGAGATAACAAGTAAAAAACCCATAGATGATGCCTTAAGAACATACCATGCAGCCACCAGTTTTGAAATCATCATGGACTGCAAGTTCAGTGCAATCAGTACTTATATGTCGATCACTGATTAATACCATAATTGTAAAAGAGTCAACAAAAAGAACTAGAATCATAGAATCATAGAATCATAGAATCATTGAGTTGGAAGAGACCACAAGGGCCATCTAGTCCAACCCCCTGCCATGCAGGACCTCCAAATCAAAGCATCCCTGACAGATGGCCATCCAGCCTCTGCTTAAAGACCTCCAAGGACGGAGACTCCACTACGCTCCGAGGGAGTGTGTTCCACTGTCGAACAGCCCTTACTGTCAGGAAGTTCCTCCTAATGTTGAGGTGGAATCTCTTTTCCTGCAATTTATATCCATTGTTCCGCGTCCTAGTCTCTGCAGCAGCAGAAAACAAGCTTGCTCCCTCCTCAATATGACATCCCTTCAAATATTTAAACAGGGCTATCATATCACCCATCATATCAGGGCTATCATATCAACTAGGAAATCATATATGTGTACAAGAAGAACTTGTAGCCTTATCCCTGTCAGCTCTTGCACATAAAAAAGATGACTAATTTTGATTACTGCTTTTGTAACACATACTTTTGTGCTACTTGACTGAATCAGAACTCTACAGAGTTGATGCTTACTGCACTTAGGCTGCCAATACGTTCCACAGCACTAGAAGGCAAGTGGTAAAAATGAACAACTTCTTTCTCAATGTACAGTTTCCATCTAAGCCTGTTCTGCTTCCAGTTAATGAAGATGTCAAACTCCAGCACTTTCATTTTGAAATTAATTCCCTAGCTCTTCTTTCTTTCCCACATTGTTGAAATCAACCAGCCAAGTTACAAACTAGCATGTCATCAGGTTAATGAATACTGCAAGTAAAGTCACCAATCTAAATCTGGGAGCTAGACTCTTCAAATGCAGTAACAACAAATAAAAGGGCAATTTTAATTAGCTTCTGTAAAGGTGACAGATAATACTGTCTGAATACATATTTTCTTTTCTTTTATCAAGCACAAAATATCCTTCCTTGGAGCAGCTATTCCCTTGTTCTCCACATGAACATTTGATAATAATGTATTAATTGCCCTTGGCTTATCTGCTTTCTAATCAACAAACTAGGTAGTCATTACTGGATGTCCATTGATTTCAAGGAACTCCATGTTTAATTACATTTCAACAAAGTCAGTTTTAAATCTTTAAAGGAGCAAGTCAATTTCTGCTTCAGTTTTGCATTTATCTTACTGGAAGCATCTAAGAGGCTGAACAGGAAAGCACAGGCTCGGTTATACTTCCCTGGCCCAAGTGCTAAAGTGGATCAGTCCTCAGCCTGGCATAGGGACTGGCAGGTGTTTACATGCCCAGCCATTCACACGCCATGGACCTGGTACAAGTCCACACCAAGTGATGCCGCTGAAGGGAGGTGACATCCAATGAGTTCACCCCCACCTCCCTGCCGCACATCATGGCACATGGCAGGGAAGAAGAGGTGCCCCCATCCCTGTCCTGTAAGGCATGCCCCCCCATCCTTGCCCTACGTGGCTTTACTTTAGAGTAAAGCTGCATGAAGCAGGGACGGGGCACTGGGCCCTCTCCTTCCTGTTGCACACAACTTTAATCTAAAGTAAAGCCACGCAGGGAAGGGAGGGAGGAGCTTCTTTTGTCTCTGTCCCTGGGGAGAACACAGGCTTTTTGGCCTGGTGTGGACAGCCCCTCAGATAGGAAAGGGATTTCATTCACCCCTCATGGACATACATGCTAATTTTTTTTTTTTTTTTTTTAGATATAAGATATTAATTCATTTTTTATTTAACATTATTTATTCCAAGAGCAAATCTTACAAAACTAAGCTTGGCAACCTATTAATACATATCAAAGAAGAAGTTCCATTGAACACAGTGGGACTTATTACAGGGTAGGCATGGCAGAGACACAACCCTTAACTATGTTTGGTCACATGTGCCTTGGGGTATTTTGTAATTTTTGCTTCATTTCCAAATGTATAAGTTCAACAATAGCAGAAGCACAGCTTAAAATAGAGGCCTTTTGACACTACACAACTGTAGCACTATGATTCCATCTTAACTGTCATGGCTGCATCATGTGGTTTCCTGCAGTTTGTCAACTGTAAGACACTAAAACTCTCTGCCTGAGAATTTTAAAAATCTCTCCCTAAACTACAAATTCCAGGATTCCATAGGATAATTCCATTACTTTTAAAATGGAATCACAGAGCTATAATTGTGTAGCATGACAGAACCCCAAAGGAGAAAAAGTAAGTTGTTCTGATGGCAGTTCCCAGAATCCTCCATCCATGATAGGGGATCTGTAGTCCAAAAACACTTTTTTCTATCTCTGATTTATATATATAATTATACATAGGGAACCTTCAACCCCTTGGCCAGATGTGGCACAAAGAGGATTCCAATATGGTGCACAGCATCCTCTCTTCCTCTCTTCTTCTCATAGCAGTTAGACTTGAAGAAAAGCCTAAGCCTAATTGCATCAAGGAAGGAGATGTCAGATGACAGGTGAGGAAAGAAGGAATTCTCAGAGAGAGAAAAAATGTTTCACTTTCTCCTACACTGTGCCTCCATTTCACACTTAGGTTTGAGGAAAGCAATGGAAGGATTTTTCCAAATCTAATTGCTTCAAGGTGATTAGGCAGGTCACAGAAGGGAAGGGAAGGGTTAGCTGTGATGAGCCCTGGAATATGAAGAGAATTTAAAAGTTCTACATTTTTCTTATTTTCTCAGTTCCATTGGTTTTCTGTGCAAAACCCCATTATTTTCTATTCAAAGTAACATATTTTGTGAAATAAATAAATAATATACTGTTTGCAAAGAAGCAATCTTAACAAAATGTCCACAAAAGACCAAAAGACCCTTGTTCTCATAATCTCAGCCAGTGTGAAGGACATTTTTCATTTTCACATGTGAAATAAGTGAAGGGTTAAATCCCATAACTTTTTCTCACATTTAACTTTTGTAAATTTTTATTAAACGGTAATGAAAATGATCTAAAACTAAATTCCAACCCATTTCTAGCTAAACTTCTAACTCCTTCTTAGTTGTCCCCTCCAAAAGAACTGCCCTTTATGCTGTGAGTGGATTTGTGAAAAGACTTCCAATCATTTTAGTTTCATATTACCACCACATTAAAAATGAATGAATCATAAAGCCATAGAATTGAAGAGTTGGAAGAGACCACAAGGGCCATCCAGCCCAACCTTCTGTCATACAAGGACTCTCAATCAAAGCATCCCCGACAGATGGCCATCCAGTCTCTGCTTAAAGACCTCCAAGGAAGGAGACTCCACTACACTCCGAGGAAGTGTGTTACACTGTCGAACAGCCCTTACTATCAGGAATTTCTTCCTAATGTTGAGGTGGAATCTCTTTTCCAGTAGCTTGCATACATTGTTCTGGGTCCTGTTCTCTGGAGCAGTAGAAAACAAGCTTGCTCCCTCCTCAATATGACATCTCTTCAAATATTTAAACAGGGCTATCATATCACCTCTTAACCTTCTCTTCTCCAGGCTAAACATCCCCAGCTCCATAAAACATTCCTCATAGGGCATGGTTTCTAGACCCTTCACCATTTTAGTCACCCTCCTTTGGACATGCTTCAGTTTCTCAAGCACAGAATATCCTTCCTTGAATTGTGTTGCCCAGAACTGGACACAATATTCCAGGTGGGGCCTCACCAAAGCAGAATAGAGGGACACTATTACTTCTTTTGATCTAGACACTTCTACTGATGTAGCCCAAAATAGCATTGGCCTTTTTAGCTGCTGCGTCACACTGTTGATTCATGTTCAACCTGTGGTCTACTTGGACTCCTAGATCCCTTTCACATGTAGTTTCGTTCAGCCAGGTGTCCCCCATCCTATATCTGTGCATTTCATTTTTCTGCCCTAAGTGCTGTACCTTATATTTCTCTGTGTTGAATTCCATTTTGTTAGCTTTGGCCCAGCTTCCTCGTCTATTCAGGTCATTTTGAAGTCTGATCCTGACTGAACAAATTCACTTGGATTGTTCATCCAATGAGCCAAACATGACCACAAAACCTATTGAGGTTAGCTTATTTATGCCTATAAGTCAGCTGCCAATGTATGGTGACCCTCCGCCTGAGTATCGACAGGGGTAGTGTGACCCTGCTGGTGCTCTTGGATCTCTCGGTGGCTTTTGATACTGTAGATCACTCCATCCTCTTGAGTCGACTGAGGGAGTTGGGGATCGGGGGCACCGCACTCCGGTGGCTCCGGTCCTTTCTCTCTGGGAGATCTCAAAGAGTGAGGCTCGGGGACAGTTGCTCCTCCAAGATTGAGCTTAACTGCGGCGTCCCTCAGGGCGCCATTCTGTCCCCGATGCTATTTAATGTCTACATGAAGCTGCTGGGTGAGATCATTCGGAGGCATGGAGCTCAGTGTCTTCAGTACGCTGATGACACTCAGATATACCTCTCCATGACCAGATCGTCGGTTTGGACTTCAGATGGTGTCTCTCCTCTTAATGACTGCCTTGCAGCGGTAATGGATTGGATGAGGAAAAACAGGCTGAAACTCAATCCAGACAAAACGGAGGTACTAGCTGTTACAGGCCCGAAACCAGGTTCGGGAATACATCTTCCGGTCCTAGATGGAGTCACACTCTCCTCAAAGGACCCTGTTCGCAGTCTGGGGGTGCTCCTTGACTCGTTGCTTCACATGACTAGTCAGGTGAATGCGGCAGTCAGGAGTGCCTGTTATCAGCTTCGGCTGATACGCCAGCTGCGCCCTTACCTGGATCAGAGGGACCTGGAAACAGTGGTGCACGCTTTGGTAACCTCACGCTTGGATTTCTGTAACGCGCTCTACATGGGGCTACCCTTGTGCCTAACCCGGAAACTCCAACTAGTTCAAAATATGGCAGCCAGGCTTGTCAGCGGTACACCTAGGAGAGAGCACATTACACCTGTGCTTAAAGCTCTCCACTGGCTGCCGATTAGTTTCCGGGCGCAGTACAAGGTGTTGGTTTTAACCTTTAAAGCCCTACATGGCTTGGGTCCATCTTATCTCAGGGACCGCCTCTCCCCATATGAAACCCCCCCCCCCGCACGCTTTGATCCTCTGGGAGAAATCTGTTGCAGCCCATGAAGACTAGGTTAGCGCAGACCTCCCAGAGGGCCTTTTCTGCTTCTGCTCCCAGGCTATGGAATGGCCTGCTGGACGAGATGCGTCTCATTACATCACTAGACTGTTTTAAAACAGCCTTAAAGATGCATCTCTTCCGGCAGGCCTTCCCTGAAACTGTATAATCTACCTGGCTCCTAAAACTCTTTCAGCCAATTCCCAACTCCTTATCCCCCTCCCTCTGTATTTTATTGCTACTCATGCTGTGGCCAGCATTGCGGTTTTGTGTACTATGTTGTATTGTACTTTTATTGTTAGTAATTTAATTTTAAACTTAACTAATTTAATCCTATTTTAAGGGGGGGGAAGGTTGGGATGGAATTCTTGAATTATTTTAATCTGTAATCTGTTTTTAACCTTGTTGTACCCCGCCTCGATTGTTTTACAGAGGGGCGGGTAAGAAATAAACATTATTATTATTATTATTATTATTATTATTATGTTTTCTTAGTTAAGGAATACTTAGAGGTGGTTCCACCAGTTCCTTCCCCTGAAATGTAGCCTACAGCAGGTGGTATTTGTTGGTGGTTTTCCATCCAAGTACTAAACAGGACTGTCCCTGCTTAGCTTCCAAGATCAGACAGGATCTGGTGCCTTTAGTGTTTTTAGGCCTAAACTGGGTATTTAGGCCTACATTGGTACACCCTAAGATAAGCCGCTTTTCACTTGATCAGCAATTAACTATCTGGAAAGAAATTCAAGAGGGAAATGGAAACTTAATGCATTTCTGAGTTATTATTCACTTGGTGGAAACTTCAGTACAATGAAAGAGTCACAAAGCCAATGTGTTCATTCTCTATGTCACATTTTGACTACAGTGATATTATTTATTCGTAAAGAAAAGGCTTATTAACCAAATTGTCTGGAAATGCTTCTGATCAGTTATATCAAACCACTAATCTTCATTAAGCAATCATGCAAACCACTCCTAGTCAGTATTTGCTTGTGTAGCTTCTAAACCTCATGCCTGCAGAGTCACAGGTCAGGTTGTTATTTGACTAACATGTGTTTCAGGTTTCATTTTAATTGTTGAGATGGAAGATCAAAAAGAGGCAATGGTGAAACAAACACCTTTGGTAGGTGACAATCATCATCATCATCATCATCATCAAAGGACAAGAATGTTCAGTTTGTTAAGCATGTCATTTTAAGGAATGGTTTTAACTGGCTATTGCACAGCCATGTTTTAAATTATGTTAACTGGTTTAATCTGTCACCTTTGTTAAATTGTCAAACATGTTTTCAAAAATAATTTCATTGTTTACATTGTTTTCAATTGATCACCTTGATTTTATTGTATGCTGTCCTGAGATTTTTCAATTACAGGCAAGATATAAATGTTTGAAGAAATAAAATGAAATGAAATGAAATAAATAAATAAATATTGAGAAATAAAAGCAAAAATATTTTATCTCTGCAACTGTGGCTACAGTCAATGGAATGTTCTTCTCTTAAAGTTCTGCTTCAGCATCATGTTTAACTAATATTGTTTAAATCACAAAAATATCCAATTTGGCTAAATGCACACTTTTAAGAGATTGGGGATATTATCAATTTGCCATCTTGCACTAGAAGGAAATAATCTGCATTTTTCCATTTTTCTTTAGAAGAAATGCCCATCATTATTGGAATTTTCTGAGTGTTAGACTTTAAAACATCACTAAACTTTGCCAAGCCTATTATTAACTGACCTAACATTATGCATGTTAGTAAATTTAATAGCTGGGGTGTTAGGAGACATATTTGAACCTTTAAAAAAATAGAGCATTTTCCATGTTCACAGGACTCTTGGTAAAATGGCAGGAGGCCTGGAAGGCAAAATGTTTTCAGGACATTGGTTGTCATGTTCACAAGCTGAGATGGTACCTAAAAGTACAACCAGGACCATGAACAGAACTTGTGAGAAACAAAAAAGGAATTATAAATGGAAGTGGAAAGAGTAGTTAGAAGTGGAAAGAGTAATTTATATTCCTGTTGATCCAATAATTGAAGGGAGGAGTAAGGCTGAGAGATGTTAGTAACAGTGATATGAAGCTTAAATAAAGATGCATGAGTATACCTCAGAAACAAGAACTCAACAATATGTGCCCCTACAGATGTTGTTAGATGATGATGATGATGATGATGATGATGATGACAAATTGGCTTTATAACATCATCATCTTCATCATCAAAATGTATTACATTCCTTTTCATTATAAAAGACTCATGGCATCTTAAACAAATAAATTTATATGAATTTAAAACAACAACAACATAATACAGTACAAACAATATATCTATAACATAAAACACTTCTCACCTAAAATAACAAACCATAAGGATATGACGATAGAATCATGAAATCACAGAGTTTGGACCACAAAGGTCTTTGAGTCTGGGTCCTTACCATGCAAGAATATACAACTAAAGCACTCCTGAGAGAAGGCTATTTGAATTCTTTTTAAACCTCTCTGTTGAAGGAGAGTCTATCACCCTTCAAGGCAATCAATGCCACTGGTTGCATCTGATCAGTGAACAGGTCTTAGGATAGGGAAGTTCTTCCTGAGGTTTAGGTTGATTCTTTTCCCCTGTAAATTGAACCCATTAGCTGATATCCAATAGAAAACAAGCCTGCTCAGTCTTCTGTGTTGGGTTGAAAGGCTGAATGTAGAATGGGGTTCTTGCAACTTTTATTCTTAACAGTTGATGAAGCAGGGTAAAGTACTGTTATGTTTTAAGTGCAATGAAATTACCTATACTTCCTTACCTTCCAACCCTGAATTTTCATCTGCAACCATCCTCTCCCAACATGGCTATTGTCTCTTGATGGTAAGTAGGGGCACAGAGGAATGCCCAGCTCTGTTCTTGTTGCTTTTACCAGACAACACACTTCTAACATATGGAAAAATTCCAGTCAGTCATACATTGGAAAGCAAACAGGGAGACTTCTCCCTAGTACATTATCAAAAAGGTGTTCCTTGAAATTTTTTTAAGTCAGCTCATATTTCTAGTAACTACAAAGTGAATTTAGCATGTAAGCATCATATTTGAAACCTTATTTACATCACTATTGGAAGTAATATCCATGAATGAGGGAAGGTTAAATCCAAAGCAGTAAGAGAATCTGGGCATATTCCATCTTAAATTACTTTTCTCTCAACACATAATAATTGTTTTAGAATTGACCTAATCTTCAATAGGTGGTTGCCAGTGGGATTAATACTATTGATTCAATGATATGTGTATCAGACAAGAGGGCATCTGTGCATTAACAGCACTGTTATTTATGTATGGGTTCTGAGACAGCCCAAGCAAATAATTAAGAAAATGTTAAATCAGCAAGAATAGTCAGACCCAGACAAATGGGACACAAAAGGCTGTAACTGAAAACAAAAGTGTTAGAAAATGGGAAAGGACTGTAAGTGGAAGTTTTGGGAAAGCTGAAGGGCAGTATTTCTTTATCTTACAATATTCATATATTTTAATGTTTCCAATTTCATATTTCCAAAATTTCCAGTTTTCATATTTCCAATTTCCAATATGAAAAAGAGTGCCCATGCTGAGTGAGGATTTGGGGACTTGTAATCCAAAAAGTAACTTTGTCAAGCTCTTCATTCTTGTAACAAGATGACTCCCTGAGGACTCTCCTTACACAGTTATACAGAGCTGAAGGCTCTCCTCTTAGATGATGTATTAATTTACTTAGCAGTGATTTAACAGTCCTACCTGTAATATGGTAGTATCACTAACAGTTCAAAATGATGGAGGACTCATAGGAATATAATTTTTCATTCATTTTCTTCTTGAAAGAAGCTATGAGTAATTTCAGCAATTTTCCTTTCACTGCAAAAAAGTCTTTGAAAACTGCAGTTTTTGAAAGCTATTCACAGTTTGAAACTTAGGGGTGAAACAGGACCACCCCAAAGGAGTAACTTCTGGTCATCCCTCTGCTTGCTGGCTTGGGGCAGAGGCAACTGCACATCATGCCCCAACTCAGCCTTTCTCCAGAGTTTGCACCGGGGAAAGGGTGGCGTTTCTTCAGCATTTCTTTGGCACAGCATGCATAAACACTGCACCACTGAAATGCGGTGGATCCACTGCATGTGTGGTTTACTGTGTGGCTTTCTGGCAGACTGGGGGTTTGCTGCTGTCTGAAAAAACCACACCCCTAATCTTCCGGGAAGCTGGTTGACTATCTGTTTCACCCCTTACTCTGCTCAAAATTCACATATGGGTATTTTCAACATACAACAGCATTTTCTATGCGGTAAATAGCTTTTGCTGATCGGAAAATAACATTTCTGTGCAAAAAAGAGTGCTGTTTTCTGCTCAAAACAAACAATATACATTTTGTGTAAAGTAAGACCTGAGCTACAAAGATTCTTCTCATCTACATCTCTCAACACTCAGGTAAAACATTTCCCAACCATTTTCCAACCATTTTCAAACAAACAAACATTTTACTTTTCATATTGATCACTGATATTGACCTAAATTTTCTTTTAGAAAATTTCTGAGAAGAGGGGACCCCTTGAATATGTAGCATTTATAAATCTTCTGCACTTAAACAGCCTGGCAGCTTAGAATAGTCACCCCAAAACATTTTGCAGCCTGAAGCTGAACAGAAAATAGTACTCAGAAAGTGCATAACAATCAGAGCTAGCCAAATTATTTTGACACCTGAGGCAGAAAAGCCTCTTTCTTTCCATCCTGACATTAGAAATGCAATAGTACAAATGTAAATAACTATCTATTTGAATCCCTCTAATGACCCACCACCTCAATATCTATTTCCTGAAGCAGCCACTTCACCCTACCTTTATGGTACAATCTGGAAATACTGTATATCGATTTGCCATAGTTGATATAGATATAGATTTGTTGTTGTTGTGTGCCTCCAAGACATTTCCAATTTATGAGGGCCCTAAAGTGAAACCTATCACAGGGCTGTCTTGGCAAGATACTTTCGGAGGGGAGTTACCTTTGACTTGCTCAGAAGCTAAGAGAATGACTGAATGAGGATTTGTCTTATGGAAATTTATCAAGTGATGCTTTCCCATCTATTTAACTCTATACCAAACAACAACAAGAAGAACTTTACTTTGTTGAAGGCTACTAATACTGCAGGCACAGGGAGAGCTCTGCTTCAGCTCTTTGAGTGAGGAGTTTATTACAGTAGCAGAATATGTTTTGTACAAAAATGGTCCTAGGTTTGGACTCAGGAATCTCCAAGCAGTAGTAAATTTTGCTGTCCCCACCTCAATAGAAATGTTGTCTGTCAATGTAGTTTATACAATATGGAACTAGATCAGGCCTGCACAACTTCGCAGTAAGTAGGGGCCAAAATTTAAAAAGGCTAAACTTCATCAGGACACAGATAGGTTTTTAGCAGCTCACTTTCCAACTTTTCACTTGAAAAGAAAGCCTTCACGTTTCCTCTGCCACCGCCACCCAGCTCTTTTCCAGGAGAAAGCTGGGAGACAAAGGAGTATTGAGGGGCAAGCATTAAGATCTACAGTGTAGACACAGACTAAAAGAAAGAAGCTGGTAACATGACTTTTGTACTTCCTCAGATGCATAAATTGTCAGTCAGTTTCAAAAGTTCTACAAGATGAGTAGATGTCCCATGTAGCTGCTGTCTGGTGTTGTGCTAACCTAAGATGTTACATTCTTGTGGAGCAAGCCAGTGTGGCAAAGTGATTTGAGCATTGGCTATGGAGATTATCAGATGGGGTGGGTGGCTGGAGCCAGGAGTAAAAGGCATACACCAGGCAGTCACGCAATCACACTGAAGATTTTCAGACACACTGTGCTCATCCAGGAAAGAATGCTCCAGCAAAAAACAATTCAAGGGGCAGTCACGGGAATGGTTTATTGCTGGAGTATTCCTGGTTCTTTATGGGTTAAGTCATAGAATCATAGAATCATAGAATCATAGAGTTGGAAGAGACCACAAGGGCCATCCAGTCCAACTCCCTGCCATGCAGGAACTCCAAATCAAAGCATCCCCGACAGATGGCCATCCAGCCTCTGCTTAAAGACTCCCAAGGAAGGAGACTCCACTACACTCCGAGGGAGTGTGTTCCACTGTCGAACAGCCCTTACTGTCAGGAAGTTCCTCCTAATGTTGAGGTGGAATCTTTTTTCCTGCAGTTTGCATCCATTGTTCCGTGTTCTAGTCTCTGCAGCAGCAGAAAACAAGCTTGCTCCCTCCTCAATATGACATCCCTTCAAATATTTGAACAGGGCTATCATATCACCTCTTAACCTTCTCTTCTCCAGGCTAAACATCCCCAGCTCTCTAAGTCGTTCCTCATAGGGCATGGTTTCTAGACCCTTCACCATTTTAGTTGCCCTCCTTTGGACCCGCTCCAGTTTCTCCACATCTTTTTTGAACTGTGGTGCCCAGAACTGGACACAGTATTCCAGGTGGGGCCTGACCAAGGCAGAATAGAGTGGCACTATTACTTCCCTTGATCTAGACACTATACTTCTATTGATGCAGCCTAAAATAGCATTGGCTTTTTTAGCTGCTGCATCACACTGTTGACTCATGTTCAACCTATGGTCTACTTGGACTCCTAGATCCCTTTCACACGTAGTTTGATTCAGCCAGATGTCCCCCATCCTATATCTGTGCATTTCATTTTTGCTCCCTAAGTGCAGTACCTTACATTTCTCCGCATTGAATTTCATTTTGTTAGCACTGGCCCAGCTTTCTAGTCTATTCTGGTCATTTTGAATTTTGACCCTGTCCCCCCAATTCTGTCATCCAAGTCATTAATAAAGATGTCATGGCATTAATAAAGTCCTGGATAAGCACGACACTGTCTGAAAATCTTCAGTGCCAGGAGTATACCTTTTTCTTCCCTGATTTTCCCCCACCTGATAATCTTCTTTGACTCCAGAGACCAGGGTTTGATTCCCTGCTCTGCTATGAAACACACTGGATCACCTTGGGTAAGTCACATGCTCTCAGCCTCAGGGGAATGCAATGGCAAACCTTCTCTGAACAAATCTGGCCTAGAAAATCCCATGATAGGTTTGCCTGAGGATTACCATAAGGTTAAAAATGACTTACCTGAAGGCACACAACAACAATGCTTCAAGAAAGCCAGTGTAGTGTTGTGGTTTGAGCACTGGACTGTGAGCCTGAAGATCAGGGTTTGAATACCTGCTTGGTCACAGAAACCAGCTGAGTGGTCTTAGGCAAGTCATATTCTCTCAGCTTTGGAGGGAGGCACTGGCAAAACCACTTTTGAACAAATCTTGCCAGGAAACCCCTGTGATAGATTCACCTTAGTGTTCAAGTGTAGAAACAACCTGAATGCACACAACAACAACAACAAGAAAATCCCAGTAGGAAAGCCAGAATGGTGTAAAAGTTTAAAAATTGGAGACCAGAGTTCTACTCCCATCTCAGCCCACTGGGTGATCTTTGGTAAGTCACATTCTCTCAACCTCAGAGGAAGGAAAAAGCAACTCTATGAACAACTTGTGGCAAGAAAACTCTGTGATAAGGTCACCATAAGTTGGAAAAGATCACACACCAAAGTCCCATTAACCTCAGTGGGGTTCAATACGATGCCTCACATCAGCAGGTGCAGGGGCAATGGTACCTCCAGAAAGCTGGGAGGGGGATTGCTCATAAGCCCCACAGGACTCTGAAGGGGAGGTGGAACATTCAGAGTCCAATGAGGCCAAAGTCTCATGGGACTCAGAAGGGGAGGGGAGCTTTTGGAGCCCCATTAGGCAAAAAACCCATGGGACTCTGAAGGGTGTGTGGGGGGGGGGGGAGCCTTTGAAGCCTGCTTTGCAAAGGTGCTGAGGCTTTGAGCAGGTCTGCCCAACATGCAGCCTTGACTACAGCCACCGACATCCTCCAAATCCTTGTAGGCTGCTCAAAATCTTTTGTTGGGTCATATGTGGCCTGCAAGCCATAAGTTGTGCAGACCTGAACTAGATGGACCAAATGGTTGAGATGATATAAGCAACGTCCTATGTCAACCATACACCCATAAGAATATTGCACAAATAGAATTCCCCTAAACTTTTGGTGTCAGTTTATTGCAAAAGTGGGGCATCTTTGGCCTTGTGGATATTTTGTACTTCACTATCACTTTCCAGAAAACCCAGCCAACAGGACTGGCAGCTATGGATTATCGGAATCACAGTTTAAATCATCCATTGGACCAAATGTTTCCCAGCCCTGACTCTTAGTTTTGTTCTGGTACATTGCTGCTTCTCAGTTCTGAGTCTGAAAGTCTTTTTAGTTAAGTCTGTTGCACTCTCTTCACTGTAGAGCCATATTAGTCATATGAGTAACCTTGAGAAACAACACTTTCTTATTTTCACCTGTGAGCTACACAACTAAGTTCCTTTTCTGACATAAGCTCCTGACTACAGAGGGGTGTGTGCGTTGTGAAGCTGAGCTAACGAGAGCAAAGTGTTCTAAGAATGAGAGATGAAAGATTCTTTAGAAGTGCAAAGCATTTCCAATCCTATCCTTGATGCTACAAATACTAATAATCCAACTGCACTTCTCTCCCCCCACACCTTTCCAGCTCGTGACACGGGCTGTTAAACAATACAGCATGTTAAGTGGCTCATTAGTTAGCTAGGAAGAGTTGCTCCCATGTTTGTCTTTTGTTCTCTGTCTGCCTTCATTTGAGAGAAAAAAAGATTGTGAAATTGGAGGGGGCAGAAGGGAAAACAGGGATTCAAAATTTCCCCTCCCACCTAAAAGTGCTGGAACTTTGTTAACTTCCATGCCAGTGAAGTTAGAGAATGGATGTATAAAACATCAAACAGTATGGAGAAGCAGGCTGCATCTGAGAATCCTAAATTTAGCTAGCTGCAATGTAATTCATCCCCAATGCTGAAGAAATATATCATTGGAAAGGCATGGTATTGCATATGTGCTGTTGCAACCCTCTGCCTGGTGGAAATGACATCATTTTTGGACATGTCAGGTCACCATTTTTGGTCATGTCAGGTCATCATTTTTGGTCATGTCACCTGGGTACATGGGGGGGGTGGTGGTGGTGGTGGAAATTGCTCACTCCTAGTTTAAAGAAAACACAAAATTGTTGGTTCAGCATCAGTAAGCTCTCAGTGGCTGTTGTATTGTACTACTCTGGGACACAGAATCACCTTTTAAAAACAAAATCAAAACAGCTGCTATCATATATACCACTGGCTTTTGGATAGAATACAGCTGGTTTCAAGATAGATCTTGGCATCCCTAAGACTTCATTTGGTACAAAACACTGACACACATTACTGCTATAAGGTAAGGTTTATTGGTGGTAAATGATGCCCCAGGTAGTATACAGAAGAGAAGGATTTCAGCCCTTTTGCCGTTAGGGCCCACATTCACTCAGAGCAAGAGGTAGTATTATAATCAATGTATTCTACTCAGACTATCCCTGGCCTAGTTGTCCATTGCTGGCTATGGAGAGCTCCCTGGCATGATGATAGGCCCCATGTGATATTGATGGCAGACAGACTCTCAAGAATTATATATTGCAGAAGTGACAAAACACAAATTTTCAGACTGGTTTCCACCCACGGCACTCTGCAGCCAGACGATCTCTTGCAGGCCAAGCAAACTGCCTCTAATTCTCATTCTTCTTGAGCTGTCTGTGGATTTTGACACCATGGATCACTATCTCCTGGTAGATTTACTTTCTCACCTTGGGTTCTTTGACTCTGTTCTCAACTGGTTTAAATCTTACTTGTCAGATAGATCTTTTGGAGTGGTCACTGGTAGTCAAACTTCCACCTCTGTTCCTTTATCAGTTGGAGTTCCCCAGGGCTCTGTCCTGGGTCCCCTTTTGTTCTCTCTATACACATTGTCCCTAAGCAAACTCATATGTTCTTTTGGTTTCTCCTATCATCTGTATGCCGATGACACTCAGCTGTATCTTTCTACCCCTGACCTTTCACCGAGGCTTGAATAGCAAGTTTAATCTTGTCTGATTGCTATCACTCAGTGGATGCAGCATTGGCGCTTGAAGCTCAACATGTCTAAGACAGAGCTTCTTCTCTTTCCACCGAAGCCCACTTTTTAATACTGTTGATGACACTTATATTCAACCAGTTCAGCAAACCCGCAGTCTTGGTTTCATTTTTTATTCTTCTCTGTCATTTATTCCCCAGATCCAAGCCACTGCCAAGGCATGTAGATTCTCTCTTTACAACGTTGCTAAAATCCATTCTTCTCAGCCAAGATTCTAGTCCATGCCGTAGTGATATTGCGACTAGATTATTGCAACCTTCATCTGACAGGGCTTCCTCTCTTTCACCTCCATCCTTTAATCTCTTTCCAGCACTCAGCTGCACATGTTATCACATCCGCTAGCTGCTTTGACCATGTTTCTCCTCTTTTATCCTCCTCCCCTTCCCCTTGTGTATCCAGAACAAGCTTTTGTTGTTGACTTTCAAAGCCCTCCATGAACTGGCCCCTACTTAGTTATCTGAACTTACATTCCCACTCGTACCCTCTGTTTTGATAGTCAAGATCTCCTGTCCCAGCCTAGGATTTCCACTGCCCTGTCCCAGATTCATCCCTTCTCACTTGCTCTCCCTCACTTTTGGAACCTTCTTCCCCCACATGCATGTCTCATCACTTCTCTAACCAGTTTCAAAACTGAATTAAAGACTATATTGTTTAGGGAAGTGTTCCCAGATTGTGCCCTTGTCTGCCCCAGGATGCCTTGTTTTAACTATGCATTAGAAGCCGTGCCCTCCCTCCAGTCCATCTGTCTTGGTCCATGCCTCAGAGGGAGAGAACTGCTTCTCCACCACCTTTCCCTTGTTTTGTGTCATATCTTTTTAGATTGAAAGCCTGAGGGCAGGGAACTGTCTAATTAAAAGATGTTCAGTGCTGTGTAAATTTACAGTGCTATATAAATAAAGGTAATAAGAATAAGAATAAGAATCTTCCTTATACGGAATCTGCCAATGGGTCTTTCCAGTCCAGTATTGTTTATACCAGGCATTGGTCAAACTATTTTGCTGCCTGAGGTAAAGTATATCCCTCTCCTTAATTCCACATTCAGAGGATAATCAGAATGATATTCAAACCTTTATGTAATATTGACGATAAGACTGGATCCTCCATCCTACTGAGGGCATCTGTGTAGGTAGACAGCACAAGACCACTGCCTCATTCCACCTAAGAATAAGTCTGTCTGGGTCACACCACATTTCCAGTTCACAGAAAAAAGATCTTTCCCAGCTTTGCTCTCTTAAATCCTTTTTAGCTTACCAAGAGGAAACATGTTTCAGCACAACAGCTACATTCCCCTGGCACCAGCAGAGAAGCATAACAAGCTTTGTGTGTATGTGTCTTCAAGTTGCCTCTCAATTTATGGCAACCCCATTGATTTTATAGGGTTTTCTTAAGAAAGGAATATTCAGAGGTGGTTTTTGCCAGTTTATTCCTCTGGCATATAGCCTATAGCAACTGGTATTCCTTGGTGATCTCCTCTCCATGTATTGACAAGGGCTCACCCTGCTTAGCTTCCAAGATCAGATGGGATCTGGTGCCATTAGGGTAGAGAAAGAGTGTAATCTCTTCATCAATAAAACAAAATAGAAATACAGCACAAGCATGAGCAAAAATTAAAAACAGTGTTGGGTAATACTTCTTTAGGATTACTGATTTATTTAAAAGTAGATTTCCAAGCTCCTCAGAATGCATCCTCAGGCCAGACATGGAGAAACAGAAAAGTCTGAAAAATCATCCTGGCTAGATGTTAGCCCTATTGATTCATTCTCTAAATATGTTGAATCAATAAGCAACAAAAGAACACATGAGAACCATCACTTCTTCTCTTGTTCTATTCCTCTCCTCACAAGGAAAGCCATGAATTAAACAAGGATGTGTCATCTGATTGGGGGGAGTTGAATTTGGAGGGAACTCCAAATTGCATGGAGAGAGAGCAGGTGCAGAGGATGTTTCCGTATTCAGATATGTTGCTCTGAATTTTAGGACAGTTATAGAACTAGACACAGATGGAGAAGTGGGGCTAGTATGCTCCCTATTTCATATGTGGATTCAACATGCTTTCATAATGAGTAAATAGACCTTTTGAAGCCACAGAATCTGTTTTTGTTGTACACTGCCCTGAAGATGATCTTGACTCATGATGAACCTGTGCATGAGACATCTCCAAGAATCTCTATCCTCCACTGCTCTGCTTACTTCCTGTAAATTTATATCTATGGCCTCTTTAATAAAATCCATCCATCTAGCATGCAGCTTTCCTCTCTTTCTATTTCCCTGTTTTGAAACCCATTTTCCCAGAATTTCAAATATTCTTTGAATCTCCACTGTCTGAAGAGTCCATTTTGCGATTGAACTACAACTCTTGTGTCTTCCACATCTAGCCAGGATCTTTGAATTACTCAAAAGCTTACCCTTTTCAATGATATTTTTAGTGGTCCAATAAACGTATTGCACAATGTACCACACAAGCTCTTCTTCCCCAGGCTTGGCTTCTGTGCTGTGCTACAGAAATGCAGGGAAAAAAAACCAATGGAACAAAAGAGATATAACTAAAGATTCTGAAGACTGAATTTGTAACTGCATACATAGAAACTTTTATTCTATAAACATTTCTTCTATACATAAATGTTTCAACTTGGTTCAAGACATCTGGAAACATTTTTGAGGACTATTATGATCCTATTATGATTAACTAATAGGTCCAGGAAAATTTTCCCCCTTCCTACTAACACAGACTGTGATTTTTATGTTGGCTTTTCCTCAAATAGCTAAAAGAATATCAAAAGGAGAAGGAAATCCAGTGACAAGAATCAAAGAGTTTAAACTACAGGGAGGTTGATTTAGAATATATTATGAACAGCTGTGTTGCAACAGATAATCTTAGAAAGAATTAGAAAGGGATGACTCCTTATGGCTCTTAATATCAGCAGGAGTTAAAAGCTTATATGACGTGACTCTATGGCAGGCTAATTATACCTTAGTCTTTTCTGCAGTTGCTAGTTAATTCCTTCAAACTGCAATTTTTAAATAAATTGCAAATATTAGTAATTAATCTAGCTTTATTTCAAGGTCATTAAACATGAGGAGGGCTCTGGAGAAGAAAATGGGTGTAATAAAAAGAATCCCATTATAAGTGAACCCAGATTAATGTCCACTTAAACTAATTGTTAACATGGTTTAATAACTAGCTATTGTGATCTCTCTAAATAACCATACATTAGTACAGTAAATGTACTATGTTGAACCTAATTAACTGTTTCTTGTCTAGAGTGTGTATGTGTGTGTGAATGAGTGCAAGAATTATGTTAACTTAAAAGTTGCCTAATATTCCTATTCAGCTAGCAATCACTCTCTTGATGTCTGCATAATGTTATTAAAGTAAAATTAAATGTTTAATTGGCCTCTGTAACCCTTTTATTGCTACAAGTAGTAGTGGCATCAAAATGAGGCAATTCCCAAGACACAATGCCTCTCCTTAGGAAGGCAGATCAAACAGATGGTTTCTGAATGATTCCTTCTTCCACATACGCTTGGAAAATGGGATGCTAACTGCCATATTCCATCACAATGCTCAAATGGTTCACTGGGGGAAAATCACAGCAAAACATATATTTCCATTGCCTGCAGGAATCTTGAACAGCAAATCTAGACTGGGTAGTCAAAGTTATTCAGCAAAGCACAGGAGGAAGCAGAACTACATAGCATGGCTGCCCAAAACTGTAAGCACCACAAATAAGCCCAGGAGGGATCTGCTGGTTGTTCTGAATGGGAAAGGAATAATTTCTCCTTTTAGTGCAGTCAGGCATCACTAATGTCAGCAGAAACCATTCCTATTCCTTAGGGGTAAAATTGCTCCCAGCTGATATGGGACAATTCAGTTGCAAATTAAAAGATGGACCTAGTGTTTCTGCTTCATTTCATTCATCTTCTGACACTCATGGGGGTGGGGGGGTGGGGGGGTTGAGCTAAAATACATAGTACTATTCAACATGTCATGTACTTCTTTCTTGTAAGAACTTTGGAGCAGCAACTTAATTTTCCAGTTCTACCTTTCTGGTGACTTCTGAAAAGGTAGTGCAAGTGTATGACAGACAGAAATTCATGAAGTTCAGCCTACCTAGTCAATGCTGTGATTGCATAAAGATGAATTAGGAAGCTGTTTCATTCAAAATCAAATTATTTGTCCACCTAGTTCAGTAAAGTCTATTGTGCACAGGTGCTTTCCAGAGTTTAAGCCAGGAATCATCCTCAGTCTCACCCATATCAAAGAACTGAATGTGGGACTTTCTACAAGTAAAGTTTGCGATGCACTCTGCCACCATTCTACAGTCTCTGCCTTTATTATAAATGTGGATAGATAAGAATGGTGACTGCAGTTCAGTGCTAAGAAAATCTGCATTTACTGAACTCCTGCTCATCATTCAGTTTATGAAAGGACAAGAGCTAAGTTAGGGAAAAAAGGTGTCACATCTACCCTGGAGCTACCATGGAGTGCCTTTTCATGTCAGAGCTGAAGTATGTGAGGCAATGGCCCATTTTAGACAGGCAAAAGGGGCGCGTTTAGGGCTAAAAAGCCCATCTTTAGGGTTAGGGAGGGCATAGCGTTTATACCCTCCCTAACCCTAAAGCATATGGACACCGCCATTTAAAGATGGCGGCGTCCATACGGTGGCGCCGCAAAGGCGTCATCATGTGCGCAGCGTTTTGACACGCTGCGCACGTTATGATGTTTTTGCGGCGCGGGAGGGCGCCAATCGCGCCCTTCCCGCGCCGCAAAAAAAGAGCTCCATTGCAGAGCTCTTTTCTTACGGTGGGTCTTTGCCGCGGCCTTTAAATGGCCGTGGCAAAGACCCAGGGAGAAAGGGGCCGCAGTTTGCCGGTTCCCCGTGGCCTCCAAAAGCGGGGGGATGAGGCCTCGGGGCTGCCCGTGCGGCAGCCTCGGCGTCATCCCGCCGCTGAAAGGGGCGAGTATGGACCGCCCCTTTTGGGCGGTCTAAAAAGCCCCATCAGTTCTTTCGAACTTGTGCTAATTGCACCTTCTGCACTTTTAATATTGGGGATTAGGAGAAAGAAATCTGGTACCTCCAGCAGGACAGAGTGTAGCTCTGTGTCTTGGGGGCCTTTGACACCACACAATCATAGTATTATGATTCCACTTTAACTGCCACAATTGTATTATGTGGAATCCTTGGATTTAAAGTTTAGGGAGGGGTATTTAGAATTCTCAACCAGAATACTCTGGAGTCTCACCAAACTACAAATCCCAGAATTTCATAGGATGTTGCCATGGCAGTTAAAATGGAATCATAATGGTATAATTGTTTAGTGTGAATGGGCCCCGTGTGTGTGTGTGTGTGTGTGTGTGTGTGTGTTTAATTACATGTTTCTTCTTGGTAGTCAATATGAAATTTCCAATAACTCATTTGTGCACTAATAATTTATTTACAAGTAGAATAAAAGAGTTGATGTTATACGAAAGATTTTTTTTATAATCTAAGATGTTTTTTTTCCCTGATTTGTTACATAACATGTACACAAGACAGCCCCTGTTAAGTCTTCACCTCACTTCAGCAACCCTTCATGTACATCTTTTTCATCTTTTATCTCTGAAGTCAATGGATTGGGTTGGACAGTTTCCACTTACATAAAGGCTACCATTTTTGTTCGAGTTGATCTTCAACATCAGGAAACCCATGATTTCTCCTGCTTGAACTTTAAGTACAGAAAGGGCCTTTAAAATCTTTAGCATTACTGTTTGAACCTCAGTACAAAACTGCAAATGTGAAGTGAAGGGGTCACACCATCCCCACTGGGAGACTGCATTGTACAATTTTGTACTATTGTGAACATTTCCCACACAGCTTCTGTTTTAATATATATGATAATATACTGAGGGAAAAGCTTTCACTTCCAATCTCTGAATCATTCTAGGTACCCTCTAGCAAAAGCAGAATGTGTTGTGCATACTTACTTGTACTGTGATGAAATAAAATGTTCTTAAACCAAAGCTCTTTTGTCCATGAATGTGCACTACAGAGAAGCAACACTGAGGCATAACCCATAATTTTTTCTCCCCACTCAATTAACATATATGAGTAGATATACCTATTGTGCAGAGAACTAGGAGGATCTTCCTTGAAACATGGAGACAAGAGTATTGTGACCAATCACTTGGAACTTCTATTTTCAAAAACCAAAATGGTATTCCTATGTCATTAAATGTCTAACACAACTGCACGTTCAAGTTATGCTCACAGATGGATGATTCTGCATCAATGTAAAGTCTGTATTGTGAAGTGGACATAGGAGAAAATATAACTGTGGTGGCAATGAAATAGACAACTTCAGTGCACAGGTTAGAATTATCTGTCAGTTGTGCTGACTAAGGGGTTTTTTTTCCCATTCCAAATATGAATAAATTTGAAAATGTTAGCAAAGTGTTCAATAATTAACAAAAGCAAACAAACAACAAGAACAAACCCCAAACCTTCCTAGCATCTACCAGCCCAATTCAATATAGTAGCTAATTCTAATATCATGAGGAACATGTTGTACCTGCTTGCCTTACAATTGTTCAACATGGCCATCAAGAAGAAGAAAAACGAAAAACAGAGGGGTGACAACCTTAATACAGTGTCATAAACATGGTTGAATCCATAAAGATTTAAACCTGGTGAGGACTCTAGCAGTACTGGTTTCCCTGTCATTGTTGGGTGCCTTCAAGTTGTTTCTGACTTATGGAAATCCTAGGGCAAACCTATCATGGGTTTTTTGGGTAATTTTCTTTAAAGGGGGTTTGCTGAGATAGTGTGACTTGTTTAAGGTCACCCAGTGGGTTTCACAGCTGAGCTGTAAATAGAGCCCTGGTCTCCAGAGTCATAATCCAGCATTCAAACCACCATGGTATGTTGGCTTACTTTGGGTTCTCCTACATTCATTTTTAAATAACAAAAATCTCAAATACTTTCTATCCAGAACATGAAGAACTTTGTGAATTTTGGTAGTTTCTTAACAAAACAAACTGAAATGAAATCCTCACTCATCCCTATTCCTGGGCCACCCTAAGGTCTCAATGATGGAAATTGAGATTATAGCTATTTTTTTCCTTCACAATCTTCTTTCCCACTGAATTATCAGCAAAGTCACACCGTGACCTTTATGACATTGTTCTTGTTTACCTGCTTTTCTTTGTCCTTACAGACCCCAGTCCCTTCCCAACAGCTTTCTCTCATCTCAAGACAGATATCAGCACCAACAGCCTGACTGCAGTGATATCATGAACACAGTGATATCAGGAAAACATTGGCTTTCAAAACCAGTTTTGATAAAACTAGGAGAGAGTGATTTCCACATGTTTGTTGTTATTGTTATCTGCCTTCCAGTTGATCTCAGCTCATGGTGACCCAGTACATGAGACATCTCCAAGCCATCCTATCCTCTACCTTTCTGCTTAGGACCTGTATGCTCAGGCTGTGGTCTCCCTAATTAAGTCAATCCATTTGACATGCAGTCTTCTTCTCTTTCTACTGCCATCTACTTTCCCCAGCATCATTGTCTTTTCTAACGAGTCATACCTTCTCATAATGGGCCAAAGTCAAAATGTATCCAGCTGATATCTGTACTTGATATTACAGTTTGATACTGCTGAAATATCCATGTCTACATTTTGATACCACATAATTGAGTTGAGTGTTGTTAGAGTGCCAGGAGGTGGGGTCAATGGAGACTTTCACAGTCCCTGTGTATTCACTAAACTGGGGCTACATAGGAATGATGAATATGAAACAGTCACAAGTTTGTATCTCTAAGTTGGAAATCCATAGCTTCCCAACAGGATTCCATCCTAATTCTGAGTTTTTAAGTATGTATTTTGTTGAGTTAGATTGCTGTTCTTTCAGCAGGGAGAATGATGTTTGACACCACTCTAGAAGCAGTAGTTCCAGTTCTTTTGCAGTTTCTAGCATGACACATATTCCACAGGAACTGAATGCACCCCAGGATCTTTCTAGCACTTTCCAGTACTTAAACAGATGACAAAATCTGGAAATAATTTTGTCATCAGTTTAAGAGTACTCTCATCCACCACTGAGTAGGGTGGCATGTAGCTGACCCAGCTGACTCAAATTAAAATGTAAATAGGAAATAACAGGATTTAGAAGAAGAAATGATTTGAAAATTCTCCCATTGCTGACTGGAAGCTAAGTAACCTGAATTATCCACTCCATAGAATTCTCAATCAGAACTTTATAATATGCAGATTATCTTCATGGAAGCCATTAATGGTTCATAATAGAGAATTAAGAGGCTTTCATCAGCTGGGAAGCAAATGGGATCCCAATCTCTCAGCATAAGCAGTCACAGTGCATATCCCCCCCCCCCCTTTTCTTCCATTGGTGATATTGTTAAATATGCCAATTATATGAAGATAAAAAAATCATTAAAATGCAATTATTTGAACTATGTACATTTATAACTCTAGAACTGCATTAGGAAGACTGATGTTGTAGATCTTTATATGCTTAATAAAAAGAATAATTTACTCCAAAAATAATTTTATATGTCTTCAGTGCCTGAAAGGTGGTAAGAATTCTTTAGACACCATTTCAGGGGTAAAATCTACAAATTCCTAGACTGAAATGTTTCTTTAAATAGCTTATACAGTTCTCTTCCTCAGATTAGGAAGATTGTTGTTGTTGTTTTGTTGTTGTTGTTGTTAGAGATAATCCTGCAGCCCATTAATCCTGCCAATAAATCTCATTGAACTCATTGAAGGTTATGTCTGAGTAGAGCTGTAAAATCTATAAAACTTGTTGAATATCTTGATTTTCACTTTAACATTCCTTTCAACCTTAATTTCAAGAGTTTTCCACCACACAGAAATTTGCACTCATTTCCATGCATATTTTCCAAAGATATACATTTTTTTCAAAGTACATTTTAAAATGTATGCATTGCTCCCATTGTCTAAACCATGTTTGTGCTCATTTTGAAACTGTATGTATTTTAATTATGTACTTTTTCATATGTGTGCATTTCAGAACCTTTTTTTTTCTTCCTAAGCATGCTAGCAATTGCATTTGGGTCCACATTTTTTCCACAGATTGTCAAGTGGGCATACATTTAATAAATAATCCAGTGAATTTATAACCCTTCTGAATAGACATGAAAAGGAGCGTGTAACAATTAAAAAAAAAAGTGGTATCAGCAGTCATGAAAACAAGAACTTTCTTACAGAGGCATGAAATGATATATTGTCCACTTATATATCTAAATCAAATATGCCTTTTACTGTGAATGCTAATTTCCCATAATGTAGATAGCATTCTAGAGACTCATACTTACATAGCACGATGTCTCTAACGTTATATCTCTGGATGTGTCCAATACTGCACTCCTCCCTTTTGGTTTAGGTATCTCAACAGTTCCAAAAATCATATAGTATATATTATAAATGATGCATTATCCAAGAAAATATCTAGTTCTAATGATTTAGAAATTACATAGGTGCAATGTTTTAATATTTCTCATTTGCATGTAATAACAAAGTGAAAGTTTCTAAGGAAAGAAAGTTACAAAACTTTTTAAAGAGCCTACAGAAATGTCTCATATAATGGCTGTGTTTTCTCTCTCTCTCTCTCTTTGTCTCTTTATTTTTATTAAACAGCCATATTAGTTCTATCAAACATTCATATAAATTTATGGGTAAACAAACTCAAGATATAATGCTATACAAAATATAAAAGCAAGGAGACCTTAATCACCAAATGGGGGCAGGGGAATCAGAAAATAATATCAAGCACACTTCGATCCTCTGGGAGGAGTCTCTTACAGCCCATGAAGACTAGGCTGACACAGACCTCCCAGAGGGCCTTCTCAGCGGTCGCCCCCAAACGTTGGAATGACCTGCCGGATGAGTTGCATCACATTCCATCCACCGATAGCTTTAAAAAAGCCTTGAAGACGCATCTCTTCTGGCAGGCCTTCCCAGAAAATGCTTAATGTCACCCAGCTCCAAACCTTTCGCCAGTCCCTAATTCTCATCACCCGATACAGCTCAAGGAACTTTTAGTTTGTTATTGTTGACTGTCCGCTATTTGCACTATGTTTTAACTTGTTGTTGGTTTAATTCTTTTTTTAAGGGGGGGAGGTGGGAATGGGATTGGATATTTTAATTGTCTTGTTTTTAATTGTATCTTGTACCCTGCCCTGATTGCTCGCTCAGAGGGGCGGGCTAGAAATAATAATAATAATAATAATAATAATAATAATAATTATTATTATTATTATTATTATTACTCCCAGCATAATCATGCAATCGCACTGAAGATTTTCATATAATGTCAGGTTCATCCAGGACTTATCCCATGAAAACCCAGGAATGCTCCAGCAACAAATTATTCACAGGGAAGTCCCAGGAATGGTTTAGTTGCAGGAGCATTCCTGGATCTTCACAGGATAAGTCCTGGATGAGCATGATGTGTCTGAAAATCTTCAGTGCAATTTTACGATTATGCCTTTTACTCCTGGCTTCCCCCACCCCCATCTGATAATCTCAAGTGTTAACAGTGAAGAAGGTACCATGACATGATAAGGAAGAAGACATTATTCCCAGAAAACAAAATAAATGATTTATTACAATAATTAGGATCCTTGAAAGGCCCCCTTCTCTAATGATGGCAGAACACCCAGAAAGACATCCTTTTAAATGTCCCATATGGAGAACTATAGAAACCAGTGGTCTCATTTCCTGCTCATCTATTGTCAGACTGGAAAAAGTTACTCTTGGGGCTACAGCTTCCATAATCCTCTGAATAATATGACCAGAAGCCATGAAGTTCAAAAAGTAGCTTTTCCAAGGTCTATCCATAGTTTAAACTATCAATTCTGGCTGTGATCTTGCACATGTTTATTTGAACGTCATAGCACAACAACACAAGTAGGTTTCATTTAGCCCAAAAATGCCATTTTGATGAGGATTTCCTCGTCACTGGTTTTCATATAACAACCTAGTGCCATTTTTATAGATAGTGTAAGCTAGGAGACCTAGTGACAGGAGGTTCATCGAGCACTCAGAGAAGACATAGTGCTTTGTGAATACTGAGTGCTACTTTGAAAAATGCAACTTAATTACACATTCATTACACAGAAATTGTGATATTTTAATGCAATTTAAAGCAAGGTCAATTTTCCTCCTTTTAGGAAGATTTCATAACAGTATGATGGTTTTAGAATGCCTTGTTTCAAAGATAATCCCTTAGTACAGCTGCTGGCAAAGCAATGATTATTTCATGTCATAATGAACTGTTCAGCAGCACAGTATAAAAGTATTTCATCCATAGCTCTTTTGCTAAGATAATACAGTTGCATTCTTTTAACTGCAGAGAAACTGCTGAATTGTGTGGAGTCAGAAGGAAGACTGCTGACTGTTAATGTCAACTTCAATTAACTCTTTTCATTCCTATTAAATCAACAATGAAAGTGGACACTTTTGGAATAGTATAATACTTCACTGACATGAGGGTCTCATTGTCAAATTTTCTGTGCTATCCATTTTCACACAATGCATTTCTCCATTTTTTTCTGGGAAGGTAGACTTTTGAAACTAGAAGCAGAGAGGATGTACTTGCCATCTAACCACCATATTCATTTCAAGAGTACTCAAAGAACTTGCAGAAGTAATCTCAGGGCCACTGTCAAAAATCTTTCAGAGTGCTTGAAGAACAGGAGAGGTCCCCACAGATAGGATGAGGGAAAATGTTGTGAGCATCTTCAACAAAGGCAAAAAAAGAAATCCCAGGCAATTACCAAACAATAAGAGCAGATCATTAAACAGATGGTCTGTAAGCATTTAGAAAGGAATGCTATGATTAATAAGGACTAGAATGAACTACTGATTTCCTGAAATACTTGAATCTGTAGTAGAATTGGTCTCTGTGGGGCTGGAGGCAACACTTCTGGGAGTTCCTTCTTCATGTGAAAGGGGCACTGCCTTCTGCTCTGGAAGACCACTGTCTTTCCCCTTCTTTTTATGGGGCATGGAGGGGGTTGCATGTGAAAATACCATGTCATTCTCTTTCTGAAGCTTGTGAGGTAGTGGAGGTTCACTTCTCTTCTTGTGGGATTGTGGGATACTAAGTGATGGGGGGATGGTGCTTTTAGCTATAGCAAGCACATTTCTATACCACTTATCAGTGAAGTAGCACTCCTTAAGCAATTTACAATATGTAAGCCAATTGCCCCTATGAAAGAATGGAAGGCTGAGTGGACCCTGGAGCCCCACAGGGTCAAACTCATAATGTTGTGACTGTGAATGGCTGTGAATTAACCCAGTCTTCATTTCAACAACAGTGTGCTAAATAGGCTGTTGGATGGACTGAAGACAGAGTTAACCACTTCATTATGTCAAGGAATTTTACTTCTTGGGACAGCAAGGAGAAGGGAAAAAAAAACAACAGAAAAATCTCCCAATACAGCAAAAATGTATTGACCATCTGATTAGTTAACATACTGAAATCAGGAGACCTGGCAGAGCTTTCAATCAGGCAATTTCACAAGCAAACCATGCCCATGTTGTGTATTGACTACCAGAGAAGATAAAGAAGTATGACCCTGTGACTAGTGTTGTAAGAGTGCTTTCATGGGTCAGGGAAATGACACTGTATTTAAATCTCCTACAGTACCAAGGCCTGCTCAAAGAACACTTTTTTTCTGTGAGAAATACATGTGAAAAATAAATCTTTCCTGATGCAGACAGGTGGGAAATGGCAGCCCTCTTTGAACTTTTCAGTATGATGTTCAAGAATACCAAATATATCTGAGGATTGCAACAAATGGACACATATTTATGGATATTCTTATATGTGGGGTTTATTTTCAACATGCTGGTATGTAATAGGAAATAAGTCAGTGTGGTATTGTGATTTGAATGTTGGACTAGGAGCTCAGGAGACAAGGGTTTGATAATCTGGTCAGTCTTGGGATCTCATTGGGTGACATTGGGAAAGTTGCACTCTTTTAGCAAACTTTCTATGAATAATTTTTCATATATATATATATATATATATATATATGGGATGCCATAAGGTAAAGATGCTTTTTAAAAATTAACTTATGGTATCTCTCTCCTATATTTAATTTTGCATTTTAATTACATTTTAATTAAATTATTAATTGGAAGATTCTTATATATGAAGGGGTATCATAAAGTTTTAATGCTCACCTTTTAAAAAAATTAACAGAAAGTTTGTTTTGATTTGTAATTGTTAAATTATCTCTATGAAGTCACAATCTAGATTTATATATTTTTCCCATCATATCTTGACCCTCCAAATACCTGATATTGTAGAAGTCAGCAGATTGTGCCTTATGAGGGGGTATCGTAAAGTAATAATTATCACCCAAAAGTTATTATGGCATATTGATGAAATTTTGTCAGTGTCATCATTGGTCCCTAAGTGCATGTTGCTGAGAAAATCACTCATTGCGTCCTTTATTTTTGTGACTGGTTGTGCCAGAAGTGACTAAAGTGTAAAATCCTTGTCAGGCATAATCTGCAGACTTCTACAATGTAAGGTATTTGGAGGGTCAAGAAACGCTAAGGAAAATGTGCAAATCTGGATGGTGACTACATAGAGATAAGTTAACTAGTACAAATCAAAACAAACTCTAAAATATAGTTGTACCGTTGAAGTGGTCTTGACACCAGCAAACTGGAAAAAGCTTTATACCATTCAATTAGAAACTCATAAGGGCCAGGAGATTTCCTGATTTTCATGTTTCTAACCACATTACACATTTCCTCCAAGTTTAAAGTTCTGAAAGTTAAAAAGCTGTGCTGTGCTGATCGCTTTTAATATGACAAAAGAAGGCATTCATGCCATGTTGGTCTACTTTATCAAAGCTATAAAGAAAGATTAATGTAGAACTTCAAAAATTGTAAATGTTATGTCTGCAGCAATATTGCTTTCATTCTTAATAGTTGAAATAAAAGTACATTGCTGACTTGAAGGAGATCACTACCCTCAATTAAAAACAGAAAAAAGTGCCTTTGGTGATCCTTATCACATGTCACTTCATCCAACCCATCACTGCTGTTTCCCAAAAATATGGTTATGGTGTCCCTTTTCATTGATAGGAGAAACCCATCAATGTTCTCCCAATAACACTAGTCCTCAGATGCAAAACATTGCTGCTAGGATAGTTGTAATATTGACAGTTACATCTCCTCCACTCCCCCTGCCCCCCTCTCCTTTATTATTCCCAAGCAGGCTGATTGTTTTCAAATATTTTTATACTAGGGAGTATCCAAAAGTTTTAATGATCACCTTTTTAAAAATTGACAGAAAGTTTGTTTTGATTTGTAGTTGTTAACTTATCTCTATGTAGTCACTATCTAGATTTATACATTTTTCCCAGTGTATCTTGATCCTCTGAATACCTGATATTGTACAAGCCTGCAGATTGCGTCTGATGAGGATTTTTCACTTTAATCACTTCTGGCACAGCCAGTCACAAAAATAAAGGACGCAATGAGCTGATTTTCTCAGCAGCGTTCGCTTAAGGACCAATGATGACACTGACAAAATTTCATCAATATGCTTTTATAACTTCCAGGTGATAATTATTACTTTACGATAACCCCTCGTAAGGCGCAATCTGCAGACTTCTACAATATCAGGTATTTGGAGGGTTAAGATATGCTGGGGAAAATGTATAAATCTAGATAGTGACCACATAGAAATAAGTTAACAACTGCAAATCAAAACAAACCTTCTGTCAATTTTTTTAAAAGGTAAGCATTTAAACTTTTGGATACCCCCTCGTATATCTGCTCCTCCTCCTCCTCTTCCTCTTCCTAAAATTGCATTAGCAGAAGTCCAGAATTGTGTAAAAACACAAGATGTACAATAATGGCTGCTTTGAAACTGTTATGTTTCCATTTTTTAAAAAAAAGACTGGCATAATTGGTAAAAGGATAGTGTTTGTGTGGTAATGCCTAAAATCATATACTGTAGCAACAACAGTGCAATGGGATGTTAAGAGTAAGGGATGGGAAACTGTTGGTCAAGTTTTGGGCTAAGCATAACCCCCAGCCAATTGGCTCTGCTGGCAGGGCCAACTAGGAATTGAAGTTCAGAACAAAGATTTGTAATCCTTTTTCTGAACAGTCACCTGAATTCTGATGAAAATGTGAAGACTGGCTATCTTATTCCTTAGTCTGTGTATCATTTCTAGAATGCATCACACTGAAACTGTTATATAATCCAGTGCTTCGGCTTTGGCATCTGGAGGGCGTCTCTACAGTTATTTTTGCTGTAACCCTTGCCATCTGGGCTTGACAAAATGTTTAGCGTGAGGAGCAGAGCACCAGACATGCCAGATAAATAATCACTGCCTTAAGGGAAAGAGGGGATGATGAAGGTGCCACTAAGGGCAACAGAGCTTGAAGAAATCCTCATTTTCTGGGACAAGAACAAATCTGACAAGCCTGTGGAGGATTAAAAACTCATGTGATTTATGAAGTCTTTTGTCCACAGGCAGAAATATGCATGCTGCTGTCAGCTGAACATGAGTGCACAGGGCAAAATTAAGCAGAACAGCTCTTCATTCAGCTCATGTGTCTCTGTGTACAAGCTTTATGTTTTCTGCACTAGGTACAACTCTGAGAGTTTCTCATCCCCGTTTACACTGAAGGCTTAATTTGAAATTGGTCCAGCTTCAATAATGACCATACTTCCAGTCCTAATTTGAATTGAGACTATCAAATTTAAGTAACATTGCAGAATGCTGATGGGGCCCTTTCACGCCACACAGTTATAGTGATATGACTCCACTTTAACTGCTATGGCAACTTCCTATGAAACCATTGGATTTGGAGAGGAATATTTAGAATTTTCAGCCAGAGACCTCTAGAAGTTTATTGCACTCCTGGCCCCTAGCACGGTCCAAGAATGGAACAGAAGGGGCCAGGAATGAGTGTGGAATGAGTGGGTAACACATTTTACTGCACACAAGTCCCTCACTCATTCCTTTCATTCCCCTTCCATTCCAGATCCATCCCAGAGGAGGTGTTCAGAACAGTTCTCAAAAAATTACCTCCCTCTGGTATGGATTTGGAAGGGAAGAGAATGTAACAAGTGAGAGACTTGTGTGTGCAGTAAAATGCATTCCCAATTGTTCAGTTCCCTTCCTGGCCCCTTTTTGGACAATTCTTGGACTGGGTTGGAGCCCGATGTGATAATCTCCCTAGTGTCTTTACCTGGAGATCCAGAATTGAGAAGAAAGTTGTACCGGATGGCCCAGTAATCTTCCAACTCTATAATTCAGTGACTCCGAATTACAAACCTCGGGATTCCACAGGCTGCAATTTGTTTTTGTTTTTGTTTTTTTAAATATCTTTATTGAGCAAATTTTATCCACTTTGTTTTAACATAACATGTTATTCTACATTATATTACATAGTAAATTTCATTCCATTCCTCACTATTTTTTTCACATATCATGTTATTCTACATTATATTATATAGTAAATTTCATTCCATTCCTTTCTATTTCAGAAACTGCAGGATGCAGTTATGATACTCAAAGTGTAATCACATTGCTATAAATGTGTAGAGTGTAAGGGCCCTAGATGTGTGGCAATAGGGCTGATTTCTCAAGCCTTATAAAGTAATCTGATTCTGCTGCCATTACGCATTAATTTTCTTTAGTGAACTCCAAAGCTTCTTTCTTTTGCATCTGCAGCTGCTGGGCTCCAGTGGTGGCTGTTCTGTATCTTTTTTCTTTTCTTTTCTTTTCTTTTTTGCCACTTCTTTCCTATTCTCTGCCATTTTTAAATTATTTTTATTACAATTAAAAATAGTACAACACAGTTAACATACTAGACATTGACAAACAAATAAAATCAATAAATGCGACATATAGTCCAATACTTTAACGAACATAGCTTCGGTTCATCTAAAAATATACTGGGGGGAATATTTAGTCTCAACCTAAAACAAGACATAACACAAAACACTAAAGGTTACTTCCTGAAGAACTGCTACCTCTTCCATTCTCTGCCATTTTAACCAACTGTTTTAAAAAAACAACTAGGAATCAGTTACTGGCAGAAACTCCACTCCCATATCTTGAGAGATCTACCATGGCCAAAAGAAAGAAAGAAAGCTCCCAAAGACCTTCACTGCTTTTTTGCTGGGGCACCATTCACAATATTTCAGATGTCAAAGAAATGAAGAGGCTGCCTCAAGCTGCAGATTTAGAGTATTACAAAAAGGCAGCAAACTACTGGTTATATGACCAGAATATTTTTACTGCCAAGTATAGGGAGCATCTTTTGTCTCAGATACTGAAAATAGTTTGACTGATATGTGGTTTGAATGTTGGACTATGACTCTGGAGACCAGGGTTTGATTTACAGCTTGGTCATAAAACCCACTGGATGAACTTGGACAAGTCACATGCTCTCAGCCTCAGGGGAAGGCAATGGCAAACCACCTCTGAACAAATCTTGCTACCCAAAAACCCATGATAGGTTTGCCTTAGGGTCGTCAAAAGTCAGAAACAACTTAAAGGCACACAACAGCAGCAGCAGCAGCAGCAACAACAACAACAAAGTCTAGAATACTATGCACCTTGCCTTTGGGATTATGGACACAATTCGTTTCTCTGTCTCAGGCCACAAAATGTCTTGCCTGGTAATAATTCAGAGTATGTAGTGAGAAGAAGGTTTAAAATATGGGTAAGTGAATATAAAGGAAGGAAGTCCCTAAGACATCTCAGGGTATGAGTGAAGATCCAGCTTCCTTGATTTTTAAAGGAGCAGCCTATTGAATATTTGGCCATGATCAGGTGTTATTGTTGGTAGTGACACTGTGACCCAATTTGATAGGTGGAGTGCAATTCAGTTCCTTTTGAGTGAAATTGTTTTGATGTTGGTCTTAGGCCAGCTGGTGACAAACTTTATCAATGGTTTTAATTCTAGAAATAGACATCCAGGCTCATGCTTGGTCTAAAAACATTTATTTTGCACCATCGGTTTCAAATTAATGTTTCCAAAGTCTTAACGTATGGATGACCTTCTGACATTTAACTTACCACAGAGAGAACAAATGATATTCCAGCTAACTGGAACAGGACCAGAAACTCATCTTAAGCTGCATCTTCACTGAAGAAATAATACAGTTTGACACTATTTTAACTGTCATGGCGCCACTCTATGGAATCCCAGGATTTGTAGTTTGTTGTGACATCAGAGCTCTCTGTTAGAGAAGGCTAAATATCCCACAAAATCACAAATGCCACAATTTGATAGCATTGAGCTATGGCAGTTAAAGTGGTGTCAAACTGCATTATTTCTGCAGTGCAGATGCAACCTTATGGGGAAGATAAGGTAGCTAATGAAGAATCTAACTAAAGTACAGAGGATCATATTATGCTGCTAAATAATTAATTCATTAGTCTAGTTCCAATTATTTTTCGGGGGAGGGGGGATAAATATTTTTTAAATCATTTGTTGCCAGTAGGTAGCCTACCCTTAGTCTTCATTGGTGCACTAGCTGCTATTCCATATCATTAAAATTAATCTTTATCTCTTGATTGTTATTTTATCAATACATGTGAATTTAGACCAGTCTTCTGACCCTATGCCCCCTAGTCATGCACTTGGCTGTGACTCTGAGTATTACTGGCCCTCTGGGATGAGAACTATTAAATTAAATATTTATGTACCTTGCCCACAAGAATCTCTGCGTATACCAGCAGAAACTGATGACCTTAGATTTCAAACTCTGTAAAAAAATTCTGTCTGTACCAAGACAAACTCAAACTAATAATTTATCATCTTCTTCCAGGACGACGAATAAAACTGTTCACAAAAGCATCTCAGACTCCGCTCCCAGTTATTAATGTAGCATGTTTCAAAACTTTACAACAAACTTGTTAGGGGACATTCTTATAGAATATCATCTCATTTTAAAGATATGTTTGCTATTATGAGACAACTTTATATGTGTGGAAGGTAACTGAAAAGTAGAATAGCAGATCCTGGAGATATACTGTATATATTCATGTATAAGTCTAGAAATTTTAGTCAGAAATTGACCCTCCCCCCCCCCAAAAAAAAAAATTGGATAAGCTTATCTACAGGTCAAAGTACTGTACTAACTCTTTTTATTTTTTAAAGGGAACCACCCCTGGTGAAAGGCAAGAGTTTAATCCATCCTGGGAGCAAATAAAAGAAGCACTGACCCCCTCTGCTTTCTCATCCATCCAGCCTTTAGGGTGGGCACAAACAGCAATCCTGGTGGTATTTTGTAAGTTCCTTGACAATGTTTTCCTTTACAACATCTTTTGTTACAAGTTTCACCATTGATTTATCTACAGGTTATATCAAAATCCACAATTTTTGCTCCAAAAGCTGCCCTCGACTTATACATGGGGGCAACTTATAGTCGATTATATATGGTAACCAAAAGTATTATGGTAGTAGACTAAATCCCTTTGGTTACAGAAATAATAAGTTTGGGCTATAGGACATCTATTTGTTGAGAAAATGTTAGGATGATGCTGGTGTCTTCCAAGAAATAATATAGGTAAAGATTTACTACACAGAGAATATGTAAAATAAATGGTACATTCTGCTGTCTTTCTCTGCTTTGTTACAGTGATCCTGATGTTGCTGGATTACAATTATTATCATCCTTCACCATTGGTTATGGTGGCTAAGGTTGATGGGAGATGCGCTTCAACAACAGCTTGAATACCACACTTTTTCCATCTTTGGTGTGTCCTGAGCAGACAAAGAGGCACTGAAGTGAGATACACACACACAGGCACGTGCACACGCGTGCATACACAGAGACAGTTACTGTTCTTCATGGTTTCATTTCTATCTTCTCTGCATCAATAAATTAAATCCTAGTTGAGCTATATAATAAGGCTGGATGGTAATTTGATTTAAGTTTAAACAAAAGAAAATAAAATAATTTACTAAAGCAAATAGGCTGGAAAAAGACATTTGAAAAAAACAACCTAAATGAGGGTAAAGGGAAAGCTATCAGATCTGTCCATTCAGGCAGAGAACTTTGATTGCTTTGCTTTAAAACATCTGGTTTCAAATCTCTGTATATTTAAGCATATTTTGGTGCTTAATTAACACTGACAGCTTTTTCTGACAGGGTTTCTCAACTTTAATAAAGCAGGCAGCCATGAAATGGTTCCTTTGTATGCTTGAAACAGCTGCACCTGTTGAATTTGGTTGGTGCAAACGTGTGAAAATTTTGTTAGTTCTAATATATATTTCACAGATTTTTTCATGCCTGGTATAGAAAGAACCTGAGGCTTCTTTTTGAAAAAACTGGATGTGGGGAGAAAGTGAAGCCAGGTTCTTTCCCTCTTACTCCAAAGAAACAGAATATGTTCAAATGTGTTGCACAAAACAAGCACATATCTTTTTAAATGAAAAGAGAGAAAGAGAAAAATATTTTTCTATGACTATATTAATTGAATATAGGTGGAAATTACTGTATAAGGGAAAGTGCTTTCCCTGTGAGCATGCATCTTTCTTGTCAGCATAGCCATTAGAAAAGCCATGCAGCACAATAGAAAACATTCATTTGAAAAATTAAATGCTCATTAAACTATTGAAATTGCTTTGAAACTGAGGAGGCAGCTATAAAGTATACTCCCTGCCATTGGTAGCTTGTCAAATTTCAGGTTTGACAATCTATGTTGTGTTGCTGTAAGAGCCATTTCTACTCTGTTTCATTCATCATAACTAATTTTATTGATCTGTGTTTATAAAGGGAGCCAAATCTCTAACAAACTGCATAAAGAGGAAGAAAATGTGGTGTATCTGTATTGCCAAAGAACTAATGCCTAATGCCACATTTAATAACACAGAACATCAGAATTATCATAGGATCAAGCCAGGGCTATTTTGACAATAAGAGAACTTGGGAAAAATAAATTCCCAGGAATTGATGATATTCCAGTTGAACTGGTGCAATGCACACAGGCAGAAGGAACACTAGTGTTAACTACAATATGCCAACAAAGACAGTGGGCCCTTGTTATCCTCTGAGGTTGGTTCCAGGACTCTCTGTGGATATCAAAATTCAGTTCTGAAATGTATGCTCAAGTCCCATTAAATATATTGGCACAAAAAATAGTGTCCCATAAATGAAATGGAAAATCAAGGTTTGCTATTTGGAATTTATACATTTTGGGAATATTTTCAAGCCGTGTATGCTCAAATCCGTGGATAAAACATCCGTGGATAAGGAGAGTCAATTGTATAGAAAACAAAGAGGTGGGCAACAGACTGGAAATTATCAATATATATCCCAGTTCATAAGAAAGGAGATAGAAAAGAATGCAACAACTATAGGACCATAGCAGTAATATCACATGCAAACAAACTAATGCAGCATAGACTCTAACCATACATGGAGAGAGAAATTCCAGAAGTGCAGACAGGATTCAGGAACGGAAGAGGCAATAGAGACCATATAGCAAACATAAGATGGCTAACGGAGCACACAAAGGAATCAACACGTGCTTTATACACTACAGCAAAGCATTTCACTGTACAGATCACACTCAAGTATATGGGGGGTGCCACCATGACTGTAGTCCTGATGAGAAATCTGTATTAAGGACAAGAAGTCACTGTCAGAACTGAATTTGGAGAAACGTAATGGTTCCCAGTAGGTAAAGGGATCAGGCAAGGCTACATCCTATCACCTTATTTGTTCAATTTACATGCTAAAAATATAATAGGAAAAGAAGAGTTAGACTCAGAGGAAGGAGGAAGCATCAACAACCTAAGATATTCAGATAACACAATAATACTGTTGGAAGTCATCACAGAATTGGAACAGCTACTGGAAGGTTAAAGATGAAAGTGCAAAGGCAGAATTAATGCTGAACATAAAAAAAAAACCCTAAAATAATGACCCCAGAAGAAATACATAAATTCAATCTAGACAAGGAGGACATCGAAATAGTCAGAAAATTCCCATACCTAGGATCAAACATTGACTGAAGTGGTGACTGCAATCAGGAAATAAGAAGACAACTAGGAATGGGTCGGGCAGCTATGAGGGAATTAAATAACATTCTGAAGAGTAAAGATATACAACTGAGTACTGAAGTCAGAATTGTCCAGGGGCTCTTCAGAGTGCCCCTAAGGGGCAGCATGCAGCCGCCCCTTTACCGGGCAGATTGGGGCCATGGCAACCTCACACCATGGTCCCAATACAGCCTCTGGAGAGTGCAAGAAGAAGCCACAAAAATTGGCTCATTTTTCTTATCTCCAAGGGGCGCCATAGCCACAGTGGTGCGGCTTTATGATGCTCCTTTGGTGCTACATCATGTGGATGCAGTGCCAGAGTTGTGCCATGATGGCATGCACCATGTGGACTGGTGCACACCAAAATAGCACCCTGGAGGCAGAGTTAGGGCATCCAGCATCAGGACACTGCACTCTGACTCCACCCACAGACCAGCACAAAGTGCTGGTTTGTATAGGCCCTAATATAACTGAGTATAACCCTGGAACAAGAAAATATAGCCAGATAAACAAAATTAAATCTAATGAGTACATACCACTAAAGCCACATGAGATATATAGAGCCTGATAAACTCTCAAAGAGAAAGCAATAGTAAACAAGTGGAACATTATGTTTAATATGCTTTTAAGGCTGAAAACGAGGAGCATATTCAAGTGTCACCTCATAATGGCCTACTTTGTTCAGCCTCTGATTATCCAGAGATGAGGGGAAAATTCAAAAGACTCTTGTACTTGTATCCACTTCAGTGAGGAGTACAGCTCTATGATGAGGCCAGCTATGCAACAACCTAATGTGCAGACCTTAGAGGGTCATAGTATTAATGCTCAAGGGACATAGTTTACACATTATAAATATTGTATTAAAAAGATATTTAGAGATTGTTACTTTACTTATTCTGGCAATTTAAAATACATTTAGCAGTTTCAAATTTTGTGCTTTTCATTTTTTTCTACAAGTCATCAATTTTTAAAAATTGAAATTACCACTTGGGAGGAGGGGGAGGAAATTGTGCAAAGTAGCTAGCCTTGCATAGGATGGAAAATAGCCTGGTACTGCCACTGTTCAGTGGCATCACTAAGGTTGGTGTCATCTGGTTTGGTAACTCATAGTGTCACCTCCAAATTGACTTCTTCCCATACCACACTCATACATAATCCTTAGATTTATTTATTTATTTATTTATTGGTACTAATTTACTGATAACTCGCAATTCCCATATATCATTTAATGTAATGGTAATAGTTGTGACATAAACAAATATCAAAATCAAAATGATAACACTAGTGCTCATTGTCTGCTGGGAATCCCCTGACTCTAGGCTGTTGCACATGTGCACAGGTTGAGTCTTAATCTTGCTGTTCTTCAGGACTGGTAGCCAAGCCTTGTTTACCCTCAGGGTTTCCTCTTTCCTGTTGAAATTGTCCAGGTGTTTATGGATTTCAATGGCTTCCCTGTACATTTTGACATGGTAGTGGTTGGCATGGTCTAGAATTTCAGTGCTTTCAAACAGCATTTTATGCCCAGGATGGTTTATAGCTTATTCTGCTGCTGCTGATTTTTCCAGCTGCCCAGTCTGCAGTGTCTCTCATGTTCCTTGATTCTTGTTTGCACACTGTGTTTGGTGGTCCCTATGTAGACCTGTCCACATCTGCATGGGATGCATTAGACTCCTGCGGCTGTGAGAAGGTCTCTCTTGGCCTTGGCTGAGCGAAGCATTTGCTGGATTTTCTTCATCAGTTTGTAAACCATTTGCAGGTTGTGTTTCCTCACCACTTTCCCTATTCTTTCTGTGACTCCTTTGATGTATGGTAAAAATATCTCCCCTCTGGGTTTTTCTGGGCCTGGCAGCCCTCCTGATGTCTGTGCTGGAGTAACCATTGGCCTGTAGAGTCCTGTTCAGGTGTTTCAGTTCATCTTCCAAGAAGTGGGGTTCACAGATCTGTTTTGCCTGGTCTACCAGTGTTTTTATCGTTCTTCTTTTTTGTTCTGGGTGATGGTTGGAGTTCTTGTGCAGGTATCTGTCCATATGCATAGGTTTTCTGTATATTGTGTGGCCCAAACGTAGGTTTGGTTTGCAAATGACTAGTGACATGTGTAGTGAAAAGGCCAATCTATCAGCCAATCACGAAACAGCATATGACCAGCCAATGGGAAGCCGGCTGGGCAGGGCTATAAAGGGGCCTTGCAAGGAGTGAAAAGGGGGGGGGGGTTAATGTTGGGTTAGGTTTTGAGAAAAAGAGTCACATTGAAGGGAGAGTGTACTCTTAGAGTTCCTGAGGGAACCTTTTAGTTTGTTTGGTGACCACGAAAGGGTCTTAAGAGTCCAGAGAGGGACAACGTAGGCTTGATGGAGTCTAATAAGGAGAGGCTCAGAGCAAGCCTGTTATTAAAAAGGGAATTTTGGTCCATGTACCTGAGATAAGATTGCCAGTGTGGCTGTATTAATATTATTATTTTGAAAGGACGTCTTGTAACTAAATAATAAGTCAATAGTAACAGCTTTGAAACCTATTTATAATTTATTTTTATATTTTGTAATAAACTTTTTTTAGTGTTTTGAAATACAACTTGGCCTCTGTTTGAATATCAAACCACACTACCTGACCACATAGGTGCTGTGCCAGCTTTAAGAGCAGTGCTAGGGTGAAGGTTGGCAGGAGTCCTTCACAGAATTTTAGTGATAGCGGTGGGATGAAAAGTCCCATAGGGCTGCCACAGTTGAGAATAGGTTGTGGGTGGACTAAGAGTCTGAGAGTTCACCACACCATGATTGTCTCCTATGGATTTGCAGTTTAGGGAGTTGGTGGGTATTTAGAATTCTTGCCAGAGAGCTCCATTGCCTCATGAAACTATAAATCCCAGAAATCCATAAATTTTGCCAAGGCAATTCAAGTAGAATCATAGTGCTATAATTATATTGTGTGAAAAGGCCATATAAATACAGTATGTTTAATACAGGAGGGAGAGATGTTTATATATTGTTTACAATGAGCACTGTTGTACAAGAAGAGAATTGCAACTTAGATGTGAGGTATTAGTAAAATGTTTTGGTATTTTTACAGGGAAATTAATAGTCAGAAGCCAACACTTTGTGCAACATAATGAAAACATTTTGTGCAACATAATGAAAGCAGACATTGTAAAGAAAAGCTTTTAGCAGGAATGTCTTCTGGGTGTCCTGGAGGGCAGGTAAAAAGAGTCAATAATAAATTTAAGGCTTGATGGATTGTGAATGGCTGAACATCTGAAACAGAATTATATTTTTCTGCAGGACACAAGGATAAACAAATTCCGTTAAAAGTCATGTTACTGTAACTACTGCAATTGAGAGTGAAATAAGTACGAACAGGTCAAGAGTATCATTACATTTTCACCACATGTGTTCATAGGCCTACAGGCAGTGGAAGATTAGGGTAGAACTGCACGCAAACATGTTTATGATAGAAAATAATCGATGGCTGGCATTCTGTTGGTGAAGTATGATGGTATAAACTGGATTTACACCATTACAGCACTGTTGTGGGAGCAGCAGACAAGCATCCCACTATTTCTTTTAACAACTGGTGCAAAGTAATAGCATCAGCCCCAGGGACATTCGATTCCTATGAATGCCTGCCACTGTGTGGTCAGCCATGGGGGGAGGGGGGAGCTGGACATTTGTCTTCTCTTCCCATCCTTCAGGAAATGGCCCATGTCCAGGAGGCTGCAGCTAAGAAAAAGTGCATGGGTGGATTGAATGGGAACCTATCATTGCTATGTCTCATCTCTACATTACCTGATTCAGGATCACAGTAGGACTTTTCCTTAAAATCTTTAAGCAAGCAGCTACTAGTCTGTATTTGAAGTGGTGACTCCATTTCATTTTGTTGATAATTTTTAATGAAATGGCATATGCCATAGAAGTGTCCCCAGGCAAGAATCCTACACCATTTCAGAAGGATGGGTGCCGGTGCTAAAGAGTTCAGCTGATTCCAAATTAGAGAAAATACAATAGGACAAGGATGAGTAAGGGATGTGGATATAGACTGAGAGAAGAATTTAGCTATCCAGCACTTTCCATGCAGACATCAGTAGCTAGATCCTAAGTCCCATGGCCTCCAAAATACTTTTAGTGTTTATGCTCTATGCCAAGAGGACTAGGAAACTGAACATTATATTAGTACTATTACTTCAATGTTCCCTTCTGCAGTGTGCACTGGGATTAGATAATAGGTAAAACCAGTCACTATTATTAGAAAGCAGATCTGTCAGCTATGAAATGATAACCCTGTCCTTCCATTATCTCTCCCAATTCTATCCCCTCCCCGTTTTATGAAAAAAATGCACCCACATTCAGAGATGTCTTTTCTTTTTCTCTTCAAGATATACCTCCTTCAGTTCTGACATCTTCAATTTGGACTTGTCCCCTAATTATCTGTTTGCCCATCTCTCTCTCTCGTCTTTGATATATTCTGTGATCTAAATCATACATGCATTATGCTTTTGTTTAACATATATGTGGGTACTGTGCATATGAATACTTTTATTCCTCTGTGCCATGAACATTCAACATTTATTTCAGATCAGTTGAAATCCTTGATGCAGTCCAAATCTGTAATTTAGGGTGCATCTGCACTGCAGAAATAATGCCATTTGGCACCACTTTAACTGTCATGGCTCATTGCTATGGAATCCTGGGATTTGTCATAAGGAATTTAGCAGCATTGTTTCAGTGGCCCCTCTCCTGTTTTCTAGTGCTTTAAAAATTCCTGATGAATCATGGCTGGCCTCCTTTACTCCTCCTTTTTCTGAATCTAAGCCTGCTCTTCGTGTGGTATTTTTGACAAACAAGTTGAACAAATAGGGTGATAAAATGCAGCCTTGCCTGACCCTTCTACCATCTGGGAACCATTCTGTTTCCATTCATTCAACCACCTTAAAAAACAGGCTCATGTATATGTCAAGTAGCTGAGGAATAAGCAAGGCCAGCCTTAAGCCTAGGCAAGATAACTGGATGTAGCTATTCAAGAACCGAGGAGGAAAAAAGTTCAGCAACTATCATTTGCTTTTGAAATATAAGGAAAGTGGGACTAGCTAATATTGTACCATTAGGAATCTAAAATCCCATCAATAATTCTCCAAAACATCTTGTAGAGTATATTGATAAAGAGTGGAGGATGCCTGGGCTATTTCAGTGTGATTTAGTTTTGATTCTTTGCCATCTGGTTAGAAACAAATGAAGATTTCACACACACACACACACACACCCCAGAAATTTCAGCTAGGACCTGGAAGTCCCAGAGAGGGAAATTAAAACTGAGCTATCAGTGCCTATGAGAACCTGATCTTGTATCCCCTTGGTGATTCTTGTATGTACCAATTCAATATAAGTCTGAATTGAGCAGGGGAGTGCAGCAGAGGAATAAAGCCTCAGAAGCAGAATAATACAGATGTTTGGGTCTTGTATATAACTAATCATATCTGGCTCCCTCCTTTTTTCAGAAATGTTTCTAGACAGGAGTAAATAGAAATTTGAGTTCATCAAACACATATTTATTGCAATCTTATCTCAATAACTTCTGGACCATGTACAACATCTAGCCAGAAATCTGGACACGTAAGAATGATTTTAAATTTATTATACCATCATATAACAAATTTTCATGGGTGGATTTTGCATGGTGGGATGTAATGGGTTGATTTTACGTGGGTGGAATTTACATGGTGGGATGCAGTGGCTTAGTGGTTAAAGATGCCAGCTCTGCTGATCATAAGTTCAAAGCCCAACTGCCATATGATTGGGTGAGCTCTCATTAGTCCCAGCTTCTGCCAATCTAGCAGTTCAAAAACAGACAAATACAAGCAGTTACCACTTTGGTGGGAAGGTAACAGCATTTGGTGCAGTCAGGCTGGCCACATGACCATCAAAGTTGTCTTTGGACAGCTCTGGCTCTTTGTTTTAGTAATGGAGATGAAGACCACTCTCTACATTCAGTTGTGACTAGACATATATGTCAAGGGAAAACCTTTACCTTTAATGAATTTTCATGTAGATATATCTTTCCACTGCTTAAGCTTTCCATCCTCTGGTAGTCATGCCAAATTTTCCCTTCTTTTTCCATTTTTAAAAAGTGAGCATTGCTATTTAAAAGAAAAGAGGGGGGGGGGAGAAAGGGTTCAAACTTTTTGTTAATAGTTAGCAGATGGATTTTGCCATTTCATTCACTCTCATTCCTACTTTGTAGTCCCTAGTCTTCTCATGTTTCCTGCCTGTCAATGCTTTTCCCTAGCACTGAGTGGCTTCCATTGTGCCACATTCAGTTTTGAGCCAATAGACAATTGGGACTGAAATCCAGGTTATTCTCATGTGCCTTCATTTTTGCCTTTTTCTGTCAGTCTTCCATTTATTAGGCCAACGCTTGCTGAAGAATACAATTTCTGGGTGCATATATTGGAAATTGGCATATTAAGGATGTGTCTTGCTTTGTCTAATCCTCCTGGCTGGTCTGTGGCGATTGAAAGGATTCTCTGTTGACACACAATAGTGGCCTTTTGTCATTAAAATGACTCCTAGCTTGCGGCTGCTCATTTTCGGCTGCTGAATATTGAACTATTAATAAGCCTATGCCCATGAACATACTGAAGAGTGATTTCGATTGCATTCTGTTTTAGCAAATGGACTTTGTATTAATGGGTCCTTTTCATGGCTAGATTGAGTATTTAAGGGTCCCAGTGATTAACAACATAGTGACTTTGCTCCAGGAAGAGAACTACGAAATAAGGAAATCTAATCTTACATGCAAAAGCAGTCTATGATTCTTGTGAATAGGCTAGTATTTTGAAGGGAAAACTAGATGTTGCAGTGACAAAGCTCATGCTCTTACAAAAAGGACAAGAGAGATGCAATTTATTAGATAAAAATATTTAGCTATTTTGAGTTATAGAGTTTATTAATTAACATACAACCTTTCAGAATGTACAAAATGTTTTTGCTGCAGCAGTGCAAAGTCACTGTATTGGGAGAAAGGTGGGATATACCTAAGAAAATAAAATAACAACAACAACAACAATAATAATAGTAATAGTAATAAAGTAAGGATAGAAAGAATATTCATTTAAGTTTCTCAGGTGAGAAAGACAAGAGGTAGCCATGAGGGTACTATACTTCTTTTTAAAAAATTAAGAAGGTATTAATATGTACAGAAATACTTGTGAATTTTCTGTACAGAAGAAAAAAAACATGGTTTGTTCACAGAAAAAAAGGGTTTATCTTCACATTAAGTGTATTTCTACACAGAAAGCATATTTTCTGCATAGGAATTTTTATTTTATTTTATTTTATTTTATTTTTTTTGCATGGGAAAACCATATCTTTCCCTTAAAACCTACCTTGATAACAGAGTTGGATCTCCAACACAGCAATTTTGTTGTTGCTGGAGAGCAGGAGGATGAGCAGAAATACATACAGCTCTCTTCCAGTAGCTGGATGTTCAGCAATATGCATCTGCAGGTGTCTTACAAAAGGCAACAGCTAGAAGCATGTCTGTTCATTCCACTCTTCATGACAATTTGGCTATACAGCTGTGGCTCTCACATTTGTACATATTGATGGGGAATACAGTGGTTTGGACAATTCTAATTTTGATTCTCAGTCATATATCTTTAATCTTTAGGCTCTTCTCTAGTGTTTATATCATGGCTCATCCCATTCCTAGGCTTCTTCTGATTTCTTGACTGCTTCTCTGTTCTGAACAATGTATGATCCAAGCTACAGGAACTCTTTAAATTATTTAGATTTCCTCATAGATTACATGAATTTATGTAGGTCCTTCATGGTCATTATTTTTGTTTATTTTATATTTAGCATCAAACCTGCCTTCACACTTTCTTCTTTGACTTTCCTTAGTAATTGTTCCAAGTCTATGATAGTCCAAGTCCTGTAATTACTTCTGCTCAACGACTGAGTGTAACCAATGAAAGGGAAGAGCCTATAGATAAAATATTCACCTATTAATTATGAAAATGATTGGTAGCAGATTTAGGACAAATGAAACTATTTCTTCACCTATTGCTTAATTAATTTATAAAATTCACTCTCTGACAACGCGATGAGATCACTAACTTTGTTGTCATGTTGTCATGTGCCTTCAAGTTGGCTTATGGTAACCCTATCATAGCAAGATTTATTCAGTGGAGGTTTGCTATCGCTTCCCTTTGAGGCTGACAGGGTATGACTTGGCCATATTGATTTACTCCCAGAATCCTACTCCAATAGTCATTCCACTATATCACATTGGATCTCTGAAGGAGATTAGAAGTCTGTAAAAGGGCTTTAGGCACATGGATGGACAACTAAATCTATCAAGAGCTAATCATCCATATATCTAAATGGGTCTTCTGTGTTTAGTGATATTAATAGCTGATCATCCAAATGACTATTTATTACCTCCATAATGGATGTCACATTTACCAAGGAAAGATATTCTTTTACTTAGGAAGCATACTTTGAAGTAAGGGCCAAAGCAGATGGACTGAAAGGAGTGACCAGAAGCCACTCCCAGCTTGATAGCCCTGGGGCCAAGGCAAACATATGCTGCAGCCCCAAGGGCACCTCCTGCTTCAGTTAAACTGATAATTGCCTCTGATGCTTTAATATGTTAATTCTGCAGCTTTAATTTTATTGTTGATGGGCAATTATTGTTCGTGGTCAGATCCATTTAAATAAATTAATTTAAAATAAATATTTTCATTGCATGTACTTTGATAAGTGACCTGGTCAAGCTTAAGTATGCTTCAGTCTAATTGATCTGAAGGGGAGAGGAAAGGATGGGCTTAATTTTCTGCTTCTACTACTAGTATTGACATAGTTTCTTCCATTCCTTCCTGTTTAAATGTGACTGGAATATACTCAAGGGATATTCAGTTAACTATGAGCACTGTGTGGTGACTCTGAAAGACACAGAATTCTATTATTTCTTCGATAACCTATCTCTGTTACTAAAAATGAGAGATTCAAAGTAAGCAACACCTAAACTAGAGGAGAAAACCTTCTATGTTGAGTTGGAAACATTGGGGCTTGGGGTCAATATTGTCACTGGGGAAAGTTTGCACCTTGTTAAAAAGTTGATGCTTTCCACCCACATTTTCCCAAACCAAAAATGGCTGAAAGTTCACTTTTGGTTTGGGGGATATTTAATGTAGAAGCCGGCACAGCAGGTTTCAGTGTTGGACTAGGACACTGGGAAGCCAGATTTCAAATCCCTGTTCAGCCATGGAAACTGACTGGGTGATGTTAGGCCAGTAACACTCTCTCGGCATTATAGGGAGGTAATGGCAAACACACTGTAAATCAAACTTACCAATAAAACCCCATGATACGGTTGCCATAAGTAAGAGTTGACACAAAGGTACATAACAACAGCAATTTAAGAATGATACTTAGAAAGCACACACACACACACACACACACACACTCATTATAACAAGACCAGCCACATTACCACACTACACTCTTATAGTCCTTTTATTCCATTTTTACTGCTCTGGCTGCATTCTGAGGCTTGAAGTTCAATGAGGCCTAAGAGTTCTCTGGCTGAGAATTCTAAATATCTCTCCTTAAACAGCAAATGCCAGAATGCAACAGGAGGCAGCCAGAGCAGTTAAGGTGGAATAGCAGCACTCTAAGAGTGTAGTGCAGTAATCTAACAAGTGTGTTCTGGAACAAAAACACAAGAGCACACAGTTTATGCTATGATTTTCTATTTGCTTCTTGTTCTTTTTTCCAAAATAAACTTTGGGGCTACATGTGGTCCACAGGGTCACAGAAATAAACTTGGTTTGTCAATCTGGAATTAGTACATTGCAATAAAAACACACGTACATACAAGCCAACTGGTTGATCTGATCTGCCTGTTTCATATGCAACACCTTCAGGTAAGGAATGCATGTGTCATTCTATCAAGAGGACTCCAGCGGAGACAGTTGAAGTGATCTGAAGGCATTGGAAATGGTGTGCCCAAAATAGAGCATTGACATGAATGGGTCTGATCAAAGTAGAAATGTCTGGAAAGGTGCCAAGATGAAAAGAAATTACACACAGAAAAGTAGGATGATAAAAGGCAGTGAAGACCAGAGGGACACAGATAGACTTGCTGTGCACAATGTAACTAAACTGGGAATCAACTCAGCTGAAGAAAGTGAATCCATACAAAGGAAGGACACAGTTAGTGTTGACTGCCACTGAGAATATTTGGCTCAGAGAAAAGCTGTCTCATGGGGGTAAGGATAGAGTCTGTTCTTTTCACTCGCCTGCCATGAGCAGCTCATTGATGTCTGCAAGGCACTTGGTAAAAAGCCCAATTAGGCAACAATTTATGGTTCTTGGACTGTACATGCACTAACTAAGGTATTAACATTAAAAGGCATCATTGGCACAGCTCACTGGAGAGAGACAGGTAGCCATCACTTAAGTGCTGTAAAGTACACACAAAGACACAGTTGTGATGGAGGCTTTGGGCAAATTTTGCAAGGAGTTGCTATTTTCTCTATGAATGTACTGTTCATTAGCAGAACTCAGGACAGTTACTTTTTGTCCAATAAGTAACATTTTCAGGTGCTTTTCCTCTTACTGTAATGATGACAAAGTCTACAGTACTGCATTCAGTCAGCTTAAAGACATGATCCTATTCAGTGAAGCTTCCTTCTAGGTAGGTATATATGGGATTTCAGCTTATTGACTTACAATGAAGGATATTGACCAGTATTCTCAATCAGTTATTTAATTAAGTAACCTCTCATGGCTGACCCCCTGCCTAGTCTCATGGAAACATCATTCAGCCATGCACTCATCACCAGCAGAATTGACTTCCTTCTTCCCATGCAGCTGATGCCTCTTAAAGTAGGTTGGGAGTTACAGTTATGGCACTGGTGCCAATATTGTTCACTAAGTAGTGATCATTAATACAGAACAGTTATGGATGAATAAATCTAAACAACTTGCATAGTCACAATATCTGCTTAGTCATGATTGTGATGCTATTGCCACCATCATAACTCAGTACAGTCTACTTTACAGGGCAATAGCTGCATGGGAAGAATGAGGTCCATTCTGCCAGCAGTAAAAGACCAAGTGAATGATGTTTCCATCACATTTCAGGGGGCAGGGGCAGGAGAAGTACTTAGTAAAGTATACTTACATAATAAGCTTTTAGAGAACACTGGCCATAGTCAATACCTTCAGGATTGTAACTAAAGTGAACTAAGATGTGCATGCTCACCTACAAGTCCTTAAAGGACAGTCATTTCCAAATGTTTACCACTTGACTTTTCAAATATTTCCATGTATCGTTGCGAAGCATCTTTACATTTGTGGAGCTGATGGTCTCAAATTCTGGACTTGAGAGGAGTTTAGAAACAAATTCCCTTCAATACAGAAATCTATGGCCCTTCATTAACGACATCATATATCTCTTCCTTCCACTTCCCCCTTTCCAACCTAAATTTCCCTTGCAAGGAAGAGAGGAAATTTATGCTGAGAGAGCCACCTTGTAAGTCTCATCCTTAAAGCCTCAATGGTCCTACGTGTCAAGAGATTTTCTTGATGGCCTGCATAAAAGGGAAAAAGGGAACCTCCTTCCCTGCCAAATTCACTTTCCCTTGGAAGAAGGAAGGGAAACTAGCAATTAGGAGTGCTAACTGAAAAGAAGAGAGACCATGGACACCTCATTCCTAAAGCCTCAGTGCTTCAGTGCACATTGAGCATTTCCTCACAACATGTTGAATGTTGTGCACATTACATTCACACATTTCCTATGCCTATTCATTTGATCAACTGAGAAATGAGACCTCCCATGCACCCTGGAAGCAAAATGACACTGCTAAAAACATTTAAAAGTTTCCAGACTGTAAAGTTGAAGCATTCAAATTGCCTCCCATCTCCTGGCATCTCATGGTACATTGCCCCCCCCCTTTTCAAAAATTTGTATTTGCGGGATGGATGAGTGGGTGAAGTAGCATGATGGCAAGGTTCTTTAGCAGTGTTTTCCCTGAGGTCTCTTGTTTCACAGGATACTGGGCTTTTCCTAAGAAGTGCTGAATAAAACTCAGGGGGAAAATGAGTTTATTATGAGGTGAGATGAAGCCAAGTTCACACTTCACTTGTGGTAAATGTTTTAACGTGTATAGTTAACAACCTAAGCTGCCCTGGCATTTTAAGTGGATGAAATATTACTTGTTACATATCCTCAACTTTCTCCTGCCATTTCTCCTGTGGTGATATGTTACAATGCTTTGTCAGATTGCCACACAGATTTTCCAAGGAGCCAAGGAAGCTCTCTGATCATCTCACCTGCATATCTATTGATTTAGCACAAAATGCCAGCTCCTTTCCTAGATGGAAGGGTGTCAGCTTGGTGGCAGAACATGCATGTTCTATGAGCATTATGTAAGATCTTTCATGTGCTCAGCTGAACAATCTCTTGTAATAGTATAAGAAAAACCTTTGTAGTGACCCTGAGGTAAAATAAAATAGCTCGAAACTGAATAGGCCATTTGTATAAGGAAACATTTCATAACCCTATCACTTTTGTTTATTTTAAAAATAATTCTTTAATAATGCAGTATTTTAAAAAGAGACATCATCTGAATACTGGATAAACTATTCTACTTAAATAAAATAATGCAGATAAGCTACACACACACATACACAAACATATATATCAACATGCTGGTATATTAAAGCCAAACTAAATTTCTAGTGTAGATTACATTCTTAAAAATATACAAAACATAAGTGGTATTTTCCCCACAGTCTCCATATGTTTGGATTTTTGTTGTTGTTATCTGCCTTTGAATCAACCTCAACTCACAGTGACCCTGTGGACGAGACATCTTCAAGAATCCCTATCATCCACTTCTCTACTCAGTTCCTGAAAGCCCATGCCTGTGTTCCCTCTGACTGAGTCCATCCATGTGGCATGTGGTCTTCCTCTCTTTCTTGTCTCCTCTATTTTTCCTAGCATAGTTGTCTTTTTCGGTGATCCATGCCTTCTCATTACATGGTCAAAGTATGTCAACCTCAATTTAATCATCTTGGCTTGATCTCTTCCAAGACTCATCTTTTTTGGCTGTCTACAGTACCCTAAGCACTCTTCACCAGCACCACATTTAAAATGAGTTGATTTTCCTTCTGCCTCCTCCCTTTACTGTCCAGCTTTCATGTCCATACATGGTGATGAGAAATACTATGGTTCTAACTTTTATGCTCCCTTGTATATCTTTACTCTTCAAGAGCCCATCTTGTTCTTTCATACCTACTCTCCTCATTTCTAGTTTTCTTATTTATTGACTGCAGTCACCACTATGATCTATATCTGATCCTAGGTACAGGAATTCTTTAACTATTTCAATTTCTTTGTTAACTAGGTTAAATTTATGTTTCTCTTCTGTGGTCATAATATTTGTTTTCTTTATGTTCATCATTAATCCTTCCTTTGAACTTTCCTCTTTAAACTTCATTAGTAAACTTTCCAGGTCTGTGATGTCTTTCACTATTATTATGGTATTATCCACATACCTTAGGTTGTTGATATTCCTTCCTATTCGCACCGGGTTGGGGTGTGGCATGTGGCTCCCACGTCCCCAACCAAGCCCAACCCACCCAGCATAATGAATGCATTGTTTTCTTTATAGAACTGGGTAGGGATTTTCTGAATCCGATCCACATTCCTCTTCCACCCTGTGTTTCTATTATCTTGGAAGACTTTGAGGCTCGACAGACAAACAATGAATTCTTTCAAGAAGCAGAAGAAGCAGGAATAATCCACAATTAACTTGAAATAAAATTATTTGACTTAGTTACATGTTCGAAGGATTCCAATTATTCAGTAGCCACCTCCCCTTCATAATCATGAAGATCAGACAACCCAATGTATAAAAAGATGTCTTCCCACCTTTCCTTTTGACTCAGCCTTAGCTTCAGCTTATGTGTCATGCTTTCCCCAGGAAGTCTGATATGTAAAAAGAAAGAAAGAGAAGGAACTACTAGCATAATTTCAGACCATGAAAATTTCTTCAACGTATATCATCAACAGCTTTCATCCATGGCTGCCACCATTCCTAGCTAATAGCTGGTCTTCCTGCTGTGTAACTTATGCAGTGTTTCCTTTGCTCACAGCTGTAGAGCAGCTATTTGAAAAAAAAAAAACATAATTGCCAACAGAATTGTGGAGAAGAAACCTTTTTTGTATGTGTGTGCTATACAGGATCGCTTGTTGTCCTTGTTCCAGCCCCTGAGCAGCAGAGTAATTCATATTGTCCTTAGGCACCAATCTCCACATCCCCTTTCAAATGTCCTAACTTTGTCTATTTTGCCTTTTTGAATCTGATGACATGAAGGGAAAAACATCTTCAGCTATAGCTCAAGAGGCTGGGAGAAAAGTGTTTTCTTTTGTGAAATGGTAAGAGTGAAGAAATAAAGGAGTGGAATGAAGGGGTAAAGGAGTGGGGGAGTGAAGGAGTGAGATGAATTACTGACACATCCATTTTCTAATCCTAAGGCATACCTAACAGTGGGTTCTCCAACTGCAGGGAAGGTACATAACTTTGGCAAAAACCTTTATTCCATTTTCATGAGATAATCAGAAAGCATTCAAGGCAAAAGAAACTCATAAGATCTAGGGAAGTTGGGATGCTGTTTCTCTTGTTTGTGAGTTGTTTTAACTGCTTTAATCTTCTTTACTGCTTCACACAACCTCCTGTGCTCTTGACCAATGGTTTTGCATCTGTACAACTATATGATACATGCCATTTTCCATACAAATTGTCCAAAAACATAGTGGGAAGGGGTCATATTTTTTATCACCTCATTGGGAAAGAGCATATTGAATCCCATCAGTTCTGTCATTACAAAAAGACCAGCCATCACTGAATATTTGCTGAATTCTCTTTTGCATTATCAAAGATTTCTCTCAATAAACACACTTGGACTTTGTTACTATGTAGCATCACTCTAGCCCATTAAGCCCTTCTGTATATTCTCTATCAATAGATCAAGTTTGGTCACCTCCCACTTCTCCCATGTAAATACACTTCTCCCATGTATTTCAAGAAGGTTTGGCCACCAAGCATCTCCCATGTATTTCAAGAGATAATAACTCTCAAGTTGCTTTAGGACCAGATCAGCTCAGAAACCAGGATATTTTTCCAGTGAGCCTTTATAAGACCTGGCTCTACAGAGCACTGACTCATTACAAAAGTATGGCCCTGATCAGATTTATTGGCTTTAGACAGTGCTTCAAGAACAGGACATGTGGCTGGGTAAATGCATTCCAGAATTTTGGATCATGCTGGCTGGAGAATTCTGAGATTTGCAGTCTAAAAAGTAACTTTTCCATGCGGTGAGTGCAATGTAACAATGCAAACATGCCAGGAAAAGCAGTCACATTTGACAGTGGTATAGCATAATAGTTAAAACAGGTAGACAAATTTCTGGAATCAAGGACTCCATTGAGCACATTCACCCTGCACCTGCACTTGCCTTTTCCCTTGACTCCCCGCCCCTACCTGCTCCTACCAAAGAAAATTGGTAGATAAATGATTGGCTACTTTTGGTCCCAAAATATTTGGGGTTGGGGGCATGGAGGCCCAAGATACCCTTGAAAGCAGGCTAAAGGGACACAGAAGGTCTACAAGCTGCATGATGCCTACCCATGGTTTACCAACAAGAGCCTACAGGACCACAATCTGCTATGTGATGCCTTAATTTTATAACTTGCTTGGTTTGTAGACTGTATGCTGTCTGGCAGGTTTTATGTCTATTTTATCTTCTATTTTACAGCGCTATATAAATAAATGATGATGATGATGATGATGATGATGATGATGATGATATCACAATCTGCTGCAACAGTGTTTCATCCTAGCTATTTAAATATATTTAATAGTGTTCTACTTTTCCAATCAATTGGAAGGTTTTGTAGATACATAACTGATGGTGAAAAAGATACTCAATTAATGCCATTTTTTGTCACTATATGAATATCAAACAATGCTTACACTTAAAAATAGCACAGAAAAAAGAGACCCCAGAATAGCAAAAACACTTCAGGTCCTCATTTTTATTCATTTACATTTGGCTCTGAGAAGTGCACACATTTGATAAGTCTTAACAAATCTTAGAAATATCGAGGCACCTTGCCATTTTGCCTTGAGCAAGATGTTGTTGCTATGTTTGAGGCCTATTTTCCCTCCTCTGCTCACACATTACTGCCATTAGTGATATAAATGAGAGGTATATGGAGAAGAGAGGGTAACCCCAGGATAGCAATTACTGGAACTGAATTTTGTAATGCAAGTGGCAACATTACTCTGATGTAATTTGATCATAAAATAAACTGAATTGCCCATAAACCTGTTAGATGCCAGTGTTTTCCTACTGATGGTTTCCATGTGTTCAAAACCATAAAAGACCATAGGGAAATAACCTGGTTCCAGCTGGCTGCAGCCACAATAGTTTATAAGCTCAGAAAATAGTTTGCATTGATATGAACAGCTGAATATTGAGAAGAATCAGATCAGCTAATGTCAGGATTCCAACAGTCCACTCTCCCAATCAGGAATACATAAAATGTTGGTTACAGAAGAAAATACATTGTCATATTCTATTTCAAATTCAGTCAGAGAATTTCTTCCAGCCAACATTTGGACTCATCAGAAGTTCTCTCCCTGTTTGATGTTTTCCAACTGCACCAATATCAGTCTGTGGCTGATATTTTGCCATTTAATATCCAAGTCCAGGATAAATTTCCAGTTTTTAAATATCAAAGTTTGTTCAAATATGGATTAGTCAGACTGAAATTAAAAACAAGATTGAAAGTTTTCATATTCATGTACCACTTCCTTGAGGTCTATGGGGCCACTTATAAATGAATATTGCAAATGCCATTACAAAAAATTAAACAATTTGTCATTTAAAGTTGTTTAAAAACAAACACCCAGAGCAATACTGCATATTTTGAGCACATAGTCTTCCAAAGTTGTCTGCACCCCACAAAGCACCAGTGCAGAGATCTTGCTGTTCAGCAGTAATTGTAAGCCCAAAAATAAAAATATTACATAGATACAAACAAAATCCACTATAAGGACCTACTCCTTCCTCTCCAGCTCTGCATCTCTCTCTGTCTCTCTCTCTCTCTGACTGTTTCTCTCTCTCTCTCTCTCTTTATTGTACTGAATAAACAAGTACAGCTTCTTCTTCAGGGTCTCCCTATCCACTGTGGCAAACCAATAATTCATAAAGGTTATTTTCATTCTGTACATTTAAAAAAACTTTCAGGTAATGCCAAACTTTTAAACTCAAAATAACTATGTGTTTTAAACTTACAAGTTAAAAAAATCAGAGTATTAGATTTCTGTCAGATCTTTTCTTCATATCATAGAATCATAGAGTTGGAAGAGACCACAAGGGCCATCCAGTCCAACCCCCTGCCATTCAGGAATATAATTAGCAACAGCCCATGACTCATTCATAAAGCTGCTCCTCTTCATCCATGCTTTTGATTTAGTTCAGAAACTGGTTCTATTATCCAGTTTGCTTTTGAGATCATCTGATTTAATTAATTATATGGATCTGTTTTTGGAGATGTACTGATTTAATTAATTATATGGATCTGTTTTTGGAGATGTACTGTCTACCTTCGTGTCCCCTGAATCAAAATCTTCAGGAGCATTGAGGATCAGATTCAAATCTGGTCAGCTTTAGAAAACTCACTTTTGATTCACATTTCTCAAATCTGTCTGGAACAGAGGAATTCAGTTTGGAACTTGAATGATTCTGAGGTACACCTAATGCAAAGACACTAAGGGACCAGAGTCTGGTACAGAACACCAGCCTATACATACACACAATGCCCCACTCACTTTCATGTTATATCTTCTGAAGTATGCTACTTTTTTATGAAAGCTTGTGCTAAATATTTGTTACCCTATAAGATGCCCCAAAACCCTTTGTTGTTACTACTGCCACAGACCAACACAGAAACTCCTCAATAAACATTGTCATGGGACATTAACTGTGTGAAGAAAATTCTGGCTGCATTGGGTTGAATCCAGACTCTAATCAACTGATACACATTATACATAGCCTCTACACCTAAGGGGTGTGTGTGTCCCAATAATCTAATGAATAAATGTGTGTTTGGTGGTAGACCCTGCTCTCTATTGCCACTCTCCTATTCAAGTGCATTCATGTTTTCATAAATTTTCACACTTAATTTTCCCCCAATAACAACTCTAAACTCTACAACTTTACAATCTATGACTTGGTTGGGGAAAGAGGACAGAATTGTATGTGTTACAAAGACCTGGTTGGATGATCTTGGTTAAGTGGATCTACATGAGAGTTGTCCATCTGGCTATTTGGTGCAGCACCCACCTAGATTGGGTGCTGGAGGGGAATTACCATAATCCATAAGAATGTCATTGCCTTTAAAATGAAACCCATCCACCCTAGCTCCAGGTTTGAAGGCTTGTCCTAGTGCTAAATGAGAGAGAGAGAATGGGGATAATGCTGGTTCTGCTAGCAGTCTTCTTGCTGTAGCTGGCCTCAAAGGTAGAGCTGCAACAGCCCAGGACTGAGGTTCTCGAAGACTTCACTGTCCAAACTGAAACTGTCCCAACAGATCCAACTTGGGACTTCATGGCTACCATGACAGCCAGGTGGTTGTCTCAGTACATCACTGTTCCAATGCATGTGAAAGGACATATCCTTGACCTATTGGACACATCAGGAATGATTTGGATTTGGGGGGAAAGGGGTCAAACTCCTGTTATGGTTAGCAGATCACTTTCTTATGAAGTCTGGTTTGGTTGTAGTAGACCTTCTCTATAGTGATTGGGAGATGTTCTTCCCCTTAAGACCTATGTAATCTGAAATATTTCTTGGGGCCGTGGGATCACCATGGAATTATGAGATGGAAAGGGCCATTTATACCATCATTTCTAAGTGCTGAATACCATGATGTGGATCTACAGACAATGAAATAGTCTGGCAATGGCTAGACAGCAGATAAGTCACAGAGTCAAAAGTAAAAAACTAAAGGAAGTAAAAATTGGTGTGGACTCTTCAGCTATTAAGCAGCACTGATAGGAAATGAAAAAGCTTAGATTATATCATCCTTGACATGCTGCCCAGCAGATTTATTCAAAGTGGTGGGAAGCATATTAGGTTCAAACTCAGAGAGTCCAGAACTGGAACCATGAGGAGAAAGTCACTCATATTTGCAACCCGACACCACACTTATCACAGAATCTGGAGAAGTCCCCAGTGTTTCTTATAGTCAGTTTTTTGGAATCAACTGTGCCCTGATGATGTGGACAAGATAGTTTAATCAGTTCAGCCTCCACCATGTAAAGTATCATATAAGTGTGATGCTTGACCATCTTGGCCGGTGAAATATATTAGAAGCTAATGGTTGGATGGAGTGCAGAAGGGTGGCAAATGTTTCATTGTGCCATGGGGAGATACTTGCTGTATTACTGCTGTACTACACACTTAATTCACACTTTCCTGAAGAGGAACTCCCTGTGGAACACAGATATGAAAGAACTATCACCCTATTGTTAATATCCCCTTTTTATACTATGTGCTTGAGCATCTAGGATTACCTGTACCAATTTCAGCATAGTTTCATACCAAGGCATAGTAATGAAACAGCTTTGGTTTTGTTTGTGCAGAAAACACAATTTTCTGCAGAGAAAATTGCACTTTTTGTGTAGAAATGTTGAGTTAAAAACGTGTTTACTATGCAGAACTATTTTTTTCTGTGTAGAAAACTACTTTTTTCTGGAAAAAAAAATGCTGTTTTCTGTGCAAAAAAGAAAAGAAACTACCCATCTGCATTTTGTGTTGCAAAGAGTAAATCTCGAATTATGATTACTCATCCCTGTCTTAGATTCTCCTCATCAATGTTTTCTGATCCTCAAGAAAACTTTCAGTCATTTTCCATATATATTTTAAAATATTCTTCCCATCCCTAGTCCAAATAGACTGAAGAAGCTACTTAATACTTTATTTGAATCTACTGAACAGAGTTATTTTATAGTACATGCATATTTGCAAGTTCAATTACATTTCAAATTTAGCTGTTGAAATGTTCATGGCAATATTTTTGAGTTGTTTATGAATACAAATTTTTGCATTTGCAATTCATGAATTGTACTGTTGATGTTTGCCATTCATGAATTCAAATTTCATCATTTGTAATTTATGAATTCAGTATTATTTAAGTTCATGTACACAGTTTGTAGATTAGTTACCAGAATATATGAATTAAATAAATAGAAGGTAAATAAACAGGAATTAGATGCATACCAATGAAATCTTCTAGAAATATATTGGGCCTTTGGTATCCACTGGGGTTTGGTTCCAGGACACCGCATGGATACCAAAATCCATGGACGCTCAACTCCCATTAAATACAATATCATAGTAAAATGGAGTCTCATATATAAAATGGCAAACCAAAATTTGCTATTTGGAATATATACTTTTTTAAATATTTTCAAGCTGTAGATGCTTGAATCCATGGATAACAGAGGGCGGACTGTACATGAATCTGAATAGGGGCAGGAAATTCATGCATTAAATACTAATGGCTGAAATGCTCAAAAGGTGGCTTTAGGGGTTTCTTTGGCTTTGTTTTAGATGTGCCATGCCCCCAAGCTAAACAGAAGCCTGTCTGTTGATTATACAGCAGCCAGCTTCTCTCCCGGTTAGGGGTGTGACATTTATATGCCACTGGGTCCAGAGCCGTCTCTTCCAAGGGAAAAACTGGCTCTTCAGGTGAAGGGGTGGTTTTTTTCTACCCCAAAAGGGAGTGGGTCTTTTGGGGGTGGAATCTGGCTGGATTGGGGCTGGGCATCTGTTTGCACTGGCTCCAATCCAGCATAAAAGGGGCTGATCTAAGCCACCCCTTTTCACCCATCTGTTTCACCCCTTAGTGAGAAAGATAGATCAGAAAAAAAATGTTGAGATTGAATGTAATAAACTCTCATTCAGGACAAATATCTATCATGAGATTAGACCTACTTGTTATATTCAACATGGCATTCTGACAAAAGAGTCTGTAACCTGTGGCCTGTTGCATATGTTATCACATCATAATGTTATCTTTTCTCTTTACCTATAATAAAAACCAGTGATAGAGAGCAAAAGAGAAGAAATGTACTGAACATATGTGCTTTTTTTATTTAGCGTTGCCATATTCTAGTCTCTTAAATTCCTGCATAGAAATTATTATAATTATACATATAATTAATCTGTAATCTAATTCTGAAAATTCAACACATCCATTACTGAATTCTTTTTTTTCTACCACTGTGTTTCAGCGTTCATGCCATTTCTATAGTAACTACTCTGAAAGAACTAATAGAATAATGTCTATAGTGCTGGACCTGAAACAGTGAGGCCCACATTTAAATTCCTGTTTGATAATGGAATTTATCATGTCACCTTGGACTATCCATACCTTTCTTATAGAGTTGTTGTGGGAATTAATATCAGGACAAGAGCCATGTAAAGTGTCTATATACATTCTTGATATGGTAAACAATAACAAAAACATTTTTGTAATGCACAGATATTTCTAATGCTACTGTATTCTCATCAGATGACTTTTAAAAAAATTGACATTTTTTCCTGATAACAAAAAGGCACAGATCCTTGAACATATTACAGGAAGTCCCTGAAAGTAGATGTCAGGGTAAAAATGCAGAGGAAAATATGGACCACCATATAAACTTTCTCTTCTTCCTTTGCAGTTTGCTTCATCTTGTACCCATTACTCTTGTTCTTTGCACCTACTTTCCTCTCTCTTGCCTCACCTCATGCCATTGCAATGCCTCACTCCAAGGGCATCACCAGGAGTGTGTGGTGTGTGTGTGTGCATGCTGCACCAGGTGACACCCTAAGGGGAGATGTCACCACTACTCCTCAAACATCTGCCTTTTGGCAGGTACAGGCTGTGGCATTTGATCAGGTCCCTTTAAAATGTTGAAGAGATTGTTTGAGTGGGATAAGTGGGAGGAGAAAGGAAAGTCCCCAGATTAAAAAAAAAAAACCAAAATTCAAAATTTTATTTTTAAAAAAGAATTAAACATTTATTTTAAATTTATTTTTAAAATTCTTCTAAATTTTCTGTTAAAACATCACATTTTATCAAATTTTCACTTTAACCACATGAAACTATGCAAATATAAATACATTCAGGCTGTGCATATGATATTGCAATTTAAAGATATAGTTTTAATTTTGCTAGTTGTTTTTGCCCATTACATTCACATACATTACTAAGTATTGTGTACAGTGTAGAATGGGAGGAGGTCAATTGGGGTGGGGGGTTTAATAACATGAGTTACCACAACAGATGATGCTAGCCCTAGTGATTCCACTGCCATCTTTACTTTGCACCTTTGCTGTACTCTCTGCTCTTGCTTCTGGCACTCCACTACTTGTGTGTCTCAACCTCCCTTCACCTTTCTTTCCCCTCACCTTATGCTTCCATACCGCCTTTTTTCCCAAACTGCACCTACTTGCTATACCTCCTACTTTCCTCTTTCCCTTCCTTGAAACAGCAGCTGCCCCTCCAAACTTCTCTTCCACTTATCCCATTGCTTCACTTTATGCTGCTGCCTTCCTACACTCTAAAGAAGAAGAAGCAGTGTGCAAAGTTTTCAGTGCTGCTTTAAACAAAGAGCAGATAAATAAAGGCCCTGTTCCCACTTCCCGAAAAAATCTGTTTCCTGAACCGATTCCTGAAACTGGTTCAGAAAAAAAACATAGTCCCTACTATGTTTCCGCCGGTTTCAGGAATTGGTTCAGGAATTGATAAGTGGTGGGGACAACTTGTTGGCCTGTCCTGTCACTGGCCTGTCCTGGCCCCAAAATTCTAGGCCCAGCCTCTTTCCTTTGAATGCTGACTGGCTTCCCTACAACCTTTTTAAAAAATTTCCCATGGCCAGGGAGGCCAGAAGAAGGTTGCAGAGAAGTCGGGGGAAGCTGGGAAGGAGGTTGCAAGGCTTCCAGCTTCTTTGTGACCTCTTTCCCAGTTTCCCTGACAGTGGGAATTTTTTTTTAAAAAAGGTGCAGGGAAGCTGGTCAGCAGCCAAAGAAGCTGGTAAGGAGGCTGGGCCAGGGATTTTGGGGCCAGGAGAGGCCAGTGATGGGACGGGCCATGCCAGATGCCCCCTGAGCTGAGCTGCCAGTAGGAACTAGGGAGGATTCAATTCTGATTCAAATTCACCGAGTTCCCATTTGGGTTGAATCGTTATATTTCCAAATAAATCGATTCAGGCCAAAAAAACACCCCATTTTATCAGTTTTTTTTTTTTTTTGACATGAGTTAAATGGGTAAAAATGGTCAAAAAGCATGCCCCCCCTTTCTCAATCAATTTTTAAAATCGGATTCAGTGGGAACCATGCCCATTTAACCCAAATCCCAATCCCAATTTAAATCTAGTGGGAACAAGGCCAAATAGACCTGATGTTGCAAGAAAAAAAAGCTTGAGCAGAGAGAAATAAACAAGGTGGAGGAAGTTTGCAGTAGAAGAAAGTATGAAGCGGACACAAGATTAGGTGGAGAGAAAGAGGTTATAATGTGATGGCTCTAGGAGTGTGCAGAAGCCTAATAGAATGGAACAGACTAGGATGGACCATTTTTGTGAAAGATTGATACCCAGAGCATTTGGATGTATTTGCCATGGTTGATAACAATATTTTAGAAATGAAACATTTCAGTCTAGAAGACATTGGGGCTTTCTAGATTGGCAAAAAGAAGTGTGTTCATGGCTGCATGAAACTCTAGCCTTTAGATGAGAAAAAGGGAAAATGTGCCATGAAAACGCTTTTTTTGCGCTTTAGAGGAGAAGAAGCGCCTTTAAAAAGGTGCTGGTTTTCCCAGCTTCTTTTTTAAAAACTGCGGAACAGCGCAGCTCCATCTAAAGGCTGTGGTGCAGCTGCTAAGCATTAAGGAAAAGGCAACTTCATGTCACACTTTCCTGCCAATCTAGAAAGCCCCAAGATAACCTTTCCTCTATTGAATTTGTTTCAAATCTAACAAACTATTTTCAAACTATCTACCCCTCAATGCTGCATGTATTGTGGCAGCAAATTATTTCAGTCAACTAAACATTCAGTGATATGAGATTCCAGAGAGTGAAGGAACTATTCATATTACTACTCTCAGTTTGGTAGAAGTGTTTTGACTTTTTAAAAAACAGCAGCTGCATGCTAGGTTGATATTTTTATTTAATTATTTATGACTATCTCAGTATCCTTTCTTGGTCAGTTGCTGTCAGTTCAAATCCAATCAGTACACATGTGAAGTTTTGTTTTGGTCCCAGTATGCATCACTTCACCTTTACTTAGACCTAATCTTGTCTACCATTTTAATGTTTGTTCCTGATGTAGTTTTTGAAAACTGTTCACAGTTTCAGACTTATTCTGTTACAAACAAACAAAAAACAAACAAAACAAAAATTACACATCTCCATAGCAAACAGCCTTTTCCTGCTCAGAAAACAAGTTCCCTATACAGAAACAGTATTTTTCTGTTCATAAAATAACATTCATATAGAGAAAATATATTTCTTGCATGTAAAACACAATTTTCTTCTGTGCATAAAATATTGTAAAAGGCTGTTTTATGCAAAAGACAACTACATCTGAATTTTTGACCAAGTGAATTGGAAATAGGCTTTGAAAACAGCATTTTTTAAAAAATCTTAATTGGGAAGAATATTGCTAAAATTAACCACTGCTTCTTTTGAGAAGTGACTTTGTGAAGAATTATATTCCTGGCAGAGTACCCTTCATCACATCACCACACAGGATCATGCAACATGTTGAGCCACACACCTCTTAGATTAATTCAGGGACCATTGTACCCCATACAATTGTAGTGTTATCATTCCACTTTAACTGTCATAGCTACATCTTGTTGACACAAGTATATGTGTGAGACACTGGGCTTTCTGGCTGAGAACTCTCAAGGCCTATCACTCAACTGAGGATTAGCCTGAGGGCTAGAATAGAGATAGGGCTCAGTTACGTCCAGAGAGGGACAGTTTAGTCAGGTTCCAGGGAGAGACAGGAATGGTTAGGGGTAGAGTTCAAAAGTGAGGGGCTCCCTACCAGTACACATTCAGAACTCAGAAAGAGAGAGAGAGAGAGAGAGAGAGGTGCTAGAGTTATCCTGTGGAATCTAGTTAGCCTGGTTGGCTAGGATAGAGATAGATTTGAGAGGGAACCTAATACCAAGTTTGTGAGAGTTTTAAGTAAAAGTAGCTGATATTCTCTGTAGAAAGAGACAGTAAAGTAAGAATGTGTAACTGAATGCAATAAAGTAAAACTGTAACAAGTGAATGCACCAACTGAATACATGAAACATTGTCAAAACAATGTTTAAATAAAGTTTATTTGTTGTTCAAGAAAGACTCGTCTGGAACCTGAATACTTACCATGCTACTATCCATTTAAAACTTATTTTAACAAAAAAGTTGCAGTCATAAGAAGATGGCAGGAACACAAGTTAAATAGAATAGTGAATACAAATGAAGGGTCTTGACATAATTTGGTGGCAGTAGTGGGATGACAAAATGCATGGGGCTGCCACAATAGGAAAATAGTTGGGTGAGTCTGAGGACTCACCATGACAGGAACTTGTATGAACTTGGAAAGTCTTTAAGTGTACCAAACACCAGTCATAACTAGGCATAACTAGATATATTTGCATTAGTCTTCACTGCTTTTATCTCCCTTGCGGTGTTCCATTCTCTGCTTCTCTGTCAAGTTGATATTACCAAGGTTGCTTCTATATTTTGAAGAACTATATCAAAAGGCAAGCTGTGACAAGCCTACATTTTTTGTTCAATTCTATTCTACTGGCATGATATTTCCGTACTGGATCCCCCCCCCCCTTATTTACCATTTTTTTCTCCTAGTATGCTTTATCATTAATGCTCCAGATCTGTTATGCAGCTGAGTCAATTATAGATCCTCTTTAGGAGAGGGGAAGGGGAGGAACAATGAGAAGCTATGAGTGTGAGTCATAAGTGTGATATGTGGAGGTTTGTATGAAGAGGAAAAGTAATCTTTAAATCTAGTCCTTAATTTAAAAATAGAGGGAGCAGACAACCCTTTGGGCATGCTAGTGGTAATAATAATGGAAATGAAGTGTTTACCCCAGAACTTATCCAAACTCCATTCATGTAAGGAACTTGCCTCTGTCTTAGGATGATTTATTTTAGCTGCTCTTGGACAATTCCAAAATGTTTCAACAGGCAGGTGATAAAGTTGTGATGGAAGCAAAACACATTAATGAGTCTCCTCTTCCTGCAGATGACAGATCTCTCACTTACTGGAGAAGGAACTACTGTATATACTCTCATGTATAAGTCTAGAAATTTAGGTTAAACTGCAACTCCTTGCTCAAATGGGAGACTCTCTGTGAGAAAGTCCGAACTGTTTCATATTACTGTCCCACAGCTATCAGCTCCATCCTAAAGAGCCTTTACCTAAAAGTCTCTCTTCTTTCTGGGCAATTCTACAAACATCTATTTATTGTTCTCTTATGAATCTGTTATCACTTCAAAGCTTTCCAGAACAAATTTTGCTTCATCTTTGTTCTTCCTTCCCTGATATGTCTAGCAGAAATTAATCTGACTATCAGATGCAGCCACCATCATCAGCTTCTCAGCACACACTGGACAACCACAGTCTATACAGGGGCCTTGTGGGTTGCTGCTAGTTCAAATGGGCTAGTGAGGAGAAACCATGACAGTGGCCATAGGACCAAAATCAGCAAGCCACTATCTAGGGGGAACTTCTTTTTTAAAAAATTAACAGTTCTCACCCAGTTCTCCAAATTACCACTACCATTTGCTACAGGACTCTGTAATATATATATATATATATATATATGCAATGGTAATATGTTTTTCCTAGCCATTTATGAGCTTCAAAGTTGTCTTCAGGTATTTTTCATTCATTGCCTTCAAATTTTCTTTTATCTTGCATGCACTTCATAGAGTCTGAAGAATCAGAAGCAGAGGCATTAGATATAGAATGGTCCCTGGCTTCAAATGATAGTTCATCTCAACTCTGAATCTGAGCAGCTTAGTGGCTGATGGGGAACGTCAGCAAGATGCATCATCCCATCTTAAACAGAACTGAAGGACACTGAGGATAAAACCCTGTCATTTGTGAAATGACATTATAAGATAAAGTGGCAGAAGAACCACTCTTTCAAATACGAGATCAAATATTTGCTGTCCCAAGTTCAGACACATCCCATAGGAGCTGCTTCACATTTTTTTATGTTCATAGCTGTCCATTCTCCCTGGATTTTCTGCACTTCCTACTCATGTATTTATTTGGCTTCTTGACCTTTGAACTTGCTTATGGTGGACATCTCTTTATCTTTCCCCTGTGATTCAATTATCATGACTGTTGGATACTGGTGAGCTCCCTTGACTAGCTTTGACCAAAGCTGACTCATTGTGCATGTAACTGCTGCTCCCTACTGTAGTCTGCCACTCCTAACATTGCTCTCTGCAAGCTGTCTCCCGAACAATCAGGGATAAGATTAGGAACTGGGAGTGTGGCTGTATAGCATGACCCCAAGATGTGACTCTTGTCTTAAGCCTTCCATTTAGGACACAGTGGTGGAAACTTTGACCCTCTAATGTGTCCATCTTTTCCAAACCGACCACTGGTGAGGCATGATGAGAGTTGCAATACAACAGCAGCTCAGGGTTCATAGACTGCCCAGCTCTAGGACACACTATTTACCAGATGACATTTAGTCACCAATTTGTTCTGACAGCAAAATCAAGACTCACTTTGGGAACTGAGTCCCTCTGTTGAACATTGTTTAGCAGTAAATGCTTGGAGTCCTCATAAAAATAAAGGATTGCTAGCAAGAAACTAGCAACTGTGTATATCATTCTGCTTGCAAGGCTCATTGCTTCCACCACCACCCCCCTCTACCTCCAAATTATACTTCAGTCTCTCTTCTATTATAGCTTGGTTCAGTTTTAAAAAATAATAAAAAGAAAATATGTTTAAAGGGCTTTCTTGTTGATGAAAAGAATGAAAAGTGCACATTTTAAAGTTGTATAGAATTACCTGCTGATTAGAAGTGCAATTATTTAAATTAGAACTAGAGGATTAGAAGGTATCACGTTGTCTACTTTGTCTACTGATTAGAAACACTGGACCTTTTCATTCCAAAAAGTAGATTCCTGTTGTGAGAGCAGTGTATGTGAATGTGTGTGTCTGTGTATAATGAATAACCGGCCTCTCTTCTGGAAGAGTGAGAGTCAAAATCTGAAAGGAAAAGCAAAGAAGAACTAAGCTTTAGTTGGAGCATGGATCACAACTTTCCTATCAATGTTTCCTCCTTCTGTGATATATCTCTGGTTACCTTGAAGCTTGTCAGAACTGCCATTATATCTTGTGAAGAATGAGAGCTCCTCAGAGCACCAGTACAATGGTTCATTTGAATGAAAAAAAGCAATAAGGCATTGGCTTATAGGTATGTATTATAGTGATGCAGGGAAAGTTTTAAAAAAGGAAAACTTGGGTATTCTTGTAGAGGCTCATGAGAGGTCACTTGTCCCTGATGAGAAAAGAAAAAAGAAACCAGGATTTTCAATGGAAGGACCATTAAACTTACAAGAGTAAGTTACAGGTAGAAACTAAATAAGAACTAAAGATAATTCCTGAACACTATTATGTGTAGGCACAGCATCAGCAAGAACTAAGGTTCCATTTGAGCTCAGATTAAAAACCCATGGATTTCTGTTCAAGATATAAACAGATTTATCCTTTCTTCCACTCCATAACTGTCAATCTAACACTAAGGTAACTCATTATATGCACGAACCTCCACAAATTAGGGTTCCCTGTGGTGACACTGACTCTGCTTGCTGTCTCAAGAAATTGAAGGTGGAGATGGCATAAAAAATTGGGAGAAAGGTACTCATTAGAGTGATTTCAGCACCAGATTCATTTAAATGCAGTCATGTATGCTTTCATGACATGCTTGGTTATATGCATATATTCCGTACCGAATTCTGATGCTAGTTAGAAAATGATGTCAAGTGTCTGCAGAATCTTAAGGGCTGAACTGACAGCACCTTTGGAGCAGCTTGCCACCTCCCCTTTGAGTGCCAGATTGGGGCCACAGCAGCCACACGGTAGACCAAATCCAGTGGTTTAGTGGCTCAAAAAGCTGCCCTTGCTGCCACATCAGCACATTTGCTCCTTTTGGTTTTTTTTTTTTTTTTTGTTTGTTTTTGCAGGAGCATACCAACACCACCCGCCATCTGGGCAGGCAGCATGACAGCAGCTTGGAGGTGTAGTCGAGGCCATTTCTCATACTGGTTTATCATTTTCCCCCAGTATGCCTAATTAGCTTCCATGATCATGAGTTGTTGGGATCTGTGAAAAAGGATTTTCCTAGCCCTTTAATCTAGATTCTTTATCATTAAAGGGTGGGAATTAAATTCAAGACTGCATGCAAGCAAAGCATGTGTTCTGGCACTGAACTATACCCCTCTTTCTTCCTAGGTGGCAAGTAATTTGTGTGAATGGCTGGACATGCAAGAGAATTTATCAGAGGAAATTGCTGGAACTCCAAATGTATTCACTGTATATAAACAAATTAAGCAAGTAACTACCAAATGTTGAAAGAAAACTACTCAACACCCCCCACCCAAGACGAAAAAGTCCTAGTGAAAATCATTTTTGTATTATGCCAACCTTTGACTATGATACTGAACAAGCTTACATCCCACTTACTTCAGTGGAAGAAATCAGAATGTCTCATTTAAAACATAGAAAAGAAATCTTTGGGTTATATATATTAGGAAAAGTAATCACAATCTTCCAGCTAATTTCCACGACCCCCCTTCTCCAAAAATTATTTATCCAAGCTCCAGTTTCAGTGTCCTGGCACCCTCATAAATGAGAGCCACCAAAGACTCTCTTCATTGCCTGAAGGAATAGACAAAAAGGGGTTGTTCTTACTGTTTTTCAGTTACACACAGGCATAGATTAGAAGTTGTTCTACTTTTCTTTATAGTGCACCAATATACCACACCTAGCTTGTGCTTGGTGTATTCTGCATGTTGAGTCTATCATCAACATTATATTAATATATGAAAAAACTGTGAACAGAACTTCAATCTATAAAGGTAAAACAAACTTCATTTATTTCTCCCCCACAAAGTATGAGTTAGCCTTGGAGTCTAGGTCGTTCTTATTGATTTTTCTGTGCAATATCTTTTCCTCCTTCCTCCTCAGCTAGTAACAGATGCCAAGTGAACGTAAATAGAAGGGAATAACTTTGCTCTTCATTATAGCTTGAGCTCATGTGTAATTTCATTGCCTGTATTAGAAAAAAAGGAGGGAGTGGAAGCTTAACCTAGTTTTCTTTTCTTGAGGCCACTGAAGCATGGATAAAATAACATTGTGAGCTGTCAGTGGTATGTGGTAAGTGTGTGAAATCAGTTTAGACAAATTATAAGGACAGTGCTTCTCTTTTGATATTATAGAAACTATTTAATCCCCCCCCCCCACACACACACACACACTTCCTCCTCTTTCCCTCTCTTCCTTTCTTTTTGGTGATATATAAATGGAGGGTCTCTTTCTATCAGGCTTAAGGTTTTTTGAGCATGCAAGAATGCCTCACTAAAGCACTGTTCTTCAGTACATGACATTTGGCATTTACAGAATTGCAGCCAGTTTGTACTTTAGTGAATAAGAGTCAAACTAGGTAAAACAAAGCTTTAGAACTAAAATCACTCCTCAGAAAGACAATATTGAGCCATGCCTGTGGCTTCTTCCAATATAACATTGAAATTATTTGTATTCTGGTTTTGGTTTAAATTAGTTTTGGTTAGGTTTCTGTTTTGTTTCAGTGTCACATATTAGTCTAATGTTATGATCCTAGCCAGGGATATAATTCTTCACTAACTTTTGCTACCATTATTTTCCCCATGCTACATACATGCAAAGAAAGATGCTGCATGAATGAGTAGAGCACAATGAAAAAGAAGTTGCACAAGGAATGAAAAATATATAAGCTGCATTGGTAACCCCAAGGACTGTTTGCTACACCAACATGATTGCTATATCAGCAATGAGGAACACGAAGCATGCCCCTCCAACATTTCATTGTAGAATACCAGAACATGTGTTCCAGAACAAGCAACATCACAGTCTACTCTTTCAAACGGGAGGAATTTCTCCCAACTTCGAATGGAGCCAATGCGGATTCATGTAAATTCGCTAGTTTAGCGAATTTACATGAACCCCTGCTCCGTTCGGAAGAACCCCTGCTCCGTTTGGAATTACTTCCCATTACCCAAAAATAACCCCCTCCTGCCCAAATTTGCATGCGAAGCTTTAATTCGCAATAACGTAAAACCCATGATTGCATTCGAATTGGCTTCCCTCTTGCCCGAATTTGCGTGCGAAGAGTTAATTCGCAATAACGTAAAACCCATGATTGCATTTGAATTGACCTTAAATTATACTTCCAATTTAGCCTCGTATGAAAGAGTCCAGTGTGGTCTAGATGGCAAAAATTATAGATGAAGAACAGATATGCTAGGATGGGCTGTAGAAGTTTGCTTTTGGCTCAGCCTACTGCAAAAGGAAAAATTGCACCCCTGCTCTCCTCCCCACCCCCATATTAACTGAGTGCAAACTACTTTTGCATGACAGACTCGTTTTGCAGCAACTGAAGTCAGCTAAGAACAAAGGGGGATCGTGGGAAGAGGAGTGGAAACCTTGGACATTTAAAAAGCTGCTGAAAAAGCAGAACAATAGGGGATTGATTAGGGCTATCTCTGCCAAATCAGGGGATGTGGAGGATATGATATAGTCCCTCAGATGATGCTGGACTGAAATTACCTTCATTCATCATATTTACTATGGTTAGGGCTGATGAGAGTTGTCCAAAAACATTTACAAACTTTGCACACTCCTCAGCTTTGCTCCAAATCTTTTAAACCTGACTATGTTGACTGGGTTTTTCTCCTGTACAAAGCAACCACTTTTAGTGCTTTGCATGTGTATGGTTTAAATGGTGATGGCCTAATGGATATAGGAGTGACTAAAATGCACAATAATGTGAAAAGGACAATATAAACTTTGGCAGTGGCTGGGAAAACTCCAAACATGCTTTCTGTGTAGATTCAGATTCACCCAGCACAATGTTGGCCTCAGTGGGTTCTATCTAGGGTGGCCATGTTTCCCACTTTATAAAGGCCAATTCTTTATTTGAATGGTTGGCAGAGAACAGTTGTCCCTTTGCCCTCTGTTTGAAAGCCTGTTTAGTCCAAGTCCAACTTAAACTTAACAAATAAAACATAAGTCATTATCAGATGAAGGAAATTGGAAGTATAATTCAATGGCAATTCAAACACATATCATGGGGTTTCACGTTATTGCATATTAGAGTATCTCACACAATTTTGGGCAAAAGGGAAGTCATTCCAAACACAATCATGGGTTTTACGTTATTGTGTATTAGAGTATCTCAAACATTTTCAGGCAATGGGAAGTCATTTTTGGCCAATGGGAAGTCATTCTGAATGCATTCTGAACGCAATTAGAATTCACGTAAATTCACTAAACTAGAGAATTTACGTGAATTCGAATTGGCTCCATTCGAAATAGAGAGAAATTCTTCCCATCTGATAAACTCCATAGAGGTTGAAGTAAATACCTTGGCAGGAAATGGGGTGGAAATGCATGCAGATCACCCATTCACAGTCTTCCCCAGTGTTGTCAGATTGATTGTATGTACAATATATTTTAAACTGACATACACAAAATTTATACAAAATGGTGGGTTCGTCTACATTTTCCTTGGCAATATAAAAGTGCCCACCATTCATAGTTCTTCCTGATGGAGTTAATCTATAATATAAATGGGGCAGGCTGCTTAGTTTTTGTAGACACCATTTCTTCATGAGCTGCCATCTGTAGTCTGAAGTGATATAGTCCACAGAAACAAGAGCAAGGTCATTGGGATCCATTTTAAAGCTTCCTTTACATGATCCACTGTCTGGTCACAACACATAGTCTAAAAAACCCTGAGATTTTCACATATGTTGTAAACAGTTAGCTGTTTTAGTTATCACTGTGTTGTTTATCATTGTGTTATCATCAGTTCAGCATTATTGTTTTCTCTAAAAACTGTGATAGTCCTGGTCCTGGTCCTAAGTAGGAGAAGCAAACCCCTGAAGATTATCTAGCCGCCACTATCCACTGATTTTCCCCACATTACCTAGTAACTCTGTGGAAAGTTACTGAGAGCTTAATTTGCACTTTTCCTCCTCTGACTATGCAGAGACTGCCCCCCTCCCACCTGTGGAAGATGAGAATCCTAGACACATACATGCATGTGCACACCAAGCAAAGGCATGTAAAAATAATGTGGGAAAGAGAAGCTCTTTATAGGAGAAAGCTTTAATTCTAAGCAATCTAACATTAGCAAAAGGGTATCTTTTACATGAAGGCACATTTCTTCAGGCATTACTTAGGAGTGCAGTAGTTACAAAATTACAAGCAGGTTAGGACATATTCAGCCTGGGTTAAAAAAACTCCAGCATGCACTGCAGAAATAATCCTGTTTGAGACCTCTTTCACTGCCCTGGTTCCATGCTAGGTAATTCTGGAAACTGTGGTTTTGTGAGACATTTAGCCTTCTCTGGTGCCATAATAAATTACAGTTCCCAGGATTCCCTAGCACTGAACCAAGCAATTAAAATGGTGTCAGACTGGAATATTCCTGCAGTGTGTTTTGGACCAAAGAATATAAGCCCTAATGTGACTAGTTGAACATTCCTATTCTACTTATGCTAACAGATGTTCTGGATCTTGGCTCTTTATGGGAAGCTGGGAGTCTGCACTCCTACAACTAACTTCACCAAGTGAGGCAGGCAGCCTCTGTCCCAGTGTCTCAGTCTCTCTTTGTCTCTCTCTATGCCTCAACACCCCAAGATTTTATAATCTTTCTTTTAAAAACCTCTCGTCATTTTAACATTTCTTCCCAACTTGTCATCCTTGTAATCTCTGTTACTCCTCTGTGATGCTGACCTCCAATAAATGTAACTTAAAACCAACACATCATTATTCATTTGTTTACCTGGAGGATAGAGTACATCCCTCAGTTATGTTACCCAGATAATTGGAGAGCTTATTATTACAAACACACATAATACACATTGAGATATTTTGCATTTTTTCAAAATAACATTAACAAAATTTCATATATTCAATAAAAGGAGCAGAGCAATTATTTCTAAATTTGCATCTATACAAACACACACAGAGAGAGATGAAAATGTTATCCAAATCTCTGTCACCTTTTAGTGTCTCACTTCCTTTTTTAGGGGAAATGCATAAATGGCCAGCCCAGTTGTATCTGCACAGCCTTTACAGATAAGCATTTTACAAAATAATGTCCTTTCTAATAGCCTGTTATTTTTTAACATCTATTTGTCTCATGAATGAAATGTGATCCTTATGTATATGTTAAGAGAGAACAATGAGAACAATGAGAGACTTGTCAATAAAATTATTTCTGGGCTGGAATCCGGTTAGTTAGTCTCAACTAGAGTAGACCCATTGAATCAGCTGCTGAACGATAAGTCAACACATGGGTAAATGCAATTGATTTAATGGCTCTACTGTTGTGAAGACAAACATGGATTCCTTATGGATTTATTCCACAGTCACATAGCAATGATACACACTTATAATGCCTCTCCTCCTGAACTTCTTTTCACAACTGCACTCTTATGTCTTAACACAGATAAACATTAAAACCCAACACTAACAGCTATTTCCACAAATATAAATGAAAAGACCTTGCAAATTGACACAAAGCATCATCATAAGAAAATGAGCTTGTGATAAGATGTTTGGTGACAATGAACTTTCTTCCATCTCATTTGGACATGTTTTCTGTCAGGAAGAAATTTGTATGAATAAAATCTGTTGTTCTGAATCTACAGGTGCATTCCCACTATGATTCAATGTGAAACTTTGATCAGTTTATATGACCATTGTTCCCATTTGAAACTGGTTCCAATCCTACTTTGATCAATTTCTGTCATGATAAAGTGAAGCAAATGCAACAAAAATGATTTTTCCAGACACTAGTTTCTTAGGGGGTTCTTTTGAAAAGAATCTATTCCAAAGTATATTCAACAAGTGGAAATGACAGATCTGAATTGCAATATTCTGGAGGGGAGGGATTAATGGCAAAGGGGTGTTTACCATCCTTCCTCAGTTTTTGGTAGATCCACCATTTCACCCCTCTCTCAGTGCTGCCTTTGTACTTGTGGTGTGACTTATGGACACATGTTTTTTAAAAAAAATAAAATTGATAGAAGATGTGATTCATTGGTCTTGCAACTACAGTTGGCCCTCCTTATCCACAGATTTGAGCATACACGGCTTGAAAATATTCCCAAAAAGTATAAATTCCAGATAGCAAACCTTGATTTTCCATTTTATATATGGGACACCATTTTGTTGTGCCATTATATTTAATGGGACTTGAGCATACACAGATTTTGTTATCCACAGAGGATCCCGGAACTAAACCTCAGTGGATAACAAGGGCCCACTGTACTTGCAACCAGTGAGGCAAGTAGTTGTAAAACCAATGAATTACATCTTCTTTCAATTCTGAAAAAATAAAATTGATAGAAAATGAAATTCATTGGTTTTGCAACCACTTGCCTCACTGATTGCAAGTAGTTAGAACACCAGTGAATCTCATCTTCTATCAATTAATTTTTTTTAAAAAAGTTCCCAACCCAGGCTGCCTGGGCTGCTACTTACATCACTGATGATGCACAGATGATTGACATGCATTTTGAAGTGACACAAACTAGTGGGGATGACAATCGTGCCAAAAAAGAAGCAATTACAAGGGGATAATGAAAAGATCCAATTTCATAGTGGGAATGATGGACCTTTTGGAATCAATTATAAACACAAGCAAAGGCGAATCAGAAATCAGTTTAAAGTGTAAGTGAGAATGAGCCCTACATCTTTAGAACTGAGATCTTTATACATACATTGGATATGCCATCATGTGCACATTTGCCCCACATTCTAAATTGTTCAATAGATCTGGCCACACACTGTTATGAATGTGATACTTTGTTCAGATATGATAACATGATAAAGAGGGGGGAAATCATGTTTCAATATACATATTCAGAAGAAAAAAATAATGTTAATACAAAAGTTTCTTGAGATAACTAAATCATCTCAAGAAACTTTTGTATTAACATTATTATTTTCTTCTGAATATGTATATTGAAACATGATTTTCCCCCTCTTTTGAAAAAGTCTTATTTGTACCTGATTTGATTTCGAGTCTAAAGTCAAACTCTCCTGTTCTAACTTCACATATGTCTCCATGGAACCTGTTTCCTTTTATTCTATAGACTTTTTCAGACAGGCAACCAGCTTCATCTCACTCTATATCAGAGCTTTGATGCAGATGAAAGATGAAAGGTTGCTGTGATCTCACTTGCAGATGGATCCATCCTCTCACAACACACTGATTCATTGTGTCTTCAAATCGAAAACCTATAATTAAAAACAGATACTGTTAAACAAAATGAAGCTTCTTTGGCAGACTTCTGAATTTGCTGGATACACATTGAAATTTGTCATTGCAAATGCACAATGAAAATCTTTACCAATCTGGAGCTGTATTTAACAAAGCATGCAACAAGTATGTGTTTTCTAAACCTGATGGAAAATAAAACACCAGTGAATTAGTTAACACCCACAGAGTTTAATATACTGAGTGCTATATTCAGACTTAGTTAAAAGTTAATCATGACATCTTAAGACCCAGGAATTGCAATAGTTATCAACCAGATAACTTAGATCTAATGCAATATCCACCTCATTTAATCATGTTCTCTATACTAATGTTTATACCACAATGTTTGACAATGAAACCTAATATTGTAAAGAAGTGGGACCTGCAGTCAAATGATGCACTATGGCGCCAGCCACAGTGAGTCAGCCACATACTCCTCTAGGATCTTCTTTTCCATGTCCACCCATCCTCCTCAACTGTCACTCAGCATTGTACTGACGTGTACTGAAGAAGCTGTATAGGTGTTGTCTCATCCCAGTAAGGCTTGATTATACAATTGCTTACAACTCACTGAGATTTTGTAAAAGATCAGCTTTAAGAACAACAGACTGATATGACAGGGTCAGGAATCTTGCATTATTAGAAAAACTAACCAACCAAGTCAACAGAGCAAAGGACAAATGGACAAAGATACAATCAAAGCTATCTCAATTTCCTTTATTAGTTTTATAAATAGATAAGGTGGAGGTCTGAGTGTAGCACAGTGACATGAAGAAGACCCTGGAAAGATATCAGCCATAGTTTCTCAATAACACTTAGACAAATCCTTTGAACTTTCTACATCATGTTTCTACATAGCAGAAATGTATCTATTTCCTGCAGACATAATGGAGACAAAGTTATGCTAATTTATTTTATGTTCTATTTTATGTTCTGTTATATGTACAATTTTGTAAGCAACTGGTGTCAGTTGTAGTGACAAAATGAACTAATGACTGTAATCCAGCACTGGGAGACATAGGTGTATTGCATAGCTATGTCTTTGTAGCTGTATCTCCCAATGCTACCTCCTTAAGTGTACGCTGTAAGCAATACAGTCTCTCCAACATGGTCCTTTTTGTGTTGTCAAACAGCAGGAAGATTAGCAGTGAGGCATTCAGCTATTTTCCTGTAGCTGGATGTACTGGGACTGAAATCCACAGCAATCTCCAGATGTTCTTGCTGTGCATCAAACTACAGGAAAACAGCCAATGTCTCCCCATTGAAGGCCATGTTCAGGGTCTGTGTTGCTTACAAGGTAGGGGTTTAGGTAGCTTACAAGGTTTGGGGGGAGGGGTTGATCATTATGTGGTCAGAATATAATTCCAACCTCTCCAATGATTCAAAAAGTGTGTTGTGCTGCTGTACGTATGACTTGTGTGTGTGTGTGTGTGTGTGTGCCTTCACATTGTTGGTTGACTTGTGATAACCCCATGAATTTCATAGGATTGTTTTAGGAAAAGAATAATAATTTTGCCAGTTCCTTCCTCTCAAATATAGTCTACAGTACCTCCTATTCATTTATGGTCTCCCATCCAAGTATTAATCAGAACTGACCCTACTTAGCTTCTAAGATGAGATGGGATCTGGTGCCTTCAGGCTATTTAGGCCTAAATCTGAATTACACTATCCGTACTCACCAACAGGATTCCAGCCAATATATATATATATATATATATATATATATATTAAAGAAGAATCCACATGGAGAATGATATACTTTTAGTATAGAAGCTTACAGAGTTTTGGATGACCAATTCCCAAATAGTGTGTTGGAAGAAAATAATATGCAACAGTACTAAACCAATTGTTCTTGTTATTATCTCAGATAGAATGAGCACCTTCTGGAGTTGAGGACCATTTTTTTAACTTTCTTGTTGATACCCCATACAAGAAAAAACATTCAGATGAGAAAAAAGTCAGATACCATTGCCAGAAACTGGGGGGTGGGTGGGTGGGTGGATTTTATACTTAAAGTCTACTTTCAATGTCGCCATCCTGTTCTAGACCCTAACGTGCCTTTCTGTAGAAGGAGGAAGTGGTCTGTAGAAATGTCCTTCCACAAATATCATTTGCACCTATATTGTTATGTATATATGCCACTTAATATCATCATTAACTAGGTAGTTCTCAAACATAAAATAGCAACATGCAATATCACAAAACAATAAATTGCAGTATAAGATACCATCACTACCATCTTTGTTTATATAGTACCATCAGTTTGTACAGCATTTTGCAAATGGCAGACTAGCCTCTACTTCAAATAGTTCATAATCTAAGCTACTATCCAGTATTGGCCATCTGCTGATAGAACAGTGGGCCCTTGGTATCCACGAAGGATCCTTTCTGGATCCCCCTGCACATACCAAAATCCATGGATGCTCAAGTCCCATCACCCTCAATGGTCCTCCTCCTCCTCCTCCTCCTCCTCCTCCTCCTCCTCCTCCTCTCCTTGTTGCCACTGCCTCTCTTCCTTTTCCTCTCCCACCCCCACTGCTCTTCTTCTTCCTTCCTTCCTTCCTTCCTTCCTTCCTTCCTTCTCCTCCTCCTCCTCTTAACCCCCCTTCCTCCTCCTCCTCTTCCCCCTGCCACTGCCTTTGCTGCTCCTACTGCTCTTCCTCCACATAATATAGAAATAAGACATTACATTACTCTCAACAACACAAGACCCATTGAATCAGTGAAGCCTACATAACTGCTTTATCACACTAGGGGGCAAACAGGATTTAAATGAGAGTTAAACAAGAGTTAAACAGGAAATGCCCTATGTTTATCATAAACATAGGGCATTTCCTGTTTAACTCTTGTTTAACTCTCATTTGAATCCTGTTTGCCCCCTAGTGTGATAAAGCAGAAAGTGTTGGCTTAGATAGTTTCTACGTCAGCACTATCCTAAGCCTTGGTTTTTCAGGGCCAGAATCTGAGATCTAGGTACAACCCTTCAAGTGAAGAGCCAGGCAGAACCAGTTGTTGAATGCTGGGGGGGGGGGGGGGGGGAGGGGTGCTACAGGCAAACCTAATGGCTTACCTGAAAATGATTTAGTTAGGGCAGAGAGAGGGGGGGGAGAGAGACCTGATTTAGATCAGGGAAAATCTTTTGTAAAAAAAAAAAAGAGAGAAGGAAACATTATTCAGGGAAAATATGTGATTGTTTCAGAAAACAGGTATAAATATTTATTATTGTTTACAGGTTTACATTGCATCTCCCCATGATCACTAAATTACAATACCATAAAGTTGGAACAGTCACTTGTTCTACCATGTATAGGTCCTGATACATGCAGCAATGTGTTGTCTGACTCTGTGTTGTACTTTCCAAAGCTAAAGATATAAACATCTCACTCTATGGAAAATGCACCCACTTAGTTTCTTGGAGATTAGTGTACAGACTAGTCATTTGTATGGTGATTTGGTGATTGGTGTACAGCAGAAGTAGATTGCAGTCTGGAGGCCATATGTGGCCTCAGGCCTCACCTTTTCAGTCCCTGAAGCCTCTCAGAAATCTCCAAAGCCTTCCAACCCACAAAAAGTTGTTGTTGCTTTAATTGTGTGGTTTTCAGGCAATTTTTGGCATGAAAATTGTGCAGCAAAGCACCCAAACACATAAAAACATTAACCTCTCAGAATCCTCCCCTCACTACCCCCTAAACCCCTCCATTTTCTTATGTAGTGATGACAGAATATGACACAATTCCCCTTCTTTTCTCCATTTTGAGAAGGACTACAAGAAAAAACAGAAGTATTTGGGCTTGCTGGGAGTTAGTGGGTGGGATTTGGCCTAGGGATGTGAGAGCCAAAACAGACCATCTCTAAAAGCCGGCTTCCCAGCAGCAGCATTAGGGTATGGCATTTATATGCCACATGCCTTCATGATGTCTTGAAGCCACCCATCTGTTTACACGTGGGTAGCTTCAAGATGATCCAGCAGCATGGTGTTTATATGGTGCACGCCACCAGAGCTACAAGCCACTGCAAGACATGAAAAGCTGGCTTTTTGCTGGCCAAAAAGGAGCAGTTCTTTGCTGTGCCTTTTTTGGCCAGGGAAAAGGTGAATTTGGGCCATGGTGTGTGGTTGCCACAGCCCCAATCCATCTTCAGAAAGAGCAGCTTCAAGTTGCCCCTTCTGCTGGTCTATTTAGCCCTTCAGTTGCAGGGGAAATGGTTCCTGTCTCCATTGCTTACCCCTGGTGTATAGTGTATTCTAGTATAGATAGAATTTTTATGGAGACTTGACTTATTTGTTCAAACAACATGGTGTACTGAGATACAGATAGTCAAGAACAAGGTGTACAAATCCTTCCCATATGCCTACTTGTTCCTCTCTTTAAAATGCATGGAAGTGAGGCCATGGTCTTTCCCCCTTTGCCTTTTAAATGGATGTGGCAAATTACATGTGTGCATACTTCACAACTGATCTGACACATCTCTCTCTGTGTGTGTTTTGAACTAATATTTGTATATCTAACTATAAAATGTTGACATGATAAATCCCTCTCAGATGCAAGACTAAGTGGAAACACAGGGAAGAAAGAGAACTCCCAGGTAAATACCACCTGCTGCTAACATTTGTTTTCTACTCCAGGCCGTTCTACCTGATATAGCAATTTATTAAAACATATTTGTATTTAAAGTTTCATGTGTCCAAAGGAGCAAACAGCTCCAGAAAAACACATTCCAAATAAAATTAGCTGCTCCAATAAAAATTTACTGCAGAACTAGCAAGTTAGGACAAGCAACTTGCCTTTTAATTTTTAATCTTTAGAACCTGAGGTTCCATAGCAATTCTGTTTTTGTTTGTTTTTTTAGACCCCTATTAAATCTTAAACAAACTGTTTTTAGCTTCTTTCTAGTTCCCTCACACCATCCAGGAATTATAAGGAGCAAATAATTCATTTAGCAATGGAAAATCCCATTTTGAAAATAGGAACTTGTTTGGAATCCCCAATAGCCATACTTTTTAAGCAAACCTCAGGAGTATATCTTCTCACTTCTTTATTTTCCTTGGTTTCTTACTCATAATTCCTGGAAGAAATGATAATCTACTGAGAGAAACAAAGGAAATTATTTTACTAGCAAAATAATTGACTGAACATGTTGCTGCTGCTCAGGCTGTTAAAGACACAGAGAGTATCTTCCTTCCCTCTGCCCCCTCCCAAATTAAACTTCTTCTAAAATGTTTACAAGGAAGTAAAGATGAAAAAAATATTGGAACATATTTTAAAACAAAAATCATCCAAAGACCATTTTTCTCAATTTTCAGGAAACCCTGATGAGAAAAATCTTCATAGTTCAGAAAGCACTGGGGCAAAATATTCATGTGGCATTTTTGTGCAAAAAAACATAATTTTCTATGGAGGAAACAATATTTTTGTGCCGAAAATAATGGGCTTTGGCTCTATAATGTGATCTATATTGTGTAATGTTATACTTAGATACATGGCAAAGACTAGCAAAGAACCCTCCTAGTAAATTGTAAAAATGCATATCATGGAATTGTCAAGCTCTACTGATTAGCATTGACACTCTTTACCTGTTGTCTGCATGGGAATTAGGAGCACTTAATGTGTATTGGCACCCCTTGTCCATCAGTTCTGCTGTGCATCGGTTCCAATTTGTATCAGTCCCGATGTGCAAGGATCACTTGGCTGGTTTTCCAATGTAACATCACAGCAGCCCCTTGCTGAATAGGAACAATGAGAAATGGCTCAGTTCTAGTTCTTGAAGATGTGAGTCCAACTACATAGATGTAAATGCAATTTTCAATTTCAGCCATTTTCAGAAATACTATTATCTGTGCAGAAAACATTTTCTTGTACAAATATGCTGTTTGCTGTGTAAAAATGTCACGTGTTAATTCTGTACAGAATAGGTCTCCAAGAAGCAGTGATTTGTGGGCCTGACAAGATGTCTCGTGAGGTGTGTTGTCTCCCTGGAGCAAAGATCCGTGATGTGACGGAGAGGCTGACAAGATTGGTGAAATCTACTGACAAATACCCCTTCCTTTTGGTCCACGTGGGAACGAATGACACAGCAAGACACAGCCTTCACAATATCAGAAGGGATTACGAGGCTCTGGGGAAGAAGCTGAAGGAAATGGACGCACAGATTGTCATCTCATCTATTCTACCAGTAGAAGGGCATGGTCCAGGAAGAGAGAGGAAAATAGCAGATATCAACAACTGGCTCCGCAGATGGTGTCGCCGAGAACAATTTGGATTCTTGGATCATGGGCTGCGGTACCATGAGGAGGGACTTCTAGCAAGGGATGGGCTACATCTCACGCCAGTTGGAAGAAACGTTTTTGCCAACAGTCTGAAGAATCTGATCAGGAGGGCTTTAAACTAAGTGACCTGGGGAAGGGAGACAGCAGTTTGGAAGGCAAAACGGCTAGAAAAAATAGTCAAACTGACATAGAGGGAAGAACACAAACAGTGCAAGGACCCAACAATAGGAGCCAAAAAAACATGCACAGGCATCAAGTAAAGGGGACACATGGTCTTAGATGTCTCTACACTAATGCACAGAGCATGGGAAATAAGCAAGATGAACTTGCACTCCTAGCACAACAAGGGAAATATGATATAATAGGCATCACTGAAACCTGGTGGGATGAGTCTCACGACTGGAATATAGAAATAGAGGGATATAACCTTTTTAAGAGAAACAGGCCAAGCAGGAAAGGAGGAGGAATAGCATTATATGTCAAGGATATTTACACCAGTGAAGAGATCCAGGAAATCAATACTGGAAGCCAGGTGGAGAGCATCTGGATAAAAATTAAAGGAGAGGGAAACAACAGGGATGTTACTGTGGGAGTCTACTACAGACCCCCAAGTCAGACAGAGGAAATGGATGATGCCTTTCTAGAACAGAAGACCACACAATCAGGAAGGAGAGATGTAGTATTGATGGGGGACTTCAACTACCCGGATATTTGCTGGAAGTCAAACTCAGCGCTATCCTCAAGATCTAGAAAATTCCTCACTTGCCTGGAAGACAATTTCATTGTCCAAAAGGTGGAAGAGGCAACAAGGGGATCAACTATTTTGGATCTGATCTTAACCAACAGGGAAGACCTAGTTGATGGGGTGCAAGTGGTGGGATCCTTAGGTGGAAGTGACCATGTCCTCCTGGAGTTTGTTATACAGTGGAAAGGTGAAGCTAGGCATAGTCAGACACGCATTCTAGACTTTAGGAAAGCTGATTTCAATAAACTTAGAGAAATACTGGGGGTGATCCCATGGTCAAGAATACTAAAAGAGAAGGGAGTTCAAGATGGATGGGAGTTCCTCAAAAGGGAGATACTAAAGGGACAATTTCAGACAGTTCCAATGAGGAAGAAAAATGGGAGATGTCTCAAGAAACCGGTATGGATGACTAAGGAACTTACAAATGAGCTAAGTTTTAAACGGAACATGTATAAAAAATGGAAAAATGGGGAAATCACCAAAGAGGAATTCAAACAAATAGCCAGTACATGCAGGGATAAAGTCAGAAAAGCTAAAGCGCAAAATGAACTCAGGCTTGCTAGAGACGTTAAGAACAATAAAAAGGGCTTTTTTGGATATGTCCGCAGCAAAAGGAAGAAGAAGGAAACAGTTGGGCCACTGCGTGGAGAAGATGGCCAAATGCTCACAGGAGACAGAGAAAAGGCAGAATTGCTCAACACCTTCTTTGCTTCAGTCTTCTCAGGAAAGGCAAAGGGTGCCCAACCTAAGGATGATGGGGCAGAGGACAGAATAGGGGAATTTCAGCACAGAATAAATAAAGAGACAGTACAGGAATACCTGGTTAATCTAAATGAATATAAGTCTCCAGGACCAGATGAACTACATCCTAGGGTATTGAAAGAACTGGCAAATGTAATATCAGAACCAATGGCAATCATCTTTGAGAACTCTTGGAGAACAGGAGAAGTCCCTGCAGACTGGAGGAGGGCAAATGTTGTCCCAATCTTCAAAAAGGGGAAAAAAGAGGATCCCAACAATTATCGTCCGGTTAGTCTGACATCAATTCCAGGAAAGATTCTGGAGCAGATCATTAAGCAGAGAGTCTGTGAATATCTGGAAGATAATTCCATAATCACAAAAAGCCAACATGGGTTTCAGAGAAACAAGTCATGCCAGACAAATCTGATCTCTTTTTTTGATAAAATTACTAGCTTGGTAGATGAAGGGAATGCTGTGGATATAGTATATCTTGACTTCAGTAAGGCATTTGACAAGGTTCCCCATGGCATTCTTGCAAACAAGCTTGCAAAATGTGGGATAGACAAGGTAACCGTTACATGGATTTGTAACTGGTTGACTGACCGAACCCAAAGGGTGCTCACCAACGGTTCCTTTTCATCCTGGAAAGAAGTGACAAGTGGGGTCCCACAGGGTTCTGTCCTGGGCCCAGTGCTATTCAACATCTTTATTAATGACTTGGATGACAGTATCGAGAGCCTAGTTATCAAATTTGCTGATGACACGAAATTGGGAGGAGTAGCTAATACCCCAAAGGACAGGATCAAAATTCAAAATGACCTGAATAGACTAGAAAGCTGGGCCAAAGCTAACAAAATGAAATTTAACACAGAGAAATGTAAGGTCCTACACATAGGGCGGAAAAATGAAATGCACAGATATAGGATGGGGGACACCTGGCTGAATGAGACAACATGTGAAAGGGATCTAGGTGTCCAAGTAGACCACAAGTTGAACATGAGTCAACAGTGTGATGCAGCAGCTAAAAAGGCCAATGCAATTTTAGGTTGCATCAATAGAAGTATAGTTTCTAGATCAAGGGAAGTAATAGTGCCACTCTATTCTGCTTTGGTCAGGCCCCACCTGGAATACTGTGTCCAGTTCTGGGCACCACAATTCAAAAAGGATGTGGAGAAACTGGAGCATGTCCAAAGGAGGGCGACTAAAATGGTGAAGGGTCTGGAAACCATGCCCTATGAGGAACGCCTTAGGGAGCTGGGGATGTTTAGCCTGGAGAAGAGAAGGTTAAGAGGTGATATGATAGCTCTGTTTAAATATTTGAAAGGATGTCACATTGAGGAGGGAGCAAGCTTGTTTTCTGCTGCTCCAGAGAACAGGACTCGGAACAACGGATGCAAACTGCAGGAAAAGAGATTCCACCTCAACATTAGGAGGAACTTCCTGACAGTAAGGGCTGTTCGACAGTGGAACACACTCCCTCGGAGGGTGGTGGAGTCACCTTCCTTGGAGGTTTTTAAGCAGAGGCTGGATGGCCATCTGTCGGGTATGCTTTGATTGGGAGTTCCTGCATGGCAGGGGGTTGGACTGGATGGCCCTTGTGGTCTCTTCCAACTCTAAATTTCTATGATTCTATGATTCTATGATTCTATAACATCTTCTGTGATAGAAACTTTTCCTGCACTGAAAATATTTGCAGAAATATTATTTTATGTGAAGAAAGTCTGTTACCTGTGAAGTCCTCTAAATTTTGTGCAGAATAAGTTTCAAAACTGTCTTTGATCATATGCACTTTTTGAAGACTTTCTAGCATTTGGAAGGTATTTACTGAAATTACTTCAAGAACAAAGGTGTTTGTTTGTTTGTTTGTTTGAAATACATACCTACAATGAAGCTAATATTCAGACTGGTACTGTTGTTGTCATGGGTTTTCAAGTCATTTCCAACTTATGGCAACCCTATGATTGGGTTTTCTTGGTAAAGTTTCTTCAGAGGGAGTTTGCATTGCCATCCTCTGTGACTGAGACCATATGACTTGCCCAAGGTCACCCAGTGGGTTTCATCGCCAAGCTGGAAATTGAACCCTGGCCTCCGGAATCATAGTACAGCACTCAAACCACTCTTTTATATTATATTTGAGTTTTATATTATATTTTTATTTTTATTATTATATTATAGTTTGTAGTAGTGAGTGATCTAAAAGGGGGATTGTCCTGTGTAAAGCAGGGCACTTGGCTACCCTAGATCTAGAATCATAGAATCATAGAATCATAGAATCATAGAATCATTGAGTTGGAAGAGACCACAAGGGCCATCTAGTCCAACCCCCTGCCATGAGGACCTCCAAATCAAAGCATCCCTGACAGATGGCCATCCAGCCTCTGCTTAAAGACCTCCAAGGAAGGAGACTCCACTACGCTCCGAGGGAGTGTGTTCCACTGTCGAACAGCCCTTACTGTCAGGAAGTTCCTCCTAATGTTGAGGTGGAATCTCTTTTCCTGCAATTTATATCCATTGTTCCGCGTCCTAGTCTCTGCAGCAGCAGAAAACAAGCTTGCTCCCTCCTCAATATGACATCCCTTCAAATATTTAAACAGGGCTATCATATCACCTCTTAACCTTCTGTTCTCCAGGCTGAACATCCCCAGTTCCCTAAGGCGTTCTTCATAGGGCATGGTTTCCAGACCCTTCACCATCTTAGTTGCCCTCCTTTGGACCCGCTCCAGTTTCTCCACATCCTTTTTGAATTGTGGTGCCCAGAACTGGACACAGTATTCCAGGTGGGGCCTGACCAAAGGAGAATAGAGTGGCACCATTACTTCCCTTGATCTAGACACTATGCTTCTATTGATGCAGCCTAAAATTGCATTGGCCTTTTTAGCTGCTGCATCGCACTGTTGACTCATGTTCAGCTTATGGTCTACTTGGACTCCTAGATCCCTTTCACATGTGGTCTCATTCAGCCAGGTGTCCCCCATTTTATATCTGTGCATTTCATTTTTCCTCCCTAAGTGCAGAACCTTACATTTCTCTGTGTTGAATTTCATCTTGTTAGCATTGGCCCAGCTTTCTAGTATATTCAGGTCATTTTGAATTTTGATCCTGTCCTCTGGGGTATTAGCTACTCCTCCTAGTTTAGTGTCATCTGCAAATTTGATAAGTATGCTCCCAATTCTGTCATCCAATTAATTAATAAAGATGTTGAACAGCACTGGGCCCAGGACAGAACCCTGTGGGACCCCACTGGTCACTTCTCTCCAGGATGAAAAGGAACCATTGTTGAGCACCCTTTGAGTTCAGCCAGTCAACCAATTACAAATCCATGTAACAGTTAACTTGTCTATCCCACATTTTGCAAACTTGTTTGCAAGAATGTCATGGGGAACCTTGTCAAAGGCCTTACTGAAATCGAGGTATACTATATCCACAGCATTCCCTTCATCTACCAAGCTGGTAATTTTATCAAAAAAAGAGATCAGGTTCGTTTGGCATGACTTCTTTTTCTGAAACCCATGTTGGCTTTTGTGATTATGGCATTGGCTTCTAAATGTTCACAGACTCTCTGCTTAATGATCTGCTCTAGAATCTTTCCTGGTATTGATGTCAGACTAACTGGACGATAATTGTTGGGATCCTCTTTTTTTCCCTTTTTGAAGATGGGGACAACGTTTGCCCTCCTCCAGTCTGCTGGGACTTCTCCTGTTCTCCAGGAGTTCTCAAAGATTATTGCCAATGGCTCCGATATTACCTTTGCCAGTTCTTTTAATACCCTTGGATGTAGTTCATCTGGTCCTGGAGATTTGTATTCATTTAGATTAACCAGGTATTCCTGTACTGTCTAGATTACTGTCAAAAATAGATATTAGAGAAGATATAGTACTTGATGACAAATTCCATGCAAACTGGATAGACCATATATTAGGCTGCAGTTTTGTCTGTGCTGACAGATCCTCCAGTCTACAAGTGGAAATCAGATATAGCTCTGATTCAAAGTTGTACGGAACCCATACATAATAGGTATGTACTGGTTCCTGTGTTTGAGATACAAACATGGAAGAAATAGATTTGTGTAAATACTCTGAATTTTTTTAGAAACACCCTTAAAGATATTAAAAAAGGAGTATACAAAAAATAAAGTTGAGAAAATGATTTACGAGTGCAGAAAAATGAATATATTTATATTATGTAAAAAAATTACTTGGTAGGCTTTAGTCTTGAGATCATATTATCAAGGATTTATTTATTTATTTGTAGCACATATATACAAGTGTCTTTCAAGAGTCTTAATTTGAAAGTGGTTTACAATAAATAAATAAATAAATAAATGCCATGATAAAATAAAACAACCAGCAGGTAAAAGTGCCACTTTAAATAATAAATAAATAAATAAATAAATAAATAAATAAATCTGACCACTTATTCTAGTTTTAAATACAACTAGAACACAGCCCTGATTATGTAAGCCCCTGTTGTTTTTGTTTTTGTGTAACTTCAAATCATTTCCAACCAAATTCCATTTTGGGAGAAAGGTGGGATATGAATTCCTTAAATAAATAAATAAATAAACTTATTTATTTGCTCTCTGTTACTAACTTATCTACTTATTAATTTATTGTCTCTCACTTATTCAGGCTCCCACTTACATGTGTTCCACTTCTTTCCATGGGTCCTACCCTAGGCAAGACTAAAACTGTATTCAGCTTAGAGAGTTTTATATAATATAGTTTTTATTTTGATTGTATACATACTTCATTTTCACTAGCAGAAAGAGATCAAAGAGAAGATCCAATTGACAAAAACAAAGGTGCCAGTAGAAGTTAGGAAAGAGGAGCTTTTCAAACAGAACAGTGAGTGGATTTCCTTATCTGCTCTTTTAAATGGTGGGTAAAATTGCTTTAACAACTGAGCACACGCTGCAATGACTGTGACACAAAAACTAGAAACAACTGGCAGTTTGGTTTATAAACCAGCCAAAGAGTAAACATGGTTCCAAGGAATAATTAGGCCTAGCTAGAGTCCCACTTCACTGCTCCACAGGTGCACAGTGGACTGGTGACAATGTTATTACCTCTCAGTTCCCACATGCCAGTTTTATGATTAACAACATCCCAAACCACTTGAAGCCATATTGATTCAGTGTTCAATGAAAAGCCAGGATCCATTCATTTTCTTTTTCAAATAAAATTTAGTTAGCGACCCCAAGTAATAAAGCAGAGAAGTTCCCAAAGTCTTTTCATAGTATTTGGCTTCCTTCCTCCAGGACTGACATGAACAGGTCTGGGGATGTGGTGAGGTATGCAGAACCTATTTTTTCCATATTGGGATGGGAAAAATATTCAAGAAATATTCAAGTTATAGATAAAAAATGATTTTCCCAGGGGTCAGGAAATTCAAAGAGAACCCTGGACAGACAAGAAACTTTGCTGTTTTGGACTTGTTCTGTGAGAAAAACACCAGTGTTTTTATTGACCAAACATGGTATTTTCTATTCAGAAATCAAGTTTCAACCACAGCAAGTACAGTTTTCTGCACAGAAAACCCTTCTGCACACACACACAAAATGGTATCTGATTCTAGTGCTTCAGGTCAAGACTGTTGAAATAATATGCCACAGGCCTATTCAGTACTCTTGTTAGTTCTCCCTTTCTGGTGCAGGAACATTGAAGAAAATTATATGATGTCTGTGACAATTGGCTGTGCTTAGCACTGAGTACTTGCTGGAAAAAATGTTGGATGTTCAAGTCTTTCAGCAGCTGAATGATCCTTCATCCATTGATGTCCTATTGTATTTTCTGTGACTTTCGTGCCAATTGAGAAACAAATAAAAAAGCCTACATTGTTCCATCATTCACCATAACTCCTTAGTCCCTGCACCTATGCTTCTGAAATTGTGCAGGTTTGTTAGTTAAGGCAATCCCTGTTCTGTATATAATTTTCATAACATTATCCCCTACAAAAACAAACAAATAAAAAACGTACGGACTGAACACATGGGCAGGATACCACAGACCAATCCTGTGGTTCTGGCCGATTCTGGCCCCCATTACTTACATGAGCTGGTGCAGGGATGGGTAAATATTCACATGCCCACACACTGTCACACCATGGAGTTGCTGTTGCCACTGTCCCCTTACCTGCTGCCGCCATCATATTCCCTGTGAAGGCCCTTGTGCAGACTCTAAGGATGGAAACTGGGTGCCTGGTATCATCCACATGGCAGGGTGCCCCTTTTCAATGTCACAGGTTGTGACTGGGGACTTCACAGCTGTGTGGTCTGCTGGCTATTGAAGCAGAGTTTCTAAGAAATTCCAACACAAACACCCAGCTATTAAAGAAAGTACCAAGGACATTTTGGGCTGGGGTCAGGTCAGAATCACTGGATTGGGCTGAGGTCGGGTCAGAATCACTGTTAGCCTGTGTTGTCTGCACAGGGCAAAGCCAGCCAGGGGGAACATGGGCCCATGCATACTGCTCCTTAGGAGGATAAGAGCATCTTGTTTGGAAAACCCTCCAAAATGTTAATGTGGCACTTATAAATTTCTTATAAAAATCTTGTTGTACATATTTTAACACTTTTCAGGTCTGAGCCTTTCAAAAAGGGGTCACTATTCTTTCAGCTTTCATTCAACTCAGTCCAGGTTTTCTTTTTAAAAAATAAAGATACATAGCATAAAATTCTCTCAATGAACATGTCTTAACTCTGACACCCATAATTCCCCCAATTCTTACTATACCTGACCATTTCATCCAAAATGGACAAACAGAAAAAAGATGATATCATTTTGTGATTTCAAATAATAATCAGTGGAAGGCATAAAGATTCTAATTTCTAAATCAAGATTCTGATTAAGAACTAAGTTGAATTGGGAGATCTTTATATTGTTCCTAGCTGCCTTGAATCCCATTTTGGAGAAAGGCAGAATATAAATCCATTGAATAAATAAATAACCACACTGGACTCTTTTCCAACCCTATTAACCAGGGTCACAAAGGAATCTTGTGATAAGTATACATCTCTTCCCTGGACAGAACAGAAGAGAAACACAGTGCAACTTAGATACATTGGGGCAAAACAGACCACCTCAAAGGAAAGCCGTGCTGTTGCCCCTTTCAGCTCCAGGTTGGGGTCATGGCAACTGCATGCTGTGGCCTCAATCTGGCATTTTTCCAGCCACTTCTTTTTGGCCCCCCAAAAGGGTGCCCTTGCCACCACCACACAGCTCTTCCCTGTTTCTTCTGTGCAGTATGTCTAAATGCTGTGCCGAAGAAACATTCCATCTACCATCTGGGCAACATGACACAGCATTAGGGGGTTGAGTTGGGGTGTGCAGCATGCAGTTGCCACACCCCCACTCCACTCCGATGCCAGCCCTTTTGGCCAGTCTATACAGCCCTTTGATTTACAAGTGGCTTTACTGTGAAATCCTACACTGAAATTTTACTCTTTTAATATGAAGCAGAGTGATGTCATGTAAACCCAATCTTAGCTCTTATGGTCATTGTATACTAATCATAGTCACATCTTCCTGCTAAAGACTAATAAAATTGTTTAATAAGATGGTCACAGAAAAGCATTTCCACAGCATCCAAGGCAAAAATGTTGCAACATAGCAAAATAAAAGTGAATATCACATATAGGACTAATGTAAGAATTATTTTAAAAAAAATTGAATTGTCTTGTGGACATAAAGCAGCCCATTAATTTGGGGGTAAAATGCCAGTACCTATGTTTAGAGTCACTTAAGTTCATAAAGCTACAGGATCATTAAGGGTTACAGGACAGAAATCCTTGCTAATTAACACTGTGAATTAGAGGAAATGTCTGGGAAATTAGCATGGTTGTCAGAGTTCACATAAGGGAATATCATACTGCATCCTGCACTTCCATTTAGCTCTACTAAGTGCTAAATAGGCAGCTCCAATGTATCTGTGCCTCAGAGGAGTTTCTATTGGCAACAACCCACTTCCATCCCACTGCTTAAAGTTTCTTCAATAGTAGAAGGACTGCATAAGGAAGAAATGGAAGTACAATAACGTATGGAACTTATAGAACATGTGGTTGTACTATCAAACCAAACATGACATCAGGGAAAAAATAGAAGAGCAATCTCCCAAGAGGCCATGTAATTATGTTCCTCTATCCTACATAGCTAAGGATGTGAACATTTATAAAAATCTCTGTCCATGGCCATGGATTTGAAAGATTGGTCCTGCTTCTACTGACACAGTCATCACACTAAATATCCTTGCTGTGCATACACTATAATAATATTGCTGTTGCTGTTGTTATATGCTGTTGTTAGCTTTGACTTGTGGTAGACCTTGGAATGAGAAACTTCCAAACTCTCCTGTTATTGACAACTCTGCTATCACCTTGCAAACTCAAAGCAGCTGTGGCTTCCTTGAAAGAATCAATCTACATATACTGTAGTCTCCATCTTTTCATAGTACCTTTGACTTTACTGAACATTACCATCTTTTCCAATGAATCTTATAATCTCGTGTCCAATGTATGCTAGACTCTGTTTAGTCATTTTGAAATCAAATGAGAAATCTCAGAACCTTTTTTTGCTCTCAGGCCTTTTTTTAATGTTGATCCAAGATATTCATAGAACTTTCCTCCAGTACCAAATCTCAGATGAGTTGATTCTCTTGCAGTTATCTTTCTTCTTTATATACCTTTCAAATCTAAGCATAACAAGAAATGCTATGGCATGGTTGATTCCTACTTTGATATTCAATGACCTATCTTTCATCTGACCCCTTGCCCATTGAAAACTGTCCTATTTCTCCATATCCTGACATTGGCCTCTTGTCCAGATTAGAGGTTATGCATCAGCACTATCAAATATTGTGACACTTCCATTACTCTTAAAGTGATCCATACTTTTTCATGATCTACACAATCATAGGTTTTACTGTATTAAACCACAAGCTGATTTTCTTCTGTAATTTCTTGGTGCACTCCATGAATTTGCAATATGATTTCAGGTGCATCTAACTTTTTCTGAACTCAGCTTGGACTACTGGCTTTTCTCTCTCTCCATATATGGTAAAAATCTGCATTCGGAATGACTTCCCATTGCCTGAAATTGCCCAAAATTTCATGTGATAGTTTTTCACGCAATAATGTGAAACCCCATGATTGTGCCAGGAAGGAATTTCCATTGCCTGAAAATGCATGTGGTAGTTTCTCACACAATAATGTGAAATCCTATGATTGCGTTCAGACTGCCATTGGATTATGCTTCCAATTTCTATCGTCTGATAAACTCCTTTGTTTGCATGGGCAATTAATGCATTGATCCACCAGTTCCTATAATTCCTAATGTATCCTTTTCTACTGACCAGTAGTATTCCTTTTGATGCATCTTCACTGCCCTCACCATTGAAATTATCAGTACTCTCCTCTAATGTGGCCATTATTCTCTATAATGGATGGGTAAATCTTAATCCGATGTCTCTACTTTGAGCATTCTGCCAATGGAGTCTTATCTCCTCATGGTGTTACTGACATGTCCATTAGGAGGAAGAAACGGGAGCACTTAAACCTGTAGAACATCATAATGGGGCTCCCACTGAAAAGGCTTTGTCTGATAATCAGCCAATCTGGTCATTCTTGTGGAATGTTCTGATTGTTCAAAACTAAGATCACAAGGCTCGGTGAGGCTGATAGAAGACCAGGGAGTTCTGTAGTTAAATCCATCAACACTGTTTAGGCCTTTAAATGTTAAATCCTTGTTTCACTGTTTTCAGTGTTACCTAAGACCTGCTAATTTGAAATAAGTATTGGTAATAATAATAATTTTCACACAACCATTTTTCATATAAATGTCTGCCAATGTTAACCCAAATTGATACTAATATAATCTATGTTCAAGCAGTCCTTTTTATGAGAGTGATTTTATTAAAGTGATTTTGCTCACTGAGATCTACGCTCCCCCTAGCAGCAGCATTTTCTTAATACTACATATTTTCATAATGACTGAAAAATTGACATGAATGGGACCCATCTGTTTCATCTGTTAGTAATAAAGAAAACAAATGCCAGAGTTTCAGATTTCCATTTGCGATGAGAAAAATATCATATTCATCTATTAATTCAGTCATAGTTCCTATTCCCCAGTTTCTCAATGACAGTAGCACAGAGTACTTATCAAATTTTAATAATTCCAATACCAGAAATAAGTCTATATTATTACAATTAAACTGTTATAATGCTGTAATGATATATACATTCAGAAGTCACTTAGCTGGAAGCAACAGTATAGTGTAGAAGTATGAGCACTGGATTTGATTCAAGTAACCAGGGTTCAAATCCCCACTCAGCCATGGTAACCCATTGGGTGACCTTCAGGAAATCGCACTGTCACCTTCAGAGGAAGGCAGAGCAAAAACCCCTCTGATCAAATTTTGCCAAAAAAACAACAACAACCTAACAACCACCTTAGGGTTGCCATAAACTGGAAATCACTTCAAGGTACACCACCCCCACCCCCACAATGTTGTGTGAAAATCACACACATATACACACACATAAAATCAGTTGTCAGAATAAGCACTATTAGTTTTCCTGTTTAGACATACTGTATTGTGCTAGACACAAGTGCCATTAACCAGAAGCAAATGTCCAGTAGACAGCAGTTGTTATTGGAGGTAACAAAATACATGCAGTCTAGAGGGATTTTATGTCTATAAAATCTCTTGTAGAATTTTCTTGAGAGAGTTAGATGTAACTCAGGAAGTCTGGCAAGGTGCTTATTTTATCATCAGCCTGGGTTTCCTTCACTGTTGCTTCTCTGGGGTCCCAAAGGTTGATTAGAGATGTCAGTTGCTCACTCTGTAGAGTTTGCTTTGGAGAGAGACTTTATTTAACATTTGTAAATTTTCCCTGCTACTTAATAAATCTGTCATACATTTCACCCACTGATGTGCTTATTGCCTCTGTATCCTAAAAGAACCAGACTCATTTGGCCTAACAATAGTGTCTCCAATTTCTCTCTGCAAATAAAGGGAGGAATCTGAAGGGGTCACAGCTCCATAGTTTTCACTGAGTCACTGCTGGTAATTTCTTCAAACATTCTGAGTCCATTTTACACTGAGTGGCTTAAATACGCTAAAGGAACCAAGTCTTGTTTGATCTTGGAAGATAAGCAAGGTCAGCTCTGGCTAGTACTTGGATGGGAGGCTGTCAATGAATATCAAGTGCTGTAGGCTATATTTCATAGGAAGGAACTGGCCCAACCAGCTTTGAGTATCCCTTGTCTAAGAAAACCCTATGAAATTCATGGGGTCACAATAAATTGAAGGGCAACTTGAAGGCACACACACACACACACACACCTACTTACCACTTTCCCATTCTCCTATGATTGCTTAGCCAATCATTTGTAGTTCATGGAGAGGGTAGAAGGAAAGAGAGAGATGTTGTTTGATCTCTATGACTATAGTGTGACTTTTTATTTGTGTGTAAACAGAGATTGTCCTTCCTATTAATCTGAAATTTGGCTAGTTCAGTCCCCTGAACTGATAACAGAGTGCCTGAAAATCCCATGCCAGCTAGGTGGAAACAGAGAAGATGTGAACAACAGAAGAGCAGCTGGTTGTTCTTTCAAAACAAGTGGGAATCCAAAATGAAGGAAAGTACCAAAATGAGTGATTGAAATAACATTGAAAATGACTGTAACTGGCTCAGTATTACAAAAAGGTGTGGGCTCCTTGAGGATTCCCCACCCTCAGATAGGTTATGTGTGAAACCCATTCGCTTCAAAACCCCAAATTGGAGGAGGAGGAGGAGGATTCAAATAGCTGGTACCTATTGCTGTTTGGGAATCTTTGTTGCTGCCTCACTATTAATACATCTATTTCCCATAATTCATGTGCAAGAGACAAAAGGGTTTCTTCTTCCGTTAAGAAGAACTGAAAATAAAAGAGACAAACTCTCCCTAAGGCAGTCAGCAATCAGTGCAACTTTGAAGAGTGGTAAAATACTGCACTGCGCTAATCATTATATTGCTTCTATATGCCTATTTTCTTCCCATTAGGCAAAAGATATTAACATATTCTTGTTCATATATGCACTTGGTCAGCTACTGCCTTAATCTTTTGCAGATTATTAATATTAGAAGGATTCCCACCAACCTTCCTCCTTCTCCCTCTTTCCCCCTCCCACCTCTATTGCGTTTTCCACATAATACAGTACTGCCAAATCACTGGTCTAAGAAACTGCATTTTCTAATTTTTTTGCTGATGATCAAAATTTGAAGGACAAGACTAGATCTCCTTAGAGGTAAATTATTTAGTCACATTCAATTTTTTTTCTGAAATGGTGAAACTAATTAGAATATTTTTAACTCCCCTCCTTCTCTGCTTCCCTTCCCTCTATATTTTATTTTTTTGACATTTGCCCGGCAGCACCCAAATGACACATGCAATTCTCTTCAAGAAGAGCAGGAGATGCACCCAATGATACTTTAAGTCTGAGAGGGTCTGCCCTACAGGCTTTTTTCCTCAGTAGTCTGACTCACTGATGAAGAAAGGAAAAGCAAACCTATGTAAGCCACTAGAGGACTTTGCCTCACAGCTTTTCAGCAAGAGACCAAAAACCTAAAGGGAGCAGAGAAGCTGCATTTGGTGGAATTTTCCGTTGCACACAGTTGGTACTGGACCTTCCTAGGGGTGTCTTAGGTGAATCTATAACAATAAGGATGTCTGAAAACAAGGCATTATGGAGGAGATTGGTGAGAAAGAAATCCCTAAAATAACAAGCTTCACTGGCTACTTAAAATGCGGCTTAAATATTCATAGTTTTATAAAGAAACATGGGAAAAGGAGACAGTGACAGACCTGCTACAATCTCTGATTACAGTAATCCATGCCCTGGATCATCCAGATATTTGTGATAAGAACAGATTTACAACTAATCCATTACCTTCTCTTTCACAAACACACTCATTATAATTCTTAACTGCCAGTTCCAGTGGTCAAAAAGTCTGTCCTTTTCCTCATCCCTGATCACTTTGTTTCAGGATGTAAACTTGACCAAATTATATCTCCCCGGCATTCTAACCCACTTCCTACCTGGCAAGTTTAAAATGTCTATACATTTTTTCAGGTGCCTACTCTTCTTTTACTTTCTGGTCTTCTTTCTGCTACTCTGTTGCAAATGTCATATGTTGTATTCCACTGACTTCTTCATTCCTGCCCTATGGCCTATGTAGCAAACTGTCTTGATCTTCTTATTTTGTGTTCCAGCCCTCATTTTGTCCTATACAGTCCTCTTACGTCAAAGCTCCCAGATCTCAGTCCAGAGACACATGATCCACTTTCCTGAAGCTATTCAACTCTACATCTGCCCTGTGCCTCAACAGGAGATCACTGTGGGACTTCATGTACACACCATGAGCCTTAACTCTTTGAGGTTTTCTACCTTCAACAAAGATAAAACCTTTTAATTATTTCATTCAAAACCCTACATTGGGACTACAATGTAGCATGTTTTAACTATAGAGTACCTAAACATTTTTTCCAGATATAACTGCACGGAGATTCCTTGAAAAATTCAATGTTGACAGAGAAGTGGCATCCTGAGAGAGGAGGAGAGGCCAGAACACCTGGGCTATTTAGCCCCCCAGCCACCCTTTCTCTCACAGAGAAGCAGTGTCCTGAGAGAGGAGGAGGAGAGGCCAGAACACCTGGGCTAGTTATCCCCCAGCCACCCTTTCTCTCACAGAGAAGCAGCATCCTGAGAGAGGAGGAGGAGAGGCCAGAACACCTGGGCTAGTTAGCCCCCCCCCCAGCTACCCTTTCCCTCACAGAGAAGTGGCATCCTGAGAGAGGAGGAGGAGAGGCCAAAACACCTGGGCTATTTAGCCCCCCCCCCCCCCCAGCCATCCTTTCCCTCACAGAGAAGCAGCATCCTGAGAGAGGAGGAGGAGAGACCAGAACCCCTGGGCTATTCAGCCCCCCCAGCCACCCTTTCCCTCACAGAGAAGCAGCATCCTGAGAGAGGAGGAGGAGAGACCAGAACACCTGGGCAATTAGTCCCCCCCCAACCACCCTTTCCCTCACAGAGAAGCCAGCTCTCCCCCAGAGCCAGCACCAGAGAAGGAGGAGGTGGAGCAGTGGTGATGCTGGAGGGCTACATAAAGCCTTGGCCCCAGAACAGCTCTCCCCCCAGTGCCAGCACCGGAGAAGGAGGAGGTGGTGCAGCCGCGATGCTGGAGGGTGGCTTAAAGCCACAGCCCAGGAACAGCTCTCCCTCAGAATGAGTGCTGAAGAAGGAGGAGGCGGAGCAGCGATGACGCTGGAGGGCGGGCAACCCTGACCCTGGAACAGATTTCCCATAGCGGAAACCACAGAAGAATTCGCCCTCCCATATAACACCATTAACAGCCAGGTGGTGAAATGGTGAAATGAAGACCTGAGCCAAATTGTAATATCTGTCTCAGAAATGAAGTAAGATCTTCTTTTCTTTGGTAAATCACTACAGTTAAACTCTAATTTTTCCTCTGTCAATACTGGTTTTGGAGGGACAGGGGAAAGGTAAACACAAAGGAAAAAGACAACCACAATAAGTTTTCGAAGGAAAACTTTAGATCCCCCACTTACATAGACTCTTCAGAGAAAGAGACTGTTTTGATTGTAACAGTTAGAATAGAGGTTACACGAAAACATTGTCAACAGAAAGCAAGGAAATAACAAGGGGATCTCTAGCCTTACTTCAACTAAGCCTGTGGGCAGGAGTAACATCCACCACTTTTTTAACCTTCTCTTTCCCTTCTTTTCTTTTTTCTTTTTTTTTCTGGTTAGGGGTTAAAAAGGAACCAAAATTACTGTTTTGAGATGTAAATAAGAACAGATTATAGTGAGGGGAAAACCAAGCTCGAAAATAAGATTCACTATATAAACAGAATTTGATCATAAAACAAAGACTTCATAAAACTCCTTTAGTGGAATCATATATTGTAATAAAATATAGTTACTTCTCAAACTAATTGGGAGGGGAAATCTCCCATGACATGGAAGGGCGAGCAAGAGACAGAAAGGACAAAAATAAAGGAGTTCATTTAGAAGATGACCAAGCAAAAATCACACCAGTAGCAGATATTCAAAATTCATTAATTCTTGAAGAAATACAGAAACTAAGAATGGATATAAGGGCAGAAATTCGTGCAGAAATAAGACAAGAAATAAGATAATGGAAAGAAGAAATAAAGGCAGAAATACATAAAGAATTACATGAATTTGAAGAAAAATTAACAAAAAATGACTCTAGAAAGCCAAAAGGTATGTAAAAAGATGGAGGAAGTAGAGAAAAAAACAATTAAAATGGAAAAAAATGACAACTTAGAAACAATAAATTTACAAGAGGTAAAAAATAAAACAGAAATAGAATTGAAACTAAAGGACAATTAAAATTTGAGGCCTTCAAGAAAAATATAAAGAGAATCTAAATGACCAATTAATACCAGCATTGGCGCAATTCATCAATTGTGTACCAGAGCAATCAGATATGGAAATAGATAAAATATATGGAATTAACTCATGGGTTGCTACAAATAAAAAACTACCAAGGAACATAAATATCCATTTTGTAAGATCAAGAGTAAGAGATCTAATTTTGGAAACAAATCTACCAAAAAAAATTTTTTATAGAGGATCAAGAACAAGAGCTTCAGATATTCAAAGATCTCCCCCCCCCCCCCAAATACTTAAGAAAAGGAAGGACTACACAAAACTAACACAATTTCTAAAACAAAACAATATCCAATACAGGTGGGGAAGACTAGAAGGGGTTATATTCTCACTGGATATAAAAAAATTACAATTGACACAACAGAAAAAGCTAAAGGGTTCCTAAAAAGATACAAACTTGATGAGGAAGACCTATCTGATAAAGATAACTCATTGTCAGTGGAAGACTCAGACACCAACACATCAAGCACTAATATAGAAGAAGAATACCCAAAACAGGAGAAAAGAGAAACTAGACATAGTAAGAACACAGAAAAAAGGAAACAACAAACAGGAAATAATACAGACAATCAGCCCTGGTGGCGCAGTGGTTAAATGTCTGTACTGCAGCCACTCACTCAAAACCATAAGGTAGCGAGTTCAAGACCAGCAAAGGGCTGAAGCTCGACTCAGGCTTGCATCCTTCCGAGGTCGCTAAAATGAGTACCCAGATTGTTGGGGGACAAATAGCTTACAATTGTAAACTGCTTAGACACTCCTTAAGGGTATGAAGCGGTATATAAATGAAGCTGTAATAATACAAATAAACAAATTCAAAAGGAAACAAAGAAAAGAAAGGGAAAAAAGAAAAGATAAATTACAAGGGGAAAGCAATATAAAGTAGGGGGAAGGGGGAAAATGAGGAAAAAAGAAAAAGACAAAATTATGTCATTAAAATTTCTTACTTGGAATGTCAACGGTCTCAATACAAAATTTAAAAGAAATAAAATATTCCATTATTTGAAAAAACAAAAGCCCAATGTAATTTGCTTGCAAGAAACTCACTTAAGAAATAAAGATTTAAGAATAATTGAAAATAAAAGATTAGGTACCCTGTTTGCAGCCTCAATTGACCAGGAAAAAAAGGAGTAGCAGTATATGTAGAATCAAATATAAAAGCGAGAGAAATATTCAAATCCAATAAAGGACTATACGTAGCAGTAGAGTTAGAGTTACTAACAGGGAAAGTTTTATTGATTAAGCTATACGCACCTCAAGAAAACAAGCCAAATTTCTTTAAGAAGCTTGATCCAAAAAATCAAAGATTACTCTTACGAGAACATCATAATAACTGGAAATTGGAATGGAGTAATGGATCCTAAAATAGAACAAAACAGGAAACAGTCAAAAAGAAACAACATGGGAGATTACCCAATTCAGCAATGAAAATGATAAGTGATACTAGCCACTTTTTGACCCCAGATATGATTTAAGGAGGCATAGCCTGTGTCTTCCTAACTAGTCTCTTTCCTGCTATGAAAGGGGCAGAACAGAAGTAAGTCCAAGTTGTTATTTTATCATGTAGAATTTTCACATGCAATTATACAGAGTGGTGTTAAGCAATGTGTTTGTCATAGAAACCGTTGATCTCAGTTTCACAAGTTTCAATCACTATCCACTGTATAATATACTCTGTATTTGTCCTTCCTTTTTGTCAATGAATAAAACTGGACACTCAGATATATTTCTCCATGACCAGATCATCTACTCAGACCTCAGATGGCGTCTCTTCTCTCAATGACTGCCTTGCAGCTGTAATGGATTGGATGAGGGAAAACAGATTGAGACTGAATCCAGACAAAATGGAGGTACTGACAGTCACCGGCCCGAAACCAGGTCTGGGAATACAACTCCCGGTCCTAGATGGAATCACACTATCCTCGAAGGACCCTGTTCGCAGTCTGGGGGTACTCCTAGACTCGTCACTTCACATGACTAGTCAGGTGAATGCGACGGTCAGGAGTGCCTGTTATTATCTTCGGCTGATACGCCAGCTGCGCCCTTTCCTGGAGATGAGGGATTTGGAAACTGTGGTACACGCTTTGGTCACCTCACGACTAGACTACTGCAACGCGCTCTACATGGGGCTGCCCTTGTACCTAACCCGGAAACTTCAATTGGTTCAAAACATGGCAGCCAGATTAGTCACTGGGACATCTAGGAGAGAACATATAACACCAGTGCTTAAATCTCTCCACTGGCTGCCAATTAGTTTCCGGGCACAGTACAAGGTGCTGGTTTTAACCTTTAAAGCCCTACATGGCTCGGGCCCATCTTATCTCAGGGACCGCCTCTCCCCGTACGATCCTCCCCACACACTTCGATCCTCTGGGAGGAACCTACTACAGCCTATCAAGACCAGGCTGGCACAGACCTCCCAGAGGGCCTTTTCTGCGACTGCTCCCAAGCTCTGGAATGGTCTGCCGGATGAGATGCGTCTCATGACATCTTTAGATTGCTTCAAAAAAGCCCTAAAGACGCATCTCTTCCGGCAGGCCTTCCCCTGAAATTCCCTATCCCCGGCTTCGGTCCCAGACTTTGATTTCCTGCCTACTCCCATGTTTCTGATCCCCACTTATGACGTGGCCGCATAAGGAAGGGTTAGGATGTTGTTATATGTTTTTAAATAATTACTGTTTTAATCACTGCCGGTTTAATCTATTTTTAAGGGGTGGGAGGTTTGGAAACGGGTCATGGGATTGTTTTAATCTATGGGGTTTTTTTACTTGTACCCCGCTCCGAGTGTATGAACAGAGGAGCGGGCTATAAATAAACTATTATTATTATTATTATTATTATTATTATTATTATTACTTCCTTTTTGTCAATGAATAAAACTGGATATATTTCATAATATAATATAACTTTGCTTCAGCTTTGGTTCAGTTACCCTTATGGGTCCTGGCTGGCAGAGAAAAATCTGATTAATCCTATGTTTTCCCACACAGATTTTAAAATGTCCCAGTTCCTTTTTGCCTTCTGCCACTTTCCCAATTTTTCCACAGTTTACTTTGGTTGCTCCAAAACTGAGTTTGAAATGCAAAAGTAGTTAGCACTCAGTTGATGCACCATGAGGGAGAGGCGAGGAATAGGTAGAATCTTGCTTCTCCCTGTAGGATCAGGTAAAAACAAACTGCTGTAGCCTCTCCTAACTTATATGTTCTTCTTCATTATTAAACATTTGCCATCATGAACATATTCTGAAATTGCTTGGCCACATGTGTCCCAGTTTTCATTTGTGAAATGTTGGATAATATGCTTTCTAATGTGCATAGGAATTTTGTAGGGCCACTGTTAACACAGGATCCTTCTAAAGTCCCTCATATGAATGGAAGCCTGATATTTTTGAGCATCTGTTTACTTCTATAATTTTTTTTAAAGTTCTTTGATCACTTGATTTTCATTTGGCCATTTGGGCTTGTAAGTGGCCACAAGAACTTGATTTGTAAGATGTTCCAGACTAAGACTTAAAGTGGTGATAGATCACAATTCTTTCAACAGAGCAAGGAATATGAGTATTTTTGTGAAAACTCTTTTGTTGAAAATGTGCCAAGATCAAAGAATAAGACGATCTCTATGAAAATGTCCATGAATATGAAATTATCTGATCAACTCTGCTTTAGAAAAGTATATCCTCTCCATGTTGCCCTTTAAACTGTTTTTTTTATTTTTTTTTTAAATGGAACTATAATTATTTGTTCTACTAAAATGGAAAATATCTTGTGCAGACTGCACAATGGATGCCCTTGGGGAAGGCAGAACAGTTGTATTCGAGGTGGGTGAAATATAATAGTAAGCAATAAAGTCAAGGAAATCACTTTAACAATATGGGATTGAAAGATGCATTTTGAGCACATATGTGGTTCCTGGCAAATAAATTTACTTTGTGAAAAAGAACCAAATATGCCTCAGAGAAAAACTTTCATACCTTAAGTAGAGGGAAGGAATTTTTTCCTAAAATTTAATATTCGCCCCATTCTTCAACTCCTATGTCAAGAAAACATTATGCCTCTAACAATGTCCCCAGCAGGTAACAGATGTCACTATACTTTGTTCTTTTTTGGTCATACCTTATTATCGTAAAAATGAAAGCATTTTTATTTTATTAAATTCCAAGATTAAGCTTGCATTTGTGGGGACCAGAGAAGGGAATGGAATATTTTTCCTGCTTGCATCATTTGGAAACAGTATAATATTAAGAAATCTACATTAAAATCAGCTTCCAAATGAACAAAAATCTATTAAACACAGTATGTATGTATATTTTCTACATAAATCCATAAAACCTAGTTTGTGGCCACAATGTTCATATCATTTAATCTGTCGTTAAAGAGCTTTCTTTTGCTATATCAAAAAGCTGCAGTGGGTTTCTCGGTGCTCAGTCAGTGCATAACAAAGCTGATTGCTTTTGTGTCTAACTTAATCCCATGGGGATGAATACGCTCGGTGTATTATTTCTGCTTTCATTTCATTGAACTGACAATGCTGAGAGCCTATATACTTGATGGACTGTTAGAATTATGCCAGCTGAACTGTACTGCATTCCAGATCACTCTTTACTGTGGATCTAATATGTGGAACATCAAGATCCTGTATTATTGCTTCCAGATCACCAATTATTGCTTACTAATCATTGTTACTACAAACTAACCAGGAATATTCTTATTCATCTTTCTTCCTCTGTCACAAACAATTTTGCAGGGGAAACGAAAACAAATGTTCACTCAAAAATATACAATATATCTCTATCATATATTTCTAGAGACTGTGGCTCACAATCTCCTAGCTCAAGTAGCAAACTAATCTACACATGCAATCAAGTGAGATGATGGAGCTCTGGGATACCAAAATGGCACCACACTGCTATTTTAAATTATTTACAACTGCTATTTAAATACCTCCTTGCAACACCTCAATCATAAAGAGAATATCTAGACCAGCTATGTTTTTTGTGTGTGTTTCCTCCTTTGCAGAGTATTTCCTATACAGAGGAGTATTAAAAATGTGACTCTCTCCTTGGATTCTGTCTTGTTTCCCCCATGCCACTCTATCATCTCTTAATTCTATCATTTAATTGCCACCTCATTCTGTTTCTTGAATAGAGCAAGGCTTTATTTTTCTAGAAGGAGATGGCTGGGATCTTAAATACATGTATCCATTTACATTAGCCATAAGCCATAACAATTTCTGGAATACATCATAGCAAAAATACAGAATAGAAATGACAAAACAGAATTTATGATGCATAATATTAAATATCATTACCCTGATCCAACTCTGTTCATGTGTCAATAAGTCAGAGCATGAAAGTAATGTGTTAGAAGAAGCAACATTGCCTGCAGTATGTTGGGACTAACAAGGGGAATGGATGTCTTCTTAAAAAACAAGAACAATAACATGATGGCTGTCGTTGGCTGGTAACACTTTAACAAAAAAACTGGTGTAACAAGTATCTGTTATGTCCTAATCCTGAAATATTTATTTATGGAGGTTCATAGGGAGAGATTTTCAGCCATTTTTGTGTTTCAGTACAAAGAAAATTGTATTTTAATACAAACGTTAAACAAAATAACTAGCATGAACAAAAGTAACTAAAGGTAACTAAAAGCAGCACTTTAGTAAAGGGCTACTAATGTTTCAGCCTTTAAATAATGAATAACATCTGCAAGTTTTTTTTTTGTTTTGTTTAGTTTTTTGTTAAAGTCTTATACACTAGTGAATAACTTGCTTTTTAAAAATAATGTTCTGTGTACGCTAAAAGTTCCATAATGGGGATAAGGATACAGATAAATATTTGAATGTGTATTTTATTGCTCATTTTGATTTGCCTCTAATTATAACTCTGTTCAGAATCCAGCAAGTGATATTGTCACAAAAGTCTGCTTATCTGGATGGATTTTGCTGTACTGTAGTGAATGTGTACAACAAGGAAAAAATCATGCAAAGAGCACCATAACAATAACAAATATGTAGATGAATGATGTCACACCCAAAAATAATTTCTGCTTTTCACACTGGAAACAGTCCAGGCTACAGCTTGGATATATTCTGATATAATGTGTGTGTATATGTTTGTGTATGCCTCTTGATGTATGAGGCCCCCATGAACTTCACACGGTTTTCTTAGGCAAGAAATCAGGGTTTTCTTAGGCAAGATGGTTTTGCCAATTCCTTCCTCTGAAATATAACCTACAACAGTAATGGTTAGAAGCCTGTAAAGTCCCTTATGTTTCAGTCTTTTCCCTCATGCTAGTTAACATATGCACAAAACTACTGGAAGAGGTTGTACAGAGCTTTGGGGTTTAGTGTCAGTAGACTGCTAATGTCACATTTTCCCTTTCAATCTAAGACCAAGGAAGCTGTTCTAGTTCTAAACCAGTGCCTGACATCAATATTTATCTTGATGAGGGCACAGAAATAGAAGCTGAAGGCAGACAATGTTGGAAACACAACAATGCTCAGCACTGAGAGAGTTACGTCTAACAACAACAACAACAACAACAATGTTTCTTTCCTCTTTGTTGCCAACTGAGTTTTTCAAACGGAAATACCAATGATTGATTCTAGGGCACTTTATTTGTGTAGTACCTACTATGCTGCCAAGATATAGTCCCTTCCTAATATAATCTCAAGGTAGGCAATGGCTCTTCTGTGAATTTATGTGAACTGTTTTTAAAGGTTGGAAAATTAAAAACTCAAGAAAGAAAGGTCTTCCAGCCAATTAATGCCTTTTTGTTCACTTCCACTGAAACAAAAATCCTTTTCTTCATGTGTTTTTTATAATCAGCCTCCCTGTTACTTTTCCACCAAAAAGTAGTGATGAAGGGATACTTTTTTACAGTTAAAAATCAATGCCTGGAAGGGAGAATATCAAAAGAGTTGACTCTAGAAGGAACCAGCACTCTGTGTTTGCGAAAGGAGAAGGGGAAGGGCAAGTTTTGATAAAAGTATTTCTAAAACCTCTCACCTTTTCTGATCAGATTTCTCCTGCAGCTTAGCACCTAAGGGAAGCCAGCTTTGGGGCATTTTCATAGACAACATACATATAGAGTGGGTGACTCAGAGTAAATAAAAACCCTTTGAAACTATTAAGACGGTATTGTGTGAGAACAATAACTGTCCTTGGTATAAGTGAATGCTCAGAAAGGTAAATCTGACACTTTAAAAAGCTGTTCTCCTATTTAAAGATTTTGAAAAGGTGCATTTACTTCACTATAAGGAGAATTACATTATAGCTTGATTAAGGAAGCAATTCGCATATGCAAGCTAGAAGTATTTATCTGCTTTATATGTGGCTCTCCTCCAACTGTCCTTAGAAACACAATAGTGTGGAGTAATGTAGCACAAATCACTCACAAACCTCTGCAGGGGTTTTCTAATTCATACCCAAGATGGCTGTGCTCAGGACCCCTGATTTGGTTCAGGACCCAATTTGGGAATTTGGTTCTAGGCCCAGTTTCATTCATATTGATTCTAAACCAATACAGACCCAGCCCAATCTGGATCCCAAATCTGAACTCAATTCCAGACATTTAAACCATGAATCCTCCTGCATTTACTTTCATTAGGAAACCAAAGTGTTTATCACTTGTTTTTATTATTATTATTATTATTATTCACCTGCATATTGAGAGACATGATATACCTAAAAAATGTATTAACTGTGAGATTTAGGTACATTCATGGGTTCTAAGCTAGGCCACTATGCGGTCTGTTTTTTGTTTTGTGTCTTTTAAAAGGGGTTCTGTTCAATCTTGATAATTCATACTGCTTTTGTCCTGGCACTGGCTGCATCTGCATTGCAGAAATAATGTAGTTTGACACAACTTCAACTGCCATAGCTCCATCCTATGGAATCCTGGGATTTATAATATTGTGAAATATTTAGCCTTCTCTCTCAGAGAGCTTTTAAAGGAGGGAGGTGTGTGTGTTTGAGAGAAATAGAATGAGTGTGAGACAAAGATTGCATGTCTGTGTGTTTTAGAGAGAGATAGAGAGAGAGAGAATTTTATTGACAGCACAGGGGTTTGGAAGGAGGCTGGATCTCCATTTCCAATTGCCCACCAACCACAGAAAACTGCCAGGAAAGTGCTATTGTACTTTCTTACTGCAAATCATATGTGACAACATCACTAAAGGAGGTCATTAACAGATTTTTCTTGTGAGTAAAAAGGCTAGCTTTTACTATGGTCTCTCACATTGCAACTATGCAACAATGATGTCATGCGGTGGGGGGGGGGATTGAATGTGCTGTTATCATGTTATTCTTCCGCTTTCATAGCCATGTGCAATAAGAACCCAGGTTTTATCCTCCACCACTCAAATCTCATGGGAAGACCAAGGAAGAAAAAGCTCATCTTTTCTCTTTAGGTATGTGGCATTGCACTGAAGTTTTGGAAGTTCAGTTTTGCTATCAAAAGACAACAGATAAGCTTATGAGAAGACACCACAGATATTTTTCTTAGTTTCTGTCAAAGATCTATGAATATTCAACAAAGAAATTTTACCATTGTAAACTAAAGCTAGAAGTGATAATTCTGTGATTTGCAAACATTTGGTTTATTTAAGGGCATCAAATATTCATTTAACTGTTCTCTAGGAGACATGCAGAGGTGATTTTTTGCATATTATTTTCCTTGCTAACACATCACAGTCTGATGCATGACAGCTGAAAAACACTTCCTATTTTATAACCAATGCTATACCTGATAATCTTTTCCAAGGTTGTCTTGGGGAGCTAGAGAAGATTACAGCTGTGGGGCTGTATGATGACTTCCTACAGACATGAGAACATACATATGGTGAAGGTAAAACAGCCAGTAAGGCTGCTCAGAGTCCATTGTGCACTAAATCACCTTGAACTAGGTAAGCTAGGAAGACTAGGCTAGACAAGTTCTGCTTTCCTTCTATAAAAAAGTAAAAGCCTCTTTATTTGAAAAGGCATTTAGTGATTAACTGGCTATGCAGCAAAGTCTTTTAATAGGCTGTCTGTGCTGTACTTTCATTGCTACTATCATGTTTTTAAATGATTACATTCTTTTAAAAGCATGATGTTTTAAGATAGTTTACTTAATAGGGTTTTTTTTTTAAAAAAAGTTTTTTAAAAAATTATTTTGTCCCAGTTGATTATGTGCACTGCCTTGGATCTCATGTCAGGAGTAAGATGGAAAGTTTGGAAGTTAGTAACTAACCAAAGAAAGAAAGGGAACTAGGGCATACGACCAGATTAAGAACCTTACTCAATCAGACTCTCGCTGCAACTGCACTGCAGAAATAATCCAGTTTGACACCACTTTAACTGCTCTGCTCTGGTAACACTACAAACTACCATTCCCATAATTCCATAACATTGAGCCATGGCAGTTAAAGTGATGTAAAACTGGATTATTTCTGCAATGCAGACAAAGCTGTAGAGTCTCTCTTGTCCAGCGATCTGTATCCCATAGTGGTCAAGGTGATGCCTCTGGAAAGTTCACAAACAGGGCATAAAATCAATTATGATCTTCTCCATTTGTTGCCCAACAACTGCTGTCCAGAGATTCTGGATGGAATCCTGATGATGAGGTGACATATGCACATTTAACTTAGGTTACACACACAGAGAGGTGTGTCTTTTCCCCCAGAAGGTTGTTCAATATCTCCTCATGTTATGCCCAAGACACCCCCCCAACACACATACACTTCACATCACCTTTCATGTCCCAGGGTGCTGCCATGGCCATTATTGGCCAGGGGAGAGGAAGAACCTGTCTCAATTGTAGGTCTGCAGCCTGGGGAAGAGTCCCATGGCATCTCTTCTGGAAGTCCATGGAGCCACTAGAGATCCAAGAGATTGACCTCTAATAATTGCTGGCAGATCTGTCCATCATTGCTTTGTCAAATATTAAGAGCTGTTCGGCCATGGAATACACTACTTCCAAACATGGTGGACTGGAAAGTTTAAATGTTTAAGTCTAAATGGCTTGGGCCCAGAGTACCTGAAGGACCGCCTCTCCCCACATAATCCGCCCCGCACACTTAGATCCTCTGGGCAACAACTACTTAAAGTTCCGAAGGCAAAATTATCAATCACTACGAAGAGGGCGTTTTCCGTCTCGGCCCCCAGCCTTTGGAACTCTTTGCCCACCAAGCTCTGTCTGGCTGCCTCCCTTAGTTTGTTTAAGAAGGGGTTAAAAACATATTTATTTGGTCAGGCATACCCCTGATTTCCACTCCCCCCACTGTGACCCTCCCCCCCTTCCTCCCCGCTTTGCAAGCTGCCCTGACATATTTTTATATGCTATTGTTTTATGTTATTGTTTTATTGATAAATAATTCTCTTATGGTTTTACTGTTTTGTTTTTGCTTTTATTATAACTTTTAACCATGTATGTATTGTGTTGTGTTGTGCACCGCCCTGATCGCTGGAAGGGCGGTATACAAATAAAGTTTTATTATTATTATTATTATTATTATTATTAAAATGAAAGCTGGAGGATCATTTTTCAGGATAGTTAACTATACATTCTTACTCTATTTAGCTCTGTCCACTTTCTCGACACTCCGTATATCATTTAATAAATGTTGATCATGTGCCCCATTACTTTTTCCCTACACAAAAAGGCCCCAAACTTACAACTTTTCATTGTAAGGGACTTGCTTGACCTTTTGAGCTCTTCAATAAGCTCTCTGAGATGCAATGACTAGAACTGTACAATGCATTTCAGAAGTGGATGTTATATATAGCAATAACATGAAATTCATTTTGGCTGTGAACTGGGGTCAGAAGCTAGTTTTCTTAGACAATAAGGCATACAATAACCAGAAGACAATTAACAACCAGGAATGAATCAACATTATTTAGCCATATACAATGTATGGGCTCAAGACTTGCTGTACATTTTAACAAACTATAATGCTGAAGAATTTCCTGTTGGATTATGCCCTATAAAACCTGAAAAGCAGAGATAAATTATTTGTATTAGTTCTAACACATAAAACAAAACTTAAAGCTGATCTCACTGAAAGCAGAGAACATAAGAATCTTTCTGAATGTTGTTATGGAATAACTGGAATGGCAGTTTTATGAATGGAATGAATATTGCAGCACGGCACAAAACTTGGAATTGAGATATCTACTTGTTCACTTGTTTTGAGTATTGAATATTAGGGGAAGCATTAACTGAGATTAACAGTTGAGCAGCAATTAATTTCTGGAAATAATTTTAAAAACAAATTATCTGAACATAAGTTTGGCACCATTTTTGCATTAAAAGGTAAAGTCTCTCTCTTACAATCAAACCAGAATCCCACCCAGATGGGTTAATGCACTGAAAAGTCTGTGTCTCATCAGCCATGACCACCTTCCACTGTTAGAAAAAAAAACTCAGTTTGAAATGTGTCTGTTTAAAATCAGATTACCATACAGTATGTGAGGCAAAGCTGATGCATGAGAAAAACTAACTCAACACCCCCTGACAATGTGGAAATAGTCGGATAGTATGTTGATTTGTTGCTTCTATATTCCTTGTCTGTCTGTCTGTCTGTCTGTCTCTCTCTCTCTCTCTCTCTTTCTCTCTTTTTGTTGACCAACCATGGCAATAACAAGATCAGACACAGAGAATTGAGTTAAACAAGGAACACTTTTTGACCTAAAATCTATGTGAGCAGGGCTGAAGCTGAAAGGAGCAGGAGGTGAGTGTAGTGAACACTTTCTTGTTCACTCACCACCTATCTCCTACTGAGGCACTGTTATCTTTGGTAGCGTGTTTCATTAGTTTAACAGAGGCCAAGCAGTACTTCAAAACATGAATGAAGTTTATTTATAAAATAAAGAAACAAATATTGAAATATAATTAAAGCTTTGTTTGTCTTATTCCTCAGTTACAAAAGTTCCTTAAAAATAATACTACAGCCACTCAGGCAACCTTCTCCAATATTAAAGCCAAAAGCTTCCTTAACCTCCAGGTTTATTCTGAGCCTCTCTTTCTCAGACTCCCTCAAGCCTCTCTAGTCCCCACTGGACTTCTCAGACCCTTCCCTGGCCTATAACTATCCTATAAATGTTCCCTCAGGAACTCCAAGAGCACACCCTCCCTCCAAAGATGTCTCCTCCCTCAAAACTCCAACAAAACAACCCCCCTCGCTCCCTGTCAAGGCTCTTTTATAGCCCTGCCCAGCCAGCCTCCCACCGGCTGGACTCCTGGAGCTCTGCAACTGACCATTTCCACGGCCCGCTCACCACAGTGAGCAACCTAGTGTGGGACCAGCTGAAGCTAGGTGTTACCCCTGACAATTTCTTCAGCCTTCCCTTGGGCAAAATAACTGAGTCCTGTGGGCAATCCAATAGCCAGGTTGCTCTCTGGCAAGCCATTTCCTGGAATCAAACTCAAGACTCTCCCCCCTCCTAGGAGTTTATCACACGAAGGGAAGTGGAAATATAATCCAATGGCAATCTGAATGCAATCATGGGGTTTCGCGTGATTGTGTGAAAGATGATCACACACATTTTCGGGCAAAGGGAAGTCCTTCCAAATGCAATCATGGGGTTTCGTGGCACTGGGAGGCAATTTTGGGCAGTTCTGAACACAATGCAGTGTCAATACGCAATCACGTAAATTTGCTGAACTAGCGAACTGGCCTCACTTCCATTTCTTTCAAAATTGAGAGAAACTCCTCCCATGTGATAAACTCCCTAGTCACAGGACAAATTCTATTCTTAATTCTTTTCAGTATGGCTTTCACCAACTGCATTCGACTTAGACTGCTCTTACCAAAATTACTGATGATCTTTTACTGGGTAAATCTAAAGATCTTTATTCTATTCTATTCCTCCTGGATCTCTCTGCTGCATTTCAGACCGTTGATCAGGTTTTTTGGTGGATTTACTCTAAGACCTTTTTTTGTTTTGTTTTGTGGGATCAGTTTTAAATTGGTTTAAATCCTATCTGTGAAACAGATCTTTTGTGGTGGTTACAGGAGGTCAGGTTTCTGCCCCCATCTCATTAGCTGTTGGAGTCACTCAGGGTTCTGTCTTCAGTCCTTTACTGTTCTCCATTTATAGCCTGTCTCTAGGAAATCTTATTAGCTCCTATGGCTTTCAATATCACCTGTATGCTGATGACACCCAGATGAACTTCTCTACCCCTGAGATTTCTCCAGATGTTGAAAAGTGATTATCATCATGTCTTGCTGCTGTCTCTGAGCGAATGATTCACTGGCGCGTGAAGCACAACATGGCCAAAACTAAGCTACTTGTCTTCCCACCCAAGCTATCTTTGCAATGTTCTTTGTCAATTACTGTGAATGACATTTCTATTCAATCTGTCAATGAGGCCTGTAGTCTTGGCTTCCTATTTGACTCTTCATTATCATTCATTCCATAGATCTAGGCTACAGACAAGTCATGCAGATTCTTTCTTTATAATCTCATCAGAATTTGACAGTTTCTTTCTATTTCGACAGCAAAGACTTTGGTGCATGCATTGGTGATATCACACCTGGATTATTGCAACTTGTTGCTAGTGGGTCTTCCTATTTCCCACCTTAGCCCCCTAATCTCTGTGCAAAGCTCAAAGGCCAGGATCATCTTCTCTGTCCATTTCTTTGATCATGTTACCCCCTTGTTATCCCTCCATTGACACCCCATTCCTTTCAGAATCTGATATAAAATTCTCCTCCTGACTTTTAAAACCCTTCATGATTTGGCTTCCTCTTATTTGTCAGTGCTCATCTCTCCTTACCCGCCTCTATACACATTGAGATCTTATGACACCAGTCTCCTGACCCAGCCAAGGGTCTCCTCCTCCCCTCCTGCCCCTTTCTCCTCCTCACACAATAACTATCACTTCCTTGGCTGATTTTAAGGCCAAATTGAAGACTCTTGTTTAGGGAGGTAGTCCAAATTACTGGTTATTAGTCTGCTGATTACTTTGTTTTTATTGTATACTAGTTAGTATTATTTTAGAGATAATTTAATAATATTGTTGTTTTAGATTATACACCACTGGGCAGGTTTTTATTCTTTTTTTCCCTTATTTTATTTTACCCTTACTGTGTAAAGTGCTGTGCAAACTTTACTGTGCTCTATAAATAAAAAAATGATGATGATGATGATGATGATGATGATGATGATTTTTAAGTGTGCAGGGAAAAACCTTTTCCATCTCAAGGATAGATTCCTTTCCCACCCCCTGGGTCACAGTACCTAAAGAGGCAGTTCTGGTGGCCTCCCCTTCAGCAAAAAGGTGTTGAGGTGCACAATGAAACTCACACTCTGTCTCCCCCTGGAACTTGCCAGATGTCTGCCTATTTAATGACATCACCCATAGCCAATCATCAAAGTCCCCCATATGTGGGCTAGGCAAAAACCCAATGGAAAATGGGGGAGCGTCCCTATTCAGCTGTAAAGTAATCAGCAATGCTCACACTATACAAGCTGAAGATCCAAGAGACTGCTAAGGGGGTGGTAAGCAACTAAAATACAGTCTAGCTCCATCCCCTATGCACCACATTCAGACACCTTATGTCTAATGCAAACACTCCTGGCCTCTTAGCCATAGAAGTCAACAAAGATGTCCCTCCCCTGCAGCACTATGTGCCTCACAGGTCTGAGACCACAATCTACCTACCTACCTATCTACTCACAAATATGCACATGTACCGTTGTCTCCTTCTAGTCTCTCTGTGTCCATACACACACACTTTCCAACTTTAAAAATCTACTCCACATATTAATTTACTTTGCTTAATAAGTATACAAGGCTACCATCCATAGCTTCAAATAAAAACTGCTGAGTGTTAGCAACTAAAATGGAAAAATGAAACAATGTATTGTACTACTATAATAAACTATCATTTGTGTGGTCAACCGATAAGCTGTTTGAGGTCCATCTAGTTTACATCTCTTGTCAGTGAATTCAAGTTATTGTTTTGTGGAAACTTGAAAGAAGCACAAGTTTTCTTGCTGCAAGCTATGGCAAGCAGGCTTCACTCAACTGCTGAATAATTCAGCATACAAACCTTTGATTAATTTTGTGGAGAAAAGGAAACAAAGTCTGTGGTAACTATAGGCCATTTCAAAGTATGGATTGCCAGCAAAAATGTGCAAAGTGCTGTCGTGAGAGGATTAATTACTTAGATTAAATATTTTATAAGTTAAATAATGTGTGTTTTCTGAGACAAAATGGAGTGTCATTTTTTTGGTTTCATTTTCTCTCCAACCCAGCCCCAAGATAAGGAAAAGTAGCTCTATTCATTTCTGATAAAGCAAGGCAAGTACATATAATAGGCAAGGATGGATTGGGGTGGTAATTTCCATCTGGTGTTCAAACATATCTCCTGAGCTGCATTTCATCTTCTCCCTGAAAGTATTGCTTCAAGCTTCTAAAGTCTCCATGTAAATGGTATGGCTCTTCAGAGAGCAAAATGTAATGGGGCTCATGCTATTATTATTCAGTCTATTACTCTGTGGCAACATTGAGAACAGTGGCTTTCAAACTTTTTAGGGCAGGTCTTCCTCTGCAAACAATCACATTTAATTTCTTTGCTAAATGTATACTCAGCAGGGATGTAAATAACATTCACAACTTTTCTCATCTTAATGAGAAAAGAGGTCTTAAGACTCACTGAGACAAATGCCAAGGGGTGTGGAAAGAACTGGTACAAATTCATGGTACTAGATAGATAGATAGATAGATAGATAGATAATTTTCACATTCTGTGTAATCTGTGATTTTCTTGTTGGTTTTTCAGGCTATGTGGCTATGTTCTGGAAGAATTTATTCCTGATGTTTTGCTTGCATATCTGTGGCTCACATCTTCAGAGAATGCTGGTGTGGGGGGTATATATATGGTGTGAGCCTTGCTTGAGAGGAAGTGATTTAGATGTTAATATGTGTGTGGTCTGTTGGTGAAAGGCAAGGCCTCAGGGAGGGAGCATAAGCAAGGAGGATTGTGTCTATTTAATTAGTGATCCATTGTCTGCTGACCCTTGCATATACTTGCATATGCTGAGTATTAATTTTGATGTTTTTCAAGATTGGTAGCTAGACTCCCACTTCCTGGGAGATGAACTGAAGCAACTAAACTTGGCTCTACAGGCCAGCTCAGACATCATAAGGGCTGCCAGACCCAGAAAAACCCACAGTCAGTCAGATTTTCTTCTCCATGACTCCACATGGCAAAAATATCATCCATATATCAGAACCATCTTGTGGGGTTTTTGGCGCTGTTTCTAGGGCTTGCTTTTCAAAGTGTTCCATGTAAAAGTTTGCTATCACAGGGCTCAGAGGGCTTCCAATGGCTACCCTATCTCTCTGCTTGTAAAATCCATTGTCCCACTGGAAGTAGCTTGTGGTGAGGCAATGTTCAAACAGAGCTGTGATGTCTTCTGGAAAAATTTGTTGGATGAGTGCCATAGTGTCCAGTTCCTTGACTTTTTGTTTGTACTGTATTGTTCTGTCTCCATTATTACTGTGGCATTGCCTTTGTCTCTTGAGAGAATGATAATCTCTGGGTCCAAACTAAGATCCTTGAAGGATTTTCTTTCTTTTTTGGTTATGTTGCTTGGGTGGAGGTTTTGCTTTATGCAGAATCCTTGCTGTTTCTCCTCTTATCTCTTCTGCTTCCTCCTCCAGGAGATGGTGAATTCAACATGGACAATGATGTTTTCAATTGGAATTCTGGTGGTGGTAGCCACAAAATTACCTCCTTTGGACTGGATGGATGTTTCTTCTTTTGAAAGTTGCCACTCTATCAGATTGATGATGGTTCATGATGTGTCCAGTAAGGGTTTCAGTTGGCATTTGTGGTATTTGTTGCATTTTTGTTTTTGTCTTTCAGTGTGGTCTGTAATTTTTGTGTAGGTGAGGTAACATATGCAGGTGAAATGTCACAAATAATTCTTCCAGACCACAGCCACATAGCCCCAAAAACCCACAAAAAACTATGGATGCTGGCCATGGAAGCCTTTGACTTCACATTAAAATCTGTGAATTTGAAAGAAAATAATAATGGTACAAACTGGTATATTCAATTTTTAATTAGATAGTGAACAGGTTGTTCCGTTCATCTGACAAGTACATTCATAATAAACTAAGGATTCTAATGAGCAAATTTCATTAAATTGATGTATTTCGTATTTCTTTATTTTATTATGCTCTTTTTTGTTGCTGGTACTTTTTTAAAGAGAGGCTGAATGAAATGCTTTGTCTGCTGGGAATGCCTTGATTGTGTATCCATGCATGGCAAGGGGTTGGATGGATGGCCCTTGTGATCTCTTTCAATGATGTGATTCTATGATTTTTCTACTTTTAGCTTTATTTCAGTTACTTAGATAGTTTTATTTTTAATTTCATAAAAAATATTCATGGATTTTGAAAGCCAAGTTTTAAGTTCTCAGAGTTCCCCCATACCACTCAGCTACTTAGCCCTTAGCTTCCTAGGCCCATGATATCAGAAAAATAAGCCAACAATAATGCACTTACGGTAGGTCCAAAACATACTGCAGAAACAATCCATTTTGAGACCACTTTAACTGCCCTGGCTTAGTGCTAGGGAATCCTGGGAATTGTAGTTTGTTGTGGCACCAGAGATCTCTCACAGAGAAGGCTAAATGTCTCATAAAACTATACTTCCCAGAATTTCCTAGCATTGAGCCAGAGCAGTTAAAGTCATCTCAAACTGGATTATTTCTGCAGTGTGTTTTGGACCTCAATTGTCATGATATATCTTACCTGAACAAGCCTCATTATCACAGCTATAAGTTGTATAAATGTATTATTTATTATTATAAGTTTATTATTCATTATTACAATTTTGCTGCATACTATTACATGTTATAATTTTAAATGTATTACTTATAAAATAAATAAATAAATATAGCTTATATGATTAAGGTTGTCATGTGTTGACTACACACTATTTGTATGTCAACTTGTTGCTCCATAATAGTTTTATGTCTTATAACCTTTTGAATGAAAAAAATATGGGGCACTTGGCAATTAAATATTTACAGTATGTTGGATCTGGATAGCACTTGTACTGAGAGCCTATGAACTTATGCCCATATAAATCAGATATTTTCTTAAAGTTTCACATATGCCAATGGGTTCAAAACACATTCCATTAGTGCTAAACCAGCTGTAATAATGCTGAAAGTATTTTACAACCATGATCTAATTCATTCATTCTTAAATAAATCAATGAGATGGTAACAACTTGTTTTATGAATTTTCTTTACATGAAGTCCTTATCATCTTTGTTTTATCCTTTATTCAGGAAGACTGAAAATTCCTTCCTTTAAATGCCTCAATCAGGTGTGTTTTCTGACGTCAATAATATATTGTGGGGCATAAAAATGCCCCAACTACAGAGAAGTGTTTGTTGAATCTACAATTCATGAACACTGAGAGTCCAAAAACTACATTCACCTGATATAGAACTTTTGTTCAGCCTTTCTTGTATGGAAAAAAAAGTTACAAGTGGAAATACAATAGATTTGTTGAGACAGCTTTTGTTTCAGAATTTTTATTGTCTGTATCCCTACCCCTCACCCACTCCCCACCGTAAAAACCCATGTATATTGCAGATAGAGACTGTTTTACAGCTCTCAAGTGAAACATTTACATAATACCTACACTGTAGGTCTAATTATGTGTGCCTTGTGCAAAAAAACATGAGACTTAAATGTTCCTACTGCCAGGCTGTGTGTTCAAAATTTCAAGTTGTCAAACCTGGGTTATCCCATGAGACCACAGACAGCCAGTCAAGCAGAAAATATTGGGCTAGATGATCAAATGATTTAATCAATATGAAGCAGTTTGTTTAGTGACAACCAGTGTTGCAAAAATTACTTTTTAATATTAATAAGGAGAAGGAGAAGAAATCCTTACTGCAGGTCACTTCCCCATGATACAAAACATACAGAGGAGGAGGAAGAAGGAAGAGGGGTGGCAGCTCTGTTTAACTCCTGCAAATTGAGGCCCACCACCTCCCTGAATGAGTCTATCCATCTGGCATGGGGTTGTCCTCTCTTTCTCCTACCTTCTACCTTTCCTAGCATTACTGTCTTTTTTAGTGATTTGTGCCTTCTCCTTATGTGACCACAGTATGAAAGCCTCAATTTGATCATCTTGGCTCCCAAGGAGGTTCTAGGAGACATTGTTTTTCTTTTGGCTTATCCTAAGCACTCTTCTCCAACACCACATCTCAAATGAGTTGATTTTCCTTCTATCTGCTTTCCTTACTGTTCAGCTCTTGCATCTGTACATGGGGAATATAATGGATTGGATGATTTAGTGCTCACTTTAGGATCTTGTCTCGTTCTTTCATAGCTGCCTTTTCCATTCCTAGGGCTTTATCACATAGGGAAAATTGGGAGAGTTGTGAGATCATGGTAAAGATTTTCGCACGACATCATGATTAGACAGGATTTATCCCAGGAAGAACTAGAAATGCTCCAGCAACAAATTATTCACAGGGAAAATCCTGTGTGTGGACATCTTTGCTGCAGTTGTGTGACTGTCCCCCGGAATAAAACTCCAATTTTTCCCAGTTTGATAAAGTTCCTAGTGTTCTTATTTGTTGGTTGTAGTCAACATTCTGATTGATGTTTGATCCTCAGTATGGGAACTCCTGAAATATTATGATTTCCTGATTGTCTGGGTTGAATTTATGTTACTAAAAGTTATAACTACACTCCAAATTAATGAAGTAATTGCTATATTATACGACATACATAATGTATTTTAGCTAAACCTTCATCATTGAAAAGGAGAATTAATTAGAAGTGATTAGTTATTTAGAACTAGTTTCTTCCAGGCTCCATAATAGCTTCAGTATACTACAAACTGAAAACTGACAAGAATTTGAATGTCTCAGCTGTACCAGGACTCTGTTGTCACAATCAGTTACACAGTTTTCTGTCATGGCATGCTAAGCTGTTCTCAGATTCTCAGCATATTCATGGCAGCATGTATGCCAAGCAGTCTTCTAAATCCCCTTCACAACTGGCAAGACAGCCTTTGGTTTCTTTATGTGTAATAAAGGAAAAATAGATGCTGTGTTCAGAGCTATGGGGATTTTTTAAGAGGCTGAGATGTCAGAGGGATATTGATCTGTACTACATGATCATCATATGCCTACCTTGGCCTGTGCTATCCTGCCCCAGGTTCTGACCTGGGACAGTCCCTGGGCCAGCATAACAACAGATGGGTGTTTGCAGACCTTCCCACCACCACACATGTACCTACTACCAGAGCACACCCCATATCTGCTTCTGTTGCTGTGTCTTCACTGAAAACACATGTTGTGGCCCATAAGAGTAGAAACGGGGCACCTGGCAACACCCATATTTCCAGATGCCTTCTCCAACATAACAGACCCCTGTAGGGGCCTTCAGAGAAGATGCCATGAGAGAGGCAGATATGGGGTGCATGGGCCCATCCAGTCTGCTGCCTGTGATGGCAGAATTTCAGAGAAAATCCTCAGAAAACAGCCAGTCTTTTTAGACCATATTAATGGCCTTTGAGCAAGGATTGAACCAGATCCTCCAGATCCACATCTGGTTTGCCTGATCTCAACCCATCTGGGCAGGGCAACATGAAACTAGGGAATAGCATGACCTTCTTGCCCATGCATATAGGCCTTATGATTCCTGAGGAAAGTTCCTTGATGATACGACAATTAAATGAGCTTTCAAACCAATTTATGTTTATAATGTAGATGTGAGGCAGAAAATTACTATAAGTGTCTTTTTTTTTTTTCTTATGGAAAATCCAGTAATCATGGCCTTGCCAATAAGCAAAACTATCTTTTCTATCAACCAACATAAAGAAAATAATCTTTTTTTAAAATTCAAAACAACTTTAGCTTTTGCTGGGAACTCAGATACAGTTTGTAATCTTTAACCGTCATGAAAATTGCAGTCATAACACACAAACACTCAGAGTGAGTTTAGTGGGACTTATTCCAAGACAATTAAAGCTGTAAGCCACTTTGGACCTTATACTTCCCCTTTGGAAGCTCAGTTAGCACCATGGCTGGTTTCCTTCCACCCCCATGTCAAAACCATACCCTCCAAATGTCCCAGTTTGGAAGGGATTGATCCTTTGTTATCCCATCTGCTAGTTGCATTTTCTTTTCCCTCCTTCCACTTTTCCTATCTGTTCTCAGCTTACTTCAGTTGCTGCAAACTGAGTTCAAAAAGTAAAAGTTGTTTTCAGTTATTTAACTCATCAGCAGGGAGAGGAAAGGATGGGATGGAGTCTTGTGCTTTCTTGTAGGCTCAGGCAAAAGCAAACTGCTGCAGCTTCTCCTAGCTTGTGAATTCCTCCTCATTGATACCTTTTGTCATCTTGACCATACTGTGATGTTGTTTGGCTAATGTGTGTCCCAGATTTCACCTGTGAAATGTTGGCAGATATGTAAAACATGGTTGTTTATTAAAGCTTTTGAGTTCAATAAATGCCCTCCAAATCTGCATGTACATGGTTTTAAACTGTTTCAACTTTTAAAAATTGTTTAATATGCTTTTACAATGTTTAAATTATTTCATTATTTTAAATTTTAAAAGGTGTTACATTTATTTATAAACCATCCAGAGAACTTATGCTATATGGCAAAATATAAATATTTTAATAAATAATTACTTTTTTAAAAAAAATTACAAATTTAACAAGTATGTACAGTATAAGGCTCTAGCTTCTGAATCGGTGACCTGTATTTGAAGAACTAAATTAACAGAATTAAAATGGATTCATCTTGTGCTAGATGAAGGCTACATTTCCCTTGACTATAATTTGTAGTTTGGTTATTTTCCTGTATTCATTCCTGAAGTGTATCTGCATTGCGCATTTATAGAAGTATGATATCAGTTTAATTGCTATGACTCCATCCTAGGGAATCCTGGGATTTATTTTGAATTGTGTAGGGTACTTCCCACCCATAACATTAGAGTCCTCTAGCAGAGAATTCTAAGTAGCTAAAAAAGCTACATTTCCTAGAATTTCATAGTTTAGGATCATGACAGTTGAAGTGGTATTAAATGTATTATATGCCAGTTGAAGTGCTATTAAATCTGACAGTTGAAGTGCTATTAAATCTGTTAAATATTATAACTGTGTAATGTGGATGGATCCTAAACTTGGATGTTCATGTTGTAAGAGTGAGCAGGAGTGTATTTGTGCAGTTAAGAGCAATGCACCAACTGCATATGTTCCTGTATATGTCGGATATGTCAGATATGTCCACGGCGACACATTCTTTTTGGACTACTGTCCCAACATAACTTGCAGCTGCTTAGGGGGAAGAGAGACAGTGACAGACAAAGAGTTTCTATCACTAAATGTTCATGCTCCCCACAATAATGCATAAAGCTGATTTAATAGACAAACATTAAAAAAAAAACTTGGTAATTCTGACGGTCAGTCTCTGTCATAATGGTTCTTCTCAGGTATGCATCTGACCAACAGTATAAACTCTTTGGGGCCTACTTCTTTGTACTTCCCTATTCACCTTTTGTTTTATTTGTGTAGAAAACAGTTATCTACACTAATGACCTTATTGTATGAAGAAAAAGACCTAAAATATATTTGGGATTGCAAAATCAAAAGGGGCTATTACCACACGTAAAATCGCTGCTACTGCCACTGGGCAACAACAACCTGGATCTCAGTCACATTCAGCCAGCTGCTACAATGTGGCTGGCTGAATGCGGTTAAGACCCAGGTCGTAATCACCTGGCAGCAGTGGTGGCAATTTTACAATACCCATTTTTGATTTTGGAATCCTAAATCTATTTTGGGCCTTTTCCTCCATGCAATAAGGTCTTAAGTTACTTCAGGATAACTCATAGCGAAAATGTCCCTGACTAGTTTTTTATCTAGTAAATTGTTTTGAATTTCTCTCTCTTTTTCTAAGATTTTATTTTCCAATTGTTTTATTTCTGCTTGTTCTTTCTTTTTCTGTTCAGCACCTTTTTTATAAATGTGCCTCTGATCATGGCTTTGTGTGCATCCCAGATTGTTTTCATTGGTATTGTAGTTGTTTTATTTTCTTTGAAATAGTTATTAATCTCTACCTTTATACTTTCCTTGAGATTTGTATCCTTTAATAAACTTGTATTCATTCTCCAATTAAATTGTTTTTTTCCCGGTTTCTAACTTTAAACAAAGTGGATTGTGATCTGAATCAATCCAGGGTAATATTGTCATATCTTTAACTTTATATATCAGAGATTCAGTCGAAAGGAACATATCTAATCGAGAATAAGAATTGTCTTGTTGTGAGTAATATGTGAATCCCGTTTCACTGTAAAGGTTGGACCAGACATCTTTCAGATTAAAGTCATTTTTTAGCCTGAAAAAGGAGCTAGGTAATTTCCCTTGACAGTTTTTTATTTTTATTTTTTTTTTTTTTTTGGTTGATCTTCTATCTCTTAGTGGGTCTATCACCCCATTCCAGTCTCCCAATATCAACTATTTGTCGCAATAATTATTCTCAATCTGAGATTTTAACATCTTAAAAAATGATTGTTTATTTTGTTGAGGGGCGTATATTCCCACAATTAGCATTTTACAATTGTTCCTCAGTATTTCAACTCCTATACAATTACCGTTATTGTCTTTGAAGACTTCTTTACTTCTTAATTTTGTGTTTACGTATAATGCCACCCCTTGTTTCCTCTTGTCATTTAAAGAGCAGTAAAGCTTCCCTAATTTATTATTGTTAAGATATTTTGCTTCATCTTTTTTTATTTTAATTTCCTGTCAGCAAAGAATGTCACATTGTTTCTTTTCAAAGAAATGATTAATCTTTTTTCTTTTGTATACTGAATTTAATCCTTTAACATTCCAAGAGTATATCGATGTGATATTTTCCATTATTTTTATTTACAAATAGTACAAAGAAATAGATACTTAATATTTCAGATTTGCAATTCTTACCGTTTACACCTTCGATCTGCCCGCCTGAACTAATGGGCTTGTATGTTCCCTAGGGCACTTTGGTTCTCTAGGCTTTCTCCTTAGTTGTATTTTTTTCTTTTTCCTTTTTAAGAAAGCTCAAAAACTCTTCTGCCTTTCCTTTTGAATCAATCCTATGTCTTTTATTTTATTATATTAGAAATGGTGCCACCCGACTCACTGGGCCAGTGCTGTTGCTGTGCGAGGAGGCTCTGCCTCCCCACATGGCCAATTTTCCTCCTGGCAACAGAAGCAAGAGCGGGCTTGCATCTGATTGGCTACCGGGAGAGCAGGAACTCCGAGTGGCCTAACTGGCCCTCTCGGGCCCGCCAGGCCACCTGATTAGCTGAGGGCTCCAGGAGAGGTGGGGCCTCCTCTTTCTGGGGCCCTCATTGGTTGATTGGCCTATTTAGGCCCTTGTGAGGCACTCCTCGGTGCCATTCACAGTTTGCTCCCCACCCTCCCTCCCTGCCTGGGAGTTGATTGTCACAACTTGTTGTTGGCGGCAGCATAGGCCTGGATCTGGGGTAGGGGTTTCCAGGGCCTGCTGGCACTGGGTCGGGAGTCCTCAGACCCAGGTATGGAGTGGTTTGCTGTGGCCATTGAGGGGGCCACAGTCGGTTAATACCCGGTGACTAGGATGCCTTGAAGTTTGAGTTGAAGCAGTGCAGTTGTCTAACTGCGCAACAGGGCAGAGCTTAGCACCTACGTCATCCCGATGCTTTTGGCTGCACGCAACCTTACCTAATACATCAACCAACCGGGGTGTTGCTGATGTCCAGATCCAGACCTTATGCTTTGGGCCAACCCTATGGTTACGCTGCTTGTTTGAGCTGTTAATAAAGTTGTGGCCTTTTCCCTCCATCTTTGTGTTATGTTTCATTGAGCCGGATCTGCACAGCAGTATGCCTTCTAATTTAAATCAAAGAACACATTGGTTAACATATCAGCAAATAGCAAGCAGATTCAGAATAGATCAAAAACAGGAAGGATTTACTATGGAAAAAAATGAGCTAGACAAAATATTTACAGATGAAAAACCTAAACAAGTTTCAAGATCATATAAAATTCTGTTCAGAAGAAAATTAGAAGGTGATATAGTAAAAGAAAACATGATAAAATGGGCAAAAGACCTTAAAAGAACAATTGACCTTGAAAGTTGGCAACTTGCCAGAAGTAATACATATAAATATATAAAAAATCAAAACATAAGAGACAACTACCACAAGATGGAACATCACTGGCACCTCACACCTGTTAAATTACAAAAAATCTATAAAACACAAAACTCAATGTGCTGGAAATGTCAAGAAAAGGAAGGAACCTGGCTACATATGTGGTGGTCATGCTCATTAACCTTTGGAAACAGATACGGGACTTTATAAATAGGACCTTCAAGGTAAATTTAGATATGACTCCTGAAATTTTTCTACTGAATATGATAAATAAAAATAAAATAAAAGTGAAGAACATACATAAAAAAGCTATTTTATATATGATTTCAATTGCAAGATTATTAATAGCAAAAAAATGGAAGAGTACAGAACAATTAAGGTTAGAAGATTGGTTATGGGAAATGGTAGAAATTATAGAATTAGATAAACTGGCAACTCAAATATATGACAAAAAAGAGGATACTAAGGACTGGGAAACATTTCTAATGGCTTGTGTTAATTACACGAATCAGGTATAAGGAAAGAGTTACACTATAGTTAATTTAACTAACTAACTCAGAATCACATACAAAACGAACTGTAATAAAAAGAATCAACATCAGATATTCAAATTCCTAACTGTGAAGATATAACTAAATACAAAATATGAGTACAACTAAAAAAAAAACCTTTTGATTTCTAGAGTATGTTAAGACATAGTAATATAAACAACTTTATTTCAAAACAAACAATTTTATTAAAAGACCAATTCAGAAAGATAAAAATTATAAATCTAAAAGTCATAGGACTTGAAGATCCTGAATCAATTGATGACAGAGGAGAATGTACGTTTTAGATTAGATAATGATGTCATGTATTATGTTATCTGTTTTGTGTGTAATGTTTTATGTTCACTATATATTTTGTAATGTTATTTCACACTGTCTGTGAGATTGTATGGTGTAATATTTAAATAAAATTTATTTTAAAAAAATGTCCCTGACATCTAGAAATAATATGTAAAGCTGTAAACTGCTAGTGTATAATACTTTAAAATTATATAGGAAAAGAAAGTAAGAAGAACCATTATTTTGGGAAATGTGCATACTTTTTAAAAATACTACAGCTCATTTCCTTGTTTTCTTGATCTCCACTTGTAATTTTTTTAAAAAAAGACTCCTGAATAGCTAAAATATAATCAATTGCATTTTCATTTTATCATTACTCTGCATGCAACAGAAGATAGCATATTTTAATTCGTACAGATTAGTATGAATATTGTGATGGTTCGCCAAGCATGCCCTCTTTGATTCAGGCTTGCTGCTGGGCTCCTTCTTTTCATTTGCCATTTGGAAGAAGGGTCTTTACATCTCCATTAGTATGCCTGTGCCATGTGAAAAGGATTACACAGGCAACTGGACAAAATTTTAGGCTTTAGGGAGAAATAGCATGCCTACTCAGAATGCCTAGAAAGGTGAGAGAACAACCCTTAAGGCCTGAAAAGTACAAACAAGGCAGCTCAAGCCAGTGGGGTAGACAATGGTGAATTGCTCAGGGCTGTGATATATTTCAGTGTTAGTAATAATACCTTCGTCTTTTTTTTTTTTAGTAAGTACCTACCTTATATGTGTATATATGTGTATATCCCAATTTGGTGTAATAATGTGAGCATTGGACTATGACTCTGGAGACCAGGGTTTCAATCCCTACGCAGCCGTAGAAACCCACTGTGTGACCTTGGGCAAGTCATGTTCTCTCAGCCTCAGAAGAAGGCAAAGGCAAATCCCCCTCCAAATAAATCTTACCAAGAATATGATCTGATTGTCATAAGTTTGAAATGACTTGAAGGCACACAACAACAACAATGCACACTTACTTAAAGTAAGATAGGAATGAGGAATGCAGTACTAGTTTCAAATCTGGGACATGGACCAGATGTTGCTAGTGGGATTTTCCCACCTCACCCTCACTACTTCTGCCACTACCCATTTGCCTGCTTTGTCCTCTGGGACTATTTGTTGCCACCTCCTGAATTGAAGGAGCTAAGAGATGTTCCTTTCATTGGTATAGCTTACTATGGAAGTAACCCCTGTTTGTTGTTGGCATTCTGAAGCCAGCTGAGATTGCTAAATTATGCATGCAAAATATGTACAAATTCAACATAATGCATTTTGAGGTTGGACTAAGACTCCTATTTGAAAAACTATTGACCTGATGAAGGTGGGTAGACTGGCATCCTGACGCAGTATAATTTAAATCCCAATGCTCCATGCTTGAAGAACATAGGTACAGAGCTGGGAAACATTACTTTTTGCACTACAGTCCCCACAATCTCATAACCAGCATAGCAAGTGTCCATGTCGACTAAAAGTTTCTGTGAGCTATAGTCCAAAAAAAGTAAAATTCCCAAATTCTAGCTAGGTGAATAACTTTCAATACCAAGGAAAATGAACAAAGATGTTAGAAGGCTCCAATGAATAGCATCTGGCCACCTGGGTGTTGGCTTTGATGAGATATCCCATGAAGCTGACCAAGATTCTTGAATGTGGGAATGTGACAAGCAGGTGTTTGGAAACTCAAGTGATTCTAGTGTCAGTTTGAAGTAGGGTAAATCATTCTATCTGAATCATAGAACTGCTTTGTAAAATCACAGCCTTGTTAACATAGCCATCTGCTTCAAGCTAGTGTACAAATCTTGGAGACAGATGGAGAGCTGATAAATATTAAACAATTGCTCTGTAACCCAGTAATGCCACTGAATTGTCTTATGCTAAGCTGAAATTGACAAGCCTACATTGTGCAGGTAGCACATATTCTTCTGCCTAGGCAATTCTACATTCTTCCTGCCCCTGGAATTCACCTTCCAAGTGCCAGAACATGTTAGTTGAAGAGAAGGAGAGGAGGGGAGATGACCCTCCCCAACCAGTAAATAGCCATGGCATTGCCTTGGTGCTTGAAGGCACCTTAGAATCATAGGATCATAGAACTGGGAGAGACTACAAGGGCCACCCAGTCCAACCCCCTGCCATGCAGGAACACACAATGAAAGCACCCCCAACAAATGACAATCCAGACTCTGTTTAAAAAACCCCAAAGGAGGAGACTCCACCATGTTCCGAGGCAGTGCATTTGACTGTCAAACAGCTCTAACCATCAAGAAGTTCTTCCTAGTTTAGGTGGAATCTCTTTTCCAGAAATTTGAATCCATTGCTCTGTGTCCTAGTCTCTAAAGCAGCAGAAAACAAACTTGCTCCTTCTTCCATATGACATCATTTTGAATATTTAAGCATGGCTATCATATTACCTCTCAACTTTCTTTTCCCCTGGCTTAACATAACCGGCCCCCTAAGCCATTCCTCATAGGGTATGGCTTCCAGACCTTTCACCATTTTTGGTCGTCCTCCTGTGGACACACTCCAGCTTGTTCACATCATAATTGAAATGTGGTGCCCAGAACCTGACACATTATTCAAGGTGAGGTCTGACCAAAGCAGAATTAAGTGGCACTAATTACTTCCTTCAGTCTAGACACTACAGTCCTATTAATGCAGCTTTTCTAGCTGTTGCATCACACTACTGACTCATATTCAGTTTGTGGTCCACTAAGGGCCGAAACAGATGGCTAATTAAAGCCCACTCCTGGGCATCTTGGGTGTGTGGCATTTACACACTGCATACTCTGAAGATGACTGGAGATTAGCTGGCCACCCAGACATGGGTGGCTTCAAGTTTCTCCAGCAGCATGGTGTTTACATGCCACACACTGCCGTAGGGCTTTGGTGGGGCTGGAAAAGGCAGCTCTTTCCCAGCCCAAATAGGATTGGACATTTTCTGCTCCTATTTGGGCTGGGTTCAGGGTGGATTGGGGCCATGGTGTGTGTTTGCTGCAGCCCCAATGCATCTTCAGTTGGGCCAGCTTCAAGCCACCCCTTCCTGGCCATCTGTTCTAGCCCTAAGATTCCTTTTGTATATACTGCCTTCAAGCTAGGTGTCACCCATCCTATATCTATAAATTTCATTTTTATTTCCCTAGTTGTACCACTGTGTATTTCCCCTGATGAAATTCATTTTCTTAGTTTTGGCCCAGCTTTCCAACCTGTTAAGGTGATTTTGTTTGATAAATGATTTTTGTAGACTGAGAGAGCGCAATGGTGAATGGCTCCTTAAATATGCATCTGCCTTTACCAGAGCACTTTAACAAACAATATTTCATCTGACTCATAATTGATTTCTTTAAAGGAGTTGTTATTTTATTAAACTCTAGACCATGAGATGTAGTATTTGCCTCCACACAAATATTTTATTATATGTTCTGAGCCCACCCACATTTATTCCCATGTAGCCCTTTCCTCTGCAATCTTTCATGTCCATTGACTTTTCATCTCCAAATCCCATTTCACATTAAACACCAACCCCCATATGCACCATTCCATTTTTCTTCTAAATAGATCACACTTCCATGCCAGAAATGACTTGAGGTGTTCTTCAGAATTTGTAAACAGAATTAAAGTCTTGTGGGAAATGTCACAGAGCACTGGTTTGAATTTATTAAGCAGTTTCTCAGCTTTAATATATATATTTTTCCAGTGTTCACTTTGACAAATTTTCCTCTGTAAAGGGTTTTTATCTACCCTTGATCACTTTGAACATTTTAATAATAATAATAATAATAATAATAATAATAATAATAATGTTTTATTTATACCCCGCTCTTCAGCCAAGACTATCAGAGCGGCTTACAATTTGTTAAACAAACAGCTTCATTTACAATTGTAAGCTATTTGCCCCCAACAATCTGGGTACTCATTTTAGCGACCTCGGAAGGATGCAAGCCTGAGTCAAGCTTCAGCCCTTTGCTGGTCTTGAACTCGCCACCTTCTGGTTTTGAGTGAGTGGCTGCAGTACAGGCATTTAACCACTGTGCCACCAGGGCTGTATATGCCAAAGATTTTGAGAACTTCATGCATTCCTGAATAAATCACCAAGTACAAAAAATTATATAAGTGTCTAACTATTTCTTTGCATAGGCCCATAGGTCTGGAGCACAATATGATGACAATCCTTTGGGTAAGGGGATATAGGATTTGTCAGAAGCCCTTATGGACAGAACACCAGATTTACCAATGCCATGAGACTACAACTACACTGCAGAATTAATGCAGTTTGACACCACTTTAACTGCCATTCTCAATGTTATGGAATTCTGGGATTTGTAGTTTTGTGAGATATTTAGCCTTCTTTGTCAGAGAGCTCTGGTGTCACAAAAAAATAGAAATCCTAGGATTCCATAGGGTGGAGTCATGTCAAAGCACCATCAAACTGTACTAATTCTGCAGTGTGACAGCAGCCTGAGAACTTTTTGATATGTATCTAAGGGAAGGCTAGTAAGAATGATCTTTATATAGTTTCATGCCTTCTTAGGCTAAAGAATGGGTGGCATATGCAATACTGTGAAAATTTTTGAAGGTTCTGTGGAGGTTTTATGGATTTCTGTACAATGCCAGCTCTAAAAGAAGTGGCAAAATGCCACTCCTTTTAGAGCCGGCAAAAAGGCACACCCTTACTACCGCCGTGACACTTTTCAGTGCTCCTTTTGGTGTGCATTGTATAAATGCTATGCCCAAGGAGTTCCATGATGCCAGTCACTGTGCAAGCAGGCAGGGAGTGTGATACCAGTGTAGGTGGCATCGGGGCATGCAGTGTCCAAATGCCACACCCCCATGCTGTCCCCACACTGGCGCTTCAAGCCGGTCTGAAAAGCCCCATTTGTGTTCTGGGAGAAATGACTGACCTAGTACTCTTCCCTGACCCCATATGCATATTACTCTTTCTAGGCAAGCCTTACCCAGGAATTCTCTAAATGTGGTTCACAGAGAGAAAGATCATGTCTCCAAAATCTGCTTTTAAAACATTTCTAGATCTCATATCTATTCCCCATGATTCTCTCTATATTAAAAATAACCAGTTCAGCAAAGAATCTTTGGGCCTGACAGGTGTTAGATCTTATTTATAGGATTATTGTATATGATGGTTACTTCTCACATCTGTGTTCCTGGCCCATGGTGTAGAGAGACATGTTGCAAATACATCTCTGGCTGCTCCACATAATTGGTTCCATTCAAGAGCTAACCAGAAGGGGTGTGCAAGAAGGCACTTTGAGTGTTGCCCATGCTGTTCCTAATAATGTATGAATATGGCCTCAGTTTCATGTAGATATAGCTTTGGAAAAATAAGATCCTTTCTGTTACCAGCCTCAAACCTTGTAAATTGAATGTAATTCCAGCATGTGTGTTTCTGATGCCCTTTGTGAACATGGTGGCATCACCTCTGCTACAGCTTCCTACACAGTCCTTTCCTTCATATTTTTTGTTCCCTCTCACATGGATTGTTCATTCATTGAGCTCTTTATATCTAGAAAGCAACATATTCTGTATGGGAGTTATTTTCCATCAGGAGGTCAGAGGACCTATAATTAAAAAGAGGCAGGGGGAAAAAAATTCAAGCTTCAACCCACAGAAATAGATTACTTCACTTTATGCCAGAACAGCTACAGTTGGCAATCAGCAAGCCACAGGGGGAGCCTATCAAGTATATGACATTTTAGCTGGGAATGGATATGCTGTAGGCTTTGGGAAAGTTTTACTAAGCTCATCTTTGGGACCATTAATTAAAAGTTCCCATCAGATAATAGTTCTGCCATCTTGTTAAGGGTCTTGCTGAAATATTGGTAGTTAATATAGCTTAGTTCACATTTCATTCCTATTCACTGTATTTCAATGCAGATACCAAAATAGATCGCTCCCCATTCCAATGACAGTTAACTTCTTTATCCCCATGACAATTTCTTACCTACTGCAACTCAAAAAGGGACAAAAGCTGGAAAAGCAGATTACAGCTGCCAAATCCTACCTGAAGGTCAGTGACTTCGCTCTGCCTTTACATGGGTGTCAACGAAGGCTTCATTAGTCACATAGACATTTCCAACAATGCAGCCTGTGGCTTTTGTTCTGTACAGGCTTATGCGAAAGAAAAGCCGACATGGAAATAGGATAAAAATATGGCAAATGGTCGCCTCCTTCACAAATTGTCAGCACCCCCGCTTGTTGGATTGTATCAGGAAGGCCAGTCTATGTGCCAAACAGTTGCTTTATAACCTTTTAACACCATCCCCTGTCAAGCCCATTAGTTCTAATGAGTGTTTAGAACTTTAAAATCAATGTTCACTAAAAAGAAGAAGAAGAGGCAGCGGCAGCAGAGGAGGAGGAGGAAGGGGGAGGGGGAGGGGGGAGGGGGAGGAGGAGGGGTAAAAAAGGACAAACTAGCAGAAGGAAGGTTTAGGGCAGAGGTAAATTACAATGCTCAACTCAGCCATTATTCTGTCTTTGTCATGAATATGCAGGTGTTGGCTTCAAAATTCTAACAGCTTGACATACACAATATGTACAATGTTATACATTTGAAAAGTTTGGTTCATTAGCCTCACCCTCATTAGATACAAAACTAACTTGGGTTGGTTTCAGAACACCTGGAAATTCTTTTATTAGCTGAGCAACACAGCACAGATGAAATAGCCCCTTGCCTGCCAAGGCTCTCACTGCAATCCATTTACCAATCTGTAAGGTACCACAAGACTCTGTAAGGTTTGCTGCAAAAGAATAATTCACTCTACCACCATCACCTCCTCCTCCACCACCACCACCGCCATCGCTGCCACCTTCATTTTTGCAGTTTATTCTATTTGAGGGCCATCTTTTCAGTCATTTGGTACTGGAGTTCTGGCCCTAAATCTAAATGTTAACACCAACTAGAAGAAATCCTTTCAGTCAATGGATATCTGGTATGTCAAAACCTATGTAAATTCCATAGAACTGCTATGTTTATTCTAATATGGAAGAACAACAAGGACCTGATTGCCAGATCTAAAATGGATTCACAGCATTGTGAATCCCTTCATTATATATGCCAAGCATGACAAAGAACATCTTTTTTGTTGTTTAAAAAGAAAACTTTCCATTTATATATGCCAAAGCCTTTCTTAAGTGACATAAGATGTTTGTATTTTGTACCTGAGCACTGGAAACCAAGTACTGAATGTTTTATAAAATGTAGCTCTGAGTTCTAAATATGTCCAATGATTACTCCGGAGAATAGGTATTGTTCGTCATCCCATCTGTTCTTCTGACATAAGCCTAGGAAATACCAAATGTGCTTCTTTTTCACAAAAGAAAGTGAACAGAAAGCTAGTGGTGAAGACTCTGCCTAAAGAAAATCAATTCTGTACCCTCCTACCCCCCAAAAGAAGGTAAAACCAGCAGACCTGTCTTTGAAGAACTATACTCATTCTAACATGTGACCTTACAGCCTAAATCCCAGATATTTTTCTTGCAGAAGCTTAAAGTCAAAGATTTCTTCACAGCACAATCTATACAAGTAAAATTCTGTTTCTGTTTATCTGTTTCTTGCTTCTTGTTGTTAGCTACCCTTGAGTCAGCTCCAACTCATGGCAACCCTGTGGATGAGACATCTACAAGAATTCCAATCCTCCACTGCCTTACCCAGATCCTACAAGCTCTTGCCCATAACCACACAATCAAATCTGTCCATCTGCTTTGTGGTTTTCTTCTCTTTCTTCTACCCTCTACCTTTCCTAGTGATCCATGCCTTCTCATTGTGTGGTCCCAAGAATGATAGTCTCGACTTGATCATCTTAGCTTCCAAGGACTGCTCTGGTATGATCTGTTCAAGAACTTACTTGTTTGTCTTCTTCTGCAGCACCACATTTCAAAGGAGTTGACTTTCTTTCTGTCTACTTCCTTCATTGTCCAGCTCTCACATCTGTACATGGTAATTGGGAATACAATGGCCTGAACGTTTCTGATTTTAGTTCTCAGTTGTATGTCTTTGCTCTTCAGTATCTTTTCCAGTTCTTTCACAACTGCCCTTCCCATTTGTAGACTTCTTATTTCTTGACTGCAGTCACCATTCTGGTCAATATTTGATCCTAGATAAGGAAATTCTTTAACTATTTCAGTTTCCTCATTGTCTAGATTGAATTTGTGTATTTCTTCTGTGATCATTAGTTTTGTTTTCTTTATGTTCAGCATCAGAAGTGCCTTTGCACTTTCATCTTTGACCTTCCTCATTAACTTTTCCAATTCCTGAATGTCTTCTGCTAATCTTATGGTATTGCCCACATATCTTAGGTTGTTAATGTTGTTTCCTCCTATCCTAACTCTTCCTTTTTCTGATTCTAATTCTGCTTTTCTTATGCTGTTTTCAGCATATATGTTAAACAAGTAGGATGATTTGTTGCTATATTTGGTATAAAGGGCTGGATGGATTTTCATCCAATTTTGGAAGGTATGTTTGGGATGGTCTGACATAACAAACAGGCCATGTGACATATTTTGGGCTGGGTCTAAGAGAGGTACCCCAATTATTATTTCATTTATGGAGTGCAGCATAGCCAATCAGAAAAGTGATGCTCTCCCAAAGACAATGAGGAATATGTGCAACTTGAGGAATGTTTGAGTACCGAAAGATAGGCACTTATCTTTGTGAGCAGTGGAAATGTAGGTTAATGATTCTCCTGAGCAACACTGGGTAGGACAGCTAATTTATTTGTATTTCTGTGTTCTACTTTGATATTTTATTTGTCCAAACAATGACACTACCTTTTTGTGATGGTGTGATTGTGTACTCCTATGAGGCAAGAGGCTATGTTGATGTCACACTTTGCCCACATCATGAGAAGACATGACTCCCTAAAGAAACAATAATTCTTGGTAAAGCTGAAGGCAGCAGGGAAAGAGGAAGACAGCATTCCAAATGTATAGACTCAATCAATGAAGTCATGGCCCTGAGTCTGAAAGACCTGCACAGGGCTGTGTCCAGGTCCCCTTGAGGTCCCTTGCCATGGGTTGTTGGTTATGAGGGTTTGAGTTATAGAATGTATAGGGATATTATCATAACTGGGGAATTTATTGTTATTATTGTTGAAATGGTTTTGAGTTAATTGTTGGGAGTGGGAGGCAGGGAAGGAGCAAGGCAAGGATTTTATCAGAGCCTCAATGTTGGTCTCCTGGGAAAGATATGAGAAGGAAGGGGAATGGGCAGGAAAGTGGGGATAAATGTGAAGGGAGGTATATGTTTGTGTTTGGATCTTTGCAGCCAGTTCTGGCAAATACATGTCTACAATATTGACCTCCTGAATAAATCCTTTTTGGTTCATCCATGGAACCTGGTTATTGAGGAGGGAGCTGTGCAGACCAGCAAGAAAAACCAGGTTGGGGGCAGAGTTGGGGAATGTCATTCTTATGATGCATGCCTCAGCTCCCCCCCCCCCCCTCAAGGGTGGTGTGATGCCACACACTGCACCACATGGCACATGGCATCATGGCACTCCTTTGGCCTTTTGCAGCTCCTTTTTGAGCCCTGCAAAGGCCAGATCAGGGTTGCAGCATGCTATTGCCATGGTCCCGATCTGGGGAAGATGGAGGCAACTGCAAGCTTCCTCTTCGGAGGCAAACTGCACAGCCCCTATGTTAGTGATAGAGTCATCATAGAGTGTTGATGATGGAGTGACTTGGAGGTCTCTCATTCATGTGGGTCACCATAAATCAAAGTCAACTTGATGGCAGTTAACAACAAATATTATTTGCATTCTGCACTGGTTAGGCCTCATCTGGAGTACTGTATTCAGTTCGGTTTGCTTTATTTTAAAATAAATATAGACAATTCTAAGCAGGTTTGGAAAAGTACAACAGGAGTGATAAGAGGTATGGAGAACAAAATGTGAGGAAAGTACGTAAAGGGACCTTGTAGCATCTTTGGGACTGAGAAAAAGAAGTTGTAGCATATGATTTTGTAGACTTGGTCTACTTCCTCAGATACTCTATGAAAGCTTATGGGTCTCAAAGGTGCTACAAGATCCCTTCGCATACTGATATTCCAGACTAACATGACTGAGTCTCTGAATATGAGGAAAGGTTGAAGGAGCTGAGCATGTTCATCTTAGTGAAGAGAAAAATGAGGGATGAAATGACTGCATTCTTATACTTTAATAACTACCACAGAAAGGAAGGTGCATGCTGCCCCAGTATGTGGGACCAAGTTTGATGTTACAGGAGAGTAGTTTTCCATTGAACAGTAAAAGGAACTTCCTGACATTAAGAATGTTTGGCAGTGGAACCAATTGCCTGGAGAAGTGGTGTGGCCTTCTTCTCTGGACATGTTTAAAAAGTGGCTGGACTGCTACCTGCTGGGAGTGCTATAGCTGGAGATCCTGCACTGAGTAGAGGGTTGGACTCAATTGACCATGAAGCAATTGCCCATGAGGCAATTCAACTCTATATTTCTGTGACTGCAAGTGGCACAAGGTGAGCTATTCTGAATTTTATATATATATATATATATATATATATATAGTAACAAACGATACACTTGGGAGAAAACAGGCAATACAACAATTAGTATGGTCTTTAATGTTTACATGTATTTTTTTGAAATGCCATGTAGAAGAATACAGTCATGAGCTCTGTAGATAATGCAAGCAATTGCTTTCTGAATGTCTTTAGCAGAGCATTCTGTGGTCCATCTGGGATGTGTGCCAATGTGTCAAAAGTTATAGTGGTGTACATTGTTTGTATTCTTATGTAGCCTTATTTTTTTCAGCAAGTCAAAACCATGTTAATGCCACTTGAAAAAGAAAAAATGCAGCAACAGCTCCACCATTTCTTTACAAGGAGAGTAACTGGAGAATAGAGGTCCTATAACATGTCTCTAGAAAGAAGTTGACTAACTGCTTTATGACACTAGGGGGCAAATAGGATTTAAACGAGAGTTAAACAAGAGTCAAACAGGAAATGTCCTATGTTTATCACAGGACATTTCCTGTTTAACTCTCGTTTAACTCTAGTTTAAATCCTGTTTGCCCCCTAGTGTGATAAAGCAGTTAGTTGAGGCTGTTGAACAGCTTACCAGTGCTGTTAGGAACAGGATGTCTTGGAAGTTACTCATTTATAGAGGCACACAAACCCAAAGCAATTGGAATATTGGAAATTAATTTTTAAAAGGTGAAAGAAGTTGTTGGGGGAATTGTTGCTCTTAATCTCAAAGCCATTTTTCATTGTGGAGAAAAGGAGATGCAATTAAAAATCTGTATCCAGTGTTACTATGCTTTTCTATATAGGAGTGTTTCAATAGCAGGACTTTCACCTTTCTTCCATCTTTCTTAGGATAAACCTATGGATTATCCAAGCATATCTTCTATAAATGTGCCTTATACAGGTAAAACTGGAATCTTTTTGTATCTTACGCATGGATCAGTGGTGTATGTGTGTGTGTTTTGGATGGGAGTGAATTCATTATGCTCACATATGTATTACATGCATGACTAATAATGTAGGCATCATGTCTTGTTGAGATTCTAGAGAGACAATGGGAGAAACTATCTATGTTGATAAGTTAATTTTCATTTCCATAGCTTTTTTTTTTTTTTTTTTGCCTTTGATTCTGCTGTATAAAATAATGACTGCTGGTAATTCAGTCCCATTGGCCACTCCTATAGCAGAGTCATAGGATCAATCTTCCTTGTACCAACTTTAATCCATGTGGAATATGTGAGGACTTTATCACATGGGAGGAATTTCTCTCAATTGCGAATGGAGCCAATTCGCAATTACGTGAATTCGCTAGTTTAGCAAATTTGTGTGAAATCTGATTGCATTCGGAATGCATTCAGAATGACTTCCCATTTCTCAAAAATGCCCCCCCCCATTGCCCAAAATTGCGTGAGATACTCTAATACACAATTATGTGAAACCACATGATTGCGTTCGGAATGACTTTCCATTGCCTGAAATTGTGTGAGATGCACTCATTCACAATAACGTGAAACCCCATGATTATGTTCGGATTGCCATTGCATTATACCCCCAAATTCCGTTATATGATAAATTCCTGAGAGTCACAGGAATTCAAAGCAAATCCCTTTAATCAGAGATATTTCACTGGATTTTTATTAATTGCTCCCCTAAATTCTTCTACGAGACATCCTGTTTCAAATATTTCAAATATCCCTATTAATTCTAATGGCCACTGATTATAACATCAAATTTCACCTATGATTCATTTTTAAGTACTACCTTTTTGTATTCGTGTCTTCATTCCTGTTCAGATATTAGTTACTGAGGTCCAAAAACAGAGCCTGAACTATTACCAGCTGTGGTGGGATTTTGTGGTCTTGTTTTCCATATGGCTCTGCTGTGAAACAGCGTGCCAAAGAATATTGCTTTCATGTTACATACATTCTGACAAAATGAGTGGTTTTAATTGGTCCCCTTGGAATGTGCTACAACACAACCTGTCCTCTTGGCAGCTAGAGTAGATACTTATACAATGTGTGGGTCAAGCAGGTGTTATACTGTAGCAAGACATAGCACTGCATGACTGTACCATAGAGACTTCCTTCAGCCAAAAAGAGTGTTCTGCAACTTCTTAGGTAAGCTGGAACCACATTCTTGATTTGATTGACACTTCACTTTGGCAGAACAGGCAACATTATATCTGAGTGAATGGGGGGGGGGGGGAAACCTGAGTGGGCAAAGGAACAGATGGCAGTGGCTGAATCCAGCGACTGGACCATGCACTCAGCGTTGAATATCTGCAATGGAGCCAAGACTAGAGAGACAGCCAATTTCTTGAAGGCACAAACCTTCAAGCAGAAAAGTGCTGGCATACTGTGGACATTTGGCTTGCAGAGCACTTCTACAAGCTGGTGAGTAAGTGGATTAATTACATCAAATTAAGATAGGATGCCTTTTTCAACTCAGTAACTGCACTAACCCCAAATACATTACAATCCCACCCCCCTTCCAAGGCCATTTCACTATTTCCCTTGTATGTATTTCAGTGTGTGAAGGATTATTTGCTCCAGTATGCTGAACTGAAGACTCAAGACAGAGCATTGACTTAACTCAGGCTATACATTTCTGAAACCAGTGGTTCAAACTGGAACCACTGCATGTGTTCAGTCCAAAATGAATTGTGAACTTCTAACCAATGAGAACTACTCCCAAATATCTGAAAAGTAACAGTTGACATAATTTTCATTCCATGATCAATGCTTATTGCAACATGCTATAAATGGTGGTTTATAAGCCATGGTGGTTACACTGTGTCTTCCTCCATCTGTCATGGAGCAGCCTTTGGATGCAGGAAGCCCCAGGGCCCCCAAGAAATGCCTCCTTGAATCCCCCAAGGTCTTTTTAGATTACACTATTGTAGCATGATGATTCCATTTTAACTTCCTTGGGAACATCTTATGGAATCCTGAAATTTGTAGTTTAGGAAGATGTATTGGGAATTCTCAGCCAGAGATCTCTAGTTCATCAATAAACTACAAACCCCAGGATTCCAATAGGATGTTGCCATGGCAGTTAAAGTTCAATGATAGCACTACAACTGTGTAGTATAAAAGGGCCCCTAGAAACATGGGAAGGGGGCTTCTCTCACCAAAAGTTGTCTCTGGGTGCTTACCAGACTGTCCTGTAACTCAAGTTTACCACATAGCCAACATTATCTGCCATAAAGTTGATCAGCTTAAGTTAGCTTTTCAGAAGTGATCTAAGTACTCATTGCAGGTCAATCCACCGTACTGTGGATTGGTCTTGATATAGATGTGGCTCTGATTTCCAAAAGATATAAACCATACCTATAACCAGTTGTTGGTTTTGTTGTTATATGTCTTCAAATTGACTAACTTTTGGTGACCCTACCATAGGGTTTTCTTGGCAACATTTATTCAGAAGTGGTTTGTTCATTTATTCAGAAGTGGCCAACATTTATTCAGAAGTGGCCTTCCTCTAAAGCTATGAGAGTGTGGCTTACCCAAGTTCATTCAGTCAGTTTCCATGGCTGAATGATTTGAACAGTGGTCTTCCAGACACTAACCACTATATATACTGCCTTTGTAGTCCTTCACAATAGTGTATAATTCTGCTTGTATTCCTAGTCTGACACTCGATCCACTACACCATACTGACTTTCCTGGAAAAAATATTCAGGGATTTTGCCATGCAGAAAAACACAAGAAATTCCAACATCCACAAGCAGCTATACCATTTTGGGGGACAACCCCAGAGTGTAAAATGCATTATGTAAGCTTTCAAAAACTTCACTGGCTTCTTTTCAGTTAAAAATCATACAGGAAAAACATGGTGACAATGTTACAGTCACAGGCCTACATTCTGTCTGAGATGTTGTCAGGTAACATCTGAGGACTAGGTATAAAGAGCAATAAAACACAGGTAATAAAATGTTAGCTCCATTAATAACAGAAAAGTACTTTTTCTTGAGATCTAGCTTTCCACAGGACAGGGACTCACTGACATTCACTTGACAATTGGTGTGAAGGCAAAGCAGCCCTCAGAGGAGCAATATTGGCCTGATTCCCACAACAACAACAACAACAACAGCAACAGCAACAACAACAACAACAACAATAATAATTTTTATTTATAGCCCACTCCTCTGTCTAAGCAATCAGAGCGGGTTACAGCAAGTTAAAAAGTCACAAGCTAAACCAATACCAATAGCCCACTACCTAACCTCCCACCCCTTAAAATTAAATTAAACTACCAACAAATTAAAACCAAGCAGAGAATTAAACATAAACATCATCATGGAAAAGAAAACTAACCATTCCATGGGCAGCATAAACTATGGCATCATGGGTCAAGGTGTTTGGAACTGGTGAGGAAACATAACCCAATTCCGGAGTCGGGAAATTAGGAAGTTTCTGGGAAGGCCTGCCGGAAGAGATGCGTCTTTATAGCTTTTTAAAAGCAGTCAAGAGATATAATAAGATGGATCTCGTACAGCAGGCCATTCCATAGCCTGGGAGCGGTAGCAGAGAAAGTCCTCTGGGAGGTCTGTGACACCCTAGTTTTCATCAGCTGTAGCAGGTTCCTCCCAGAGGACCGAAGTGTGCAGGGGGGATCATATGGGGAGAGGCGGTCCTTCAGATAAGATGGACCTAAGCCATGTAGGGCTTTAAAGGTTAAAACCAACACCTTGTACTGCGCCCAGAAACTGATCGGCAGCCAGTGGAGTCCCTTGAGCGCAGGTGTTATGTGCTGTCTCCTGGACGTTTTGGTAATGAGCCTGGCTGCCATGTTTTGAAGCAATTGAAGTTTCCGGGTTAAGCACAAGGGTAGCCCCATGTAGAGCATGTTACAGAATTTCAAGCGTGAGGTTACCAAAGCATGTACCACAGATTCCAGGTCCTTCATATTCAGGAAAGGGCACAGCTGGCGTATCAGCTGAAGCTGAATACAGGCACTCCTGTCCATCACATTCACCTGACTAGTCATGTGAAGCAACGGATCTAGAAATATCCCCAGGCTGCGAACAAGGTCCTTCGAGGAGAGTGTGACTCCATCTAGGACTGGAAGTTGTACTCCCAAACCTGGTTTTGGGCCTGTAACTGTTAGTACCTCTGTTTTGTCTAGATTTAACTTCAATCTGTTTTTCTTCATCCAATACATTATCGCTTCAAGGCAGTCATTAAGAGGGCAGATGCCATCTGAAGTCTGAATCGACAATCTGGTCATGGAGAGGTAGGTATATCTTAGTGTTGTCAGCATACTGAAGACACTGAGCTCCATGCCTCCAAATGATCTCACCCAGCAGCTTCATATAAATATTGAATAGCATCGGGGACAGGATGGCGCCCTGAGGAATGCCACAATTAAGCTTGATCTTAGAAGAGCAACTGTCCCCGAGCCTCACCCTTTGGGATCTACTGGAGAGAAAGGGCAAATGTAGTGGGAACCATGCTCTGCTGTCGAATCAATCCATCGATTCGAATTGCACACAGATTTATCTATAAGTGGGAATATTTACACATCAATGACTTGTTACCCATCCTAACTTCCAGGCCAGGTGTTTAGTAGAGTAATCGGATGACTTTATGGTTATTATTTCTTTTAGAAGCTATATTATCAAATGATTCCATCTGAAAAATGTCAGTCCATCAATCTGTTTCCAAATAGTGTTTGGCTAGAGGTTCCTGGGAAACTGAACTACAACAGTATTCCCATTTGTCTGTCCCCGGCAGCATCTGGCAATACCACTTTGCATCTGTTCATTCTTAGATATATTCTATTTGAGCATCAGTTTGTGATTTTTCAGGGGAAGGATGAGTAAAACAAAAATGTGGAGGGGTTTGGAAGAGTTTCCTTTTTTCATAAAACACATCAATATATATATTTTAGCTGAATTAAGTACACATTTTTATACATACATTATACTGAAATACAAATGAGATATTGTGGGAACTGGGCAATAAAATACAAAGGAAAGCAGTTACATGAATTAGGCATTGTATGAATTTTGTTTGAGAACTATATTGCAAAATGTGAAATAATGTAAAAACAATCAAAAGATATATAATATATAAGCTATATATCTATTTGGCAAGTGCAAACCAGCTCACTTTGCTTTAAAAATAAGGCAAAAGCACTAAACCATCCACAGGCTGATGAAAGGCCCTCCCTCCATTTTAACTGCTATTGCACTGATCTCAGAGGGAGCGAAGAGGCAGGTGCAACTCCAACATGCCTACACCAGAGACAGATGAAGGTCCCTCCTTCCATTCCAACTGCCATCATCATGGCCTCAGAGGAAGAGAAGAGGCAGATACAGTTCCGCCATGCCTAGCCCAGAAGGAGATGAAGGGCTTTCCCTCCATTCCAACTGCTATCCCTTTGACCTTGAAGGCAGAGAAGAACCAGCAGTATTTGCTAGAATTGATTCCCTTCCCCACTGCCATTCTGTTCTCCTTATGTGTTATTTTTTTAGACTGTAAGTTTAAGAGCAGGGAATTATCTAATTAACAATATGTAAGCCGTTTTGGTGGAACAGTGGGGTAAAAATATCATGAATGAATGAATAAACAATGGATCAATGGATGCAAGCTACAGGAAAAGAGATTCCATCTAAACATTAGGAGGAACTTCCTGACAGTAAGAGCTGTTCGGCAGTGGAACACAGTCCTTCAGAGTGTGGTGAAGTTTCCTTCCTTGGAAGCCTTTAAACAGAGACTGGATGGCCATCTGCTGGGGCTACTTTGATTGAGGGTTCCTGCATGGTAGGGGGTTGGACTGTATGGCCCCTGTGGTCTCTTCCAACTCTATTATTCTATGATTCTATGAATTGTGTTCTGTCCTGATGTCATGGGCCAAGAATTTCAGGACTGGAACCCAGAGGAAGAGTCTGATGAAGAGGCAAGTCTTGACATAGAGCAGTCTGCAGCTCTCCCTGTTGTAGAGCAGCCTCAGCTGGCTCTCCCTGCCTGGTCATCCTGGTAGTGCAGCCTCAGCCATCAGGACAAGGGCAAGACACACCTGCTGATGAGGCAAAGGACATAGCTGGGGTCCTAAGTCCTCAGTCAAGGAGCAGAGACAAAAGAATAGAAAAAGAGATAGAACAAAGGCCAAGCAGCTTCAGGGAAGTTCTGGTTAGGACTAGTGGGTGACAAGCCATTTAAGAGCTGAGTCTGCCTAAGGTGAGTGCTGTTAGCAACTCATTTCTTTTCTGGCCAACCTTCCTGTCCCTGTTACCTGTTTCTAGACTCTTGCACTACATACTTTGAAATTCCTGGCTTCCTCAACTCCCAAACCATGCTGACCTTGATTCTTGTTGCCTCCCTTGACTCAGACTGCTTAACCTTTCTCATAACGGACTCCCACAGGCAAGGATGCTTTCTAGCTGCTGGTAGTTTACTGTCTCTGCCCTCATTATCAATTGATGGTTCCCTCCCAGCCAGTCTGTGTAGGAGTTTGGTGGACCAGAACACCTATGTATAGACTGAAAAAGTGATAGAATTTTAGAAAGGGTTTTGTTTTCAACTATAGCTCCCAGAATCCCCTCAGCCAGTATGATCCAGTGGTTATACTGATGCAGTATTCTGGAGGACTAGAATCCAAAAATCAACTTTTCCAGGTTCTGAAGAGGAATAACTAAGCTGCAGAAAAGTCAATCTCCTATAGGGTTTTGTTCTGTGAAACAAAGACTAATATCCAGTAATGGAACATAAGCTTTCATAGCATGTACATGCACACACACACAATGCATGAATACAGAAAAACAAAAATGAGGCCTGGTTGCAAATTGCATCCAAGCAATCCCATCACTATGAAGAGCAAAAATGGTTGGGAAATATGGCGGAAAGGATTAAAGATCCAGTTAGAATGAGTACAGTCCATCCTGAATTGTAATGGTTTAGGAAAGGAAGAGTAACATGCATGAAAGTCTATGAGGGGCAATTACTTTCTCTAGGAAGCTAGACATTTCTATTCTCTACTGCGTTCTCTACCTAGAATGATCATGGTTAAAACAAAGAGACCCTGGGTAATGATTCAGTCTTACAGAAACTATGCTGTGAACAGGCTACTTGTAGAGCTGCTGCTCTTTCTCTTCCCATCTGTTTATCATACTACTGTGAATCTCAATAACATTCTACCAAGACATCCACTAGAAAAGGACTTTTCTTTTCAGAATTTATTCAGAAATTAGAGTATTGCCAAAATCCTTCAGGAAGAGGAGGAGACTATTTAAAGTATCTGATGGTCACACAAAGCATGCAGCTGCAGAACCCAATCTCACCACCAAAAAAATCCACCAAACAATGATATCTTTATTGGTCAACCAAAATGTACAATATACATGCTGCAAGCTTTTGAAGCTTCACTGATTTCTTCATCAGGCAAGGTATTACAAACCAAACAGGAAAAAATCGAAGATGTTAGTCATAGGGCTGCATTTTGCTGTTTCTTTTCTTAGTTAAGATGGTATGGAGAGGCCTGTGGCCTCACAAGGATGGAGACATATTGGATTGCAAAGGAAGTGTCTTTGTTCTGATGCAAATGGATGTTAAATTTCCTGAACTTTGAGAATCTCCCAGTTGCCATGTGACCAAAAGGAGGAGGTGCCAACCTGAAAGATATGCCTCTAAATACCAGCTCAAATAAGAAGAGAAACATCAAAATGCAATTCTATCACTAATGTCTTCAGTTTTTTTCTCCTGTTTGGTTTGTAACGCCTTGCCTGATGAAGAAGCCAGTGAAGCCTCAAAAGCTTGCAGCATGTATATTGTGCATTTTGGTTGGCCAATAAAGGTATCACTGTTTGGTGGTTTTCTGATTTGTTATATGACCGACATGGCTAACCCTGGATTTTCACCAGCAAAAAGATTGTGGATTCTTGGATCTGGTATTACATCAAATTTCAGAGTTGCTCAGAAAGAGTGAAACACAGCTCAGCTCCATGCTGAAGTAGCAAATTTCACTGTCTTCTGTTGATTGTGAAGAATGCCTCCAAATTGCTACACAAAATAGATGAGCCCAAGATCTCCCCTCAAGCTTGGTGATGGGGAAAGGATTGTCTTTCTAATCATGCTGTGTTTCTGAGGTACAGTGGCTCAAATGTTCAGCAAAATTGCAGGAATAATTTCCCACCCATTTATTGATGCTGAGGTACAAGGAAGGTTGTAGATGAAAGCGTACGTGAGAGATGAAGAAACTCTCACTGCTGGGAGTGACTTTGTCAGTACTGCATACTTAAGAATCCAAAGAGGGAAATAAAATGGGAGACAGCGGTTGAAGAAGCAAAAATGAGTAAGATTTACAAAATAGATTAAAATAACATAGAGGTTAAAATGCAGATGCACTCCTTATGTATAAGTGAGAGAGAAAATAACTATGACAATTACAATTGAACCTAAGGTGAAAGAATTTCTAAAGAAAAGTTTGGAAACACCACTCGCTTTGCCTACTCCTTGGCCTCCGTTTAAGGATCAGAGAATGTAAGATCTTCAGATGATTTGGAAACAGTATTTCACAGTGGCACAAACTAATAAAAGCCCCCAAATTGCATTTAACATATCAAGATTTTATTTCTGAAGAGGAAAAATAGAGCTTTTCCCCTCCCCCCAAACTCCCCATACAAATGACCAGCATGAAAGTAAGTTGTAATTTATCAAGAACATAATATTTACTTGATACTCAACCTGATATCAAATGAAACAGTGAAAATAAAGTCCCTCCTATACTCTCACAATCTAAAAAGTATATGGTGAATATTTTTTTTTCCTAGTTGATCTACTGGGCTTTTACCTCTGTACAAGAAATCGCACTTCAGTTGGAGTGATCTCACCTTCCATCATTGCATTTCATCAAAAGCTTTATGGATTTCTGATTATTAGGTGATTATTAAAGGCCAGAGAACTCTTTTAATGGCCATGCTGGCTGGGAGATTTGGATGCTACAAACTCCACCCCCCCAAGTTACTTTTTTCCAAAATCTGTAGAAGACCAAGGAAAGCTTTGGTGAGTTAAACAAATTCTGCAAAATTTCCAGTGCCTACCCCACATTGAGTTCCATGTGGTCTATGGTATCAGACCAGTGTTACTTGCCCTATAAAATATGTTCTCTCTATCAGAATGTTGAACATGTAGTTGACATGATTACACTTTACACTTTAATCTGAGGACATGATTACACTTTACTCCAGAAGAGTCAGACACCACCTCCAGGAGTATATTAGCCCAATGAATTAACACTTGTGGAGGGTTCATTGCCTTTAGATGAAGTTCTGGGAGAAATGCGTTTTGACTTAGCACTGGTGGAGAAAAAGAGGCAAAAAGAATGTACACACACCTTTTTTAAAAAAAAAATGGAACTGACCTACAGCCACATGATTGACAGGCCACATGATTGACAGTAGGGAAGAGAAAGTCTGTCAATTTCATTTCTATTGCATTTCTCATAATGACAACATCACCCCATCCAAATTCCATATTGGAATGACACATCATTTGCTTCACACATGGAAATTTGTATGTATTTGAATTTTCATCTTTCCTAATGTGTGCTCTTTCTTTTACATTTTTCTCAGCATGAGCATTTTTCATGTATTTCCCTATTGTATCTATTTCTCAAAAATGCTTATTTTTAAGGGTGCACATTTACTTGAACAAGTTTCAGAAAAGACTGTGACATTTGACTTTCCACCTGGTGACAGTAAAGTGAAAATTATATGCATGTCTTTGTTAACAGTCTTGCAGATCACAAACTGGATAAATTTGTAAAGTTATCTCAGTAAAATACATTTCTTTTCCATCTCTAGTTGACAGATGCATAGTTGGCACCCTGACTATTAAGTCTGAATATTGTCAGGTGAAATGTTTCCATTTAGTAATGTCATATAGCCCAGGGCAAGCCAAAATGAAAGAGCTAGAATATTTAGCCATCCATAAATCAAAATACACTGGATCTCAGATTTCATTTCCAATGCTTCACAGAAGTAAGTATCCCTTTTGGAAATATATCCTAGTTTCTTTTTCTTTTTCTTTCTTTTTTTATATTAATGAAAAAAGTATGTTATAAAGGATTATTCAAGAGAACATTATAGTTTCCATTTATGCTGTACCAAAGGGAAATAAAGCTTCATTTATAAATCACATTATTTCTCCAAATGTACCAGTACTGTGAGCAACAAGTACAATGAGTTATATGCAGAAATTTTGCCGGCAACTTTAGCTTTACATAAACGTGATGGATGATATAGCAAGTTTTAATGCAAATTTCTCTTCCTTTGCTCATAGCAATCATGTGCCCACTTGATTCATGTGGATTTGATTTCTAGAAGACAATGGAGATTAACAGACAGGGGGAAAATGGGGAAGAAAAAGACATATTCCCGGAAAAGTTGTGCAGTTGCATTGAAGATTATCAGATGACATTGCATTTATCCAGGACTTAACCCATGAAGATCCGGGAATGCTCCAGTAACAAACCATTCCCAGGATTTCCCTGTGAATGGTTTGTTGCTGGAGCATTCTTTGATCTTCATGAGTTACATCCTGGTCAATAAGCATGATGTGTCTGAAAGTCTTCAGTGCGATTGTGCAATTTTACCGGGAGTATGCCTTTTATTCCCACATTTTTTCCCCATCTGATAATCTCCAATGTCAAGAATTAGTGTAGAAAGTCTTACAGTATTTCTAAATGGATCAGGAAGAGGGGGAAAGACAGCTGAAAGTCAACTGAAATGGGGACAATATGCATGCAATAGTAAGGTATGAACTTTTGGTATCAACACTGAAAAAATAAGGGAACCATCATAGTGTTGAAGATCATACTGGAAGACCTTTTCTGTGACTGCTTCCCTGACTGTTTAAAATAGTTAGCCAATGCCAGACATCCAGTCATGCAAGAATAGAACCCAGGGGAGGGGCAGAACACCTCAAAAACAGGTTCCAAAGGACTATGGAACCCTCTGTGATTTTTGGGCAAGTGTAGATGGAAGAAGACGAAAAGGAAGTTCTAGGTTACATGCCAGTGTCATGTGGAATTTAGCCCAAAGATTGCCTTATTCTTGAACTCCTAGCATTCTGGAATAAAGGAATATTTCTTGAATTAAAGAATGTCTGGAGATCAGAGAGAAAGAGAGACTTTTTTAGTGGCTGCTGCCAATCTGTAGAATTCCTTTCTATAGAATTCTATACTGGCCTCTTCTGTGCAGTTCTGTCACTAGCTGGCAAATATCTTCTAATTCACACAAGCATTTAAGGATTAATTGGTTTCAGGGAGATTTGGGGGGCATTTTTTTAAACTTTGCTATTTTGCCATTTAAAATGACTTTATTACATTTCATTATTATCACTTGCTTAACTTTTACTTTTTTCTTATTGGGTTCTTGTTTCAGTCTCTTTGTAAGCTGTCTTGGGTCCCATGATGGAAAAAAGGTTGGACATAAGTAAAATAAATAAATAAAATAAGATCCATGGTGAGCTTGGCAAAATAATGCTGGCAGATCTCTGGAAAATGTGGCCCAGAAGAGGAAGCTGTGGGGTAATTTTCCTGGGTGGGGGCTGCATGTTGAGTCTCCTTGTTTTCAAATATACAATATTTGTACATCTTAATCCCATAATGTATCCGATAGTTTTTAAGAGAAACAAAAGACAGTATTTTTTTTCCAAAATGGCTATTCTCTTTGCTTTTGGAAATGTTTATTGCTACAACTAAGCCCTTTGAAAGACAAAAGCAGGTTTTGGGGTATGATATGGCATGAAATGAATCAGTAATTGTTACATTGCTGCAAGTACAGAGGTCAAACAGCGTGAAGGGGCAGAAAGCATGGCAGGATAAGCAGAGGTCAGCCTCTAGGCATTTGTCTTACAGCCACCAGAAATAAATATGACTTGCTATTAAATTCAAGCCATCTCATCCATGTCGTACATGTCTTCAGTAATACATCTTAGTGTCTAGTTGTGACACTACTATATTGCAAAAAATGAATGATTAAAAAAGAAAAAGAAAACTCCAAAAATGAACATATCACATTGACCTTGGGAGTTAGAAATGCTTATTCACATTTCCTGCTTTGCAACTAGATCACAAAGAGCCAGATCAGCTAATATTATATATCAAAAAGCACTCATTTGGAATTTCCTAGATGAGACTGTCCACACAAGCAAAAAGAAGCAGTTTCACCCTATTTTGAACCCTACCTTTTTAAACCACACACATAGCCACAAAATGAAAAAAACTGGAATGAAGCTGCATTTTGGGGATAAACACTGGAACATGACCATCTCCAGTTTGCTCTGGATTATGCTGGAAAGTGTGAACTATTTCACCTGTGTGCAGATAGCACACAAATGCAGAGATGCAGGAAGGAGATGGCAAGCCACCTGCACCATTGTTGCCAGTGGTGGTGGTGGTAGTTGTTTTGGTCATCTACTCGCAAATTGATAGCACATGTTCATGAATGGTCAGGTGCAGCTTCAATCTATTGCACATCCCATGAAACAAAATGACAAACATGGCAGGTGACCAACAATACAATGGATTTAATAAGAATATTAATAAATTGCCATTCCAACAGGGGTCATGGCAGAAGGGGGTAAAGGGGCATGTATAGGAGGCCTCCATGATTGTACAGTGCCAATGTGTCACTGGGCACCTCAGTATGCTGTACATGTGGTTGATTGTTTGTGCAATTGAGTGACTGGTTGCATGGCCAATTGCAAGGGATGTTGAATGAGTTGGCAGATGGGCGAGATGAGGGATACAACTGGTGGCTGCTGGTGATGCATCAATGCATGCATGGGCATGTGTTTGGTGCAGAATAGAAAAATGGCACAGCTCAGTTTCTACCCATGAATACCCCATTTTGAGCAGTCCATCCTGGCAGAAGAAGGGGAGCTGTGTGAACTGCCATCCCATGCCCATTATGGGAGCCAACTCTGCAATCAGTGGGTTTTCCCAGTGAATCAAGAAACACTGGAGTTAACTCAGCTTTTCCCCTCCATCTGCTCAATGCCTGATGGTTAATTGTGGATCTTTATATCACTGCCAGATTACCAAATTAGCCATCAACAAATAGTAAAGGAACTTGTTCGGGGAGGGGGGGTGGGTAGTGTAAAAAAAGCATGAAGAGATAGGAAGGGCAGGAACTCTAAGACAGATAAGGAAGTGAGAAACACCACACCCCAATGACATTTCCAAAATACACATTAAGACAATATTGAGTCAGTAGGCTTTCTGTGTATATAATTGCTGTTGAGGAATCCAGACGATTTTCTATAATTTTGATGAAATAGCTTAAAGAATTGCACTTGTGATTAAGCACTTGAGCACTTACCTGGTTGATATTTGTAACAGCTCACAAAAACATAATTGAAGAAACATTTAGAGTATGCGAATGTTTTTCAGATGAATGGTTTCAATCTTCACTACCACCATCGCCAGCACTATGATATATAAATTCATAGACACTCACAAAATTGCTTTCCAAAAATAAATACAACTTTCCTTTAAAAACTTTAATTCTATTGAAGCATTGTTTTAAAATCAAGGGGTGTTTAATCCATATTTTTGAAAATCATTTTCACAAAGTCCAAATCAAACCATCTGTTTTTCTTTGCTGAATGGGCAAAAGGGTCCATCTTTGGCTTGACTGTGCCCAAGATAAGCCAACAAAATGAAGAAGTCAATGTATGTTGTGTCTTTATGTTTTTACTCAGTTTTCCTGATGGAATGAATCCAAGTGTGTCCAAATGAAATGGTTCTCATATGGCTTTCCATCAAAGAGAAAGATTTTGGGAAAACTTCATAGTTATATAGTCCTTATCCTATCTCAGGTTATTGTTAATAAATGAGAAATGAGTAGGAATATATGGAAAGCAATGTTCCTGTGGTGCATTGTGGCCATTGTGATGGGTCTTACACAGTGAGGGTGATTTATGAATTTTTCTCATGATTTACTATTTCAGTTCTGCCAAATTCCAAAGATGTACTAACTTGTAGACAAGCATTTGAGATTTCTAGCTCTCTTCATCAGGCAAGAAATTACAAAACAGTGTTGGGAAGGGCGACAATGGGGTGAAGCAAATTGCCCCTTCATGTCACCTTGGGGGTGGCATCTGAGTGCAATGTTTAGACAGTGCACACTTTGATGTCACCCCCACACCATTAGGAAGCCACACAGCTGACCGCATGTGTACCGGCTTCATGGCATTTCAGAATGCAGTATTTAAACATGCCATGCTGCAGAAATGCTGAAAAGCCACCACTGCCATGGTGGAAAGAACAGCTTTCTTCTGCCCCAAATAGGAGTTTAATTTTCCTGCTCCTATTTGGGGTAAAACCTGGCCGGATTGGGGCTGTAGCATGTGGTTGCTGCAGCCCCAATCCAGCTCTCTCAGGGGTGGCACCACCCCTTCAGGGCTGTCTATTTTGCCTCAAAGAGAGGAATGGAAAAGTATGTAGACTATATGTTAAAATCATGCAGTATGCATGATTATTTTTTAAGGAGGAAAAGTCCCAGATTTAAAGGCATTAGACTCTATTAGGTGCCATGCAGGTTTCATGTTATAACTGTTATATAAAACACATAATGGCTGGTATCATGTTGTTTAATCCCACTAGAGTAGACTGAGTCAATCAGTTATTGAATGATGAGTTAGCCCATGAGTAAATCCCATTGATTCAATGGGTCAACTTTATTGAGAATGTATGGCAGGCTTTAGGTCAGTGTCTGAGCCAGCATGGTGTGGTGGTTTGAGTGTTGGACAAGGACATTGTAGACCATGGTTCACATTGTTGTTTGGTCATGGAAACCCACTGGGGGACCGTAGGCCTTTCAGCCTCAGAGGAAAGCAATGACAAATGCCCTATAAAAATATTGCCAAGAAACCCATTATAGGTTCACGTTAAGGTCACTGTAAGTCAGAAATGACCTGAAGGCACAAAACAAAACAAAATTGATATGTTTTAGATATAAAGCTTTGTTGTGTTGTTTTGTTTCCCTATCAGGGAGAGAGGAAAGTGAAGACAGCATCGTTTTTAAATTCTGTAATTTTCTTTAATAGTTTATAGTTAAGGTGATCTGAATAAAACAGATTAAAGACAGATAACTGGACAATTCTTCACTCAGACTCTATTGAATTCTACTGACAAATCATCACGGTTGCCAAATTGTTGCCCTCAAAGATAGGAAGTAAATATTAAAAATACATCCAAGAGTTTGCTGTAATCATTAAAAAGAAGAAGAAAAATGGCTCTCCCTCTTTTCCAACTGGCTGCTTTCCATTCAGTATCCTTGTACTGCAGCACATTTAATTACTTTCTAGGAGAGAAACACATAGCAATGAGTTTTCAGTACACTTCAACTACTGTTGCAAAGGAACAGAACTTGCTGCAGAATGTTCATAAAATATTTGGATTTAGTGATTGGCTCTGGATAGATGGTTTGCCACCAGGCAGTTTTTTTTCATCACATAGAAGGAGATTACATTTTTATTTTTGGTATAAAGAAATATACATCATCCAGTGCAGACACACAGTTGGCTGAGAAGTGAGTTTTCTTTGGCTGTACATCACACATCAATTAAATCTCCTGAACACCTCAAGATGGCCTGAGAAGTGCCCACCAGCTGGTCCAAATTCCCTTCCCTTCTTCCCTCCTCTTCTTTCTTTGCCTTTTAAAACAAAATGCCAGAATTCATTGTAGCAGAATCAAGAAACAAAATCACATATTGGACTTATGTGTACATTGTGATATTCCAATTCCTGGTGACCAAAAATTATACAGGATCAGTTTAATAAGATGTTTAATGGCTCCAAAAGAGTTGTAGATGGTCATTGTGCAAGCAAGTGTGGAACAGTTTGGACATAATTGGGAAACCAGAGCCTGATCCCTACAAAGTTGTCAAAATGGAGCTGGCATATAAACATCAGGATTAATTAAATGGTTAAATGTGCCCAGTATTGACTGTCAGTCTATCTGAGAAGCAGAAAGAGAAAGTTTCTCTGAGAAAACATGTTTTGGATTAAAAAGAATTCTCTCTGGGTGGAATAATTGTTATAATTACAGTAATCGTAAACATTTTCATTCAGTAGTAAGACCTACTCTCTTTAATGGATTAGATCCAAAATTGCACAAAGCAGAGTTCTGATCATGCTACAGGGAGGGGATGGGAGACAATCACATTTCCTCTTGCCCTACAGCACCCTCCACCTGCTGAAAAAGATGTGCTGTGGAATTAGGAGGTCTTGTGAAGTAGCTTGACAGTTACACTGGAGGCTTCAGAGAGAAGAAGCCATTGATGAAAGTTATCTTCCCCACCCCAGCCTCAAACACAAAGCCTCATCTAGAACATTGCCCCCTCCATGAATGGGAGAAGATCACCTTTGTCCACCATATAGCCAATCAGGAACCTACACAGAGACAGGCAAAAAACAGTAATAGAATCCTGAGATGGCATAACAGATAATACCATTTTAAATGGCAAATGGCCTCCCCATCTGCCCAAAACTTAAATAACAAAAACACTCTTCCTGAAAGTGAGTGAGGACAAAACATCCACATAATTATGCCAGATTGCTGCCCACCCCCATACATATGTTAAGAAAATTTAAAACACAGCATTCCCAAACGTCATTTTAAGACCACAGGGCTCCATCACCTAGCTGTACTCTTTTTAACACAGCTAGGGACCATCTGACCAATCAGATGTGCACGAACTAGTACTTTGATTAGCCCTCATGAGTAGACAGGCAGCATGAGTCTGAAAGCAACTGAAATCCAACAACATCGGAAGGGCCATAACTCTTGATGCCAGGCCTACAAGGTTTTTTTTTGGGGGGGGGGGGGTTGCAGGGTGTCTTGGAGGTCTCTCATTTATAGGGTCATAATTGAAAGCTGATGCCAATTGGCAACAAGAACAAAGTCTGAGAATGCCTTTAATTGTTAGTGGCTAGTTAATTGCTCACAAACTGAATTGTTACTACAGTAAACCTTCTTCTAGTTTACTCTATGAGTCTGGAATAGCATATACTTCTTCAGAATACAGATGGGTAGATAAAAGGTTTTGAAACTTACCCATATTCCCCATAAACCCTTGAAATAAAATAAATATTTAAAATGAGAATGCTGGTTTGTAGAAGTAGCATCAGAAGATCTCTATCGTTTTTAAACTTTAGCACCACCACTAATCTAAAATAGAGTTCCAAAAAGATTTTTCTGAAAGTGTGCTTGTCTCTGTGTCTGTATACACACAGACACACACACATACACACACACAGATTTCCACTGTGACCTACAACTAAGTGGACAGTTTGAATGAAAGAGCACTTCATAGGAATAATTAAATCAGGCTAACCTTCCCCAAGGAAATAAAGAAAACAATATATGTGGAAACTGAAGGTGATGAAATTATTTCCTAATAAATTGAATGAACTGAGGCCAGTTTCTGTGGATATATTTATTACATGTCAGCAATGTTTGAATATTTAATGAAATCAGAATTCTGTCCATAGGGTGTTTCTCAGCTGTTCTCTTTAACTAGTCTTACATTGTTACCCAAGACTTGATAAAAATTGGCAGTGCAGAATTCTCCTCCAAGGCACAAAAATTCTATAGAACTCCATTAAAATTTTCCTGTCATAGTACCAGGACAATGAGCTTTATCCATTTGTACCTGAAATTACTTATTATTAATAACACATTAAGCAGTTAGTACAAAAATGATCTAAATCAGAGAGAAGCATGCAACAGAATTAATTTGATTTTTTTTAATTTTAATTGGGGGGGGGTCTTTGCTATTGTGTTCTAATGTTTGATGCCAGCACTTCCATTTGATGCATTACAGGATGAAAATCTGGGAAGAAAAGATAAATTCACTTGTTTTCTTTTTATGGTCTTCTCTTTTGAATTGTAAAGCAACTGTGCAAATTTAGCAGCATTTTTTTAAAAAAAACAAAACAAAACATATTTTATATATAATGATACATTAAATCTGTTCATCCAGCAAAGTATACCTGATAAGGCACAAAAACTTCAATCCTATTAATGCAGTTACAGGCAATTATAATTATAAAGTCAATTAAAGGAACTCCAGTGAGCTCATTCTGGACCAGATTAACCATTATGCTAAGTACATTGCCAAGCACGCACCCACACAAACCAGACCTTTCTCAATAGTTAAAAAAAATAATCCCACCATTCTTTTGTACCATGCTTCACTCCCTCATCATTTGATATGACACCAGACCATGTTACCACTACACTCCTCACATGCACGTTACATTGAGGATCTTTGTCTTATTTTTTCTAAGTATTAAAATCTTTTCCTTCACTGGTTTTGTTAAATTAATCTTGAAGTCCCACAGTTCATTGATAATTAATTGTGCTTTATCAAATATGGAATATGTTATCATCATGCAAGCCACAAAAAGAGTATGTTGCTGACTCCAGTAGGTAAATGAGAGTTGTTGATCTCGATGCATGGTGACCCTATGGATGAGACTTCTCCAAGACTCACTATCCCCCACTGCTCTGCTTAGTTTCTGCAGTTTCATACCTGTAACCTCCTTAATAGAGTCCATCCATCTCACATGTGGTCTTCCTGTCTTTCTACTTCCCTTAGCCTTTCCTAGCATTATTGTCTTTTCTAATAAATCTTGCCTTCTCATGATGTGGCCAAAGCACAACAGCCTCAGTTTGACCATCTTGACTTCCAGGGAGATTTCAGACTTCATCTGTTCTAGGACCCATTGGTTTGATTTTTTTTTTTAACTGCCCACAGTATTCTTGGCACTCTTTTCCAACACCACATCACAAATGAATTTACTTTCTTCTCATATATTTTCCTAATTGTCCAGCTATCACATCCATACATGGTTGTAGTGAATACAGCTGCTTGTACAATTCTAACTTCTCATGCTTTGTTGTATATCTTTGCTCTTTAGGCTCTCTTCTAGTTCTTTCACAGCTGCCCTCCCCATTCTTGGTCTTCTTCTAATTTCTTAACTGCAGTCCCCATTCTGGTCTATGTTTGATCCAAGGTATTGGAACCCTTTTACTATTTTGATTTCCTCCTTGTCTATATTGAATTTATGTAGATCATCCATTGTCATTATTTTTGCTTTCTTTATGTTCAGCAGTAAGCCTACCTTTGCACTTTCTTCCTTGACCTTCCATAGCAGTTACTCTAGGTCTGTGATATTTTCTGCTGATAGTATGGTGTCATCTGCATATCTTAGATTACAGAGAATACCCTAATAGAAGTCTCCAATATTTTCTAAACACTTACTTTATTCTCTTTCTGAGACACAGCATCCTAGAAAAACTTGTTGGAAATGCTCACACCAAATGAAATATACGACATAGCCAGAAGCATGGAAATGAAAGGAGGAATAACATCTGGATCGATCCTGGCCCCTAGAAAACACAAGGCTGAAAAGCCTTCTCTGTGTTTGCTTTCAGCATGTAGAATTCGCTATCAGGCAAAGCTAACTTCCTGATGCAAAAGCTCTTTCAATTGAGGTCTGTTGTATTTGTATTTTTATCTTTGTTATTTCCTTTTAACTTCCTTTTAAAATTCTTTTAAATATATGTTTTAATGTGATTGCTCATTTAGCCATTTATTTTTTTATTTAAAAACTTTTATACTTTCCATTGTTTAGATTGTATTTGTTTTAATTGGAATTGTAAGCCATTGAGAGAAAACAAGGCTTAAATTAAATAAATAATCCTGATTTTAGAGTAATAGCAGTGTGCTAAATTGGCTTGTGTGTTGGGACCAAATGTTTGAACCCCCTAGATTCAAGTCCTAGTTGAGCTGTAAAGACCAGTTATTTTATCCCAAGTTAACAGATCACAACACAACTAAATATATATTATCCCTATTTTCTTGGGAAAAGGCTAGAAAGATGCAATATAGGTAAATTTTTAACACTGGGGACACAGTTACAAGCAGGGAAATGTTCTTATTCTCTCTCATTATGAAACAAGTTCCTGGGTCTGCTAATCATTTGTCCAATATATTGTCAAGGTTATGTTCAAATCTGATGTTCTAAGTTCACCTTTGTAATGAAGGATTCTTAATCATAACATTTCCTAGCAGTTCAATTAAATTCCTTTTGGATTTGCAGAACAACACATCCCAGTGTCCTAACATTGCCTCTGGTCTGAGCAGCAGAACGTCACCCTAGCGGCCAATTCCACTGACACTTGAAATGAAACTTTTCAAGTGCATATTCATAATTAAGCTGAGGGTGCAGTATATCATAAGTTAATTATATATCATTAGAAGACATTTATAGAGCTGTAATATGCATATAAGTGATCAATCTAATTGTCATGTAGTTAACTCCAGTTATTTAACCAAATAATATATTGTGGCATTTTAATTATCAATCCCACATAGGAATTTCTTGTTAAAGCCTCTCCTGTTTCAGAATGTCATGCTGTGAACAGTCAGCCATGGTTTTAAAAAGAGAAGTAGCTGCATTCACACACTATAAGTCTGGTGTTTATTCAGCCAGTTTAGACAGAAGAGAAGTCTCTGTTTAACTGCACTCCTGAAATGACTGAATTGTTTAAGAAATCTTTCCTCATAGATTGGTGCCTGTCTATTCTTTGACAAATTTCTAAGAAAACAGATATTTGCAGAGTGGAGCAGGGCTGATATTTTGCTGAACAGTGCTAGAATGGCAAACTAATCTCCACGAAAAGGTACATTGGGGAAGTATTGCTCACCTCTGTCCATCTGTTTCTGACAGCAGCAGATGTGCATGTTTAGATTTCATAACAGGTGACATGTGCTGTATGCTATAGTGAGAAGGCAAAACAAGTTAGTGCAGAAAGGTGTTGGAAAACTTCTAAACAACTGTTTGCTGGGGATTATGGGAGATAGCAGTGTATTTCACAAGCATAGCAATTAATGTTTACAAGCAGAAGTTGAGCAAGAGCCAGCATTTGCTCCATTCCTTCCATTGCTACATGTATTTTTGCTCCCTCTTCCTCCCCCCCTTTTTTGCTTAACCCCTCACCTTCTCATTTGCTAAGCACCTCACTTTGCTGAAGACCATAGGCTATTTACTCAAACTATCATATATAGATAATGAAACATAGTAGAAGGAGAAATAAATTATGTACATCCTCGGGAGTATTTTATTTAGATTTATTAATCATTATACCATGAATATATACCAAGGGAGTGATGAATTTGGTAATCAGCACAGCACTCCTGGTCCTCCTATTTAACTTCCAAGACTGGGGAAAGATGCAGCCTTTTGATACTGGGTCACCAGGATTTTTGCATGGAAAGACGTCTTGTGTAGGAGGAATTGAATAATATGCCCTTCACTCAAAATAATTTCTATATATAGTCATCGTCTCAATAATACATATATTATGGGGAAGAGTGCATGTTAAGTCAGTCTTTTTAAACAAGGGGCAAACAGGGGAAAGGAATGCTGGTCTTTTCGTCTTACATTAATTAAGAGATTTCTGTATTAGGGACTAAACTGAGGTGCAGTAAGATGAATGGTTCTAGTTATAGCTTTTTGGTCATATGTGACCATAAAATGTGGTAAAAGGCTGGGAGATGATATACGCTGTGTCCACACTGCAGAAATAATGCCATGGCTCTGTGCTGTGGAATTCCAACAATTATAGTTTGTTGTGACATCAAAGCTCTCTGACAGTGAAGGCTAAATGTCTCACAAAACTACACTTCTAAGAATTCCATAGCATTTAGCCATGGCACTTAAAAGGGTGTCAAACTGGATTATTTCTGCAGTGTGGTTGCAGCTATAGAGAGACTATCAAAATGTCTGTCAAGATGATATGAGTCTGGGTCATGGTAGAGACCTTCCCACACAAAGATGTTTTCCAGAGAAACACGCACACACATTTCCAGTCAGCAATGGCCATGCACCTGGCTAAATAAAGTTAGAGAATAAGTTTTGCTCTCATCAGACCATTACCCTCCCAAATGTGGTTTTGTTATGGAGAAAACAAAATCAGCTGAGGGCTTGAAATTGATGGCCCTTTTTGAAACATATTTTGAATGGGGAGGAGCTAGACTGGAGGGGAGTGGATGGGAGTAGAAGGACAGAGGAATTTTAGATGTTCAGAAAAAAATACTGCTTTAGATAGTATACACGACCCTACCATCAGTTATCCCATTTTAAAAAGCAATGCTTTTGTAAAATGAGCCAAATATTATCTCCTCTTTGATACTAAATAAAGCCATGCACATTTAGATACAACACGGTTGCAGAGGGGAAAGTATTTTATAAAAGAAACATAAATATCTGTGTGGTAGTGTGGAATTGTTTATGCAGGTAAACTTTAATGTGGAAGGTGCAGCTACAGTTATTACTGCTGCAGTCATCCGATAATTTTCACAGGCCTACAGATGCTGAAGGTTGCAAGCAATGCAGTAATGCATTTGAAGAAGACTCATTAGATTTAAGTAATAGCTGGGGCTTAAACATTCTTGCAGGGATCTCTAGAACAAATCAGTTTTTATTACCAAAGTACAAAAGATGAAAACCCAATTTTCCTCAGGAGAGAATGGTAGGTTTATTACACTTCCGTTACTTTCTTGAAAATTAAAGGAAAATTAATCTGGGAAGGGGAGGCATAGTGTGGCTGATCAAGATGGCTGCCTCAGAGGCATGATATCCATAAACTTGCAAATACAGTCAGCCCTCCATATCTGTGGATTTTTTTATCCCTGAATTCAAGCATCCATGGTTTGAAAATATTTTTAAAATTGTATAAATTCCAAAAAGCAAACCCTGATTTTTGCCATTTTATATAAGGAACACCATTTTACTATGCCACTGTGTTTAATGGGACTTGAGCATCCACAGATTTTGTTCTTCAAGGGGAGTCTTGGAACAAAACCCCAGTGGATACCAAGGACACACTGTACAGTTATACCTCTAATATGGTATAATGTGGACGTGACATATTTTGGAGGAGTGTTTTGCTGAATAAGCAAGTACAGCTGCAGGCAGATGGTGGTTTCCATGTCAGTGAGGCAGTGAATCCATTTCATGTTTTAGTCCAAAATTTAAAGTTGTTGTCCATGTTCCTTTATTTCTAAATTGGGTCCAGCACCTTGGATAGTTCCTTTCAACTAATATTGACAGTCGATTCACCACTTTGTTGACATTAAAGTAGTCAGTTGCCACTGGATGTATCTTTTTCCTTGAGAAAATAGCAGTAGTTTCTGTTGTAATTCTTCAGGATTTCTGAAATTGTATCCTGAGAAAGAGCATGGTTATGTACCTATATTCATCCAAACACACTTGAAATCTTGTTTCAGACAGATGAGATTATCACATGAGACTATCCCTGATAGTCTCAACATGATGCTCCAAAGGGCTATGGTAGATCTCTATGAAGAAGACAGCATCTATATACATTACCGTACTGATGGTACCTTATTTAACTTAAGCCGTCTGAGGGCTTGCACAAAGACTCTAAACCAGTGGTTCCCAACCAGTGGGTCGGGACCCCTTTGGGAGTTGCCTGTCCCTTTCATGGGGGTCGTTTAAGAGTCTTAGCCCCCCTCCCCGAGGATTCCTGGTGGCCCGCAAGAAAGAGCCAGTTGGAGAAGGAAAGGCAACTGTTCACCTCTCAAGGCCAGGGTAGCACATCCTCCTTTTCCCATGACAAGCCCTGCATTTTAACTTTCTGTCTGAGGGATCTAGGAAGAATTGCAAAATGTCCTCCATTAGAGGATGCTCAACTTCCACTGCGACCCTTCCTCTGCAGCTGAATCTGAAAGGGAAGCAAAGGGAGGGAGAAGGAGATGATTAAGAAAGGCAGGGAGGTAGAATCCTGGCTGGGAGTCATGGGGGGCAAGGAGGAGCCAGCGAGGAGACAGACAAGTAGAGGAAGCAGCAGGGGAGAAAGGAGGGCACTGGGCTGGGTTTGGCTGCTGGGGCTCGTTGGGGAGGTAGAGGGCAGCTTGCCTGTGCCTTACCTGGGCTTCAAACCAGGGCACCATGCTGGCTCCTATTCCTATGTACTATTCCCTATGAAATAACTGCAGACTTTTGTTGTTGTTTGTGTGTGTCTTCAAGTACTTTCAGATGTATTGCGACTCTAAGGCAACTTTATGGGGTTTTCTTGGCAAGATTCTTCAAAGGGGGCTTGTCATTATCATTCTTTGAGGCTGAGAGTGTATGACATGCCCAAGGTCACTAGCTTGGCCACAAATTGTACATACCCCAGAATGCAGCACCCACTGTATTGACAGTCCTTCCCCCTAACGCTTTCTCATTTTTCCTCTACCAACTCATAGCTGGGAGATGGAAACATTTTTTAAAGCCACATTTAAATCAGGATTATTATTTTTTTAAAGTAAGATCCAAAACACACTGCAGAAACAATCAATTTTGAGACCACTTTAACTGCCCTGGCTCAGTGCTAGGGAACATAGGAGTTTTAATTTCTTGTGGCACCAGAACTCTCTGACAGGAAAGGCTAAATGTCTCACAAAATTACAGTTCCCAGGATTCCTTAGCATTGAACCAGAGCCGTTAAAGTGGCCTTAAACTGGATTATTTCTACAGTGTGTTTTGGAACGAAATGGCCCATATGCTATTACCATTATTCAGTTTTGTAGTTATTACAAATTGGGAAGACAGAGAGTACAAACTGATCAAGTATATTTCTGTTCTGGAGTGAGATGTGCTTTTCCAGATGACTGCCACCTCTAAGGAGTGGGCTGCTGGGGAGGGGGGAGTGCAATGGCATCGGAGGGCATCAAGAACGTTTTTGTACATTTATATTTATAAATTTTGTGAATTTATTTAATTGTTTTAGCCTTTATTTTGTGGTGTCACCTACATTTTTCTTGAATGTCTGACATTTTATGGTTTCTTTCCCTCCATTCTGGTAATGACATCTGGCCTCTCTGCTCAAGGCTCCTCCACTGCTTGGCCTTCTCCCAAGAAAGAGCAGGGTGGCAGCAGCAGAGGATGGAATTAATAGGATAAATATTAATTATTAATTATTAATTATTAGTCATTAAAATTATTAATTATTAATAATAAATGATTGATAATAGGTAAATATTAATTACTTAATATTAATTAATTAACTGGATATTTACATTACAATTCATAACAGAAGCAAAATTACAGTTATGAAGTAGCAAAAAACATTATTTTATGGTTAGAGGACAGCACAACATGAGGAACTATATTAAAGGGTCGCTGCATTAGGAAGGTTGGGAACCACTGCTCTAAACTATCTAGTCTGTGAGTTGCTCTTCATTGACAATGCTGCCCTTGTTGCCCATACAAAAGAAGCTTTGCAAGGCCTAGCATCCTGCTTTGCAATAGCTGCAGAGCTGTTCAGGCTGGAAGTCAGCCTGAAGAAAATGGAAGTTCTCTACCAGCCTGCATCACAGGAAGAACACTATCATCCCTATGTCACCATAGGCAAATCTGCACTTAAGTCCGTTCAGCAGTTCACCTACCTGGGAAGCATCATATCCTCAGATGCCATGATTGATAAAGAGATCAATCACAGATTAGCAAAGGTATATAGTGCATTCAGAAGGCTTCACAAAAGAGTCTGGAGTAACAAACACCTGTCTATTCTCTTTTATGGGTCTGAAACATGGGTTACCTATCACCAACACCTACGACTCCTTGAATGCTTTCATCAGCGCTGTATACGCACAATCCTAAATATTCACTGGACTGACTGTGTGATGAATGTTGCTGTCCTGGAGTTAGCAAGAATCACCATCATTGAGGCCATGCTACTGAGAACTAGGCAGGGCACATTTCTAGGATGGAGGGCCACTGACTCCCCAAAATAGTACTCTACGGTGAACTCGCCACGGGTCAGGATAAGAGGGGTGCCCCAAAGAAGAGATACAAGGACTCCTTGAAACAACATCTGAGGCTCGGCCAAATTGATCACCAACAATGGTCCACCCTGGCCTCACATTGGGAGGTATGGATATGCACTATGAACAATGCTGCAGCCTTTTTCAAGAACTCATATTGAATGAGTCTCAAAGAGAAACGACAATGCAGAAAGAACTACAACTTGGAAACATCACCCAAGGAGACTTTCAGCTGTGCTTTCTGCAACCGGACTTGTCTATCTCAGATAGGCCTTTTTAGTCATCAACACACTTGTAGAAAGCATGGGATAAGTCCTTCCTGAATCTTCATTGGTGAAGAAAAGCCAGAGAGAGATCCCTGATGGAATACACACTGGTTTAACCATCAATGACAGATCTTACCACATTCCTCCATTGCTGCACCATAGGCAGCCTATATGCAACCCATAGCTTTTCAAGCTTCTCCTGCAGCTTTTCAAGAATGGGATATCCTGTTCTTGAAAATCCATGGGAAAAACTTGAAAAGCTGCAGGTAGTGATGAGAAATTGTACCCAACCATCACTCTGTGAGTGCTGCAGACCACTGCATCACCCTCATGAATGCTTGTGTAAAGAGGTTTTAGAGACCACCTTAAATAATCTGATTACTTTGTTTCCCTGAAAAGACACTGTATTTTTCCTCAAGAAGACACACTATGGCTTATTTTCAGGGGATGTATTATTTTTATTAAGTATGGTACAACAATCAACACTTATTCAAATATAGTTAAATTGTCTTCTTCTGGAACATCGTCATAACTCTCCAAACCCAGAACTCCATCCAGAATTTCTTGCGACTCCATTTCCTTTAGAACCACTGGTCCCAATCTTTCCACTCCCTTCCTGCCCCCTTCCATTCCATACTGGGCCTATCACTGTCTTATTTTCAGGGTATGGCTTATATTGCAGAAATCCTGCTACAGCTTATTTTATGGACATGTCCTATTTTGGGGTAAACAGGGTAGAAGTACAGTCGTCCCTCTGTTTGCATGGAGATTGAATCTGCATCCTTCATTTACAAACACGGGGAAAACAGAGGAATTTTACATGGGGTGCACACCCATGGTGCACACCCGCAGGTTCCTATGGGGCAAGCTATATTCAATAAAATAGGGCTTGAATATCAGTGGATTTCTATTTTTACAAGGGGGGGGGAGAGGTCTAGAACAGATCCCTGGCAAAAATGGAGGGGGGGACTGTATAACTGCTTGTAGAACTGTTTGATTACATAAGCATAAAGTCCCAACAGGATTCATCCAATAATGAATGTGTAAAGAGAAGGAGCTTTATAGTCCTGCCCCCTCTGTCATCCTATGTAAAGAGCAGAAGTCTTGTATCGCCCCCTCTGTCATCCTATGTAAAGAGCAGAAGTCTTGTATCACCCCCTCTGCTCTTCTACTCCCTAATGAGATCACTGGAAGAGGAACTCTAGCTTTGCATGTGGGTCTGGCTGGACTCAATAAAAGATGAACTCTGTAAGTAAAGACAGAACCCTTTTTGTGAGCCCACAGATATGAGCCCCTAGCCTTAAGACTCTTTAAAAAAGAAAAAAACAGTGAGTCTTCTCTCTTTGTATAGAGGGTCTCCACATGATCAGGATTCCAAATCATGCTGATAGTCTCATGTATAGTGGAGGTTTGCATCTGCAGAATACTATTCTCCATAGGAGCAGAGCAATGACAGAGGGGTAGACTTAGCTAACTCCCCTTCCTCATGAAAAATTCATGAGGAATCATAATGTGCAGCACTCAGACTACATTATTTTGAACCTAGGAAACCTTTTTCCAAACTAACACCTTACACTTTTATAAGCCTTTATTTAACATAATATTACTTGCTTTAGTTATTACTACAACTACAAAAATTATTCATATTTCATAGTTTTTTTGTGGAGCTTTCGGGCTATGTGGCCATGTTCTAGAAGAGTTCCTTTCTGACGTTTCAGAGAAGATGCCAGCCACAGATGCTGGCAAAACGTCAGAAAGGAACTCTTCTAGAACATGGCCACATAGTCCGAAAGCTCCACAAAAAAACTATGGATGCTGGCCATGAAAGCCTTCGACTCCTCATTCATATTTCCTTTCTTTCTAATTTCTGTGTTGGGGACCATATTTAAAAATCTTTTTTAAGTGGGACAGAGTAGCAAAGAACAGCAGCATAGGTAATCCACTGTGGCACTGCTGTCTCTGCTTCTTCTCCATGCTACTTCAATGTGAAACTAAAATATTGCACTGCTAGCACTGAATGCAGTTAGGAAGAGGATAATTTAGCACATCGAATAGCCCAGCAAATGCTAAGATGAGTCAGAGGGAAAGAATGCTTGCATTAAACTAGGAAAGAAATATGAAAATATGAATTCCTTCATTTCAACAAGTAATATTCATAATCAATAGAATCACATTTTATTTTACCTACAGTCCTGCATGTAAACCATCTTGAAACAATTTAATCATATAAATACATGGCTAGGATTGTTTAAAATGCCCTCCTCCCTGAGGTCTTCCCTCCAGCCATTCAAAGGTTGATAGAGAGGGGGAGCTCCTATCTTAGAGTGCATCAACACTGTAGAAATAGTGCAGTTTGACACCACTTTAACTGCAAAGGCTCTATGCTAGTTAATTCTGAGATTTGTAATTTTGTGAGGTACCAGCACTATTTGGCAGAGAAGGCTAAAGACTTTGTAAAACTACAAATCCTAGATTTCTAAAGGATTGAGATATAGCACTTAAAGTAGTGTCAAACTGCATTATTTTTGGCCTCCTTTTTGTTTCTGTAGGAGCAGTATATTTTTATATTTTAATCTTTTACCCACTTTTTTCATTATCAATTTGGTAAGATCACATATTTAAATGATTAAAATCCTTTCTCCACCCCCAATGTTCAGGTACCCTGAAATTTGTCTCACCAGCTCCCATCTCATCCCCACACCTAAATAATTCAGGTTACTAAGAACTTGAGTTAAGACTTATTTAAAAGTGAATGAATTAAAGATAATTGCAGACAAATCATTTAGATGTATCGAAGTTGGCAACAAATAAATTTGTTGGTCTCACATTTTTACTATGTGGAGCTATGGGACTCTGTTGTTTGCTCAAATTCTTTTTACAAAGTTTTCTGAGGATTTTTCTAACTTCAATTCTAGATTAAAAAGGGGGGGAAGGGTATTATTAAACTGATTGGCATAGCTTTGTTTTCCTCAAAGAACTTTCTTTAAGGCTTTAAGGAAAAATTGGATACTTATATTTTAAAAGAGAGAGACTCTAAGCATCCCCCACCATGATCCAAGAGGACTTCCTCTGTCACACAAATGCATTTACCTAAATTAGGGGTGTTTAATTCAGTTAGTTATTCTGCCACTTTTAAGTGCAAACTAATGAAATTGTTCAAGGTAATTGACAAGCCATCAAGGACATGTTAATTGTGATAGACATACTGGTACAAAGACCAATACAGGTGATAACTACCTGAAAATTGTCACAGTGACAAGTCAGACTGTCACTTTGTGATCTTCTTTCTATCCCCTTGTCTGAAAATAATGTAAGTCTGCAAACTGAGGTTTCTTGTCAGGGCTCTGTCTTATGTTATTCTATTCACTTTCAATTTGTCATGATGTCTGTCCCAAGACAATGATTTTCTCTCCAAGGTGAACCAGACCTCCTAGTTATTTTTTAACATATCACCCTTTAACTAATTTGCTTTCTAGATGGGTTTGGCAGGGCCCACAGAATGTTAGGTTACCAGGAAGAGTCTCCTCATTAGAAGGAAGATAACATCACAGAGTATATTGGCAAGTAGGTTGTCTGGCTGTCTCTGAATGAGTGAAGCAGAAATGGGACCAGATTTTCAAAGTTTAAAGCAATAGTTGGCTTCATGTGTAGCATAAAGTGGCAAAGAAAAAGAAATGTTGCAGAGGCTGTACTGCTGCAACTCAACATTTTGGGGGTAAGCCAGTCCAGTGAATTTTCCAGAACTGGAAAAAGTATTTCCTTGCCCCCCAGGGGTGGTGGGTTGCTCCACTGTCATGATATGGTGAATGCACCCCACATTATAGCTTTAATTTAAAAAACTAACCAAAGTGCTGAACCCTATCCCACACTAGTTTCATTACCTTTGAAGTTCAGACCCCAGAGTTCACTTCCTACCCTATTTGCATTGAAGTCATCTACCTCCTTCAGTTCCTTCAACAATGGAAAAGGAAATCAGATGGTTTTCCAGTGAAGGCTTTCCTGAATTGAATTGTGTCACCAACTATTCTCTGCTTTTCTACCCTTGAGAAACACTCCCATTTCTTTTTCTGTAAATGATTCTTCTGCAGCAGGGATAATGTTTACATGGCTCAGCCAAATGGGTGAGATCTGCTCCCATGGTTCTTTCTCCACTGAAGTGCCACACATGCATCTGGCACAGTGTGGACACTGTGGAGAAGAAGGCTATCTCAAAAAGCCCTTTCCATAAAGTGGTGATGCTTAAGCATTATCCCAGATCCACAGAAGCAGCTTATGAACAGGGATTTCCAGCCTGTGTCCATTGTTTGAGGTTGTGTGAGAGAAAGATGGAAAGCTAGGAAATCACCAATCAACTCGGAATGTGTGTCTGTGTGACAAACTTCACTAATATTTTATAAACTCATAGAACACATTTCAGAAAATTAAAGCAACTAACTTCATGCCACTCATGACTAAATTAAAAAAAATTAATATAAATTTTAGCAAACTACAAAACATACATAAAATATACATAACATACAAAACATACATAAAAACAAATAATAAACATCAAAACACATGTATAACAAAATATATATATATACATACATACACATCTACTTTAACATTCTGCATCCTTTTTATCCATTTGCTTCCATGCTGTGTCTTTCTATGTAGACAGAGAACAGCACAAATGTGTGTGTTTATAAATTCATGTCAGCAACAGGTGCAGTTGGAGTTAGAAATTAGGAATGTATGTTGAATGGAAGGATCTAGAAAGATAAAAACATTGTATTTATGACCAGAAAAAACAAACATGAATCAACCACATATTGGATCCTCTTCAATGGCCTAGTAATGCTAAATAAAGGGAAATAACAATATAACAAAGTATAATTAGCATCAATACCTACTAATTGTGTTGGCTATATGTTACTCCAGCACTGAAGGCTGTATTGTCAGGGAAATGACATGGGTGTGACCACAAGATGGAGCTGAAAGCCAAGTAATGGAAAGAGGTCAAGCTCCAGTGGCAGGTGTGTGTGGGTAGTAATTGGTAATATGCACACCTGGTAAGCATGATGCAATAGGCATCAGAAGCACCTATATAAGGGAGATGGGAAATGTTTTCATGGTGGGTTGCTGTGGAGGTTGGTGAAGCACTTTGTTGGTGAGTGAGAGATAGAGAGTGTTTGAGATGGCTGTCTGATACTCTATGTACATATCTTTGTATATATTGCCAACAAAGGTTAAAGCCCTCGTAATGAGTGACGGCTTGCAGTGCTTGTGTCTTTATTCAACAAGCTGGGAGCTCAAGGCTGCTGGCTGCAGTGAAGGAATTTTTCCTTCCTGGCCTGACTGCAGTTGCAGATATCTCTCCAGAGACCTCCTTCTTGGCGTCCTGTCTACATGGCTCTGTTCTGCAAGTGGTCGTAGTGGACACAGTGAGTCTCTCTACAACCCTAACAAGTATGCCTCTGAATACCTATTCAGTCACAGGGTGTTATTCCACTCATGTCCTGCTTGTGGGTTTCTCATAGGCATCCAGTTATCTGAATGGCCTTCTGGGCTAGGCAGGGCTTTAGTATGATCCAACCACAAAGAAGGACAAGGCACAATGGAGGCCATTCAAGAAAAATATAGGACTTTGCAAAATAGAAAGCTAAAAGCACTCATATACTCGTAAATGTAAATTCATGCTTCTTAATCATGCTCCAAATGGAGGACATTTTGGAATTCCTCCTGGACAGAAGGATGAAATGTAGGACACATCCTGGAAAGGAAGGATATCTGGTAACCCTGGGCCCAACTGATCTGTTTTTACTCCTAACATGAGTATAACCATTGAATTATTAGGATTTCCATAAACATTGAGTCACTATTCCACTGTTGATTCAAAGAGTCTACTTCGGTTGATACTACCAGTATGTTAGCTCTGTGCACTCTTAAGCCTTTCCCTCTTCTTTTGATATCAGAACTGCTATCAATCCAGCCTCTATGATCATAAAGTGGATGCTATTATGTGGAAGTGAGCAGCTCACATCAGCTAGCTTAGGAGTCACCAAGAGGATTTATGTTCCGGTCATGTCAGCAGAGATGAGGAAGAGCCTAGCCATGCAACAGTGGGATGGCACTGGTCAGAGTAAACAACTCTACTGACATTTTAAGCTATCCTGCTGCAGGAATACGCCCAACCAGACTCCCATGTTACACCTTTGGAAGACCCAATTTAAAGTGTCACCTATGCATATCAAAGATTTGGACCTTTTGGGCACACCAACCCTCTGGTTTTTGCTCCATGGTATCTGATAAAGTGGCCGAAGGACTGAGAAGGCCAGTTCAGTTCCCAAACAAACAAACCCCCAACTGGCAGAGCCAGAGCTAAGTAAGAAAATCTTTGAGTCTAGGTGCAGTATCACAAGAAGTAATACCAAAAGAGTTGTTGAGAAGTCCAAGGTATCCGATAGACAGGCCAATAAGGCAGTCCAAGGGTTCCAGATACTCAAAATGGGTCAGCAGTCCAAGAAGCAAGGGTTCAGGAGCCAGAGACAGAATATTTCCTTAAGAAGGTCAGATAATCACTGGCAACTAGACACACATTCTCCAGCTGCCTAACTAGGCAGGCAGCAGGCATTCAGGAGTGTCTGATTAGCAACTAGTTTCTGATAAAGCCTCTGTGATCATCAAAGGCCCGCCTTTTCGGCTTGATGTTCCTTGAAGGTAGGCACACTTCCCTGCTCCTCCTCTATGTCCACAGATTTGGTCACAGACTTGGCTGCTGAACCTCTGGAGAGGCCCCAGACTCTGCTACAGCAGAGTTAGGGCCTGCCTCAGGCTCAGGTCCCAGAGGTTCTGGCTCATCCTCTGAGTCCTCCGAGTTGTCCTCCAGGCTGGGCATGACATCACGAATAAATTTCCTATAAATTATGGGACCTTTCTTTTGTTAGTTAGCTTGGTTTGCAGGCAGAGGTGCTGTTAGTTTTCTCTTTGCTAGACCCCTCCTTTGATCACAAACTCCTGTGGCATTGGGAGCAATTGAGTTCCTTTTTCTGTCCCAGAACATCATCAAGCAGAGCAGCATCCAAGCAGGTGTCATATCTCCATCAGAAGGCCTTACTCTTTATTTCTCAGTTCTTGTTTGCCTCTGTGAGTAATTGTTAAGAGTGTGTGTTGGTTTTCCTCTTTAAAATAAAATACAATTCATTGAGGATTTGCCTCTGTGGTTCTTCTTGCTTCCAACCTTTGTATAGATAGGGATGATCCCAGGGCTGCATAACCCAGCCAATACTAAAGCTAATATTTTGGGGCTTTACAGACCACCCAAAAAGGGTGATCTGGCGCCACTTTTTTTTACTGTGCACCTTCGCCACAGCAGCTAGACGAACTGGCGAAGGTGTGCAGTAAAAAAAGAGTGCACAAACCCAGCTTCTTTTTTGCATTGCAGTTGCGGCACAAAAAAAGGAAAAAGTGCCATAAGGCACCTCTAGTAGCTCCATATAGAAGTTGTGCAGCTGAAATGGCATCTCTACGTACATCATTGAAATGGTGCTACATAGCGGCAACAGCCCAATCACGTGCTAGGGTTGTGGGGCATGTGTAAGCCCCGCCCCAAGGCAACCCTAGCACATGACGGGGGCACCTCAAAGGGCTGGTCTGTACTGGCCATTAGTTCCCCAAGAGTGAGCTAACCTTAAGGCAGAGCTCCCATCCTGTTTACAGGTAGGATGGAGACTATATGTAAAAATCCTAAATTCATTCTTGAAGGAAGCAATGAATAATTGCACTTTCCATGCAGAGAAAAGATTTCTGCACAGAAAACAGTTTTCTGCACACACATAAAAATTAAAAACATTCAGGGTTTCTCATACAGAAAAGTCCCAAACTGTAAATATTTTCAGTGTGGAGAATTATTTTCATTGGAGTTTCCTAGCACTCAGAAATGGCTATTTTGAATATTCTTTCCTTCCCTTTTAGACACTTATATTCTTTGTAATTTCTCTTCAAAAACATTTCAGCTCTCTAAAAACATTGTCTCCAATCTATGCCCATTTCCTTATGTGCATGTGTAAAATTGTGGTGGATAAAATGCATCCCTGCAAATGTTGCTGGTTTGCATTCCTCACTATGGACCATGATGGCTAGTATTCTCACTATGGACCTTGATAGCTAGTACTGAGGGTACTACATATGCCTAAATTACTGTAGGATTCTGCTTTGATCATCAGTTTTAACAAATGACATTTCCCGAGGAATATGTGAGGCCCATCTCAAGGCCTCTTGGGCAAAAGTGGTAAGTTTCCTTTGAGAAACTTCTCTCAGATTTTATAGCCAGCAGCACTTTCCTTTTAAAAAAAAGGGTTAAAAGAAACTAATTCAAAGAATCAATGAACCAGCAGAAGCCTTAGTGTTTGGCTCTTACATAATTTCTAATGAATTTATTATGTATTCTTCTGTTGCTTTTGTTGTTATTTGTTTGCTTTCACCTCAAAAGTCCATAACTTCACCAATGAGTCTCTGGGGAAACAGGCAACGGAATGAAGTGACCTCTATTAGTTCATTCTCAAATGGGCTGGTGGGAGTATCAAGTGATTCAAGGCAGTTTGAACAGAAGGAAACACAAAAGCATGAACATCTTTTACAGACAAACACCTGGTATAAGAGATATAAGATGTAGTGAGAAATCAAGAGAAAAAGCTGGAAAGAAACCTGACTTCTTTGTGAAACTCCTTAGAATGCTGACAGTTTGCTGGAACAGCTGGGCTAAAAGAAGCTGCTTCCAGCCACTTTCAGAGGCATGCCGTTTACATGACACATGCCCCCAAAGTGGCCCGAAACCATTCCAGTGCCAAAAGAAATCTAAGATAATATGTGGAATTATAGTCCAGAAAGCAATTTTGCCAAGCTCTTGGGTTGGCTAGAATAGTTTTCTTTTAAGAGAAAGAATATAGAATATTTGGAGCAGAAACAGCATAACAGACAAGGATCACAAATTCTAACTTCTCCCTATATTCATATGATGTTTCACCTAAAGACAGAGCTTAGAATTAATTCCTTATATAATTGTTCACTTGTTTTTCTAGCAATTTTCCCAAACTCAATAAATTGCCCAGTTAGCAGTGAAGCTGAAAATATACTTTAGTGAATTAGGTTATTAGAATTTGTTAGAATGGATGCCTCTCTTTCCATCACAATAAGTGAAACAGGAAGGTGTGCTGTTCAGGAGGGGGAAAATATTAACATTGGAGAAAATGGACTCTGATACATGACTCAGTTGTCAGGCAGCCTGATGTGTGTGATTTCTTTGTAAAAACAACAGGGTGAGTTGCAGGGGGAAGAAAGCTATTTAGAGCTTAGGTCAGAGCAGGAGAGCTGGGTTTGGGGAGCAGAAAAAGAGTCAAAGTAGTTGTGGCAGGAATGGAAAAAAAGAAAAAAAACAAGTCTTAAAATGGAGTAAGGGTTTGTTAGAAAGGATCTCTTGTGTGGGGGAATTAATTAGCTCAAATACTGCTGAGAGGAGGTCCTAACAAAGCCTTTAAGCCAAGACAGGTCCCCTATATGTATACCAGAAGTCGCCAACAAATCTAAGAGAATAAGGCACTGATTCCAATAACTATGCATCCTTTATTAGGAAACACACAATATGGGGAAAACACACACACACACACACACACACACTAGCAGTAGGGAAAGGTACCACTGGGGGATACTACTTTAGAAGTCTTCTCCAGGAAGTCCGATGGAGTGTGGATGGATGGTGGGACACAGCTGCTGCAACTTGCGGAAGGTGGCCAAGGGAGCTAGGATCAGGGCTCAGACTTGCATGAACCAGAGACAGTTTGGCCTGGAACAGCTGATAGTAGCACATGGGGTCCAAACTCAGGGTCTTTTATAGGGTGAAATGTGTCCGGGGGCTATGTGGATATGCTTGGACAAAGGCGCTGATGACTTGGGCTTTATTAAATTAAGAGAGGGCAATATGCAGCACAATATATTAGATCTGGACACAATTCAGATGGGAGTCCAACTTGTATAGCCAAGTAGTTAGGCTGATGGTCGGCCCATCAAGTGTGAGGCCAAGTCTATTGTCTTACTCAGGAGAGCAGTGGCGATTCTGGTTTGGCAACTCCCTAACTTCCTGTAGCAGATTTCATTACTAGGGACTCTGCCGCTCCAAGCGGGCTTGCCTACGTGACCTCCTCGCTTGGGGCTCAATGGCTGGTCCCTTGAGGAGTCAGTCAGGGGTCATAGTATAGGCCACATGTCCCCAGAATGTATTAAAACCACTTTTGATAACAGGTTGGCTGGTGAGTTGTTTTCTTGAAAAGAAACCAAAGTCCTCAAACAGTGTGAGCCATTTCAGCATGGCACTGTGACTCTGTTGATTATATTCTGGACTAGTTTCTATTGTATATAATTGAATATTATTATTTGGTGTGAGATTCAATGCATTCCTCAGTAATGTTGCTCAAATTGTGCTATGTATTGAGTAATGAGTAAATTTTTCCCCCTCAAACCCATCTCCCTTTCCTTACTCTTTGGCCTCCCTGCCCCCTTTCTCTCCCCACCCCCTCATACTGTTTTTTTAACCATCTCTCCCCCTTTCTCCTCCTTTTAACCCATCAATTTTATAGGATAGAGTCTAAGAAGAGTGACTATGCTAAATGGTTCATTAAAATGGCAGATCCCACAGATTGAATTAAAAATCCCTGGATTCTGCATGCAAAACATGTTATCTATCAATGATCTTTGCAGACCTCACTTCTTGATTGGAGTGGGGTGTGCAGAAAGGATTCAGTCATTCAGTTGTGCAGAAAAATGTTCTGCATACATTCAGGCAGTATCAAAACATTTCTGATTAAGCATCTGCATTCTCGATTCACTGACTGATCTTTGTAGCTATCCATTTATTGCTGTACATCTGATGTATTAGTGCCCTCTAACTGAAATAAATTACTCCGTTTGGGGTCCAGCAATGAATATTTGAGGAATGGTGCTAGGCAAATAACATGCAGGCAAACTCAGCTGGAGTACTGTATACCAAAGCCACAACTTTGATTGGTTACATCTGTCTGAGCTTAGAGTGTATGAGAGATCCAGGAATTAATGGCCTCCCTGCCAACCAAGAAATTTGGAAATCCAGCTAGCATTTGGGACCAACCTGGTGTATTAGAGTGGATTGCACCACAGGGGCTTGATCATCTCCCAACTGGGGAGGACCTTATCGACTGAGGATCTTATCGCACACACTTTTCCCCCTGATCTGGGCATGGGCACATGCCATACTGTCCTCAAGGAGGCCTCATGTTATCGCCCAGCACTAAGGTATCCCCAATTAGGACTCAGGAGCATGAATTTTGAAAGACAGAAGCTTTCTGACAAAGCAAAATCATGCCGCTGAGCCCTGATCAGGGACAGCTTAGCATCAGGCGATGGCATGGAGCTGCCTTGAGGACAATATGACATGTGATAAAATGCATTTTCACTTGGCCACACACATCCCCTGCCCATGTCCAGATGGAGAGCAAAAGTGTGTGTGATAAGGTCCTGAGTCTCTCATACTCAGGCATGACTTCCTTTACTCTCCAGATCTGATAAGGGGACCCCCTGCCTGGATGCACATATGCATCCTTGACATGGATCTGATTCCAATGCAAAATCACAAGAGGTGAGTGAAATATCTAAATCCTGCCAAAGGTACTGCAGTCATACTGAAGTGTATACAGCCAAGTAACCAATCCCTGGTCAGAGAAGTGAACACCATCATTTCTATACAGAGCTTCCAAACAAAAGGGAGCATCAAGATATTTAACCCCATGTCCCCTCAATGACAGCACAAAATCTCCAAGTATCTTAGTAGCCTACTGCTGTATCTTGCCAGTCAATTCTGCTGCTCCTCCACACCAGCTATACCACTCTAGCAAATCAGACAACATAATAATGGTGGCCTAAAAGCAAGAATGAAGTGCTTCCAAGCCTTTTTTTGGTGATTAAAGCTACATCCACGATTTTCCATGTAGGTGAATTGTTCTCATCCAGCTATATAGGCCCTCCTTCTCAAATTGCATTCACACTACACCTAGTGGATTCAAATTACAAAAAAGGATATTTCAGCTATGAATTCGGGGAAAAAATCTGAACATCAAGTGCTATTTGATAGTGGAATAGACTGCTCCAGAGTGCAGTGAGTTCTCCTTTACTGGAGAGTTTGGCCTGGTCATCTGTCAGAGAGGTGCTAGGTATTGATTTCCTTCATTGGCAGAGGTTTAGATGACATGACCCTTGGGAACTCTTCTAGTTCAATACAATATAATCCGAAACCCACAAAACACTGATGGCTTTTTAGGCCAACTAAAATGCAAAAAAATCATGATATAAGCTTTTAAAACTTCATTGGTTTCTTCATCAGGCAATGATGTTGAAATAATAAAGTATAAAAATGACAATGTTAGAGTCACAGGTCTACATTCTGTCTCAGATGTTATTTCTATTGTCAGTTAAGATAATATGGAGGGATATCAATGCAGAGAGACCTCTTCTTGGTCATGTGGTTCAACAATTGGCCATCTAGCTCAACAATTCTGTAACAAACTTTAACAGGAAAAATGTGGAGTAATAGTTAAACTGTCCCCACTCCTTTGCTGACACTCACAGCTTGATGGTCATGCTGAATGAAAGGTCCTGGTTGTTGTAGTTCAAAGAAATAATTTCCCCTAAATTCTGAAGACAATAACACACAGCTGGCATGTAGCTTCTAGTCTGATGATAGCAATCTTTTTCTATTTCCTGTCAGACATTAATGGGTTTGTCGATATTAAACATTTAAGAAATGCACATTTGAAATGCCTTAGATGAACCTGGCATACATTTTTTTAATCTCTCTCTGTTCAAATGAGACTATCACTGAGTCTAATAACTATAGTCATCTTTGCCCTCTCTAGACCCCTCTAATGCTATTCTATCATTTTGAAATTCTTCAAGCTACTTAAAAGGCCATTAGGCTGGTATCTGCAGGAAGAATCTACAAATACATGGGATACATAGAGTCTGATAAAAACAATGCAGACTTCTGTTCAGATAGATCAATCACTATAACCTCCTCCAGGGAGTTGGTCCTACAGCTCTTCAACACCACTCCTTTTTCAAGTATTTTCTTTTACAGCTACGGTTTTCTGCTTCTCCCAAACAGCTCTAAGGAAATGGAAAAGACCAGTTGATCTCTGTTCTGCACTTATAAATAAATGCCTTTTGTTGACATTGCCATCTTTTTCATTCCCGGCAAAGACACACTTATTTTTCTGGACATCTGAACATTAGTTATGGCCTGTCGGCTATGCACTGATTCTGTGTTGTTCATTATAGACTGAGTGCTGGGGTGAGAGAGTGGTTTCTATGTTGTGAGTGGAGATTTTTGTTTTGAATCATTTTTAGATTTTTGTTCTTGCCTGTATTTTTATTTATTTGGTCGGCTATGGTTTACTTTGATTGTATTAATTAAGACCTTCATGTTGCTGTTGTGTTCTTTGAAACTCCTTTTTCATTGGGACATAATGTACAGATTTAATTAAAATATTAACAATAACAACAATTAAGATCTCCCTTAGAGGGTATTATTAAACAATATACCAGTTTTGCATCAAAACATTATCACGTGAAAAGCTTTGTTATAGAGTTTCACCAGCTCCATTCCATTCTCTTCACCATCTGGACTCAGTTTGCCCTCACAGGTTTCAGTCAGTATGTTATTACCACTGACCATGCTCAGTTCCCAGTTACTGTTGTTTTTTAGTAAGTGCAAGAGTGTGGAGAGGAATTGGGGGTTTCCTAAGGATTTCCTTAGGATTTGTTTATACTTCCACGTAACTTAGATTTTCCCATGCCTTAGTGTTTCCCAGACCAGCTGCCATAGTGACTGAATGGCCTGCAAAAATAAAGTGATTTACTCTTGCTGGGATACAGTCACTTATAGGATGCACTTAGGAATTATAGCATGAAAAATGCCAGTGATGCTGCCGGGTGACTGCATCCAGGCTGCCTCCACGCTCCCAGCCACACAGCCAGCTGATCTGCAAACACAGAAGCTTCCTGTGTTTGCAAATCAGCCAGCTGAGCACGACTGGGAGCCAGGATGCAGTCGCCCAGCAGCATCGGTGGCATTTTTCATGTGATAATTCCCAAGTGCATCCCGTAAGTGACTGCATCCCATCAGGGCTAGGTTGCATTTTTTTTTTTTTATTTTTATTTTTTGGCCGTGCAATTATCTCCTTAGTTCAGGGCTGACAACACAAAAGTGTTTGCTACCACAATTAAAGGAGTAAACTAGATTAGAGTGTGCAAGCAGATTGAATGCAAGCTAGTTTACATAGCACACATAGCTCTGACCTTCTCTAAAGTTCCTCACGCCCCATATCTACTGCAAGAGCCATCTGTCTCACTCTGAATAATGGTTGTGCCAGCCCTGTTTATTCAGTGTGTTGCCCAGGTGTTCAATATTGAACATCAGTTTCAAAGTTACTGTCCTTCTTTCCCTTCTTACAGTTTTTGGCTTTAAACTGGACATATAGTTCTTCCTTTGTTCAGGAAGCTGGATCCGATGAGGTGAATGCTGTCCTGGTCTTGGGCAAGGAGAAACATGTCTCCTTCTGTTGAATCCTATGGTAAATTTCAAACCTACAGTAGCCACTTAGATCAGTACCAGGACATCTCCTCAGCAGAGGCTGGTGGGGGTACTTTTCTTCAAACATGTGGTGCACAGTTCAAAAAAATAATTTTTGGACTACCATGGATTTTGGATTTTGTTGTCCAGAAAAAGTAACTTTTCCAAGGTCTGATGTGGTCAAGGCAACTGAATGAATCCAGCTATGCAGCACTATGCTAGAGCTTAAATTGTTCTACTGATGTGTTCCATATAATTACATTTTGTGGCATTTAATGTGCTTTGTTTCCCATCTGAGCCTTCAAAATGCAGTAAGGAAAAAGATCCAAATGATAGGAATCGTAATGCACATTTTCACTTCACTTATTTCAGAGCACAAGAATGAATGATCTAATTAAGAAGTCTTCTCCCGCACTACTTTAAACCAAGAGAAAATGCCATAGAAAATAAATAACTCATGGATATCTCCCCAGTAAATAATTTCATCATAATTTCCCCATTCCTGAATAGAAATCTGATTATCAGTGAGGGAATCAGGAAATGCCACTGGTATTTACAGCAAACATTTGTAGATCTCATTTTAATGTAATTTTAATCCTATACTTAATGTGAATGCAGACTAAAGTGCTTGACAGAGCTCTTTTAATGCATCAAAGTTAAGTCCATCCAGTCCATAGCACAGAGGAAAACACAGTTAGGCTGTAGGTCTGTGGACCTAGGAAGCCTTGTAACAGACTTGACGTTTTTACAACAACAACAACAATAATAATAATAATAATAATAATAATATCTATCTTTTTAATATAAAGACAAACCTCTACTTACAGGACAGAGATTTGGCCTAAGATTCCCTCCTCAGGCCCCTTACAGCTTTGTCTGATATATGTGGTGTAACAGCCCTCCCATGTCTCTGACCAAACCTCAGAGAGCAAAAAGATCAATCCCAGCCCTGTTTGTTTCTTTTCAACTGCTACTGAGGAATGAAAAAGGAATGGCAGGAAATAAACAAAGAAGAATTAAAAGGAAAAGAAATCATGGTTTGTTTGCTTGCTTGCTTGTTTGTTTTTTTTTAAAAAAAATCTCTTCTGGTCCTCCTTCCCTTTTGATTTCCCAGCCAAAGTGGAAGAGGGCTTTGGATTTTCCAAAAGCTCTGACTTTGAACCTTTCTGTCCCAAATGATAGGTTTATTCTGTCAACATACTCGTTGCATAGTGTAAGTATTTACAGACAGGTATTCAAGAATTCTTGAGAAACTGCTCACAGTAATTGATCTTGTGGATTTGCAACATCCAAGATTTTGAACTGAATCATGTTTTTTTACTGCATTCATAGCATACTGAGCAAATGATCAAAAAAAATTAAGAACTAGTTGAAATTTATGAAATGAAGCAAGAATATCTTAGAAAGCAGAGATCCCGCTCAACATGCAAAGGCAACAAATGCATGAAAACAGACTATCATGAGCTCATCCTGAAGTGGACCAAAAATCATGAATCAGAAATCACAGTAGAGACTGGGAAAGTTGTTGAGTTTTGCACTACAACTCCCAGAATCTCCCAGCCAGCATGGGCACTGAGATCGTAGAATCTGCAATCCAAATAAAATCATCTCTTGGAGGCCTCTCAGTTGTAGGGTTACCACACATCAACCAGATATTCCTGTACTACCTCTTTAGTAGGAAGGTGTTAGTACACTATATAAAATAATAAAAATAATAAAATTTTATTTATATACTGCCCTTCCTAGAATCAGGGCAGTGCACAACATAAATAACATATACATGGTTAAAAACATTCCAATAAAAACAAAAACAATATAAAAACATAGCTATATAAAAATATGCCAGGCCAGCTTGCAATGCGGGGAGAGGAGGGGGGGAAGGGGAGGATCACAATGGGGGGGAGGGTAATCAGGGGTATGCTTGTCCAAATAAGTATGTTTTTAACCCCTTTTTGAACAAGGTAAGGGAGGCAGCCAGGCGGAGCTCAATGGGCAACGAGTTCCAAAGGCTGGGGGCCGAGATGGAAAACGCCCTCTTCATGGTGGTTGATAATTTAGCCTTTGGAACTCTAAGTAGCTGTTGCCTGGAAGATCTAAGTGTGTGGGGTGGATTATGTGGGGAGAGGTGGTCCTTCAGGTACCCTGGGCCCAAGCCATTTAGGGCTTTATAGGTAATAACCAGCACTTTGTACTGAGCCCGGAAGCGGATAGGCAGTCAGTGAAGATCTTTCAATATCGGGGTTATATGGGAGGCCCTGGGAGCACCAGTGACCACCCGTGCTGCCATATTCTGCACTAATTGCAGCTTCCGAGTGTGATACAAAGGCTGCCCCATGTAGAGCGCATTGCAGAAATCTAATCGAGAGGTTACCAGAGCGTGTACTATAGTTTCAAGGTCCCTCCGGTCCAGGTAGGGACGCAGCTGGCGTATCAGCCGAAGCTGAAAGCAGGTGCTCCTGACCGTCGCATCCACCTGAGAAGTAAGGTGGAGCGACGAATCAAGAAGTACCCCCAGACTGCGTACAGTGTCCTTAACGGGAAGCGTGAGCCCGCTCAGGACCGGTGGAACCACCTCCATCCCTGGGCCGGGAGAACCTATCACCAGTACTTCCATTTTCTCTGGATTCAGGCTGAGTCTGTTTTCCCCCGATTCCAGTCCATTACCGAGAAAACTATTTGGGTGTTATCAGCGTACTGATAACCCTGCGCCCCATGTCTCCGGATGATCTCTCCCAGCGGTTTCGTGTAAATGTTAAAGAGCATGGGGGACAGAATGGCTCCTTGAGGGACCCCAGAGCTGAGGGCCCTCTTATCGGAGCACACGTCCCCCAGCTGCACCATCTGGAACCTCCCAGAGAGGTAGGACCTGAACCACTGGAGTGCAGTGCCCCGGATTCCCACCTCTGCCAGGCGTTCCAGAAGGATACCATGGTCGATGGTATCGAAAGCCACTGAGATGTCCAAGAGCACCAGCAGGGACACGCTACCCCTGTCGATGCCCAGATGGAGATCATCGACCAGGGCGACCATGGCAGTCTCAACCCCGTAGCCTGCCCGAAAACCGGTTTGAAATGGATCTAGATAATCCGTTTCATCCAAGGTTGATTGAAGCTGGATTGCAACCGCCCTCTCGATCACCTTCCCCAAAAATGGCAGTAGCGAGACTGGCCGATAATTATTATATACCAGGGGGTCAAGGGAGGGCTTTTTCAGTATTGGTTTTATTATGGCCAATTTAAGATGATCAGGAAACTGTCCCTCCCTCAACGATGTATTAATAATCCGGTGTAACAGTGAAGTTACAACTGGTCCCCCCTGTGCCACTAGCCATGAGGGACAGGGATCGAGGGAGCAGGTTGTTTTCCTAACACTTCTAAGGATCTTGTCCACATCCTCGGTACTGACAGACTCAAACTGATCCAGTACAACTGAGTCCACGGAAGCTCTGGACGCCTCTACTCTGGATTCTGCTTTAAGACTGGCGTCCAGACCTTCCTTTATCCAAGAGATTTTATTCGTGAAGAAGTTGTTAAATTGGTGACAGCAGGCCTTAGTAGGTTCAAGGATCTGGTTCGGGGCAGGAGGGAGCTGGGTTAGCTCCCTCACTACCCTGAACAACTCTGCTGGACGCGACTCCGCGGACGCGATACGAGCAGCATAGAATGAATTCTTAGCTGCTCGTATCGCCTCTCCATAGTCCTCCAAAAGGTGGTCTAGGAGAGCCTTGTCGGATAAACGCTGGTGTTTCTGCCAGACGCGCTCAAACTGTCGCAGGTCCCGCTTCCTGGCCCGGAGATCTTCCGTATACCAGGGCTTCCTTTTGGAAGCAGGCCTGAGAGGGCGCTTGGGAGCGATGCTGTCTATAGCCCTAGAGAGATCTGTATCCCAGGTGTTAACTAGGGCATCAACAGTGTCGCCGTCACTTCCAACCATATGTCCCTCTAGGGCTTCTTGGAACCTATCAGGTTCCATCAGCCTTCGAGAGTGAACCATTCTAATAGGTCCGCCACCCTCAGGGGGGATCTGGGTTGATGCCTTGATGCTTGCCTCCACCAGGAAATGATCTGTCCATGACAGGGCGGAAATGTTAGTGATTTCCGCCCACGGAGTTTCCATGTCCGTACAGAAAACCAAATCAAGTGTATTCCCCGCAAAATGCGTTGGACCCGTGACAAGCTGAGTCAGGCCCATGGCTGTCATGGTCTCCATGAATTCCCGAGCTGCACCAGATGGAAGATTGTTGGCCGCGCAGGGGATGTTGAAGTCGCCCAGGACTAAAAGCCTGGGAGACTCCAACACCAGCTCCGAGACCAACTGTGTCAGCTCGTTAAGGGAGTCTGTTAGCGCACGGGGTGGCCGGTAGACCAACAGAATCCCTAGACTGTCTCTAGCCTTCAGGGTCAGATAAAAACACTTGATATAGGAAGTCTGACAAACATGGTTCCTGGTTAGAGACAAGGTATTTTTATGCACCAAGGCAACGCCCCCCCCGCCCACCTAACCTGTTCTGGTCCTTCACTGAGTACCCGGGAGGGAGGACCTGAGCCCACACAGCATCCCCTTCAGGCCCAAGCCAGGTCTCGGTAATGCACGCCAGGTCACAGTTATTATCCTCTCTGAGATCGTGTAGAATGTGGGACTTGTTCTTAATAGACCTGGCGTTGCACAGGAGCAGAGACAGGGTTTGTGGTACGGCTGGAGTGACCCTCAGGTCCCTTTGGTTAGGAGAAGGGCTGGAAGAAGAGATAGGTAGTAAGTATCGATCTCATCTTCCCTTGGAACACTGGCCCATACTCCTACTGCCATACCTCCCCCTGCCCCACACTACTTGAATAGGAGCCCCATTCGTGTCAAGGGAGTTGTTCTCTGCCATCCCCTCCAACCCTCCACACACATCCATAATTCTCCCCTCTGAGGCTGAACAAGCCAAGTAAAATGCAAGGTGCGGTTAGCACTAACATCCCCGCACCCCAACAACGTCCTCTCTCGGCCGATGATACTGGTAAAGGGTATATTCCCAAGCATGCCTTAGTCCTGTCCGCTGCTTGCCTTGGTGTGGAGCCGGGGTGTGGTGATGGCTATAACTCTCTGCTCGGCGTGGAGTCAGGTGGGGGTGGAGTCCCCAGGGGTTTGGCCGTGGAGGCCTCTCCCCACTCTCTGCTGGTGCCGCTGGTGTTTCTGAGCCGGCTGTTGTTCCTCTCTGCTCGGCGTGGAGTCGGGTGGGGGGTGGAGTCCCCAGGGGTTTGGCCGTGGAGGCCTCTCCCCACTCTCTGCCAGTGCCGCTGGTGTTTCTGGGCCAGCTTTTTTCCCTCTCTGCTCGGCATGGAGTCAGGTGGGGGTGGAGTCCCCAGGGGTTTGGCCGTGGAGGCCTCTCCCCACTCTCTGCCAGTGCCACTGGTGTTTCTGGGCTGGCTGTTGTCCCTCTCTGCTCGGCGTGGAGTCAGGTGGGGGGTGGAGTCCCCAGGGGTTTGGCCGTGGAGGCCTCTCCCCACTCTCTGCCGGTGCCACTGGTGTTTCTGGGCCAGCTGTTGTCCCTCTCTGCTCGGCGTGGAGTCAGGTGGGGGGTGGAGTCCCCAGGGGTTTGGCCGTGGAGGCGTCTCCCCACTCTCTGCCGGGGAAAAAAACTATTTAAAAAAATTTAGATAAAAGAAAAAACAGTAAGAATAGTGCAGAAACAATCACTTTCAGAACATAGTTTATTTGAAGAGTTATAATAAATATGCTTGTGGAACAAAGATCATTGCAATGGAGATACATCAGTTCTTTAGTCCACTTGAAAATGTAAAGAAAAGGGGGAAAGTCAAGACAACTTAATAATATAATTTATTTCTCCTTTCATATCCTTTCATAAACCAGAGTTTGTTTTGTTATTTATCCTGAAACATAGCCTTTCATAAATCAGAGTGTGTTTTGGGGATCATAGTCTTTACCATTTACAAATTAAATAACAAATAACAAAAGGTTGTCCACGCCTTAGTTATTTTCTTCTGTGCTTTTTGTATGTGTTAATTTCTACATGAGAGCTAAATTCCAAGGCCTATTTTTCTGATTGATCACTTTCTTTCTTTCTTTCTTTCTTTCTTTCTTTCTTTCTGTTCATTTTGCAGTCTTTATTCCAGATTGATTTCAAGTGTTTCTAGAATTTTCTGAAGTGTTTCAAGTGTTTCTAGAATTTTCTTTAGGATTTCACAAAGAAACTGTTCCAGTGATATGGATTCAAGTCTTGAGAGACTAACAAAAACATGAAGTATTTTAAAAATTATATAAGTGAATGAAACCTTGGGACAAAAACATCACCTGGACAATTGGGTAACACAAAATTTGTTGGCTTTTCAGGGAGAAACTTTAATGCTGACATTCAACAAGTCAATACATTTACTTTAAAATATATTTAATGAAGTTGCCCCATTTTATTTGTGAATTTTCAACTTAATTGATAACTTATGTTTTTTTGTTTTTTTAAAAAAAGTTTGGTTCCTATAATTACAGATCAGAGTGTGTTTTGGGGATCATAATCTTTACCATTTACAAATTAAATAACAAATAACAAAAAGTTTGTCCACACCTTAGTTATTTTCTTTTATGCTTTTAGTATGTGTTAATTTCTACATGAGATCTAAATTTCAAGGCCTATTTTTTCTGATCAGTCTATTTATTTATTTATTTATTTATTTATTTATTTATGTTCATTTTGCAGTCTTTATTCCAGTTGGATTTCAAGTGTTTCTACAATTTTCTGAAATCTTCAGGATTTCATAAAGAAATTGTTCCAGTGATATGGATTCAAATCTTGAGGGACTAACAAATACATGAAATATTATACAAAAATATAAGTGAATGAAACCTTAGAGTAAAAACAACACCCGGACAATTGGGTAACACAAAATTTGTTGGCTTTTTAGCACTGTGGCTCATTTACATAATAACAATTAGGGAGAAACTTTAATGCTGAAATTCAACAAGCTAATACATTTACTTTAAATATTTTTAATGAAGTTGCCCCAATTTGTTTGTGAATTTTCAACTTAATAACTTGTTGTTTTTTAAAGGTTTGGTTCCTATAATTACAGATAAATAGCAGTTTGGGCAGTATCACACTGAATCTCCTATTTGGAGTGTGTGGGACTCAGCTATTTCTTCTCAACATAAATGTGCAGTCTATTACTATATGTAGATATCAGCAAAATCTGTTAAATGATGTTGCAGCCTGCAAGGACAAGAGAATACCCTTGATGCTAATATTCTCTCTGTCTTTCACATGACAAGAAATAGAGAGATTTGGGTAAAAATGAATTTAGGCTTAGATTAAGAAAGCAATTATATGTGTTGATGGTCCCCCAGAGTATACACAGGTATAAACAGATCTATCCACCACATGAATTATTCTGTCAGACTGGATGTCAGAAAATGAAATGAGCAATCAAGTTATTTGGTCTTGTTAGGCATTCCATATCAACCAGAAGATTTTCAGGCATGTCTACGTGAAAAGGAAATAGGTAGAATGTGAAGTCGTAAGAAATATAAAAACTTATCATATTCTCTCTAATATATGTTCCACAGTTAGATTACCAATCACCTGGGCTATTTTTCTTGTTAGTTGCATCTTTCTTAAGAAATTGAAGATTTTAAAAGCTTGCTCATTTTGTGATATTTTGGTTAGCCTAATAAAGTTATTGCACTAATATGGATGCCATAGTTTCTTATATGAACAAGTGTGGTATGACAGATCAGTGGTCATTACTACAATTCACTTCTTTAACCATCCAATAAAGGGATATTTTGAAAGAAGGGTGTAGAATTGTTAACAGGTAGAAACAAGGCTCACTACATTCAAGCTGGGTCTGTCATTTTCTTGGCAGGCAAGGAGAACAGTCATGACTGTGTTCCTGCCAGTAAATCGGGATGAAGGCATGATAGAGCCTAAGGAGTACTTCTCAAGAGATTTGATTTAACATTTTCCTGAAGGTACAGGGCACGATGCCACAAGCCATATTCACCCCCTGCCCAAGGCAAAGTCCCCAAATACAGGCAGTGAGGGAACTTTGTGTCCCCAAATACAGGCAGTGAGGGAACTTTGTGTCCTTAGCTTTTCTTCATTTGAGTTCTCTCATCAGAAAGCTGATCTAGATACTATTCACACAGCAGTGAATGCAACACATAGGTGGAGGTTAACTCTCCCACAACCCTTTAGTGCAAGTATAAGGAACATTATAAGAACAAGAAGAAAGTTCAGGAAGAAAGTGCAGAATTGCTGTGCATATCCTAAATTTTTCCTTGGATTAAAATGTGCCTATATATTGGAGCTACACTTGGTATCGCAGACCATTGTGAATCCATGCTGTGCAAGGGTAGTAACATTTTGAGAGAGGCCAGCAGGATCCTAGTGTAATAAACAATGAAACTGCAAGCAAAATGGATTAAATTCACAAGTAACAGAAAATAGATAAAACCATGCTTTTATTGGGCCAGGTTGTGTAAGCTTTCAAGCTTCAGAGATGAAATGAATTTCCTCTTCAAACACTGATTGGCATTTAAAGAGAACTTAGAGGCTGGATGTGCACTTTGTGAATTTGTAACATTTTCAGGATTAGAATCTTTGTTTAAATATTCATTTTATCTTTAAACTACACCTACGGCAGACCAAGCCCTGTGGGAGAGATTTAGCATACATAGTGCACCAAGATTTGTAAATATCTTTCAGACTCACCCAGCAAATGCCCTTGGGGAGGTCAGTTCTGCCAAGAAGGATCTCAGAAACAAACTTCCCCTAACATTGAACTTTGCTTTATTTTCCTCACTTAACAACAGTTTCCATGATATATGTGTATGCGTGTGTGTATTTGTGAATTGTAGGGTGCAAGTGGTTGCAGCTCAGCAATTGAAAGCAGCTGTAACCAGTGGAATCCCCACCCCCTTCCCTAACAATGACACATTTGCATTGACATATCATCTTCTGACTCCTCAAAATATATTTAAACACAGAGTTGAAGAGATTTTAATTGTTACTTTAGTTTTGTTGTGTTCATTCAGAGGGAGGCATGACCAGAAACAGCTGTTCATTGATATAGTCAGCCCATCTGCTGTGGGTTTTTAAACAAAACTACAATGGAATTACTTTGATTTTCAGGTGGCTATAACTTGAAGATACTATAGAGTTTTAGTTGAGCCAATAAGCCCTTATCAAATTCTTTTGGCTCTTCACTTGCAATGAGTTACAAAGCATATGGATAGAAAATATGTTTTGTAATACTGTCCTGAGACAATTTCCATGTGGGAGGGAGAAAGCATACTCCTCTTCCATGTATTAAAGGATGAATAAGGTTTTATTTTCCCATGGTGTATTAGGGGAAAAAATCACCAAGAAGCTTTGGAGCTTTGAAATAACAAAATGCATTCTTCCTTGTGAGGCTGCACTCCCAGTGCCCACTTACGAAAGAGTAAGTCCAACTGAACTTAGTGGGATTTAATGCTGAGTAAATATATACAGGGTTGCACAGTCAGATAACAAAAGCCACTTTAATTCTCTTCATATATTTCCGAGAGGGAGGTAAACCACACCTAGAGATCCCTGGGGTGAGTAAGTATTCTGTTGATCCTATTCAAGCTTTCTTTCTTTTTATTGTGTTCATTTGCATTACTTTTCATTTGTACTAGAGAAAAATGCTAAACAAATAACCATTATGAAAATGCTAAAATGATAACACCAAAAATAAAATAAAAATGAGGGAAATTTTAGCAGCATGGACATTGTGTGAAAATGAGATTAAATATATTACCTGTTTATGTTCAAACAGATGCCAAAAGAATAGTAGGGTACAAAATGATAGATTATCATATTCAGTACAAATAAGTTTGTACTTCAAAGGGTCTGAGTTTCTTTGATGTCAATTATGGCTCAGCTGTAGGAGCTGGTGGATATTTTCACAAATGCCTTTGAGTGGTTCCACTTATTCCCGGCACAGAGGTTTAGCAGATTTTTACGTGTAGTTTGCATTTTGCCTCCTGATGTTAGAGAGCACCACTCATCTCACTCTCGTCCCTCCTCTTATTCAAGAAGTATATGAGGCCCTATCTGGTATGGTACAGAAGTTTGACATTAGGTGCCATAAACATTTAGACACTGAATTTAAGCAGCTAAGAAATTATTTTAATTCCCATGTAGAACTGAGGATACACGTCTATGCATATATAGGAGTGTATATACTTACTTGTTTGAGATTAAGTCCTACAGTGGGGCTTCTGAATGAACAACAGTAAGGTCAGGCTGCTGGGGTTTTAATTGGCATTTTGGTGGTTATATTGAATTTCAACTTTAGAGTTAGCTAGCAAATGAATTAAATCTATGGATAATAGGCTATGTTCCTTTGCTTCAAAGTAAAAAAGGTCAGTAGGATAATTTTGGGTGGAATGAGGTGGTGGAGAAAATCCCTTCCATTATTCACTCAGTATATTGAACTGGACACAGCTGGGCGATAAATGAGTTCTTTCAACAGGCTTGCTGTGAATTACTTTTAATTGTAGAGTTCTGAGAACAGCATTCTGCTATTTTAAATTATTTCCAACAAATCTTGGGGTATTCATAGTTTTAATTGGTTCCATTTCTCTCCTCTTATTACATATATTAAAAATTAGTTCAATAGGTCAGTTCAAATTTGCCTTTCAGGCCAATGTCTTCCTGTCTGAAATGCAGGTTATTAGATAATAGGATTGGTGTATCCACGCTGTTCAATTATAGCACTTTGATGCTACTTTAATGGCATCATCCTGGGAATTTGTAGTTTGATAAAGTGCCTAGAATTCTCTGTTCCCCTGAAATATGGCATTAGAGCTCCCTACCAAATAAGTACCTTAAAAACTATGTATCCCAGGACTCCATAGAATGGAATTCTGGTAGTTAAAATGATGTCAATATAATACATGTAACTGTTCACTTGGAATTGAACCTATACTAGAACTGCTCAGATATCTTTGCTTTATTTTTTGTCAAAAACAAGACCATCATGTATATTACAGATCTATCTACACCAGTCTGAAGAGAAAAAACTCTTTAACTTTCCAGAGTATTGTCAGAGGAAGATGGTGCATGAGCACCATATTCTTGAAAACGTGGCTCCTAAACCAAGTCTTTGTTAGTCTGTTTGGTAATCTAGCCTTGGTCACAATGGTCTCACTCAGTCTGAAAGAAAAAGAAAAAAGCAAGCAACAATTCTACAGTATTTTCATGTGTCACCTACATGGAACTTAACAGTAGTCCTCAGCCCATAGTTTGAGGCTTTGGTGTGGCTAGAGTGGTAAGTCTACTGGGAGATATGTGACCCTTTTACTTGACATCTGTGAGTCATGATTTTTACATGGTGAGATAGGGTTTTCTGGTCTGTGAAATACAGCCAGCTCTTAATATTCCCCCCCCCCCCCCAATAGCAAATAACATGGGAGCTCAAGTCCTGTTCTCCTCAATGTATGAAGCATGCATGACTGCGCTAGTGCAGCCACATGCATGCTCTGCCATTGGGGAGAATGGATGCTACAATTTTCAGATGGCAAGCCCACAGTCGGAAACAGCTTAGTGTATTTCTGACCTGAGCCCTATAGAGCTCTTAGAATCATAGAGCTGGAAGAGACCACAAGGGCCATTCAGTCTAATGCTCTGCCATTATCCCAACAGATAGCCATTCAGCCTCTGTTTAAAAACCTTCAAAGAAGGAGACTCCACTACACTCCAAGGTAGCATATTCCACTGACAAATACATCTTACCATCTTCCTAACATTGAGGTGGAATCTCTTTTCCTGTAGTTTGAATTCATTGATCCATGTCCTAGTCTCTGGAGCAGCAGAAAACAAGCTTGTTCCATTCTCACTATGACATCTCATCAAAATATTAAAACATGGCTATCATGTCACTTTTAACTTTCACTTCCCCTGGCTAAACACACCTAGCTGCCTGAGCCACTCCTCATAGGGCATGGTTTCCAGACTTTTCTCCCTTTTGGTCACCCTCCTCTGGACACGCTCCAGCTTGTCATCATCCTTTTTTAATTATGGTATCCAGAATTGGACACAGTATTCCAGGTGAGGTCTGACCAAAGTAGAATAAAGTGCTACTATTATTTCCCTCCATCTAGACACTACATTCTTATTGATGAAGCCTGGAATCATATTTAATCTTATAGAGGCATACACAATATTCAAGACAAAATACCTTCTGGTCACCTTGCCATATGATCTGAAAGTTGTAAAATTTAGGACTATTTAATTGTAAAGGACAAATTGAACCAAGTCTGTTTGAAAGTAATCAAGAAAGCATCCAGGTAGCATTCAGTTAATAACCAAGTGTTTGTTGGGGGATGCCTCATGAAAGTAGCAGCAAATGTGGTTCAGAATGAAATTACAAAGATCACGCAATTTAGCCAGATGCTGGAGGATGCTTTCCTGGAGAAGTTTTGCAGTTCTTCAGAAAGGGATTTTCAAATGCATTTTGGCTGCTTTCTGATAAAGGCATCCCCAAATGAAAAATGAGCTGTATAAATATTTAAAGAGCAATAATATGAAGGGAGGAAAGTGCATCATTATTACCAGGGGAAAGTAAAAGAATCAGAACTGCCTTGCTGGGAAGTGAGGGAAATCTCACTGGCTTTGTGGAATGATCAGATCTTAAATCTGGCACTTGCACCCTGTTCAGGGCTAAGAGGTGTTACAGACATTAAAAGAAGACTTGAGAGGACTGTGATGTTGATCTATGCCAGACTGAGATCTATGTCTCAAAATTTAATGTAATATGGATTTCCATCTGAGAAGTAGGTTGAAACTTCCAGCCTTCTGTAAAAGAAAGTGAAACCTGGTCCCATTATTAATAACCCCTACAGAACACATAAAGTATACCTTTAGGAAAACCATCTGTCTTGATTTTATGGTCTCAGGACAAATAAACAATATTTAATTATGAAAATAGTTTTCTATGTGAGGCCCCCATGTCCTGGTGTTGATAAGTAGTACGTTGTAGTGTAGGGATTCCTGCCATCATAATACTGTATTCCAATTCAGAATATGGAAAAAAAAATTCTTCAAACTACAGCTCTCAGTTTTTCCAGATGGAAGCCCTGGGAATTGTAGTCTAAAGCAACTTTCCACAGTTTTATCCCCTGAAAGGCAGAAATTATCGTATGAACCACTTACACCAGAAGGATATTGATGTGGACACCATCCCCTTGGAAAGCATACATTCCTCCTTCATAAATATCTTATAAAAAATTACAACTTGTCTGTACATATATATTTTCATTTTAAGGGGCCATACTGTTAAATATTTTCTATCTATTGTTTACATTTTGTTTTATCACAATAATTTACCAATTATCAATAATATTTTATGTTCTATTCCATTTCATGCTTATTTATTTATTTTTCACCTCCATAATTTGCAAGACTAATATTTCTACTAGTTATTTCAGAATATTTCTAACTATGATTACATAGTTTTCTGTGTACTCCATTTTTCTTTACAGATTCAGTTACTGTTAACGGGAGGGTTGAAACTAAGACCATAACTAGATTATTTGTAGTCATGTTCTCTCAGTGGAGATTATCACACATGCCTTTTAAACTACAATTGAAGTCAGAAAATAGCATCTTTGGCTGTACTTGTTGCATAAAAGCACCTCTGACCCATAGCTGCTGTGTCTCCAAAGCATGAGTAGGGCATCGTATTTTCATTGATGGGGGACATACATCAATAAGTTCCCAGTTGTGCTGCTGTGGCATTAGTCCTCCAATGTGATAAATTCCTCCTGTGGCAATTCTAGCATTGGGAGGTCACATGGTGTCAATCTCCTTCTCTCCCCTCCTCTCCCTCACTATTCATGAACAGTTTTCATATCTTTCTTTCACTTTTTTTTTCCTTTCTTTCATTTGTGTTTTTTTTTTTTTACTAAATCCCATTGCTATAGTTGGTAAATTGTGTTAAATAAAAATAAATGAATGGAACGCTGGATAGGGCATAACGCAGTGGGTAGAGTTAAGCATGGGAACAGAAGAGTAGAAAAGCAGAAGTGGCCATTGATGCTAGAAACAGCATCAACTTTTGGAGGTGTGTGTGATAAGGAAAGCTCCCAAACCAGTATGTATCAATTTACTTACAATATGATTGTGATGAATGGGACTCATATAACATTGTCCAATGTGATTTGATTTTTATAAAAATTGCTGTATTTCTTATGTGGATCAGGGCCATGGCAGAGTAGGAGTGCAAGAATAACACTTCTCCTCAATAACAAAGTCATGATCCAAACTGAGCCCCCTCCATGCTAGGTTTTTAGAAGCAGGACATGATGTCAGGAATCTAATTATGGTTTTCTCACATCATGTTTACTTAGTCTGTAAACTCCTATGGTAAGAATTTAGGACAGTGCAAGAGAAATGAAAAGCAGAAATTACCATATCCTATTCCCATGGTCTATTGCCATTAAAGAAAATACCCTCAAGTTGGTCCATCAATGGTACCTTACCCCAGTTAAACTAGCTCATATGTCTACCAGTGCTAATCCAAAATGTTGGAGGGGGTGTGAAGGTAGGGGAACTTTTGTACACATGTGGCTGGATTGTCCCTTGGTGCATAAATACTGGATAGAAATTTTACAACTGGTCTCCAAGATCACTAAACAAAGTATACTATTATCACCACTCCTTCTCCTGTTCTCCATTTTTATGGATGAAAATAAAGCCCTGCAGCATAAAGAACTCATCAGTTTCCTTTTGGCTGTGGCCAGGCTTGAGATAGCCAAGAAGTGGAAAACTGGAAAGTTGAATATTGCAGGATGGTGGACTGGACTCTGGGAGTTGTGGTCAATGGAGAAAATTTTAGATAATAACAATAGAGCAAGAGGTTTACACTCTGGATTGAATTTTCATAAGATTTGGCACCCACTTATTGAATATATCCAACAGGATTTAGACACCCTCAAATATCAGCTAAATTTTTATGGAAAGATGTCTTTCAAGATCCCTGAATACACCTCTTGTTTATAATCTTCAGGACATTAGCTGGGTTAATGTCTTTTAATTATTGTTGTTTTGGTATACCACTTGTTTTCTGTTGTTCTGTTTTAGAATGCATTAATAAACTATTTTTTAAAAATCCTATTTCCATGGCACAGCAGAGGCTGCAGTGGCAAGACCCAGGCACCAGGCATTCATTTTTCCTGCTCCAGCTATACCGATTCTGCTCCTTCAAAAGGCAGAAGCGGCAGCTAGCATGTTCCCATCAGGAAGCAGGTAAATTGTGCACCTGGTGCTTTGGGCTTGCCACCACCTCCAGTCAATTCCAAGAAGGAGTAAGGGAGTGAGAAGTGGCAAGCACCTGGAGCAAGGGCTTGCCACTACCACCTCCCCTTCCCTTGAAACTTCACTCTGTTCCAAGCAAGAGGTTTTTGGATGGAGGTTTTTGGATTCTTTGGCAAAGGAGATACAGTATTGGCAAGCATCGTCCCAGGATTGACTTCCATCAGCCAGAGGGAGAAGCAACAGTGCCAAGCCCTAAGCACCAGTCACTTGCTGCTTCTGACTCCCCTACTAACCCATTCCTGGGATTGCCATCCATCTGCAAAAGGGGGGAAGCAGTTGCAGCAAGCTTTGAGCACCAGGCACATTTGTCCTGCTTCCTGCTGGGAGAATGCCAGCTGCCACTTCTGCACCTTGAAGGAAAGAGCAGAATCACTGCAGCTGAAGCAGGAGGAATGTGTGCCTGGTCCTGGGCTTTGAAACAGCCTTGGCTACTACCCTAGGACCAATGGCCTGGCTTCAGTTAATAACAGGTGAATTTTTATAAAAATGTTTCTTCATTTCAGTCCATGGTTGGTTAAATTCATGGATGCTGAACCCATGGATACAAAGGGCCCACTGGTTAACATACAGTTGAAATACATTAAGAGGCTTACAGCACATCCAAAAGGATTGTGGGGTTAGATATGTTAAATACCATCAGGGCCCATCCTTCCTAATTTTATGGCAGTAATAATAGCCTTTGAGTATTCCTCCAGAGTTGTGACCACACAGCACTTGGGAAGGGCTACCCCTATTCTCCAAGGGTTGAGAGGTTCTACAGATTGTAAAGTCTGAACAGATGGAACTTTGAAAGATAGTAAGGGAAGACATGACAGCTTTAGCTAATAAAGCAAAGTACTGTGAATTCCCTGACAAAGTAGGACACTTGACAGAGGCACATTTCAGAAGCTGGCATGAGAATTTGAGCACCCAGCTAGAAGGAACATTAGTAAAGCAAATCCTCCACCCTTTCTATGTTGTGACAGGTTAATTCAAAATATTGGTCACCCATAGTAATGTGCTCAACCCCAGCATGTCACGCATGATAATATACTAGCCTCACTTTGCTTGACTTGTAGCATCTTTCATACTGAACATGACAATATTTGTTTCTACTTGCTGCCACCTATGAGGACTAGGGGAGGGGGGAAAGACTGCTAAATTAACTAATTGGTGCATTATGTCAAATCAGGCTTTAAAACTCCCAGGTGCCAGCTGGTCTATTTGGCATTATGTTTTCATTTCTTCTTTTTAATCTTTTTAAAAAGCAAATATTCCCTTGAAACCGGTTAAAAAATAAAGGACTTGTTCGATCCCCTCAGAGGGATGGTGCTTTTGTATATAGATTGCTTTTTAAATGAGTGGTTACTCACTAGATAAAAGCCAGAGCTGAATGGTGATTAGAGACAAAACATTGCTTAGCACTTGTTGCTAAGCTACAGGAGAGCAAAGGTGTCCTCCGATAAGGAGAAATTGTTTCAGTCTTTCTGTAGTCTCTTCTTTTTTAAAATAGATTTTTCCCCTCCATCAAGATTTGTATGTTATTCTCATATATATTATCTTCTGATTAATTATTTATTGTTTGCAGTGTTATTTCAGACCACCCAGCACTAGAATTGGGAGGAACATGAAAAGAGACAAGGGAAGCTATGCAGGAAATTATCACAATGTAACCTTGTTTGGATGTTCTTTGCTTGCTTCGACAATAAATCAAACACTGAAGTGTCTCCTTATCGCTTATTTATGGCCTTATTTAATATGCAGGACAATTTATGCAGGGCAGTTGATGTGGTGGCCTTTATCTGAATAAGGGAGAAACCATTGGCACATATATCAAGTACTGTATATGAGGATCTTCCCTTCATTTTCCTGAAGGATGGGGTAAAGATTTCATAGGTCAAGAACACTACATTCTGATGAAAGACCCATGTTAACTAGGTGTACCTTTGCTAGTTTAAATACTAGTTAAGGACTGTATATCCTTGAATGTCTTCACTTGCTCTTATGAGAGGAGTTGTGCAAGAGGCCTTGAGGATATTGCAGCTCAGATTTCTGAGGTTGATATAGCAGGGCCCCTTCCACAGGATATGGTTCTACTTGAACAATGTTCTCCTCCTATTCCCATAGTAATGAGTCTGGACAATAGAGCCCAATCTCTAGTTTTGGTATGAACTGGCTGGACAACATCCAAAATAATGACAGTGTTCAAACAGTTCAGCACCAAAGCCACTGTATAACCCCCTTAATTTAACTTAATTTAAATTTTACTCAGCTTTTCCACTAAATCTTTCTGGAAGATATAGAGCCTTGTAAACGCCTGGTGGCTGTTTACAATACATCCCACTGTCCCATCTGGCACCACCACTGCTGCCACATGTCTCTCACTCTGAGGTCTGAACAATGTTACCAGCCATTTGATCAATGCTAGATGCCTCAGTTTGACCTCACAGTGAGCAATGCATGGCAATGGTGGGGGTACAGTGGGGTGCACATATGAACAGTTGCCCAGTGTCACAGCAGAGGGTCCCAGTTAAAGGGAGGGGGGGGACTTCAGGGCAACTCCAGAACCAGAATATTCTGGACTGCTCTTGAAGTACTCTGGGACATGTGAACCCAATTTAAATCGTAGAAATCATGCAGTTTGACACCACTTTAAGTGGTATCACTCCATCTGATGGAATCTTGGGATTTGTTGTTTTACAAGATCTTTAGCCTTCTCTGCCAAAGAAAGTTTGGGTCTCAAAAAACTACAAATTCCAGGATTCTGTAGAATGGAGTCATCCCTGTTCAAGTGATGTCAATCTTGGCATAATACCCATCCCCTTTAAATAATAAATAGGCATGGAGGGAGGGCCTTGACCTAGCCTGAAGAACAAGGCCCTCCCTCCATCTATCATTGTCTGGCCTCGAAGGGAGTGTAAAGGCAGGCCCAACACCATCAGGCCTAGCCAGTGTAAGCAGCAAGGCCCTCCCTCCAGTCCATCTGCCATGGTCCAGGCCTCAGAGGAACAGAAGATCCACTGGACTTGGTTCCTTTCCTCACCACCTTTCCTTTCTCCTTCTGTGTCATGTCTTTTTAGACTGTACACCTATGGGTAGGGCATCATCTATTTTGATTGTATGTACAGAGTGGTGTAAATTTGCAGCGCTATATAAATAAATAAATAAATAAATCATCATCATCATACCAGCATTTCATGGGACAGAACCATGGCATTTAAGGTGGATTCGTGGCACTATAAATGTATAGAAAGTCATACCTTTTAGTGAATGTTTTTATTCCAAGAATATGAAATAAAGCATGTGAGGTGGGTTAACATAACCATTATGTGTAATGTGAGATTTATTGTGTTTGTTTACAGGGAAATACTGTTTTTTCCCTTATGTATGAATTACGAAAATGGAAATGAAACCTGATTTTTTTGTTCCCACACCACCACTACCACCAAATTCCTTGGGAACTGGATTCCTAAAATGTGGCTGTTGGCCTAAAACAGAGGTGGGTAAAAATCAGCCCTGATGATGCCATTTGATTGTAAATGGAATGAGCCTGTTGCCCTAGCAATTCAGCAACATTTGGAGGACAATGTGCACTTTCCTGACCAGCATTTCTAAATGCTGAACTGAAGTTTTAACTTACAATAATTTTAGAAATTTGGAGATTGTAGAAAGTTTTTTGGTGGGGGTGTTTGTCAGAGTATTTTTTGTGGGAGAGCAAGCCCTCATTTGGCTCTTACCCAGTAGCTATACCCCTGTTCCAGAGTGATATATGTATTGTTATAAGAATTATGTTTTTTCTTGTTTCCTTTGTTTTGTTGCAAATTATATAAAATGTGACCTTAAGGTTTTTAAAAATTGTTTTTATAGCCCCCCCCCCCCTTCTTCCTAATAAAATGAAGCCCTAAACTACAGTTTGCTTAGCTTGGGCATAACTCTGGCACAGTGCCCAGTGCACATTATCCCTCAAGGCATGTGATCCTCAGCAGGGTCTTCCCCTTCCCTTCCTTGTGAAGATACACTAGAGAAATGCTCTTAAAATAAAGCATTTAAAGTTTTCTTTTGAAGAGCCAGTACGCACTTTATTGTCCTGTTCCTGGGGTGTTTCAGTGATGGAAACTGAAGACAGGATGAGAGACAGAAAAATGGCTTTCCTCCTACATCTCAGCTGCCAGGTGTCTGAAATGAGGGGAGATTCTTTCAATGAACAACAGCATTGTAAACAGAATGTCCCTCTCTCTCTTCTCCCAAGGGGGCAGAGAGAAATCAACAGTGTTTTTGAATCAATAATACAGACAAGAATCACCTTGAGAAGAAAAACAACAAAAACAAGGCTCAAAATAAATAAACCAAGCATCAGTTACTGCTACTTCCAGCCAAGCAATGGAGCGGGCATCTGTTTTATGGTGATATATCATGCCTCCAGTACTGCAAGGTAGGTGAAATTAAGAAAGGCTTTTGCTTATGGCAGTTCCTAGAGCTTCACAGCTGAGAAGAGGTTTTTAAAGCACTGAGAATAGGGGTGGGGGGAAGGATGTGTCAGGCTTATAAAAATATATATGTTTTTCTGGGCATTTTATTGTGCGAAGAATGTGCAGCCTATTTCTGTACAGAAAATTCTGTGTCCATCACAAAACAACACATTTGGGTCAGAATCCTGTTGGGAAGTTACAAATGCATAACCTCGAGTTACACACTCATGACGGTTTTATATTTATGCTCTCTCCATAGCCCCTACTTAGGGACCATGAAAATCCTCCAATCTCCACTTAGGGGCAGCAGCCACTGCAATTGACAGGAGTCTATTCCCCTGTCAATTTGGAAACAGCTTGTTAAGGATCCATCCACTCTACCTCACACAAATGATTTTCAACATGAGGGGAATTGTAACAGGGCCCCTGCTTCTGCCTGTTGTACTGGAGATTGCTCACGAGATGAAGTGGGACTCTCAGCTGCTTCCCAAGCAAGAGGGAGCATTGATCATAGCCACTGCTGCCTGCTAAGTGTCATGTACAGGAACAAATGAGTTCAGTAATCCACAATCTCAATTGCAAAACCAGTAAAAGAAGGCTGGACCCTGAGAATTTAAGACAGATGCATGGTCATCATAAACAAGTACTAATGGGACCACTGATTTATACCTGAAACCTCTTGATTTATCAGATGTGCAAATACTTATGCTGTTTGTTTGCTTGTTTGCTTCTGTTACGTATGATATTCTCTAAACAGCTAACAATAACAACAACAACAACAACAACAACAACAACAGGACAACTTTGACTTGTGGTGATCTATAGGTCTTCAGATCTATAGGCTGATAGTACTTTATTCAGTGTGCATTTAAGTGCATTTACCGGTTTTAAATTTTTGCTTCTTCCTTGAAGAGATTGGGATGAAAATAAGAGTACAATAAGAATGACCAGATCAGTATAATGAAGTGAATATGGCTCTCACATGCCAGTTGCTACCGAGGGTCTCAAACAATGTTATCCTCTCTGCTGCTTTGGAAGGTAAAAGCACCAAGAAAGTTACTGGTGGACAGATGCCTTCAGCAGATGATAATAGCATGAACGCCAGGTGCTCTGGAGACTACATACTCCTAGGGTCCTTGAGGCTAGGATGTTGATGTGACAATCCATGAGTTACTTTTAATACAACTGTAATAAAAAGTTAAAATATTTTTCTGTTTGTTTGTTTTTTTAAAAAAACTCAAAGTGAAAAGAATCCCTGCTCACTAGTTTACTCCCTAGAGATATACTTCTCAGTATTTATTCAAAATATATATGCATCAATAAATCATTATTTTTGAATACCAGTTTGAAGCTTTCCTTTTCTACACTCCCCCCCCCCCTTTTTTTTTCTTTGATTCTTTGGTGCTGTCACTCCTCCCCTCTACTTCCTTATACAGATTAAGGCATTTTAATTCATCACATCTCGTCTTACACCTGTCAGATCAAGGTTTCTCTTGGACAACCCAAATCATCAGGTTCTTCCAGATAAAGCGTGGGAGCTTCCAGATTGATTTCAGCATTACATTCCTGTCCTTTTTTCCCTCGAAGGGCTGAGTCACATGAGAAACCTCTGAAAATGTCTTCAGTGTTGTCATTAAGAATGCAAGTTAGACTAACACGTGGATTGTACTGATCTCTTGTGGGAATTTGGCAAGATGTGTGTGCTAAAGGCACTGTGCCTTACCTTGGTTATGGGATGTGTTTGTTTTTATACTGTTGTACACTCACATAGTTACACTGGAGCTGACAATTAGTATCAAAAAAGCATGGCTATGGGGCTAATAATGGGATCTTGAGATTTTTTAGGACAAAAAGCTGGGGAGTACCACAGGTGTATTTACGTTTTGTTCTGTTTTTAATTACAGGCAGAAGACATTTCTGCAAAGTCCATTGGAAAGGAACATTCTGGGTATTCCAAAGCAAATTTCTGTTAAAAATTTAATGAACACTACTCATTTTCCATATTATTTCACTCCCCAAGCCTCTTCCATGTTTACTTCTTTCAAATGTAATGATGACCATATTAGGAAAAGGTAATTTAATTGCAAGAAACTTAGCAAAGCTAGGAGCTTGGATTTCTTGAAGTGGAAGTGTTACAATTCCCTACATGTGTATGCTCATCTGAAAAATCAATATAGAACAAACTTGTCTAATTACTGTAAGATATTCTGCAAAATCTAAAGTCAGATTAGATTTTGCTTAAGCATCAAATGGAAACTTTAATGTCTGCCAAAATCAATATGTTACCCACGGGGTCCAGAGAAATTTCATTTACATGCTTCATCATACATTATAATGAAGGTGTCTAATAACATTAACATCGTCTTGAATACATTTTCTGTATAATTTGCTTCCTCCTCCTGCACCACAGAGATGCAAATATAATCCAAGAGAGAAACAATGTATAGCTATTTTTCTTGTTCCTCATTTTGAACTTGCACAATTATGTACATCATCCTAAAATATTTTAATGGTTTAAACATACTCTCATAAAGGAGTTTTAGAACACATTCATTTTCCTAAGAAGATTTAAAAGGATCACTGCAACAAATAAAATAAATGTACCTTTTCCATGAGGATGATGTAATATATAACCATACCCAATGAGATTTTAACAGTAGTCTACGCACTTGCTGGATGCATTAAGCCAGATGGCACAGAAAGAAAGATACGAAGGAAACAATGGGCATGCGCTCAGTTGGGAACTCCATGAATTTATGTTTCATATAATGCAACAAAATTCATTTTAAGTAATTATCCAAATACCTATTTGTATCTTTGTGGTTACATAAACTTCTTTTATCTGGTTCTGCACTTAAGAAGGTATGAAATTTGAGGGAAATAATGCATTTCACCAGTTTTATGAATCAGCATCTCTAGTGAACCTGCTTTCTTCTCCCTGGTAAATTACAGTGTTGACTCCTCTAAAATGGTCATTGCAGAGACAACATAAATTTTTTGTTCTTGTGCACCTTCAAGTTGTTTCCAAGTTATGGTTACCCTAAAGTGAACCTATCACAGAGTTTTCTCTGCAAGATTTGTTCAGAGAGGGTTTGCCTTTGCCTTCCTCTGAGGCTGAGATGTGACTTGTCCAAGGTCACCCAGTAGGTTTCCATGGGATGAAAACCCTGAGTAGGGATTCAAACCCTAGTTTCTGAAGTCATTGGTCAAACCACTATACCACAATGGCTTGATGTAATATTAATGAGATCAATTATATATTGTTTCCCAAAGTTTCACACACAGGACAATGTTACTGTACAATATAATTGTATATAGTACAATATGCAAAGGAATCTTACATCAGCTATGCGACTGTGTGAAAGAAATTGTAGCATAAGCTTTTTGTAGATGCATCTGAAGAAATAAATCTACAAAAGCTTGTGCCAAAATTTATTTTGCACTTGTAGTCTCTGGTTTTCGTATGGACTGGCTGGACAACATCCAAAATAATGACAATGTTCAGACAGTTCAGCACCAAAGCCACTGTATAACCTCCTTAATTTAATTTTATTTTTACTCACCTTTTCCTCTATCTTTCTACAAGATCTCTTTGTATAATGATACTCCAAACTAACATTGCTATGTCTCTGAATTCTACTCATACAGGTATAACACAATGTAATGTTAGGACCATGGTGTAAACAGGTCTGAGAAAATGACATGGATGTGGCAACTAGATGGAGCTGAAGCAAAAGTTATTACAGTTCTAGGGGCAGGTACATGAGTCTGCATTGTTGAAGCTATGCATCATGGGAAGGCTGATGCAATAAGCACTGTGAGTGAAGTCATCCAGCAGTGCATCATGGGTAGTCTGGTGCAATGCTTACTAAATATTGCATCAGCCAAGTTTCAATGATGCCATAAAGACCCATCTCTTCCGGCAGGCCTTCCCAGAAAGTCGTTAATTCCCGGCTCTGTTCGTGGGTCAAGCTCTCCCCTCAGTTTTTAACATCTTGACCTTTGACACCCATGCAATTGATCATTGTTTTATATTGTGAAAAATTTAATTATGTTGTTTTTAACTTTGATGTTAGTTTAATCCAATTTTAAAGGGTGGGTGGCTGGATATGGGTCATTGTAATTTTTACCTTGTATCTGTTTAATTGTTGTAACCCACTCTGATTGGTTGACAGAGGAGCAGGCTATAAATAAATTATTAGGCTGTCACATGACTTCTATATATGAGAGAGAGGGGGGTTTCTAGAATGTTCTAGAATGTTCTCTCAGAGTCTCTCACAGAACCACACAGTGTGTGAGAGAGTAACTGCCTCAGAGTGGATTGTTATGGTTGGTTGGTTAGCAAAGCATCTTGCTGATGAGTATTCAAGACAGCTGTCTGATACTCATTATAATCTTTATAAATAGTTCTGTAACGAAGATTTAAAAGCCCTCTTGTTGACAGAAGCCTCGCTGTCCAGAGATTCATTCATATGTGTGAGAGGAAATTGTCTGTGTAGCTCAGAGGACTTCGCAGAACCTCAGATTCTTCCAAGACCTTCTTATAGGAGTCCTGTCTACGTACATAAACTCTGAGTGTGTGCATATTAAACATAGCTTATCTGCATGTCGCCGCATTTTTCCTCCCTCTCGACATGTAATTGTACATAGAGCAGGATAGGATAGCCCATGGAACAGTTGCAATGGAACCTGAGTTTGGGAAAAATGTATTATTATTTTTGTATTGCAACCAGTGATGTTCTGTCTGGTAGTCCAAAAAAAGTAACTCTTCTAAGCTCTGAACTAAATTTCTGATCTGTGCAAATACCTTTAGTATCATTAGTCTTATGCTTTATAAAACTGAGCAATATTTTGTCTTATTTCTCATGAGTTTGGATTTCAGACCCACACATGCAGCATGGGAATGTGTTCGCTACTTGACTTGTACTGAGTGTCAGAACAGTTATTTGTTAATTATTATTAATTGGTGTTGGGAAATGTGATAGATAGAAATAGATCTCTCAAGCAGACTAATCTAATTTATAACTTAGAAGCTGAAAAATAACCAGTCAGATCTATGTACAAAGAGAAAGAGAGAGGGAGAGAAAGAAAGAGTGTTTAGCAAAGAACAGATTTGTCCTGGCACAATAGCAGGATGAGCAGTGGTCAAATGTATCCCTGATATATCAAATATTTGTCCAACAACCATGGATGTTGGTATATGGTTAGTGGAGTCTGTCTCCTATTTTAATATTTAAAATATTATTGAGAGTTTTATGAGCTGCCCTGAGGCCTCTGTAAAACACACAATGGACCAAAATTGCAAAAAATAAATGGCAGCAGCTGATAAATCAGGTAACATTAGCCACCATGACATAAAACTTGTATTTTGAGTTCTGGAAAACTGTTATGAGATACCCAGAGGTATCTCTGTCCCTTCTTCTTGTTTAATGGACTAGAATCACAATTGTGGTAGAGCTCATGTATGTTTTAATACCATTCTCACATAGAAATCTTTGTTCAGAGCCAAGGGCATATTGTGTCTTTATTATTTAATGACATATAGCTTCAATGTCTTTAAAGATGCTTATTTTAAAGAGGTAGATTTCATTACCTTTCTCTGCACAGTAAGAACAAAGCCATTGTATCTTTGCTCATTGTCGGATATGTGATAGGGCCAAACAACAACATGGGCAGAAACAGAGAGGGTCATCTCCACCCTGTGTAGGTCACAGAGGCAGGCAGGCAGGAAATGAGGGGTAAGAATGAGAACTCTCTTTTCTTCCAATGGCAGTTTCCCCCAGAGGCTGGATAAGTTAGTTTTTTGGACTTTTGCACCAAGAATCTCTCGGCCAACATGACCATACTGGTTCAGGGATCTTGGGAATTATGATTCAAAAAGGTAACTTTTCCAGGCTCTGTTCTCCCTCCTGCCCAGTCCCCCAGTCCCATCTCTCCACTAGTGGTCCTGATTCTGATTACTCTTTTTGTGTTGATATTGTCCATTGTGATTTTATCTTTTGTGACTATTTTAGAAGGGTTTGTATTTTCAAAAGGAGAGATATCAATAATTGCTAATAATAATAATAATAATAATAATAATAATTTTTTTTATTTATATCCTACCTCTCCCTAAGGATTGAGGCGGGTTACAATAATACAAAAGTAACAGCAAAATATGTATAAAACCAGTTTTACATAAGTTGCTACCCCCAACCCCCTTCCCTACCTTGAAAATAAGATAGAAAAAAATGACAGCAATATGAAATAATAAATAAAATTAGTTGAGATAGACTTATTTGAGGCAAGACATATTTGGGGCAGACAGGAGCCATCAATATCAGTGGAAGGGGAGGTTAATCTGGAAAGGCCTCCTGGAATAAATCCATTTTAATAGCCTTTTTAAAGGCTTCAAGAGTAGTAATTTGATGGATCTCCTCCAGTAGGTCATTCCATAGCCTAGGAGTAACAGATGAGAAGGCTGTCTGGGAAACCACAGCCAACCTGGTGTTCCTTGGCTGCAGCATGTTCTTCCCAGAGGACCTGAGTATGTGGGGTGGATTGTATGGAGGAAGGCGCTCCTGCAAGTAATCTGGACCCAAGCCATGTAGGGCTTTACAGGTGATACCCAACACCTTGTACCATGCCCAGAAACTAATTGGCAACCAGTGAAGAGATTTTAAGACAGGTATTGTCTGGTCGGCTCTAGGAGCACACCAAAGCTGCAAACACAGTCAACTCCATATCCTGTCCTACAGCCAGTTTGAAATGGATCTAGATAATCTGTTTCCTCCAAGAGTCCTTGGAGTTGAATGGTCACAGCCCTCTGGATCACTTTGCTCAGGAATGGTAAAGGAGAGACGGCCTGTAGTTGTTTTTGTCCAGGGGGTCTAGGGAAGGCTTTTTCAACAGCAGTTTTATCACTGCTTCTTTTAAGATAGATGGAAAATGTCCCTCCCTGAAAGATGTTATGTCACTTAGAAGCATCTTAGTTGTTTCTCCTCTCTGGATGGCCAGACATGAAGAGCAAGGATCAATAGGGTATGTAGTCTTTTTCATACTCCCAAGAAACTTGTCCACATCATCGGTACTCAAAGACTCAAATTGATCCAATATAACATTGATCACAGAGTTGCTGGAAACCTCTCCTGTCACTTCTGCAGCAATGCCAGCATCCAAGTCAGCTCTTATCTGAGAGATTTTATCAGTGAAGTGGTAGTTTAATGCATCACAGCAGACTATGGTTTGGTTCTAATAAAGAGTTCTGGGTGGTGGGCATCTGTGTTAAGTCCCTTACCACCCTGAACAGCTCTGCTGGAAGAAACTTTGCAGACACAATTTGTGCAGAGTACAAAGATTTCTTCGCTGTACCTATTGCCACACCACAGGAATCAAGAAAATCCCTATGTCTTGTCAGATAGAGTCGAGTTTTTCACCAGTGTCACTCTAGCCATTGTCCAGCCCACTTCATTATTCTAAGATCTTCTCTATACCAAGGTTTGCTATTTGAAGCAGGTTGGAAAGGATGCTTGGGAGCAATTGTGTCAATAGTCCTGGTAAGATCATTATTTGAGGTAGTAACCAAGGCTCAACAGAATCACCAGCATTACTGGAACTTAACAAGTTCCATCAGCCTTTGAGGGCGGACTATTCTAATGGGTCCTCCATGCCCAGCAGGGGTAATGGTGGCCTTCAATCCAACCTTGACCAGGAAATGATCCATCCATGGCAATATGGAGGTATTAACTACCTCTGCCCACAGATATGCCTGTTCCATACTAAAGACCAAATCAAGGGTACTTAAATAAATAAAGAAATAAATAAGCAAAATAATATAATGCCCAAGAAGAATCAAGACACTTAAAAGGAGAGAAACTAACAAAATGGGAAGATAGTGTTAGGGTGGTAGAATACATTTGGGAACAGGGTATTGACAATGTGAGATATGTTCCTGCCTATAAAAATATGCAGGAATCATTGCCACCTGGTCTTGGCATACCTAGCTCCTGTTCTCCTCAGGACTCAATACCATGGCCATTGTTGGGACATCTTAAATTGTGTGGGTTTTTAGCAAACAAAAGTAACCCATTGTTTGATTATATTTTCCAGGAGCCCAGAGGTTGGTACTGAAATTTCCAATAACAGTGCATATGAAACTTAGCTTGTACACCATACCCCAGTCATTTCAGGGCTAGATTTTCATAAAGGGTTGCTGTATAACAAACTAGTGAGGAAAACAGACTGAGGGAAGCTGACATTTAAGTATATGATGGAAATAAATACTATTGCATTGGAGAATTGTTTTTGAAGCACTATGAGAAGTCTAGCCACTGCAGCCTAATCACATTACCTAGTGGTTGCTTTGACACAGTACTGAATCCTGTGGTTAATGTTGCAGTTCCTTACCATTCTTGAGGGCATCACATATGCTCTTATGGCAGCCAAAAGGAAACAAATTATTATAGTACTGTGTCTATTCAATGAGATTGTGGCAAAACAGGGAGTAAGCTCAACTACTGAAAAAATATACTGTATTTGCAACAGGTGAAGAGTTACATTTTCAGAAAGTCAACTATAAGATTGTACTCATAGAATCTTGGAGATAAGAATAGGGTTTAGGAACATGGGATATAATATAAACTTCCTTTCTTACTTTTGCACATGTTGTTCACCATATCTGCACAGATGCATCTTTGTCCAGTCTGCACCTTGAGTTGTATGTATTTAAAAAATAAAATAACAGAAGGGCTCTTAAACACAGACAGCCTCCATGAATCAGAGATCACACAAGGAGTATATTATCGTCAGGTTGGCAATCAGATTCAGTCAGGTAATAATGTCCCAAAGCCAAATCACACAGGAATTTAATTAACTAACTAGTTAATTAATATATCTAAATATTGCCTTCTGGTACTCAAGGCTCCCTAAGTAAGGAATCACGGCCCTCACTATAAATATGTTTTGTGAGTTGTGGCAGATAGGCAGTTGTTGTGTGTCTTCAAGTCATTTCTGATTTAAAGCAACCCTGTCATGGGGTTTTCTGGGGCTGAAAGCATATAACTCACCCAAGGTTACCCAGTGGGTTTCCATGGCTGAGTGAGGAATCTTCAGAGTTGTAGTCCAATGTTCGAACTACTACACCATGCTGTCAGTAGATTTGACTACATGATGATGTCATGAGGCTAATTCAGAGTGACAAAAATCTCCCCTTACTGACCCTCTAAACATTTCCGCTCCCTTTTTCCAGAATATCTGAAAAGGATTACTCTATGTGTTTTAGGGAGCATGTTATTTGGGACATGTTTGTGTGTGCGTGTGTGTGTGTGTACTTATTGAGATCCTATTCATTTATATTAAAATACTGCCCATTATCTAATTATTTGCAATACTGCATCCTCCCCCCCCCCCCCCGGCCATTTGTTATTTCTGGAAGCTACTGCCATAAGTGAACTCAGCAGTTTTACAAAGAAAAGGCAGGACCTCCATTTCCCAGAATGATGTCTACCTCCCTTTATTAACTAAATAATTAAACACAGGGCTGAGCAATAATTGACTTGAAAATAGGAGAAACTGAAGCTTCATATTTATACTTTCTTTTAAAATGCCTTTGAAAGACTACTATACTACTGGGTTTTAGAGAAATGATATACTGTTACATGGCTCCTATACTGAAGGTATGTAATACTTCCCAGAGGGGTGAGATACCACATAACCTAGAGTTCAAGAGCTATACTAGAGAAGCAGGCAGTGTTTTCCCTCAGGAGAGGCAATCTTCACAGCAAGAAGACAGTAACAGCCTCATCAGCCATGTGGATTGGTCGGGGGCATTGTGAGCTGAATAAAGGTAGGCAAGCTCTTATTCTCTTCAAATTGTCTTTCAGGGAAAAATAACCATGAAATGTCTCTGACCCACACCACTGCAGGCCTGTCAATGATATGCAAGCACCAGAGAATGAATCTATGGAAAAGTTCCTTCCAAGCCACTATGATCTCAAGAACTAAATTCCTTCTCAATTCTCCCTCTTGCATATCAACAAGAAATCCTACTCAGGTTGAATACTCTATCTACTCTTTCAAACGGGAGAAATTTCTCCCAACTTCGAATGGAGCCAATGCGGATTCATGTAAATTCGCTAGTTAAGCGAATTTACATGAACCCCTGCTCCATTCGGAAGAACCCCTGCTCCATTCGGAATTACTTCCCATTACCCGAAAATAACCCCCTCCTGCCCGAATTTGCATGCGAAGCTTTAATTCACAATAACGTAAAACCCATGATTGCATTCGAATTGGCTTCCCTCTTGCCCGAATTTGCGTGCGAAGAGTTAATACGCAATAACGTAAAACCCATGATTGCATTCGAATTGACCTTAAATTATACTTCCAATTTAGCCTCGTATGAAAGAGTCCTATGTAATACTCTTACTTCATTCCAACACCCTGTGGAACTCGACCCTAGTAAGGCAGTGAGTGATGTAACAACTAGGAAAAATAGAGCAGAAAGTGAACTTCAAGAAGGCGATGAACTTCCCCCTACCACACTCAACTCAAATCATGAAGTGCTCCGTTCCTCTTTGGAACAAAATTTTGCCCCTCTAATTAATCCAGACATATTACCACTGGAATGTCTACCAAAAACAAACAAACAACCTTCTATTTTGGAGATCGACCATCAAGCTCTGCCCTCTGATAAGCAGTCTACACATAATAGAAAACTTTTAACTCCCCTCCCAGGAAGTGGGTGTGTATTTCATGATAAGGATGGCAATCTCAATCAGATTACTGAGTTGGATTGACTTAGAGAACGGGATAATAACATTCCCCCCCCCCTTCAGATCCCCACCCCATGGTCCAGACAGATAATCATTCTAAGGTTAATAGCTTTTTAAATATTTTATCCTGGAATGTTGTGGGTTGGACCTCCAAGTTTGCTGACAGAAACTTTAAAGACTTTTGTGCTAACTTTGAGTTTATCTGCATTCAGGAAACATGGGTCACCTCAACGGATTTCCCCTCTCTCCCCGGTTTTGTTGCTTTCTCCCTCCCTGCCTCTAAATCAAAGTATGGAGGTCGTCCTCACGGTGGTTTGGCAACTTTGATTGCCATCAGCTCGAACCCAACGGTGTCTCAGATGGACTTTGGAGGTGGTGAAAATATTCTTACCCTTCAAATTTACTGGACTAGTGGGGTGAAACTTTTTTTGATTAATATGTATTGCCCTCCACAGAATTCATTATATGAACATGGGTTTAAATGGTTGGACTTAGAACTAATTCTTACAGCTTTATATGATGCATATGTTCATCCAATAATATTGGTGGCTGGTGATATGAATGCAAGACTGGGTTCTAACAATAACATCTCAAGAAGGGATAAAGGGGAAGAGTACAGAGAATGTGTTACACATGGGGTTCATGCAAAAGATTGCCATTCCAGATTTTTCTGAAAAGGAGATGCACTGAGTGAAATGTGAAGCTTATTTGCTGTATATGTATTAACCATTTTGTAAGGAATATTTCAGGGTAAAGCTCTAGCTGGATTTAAATTGTTTCTGTAATATGAGGATGATAAGATCACATGTCATAACAAGCATCTTTTATCACTTGAAGAAGCAACTCTATAAAAGGCAAATCTGCAAAGGCAAATATTTGCAACAGAGAAATGTTAACAATCCAAAATACAGAAAGACCTAACATTTTGATTTTGATAAATATCTAGCATTAATAGCCAATGTAACAGTGTAGTCAGTTCAGTGGTAGTCTTTAGTATAAGATGAACAGGACAGACTGGTGGAGCCAGATTTGGGCCTGTGTGAATGGAGGCAAGAAGGCAAGTGTGATGCCTCCTAGAATTTAATGGTAAACATGGTCTCTCCAAGAATGCAGTTAATTCCAGAAGTTGGATTTCTAATATAGCATTGGAGAAAAACCTCTTTTCATTTGTAGTATCATGTAACCAGGCTGCTTTTCTCTCTGCTCTTCCATGCTTAGGCTGTCATAATAACTTTGACACAATTTCTGATGTTTGCCCCTGAGTGGCACATGACTGATGAGATGCACAAGAAGACATTTGGAAAGAGCCACAAGTTGCCAAGGCAGTTGCTTGTAAACAGCTTAACAGAAGCCTTCCAACAACACACTTCACTGACTATTATTCTAATTAGTCTGTGTGACTCAGAGATTTGAGTGTATTGTAGCTTCTCATCACCACTACGACCTTTTCTCTTGCCAGTGAGAAGAGAAATTAAATCTTTGTTGAATTCCTCAAAGCTTCAATATTTGTCCCTAGCCTAGCCTTGATGACACTCTCATCACTGGGGTGTATTGAAAGGGATAACCACACTTGCATGCTTACCCCTCTAGTCACCAAAACCATCCTCTTTCTTTACTACTACTATTTCTTCTTCTTCTTTCTCCCTCCCTCCCTCCCTCCCTCCCTCCCTCCCTTTGTCTCTCTCTCTCTCTTTCTCTCTCTCTCACACACACACACACACAAACAGACATACAAAGAGAGAGAGATCTTTTGTTCTGATGAAGAGGTATGTAAAGCTGCAGAGGCACACAGATCAGTCAGGGGCCCATTCCCACTACCAAAAGCCTCAAATCCAAAAGGTCCCAATTCCCACTGAAAATCGATTCAGATCCTTATCTAATCGATTCCAGTAGGGAAAAACCGATGTAAAGGGAAAAAAGCTGGGGTATTTTGTTAGCAGTTATTTTGTGGTTCTTTTGAGAAGGATCGATCCCAACCTGCATCCGACATGTGGGAATGTCAGGTTGGAATTGATTCTTTTCAGAATGACAGAGGGAAAAAGGGAAAAAGGGGCTCCAAACTCCCCATCCTCATTCTCTTTTTCTCGGCTCCCATTCTGCCTATCACCGGACCCTCTCTCTCTCCCTTTCTCTCTTCTTCCCCTCCCCTCCCCTCTCTTCCCTCCCTCCCTTCCTCTCTCTCTCCCTCCCTTCCCCATCCCTCTCCCTTCTTCTTGTTCTCCCATTCTTCTTTTTTTTCTTCCTACTTCCTCCGCTGGGCCTCCGCCACTTCGCCAAAGCTGGCGGGGCTGCCGGTGCTTCAGCTGGGCCTCCGCCGCTTCCCTGGGGCCAGCGGATCTTCTGCCACTGCTCCTGCTGCACTTGCCCTATCCTGGCTGGCTTGGCAGCAATGCTGGTAACCCGCCAGCCCCTATGATTCTATGATTCTAGAATCATAGAATCATAGAGTTGGAAGAGACCACAAGGGTCATCCAGTCCAACCCCCTTCCATGCAGGAACTCCCAATCAAAGCATCCCCGACAGATGGCCATCCAGCCTCTGCTTAAAAACGTCCAAAGAAGGAGACTCCACCACTCTCCAAGGGAGTGTGTTCCACTGTCGAACAGCCCTTACTATCAGGAAGTTTTTCCTAATGTTGAGGTGGAATCTCTTTTCCTGTAGCTTGCATCCATTGTTCCAGGTCCTAGTCTCTGGAGCAGCAGAAAATAAGCTTGCTCCCTCGTCCATATGACATCCCTTCAAATATTTAAACAAGGCTATCATATCACCTCTTAAACTTCTCTTCTTCAGGCTAAACATCCCCAGTTCACTAAGTCATTCCTCATAGGGCATGGTTTCCAGACCCTTAACCATTTTAGTTGCCCTCCTTTGGACCCGCTCCAGTTTCTCTGCATCCTTTTTAAATTGTGGTTCCCAGAAATGGACACAATATTCCAGGTGGGGCCTGACCAAAGCAGTATAGAGTGGCACTTTTACTTCTCTTGATCTAGACTCTATACTTCTATTGATGCAGCCTAAAATTGCATTGGCCTTTTTAGCTGCTGCATCACACTGTTGACTCATGTCCAACTTGTGGTCTACTTGGACTCCTAGATCCCTTTCACATGTGGTCTTGTTCAGCCAGGTGTCCCCCAGTTGCCAATTAATGCCAGATTTGCATGCCAATCATGCCAGTTGACAATTAATTTGGCAACTGGCCAAATTAAAATATTTTAAAAACTGTCAAGAGAAATATGGACAAGAAATGATGGCCACTAGAGAGAGAGAGGAAAAAAATGCTAACTCACCCTGCCCCCTCCCCAAAAAAACCCCTGATACATCCACAGAAAGCAATTAATTACCAATAATACTTATTCTAAGTTGTTTTGCAATGTAGTGCCCCCATCACTTGGTCTCTAAGGTAGTTCATCATTTCTTGCAGATCTGCAAAGCTGCTAACAACAATATTTATATTGTTTGGGTAAAGATGGATTAGCAAGCACTGTAGCCCTGCTGGTTTGTCAGCCCTGTAAAAATCACTGCTGTTAAGAAGAGTTAAATTATCTCGTCATTTTCAGAGTATACAATTCATGCTTCTCCCTTACTTTCTAATTCAAGATACTACATCATCTCTAAATATTCCTCTTCCATAGCCCATACCTATTAACTTTATTTTTATTGATCCTTCATCACCTGCTCTCTTGCCATTGTCTTCCAGAATCCAGTTTTAAAATTCACCAGAAGGAATGCCCTGCAGATATAGGCTTCATCTCCTTTTAACCAAACACAGTACTCTCTATCACTTATATGGTTAAATACTTGCTATCTTAACAAATAAAATGTGGAGCTTCATTCATCAAAGAGGTCAAATCCCAGTTCTCTGTTTCAGTGTTTCTAATGAGTCTTTGTTTTCTGGTTTTCTGGTTTTGTTGGGTTCATCAATCAGTCAATCCAAGCCATCTTTTGGTAAGTGGAATTCTGGTAACTACAGCATGATTTCTGCTGAAACTGCTATGTGTTTCAAGTTCTCATCTTATTAACTAAGTTTCTTCTATTATAGCCCTATCAGTGCTGCAACCACTGCAATGCTATGGGAAAAAGCACGTTTCTGAGAAAGTCATTTTGTTTTCCAAAACCAAGTAACTTCTACATTTTCTAAATAGGGATAAACTGAACTCTTCTCACGCAAACATTTATACATTTCATTTGTAGGAACAATGCTAATAATTAATCTATTCTCATTAATGTTTCTGATTTTGAAACACAAAATCTCCCCATGGCATAGATGACTGTTTATGGAGAAACCTTACTGTTGTTAGCTATCCTCAAGTCATCTTCGACTCATGGCAATCCTGGCTGAGACATCTCCAAGTCCCCTGTCTTCAGCCTCTCTGCTCAGGTCCTGCAGGCCCTGGCCTGTGTCCTGATTGAGTCTAACCATCTAGTATGTGGTCTTCCTCTTTCTACTCCTTCTACCTTTCCTAGCATTATTGCCTTTTCTAATGATTCATTTTTCCTCATGGTGTTGTCAAAGTATGACAGCCTCAGTTTTGTATCCTGGCTTCTGGGGGAGTCCAGACTTGATCTGACTTGTTTGTCTTCCTGGCCATCCACAGTATCCTCAGGTAGAGATTAGACAATAGCAAACTCCATGGCACCAATGCACATTCACTCAAGTATATGAGTATGGCATTTGTGTGGCTGGAAACCTTTGTTTTGGGAGGTCTCTGATCACCTAGTGGCTCCCATGACAGGGATCAGTGCATGTCCTTTGAGGTTTAGCCTCAAAGTTAAAGGAGCTATCCAAGGTCCTGAACTTATTTTTTGACTAGGTTTGTACTAAAACTGGAATGGAGGAACCATCCAATTGAAATAATAATAATAATAATAATAATAATAATAATTTATTTCTAGTCCTCCCCTCTGAACAGGCAATCGGGGCGGGTTACAACAAAAAGATTAAAACAATATCAGTTAAAACGTCCCATTCCTTCCCTCACTGCTCCCCCCTTAAAAAGAGAACTAAACCACTATATAATTAAAAACATAAAATAAAACAAATTACAACAGTAAAAAGCAGCAACAGGGAAGCAGGCCTGGAAACCTAGGCTGTATAGGGGTGGAAAAGACACTGGATAAGGACAGCTGGAGAGGCACTAAGGCCTAGGTTTGGAGCCGGGAAGTGTTTGTATTCTCTGGGAAGGCCTGCCCGAAGAGATGTGTCTTTAGAGCTTTTTAAAAGTTTTCTAAAGATGGAATGAGACACATCTCATCTGGCAGGTCATTCCACAGCCTGGGGGCGACTGCCGAAAAGGCCCTCTGGGAGGTCTGTACCAGCCTGGTCTTCGTGGGCTGTAGCAGGTTCCTCCCAGAGGACCGGAGTATGCGGGGGGGGGGGATCATATGAGAAGAGGCAGTCCCTAAGACAGGATGGACCTGAGCCATGTAGGGCTTTAAAGGTCAAAACCAACACCTTGTACTGTGCCCGGAAACTAGTCGGCAGCCAGTGCAGAGATTTGAGCACAGGTGTTATGTGCTCTCTCCTAGATGTTCTAGCAAGAAGCCTGGCTGCCATATTTTGGACCAGTTGAAGTTTACGGATTAGGCGCAAGGGTAGCCCCATGTAGAGCGCATTACAGTAGTCCAAACATGAGGTTACCAGCATGTGTATCACAGTTTCCAGATCCCTCGTAGCAGCTACAGAATGTAGTCATATATAATTTGTATGAAAAAAAGAAACTTATATAGGTAATCAAGTAAAAGAATAAATCAGGATTTTCTGTTTGATGTTCCTACTTTCTCCCTCACGTGTATGTTCATGGTAAATACTGTGAATATGTTTTTTAAAAGTGCAGTATGGTGAAGGCTCAGAATTCTGCATGGGAGTTCCCTCCCTTTTAGGTTTGTTTGCTGTTGTTTTTAAGGTGGAACATGGGATAACATGTTGCAACAGAGTGCTCCTGTTCAAAGTCTTAGTCAGCCTTCCTCTTCCAGAATACTTTATTGCCTCTTTCTCTCATTTTCTTTTTTCTTCTCCCCTAATGTAAGTATTCTGTGGTCACTGAGAATGGACACAGCTTTAGAGGGGTTTTCCCCCATTCTCCCTTAAGGTCCCCCCCACCCAAAGATTTTTAATAATTTTGCAAGCCTTAGATATTCCCTGAATCAACTGTTCATGCAAGCATCCAATTCAGAGGGAAGTCTTGAAATGAAAATTTGCACATATCAAGGCTTCCTTTATGTACAAGTTCATAACAATACAGTGGTCCCCCGGGTTACGAAGGTAATCCGTTCCGGATTACCTTTCGTAACCCGGAAATACGTGTATCCCGGGGGACCGCTTTAAGGGACGGACCGCGTGGCTGATTTAAAGGGGCCGCGCGGTTTTTTCCCTTTCATTCCCCGGGGGATCATTCGGATCCCGGGGGAATTTTGGCGGTCCCGCCGGTTTCAGATCCCGGGGATTTCGTTCCCCGGGGGAGACCACTGTATACACATTTCAGGGGGAGAGGGGAGGCAGGACCACACTGGACAGCAAAGTCAGGGCCATACCCTGCTTTTCAATCTACGTGTTCCATAGACAGTGGCAGTATAGTGGTAAATCTTAAAATAAAACTGCTCATTATGACAGTCTCCATAGCCATGCCCACAAAGAGAGTTAAAAGAAAAGATAGCTTTGTTGGTCCATATTTTCATCTCTTCTGGAAGTAAGATTTTGTTTTGTTTTGTTTTGATTTGGTAAATGTTTGTGAACCTTAAATGTCCATTCAAGACCAACCCATATTTTGGATAACATGACAGATAGCTGTTTCCCAGCACTTTTTCTAGGAAAATTCATTTTTCCTTCCATTACTCAGGAGCTTACAGCTATTCTAGAAAGGAACAAGAAAGTTAAAACATGGTGAGAGATAGTTTTAGCATCCCTGCTTATTCCTCAACTTTCTAAGCCCTGACTCCGCTATGCTACCAGAGTGTACACTCTTGGAGAAGAAGAGAGCTATAATGGACCAAATTATATTGCAAAAGGAATGATGTTATCCTGGATTAACTCAGTGTTATAATTAATTTGTTACAGTTTCATAGCTGAAAAGGGAACTGCATTACAACTAATTAACTATTTGTTAATTCTCAGATCTTCAGACTTATAGATAAGAATCAGAACTTGGAAGAAACTAGTTACAAATAATTATTTGTAATGTAGTCCTCCACAACAGCATTGTTGCATGGCATCTGCCCTCAGGGAGAGTTTTCCTAGTTGAAAAATAGAAATGGGGGCCATATGGTGGTGATCATTCAGGAGGACCAAGGGCTACAAAGGACTTCCACCCAAAAGAGCTTCAGGCAAAACAATTCCCACCAATTCCCACTAGCCTTCTCTCTCTCTCTCTCTCTCTCTCTCTCTCTCTCTCACACACACACACACACACACACACATCACAGAAAATCATGGTCTATTTAAACCTGCCTCTTTCTCCCCCCCACCCCCCCCACCCATCAGTAATGCACCTTTCTTCACTGTGACAGGAGAGAACACAGGCTCTCCCTTAAACTGCTGCCGTATGAATCTGCTCTGCATATAAACAAAAACACAGCATGTCAAATTCTAGCTAATTTCACATGGCAAACCATGTGTTTTTTGGCCAGCCCCGTTCACTGAAAACTAATGTTAGGCATTATGCTGGAATACATTTGGGATGAGATGAAGTGGAAGGAATCATATTTGAATTGCAGTTAATTATGTTTTTAAGTCTTTGCCTTTCTTTCTTTCTTTCTTTTTTTTAAAGAGTGTTTGACTTTTCACTGTTTATAGCTAGCAAAAATAATAAAGACTGAAATCTCAAAGTAAAGGGCACAATTTCAGGTGTGTATCATCCAAAATTGAGGCTGATATACCACTTTCTGTTCTCACCATCTGCCTTGTTCATTGATGGTTTTTACATCTTCTATAAGCTGGGCTTTCTCAACCAGTTTTCTATGAATGGTGTTGTCAGCATCAGAGATAAAATGAAGCCTCTCTAAAGATGCCATCTAGTGGACTGTTACTTCAATTGTGAAGCTGGGTTTTTCATTCAGCATGCCTGCAGTTTCTGAATGCTCTCAATGATAGCTCTGTATGTCCCATTCAGAATTATACATGGCTATCTCTCGCACAGACAACATGGCAGATTCATTCAGCCTTACACAGAACTATCTCAAGGGACTGCAGAACATTTGTGGAAAAAGAGAGAAAGTTGTGAAAACACAAAACAGTAGAAGATCACTTCAGAAACATTAATGCAGGCAACAGCATTACTGACATTACATCATAAGATTTCACTAAATCCAGTCATTTATAGGCACACCTGTGTATTTAGTTTAAGGAGAAACTTGGGCTGTGATCCCAGTTGCCTACTGTAACATGCAGCAGGCTTCAATTGCTGTTCTTCAGCAGAACTTCTGATTGGTCATTTGCCAAAAATACGTGGTGGTGGTGGTGATGGTGATTATGGTGGTGGTGGTGGTGATGATGATGATATTGACTAGTGGTTGATAACCCATTAAAAGCATTATTGAAATATAGCTATAGAAGCTCCCTTTACTTTTCCAGAAACAACAGAATTCAGTTTGAACACTAATTTCTTTATACAATCAAGATGTGAATAAAAAGCTGAAAAGATTGAAGGATAAAAGTTGCAGATGATATAGGTGTCTGAGTCCTATCTTTTTGTCTCTACTACATTGAGTGGGTGAGCCAGTATGGTGTAGTGGTTAGAGTCTTGAACCATGACTCTGGAGATAAGGGTTTGAATCCCTACTCAGTCATGAAAACTGACTAAGTAGCCTTCAGCAAGTCACACTCTCTCAACCTTAGAGGTAGGCAATGGCAAACTTCCTCTGAACAAACCCTGCCAAAGAAAAATCCATTATAGGTTTGCCTTAGGGTCACCATACGTCAGAAATTACTTGAAGGTACACAACAACAACATTCAATGGGATTTACCTGTTTATTTACTCACTATTTAAGAATTGATTCATTGGGTCTATTCTAATTGAGACTAACCAGCAAGAACAGCTTCACATTAGCTAGAAGGAGAAAGAATGAGCAAGTCCTGCTTCTCTGCATTTGAGCAATGGCTGAATGTAAAACTCCCTAAGAATTTAAATTATTTCAGGTTATGTTCTTTGATAAGAAAAGACATGACAATTGAGGTGGAATTAGACACAACTATGAGGGACTACAGAGGCAGTTTTGTGTAGTGGTTTGACAAGGGGCCAAAAATTCAAAGCTCCACTTTGCTATGCAATAACTATCTTAGGCAAGTCACACCCTCTTAGTTGAAGAGGAAGGCAATGGAAAACCTCTTCTGAATAAATCTTGCCAAGAAAATCCTACAATATGGTTGACATAAGTTAGAGACAGTTTGAAAAGACAGCAAAACAATAATAAGGGTTCCCAAACTTATATTTTATTTTAATATCAATGTTAGGACTCATGCGAGAATCAATGACCACTACAGCTTAGCTCTTTATCTAACTCTTACCTCTTCATCAGTTCTCTATTATGTATATTCCACAGCTGATTTTATTTGCTATTGTTTTTCTCAGCCGAGCTAAGCCAAAAATAAATGTACATCCAACTGAGGGGAAATGATCATAAATATGGATATTTACAGTGGAAAATTGGTAAAATAGGAGGAATTAAATGCCTCCTTCATTCTGTTACTCACTTGTATATGGCCCTATCTTTATCTCAGCAAATCTGGGTTTAGAAACAACACTTTGTAGCAAGATGTTATCAGTTCCCATCCCTCCAAATATCTCTTTAAATAACATCATGCTCACTATTTTCTGTAAGCATAGAACATTTTGGGAAAAAATATTTCAGACTACAACTGCCTCCAAACCCCACCCACTCTGTTCATTGTCTGTTATGGCTAGGTGAATTTTGGGATGTGTAGTCCACAAGGGTCTGCTAGAACTCAGTTTTGCACTAGTGGTCTCTCTTCTTGAGCTAAAACAGTAAAGAGAATGTTATGGCTGTCCCCTGGTTTTCTCTGCCTTTACAAATAAAGGTTAATATCTGATGATAGCAATATTGAACTGGAAACACATACAAGGTGCAGAGCAAGGATGGACAACTAGTGGCTCTTCAGATGTTACTGGCCTTCAACCCTGATCATAACTACTCAACATAACCAAAGATTGAGAATTATGAAAACTGCAATCCAACAAAAAACAAGTTGCCAATGTAAGTCTAGAGAATTGTCATTAATGTGAGAAAAAACTGAAAGGCAGGAATGTGTTGGTGGTAATGATCATGTATGTGGTTATATGTGAACATATGCATATACATGTTCAGATACAAAAGTTGGATCTCTCATTACTTTAAACAAGACTGTTGTGGTGTTTTTACCTATAGCATTATGTGATGGAAAATAACAGCCAGTAAATAAAAGACAATGAGAGTATTAGGCTTAATTCCAAGTTACTCCTAGAGATACTTTGGGTCTAATTATTTTATTGCCTCACTCACTTATTCATGCATGCATACAATTTGTTATTGGCTGTATGCAATACAAATCAAGAGCTTTCACCACTTTTCTGCCTAACAAACAGTTAATATGTTATAAATTTTGGATTTGTTCATCTAGAGTTTCTGCAAAGAAACCTCTGACTTAAGGGTAATGTTACTCTTTCCAAAGGCATTCACCTGATAATGAAACTGCAAAAACATATTTTGATCCTCCCAGAAGCTGAAACAATAATACCTTTTGCTTCTTTTGAATTCTAGTTTGCTCATAGAATCAGCCTTTCTATCAAATCAAGGAAGATACCTACAGGGCACTCTTTTCTCTCCTTCTCTCTTTCTTTTTCAGATGTACATAATAACATTTTCTATTTCATTGCTTTTCAAAAGCTTTAGCCAAGTCTACCATGGCTTGAAGGTATTTCCCATCTCTCTTCCCATTTTAATAACCCAATTGGAGGTTTGCACGATAGACAAATTAGTGCAGGTCAGAGAAAAGCCAAAAGAAACACAATGAGAATTACACATTTAGATTAATAAAATGTGCCTTCAAGTTCTTTCCATCATATGATGACCTTCAGGTGAATGTAGCATGAAGTTATATTGACATAATTTGTTCAGAGGGGGGGGTTGCTTTTGCCTTCCTCTGAGGCTGGGAGAATGTGACAGGCCCAAGGTCACCTGGTGGGTTTCCATGGCCAAGCGGGAATTCAAGCCCTAGTCTCCCAATGTCCTAGTCCAACATTTAAGACCACTACACCATGGTGGCTCTCTAACAAAATATTGGCTGTCATTAACCCTGACACATGCATGATACACTCATGTGCAATAGTTTGTTGCCTAACTTCATCTCTGTTTTCATCTCCTGCAGAAAACCTCATTTTTTTACTACAAACCTCCTTGTCAGAGGCTGGGAAAGTATGCTAAAGGCTGCATCCACATGGCAGAAATAACTGAGTCTGACACTACTTTAACTGCTGTGGCTCAAAGCAATGGAATTCTGGGACCAGAGCTCTGGTGCCACAACAAACTACACTTCCCAAAATTCCATAGCCTTGAGCTATGGTAGTTAAAGTGGTGTCAAACTGGGTTCTTTCTGCCATGCAGAAGCAGCCCAGGTTCTAGCACTCTCCTTTTTTCAAAGGTGTCTCAGGCCCGAGACAGACTGCCCAAAAACAATGGACTAGAGGCCCCTGTTTTAACTCCAGAGGGACGCCAAAGCAGCCAAACTGCGTGGCATCCCTCTGGAGTAAAAAGAACCCAGAAAAAAAACGGGTTCTTTTTACAGCACCTGGCGCACGTCAAGAGTGCACCATTGGTGCACCGGTGATCTAAGGACACACAGTGACATCACTTATGTCAAAATGGCAGCCCCCATGTGGACAAGAGGCCGCAATGACACCAGTGCCGGTACGTTCTAGGGTTTGGGAGCATGCAGTTGGTGCACGCTCCCGAACCCTAGAATCAGCCCCATGATGGTGCAATGCCGCCATCTGTACCGGGCCTTAGATAGGATTAGCATGAGGGAGCTGGCATGATTCAGCTTTGAAGCAGAAACTGGAGACATATCTCAAGATTTATTACTACAGAAAAGCCTACTACTATTACCATTACATTTTGGCCTGTGTGAATTCTTAAGGTCTTCTTTAGGGTCTATCTGTAATAAAAGTTCATAAATTTCTGGACCAGGAACTCTTAAACTATTTGCTGGACATAGTTTTTACTGGGCAACATAAAATAAACAAGTGGGGCTTTCGAGACCGCGCAAAAGGGGCGGTCTGGCGCCAGCCCTTTATTGAGGAGTAACTGCGCTGCAGCAGCTAGATTCTGCAGCGCAGTTGCGGCACAAAAAAGGAGCGGGAGAACTGCACCATCACAACTGCACAGTTGTGGCGGTACCATTACATACACCGTCTAAACGGTGTTACGTAATGGCACTGGCGCCATTATGTGCTAGGGTTTGTGAGCGTGCTAACGCTGCACGCTCACAAACCTTAATGGCGCCGCCCAAGCACCTCTTAGTGCCCATCTAGATCGGGCCTGTGATCACAAGCATTTTAAAAAGTATCATGCTTTTACACTAAACTGAAATCTTCTGAAATTTGATGTGTGTGCTTTTCCTATGGCCCCAAATGGATAGTGTACTCTGGGCAAGCATAATCTCTGAGGCAAGTGGTCACATCCACACTACCCCATATGCACATCAAACAAAAGAGTTTGGGAGTTGCAAATGAGAAACTTTAACACCTCTAAGTCAGGAAGACAGGCAATTGAGGCAGGATGTTTTGCCGGACAAGCCCGATAAGGCTAATTTACAACTTCATTCTGAACCTGGACATTGCCAGACTAAACAATCATTTACAATGCAGATATGATTTCCTTTGATGTAGGACAAATACCTTTGCCTTCAGGCTAATTTTTGCCTATAAATGCTCCCCAAAATTCTTTGTTAGTGAGCTAGTTAGAAGGCAGGGGGACACTGTCACTGAGAATGCTGACCAGTCCTGGTATGTCTGTTCCCCCCTCCGCTCATCAAATGACCGTATCCCATGCCATACCCCTCATAATTGGATCCAGAGTCAAGCCTCATCTTGTGTAAATATTGCCATTAGTTCAGCCTCCAACTATTCCAAGCTAACCCCTGATTTCCTTAGTCCTGGAATGTATGTGTGAGTGAATGTGGATTGTTGTGTGATTTTCCCCCTGAATAAAAGAAACACTTCATTCAGAGAATTCTGCCTCTGCAATATTCCTTTGATCTCTTTTCTCTCAGTGTACAGGTGGGAAACTTTCCCATAATGGTTGCTTGTAGCACAACTGATTAATTAATTGAGCTAATTAAAAATCCCCCTGGAGAGACTCATTGCTACAATACCTATGTTGGTTCCAAAGGATTATAACCCAGTTCAAAAGGAAAGTGATTCAGTAGGATTATATTGTACTCTAGGTCCAGAGGGTATATTGTACTATATACCCCAGAGTCTAAGACATTTTTTATTTCCACAGTTTGTGGAAGTTGTGAACATTACATTGTTGTTGTTGTGTGCCTTCAGGTCATTTCCAATTTATGGCAACCCAAAGGCTGCCTATCATGAGGTTTTCTTGACAGGATTCGTTCATTGGAGGTTTGCCATTGCCTTCCCCTGAGGCTGAGAGCATGTGACTTGCCCACGGTTACCTAGTAAGTTTCATGGCTGGGCAGGAAATTGAACCCTGGTCTTCAGAGTCATGGCTAAACACTCAAACTGCTACGCCATGCTAGCTATACCTTTTCATAAATAAAATAAGGTTGAAGTTTTCTACTTTCATTTAGTAACACCCTTTAAAATACTTTAAAAATACTTTCCAGGAATCCTTCCTACCCCCAAGGAGGATATCTGCAGTTATCCAGCTAAATATTAACCAAGCCATAATGAAAGTGAAATGAAAAAGGCAAAATAGATGATGATAGCATCACCTATCAAATTGCACTAAAAAAAAATAACAACACATTATCCTCTCCTTCCTTAACAATTGAAATACTTTTATTTATTTGTTATTGTGCATTTGTTTTACTACCTTTTTAAAGAAAATGTAAAGAGGTTTGTGTGTATGCTGTGCTACCGTGATTATTTCTGTTTCCTCACAATGTACTTTGTAATGAGAATGAGATAAAATTTATGGGAAAGGTTTGGCTACTTGCATCCTTTCTAGCCTTGTACAGAAGTTACAGTTTTCTAATGTATTTCAAAAGGGTCTGAAAGCAATCAGGTTATTTCATAAAATAGTAACTATGTTCATTAACCTTTCAAGGGTATAGTGTAAATAAAGAGATAAAGTTTTATGTTTTCATTAGCTTAACTGTCCATTCTTTTGGTTTTGCATTTGTTTTGTTTCATATCATTCATTGTCTGCTATTCTGTGCTGTTGCTGTTGTTTAAAAAACAAACAAACAAACATTTATTTATAGTTCAGCCTACTCCCTGGGCTTTTTCAGGAGAATCTAAACATTGGCTATGCCACTTTAAAGACTTTAAAAATGCTTTTTATTGTTCTACAGCACTGCAGAGATGCAAAGAAAGGTGCAGTAAGGTGACCAGGAATGGGAGGAGAGGATGCCCTGATAGTGATAACAAGCATACTGAACCATAAGAGATTCACTCGAAAAAGTGTTGTTGTTGTTAATTGCCCTTAAGTTGACCATGACTTATGGTGAGCCTGTGGATGAGACATCCCCAAGACCCCCCCCCCCCCCCATCCTTTGACCTCTCTGATTGAGTTTATCTCAGTGATTCCCAAACTCAAGCCTTCCAGGTATTTTAGACCTCACCTCCCAAAATCCCAGACCACTGGCCAAGATGACTGAAGATTCTGGGAGCTGTTACCAAAACACCTAGTGGACCAGAGTTTGAGAATCACTGATGGTGTGCAGTCTTCCTCTCTTTCTATTACCCTCTATTTTTCCTGGCATTATTTCTTTTTCCTATTACCTTTTCCAATGAGTCATGCCTTCTCATGATGTGGCCAAAGTACTAGAGCCTCAGTTTGATCATCTTGGCTTCCAGGGAAAGGTCAGGATTCAACTGTTCAAGGGCCCATTTGCTTGTCTTTTTGGATGTCCATGGTATCCTCAGCACTCTTCTCAAGCACCACATCTCAAATGACTTGTTTTCCTTCTTATCTTCCTTTTTCACTGTCCAGCTCTCACAGCCATACATGGCCACGGGGAATACAATGGCTTGGACACACCTACCTTTAGTTCTCTGTTGTATATCTTTTACACTTTAGGGTTTTGTTTACTTTTTTCCTTGCAGCCTTTCCTATTCCTAGCCGAATTCTGATTTTTTGGCTACAGTCTCCATTTTGTTCTATGTTTGATCCAACATAGGAGAATTGTTTAATTATTTATGTTTCCTCTCGTGTTTATTCTTAGAGCTTTTTGAGCAGTTAACCCGTGTACTAGCAGAGGTCACCCAGGACATAGTTCTAATTAATAGGTATGGGTTTCTACATGGGGTGATGTTGCCTAGCAATAAAGTGGGGGCCTCTGAATAAAGTAGAGTTCTGTTCATTTGATGATACGTACTGTGTCTGTGCATCCAATATGTCTTCATAAACTAAGTCACTTGCCAATTGCACAGTTTAGAATTCAGTAATTCAGACGTCTTTGCTTATCACAGTATATCTCCAGTTCTTTCTGAGTGATTGACAACGTGTAACTACACTACACAGTTATATAGGTATCATATTACTGTATCTACTATGTCTGTACTTTCTGGAATCCTTGGATTTATAGTGTGGTGAAGTATAGAGAATTATTTGGTAATGAACTCTAATGGATTCCTCTAATGGACTATAGTTCCCACAGTACTCTGAATGCCTCATACTATAGAATTAATATTATTTAATTCTAAGTTCCAGTCTTCCCAGAGTATCTTTGCATCTTCTGAGCACTTCAACAAACTACAGTTTCCAGAATTCTTTAAATTGGACTCATGGCAAGTAAAGAAATATGAAAGTGGAATTAAGTGTAGTGCAGATCCATCATTATTTTATTTTCTATAGTCTCTTACCTGAAGAGAAAATTCCACTTGAACAACATAGAATGCCATCACAAATATTTTTATTTTCATGTTCTCATTGTCATACAAAATAAGAATCTAGGCCTAAAGAGAACACTGAAGGTTCGTTGTCATGATTCATGACTACCGGTAGCATCTCCCAATATTAAGCATCACCATGAATCTAACCCTTTCAGAATGTAACATATAAAACTGAAGCTTCCTACGAAGACAGATTATTCAAGACATCTGTTCTCTGACAACATATTTGAGCTGGGAAGGGAGAGCAAATAAAGTAATGATGGCCACCTTGAGACAATGACTGTATCTACACTGCAGGAATTATTGCAGTGTGACACTGCTTTAAATGCCATGTCTCAATGCTATGGAGTTCTGGGATTTGTAGTTTTATGAGTTATTTAACCTTCTCTGCCAGAGATCTCTGGTGCCAAAACAAACTACAAATCTCAGGATTCCATAGGATGGAGCCATGATTTAAAGTAGTGTCAAACTTCATTGATTCTGCAGTGTGGCTGCAGGCAAAATATGTTACTCTGCCCGTGAGCCACATAAGGAATCCTGTTGCACTCCAGAGGTTTTTGGACTGAATTCTTCACCACTAGATAAGCTGGTTAGACCTGCTAGAAGTTGCAGATCAACAACATCTGAAAGGGCTCATGATTCCTATATCTACTTTAGACAAACATTTCACTTTCTCCATATCCAGTATGGCCATGTTTCCTACTATACAAATAACAGGAATGTGTTTGAAGGCATTCTTCCTTTGAGAAGCTGTTCCTCCCAAGTCCCATTAAATATATAGATAGAACATATGAAGGGAAACAAATTTTTTGAAGTTGTATACTTCCCTTGGACAACAGAACCAGGAGATTTACTGTCTTTCCCACTATATCATATTTCTGTTTAAATTACAGTAAGTGATTCAGCTTCACTGGCTATCAGCTCATTGTCAGGCATAATTCAAAATGCCAGTTCGGACCTATGCAGCTTAGGTCCAAACAATCTGAAAGATCTAATCTAATATGAATCTACCCAAGTCTTTAGTGGGCTTTCTGTTCGTCCCACTAACATCACATGCATGTCTGCTGAGGATATGAAAAAGAGCCTTTTCATTGGCTGCTCCCAGGCTGTAAAATTACACAGGAGGCTAAGTTTGCTTCCTCTCTCACCTCCTTTCACAAGCAAGCAAATGCTTTTTTATTTAAACAGGACATTTGGTTATTAATTGGTTGCTGAAAGTCTTTCTACAGGATGAGTATTGCATTTTTATCCTAAATGCTTGGTTTGAAATGATTTAAAACCTTTTAAAATTAAGGATATTTTAATATATCTTGTTTAATTGTGTTTAAACTTTTTTACCATTGGGATTTTACGCTTTATCTTGTTTTAGCCTTGCTGTAAACTGCCATAGGTGTCAAGTCAGGTGGGATATAAATTAATTAATTAAATAAAAATGATACTTCCACACACACACACACATACACAAATTAGCATGTGCAAATTATATCCAAATCCATGTCCCCTGCTCTCTCTCTCTTCTCTCTCTCTTGCTTTCTCTTTGAAGTTGCATTTCACCTTTTTCATGATGATGATGATGATAATGCATAAGTAAATCTACTGTCCACAGTGTGTTACATACCACAGCTCATTTAAAAACCCTGCAGCAATTTAACTTTAATTGTGCCTTCTGAAAAATGGGGGATTGCCAAGGGATTTCACCTCCCCCCAAACACAATATGTATGAACAAATTATTATTTGGCTTTAAAGGCTGTGTTAACATTTGACAGTCTTGGTTATTGGCTCTGTCCCATTCTCCACAAGGCCTAGCTTTTATGTGGACCTTTGAATAACTGTCCTTTACACAGAGGAAATTGCTTTTGCTTCTCTTTTATTCATTTACCTTTAGAGGACTTGTGGGAACATTGCTAAGGTGCCAGGCCAATTCTACAAGAAAGATACCTTATACATTCTATACACTTAACTAGCAGATGGTGTGCATTATTTGCAGATGGATTGAGTCATAAATGTGTATAGGCAGTGTGATATTTCAACCAAGTGAAGTTAAGAGGAAGGTCTTGAATTTGCTCTCTTTCTTTCCTTGCGTTTCTCCAAATGAGGCATACAGGTTGAAAAGTTCTGCTATTCATTGCTATAGTGCTCAGGGTTTTTCTTAAAATATCCAAATGATTTTTTTATCCTAGACTATTTGCTGACAAATTCCACCACCAACTGCAACATTTTATTTCCACCCATGATTGTATTTCTTTCTAATTCTGATATTGGAACTATTTCTTCTCCTTTTTAATATTTTTCAGATTAGCATTGTAGTGAACCAGTATATCAGGGAATGACATTTTTGGAAGAGACCAAGTCATAATTCAATAAATTGCTACAATCTCCCCAACCCACTCCCACAAAAAAAAATGGAACAAGTGGACACAGCAGTGACAAATGGCAAAACCCAATGAGCTATATTGTGAAAGCTCACACTCACCATTTAGAAGAACTATTTTTTCCCACTTCTTTCTGCTTCCTCAAGGAAGTTGGTGGAGGAATCACATTCACCTTCAGAGTCATATGGAATGAGAAATGCACCTCAAAAATCTCAAGCCTATTTTTCCAATTTGACACATATATGGAAATGAAGTAGAGGGGGTTTAGTGATCATTATGGCAAAGTATTCAGCAGTTAGCTCATAGTGCACCAGAGATCACCCTTGTTGCAATTACACTGGAATGAGGAGATGATTCAGGTACCTACACTGAATAAGGACCACAGGTTTATGAATTATTTGGTTGTTGGGCTAACTAGGGCTACAACTTCATAAATTCTTAATGTAAGAAGATTTCCAACAGCTACTATTGGTAATATTGCCCGAGCTCCTCACCACTAACTGCATATGTGTCTTTCTGTTTCGTCATGACCTACATTGTGATCTGACTCTGTCTTGTTTTCTCCAAGACAGATTGGTAGTCTATACATTTACACATCCAAGACTAGTGATGTAAATAGAATATAGTGAATATTCATCAAAATTCGATAAACAGAAGATATTTCTGTTATTCGGCTATTTTGAAAGCTTTTTAAAGAGAAGAAATTATGAGCACTTCTCGATCAGCGAGTAAGAATTTTGGTTTTTTATTCGATGGCCAGGATTTGAGTATTTTGCATAAGCAAAGCTACCATTCATATTGGATTTTTCTAGCATATGAATGATCTTTAAACCTCTGCCAACTTCCTTTTGACATGCTAATTGAGTTTGAAATGCCAGGTAATTAGTGTAAATGTTTGCCTCCCTTGTCTTTTATTTTCATTTGAGAAATTTGTGAAAAATACTTCTTGACAGAGAGAGAAAAATATAACCTTTTGAAAGTAGGACTTTTGAAAAGAATTTTTAAAAAAATTCGCATCAAGTTCTTGATGGGAGAGATGAAAAAAAGTGGTTTGTCACAACACTACCCAAGACAGCAGTGTAAAACAGGGGAACAAACCCTTCAACCTTTGCCATTTTGGTGGGTAGTCAAAGAAATTCTTATAGAGTCCTTAAACAAAAGAGCTATTCAGAGAATGAAACTACATAGTTGACTTAACAGTAAAGGGGCTTTGCTATCAGGAGAATATGCAGCCGCAACAGCAAGGAATAGAGAAAAAATCATTAGAGCTGAACTTCCATTAAAATGAGTTCAGATTTTCAAACTCTAGGGATAGCAGTGAGTTTTTACTTTCCTTGCAGATAAACTCGTTCTGAACTAAGAATCTGAAATGTTCAGCTTGAATCCATAAATATGTGCCAAGAATCTTTTTGGAGCCAAGCCTAGAATAAGTACTAGCACAGTCTCCATTCAGTTGAATTTTTAAAATACACATGGAGTGCTACAGGGACCTTCTCTATGGCATGCTCAAGCCAAAAGAGTAATCCAGCCTGAGAAGAAGTGTGTGTACATAAGAGCTGAAACAGACAGACATTCATTATGAAGCAATACTGATATTATGAAATAATACTTTTTATCCATTCTATTCTATTCAGCAAGAAAAATCATTTGGGTTTTTTTTTAATGGACTCAAGTGTGTAATCTATTCAGCTAGATTTAACTATTAGCAAACAAGGTGGCATTAATAAAACTGACTTCTTTCTTATCTGAACAACAAAGAATAGTGATATACATGAGAGGAAAGGAAAATCAGCAAGACAAAAAGGAAAGTTTTGGTAACTACAGTTAACTACGTGATGCATAGTTATATTATTTTAACAGAGATTTTAGAGGACACTTCATCTCTTGAGACTGCAGTTCAATGTATATTTAATAATAATAATAATAATAATAATAATAATAATATGATTTATTTCTATACCGCCCTTCCATAGATCAGGGCGGTTAACTGGGAATAAGTTCCCAATACTGTGTCACTGTAGCTGTTACTGTTATTGTAGTAGTGATTTTTACTCTGTCATCTGGTCTATTAAGATTCTTGCCTACAAATATGTGCTTAAATTGATAGTGAAAGCAAATGAAAATTAAACAAACAAAAATGTTAACATTTTCAAAATATATCAAGGAGCATTAAGAAACTAGGGGCAGCAGCCTTTCAGTACAGCTAGCCTATTCAACATGGCTAGGATTGAGGTGCACTGGACATTAATAGCCATAGTAATTCCTCCAGTGCAGTTATTTCAATCCTAAATCCAAATTCACAGTAACAACTGATCAGACAGGCACCAATTCCTCAAAACCAGCTTGAGAATGACCATGAAAGGTTGCAGGAAGAAGGGTCATAGGATCATAGACTTGGAAGAGACCACAAGGGCCACCCAGTCCAACCCCCTGCCATGCAGGAACTCCCTATGAAAGCATCCCCAACAGATGTCCATCCACCCTCTGTTTAAAGACCTCTAAGGAAGGAGATTCCACCACATTCCAAGGGAGTGTGTTCCACTGTCGAACAGCCCTTATTGTCAGGAAGTTCCTCCTAATGTTGAGGTGGAATCTCTTTTACTGGCACTTGCATATATTGCTTCGGGTCCTTTTCTCTGGAGCAGCAGAAAACTAGCGTGCTCCCTCCTCAATCCCTTCAGATATTTAAACAGGGTTATCATATCACCTCTTAACCTTCTCTTCTCCAGGCTAAACATCCCCAGTTCCCTAAGGCGTTCCTCACAGAGCATGTTTTCCAGACCCTTCACCATTTTAGTCACCCTCCTTTGGACATGCTCCAGTTTCTCTACATCCTTTTTGAATTGTGGTGCCCAGAAATGGACACAGTATTCCAGGTGGGGCCTGACCAAAGCAGAATAGAGTGGCACTATTACTTCCCTTGATCTAGACACTATACTTCTATTGATGCAGCCTAAAATTGCATTGACCTTTTTAGCTGTTGCATCACACTGTTGACTTATGTTCAACTTGTGGTCTACTTGGACTCCTAGATCCCTTTCACAATTGGTCTCGTTCAGCCAGGTGTCCCCCATCCTATATCTGTGAATTTCATTTTTCCTCCCTAAGTGCAGTACCTTACATTTCTCTGTGTTGAATTTCATTTTGTTAGCTTTGGCCCAGCTTTCTAGTCTATTCAGGTCATTTTGAATTTTGATCCTGTCCTCTGGGGTATTAGCTACTCCTCCTAACTTGGTGTCATCTGCAAATTTGATAACTAGGCCCCCAATACTGTCATCGAAGTCATTGATAAAGATGTTGAATAGCACTGGGCCCAGGACAGAACCCTGTGGGACCCCACTGGTCACTTCTCTCCAGGATGAAAAGGAACCATTGTTGAGCACCCTTTGGGTTTGGTCAGTCAACCAATTACAAATCCATGTAACATTTACCTTGTTTAGCCCACATTTTACAAGCTTGATGGCAAGAATGTCATGGGGAACCTTGTCAAAGGCCTTACTGAAATCAATTGCCACTTTTCCTGACTGTGTGTGTTGTATACCCTCAAGTCATTTTCGACTTTAATAATAATAAAATAATAATTATTAATAATAATAATAATAATAATAATAATAAATTTATTTCTGTACTGCCTTTCCACAAAGGTCAAAGTGGTTTACAAAATTACACAAAAAACACAAAAATGATTTACATAAGCAAATAAATAAATATCTAAACAGTACATAACGTATGCAAACTAAAATTCCATCTCCCATCCCTTAACTCAAATACAACCATCATTAAACAAAATTACATAAACATATGGTGACCCTAAGGCCCTATCATGGGATATTGTTGACAAGATTTGTTCAGAGGTTTGTCATTGCCTTCCCTTGAGCGTGAGATCATTTGACTTGCCCAAGGTCACCCAATGGGTTTCATGGACAAGCAGGAATCAAACTCTGGTCTCAAGAGTCATAGTCCCAATGCGCAAATCACAACATCATTCACTAGTTGAATCTGGTCTGTCAGCAGAATAATCCTACTGCATCCTGAGACCCACTCGCATTAAACAGTTATGGCAATTTGATTTCACTTTACATCCTATGGAATCCTGGGATTTGTAGTCTAATGAGGCACTCGAGCACCCTGTCAGAGAATTCCAAACACCTCTTCCTAAACTGCAAATCCCAGGATTTCATAGGATATTACCATGGCCATTGAAGTGATATCACAGTGCTATCATAGTGCCATGTGAAAAGGACCCTGGCCTCACTTGCCAAACTTGGGTGCTTATTGTGCTAGTCGATTGTTTTGGTTTGTCCCATTTGAAGCCCATGTTACCTGTACTCATTAAGACATAGATGGTGCATTTCCCACCCTTACAACATTTATGTTTTAACAGTGTAAACTCCCACTGTTTTGTTCTCCACACTATATGTTTCTCAGTATTGACAATGTCATTCACAATGCCTGGTTTGTCCCACTTCCTGCATCATGATTGGCTTCCCATTAAAAAAAATTAACCATGAAGCCATAATAACACAATTACAATATGACTATTCTACAGTGTCCTTTTTCTTTTCTTTTAAAAAAGATAACTTCAGAAATTAATATTTAAAACATATATTTATTCCATATTCAAAAATAACATATACACAAATATAAACACACATCAACAACCACAAACTCCCTGTTATTCCCCTCTGCCTCTTGGGATATATATATATATATATATTAGTAACACGGTGTTGCTTGGTACCATAGAAAAGCAGACGGGAGAGTTTTGGGAAAACACACATAAACACATGCAGCAAAGGCATCTGAATAGTGACTTTCATAGATTAACAAAGCTAACAGTTTAAGATCAGACCATTATTGCACTGTAACAGCATGCCATTTATATAAAAAATACTAAAAATCTAAAAGAGCTTCAACAATGTAGAGAATAAAAAGAAGATCAGGAAACACAGCTGTTGTCTTGGGAAGTCTTGTCCCACCACCACCACCCAAGTATGAGAAGTAAACTGAAGCCTTCCTGGGAAACTCTAAAAGAGGGTCAACTGGACCACACTCATACTGCACCCTCTATTCAATCATTGTCATAATGAAGAAGACTGAAGCACTCACACTCAGACTGGTTACTGAATCATAGCAGGAAAAACAATCATGAATAGATTATTTTCAGCACATACACACACAAAATGAATTCCTAATTCTCACAGCACAATAGCACTGAGAGAGACACGTCATCATGAAATAAGACTGAAGCAAAGGTGGGATTAATCCACCACTATACAGTAGAACGGCACCATGTGATAAGCTACCCATATTAACAACACTGATTCTTTTGGATGGCTTACATAGGTATGATTTTCCATTTTACCAATGTAAGGCACAAACCAGTATGAATTGGGGTTGCGACGGCAGAGGGAAAGATGATGGGAGGGGGCTCTCTGTCTTGACAGAGATGGCGTCCTATGCTGTCCTCCCCAATGTCATGGTGCCCACAGCCATGGTATGCTTGCAACTGCACTGCCATCCAACACAATCATTGCTATGTACGTCAGTGTAGTTACACTGGCCATTAGAATTGTGACCTATAAACAATGTCAGTGAACAGAGTTTTAAAACAATTTTAGGCCTGTTTCTTGTAATACAGTTCAAAGACATAGCTGTGTTAGTTTGGAAAATCAGTATGCAAAGAGATCCTGTCATATAGTTACAGATTTGTAATCTAGAGATAATGACCCATAACTGCTATGTTGAACTACACAATCATAAATGCCCTGCAAATCCCAACTTAAATTTGAAAAAACTATGATGTAGGTCTATTCTGCTTGTACTTGGGGTATAGCAGGATGATATTTCCAGCCCTTTCACCAGTGAGTGAGGCTGTATCAATCAGAACAGGACCCCTACTGCAATTCCTCATCGCAGTGCAAATTGGTGGAGGGAGAGACTGGAAATATCATCCTACTAGACACCGATTGCCAGCAGAACAGACCTTCGTCTCTCAGGACTTGTTGATAATAAACTCCAAATTCACCTCAGCTCTCAGAAGCTGCATGAGAAGGCAGCTCTCCATCATTTGATAAAAACCCACAGCAAGTAAGGGAGGGATTTCTGGGGAATTTGGAGCCACAATATTCCAGGATAGCCTGGCAAATGTAGATGAGCCTTTAGAGTGACTATTGGCTGTTAAGATAGATTTAAGGAGTCAGGCCAGGAGAAAAAATATTTACACATTACATAAGCCCCAAACCCCAAATTAGGTCCAGGTTGTTTTTCATCTAATTCATATTTTTCACTTACTTATCTGTTTCACCTATTTAAATATGTTTCCCCCCATTTAATTATTTTGTTGTTTCCAATTGCTTTAACCCTATTAATAATGATTGTACCTGTATGCTACCCTAACATCTTTTGATATTTGCTGGGCGAGAAATATTTTAATAAATAATAGATGAATAAATATTAGAATAATAAGGCTTGCATTCTGAGCTCTCAAAATGTCTACAAATGATTAATAGATGGTTGCCCCACATTTGAAGACACTGCTGACTTTATGACCTGATTAAACCACTGTTGTCTTTTTTTCTAAGCCACATTGTTCTAGTTAGATATTACCAGAAACATCTTGATTCCCCATCCACAATTCACAGAGCCAAATCAGACTCCAGTTAGTGCTCTTCCCCTCTTTCATTTGACTTGGAAATAGATTTCACTATTCACTTAGCAATAATGTATTATTTTATTTTATTTTATTTTATTTTATTTTAGAAATGAAGGTGGGTGACATTTCAAAGGGAAGCAAAGGAGGCAGACCATCTATTTCAAATCTATTCTAAGTTATTATTTTTCAAACTGTTTTTCTTCAGAACAAAGAAAATATAGACAAGAATAACTGTTGTTTAAATACTAAGAAACCCCAATTGCTAAGGTCAGAAACAGGACCCCAATTTATAGCCTAATTCGTATGACATTTTTGCAGTAACAGAGCATCTTCAAGCTTTTAACATAAACCTTGAAACTTTATTGCAACCTTGAAAAATGCTATTAACCCCATTTTTGATGGTTCACTGAAAGACACAGTCAGTTAGAAATATTGTCCAGGGTCATCATAGTCTGGCAGACTGTGGACATGAACTTTGGTGTAACAAATGTAAGCCAGCACCCTAATCATTTACCGTCCATTTTCTTTTATGACTGTTTTTCATTTTAGCTGTATGTGAATAACGCCTACTTCTGACCACTATGCAGTATATATATTCAGAGACAATTATACATAAAGCAGTAAACCTTGATGGGGATTTTGAGCTCATCATGACAGGTCTAGCTGAAGCCACCCATAATCAGAAATGAGGAAAGAGCAAATATTGTTCAGCAAATTGCTTTGTTCTGTAAGCAGGGAAGATCAAGGTGTCTTGCTCCAGGATTTGCAATCTGAAGCAAAGAAATTAAGTTATCCTATCTTCCTGGAACTGTGGATAAAGAGGACATCACAGACTGTCTTAACAACAGAATTTGCTTGAGCTAGCATTTGAAAATGGTGATTAAAATAGTAATTGTCACATCGGTTAGTAAGAAGGGGATCACAAGGAAAGTCTATGTGGCTCTTAATCTGCTGCTAGTCAAGTTAGTAATTAGAAAATCATTGAGTTTGGCATTAACTTGCTATTTAATTAATTTTCTCTAACTTGCTAGGTTTCCCAATTAACATGCATGTTAAAAATATTCTTTAGCAACTGTTAACTCCTAGAATCCTCAAGCCATCTTGGCCACCAGTAATGCTAACTTGGGGGACTATTGTTCAAAACATAACTTTGCCAAGTTCTGATCTGTGCTAAAGTTTTTCAAAAAGAAAAGAAAAGAAAATATAGAATTATTTCAGTTTTTGAGGTGGAAAAACATAGCAGACAAGGATCACAGTTATAATTGCTACCTAAGAAGTTTATCAGATGATGGAAATTGGAAACATAATCTTATGGCAATCCGAACACAATCATTGGGTTTCACATTATTGCGTATTAAAATATCTCATGCAATTTTGGGCAAAAGGGAAGTCATTCTGAATGCAATCATGGGTTTTACGTTATTTCAAGCATCTCACGCAATTTCAGGCAATGGGCAGTCATTTTTGGGCAACAGGAAGTCATTCTGAACACATTCTGAATGCAACTAGAATTCATGTAAATTCGCTAAACTAGCAAATTCACGTAATTGCGAATTGGCTCCATTCGAAATAGAGAGAAATTCCTCCCGTCTGATAAACTCCTATGTTCATATAATGCTTTACCTAGTTAAACACAGATCTTGAAAATAATAACATAATTAATTCATTAAATTATTGATCTGCTGGTTTTCAAGAGATTTTCTCAGATTCCTTACCAGATTCCTCAACTAATGTTAAAGTTGAAAATAAGTTTTAGTAAATAACGTTAGTCTGGGTACCTTCCCCTAAATTACATTCAGTAAAATGTAAGATGCCACAGGAGGAGGAGGAGGAGGAGGAGGAGGAGGAGGAGGAGGAGGAGGGGGAAATGCATTACTTGATCTAGTTATTAGGTAGGATAATCTATGTGATTTCTTAAGGAAATCACATAGTGGGGATGTAGAAAGAGAGAACTTTCTGAAGCCAGGCCATAAAGCCAAAAGTGAGTCTTAGAATGAGGTTTGGGTGAGGGGTGTGGAATAATTTGTTTGCTTCTCCAAGGAGCCATGGATCTTTCAGAATGTGGGGTCTTTTAGGCAGGCACCTCTTCCTCCCACAGGCCTGTATGGAAGAAAAAGTCTTTCTGGAGGAGAGGGGTGCAAATGTGACTCACCTTAGTAAAATGGTTAAAAAGCCAAAGTATGTTTCCTAACACAGCAGGAATACCAATGTACAGATCATAGCTATGGGCAAAACAGGTATGGTTGCCATGTCCCAGATGCTAGACTATTTCTCTTTCCCAATTTACTCAGACCCACTCCCGGCCCATATAAGCTGTTTCCTCCATTATGCCAACTGTCAGTCAGCTTCACTGATTTCTGTCTACCTTCCCTATGTATTTGGGTTATTGCATAGATAATTTTTTCCTAGTGGAATGATGCTGCTAATATTCATCATCACAACCTTAAGTGGTTTTGGCACGAGGAACAGGTCCAGTTTTGAGGTAGTCAGAACTCTTACACCCATCACACCTGGTATGAGGGAGTCCTCTTAAGGGACTTGGAGGGGGTAGGCATCCCAATCACACCCACCTCAATGGCTCTGCCTCATTTCTAGGCATCTAGGGTAGATGATCAGTCTTTCTCCACATAATGGTTTCCATCCTAGTGGATTCCTACATCTGCCATTCCAGGTACATAGCAAATGAACTGGGTGAATGAGTTTGCACTGGCTTGCAGGTAGGTCAACCAAAGAGTGGGTTGCCATGAGCCAGCAGGCATGTCAACTGATGTCTGGATGAAGACATGCTGTGGGTCAAACCTATTAAGCTGTAACCAATACATTCAGGCCTTTTCCATTCCAGCAAAATATGTGCTCTATGGCCACTTTTGCTAAAGTGAAGCTCCATGCCACACTCATTGCTGGGTATGCAAATAGGAAAGCACTGACTGAAATGCCCAATAGAAAGAAAAGACATACACAAAAGATGGCCTGTTTATTAGCCCAACACATTTCAACCTTCAAAGGTCTTTCAGAGAAACGCTTAGAAGCAAAACTTCAGAAATGTCTGCCTTAAGAACTTCAAAACCATTTACTGGAGTTTTCAAAATGGTTTTGGAGTCCTGGCCCAGAAATCAGTTAATTTTAGTTCTTGTTAAATGCCTTTGAGACAATCTTGACTCATGGTGACCCTATGGATGAGACATCTCCAAGACACTCTGTCTTCCACTGCTCTGTGTAATTCATGCAAATCCATACCTGTGACCTCCTTAATAGACTCCATCATCTGGCATGTGGCCTTCCTCTCTTCCTACTTCCCTTCAACTTTCCCAGCACTTTTCCAATTAGTCCTTCCTTCTCATGATATGTCCCAAGTACAATAGCCTCAGTTTGGTCATCTTGGCTTCCAGGCAGGTTTCCAGCTTGATCTGCTCTAGGACCCATTTGTTTGTCCTTTTGGCTATTCATGAGATCCTTAGCACTCTTCTCCAGCATCACATCTTAAATGAATTGACTTTCTTCTTCTCATCATCTTTCTTAACTGTTCAACTCTCACATCCATACATGGTAATAGGGAACACGGTGTCTTGTATGATTCTAACTTTTGTGCTGGGTTGTATATCTGCATTTTAGAATCTTTTCTAGTTCTTTCATAGCCATCCTCCCTATCCTTAATATTCATCTGATTTCTTGACTGCAGTCCCCATTTATATCAATGTTTAATAATATTAAGATTTATTTCTAGCCCATCCGATCATGAAGAATCCAGACTGGTTACAACAATAAAATACACTGAAGTTACAATAAAATCAAATGCTAAACCTCCCCTGCTCCCCATTCCCAGTACTAAAATAGAATTAAACAGTAATAGTATAAAAAAATTACAAGCATTAAAAACATTTGAAACATTAAAGACATTACAGGGAAGGATAGGCAGATATGGGGGCAGATATCTCAGTATCTGGGGAGGGTAGCTAAGTTGGAAAGGCCTGCTGGAAGAGATCTGTTGACTGCTTTCTTAAAAGCCATCAGAGTGGAGATGTGATGGATCTCCTCCAGCAGGTCGTTCCATAATTTTGGAGGAGTAGTTAAAGAGGCTCTCTGGGAAACTGATGTTAGCTTAGTTTTTTTTGGCTGTACAGTGGTCCCCCGGGTTACGAAGGTAATCCGTTCCGGGATTACCTTCGTATCCCGGAAGTCATTCGTTACCCGGGGGACCGCTTTAACCAATGCGCAGTGCGCCGGAAGCGCACTGTTTTAAAGCGTCCGGGTTGCGTATTTTTTTCGCAACCCTGGGTTTTCTTCGGATCCTGGGGGCTTTTTTTCGCCCCTGGCGGTTTCGGGTCCCAGGGATTTCGGATCCCGAGGGATTCGTATCCCGGGGGACCACTGTAATAAATTTTTGATCCCAGGTATAAGGATTCTTTTACTATTTCTATTTCTTCATTGTCTAGGTTGAACTTGTGAAGGTCCTCGGTGGTCATTATTTTTGTTTTCTTTATGTTCAACATTAAGCCTGCCTTTGCACTTTCTTCTTTGATATTCCTTAGCAGGTGTTCCAGGTCTTTGGGATTTTCTACTCATACTATGGTGTCACATGCATATCTTAGATTGTTGATATTCCTTCCTCCTGTTTTCACTCCTCCTCCTTCTGTGTCCAAGCCTGCTTTTCTTATAATATGTTCTGCATACAAGTTGAACAGATAGGGTGAAAGGATGCAGCCTTGTCTGACCCCTTTGCCATTGTTTCTCCATGTTCTGTTCTGACAGTAGCCTCTTGCCCTGAGTACAGATTCCTCATTAGGACTATCAGATGAGTTGGGATATTAATTTGTTTCCCATGTCTTTAAGGGCATTCCATAGCCTTTCATGATCTATGCAGTCAAAGGCTTTGCTATAATCTATAGAACTCCTGCTGATTTTCTTTTGGAATTCCCTGGCATGCTCCATTAGCCATCGTATGTTTGCAGTGTGGTCCCTAGTGCCTCTTCCTTTCCTGAATCCCACTTGAACCTATGGGATTTCTCTCTGTATGTATGATTGAAGTCTATGTTGCAAAGTTTTGAGCATTATTTTGTTTGCATGGGAGATCAGTGCTATGGCCTTCTAGTTGCTGCAGTCTCTTGTATCTTCCTTTTTGTGACTGAGGATGTATATCAATTGTTTCCAATCTGTTGGCTATATTTTTATTTTCCATATTTGTTGGCATATGTTGATTAGTACTAGAGTTGACTCTGTCAATGTGGATTGCAGCAATTCAAATGGAATATCAGTTATTCCTAGCGATTTGTTTTTCACTATTTCTCTTATTGCAGTTTCCACCTCACTTTTTATAATTTGGGGTTCATCTTCATATGGCTCCTCATTCCATGTGTCCTTCATTTTGTCATTTCTTGTGTACATTATTGTAAAAAATCAACTCAAATTCTCATTCCTCCCTACAGTAGCTGAGCATCAGTATATAATAATTGTTATTTTATTTGTATTTCCTGCCTCTCCCTATGGATCGAGGCAGGATTCCAACAAGGTTCAACAAAAGTACAATCAATTATCATAAAAGCACAATATAGATTAAATATAAAAATTAAAACATCCTATTTCATTATATTACATTATGTTACATTAGGAACCATATTATCTAGCCACAGGGTAATCAACATTACAGATATACAAGATGCAGCATCAGAGAAAGAGATCATTGATAGAGATCAATTTATAAAAGATCTGGCAGATAGGCCTGCTGCAAGAGATCTGTCTTAAATACCTTCTTAAAGGCCTCTAAGGTGGAAACAAGATGGATCTCTTCTGGCAAGCTGTTCCATAATTCCCTGATGCTCTGAGAGTGTGGGGCGGATTACGTAGGGAGAGGCATTCCCTCAGGTAACTCAGGCCCAAGCCATGTAGGGCTTTAAAGGTAACGACCAACATTTTGCATTGCTCCCGGAAGCTGATCGGCAGCCAGTGTAAAGATTTTAATATAGGGGTGATATGATCCATCCTGGATGTCCCCGTAAGTAGTCTGACTGCTGCATTTTGGATAAAATGAAGCTTCCAAACTTGGTACAAAGGTAGCCCTATGTAGAGCGCATTACAGAATTCTAGAGGAGAGGTTATCAGTGCAGGTACCACTGCTTCAAGGTCCTTTCTGTCCAGGTAGGGGTGCAGCTGGCATATCAACTGAAGTTGGTACCAAGCACTCTTGGCTATCACCTCCACCTGAGATGTCAATTGCAGAGACGAATCCAGGAGCACTCCCAAGCTACGAACGTTGTCCTTTAGGGGAAGTGTGACCCCATCGAGGACTGCCCATTACTGACTCAAGGCAGGCATTCAGACGAGAGGTGTCATCCTTAGTCACAGTATCTGTCGCAGACATAGAGAAATAAATTTGGGTGTCATCAGTGTACTGATAACACCGCGCCCCATGTCTCTGGATGATCTCTCCCAGTGACTTCACGTAAATGTTAAATAGCATGGGAGACAGGATTGCGCCCTGAGGGATGCCAGATGTCAACTCTCTTTTATGAGAGCAGCTGTCTCTGAGCTTCACCATCTGAAATTTGCCCGAGAGGTAGGAGTGGAACCACTGGAGTGCAGTGCCTCCAATACCTAACTCCCTCAGGCATTCCAGAAGGATACTGTGGTCGACAGCATCGAACGCCGCTGAGATGTCCAAGAGCACCAGCAGGGTCACACTTCCCCTGTCGATGCTCAGATGGAGATCATCGACAAAGGCGACCATGGCTGTCTCAACTCCGTAGCCCATCCTGAAGCCGGTTTGAAATAGGTCTAGATGATGGGCTGGATTGTCTGGAGTTGGAGGGGAACTGCCCTCTTGATCACCTTGCCCAGAACCGGTAGCAATGAGACCGGTCTATACTTATTTCTTATCAGGAGATCCAGGGAGGGTTTTTTCAAAAGTGGTCTGACCACTGCTTGTTTAAGCTGAGATAGAAATTTCCTCCCTGAGGGATGCATTGATGATGAGCTGAAGTAACATCACCATTGCATCCCCTCCCTGAGCGGTCAACTAAGATGGGCAAGGATTGAGGGGGCACATCATCCTCCTAACACATCCAAGAAGCTTGTCCGCTTCCTTGGTACTTAAATGCTTAAGGATAGAGCAGACTAGTTGCACCAGGACAGAACGGATCTCAACAGAATTCACACTAGACCTACAAACAGAAAGCCAGTGTGGTGCAGTGGTTTGAACATTGGACTACAGTTCTGGGGGTTCAAATCCATGCTCAGCTATGGAAACCCACTATGTGACCTTGAGCATGTCACACTGTCTCAACCTCAGAAGAAGGTAAAAGCAAACCTCCTCTAAACAAATCTTGCCAAAAAAAATCTGTGATACATTTGCCTTAGGGTCACCATAAGTTGGAAACAACCTGAAAGCACACAACAGTGACAACAAAAATAACAAGACCTACAAATGTAGGTATTCTGTGGTATAATCACCTAAACAGTTGTAAACAGTGCACAGATTTCATTCACTTGCCATATATAGGTATTTTTGCAAACGAAAAATCCCCAGCCATGAACAACAACAACAAAATGTTTCATCTATTCCTTTTTGCAATTGAGATATTTTTGAGAGAAGGCGAGCACTACCAGTGTATCATATTCTGAAAAGAATATTCTGAAAGAAAAAAGTTCCAGAACATTTTTCAGGGAATCAAGAAAGCCAGTAATGTGTAGTGGGTTTGAGTGTTGGACCTCTGGAGACCAGGGTTCAAATCCCCAGTCAGTGATGGAAACCCATTGAGTGACCTTGGACAAGTTACTCTCTCTCAGCCTTAGATGAAGACAAAGGGAAACCCCATCTGATAGGTTCACCTATCATCATAAGTAAGAAACAACTTGAAAGCACAAACAGCAGCAGCAGCAACAACAACACAACGGCACAGCGAGACAACAGTGGCATGCTCTGGTCATCAATAGGCTGGCTGTATTGGATACTGGAATTGTCATTGTGTTTAGGAAATACTAGAAGTGTCCATTATACCTTGACCCTAACCATAATCAATATACATCAGGATTCTCATTGGGGGTAGAAAATGCCTCAGAACTCACTCAAAGTAAGATATATTTTTTTTTCACCCAAAAAAATAAAAAAATAAATAAAATCCTGGAGCATGAGGGTTGAGATTGCAGCAAACAATTCTTACAGATGGATGTTTCTTACATGGGTCAGATTCATAAAGCTGAGTTCACTGTTGAAAATTTTATGAGACTGGTTTCTTTTATAACAAAGGTAGAAAAAGAAAAGAGAAGAGAAGAGAAGAGAAGAGAAGAGAAGAGAAGAGAAAAGAAAAGAGAAAACTCTGAACTGTGAGGATTAGAAAGAAGTAAAACTTTTTCTTCTTGGGGACTATGCAAGTCAGATAATCTGTTCCAAAGTGCAATCAGTCATCTCTGAAGGGGGTAATCTGGTGGAGAGGAGTTAACAAAGGATCCTGTCAACATTGAGAACAAGACTAAGTGCCAGATGAAGGAAGAGGATGGAGGTGTTACCAATGACAAAGATGACAGAAGCTAATAAATAAAGGTTCTGACTCATGTAAAGTGTATGCAACCATTATTAACCTCAGAAAGCACTAAACCTGTGACTCACTCTCATACCCACACCTTGAGCATTGGCTTCAGAGAAACCTTATTAGAATTACATGTAATAAAGCCTTTTTAATGTAATGCACATTAAATAAATCCTAGAGCTTTCAGGCTCTCATATGCTGTAGTCTAGTCAATCCTTTTCTAGCAGCTTCTCCCTTTGACAAACAGTTGCCATGGGCTTAACAAAAAAGAACCTCTCAGCCATGTATTCTAGCCTCTTGTGGAAAGAACATTCTTCAGTGTAATGATACACTAAAATCAATGGGAATGCTAGTGGGAAGCTTCTGTTATCACAGAACGGTGACTGGAACGAATAGCAACATTCTCTCTGCACAGAAAAAAAAGAGACAGTGACTGCCAGGAAAGGTGATGGGAGGAGACAGGTGATGCCAAAATAGGAGAGGAATTTGTAGGTGGAGTCTTTCCAACTCTTTCTAAATTAAGTTGACCTGCTTGTTCTCATGGGGTAATCTGGCTACCTGGCCCTTCTAGTTCCCATCTGTAGTTCACATGCTACATCATGCCTCTGTGGCTACTTTTGCAGTTCATCTGTGGCTTTTTTTTAAAAAAAACAAACATTAATTTATATAGCCCATGACAAAACAAAATCACTGAATAGTTACAGTGTGAGAGTGTGTGTTTGTCTTTAAGCTACATACTATGTAAATATGATGCAAAGCAATTTAAAAGCAACTCAAAAAGTATAAATGCTTTCAAATCTATGTCTATCTGTCTGTCTGTCTGTACCTCTAATATTATATCTCCATTCATCTGCAAAAGTGGACTAAAATCCAGGAATTATTATCTATGATTTATAAAAGGGAATGTCAGCATGCCTGTGTGTTACCCTAAATGGTGGGGGATGTTTGGGGTCCCCACCCACAATGCCAGCATCTCCCTCAAATCTTGGGAAATTATAGCTCAAAAGAAGACCTGCAAGAGCAGGGTAACTGAGGGGATCTTTTCATCTATGTATACCAGCAACAACTGGTATACAGAGACAAACCTCCAGTTTCAGTAAATAAAGTGTTTTTATTTAGAAATATACAAGAGTACACAGAGACATACACGAATAAAAACAACCTTAAGAATCATACAAGTTTCCACACAAGGTGTGGAAGGTTGGATAGAGAAAAGCTGAGGACTGAAGAGAACAATAACTACCAATCCTGAAGGGATGTCTGGAAGATACAGTGTGGCTCCAACTGTGTCTGAGGGTGACACAGAGAGATCCTGATCTGTGAACAGCATGACTAGGGCTGGGACAGATATTCATGCCCCATTTCATACACTTGAGTGGTGCATTGTGTGACATTTGGTGTGACCAAGGTCTTGATGGCTTTTCCAGGGGACTGACAAAAGGGTCTGGAACAGGTGATGGCTTTTGCTCCAGTGTGAAAATACACAATATAATCCCTTAATGACCAAGAAGGAAAGGTTTTTAGGAACATCATCGTAAGGTGAGGAAAAGGCTATAGTCACACATTTCCTCTCAATGGGACTATCTTTGCTTTATTGTAAGCAGAAATGCATGGAGCCTGGGGGGAGTGAGGTGATCAGCACTGGAGCTCTCTGAGAGACAAAGCTAAATCCTACAAATCCAAGGAGCCGGTGGGAGTGGCATCCCCTGTGCTGGCCCGCCGGCACTTTAAAAGAAGGCAGAGCACCTGCGCCTCCACGGAACATCTTCCCTTGCCTGCGGAGGACTCAATAGTGAGCCAGTGGGAACAGTGTCCCCTGTGCTGGCCTGCCGGCACTTTGAAAGAAGGCGGAGTGCCTGCACTGCCTGGAACATCTTCCCCCCACCCACAGAGGACTTGAAGGAGCTGATGAGAATGACACTTCCATTGTATTGTATTGCTTATTGTTGTATAGCTGTCCTTAGTTCTACAGTTATTGAATTAGTATCAAATTGGACCCAGCCAATTATGGAATGTTGTGAATATAAGGATGTGGGAACTATTGTGAATAATAAACAATAAACAATAATAAACAAATGGGAATTGCCTATTCAAGTAGTGTGGGGCAATGGGAGGTATGGCGTTAACAGAGTGGTGAAAAGACAAAAAGGAAGACGAGATCGATGGTTGGTATCTATCCCATCTTCCACACCCTCTGTTAACCCAAAAGAACCAAGGGTCATTCCATCCATACCACAACCCCTTACCATGCTCCTTGGTAATGCCAGGTGGGTGAAAAATAAATCTCATATTATTTACGATTTGTTAGAGGAGGAGAATGCCGACCTGGCGTGCATCACAGAAACCCGGCTGGGCAAGGATAGCAATGTGACTTGGGCCAACACCCTCCCAGTTCAGGAGCAGGTAAGGGAAAGTGGGTGGTGGTGGTAGTGGTGGTGGAGTGGCCTTGATCCACAAAATCACAATCAATTTGATCAGGAGACCTATCCTTAGAACAGTTCACATCAAATGCATCTACCTGACCCTGGAGGTTAGAGACAGTTTGGGGATTCTGTTGGTCTACCATCCACCCCGTTGCCTAACAGACTCCCTAACTGAGCTGATACAGCTGGTCTCGGAGCTGGTGCTGGAGTCCCCTAGGCTTCTTGTCCTGGGAGACCTCAACATCCCCTTCAAGGCCGTTCTCAACAAATCCAACAGGTGCAGCTCAGGAGTTCATGGATTCCATGACCACCATGAACCTGTCGCAATTGATCTCAGGGCCTACACATTGTGCAGGTAATACACTCGATGTGGTATTTTGTATGGATCAGGATAATCCGTGGGCAGAAGTCATTGGGACTACTGCCCTGTCATGGACGGACCATTTCCTGGTCAAGATAGGATTAAAGGCCGCTACCCACATCCCCCCCTGGGGGTGGAGGACGTATTAAGATGGTCCACCCTCGAAGGCTGATGGAACCCATAAAGGTTCCAAGAAGCTCTAGAAGGTTACATGGTTGTGAATGACAGCGATTCTGTTGATGCCCTGGTTAATACCTGGAACACCGACCTCATCGGGGCTATAAACGGTATCGCTCCCGAGCGTCCTCTCCAACTCGCTTCAAATAAACAACTGTGGTATACACAAGATCTTCAGAGGATGAAGCGAGAGATGAGACGACTAGAGCACTGCTGGTGCCAACACCAACGCTTATCTGACAAGGCGCTCCTAGAGAACTTATTAAAGTCCTATGGAGTTGCAATCGATGCAGCAAAGAACTTGTTTTATGCTGCATGTATTCCATCAGCAGAGTCTCGTCCAGAAGAGCTATTCAGGGTGGTTAAAGAACTAATTCGGCCCCCTTCCACCCTGAATTCACTATTAGAACCAGCAAATGCCTGCTGTGACACTTTCAATGACTTCTTTGCTGATAAGATCTCTCAGATAACGCCCAATCTAAACACCGGCATGAATACAGAAACTATGAGAGAGGCGTCCAGTGACTCTGTGGACTTGGTTAGACTGGATCATTTTGAGTTTGTAAATACTGAGGAAGTGGACAAGCTCCTTGATAGTGTTAGGAAGATGACATGCCGTCTTGATCCCTGCCCATCTTGGTTGACCGTTCAAGGAGGGAATGCAGTGAGGACATTACTCCAGCTTGTCGTCAACACATCTCTCAGGGAGGGTAAATTTCCAACTGAGCTAAAACAAGCCGTGGTTAAACCACTTCTGAAAAAGCCTCCCTGGATCCCTTAATTAGAAACAACTATAGACTGGTCTCACTGATACCATTCTTGGGCAAGGTGATCAAGAGAGCAGTTGCCTTCCAACTCCAAGTTGTCTTGGAAGAAGCCAATTATCTAGACCCATTTCAAACCAGCTTCAGAAAGGGGTATGGAGTTGAGACGGCCATGGTCGCCTTGGTCGATGATTTCCGTCTGGGCATCGATAGGGGAATAATAATAATAATAATAAAATTTATTTCTATACCGCCCTTCCAGTGATCAGGGCGGTGTACAACATATACAAACATTAAAACATTAAAACATCAAAAAACAATATCGGTTAAAATCGTCCATATACAATAAAAACAATATCACGCAGGGCTATGTAATGACAATACAATAAGCGGCTTACATGATGGACAAGGCCTGTTCAAGAGTATGCCTGCTTAAATAGGTGAGTCTTCAGGTCCTTCTTGAATTGGATGAGAGAGGGAGACAAGCGGAGCTCAGTGGGCAGTGAGTTCCAGAGGCTAGGGGCAGAGATGGAAAACGACCTCTTCGTTGTATTCACTAATCTAGCCTCTGGAACTCTCAATAATTGCTGCCCGGTAGATCTTAGTGTGCGGGGCAGATTATGTGGGGAGAGACGGTCCTTCAGGTACCCTGGGCCCAAGCCATATAGGGGTTTATAGGTAATAACCAGCACTTTGTACTGAACCCGGAAGCGAATCGGCAGCCAATGAAGGTCTTTCAATAATGGTGTTATGTGGGAGGCCCTGGGAGCACCAGTGACCACCCGTGCTGCCATATTTTGTACTAATTGCAACTTCCGAGTGTGATACAAAGGCTGCCCCATGTAGAGCGCGTTACAGAAATCCAACAGAGAGGTTACCAGAGCATGTACTACCGCTTCAAGGTCCCTCCGGTCCAAATAGGGACGCAGCTGGCGTATCAGCCGAAGCTGAAAGCAGGTGCTCCTGACTGTCGCATCCACCTGAGAAGTCAGATGGAGCGACGAGTCAAGGAGCACCCCCAGACTGCGTACAGTGTCCTTTACGGGAAGCGTGACCCCGTTCAGGACAGGTGGAACCACCTCCATACCCGGACCGGGGGAACCTATCACGAGTACTTCAGTTTTCTCTGGATTCAGGCTGAGTCTGTTTTCCCTCATCCAGTCCATTACCGATTCCAGACAGGCCACGAGAGGAGCGACGCCATCCCTGGTCACTGCATCAGTCGGAGACATAGAGAAGACTATTTGGGTGTCATCAGCATACTGATAACCCCGCGCCCCATGCCTCCGGATGATCTCTCCCAGCGGTTTCATGTAAATGTTAAAAAGGAAGTGTGATCCTATTGGTGCTCTTGGACATTTCAGCGGCATTCGATACCGTAGACCACGGTATCCTTCTGGAACGCCTGAGGGAGATGGGAATTGGTGGCACTGTACTCCAGTGGTTCTGTTCCTACCTCTCAGGCAGATTCGAGATGGTGAAGCTCAGAGACAGTTGCTCTTGTAAAAGAGAGCTGACATCTGGCATCCCTCAGGGCGCCATTCTGTCTCCCATGCTATTTAACATTTACATGAAACCGCTGGGAGAGATCATCCAGAGACATGGGGCGCAGTTTTATCAATATGCTGATAACACTCAATCTATTTCTCTATGACAGTGCGATGCGGCAGCTAAAAAGGCCAATGCTATTTTAGGCTGCATCAATAGAAGTATAGCGTCTAGATCAAGGGAAGTAATAGTGCCATTCTATTCTGCTTTGGTCAGGCCCCACCTGGAATACTGTGTCCAGTTTTGAGCACCACAATTCAAAAAGGATGTGGAGAAACTGGAGCAGGTCCAAAGGAGGGCAACTAAAATGGTGAAGGGTCTGGAAACCATGCCCTATGAGGAACGACTTAAAGAGCTGGGGATGTTTAGCCTGGAGAAGAGAAGTTTAAGAGGTGATATGATAGCCCTGTTCAAATATGGATGCAAGCTACAGGAAAAGAGATTCCACCTCAACATTAGGAGGAACTTCCTGACAGTAAGGGCTGTTCGACGGTGGAACACACTCCCTCTGAGTGTAGTGGAGTCTCCGTCCTTGGAGGTCTTTAAGCAGAGGCTGGATGGCCATCTGTCGGGGATGCTTTGACTGGGAGTTCCTGCATGGCAGGGGGTTGGACTGGATGGCCCTTGTGGTCTCTTCCAACTCTATGATTCTATGATTCTACGATTCTATGATTCTATGACTCCAACTGCTGCAGTGACCAAGGATGGCATTTCTTCTCTGAACACCTGCCTGGAATCGGTAATGGGCTGGATGAGGGAAAACAAACTCAGGCTGAATCCAGAGAAAATGGAGGTACTTGTGATAGGCTCTCCTAGCCCAGGGATGGATATTTGTCAACCTGTCCTGGGCGGGGTCACACTTCCCCTAAAGGACAAAGTTCGCAGTCTGGGTGTACACCTGGATTCGTCCCTCCAGCTGACATCACAGGTTGAGGCGACAGCCAGGTGTGCCTGGTATCAGCTTCGGCTGATATGCCAGCTGCGCTCCTACCTGGGCAAAGAGGACCTTGAAACATTGATACATGCACTGGTAACTTCTCATTTAGATTTCTACAATGTGCTCTACATGGGGCTACCTTTGAACCAAGTCCGGAAGCTTCAATTGATTCAGAATGCGGCAGCCAGATTACTTACAGGGGCGTCAAGAACAGATCATATTACCCCGATATTAAAATCTTTACACTGGCTACCGATTAGTTTCCAGGCGCAATACAAAGTGTTGGTCGTTACCTTTAAAGCCCTATATGGCTTAGGCCCGAGTTACTTGAAGGAACGCCTCTCCCTACACAATCCTCCCCACACTCTTAGAACATCAGGGAAGAATTTGTTAGATGTCACTAAGACAAGATTGATGTCAACCTCCCATAGGGCTTTTTCTACTATGGCTCTGAAACTTTGCAATGATTTGCCGGAAGAGATCCGTCTCATTACCACCTTAGATGCTTTCAAGAAAGAACTGAAGACGAATCTCTTCTGGTGGTCCTATCCACCTGACTTACTGTAACAGACCAGATATTAAATACAGAATTTGACCCAATGGACTATGGGAGAATCGATTAGACTAAGGACTGAAATGTAGCAGGTTTTAATTGATGGTTTGATATTTTTAGGGTGTTTTAAACTGTATTGCTTTGTAATTGTATTTTAATATATGCTGGAATCCCGCCTCGATCTGAAGGGAAAGGTGGGAAATAGAAATAATAATAATAGTAATAATAATAGTAATAGTAATAGTAATAAGTTAAAGTGGTGTCAAATTGCTTAATTCTGTGGTGAAGATGCAGCCACTTGTAAACAGGCTCCATTGATCCAAATGAGGACTACATCTGAGTAGAATAGATTAAGACTAAGTAAACTAAGGCTTGGTACAGACTGCCAAAAAGCAGCAGTTTGGAGCCAATTTTAGGGCTCGGAGGTATGCAGCGACTGCATACTTCCGAGACCTACTGCGTGCCGGCAGCATCATCATGGCTTGGCCCCATCCACATTGGAGCTGCCATGATGACACAAGTGCAGTGCAGTGTCTACATGTCACCACGCTGTGTGTGCATAATTGCTGTGTACGAGGGCGGCAATGGCACCACATGCACACCTTAAAAAGAAGCCCCTTTTGGGGGGTCTTCTTTTCTGAGTGTTTTGGGGACGTGGCATCTGGTTGCCATGTTCCTAACCCTGCACATCCAGGGGCAGCACAAAGCTTTCCCTGGAGGGCTGTCTGTGCAGGCCCTAAGAATTTTTTATTTATCTGTTTTCTTCACTATGGCTATATATCACCTTTATCATTAGGAGTATTATGCCTTTGTGTATTGGTTGCTAGGGAGTAGAGGTGGGAGGCTATTGTACCCATCTCCTGTTTGTGGGATTCCCATAACTAACAGCAGGCCACTGTGAACAGAATGCTGGACTTGAAAGACCTTTGTTCTGTTTCACCAAGGCTTATTTCACATTCTTTTTTTCTTTAAACACAAATGGCACTGCAAACTGGTCTTGGAAGCAAATAGGAGAGCAGTGCAACTGCTTCCAAATCTGCATAACCTCATACCACCTGGCTATACCAGTTAAAACTCTGGCAGTCACCTTTTGCATTTGTTGAAGCTTCTGGGTAATCTTCAAGAGCATGACAGTAAGTTATCCAGTCAGGAAAATATGGATCCCTGTGTCCAAGCATACATGTAGTTATAACAGATGTTACAAAACTGAAATTCATCATTTCAAAATATTAACAAAACAATAATCAAACAGGCAATGCTTCTGATTCCTGAATATCACAGTTTAGTGTACCAGAAAAAGCTCATCCTGGAATTCAAGTGTTACTAGTCACACAACCACTTCCCTTAGAAGTATTGTGAATCCTGGAGGCTTTTATCAGAGAGCTGGTGTGCTCTGGCTCAGCCCTTTCCATTTGTCATCCCCCTGCAAAACAACCTGCCTTGTCAATATTCCTAGCAGATGTCACCAGTGGGATATGACAGTTTATTTATAGCCAGTTCACTTTCATCACAAGGATGAGATCCTACATACAGATTGTGTTCCTTGGGGAACCTTGTCTCATTTTCACTGCAGGAGAGCCTGACACCCTCCTGCAAATGAAGAGGAGCTCAATCTCCACTGAGAATTGTATGGCTTCAGACTATCTCTGCCTATTCTACTTAACATTCTGTGCACAGGAGGATTCCAGGTGTGGTGCAATGTGACAAATAAGAAGCCTTGTTTTAACCATTGATGGACTTCTGTTCCTCCTCCTCCTCTTCCTCCTCCTCCTTCTCCTCTTCCTCCTTCTCTTCGCAGCTCCCCAGATCAGATTTGAATCAGCAAAACTTGACAGCTACAGAAAGTTGGATCCTCATTGTGCATTCTACCCTGTGACCTCCTGCCAAGCTGGACCAGACAAGGCTTTCTGCTTTATTGGTTTGTCATGAGCTGTTTAATGCCGCTGGTGCCTTGGGCTACAGCTTTGTTAAAGGCTAACAGTGTGCTGTGCCATTGGTATTTAAAGGTGAATGCTCACACTTGACTGGATTAAAAACACTCTTGGGTTGGATGCAAGAAATTTTCTGTATCTGAAGACATGTATAGAAATAACTGAGGAAGCAGAAAATGCAAGGCCATAAATTGGTACATTATTAATTTGATGTGCAGAATTCCCAAATGATAAGTTTGTTGTTGTTGCATGCCTTCAAGTCATTTCCAATTTAGGATTGCATTAAGGCCAGTTTATCACAGGGTTTTCTCAGTTTGTTCAGAAGTAGGATTGCCATTTGTCACAGAAAATCTGAAAATCACTGATTGAAGGGACAAAAAAAATGTCCCAGTTGGCTGGGCTCGTTGAAACAGTAAATCCCAGATTTCTCCTTTGACACAGACTGATGGGTAAGTTAAAATGTGGCAGTGACAATGAAGCAAGAAAGTGCAGAAAAACTGGCTGGCATTGGCAGGAGCCTCACCCCACCCTGAAGGCTCTGGTTGCTACTGCATAGGTGTAGCATTGCCACCTTATTCTTTCATTCCCTCCTGCCTTCCCCCAACAGGCCAAAAAGGTGGGAAAGGAAAGCCGGTGAGAAGAGATGGCCTTGTGTTGTGTGGTGATTGTGTCAGCAGCTTGAGCCTAGGGCAAGGTAGCATGGTGCAATTCTGCTTCCAAGTAGTCTCAAGAGAATAAAAGGAGTCCCTTTTGCTTGGAAGCCTCCTTCTCTTCACACCAGCAAAGGTGGGAAAGAATTTAAAAAGAGCTCTTCGCTTAGTACTCTTATTGGGGTTGAAACATAATGGTAGAAAAACTCAATATTAATGTGCTGAATTTACATAATCAGAATGCACATTATCAATATTCATAATTATAATAATTTGTATAATATGCTAATTAGATTGCCAGATATGAGAGAATGGAATATGGCAAAAATATTCAGAGGAGGTTTTCCATGACCTTCCTCTGAGGCTGAAAGAGTATGATTTGCTTAAAACCATCCAGTGAGTCTCCATGGTTGAGGAGGGATTTGAAACCTGGTCTCCACAGTTGTAATCCAATACTCAAACCACTACACCATGCTGGCTCTCATACACATAAAGACAGGTTAATGTAGTAGACTTAGGAAAGCTAGATTATTGTGCCATGGTCTTTTACAGGTGTCATTTTCATTTGTAAGACTCAGCCTATGTGACAAAAAAGCCACTTCATCTTAATGATGCTTCCACCTCCTTTTTTTCCCCTGACACTGCTATGAGATTGTTGTTTAGTTTGTAGGGCTTGAAGTGGGTGCATTCAGATCTGTGTGCACCTGTCCCATGGGTGAAACAGCATCCTAGAAAGTTACCTATCTACTTGCTCTGCACTGCCCCTTCCCATCCAGATTAACTGTTGGATTCTCCTGAACAGAAAGATCAAAGAGGATTTCCTGTATGAATTAAGCCTTGCTTGCCTGAGCAACATGATTTTCCTGAGCACTCATATTTTCCTGTTATATCTTTTGGCTGCTGATCAGTCCTACCTCCTGGTTTGTCTTTGAATCCTGACTTCAAATGCAATCTTAACTGGCTAAGTTGACCAAATGGTTATCTAAATCTCTGTCAACCTAGGGCTTTAGAACATTATACAGAACTACCTTCATTTTGGCCTAATTTTCAGCTGGCATCATGACTATGTCCCTAGGCTGGAATATGTTTAGATTTGGTGTAACCCAGCTTCTCACTTACCTCTCTGCATTCCTTCTCTACGTGATTTTTTAAAAAAGAAGAGGAGGCTTCTGCTTAATGCTATCCATCTATGGTTGGTACTTCTTTGAATCAGAGTTGTTATTATTATCAGGTCTTGATTTCACACAGCCTTGACACCAATTCTGGTTCTTGGCTCTTCCTCAGCTCTAAGTCCCCATACAGTTCTTGGTTCTGGGTCCCTAGCTTCTAGCACATCTCAAACTGCTGCAAGTAAGTTGAACTTTCGTAATTAACCCCTGAATGACCAGGGCTAGCCCAGGACATTTTGTTGCCAGAGGTGAAGAATGGAACATTCTTGTCCTCACCCACACACCTAAATTCACATAGAGGATGCAACTGGACTGATAGCTGAATCACATTTCAATACTTGTGGTGGGGCAGTATTCCTTACTACATTCATAGGCAGCAGTGGGGTATTCAGGACAGGATGTGTAGTAAACAGAGTTCCAATGGAGGGGAACAACCATGAGAATCCAGGAGGAGGACCAGTGAGAACTGCTGGGCATACATCTTAAGTAAACATACCTAAGTTTGCACAGTGATGAGGCTACTGCTAAGAACATCTGTTTCTAAATAAAGCTACAGCTAAATTCACTATCTTTGCCAGAAGGCCAAGAGTTCCTAAGTGAAAGATTAATGATACTAATATTGAGCAGACTAAGAACGTTAAATATTTAGCCACTCCATTCCATGGAAAAGGTTTGGGGGCAGGCCATTTAAAAACATCAAGGCTATGTATTCAGCATAACGAATGACATTTTAAACTTTGCATGCCCAGGAGGGTGAAGACTGTTTTCTTCCTGACTTTAAAATCATTGAAGGGAAGATTGCGCTCCAGTTACCTTCCTTTGGCTAAAATATGGACCATTGAGGAGCAAATGAAGTGGTGCAAAATTCCTTTTTGAAGATCCATTTAAAACAATGGATAGGGGGGCTAGGGGAGTGAACTGGCATCCTGGGGAACCTTGGAGAGCTATCCCTTTGGGGGTCTATTTTTAAAATTGCTTTCAAATAACACCTAAGAGAAGGGACATTTTTATCACTTTTTGGCACAAAAAAGGGTTTTTCCCAAAAAGAAGTAAGCCCAAAGTCCATCAGTGCATCACTTCATGGTGGTGGTGGTGGTGGTGGGGGGGGGGGGGGGAGATTTCCTGCACCTAAAATACATCAGGGACAGAATATATCTGACATGTTTTTCCCAAATAAATTGGGAGCCACAGGAGGCTGCAAAAATGGCCTTGGAGGCCACACTTTTCCCATCCCTATCCTACAAGTTCTATATTATCCCCCTGCAACTGTGCTAAGAATTGGGGCTAGGGCCCAAACTATGTGTTCACATATGTGCAAAGTTCTGAACTTAGCTGGATTTGTAGAAAAAGGTGAAGTTACCCTGAAACACACTGCTAAAGATTTTAAGGTCATTTGGGTAAGACTATGATATGAGCTTATGTCAAAACATGACTGGAATTCTAATTAATGTAACTCTGCCCTATAGATTCAATAAGGAAGAGAATTCAAAGCAGGATTAAAATTGTTGGTGTAAATGCCATGATCTGTAAGCCAGTATGGTATAGTGACTTGCATGTTGGTCTAGGACTCTGGGAAATCATGTTTGAAATCTTTGCTAAAACATGGAAACCCACTGGCTGACCACAGACAAGTCACACTCTTGGAATAAATCTTGCCAAGAAAATCTTACAAAAGACTCTCCATAAATCAGAGTCAATTTGAAGGCACTATAACAGCAGTTCTCTGTTTGTTTGCTGACTTTGAGGGTGTACAGACTGGCACTTTGTGCTGGCCTGGACCCAAACTAAGGTTCCATGACAGCTGAGCATTTACACGCTCAAAGCCCTTGTGGTGGCACCAGGGTGCCATCTTGGCACTGCACACAAGGGGTGTCTTAAGGCTGTGCTGCAGAGCTTATGGCGCCCCTGTAGCAGTAGAAATTGGAGTCGTCTTTCATGGCTCCTTTTTGTACTGGGTTGGGGGTGTCGTGTGCGGTTGCTGTGTCCCCAACCCAGTGCTTCCAGGGGTAGCATAGAACCGCCCCTTACAGGCTGTTTGTTATATTATTATTAATAATATTATTATTATTATTATTATTATTATTATTATTTATATCCCACCCCTCTGGGTGAGCAATCAGGGCAGGGTACAACATACAAAATACACTTACAATTAAAATATAGCAGCCCAATCCCTCCTCTCGCCCCTTAAGATTGAATTAAACTAAGATAAGATTTAAAAAACAGTAGAATAAAACTATAAAACATTAATGTGACACTCATTAAAAATGAATAGGTGGCCTCGAATGACTAATGTTTCTATGGGTAAGACTGGATGGACAATAGTGGTCATAAATTTAATCATTGTCTGGGAAGGCCTGCCGGAAGAGATGCGTCTTGATGGATCTCTTGAAACCATCCAAAGTTGTAATAAGGCACATCTCATCCGGCAGGCCATTCCACAGCCTGGGATCAATAGTGGTAAAAGCCCTCTGTACAGCCCTTTCTCTTCGTTGTACAGAATTATGAAGACTAAATGTGCTTGCTGAACTCTCTTTGGAATCTACAGAAAAGCTCTGATTTCAGACAATGCAGTCAGGAAATTTTCATAGCAAGCATGTGATGCCTAAGGTTGAAGTTTGTTAAGTGCAACCTTTGGTGCAGGAGTATTTTGACTTGATGCAATTACCTTTCCAGCACTCTGCAAACTCCTTGACTTCCCTTATGTCAAGCCCATAGTCCTAGGGAACCATGGGCAGCTAAATAAAGAGTGGTGCCACAGAACCAAACATGCAAACACAGAGAGCACTCTCAATATACAAACAAGATTACACATTGGTAAAGTGACAGAGACCGTGAACGAAAATTCTAAAGTACCCTGAGAATGAATAATTAAAATTGAAGTCTATATCAAGGGGGAAGAACATCTTTAGAAAAAATAAAAGTAAAATAGTTGGTACAATAATAGTTCATTCTTCCCTTTGGAGAGCAAGTGGCCTAAGATTATGCTGTTATTACAGTTTTAGAGTTAATAGCATATGAGTTGATTCCGACTAGATGGGATTTTCACTGTAGTGATCACCTACTGTGCTGAACAAATAAACAACTGTTCATTTCAGAAAAATAAATATAGCAACTAGTATCATACTATACAGTATTGATCAAGTATCATGCATAGGAATGATCTGGCAAATAAGAATGGAAGGAAATGAAAATAGACATCTGCTGGAAGAAAATGTGTGCCATAAAAATGAGTGACTTGCTTTCTTTATTACTACTTAACACTGAGTAGATAATTTGTATCCTTCCACTGCTGTGAATATTGGTATTTCAGCCCTGGTGTCATGTTGAGTTATCACCCCTTGTTTCCTCTACCCTGCAATTAAGTTAACTGGAGCAAAGAGAGAGGTGAAGTTGAGAATGATAGATGGGAAAGCTGATCTGATTTTTCATTCTGATAATCCCAAACTAAATCTCCCCTGTTAAAGGTTAGCTTTCTGAATGGCGTCAAGGCATTTACAAAGCAAATGTCCTTAAATATCTTGTATGAATGGCAGAGGTGTAATAATAGTATGGTTTTGTGCAACTAATACAGTCACAGTGTTAATATTCCCACAAAGGTTCCCCCATCAAACTGAAGCCCATGTCATAGTATAGTAGGTTGTGCTTCATTCAATCTTTCACCCAGTATATCAGTCTTGCTTCATAAATTTCCCACATTGTCACATGCAGTATACAGTGATATTAAGGTCTGTTTACTCTATTACATGCTATCCTATTCCCAGAACTGTATAAATAGGCTTTATACTTGAGACTTTAATTTCACTTTATACTGCATCTGAAGAAGTGGGTTATATCTATGAAAATTTATGCTAAAATAAAAACCAGTCAGTTTTAAAGACCAACATGGCTCCTTGTTTGAAAAATCTCAGACAATGGGCCAATGCATTTTTCACAGATCACTTGAGTCCTAAATTGGCTTATTGCAAAAGCCAAAAAAGGGGGGTTTATGGACCAAGAAAGAGTGTGTCTTTCTCCTCTGTTTTGGGATGTGGTACCACTCCATGGACTACTATTGAAGTGTGACCTCATGGCTTGTGGTAGCTAGCTCTGTGTGTGGGCTAACTCTCCATGCACCCCCCCCCCCCCCAGTGATGCCACTACATTACATAAAAGGTCATCCCAATTACAAATTAGGAAAAAATTCCTGAGGGCAAGAGCTGTTTTGTAGTGCAACTGATTACTTTGGAAGGTGATAGATTCTCTTTTCTTAGAGTGTTTAAAAAAAAAGATGCCACCTCTCAGGGGTGCTTTAATGAAGGTTCCAACTTAAATTCTAAAATTCTTTTATGTACTGGAACAGATTTTTGGGTTTCTCTCTCTCTCTCTCTCTCTCTCTCTCACACACACACACACACACACACATCCCTATCCCCTACTTTTTGCCACCTGTCTGATAAAGAGCTCTGGAGAACATGAAACCTTGTGCCACAAATGCACCACTTTTATAACACTTTAGACTTAATAAAGTTATTACTCAGCTATGATTTTTTTTTGTTTCCACACTTTTTTTTTCTCAGAGATTCCTGTATATATTCAAACTCTTCACTTTATTTTTTTACCAAGGACAAAAAACGGATGTGAAGAGGACTCAAAAACCTTGATTTGCAAAGAATGTCTTCCTCTCCTTAGTGTGGAATTCAGAGACTTAGGTGTGTAAATCTAGAATATCAGAATACCGAGGGGTCTTGTAGCTCTTTTGAGACTAATGTACTCCCTTGAATATAATAGAATAGAGCATTGTTTGAATAACCAACTTTACTCAACAGATACCTGTGCCATTTCTTCCAGAGAGGGAAGCAGAACAGGGTAAGCAAGCATATAACGGAGAAAGAAGGATGCAAGAAACCCCAAAGCCAGATAAACATATGTATATGTGACAGCCTCTTTTGTTAGTGACTTAGAAGTACCCCATTCTACTTTTTCCTATGGCTAACCAAACTCATGATCTGCTTTTAGGAAAGGAAGAAGCATTGGCTTGATGATGGGACTTCATGTACACCAGGAAGATAGTATACTATTTGATATGCATGAGACAACATAACGTTACATTCTGTAGCCACTATCCCATGAAAGAGGAAAATAGCAGACAGATAGTGTAGGCAAATTTGGTTTCCCAGATAATTGTTCAAAATGTATTAAAGATATAAATGATCTATGAGAGTAGATGCAAACTGAATGACTTGTCAATGGAACTACATCATGTTTATAGATTATTTTAAAATCTGTTTTTATTCTGCTCCTGCTTAAAGCTCTTGAAAGTAAAGGCATTCTCCATCTCAAAACAAACAAACAAACTAGTGAATAGAATAACTTGTATTTCTAGAGAATAGGCAGAGATTTAAAATATTTGACTTTTGACTTTCAGAAGGAAAATGGCAACACAATAATAACCTTTAGTAAGTGTCGGTTGTCTCAAAGCATGGCTTTGCTTTCACTTTATATAAAATCAAAATGTTATGTGAAAAAAATAGGTTATCCTAGAAGAAGAAAAGAAGATGAAAGATATGCAGGCAGTATAATGTATACTTTGGCCCTTGGTTTCTTTGTCTGTACACTGATTCTATTAACTGGAGAGGAACAGGGATGGATGAGGTGACAGGATTAACAGGAATACCTAATATGAGTGGTGAGAGCATGTTGGGTTATGACTCTGAAGATCAGGGTTCAATTCCCTGCTTGGCCATGGAAACCTACTGGATGACCTCGAGCAAGACACATACTCTCAGCTCCAGAACATCCTGTGATAGGTTTGCCTTAGGTCATCATAAACCATAAACAACTCAACATCCCATAATAATGACATAAGTGGAAGACAAACTAAACAGAAAACAACCAAACATGAAAATGTTTAGTTCATCATTCTTGTAGTGCAGATGACTTTAGACACATGGACACCTAAGTCTGAACTATGTATAACCGGGGAATTCTACTCAGTGTACAGTTGCACACTCAGTCATACATTTATTTTGCACCATTACTTAAAGAACCAGTTACTGAGTGAGTTGCACAACCAATTGCAAACGCAGCCTAGAGACCTGAAAAATAAATACATTCTCACTTGTGCAATAGAAGAAGTCAGTAGAACTGTTTTAATACACTAGTGTTTCTTTGGATTTAGGCTCATGTATTTGAAGACCTCATGTGTACAGCCTGAAGGCAGGGGCCTAGGGGTCATCCAACAGTAAGGGTTCTTATACTTTTCATGCAAACATTAGTGCAAACCTCAAAGTGCAGGAAGCCAATACAAAAAAAGATTTCTAACACCAGCATCAATCTTTCCTTTGTGTTGCCTGCTATTGTAAGATTAGGTATAAAATGTACAAAGTCATGAAACCATTTGCTTTGCGAGGGTGATGTTTGTATGTGGCATTAGCTGGAAATAAATTATACAAGATCTTTTTTTCAGAGGTGGTCATGCATGCTTTTTGGGTACGGTGCATTTCTAACACATTCTGGAAAAGTTACTATTGGGGGCCATAACTTCCAGAATCCTCTACCCAGCATGACCAGTAGCAAGAGGATTATGGAAATTGTAGTCCAAAAATAATTTTATAAGTTCTGTCCATATTTGGAGGAAGAGTGAGTAGGGAAGCATTGGAATAGTTATTCTGGCTTCATTAAAAGAGAGTCGTAAAAAATGTATATGGTAGAATAGCTTTCTTTCCTTGAGAAAAAATGGGCTGGAGTTTGCGGTGATGCATCAGCTGAGGCACTTGAAGGAAAAGTGCTTGCCTGATGTTTTTTTATGAAAATTAGAGGAGATTTTTGCCCTCCAGGCTGTACTGGTAGTCTGTACCCTATCCTAGAACAATGCAAGCATTTTGTTCTTTGCATATTTCCTAAATGCATTCTCAGGCAGTTTCTCTGCAGAAAGCGGTGATACATTACTAGCACAAAACCTATGATTATCTTTAAAACTCTCTTGCAAAATGACTTTTTATAAGCTTTTCCAGGCAAAGGGCCAAGTCCACCTGCATTAACAACTGAATTCTGGAATCTCTTTTACACAAAAAACTAAACTCTCAGTTGCCAGTTGTTCCAAGAAATTCCCAAGGATGGCTAGAGAGTAGATATGTTTTACCTTATTAATGTTAAATGATGTGATAGAGAGTTCAAGTGTATCTTATATTAATTTGTAGCAAAAATGGGATTTTTAAATCCTCATATTGAAAAACATTTTTCCCCTGGAAACTACAGAGTAAAGAGAGAGTTTTTCAAAATTAGTTTAAAACTTTAAAACCCTTTGGCATCAAAAATAAGTGCTTTCACTTCAAATCCAGAAGAACATCATGTGTTCCGACTGGATCAGCATCAAGATAAGTATGAATTATTTTACAGGCATGGATTCTGTCTCAGTCAGCCCACCTGTGAACAAACACTGTCAGGCATGAAGCAATCTCAGAGAACCAGAAGTGCAGAAATATGACCTGAAGTTATTCCCCAAATCTGACAGCTATCTTCTTCTTTTTCTACCTAGTTTTCCTCTGCTGTGAAGCAGAGCTGGGAGGCTAGGGATGGAACTCACAGGAGTAAGAAATCTCTATATGCTTCCATTAAAAAAAAATGCTAGAATGCTGAGAGAGGAGAATTATAGTAGCATTTTGTGCCACACTGACTTAAAGCACACCGTAGGGCCAAGAATAAGAATGTCTCCCTGATGGGATAACAGAGCTTCCTGTTGACAAAGGCCCCAGTGAAACAGCAAACAAGCCAGCCCTGTGTAATTACCAAGCTTGTATGAATAGAAAATGGCCCCAGCTGATTCAATTACCACTCTCAGTGTTTATGACTGGAAATGTTTGAAACAAACTGGTATCATAAGACCTTTATCGGCTGCCAGATTTGGATTTCTTTGGGTCAGAGCCATTCCGATTAAGCATCAGCGAGGCAGTGTAGGGAGGTGTTAATTAGTAGCAGAAGCTAGCTGTCCCCAAGGAAATCATTGCTTGCTTTTGGTACAATTGCTACCCCAACTGCCAGAATTGCATGAACAGTACTCACACCCAATTCAGAATAGAATGCACATTCTGACACATCCAAATCATTGCTTACTGAAGTTATGTTTTCTTTCTGGACTGCCTTTAGCTATATAACTTTCCAGGCTAGATTGGACTTGGCTTAGTCTCAAAACACCCCAAGGAATGGTCTGAGGGCACATCATGCTACTCATTGCTGAAACTAGGCTGACATGCCATGGGAACCCATGGAGAACAGGCAACACATAAAAGTATATTAATTAATACATCAGACATAAAGGAATCCTGTAGCACCTTTGAGAGTGAGAAAAAGAAGCATAAGCTTTTGTGGATTCATTGCATTTTCTTCAGATACATGGATCAGAAGAAATGAACTGGGGTCCACAAAAGCTTAGGCTAGAAATTTCTTACTCACAGTTAGTCTCAAAGGTGGTACAGCTTTCCTTTCTCTTTCTTTATGCTTTAACAGACTAAAATAGCTATATCTTTATATAAATAACTTCTTCAGTTTAACTCTTCTTTTTCATTGACCTTGGACTTACATAGGACAATGGGTCTATTGGAAATTAAGGTTCAAGCTGTGTCCCATTTTTGGACCTTCATTTCTGAAGCCCAACAAGAAATAAAAGTCTTTCAGGATCAGAACAATCCATATATCATGCCTGAGAGCCAGTATGATGTTGTGGTTTGAGTGTTGGAGTATGAATCTGGAGACCAGGATTCAAATCCCTGCTTGGCTATGGAAACCCACTAGGTGACCTTGGGAAAATGACATTTTCTCATCCTCAGAGGAAGGCAAAGGCCAACTCATTCTGAACAAATATTGCTAAGAAAACCTCATGATACATTCATCTTAAGATAGTCATAAGTTGGAAATGACTTGGGGGCATACAACAACAACATACCATGCTTGGGTATTCCAGGCCAAGGAATGGAACCGTCCAGGCTAGGATCAAGTCAGCCAAGGCACTGACAACTTCCAAGCAGCAACTGTGGGTCTCAATACTCAGTACTCATCCTTCCCAGAGTACAAGCAGAGTCCAGGTTATGACCTTACTCATGATTCTTGCTTTTCTTCCTGACTAGAACTGTGATATGTTACCAAACAAGTGCTTCACTGTTGGAAGAGGACTCTGGATCAAGTCTCCATTGCTCAGAAATAGCAAAAAAAAAAAAAATCCAGTTATGATAATTTGCAGGTTTCCAAGATGTGTCATGGCCAGCCAGGCTGAGGACTCAGAGGAGGAGGCTGAGTTTGTGCCTCGGGTGCAGGTGGAAACTGAGGCTGAGCCAGGCCCTAGCTCTGCTCTGCCAGCTCCAGCAGAGTCTGTGACTCAGCAGCCCCCAGCAGAGATTCCAGGCCTGGGAGACATAGAGGAGTAGGATGAGGAGGCAGCTAGTGAAGGACAGAAAGAGCGTGCCTCCACTGATCCAGGACGTTTTATGAGAAACACTCAACAATCACTAAGCACCTGTGATTAGGAACTGGGCCAATATAAACAGGTGCGAGACGCCAACCTTCTCTGTCAGAGCTTATCTTAGTTTCCTGGAGAAAGCACGTTGCTGTGACTCCCTGAGACTGTGTTACCTGGAACCCTGCCTTTTGACTACAGACTGCACCTTACCCTCCATTCCTTCCCATGCCTTGTCCTGAGTTGCGCTCACTGCCCCAGAAGGCAGAGCAGGGCAGGGCAGGATAGCAGGAGGGAAGGGAGGGGAAGGCAAGCAGCAGTGTACGAGGCATCTAGGAAAGTTGCTCCTGCTGCTGCCACCACCTGGGCTCAGAGTAATTCATAGTAAGGAGAGTATCACACTGCTCTTTAATAGTGGGATAGGAGTGTGATGTTCATTTTAATGATAGGATCCTACCACACAGCCTTGTAGCTGGACTGTAGCAATGCTGTAGTCAATCTATGCATCTGCCACAACTTTTAATGAATGGGAAAATCCCAAGAATAGCTGCCAATCATGCAGTTAACCCATTACTGCAATAGGTCATCTTGGGGTAATTCCGAGATTGATGATGTCATGTGGTTGAGTTGGCATTACTCCCTTCTCTCCCCTCCCTGTCCCAGAACATCCATTCAACTTTCAGTGCTGAGAAAAGTATTTAGCTCATTTCTCAAAAGCAGCAGCCTTGCCTTAGCCTCCTTTTTTAATTGTTTCTTTAAAAGCTGTAATCACTCAACATTAACAAGCTACCAATATGCATTTCCATGACATGAAAAATATCCAAACCATCTAGGGAGGTAAAAAAAAATCTTTATTTTTTAAAAAATTAATTTACCTTGCTAGAGGAAGCTTTTTTTCCTATGAGAAAAATGGAATGCTAGAAAAAAACTGGTTTTCTGGACTTCCCATTGAGGAAAACCACAGATATGCCCACAGGTTTAATCTCAAATAGCTGACAAGTGAATCCTGAATACAGTAGGTGAATGGAACAGTGTGCAAGAAAACTGTTGAGGTAATGTTAGCTTTAACTCTTTGTCCTTTATTAAACAAAGAGGTGAACATAACTAGAAACAATTTTTCTCTTACACATAAAAATGACCATTTTAAATGCCTAAACAACAAGTGCAGAAAAATGAAATGCATTAAACCAAAGTGTTTCGCCAAGTATAATTTTAATATCGTGTGTATCAAATAAAGACACAATGCTGCCCTCTGTTTCTACTGCTTTTGATATGATATCAGTGGTCTGGAAGCTGTTCTTCTTGCACTGTGTTATAGCTGCATGTGGTTTTCCCTCTTATTTGAAGCCTTGTTCACATTGTTTATAGAGCTGTTGGTGTTTTGCCACTGGCATATATTGTGTACATGATATGCCACCAATGATTCTAAATCAGGATTCTGTATTATGGTTCTAAATTGGTATTTCTTCTCTCTTTTTCATTGCACTTCTTAGCATCATTTTTTTTAGTGTTTGCATGTTGTTCTTGTTTTTGTGAGCTTTCAAATCAGATTCACTTCAAATGCATGACTGTGGAGCTTGTCCCATTAACAAATAAGCCATTTTACCTCTTCTGGCTTGAATTCAGGATCCAGGATGCCCCCGGATGTTATCATACCAAAATCACTGCCTATCTAGCTAGGATGCCACCATCCGGATGCATCCCGGGTTGAAGACTCACTCAGCCAGCACTTTTTCGAAGTCAGGGAGCTTCCGACTTCAAAAATTGGTCAGCTGAGTAAAGCTTCAACCCAGGATGCATCCGGACAGTGGAATCCCAGCTAGATAGGTGGCAATTTAGATATAATAATATCTGGGGGCATCCTGGATCCTGAATTCAAGCAGGAAGAGGTAAGCCATCCAATTTGTTAATGGGATAAACTCCTGTGTTAATCTGGAAAATCAGTATAAAGGGATCCTGTAGCACGTTTGAGACCAACAGAAACAAGCTGATAGCATGAGCTTGCATAGACTTGAACCTACTTCCTCAGATGCATGTGAAGAAGTAGGCTCAAGTCTATGAATGCTCATGCTACAAGCTTCTTTGTTTTAGGTAGTCTCAAAGGTGCTACATGATCCCTTTGCAAGCCAGCTTCAAGCTATGCAAACCTATAAATGAGAGACCTCCAAGAGACCCTATTATTAACAGGACAGCACAGTCTTGCAGACTCAAGGCCATGATGTCTTTGGTTTAATCAATTCACTTGTAATGTGGTTTTCCTCTTTTCTTACTACCTAAAGCTTTAGTGTGGTTAATCATCTTTCCCAAAGAGTCATTTCAGTTCATGATATATCCAAAGTATGATAGGTTCAGTTTAGTCATTTTGGCTCTTAATGTGAGTTTATGCATGCTCATGGACCCATTTGATTTGGCAGCCCATGGTATCTGTAAAACTCTTCTTGCCATCAGCTTTATTCATTGTTCAGCCTTTACAATGATACATAGAAATCAGAAATAATATAACATGGGTGATCCTGACTTTCACATTCATTGATGTATCTTTGTGCTTTAGGATTTTATCTAGTTCTTTCTTAACTGCCCTTCCAAGTCTTAGTCTTTTTCTTATTTCTTGATTACAAGCTCCATTTTGTTTAATGGCTGAGCCAAGGTATAGAAAATCTTTAATTATTTTGATGTCTATTTTGTGGCTAGGGTTGGGCCGCCTTAGGCGGCCATGGTGTTGCCTCAGCCCGATCTGGGGGCATGTGTCATCTGTACACCACACCCCTGGATCAACCCAAAAGCAACACTTTTGGCCTGCCTGTTTTGGCATTACTCATGAGAAACAAAAGGGTAAGGGTAATGTTTCATAAAGCAGAAGCTGGGAAGTGAGGAATATCTTCCAGTAAACAACAGGAAGGGTCCCATAATTTAAGCTTGTCTCTAGTCTCTAGTCCCTCATTTATGGAGAAGTGATTTAATTTTTAGTTATCTGATTTTTAATAACCAAATGCCTCTTTTTTCTGTTTTAGACACTGGATTTTTCAGGGGCAGGAGGTTAAAATATGCCTAGTAGCAACTGAACTCACAGGCAAAGTTGAACTGCCAAGTAAATTTTGACCAAATGCATGCATCTAAATCTGTCCTAAATATTAAGACCAAAGTTGTGGTGAGGAGGAATAAGCTGTCTCTCTTTTTTTTTTATCTCAGCTAGAAATTCTCTCTGTGTTAGTACATTGGGCTCTTGGCCCAACCTCTGACAGAATTCTGTTTTCCTACTTTGTGTAGCACAGTATCGATTTTCTGTAGTGTGCAATGTTAAAAAGGGAGCAAAGGAAAAAAGGAACAGTCAATATTTGACTAGACACTGTGATCCAGCCTATAGAAGTCAATGCACAGATTCTGAATGATTAAAAGGCTGTAGCCCTAGACTTAGTCTCTGTAAAGTTAGTGTCTTTAATCACTCCAACCTGTATGGAAAGATAAGGTTAAAAGAATGCACTTAGAAAAATGTCATGGGAAGCTGAAATAGATATTTCAAAGGAGAATAGAAGGAGCAATGATATATAGGCTTTTTTTCACAATTAGACACAATTCAATTTAACTTTTTGAACAAAGCAATGATACTTTATTCAAACTGGTGAGTTTCCTCTTAACTTACTCTCTGAAGGTAGTCTAGATTTGGCATGGAGATCTTCAGTTTTTTTCTTCTATAGTACAAAGTGTTCCATCTGGGATATGAAATCATACAGAAAAGACAGAAAATTGAACTTCAGAAAGGCCTAATTGCACTTAAGCTGCTAAGGACTCTGAAAGCCAGTATCAAAGTTTGGAGACATTCATTTTGAAACACAGCTCCCAGAATCCCTGGCTACCATCCATGTAGGCTATTTTATTTTGTTTTATTTATATAATACCTTTCTCCCAATACAGGACTCGAAGCAGCTTCCAATATAAGTTAAAATGATAAAGCTAAGACAATATGTGATGTAAAAGTTTTAGGAAGCAATAAACAATCAATCCAATGAAATATTAATTTAAAAAGACTTAAAACATGTTAAACAGGTATTACATATTTTGAAAAGAAGACTCCCCCTAAAGACTGTAAGAATCAGACACACTGAAATGGGGAGATGCAGGCTTTCCCATAGTATAACTATGGGCCTGAACACACAGGCCAAAATACAACCACTTGGGTCACTTTGAAGGTATGCTGTTTTAATGACACACACATCCTAAGAGGCCAGAAGCTGCACCAAATTATTTATTTATTTTTTATTATATTTATTTGTATCCCGCTCTTTTCCCAGGACAGGGACTCAGAGTGGCTTTACAGCATTAAAAACAGTATAATTAAAAACACCAAAATTAAAAAATACTTAGGACTAGAGCATGGCTTTGGGGCGGCTTCCGACCTCTTAGGATTCATGCATCATTTAAACAACATACCTCCAAAGTGACCCGAAGCAGCTTTATTTTGGCCTGTCTATTCGGGCCCTATAGTAGATTCTATGGGTTGTACATGGGGGGAAAAAACTTTTCTAAGTTTTGGATGATGTATTATAGTGTTACTTTTGGAATTCAAATCCATGGTAAACCTGAAATATCCTGGCTCCACAGCTGCCTCAACCTGCCACCTTAACCTGGCCCTCTGTTCCTTTGCCGTGGCAGCTGCCTGCATGTGTTCAGCAACAAGCGCAAGGCTGTGTGCCTTGTTCTGACCTCACAACGAATGAACTGCAGCAGCAGCAGCAGCAAATGCAGCAGATGACCCAGCAGAATGCCAGTGCAGACTGCTGCTACAACATAGGAAGGGGGGGGGGGCACAACTCTTTCAGGAAGATCCAGAACAATAGGCATATTTTAATGCATTTTATTACTGTAATACACCAGCACATGCCAGACATTGTCCGGATTGCTCATACCACAACTGCAATTTGGGGCATGCATTATCCAAACAGGAGGATGCCATAAGAGAGGGTGAGGTGAGGTGAGGTGAGATGGGTCTTTTGGCCTTTGCAAACAAGGCCTAAGTTGCTCAGACTTTCAAAAAGGATAAAACAAGTTAAACCCATATATATTCTTATAATGCACACCTTAGAGGAAGTGTACAATTGTGAAGCTCAGCACTGATAGAATCACAAAGTTAGAGAAAGGTCTAGTAGGCCAGTTAGTCAAACCCACTGTTTCCCTGCAGACAATCCAGTTCTAGAACATCTATCCAGAGATCAGAGAATATTACAGTCAGTCCTCTGTATCCATGGATTCTTTATCCACAGATTCAAGCATCCATGGCTTGAAAATATTCAATAATAGATAACTTCCATAAAGCAAACATCGATCTTGCCATTTTATACAAGGGACACCATTTCACTATTGTTAGTTTTTTGTGGAGCTTTCGGGCTATGTGGCCATGTTCTAGAAGAGTTCCTTTCTGACATTTTGCCAGCATCTGTGGCTGGCATCTTCAGCCACAGATGCTGGTGAAACGTCAGAAAGGAACTCTTCTAGAACATGGCCACATAGCCTGAAAGCTCCACAAAAAACTATGGATGCCAGCCATGAAAGCCTTTGACTCCACATTTCACTATCCATTGTATTTAATGGAACTTGAACATCCACAGATTTTGGCATCCATGGTCTTAGAATCAAATTCCAGAGGATACAAGGACCCACCACACACACAAAGAAGATGAACATCCTGTGAGTGTATTTCAAGCTTTAAGGCCCTGCATTCTATAGAATCTTTAAAATGTTCACGCTTAGATTGACCACTCCAGAGTGAAGGAGTATTCAAAGGTTCTGGAATTAGAGCATGGAAAAAATATTCTCTGTAATACTGGACTAAGCTATAGTCCAAAATGTAACTTTTCCAAATTCTGCCTAGGACACAGCAGCAAGAATATGGAATTGGTCTGGCACTCTACTGCTATAGAGAATAATTGAAGATCTGCTTTCTATAGATGATGAGGGACAAAGGCAGGCAAAATAGACTGATGATTAAGATGATGATTTTGAGGTGTACCATCTCACTGTCCTAGAGCAGCTACATGTAAATTCTCCAAGATCATGTTTGCTTGGTAAGATAACTGCTGTTTGCTTCTTCCTTCTCTGTTCAGTCTTACTGATGACAGATGTCAGGATGCCTGTGCCAAGCTTCTGGAATGTTCAGATTTCAGTGACACATTTGGATGAAGTGTGCTTTAATAACAAAGACTCCGTATGCCCTTAAAACACATTTTCTAGTCACTTCTTTCTGATTCCTGTCAAGAGGTACTCATTCCTTGGATGCAGAGAGACTCTTTGCTGCTTCTCCATCCAGATGAAATCATGCCGAACTAAAAGTCAAAACTAAAGCATAGATTTCCCTAGGGATTTATCCAGCTTCAAAGATACATTGTAAAGAGGACAACCGAGCCAAAGAACAGTCAGGTAGCAAATGGAAGCTTGACTTCAATGTGATTTGTCCCTGCACGAAGGAAGCCTGTGATTAAACTGCTAATGTGGCATAAGCAATTCATTTAAACACTATCAGTGCTGCATCTCATCCAGTTCATTTAGAAACAGATTTTCCAGTATGCTAAGAGCTGCCAATCAATGACCACTAATTAATAAGGAGATAGTTGTTGCCCTCTCCTTAGACTAGACATGGAATGCTTACCAAAACAGTCCAATTGCACAATTGCTTAAAATCATTAGAGGTAATCAGTGTCCCTTAGTCATTGAGCAAGCTGTTAGTAATTAATTAATTCTGTCAGGGGAGGTCTATAAAGACCAGAGAAGACAACTGCCAGAGGATTCTGTTACTACCTTCCCCCATGAAATTCTTCCTAGAAAAGGAGATTTGTACTTTGAATCTCTGGCTACGTAAAGAAGCAGCTTAGATGGATCTTATCTTTTAGGTTTATATAATTAATATATTATTTACCATGGAGTTTTTACACTGGAAATTTTGTCATGTATATATTAGGGTTGCTAGCTTTTTTTTTTCCTATATAGTGGGAATACTTTCTTACATGAATTCTAAACCATGGATGAATGGTTACAGGATGGAAGTGACAGGATCCTTAGGTGGGAGAGATAATGTTGTCCTGGAGTTTGTTATACAGTGGAAAGGGGAAACCAAGCATAGTCAGACATGCATTCTAGATTTTAAGAAAGCTGATTTCAGTAAATCTAGGAAAATACTAGCAGTGATGCCATGAGCAGGAAAATGAATAGAGAAACAGGTTCATGAGGGATGGGAGTTTCTTAAAAGTGAGATATTGCAGGCACGATTTCAACAGTTCCAATGAGGAGGGGAAATGGGAGGTGTCTAAAGAAACCAGGATGGATGTCTAAAGAACTTTCAACTGAGCTAAGATTCAAAAGGGACATGTACAAGAAATGGAAAAGGGGGGAAATCACAAAAGAATTCAAACAAATAGCTAGCTCATGTAGGAAGAAAATCAGAAAAGCTAAAGCACAGAATGAGCTCAGGCTTTCTAGAGAGGTTAAAAACAATTAAAAGAGCTCTTTTTTTGGTTATGTCTATAGCAAAAGAAAGAACAAAGAAATGGTAGGAGTGCCATGTGGAGAATGCTAACAGGGAACAGAGAAAAGGCAGAAGGACTTTTTTACCTTGCTCTTCTCTAAAAAAGAGAAAAGTGCTCAGACTGGGGGAAATGGAGCAGATGAAGCAATAACGGAAATGCAGCACATAATAGGTAATGAGGTAGCACAGGATCTAAGAGAATTCAAGTTTCCAGGGCCAGATGAACTACATCCAAGGGCATTAAAAGTAGTGGTAGAAATAATCTTGGAACCACTGTCAATAATCTTTGAGAATTCCTGGAGAACAGGAGAGGTCTCAGCATACTGGAGGAGGACAAATGTTGTCCCCCATCTGTCCCCAAGAAAGAAAGAAAGAAAGAAAGAAAGAAAGAAAGAAAGAAAGAGGACCCAAATAATTACTGCCCAGTCAGCCTGAAAACAATACCAGGTAAGATATTAGAGCAGATCATTAAACAGACATTCTATAATCACTAAGAAAGGAAAGCTGTTATTTGTAAATGTCAGCATGGTTTTATCATAAACAAATCATGCCAGACTAATCTTGCCTCGAAATCCCTTTGACAAGGTCCCCCCATGATTTCCTTGAGAAAAGCTAGTGCAATGTGGGCTAGACAATGTTACTGTTAAGTAGATGTGTATGTAACTGTTTGACCAAACCCAAAGGGTACTCAACAATAGCTACTCTGCATCCTGGAGAAAAGTGATTAGTGGGTTTCCACAGGGTTCTGTCCTGGCCCCACTGCTAATCAACATCTTTATCAATGACTTGGATGACAGAATAGAGGGCTTGCATATCAAATTTGCAGATGACACCAAATTAGGAGGACCAGAGGACAGGGTGAGAATTCAAAACGAGTTTAACAAATTAGAAAGTTGAGCCATAACTAACAAAATAAATTTCAACAGGAAGAAATGTAGGATACTACAGTTGGGCAGAAAAAAATGAAATGCACAAATATAGGATGGGTGACACCTGACTTAACTGCAGAATATGCAAAAGGATCTAGAAATCTTAATGGACTACAGGCTGAACATGATTAAGAAATGTGATGTGGCAACTAAGAAAGCCAATATAATTCTAGGCTTCATCAATAGGTGTGTAGTGTCTAGAATCTAGTTGAGGGAAGTAATTGTGATACTCTATTATGTTTTGATCAAACCTCATCTGAAATATTGTATCCTGTTATGGTCATCAGAATTCAAGAAGCCTGGACTGAGTAAGCTTGTTTTCTTCTGCTCCAGGGATTAGGACACAGAGGAATGGATTCAAGCTATGGGAAAAGAGAGTCCATCTAAACATTAGGAAGAACCTCCTGGCTGCAAGAGGTCTTTGACAGTGGGATATGTTGCCTTGAAATGTGATGGAGTCTCCTTTGGAGGTTTTCAAACAGAGGCGGGATGGCCATCTCTTGGAAGTGCTTTGATTCTATATTTCTGCATAGCAGGGGGTTGGACTGGATCTTTCTTATGGTCTCTTCCAGCTCTTTGATACTTTGACTTTCTTCAAGCAAATGAAAAAATAGGACCTGGAACAATGGATGCAAAGTACAGGGTAAGAGATTCCACCTAAATATTAGGAAGAACCTTCTGACAGCAAGAGCTGTTCGACAGTGGAACACACTACCTTAGAGAGTGGTGAAGTCTCCTTATTTGGAGGTCTTTAAAAAGAGGCTGGATGCCCATCTGTTGGGGATGCTTTGATTGAGAGTTCCTGCATGGCAGAAGGCTAGACTGGATGGCCCTTGTGATCTCTTCCAGCTCTATGATTCTATGATATTGAAAGTATGAGTTCTAATAGGAAGCAAATGTGGAGGGAGGAGTGGAGGGAGAGGGGGAGAGGATGCACTATTTTGAGTGTAGCATTTCTTCATTCTTAGATATGCCCAATGATTCAAAAGAATTGAATTAAGATTTTGTTTGTTAAGTGGCATTATTTAAAAGAGGTTTTGATTTTGACAGTCAATACATCACGGAATTTGCCAGTCTTCACAGGGCAACAGTGCTAATACATTCCCCATGAAGTTAGTGTAAAGAAGTTTAAATGTGGTCACATAAAATAATAGAGAAGACATGGCAGAACACTGTAGTAATGGTTTCTTGGTGAATTAAAAGTGGAAAACCTCACAAAGAGTGAATGGGTTACTACACAAGAAATAGAACTGACAACTTTTGAGCTGGTTGTAGTACCTATTATTTCAAGAGCAATTTGATTTGATTTGCAGCTGTTGACAGGTGCTCTTGTTTAGCTGCATGCCATTAAAAACTTCATGTGATGGTTTCTGCCTATGCAACCTCTGTTTAAAGTTGAAAAGTAAGCTAGGCTAATGTTTTTCCTAACTGGCAAGCCTAAAAGAAATCAACTCTATCTTGTACAACCACAGACAATACAAAAATATTAAATTCTTGTCTCAATAAGGTCAAAGGAGTGTTAGGTTTATGAAAACATGTTTTATTCTATGTTGTCAGAAGCCCAACTAATGATATAAGAAATTCTAGCCCATTGTTTATACGAGGAACAGTGATTTCTCATCTATGAACTTTTTAACCTATTTGATTCAATAGTAGTGAATAGTGGTTCTGTTATTGCAGTGGTCCTCAAACCGTTCTCTTTAATTGGACTTCAGCTCCCAGGAGCCTCAGCCATATTGGCCAATAGTCTGGGATTCTGAGAGCTAAAGTCCAAGATTCCTTAAAGAGCACAGTTTGAGGACCACTGTGTTATTGCATCAAGTGTCCAAGATTTCAGTCCCTCTAACCAATGCCTAAATCCCATTGTTAGTCCCAACTAAACTAGAGCAAAGAATGAATGAGAATTTGGTTTGCCACTAGAGGTAAGTCTCTTAGGCCCTGTACAGACCAGCACTTTGTACTGGCCTGTGGGCAGAGTCAGGGAACAGCATCCTGATGCTGAATGCCCTGACTCTGCCTCCTCAGCATCATGATGCTGCACACCTTCCAAACGGCGCACAGAATCATGATGCAGCTCCAGCACTGCATCCAGATGATGCAGTGCCAAAGATGTGCCATACAGCCATGCTTCTGGGGTGACAGCACCCTTTGTAGGGCACAAAAAGGAGCCGCTTTATGCATCTCCTTTTTGCACCCTCCAGAGGCCAGATCGGGGCTGCGGCATAAGGTTGCCAAAGCCCCGATCTGGCCAGGAAAGGGGCAGCTGCAGACCACCCTTTTGGGGTGGTGTGTATTCCTCCTAAGTTATAGAATTTAAAGATATACTCAGATTACTTTGTAGAATCAGTATGTAGATAGATCTCATAGCACCTTCGAGACTGAAAGAAAGAAGCTGGCAGCATGAGCTTTTGTAGACTAAAGCCGACTTCCTCAGATGAATGTGGTAATCCATATTACCATGGCACCATATTACCATGGTATGCTAAAGTCTACGGAAACTCATGCTGCCAACTTTTTTCTTTCAGTTAGTCTCAAAGGTACTACAAGATCTCTCTATAAGTTATGTAAACCAGTGTGTCAACTCTTGTTAGGACTAACAGCTAAATTTAGGCCCAATTTTTAATGACATCATTGATTGAGAGCCAATGTGGCATATTGAATCAGGGTACTGGATCAGGACTTTGGAAATTAGGGTTGAAATCACTTAGCTTGGAGACCCACTAGTAGACCAGGATGCCTCCTTTTAACTATGTATTAAGAAGCCATCTGCCTTGGTCCTGGCCCTAGAGGGAGAGAAGAACCACTGGACCTCATCCCCTTTCCCACCACCTTTCCCTTCTCCTTTTGTGTTGTCTCTTTTAGACTGTAAGCCTGAGGGCAGGGAACCATCTAAATATAAGATTGTATGTACAGCACTGTGTAAATTTACAGTGCTATATAAATAAAGGATGATGATAATAATAATAGACCTTGGGCAAGCCACACCCTATCAGCCTCAGAGGAAGGCAATAGTAAACCTCATCTGACTAATCATACCAAGAAAACCCTGGGATAGGTTCATTTTAGGGCACACAAAAACAACAACAACCATAATTGATTGAGGAACACAAAGAGTATTACATTCTGTTGGACATGTTGCTATGATCACAGCTTGAAAAAGCAACTTTTGGGGAGTAAAACTCCTAGACGAATTTAGTCATCTTGGCTATGCACACACTAACAGACTAAAGATTTACTATCACTGTGATTTGATTTCTCTATTTTGCTCCACTCTATTTATTTCACTTCTGCTCAACATTATGCCTTTTTTGTATATGCTTTAGAAACTTTTCAGTACAATACCTGATACAATGAACTGTTATTTTGGGAGTTTGTGGAAGTTGTATGTATAATCAATAATAACAATCTTGTTCTTTTGTGTTTTTTTAAAGCAATATGCAACTGCAGTTTGGTTTCTGCCTGATTTTTTTTCTTTCAAAATTTGAAACTCTACAGCAAGTTTCTCTTTGGTTCTGAGTGGGCTTCATACATTGTTTTCACATGAGACTCATTTTGAACTCAACATGATCACCTGTGTGCCTCATTAGCAGCCCTGTAAACAGGATCTCTGGATTCTCCTGTAGCTGTCAGAATAATAAAATTTCCATTTCATCACCCCACCACCAATGTATGAGTCTTTGCCTTAGATAGGCAGAGGGTTTTTTTTTCCTGAAAAGAAAAGAAAAGAAGAGTAAAAATGTAAGGGCAGCTGATTTATTTTTTCCTCCAGGTAGGTATATGAACAAAAATTCAAATGGCTCAGAAAGTTAAATATTCATAGGACATTATTCATTAAAATTCATCTTGCCAAGTGGGTGAAATGAGGCAAGGGAAGAAATTAGCTTGCTTGAGAGTGTCAAAGTGATTATGTGATTAAATTGCAATTTATAATTTCTCCTTCAAAAAATGTTACTTCTTGATTTGTCTTTCTCCCCACCTTACCTGTAATGAGAAACATGAAGAAAAATACTGCATGTAATTCTGAGGAGAGAAAAAAGAAACAAACAAAAAGAAAAAAGCCTGAGGCTTAGTCTCTGTCAAAACAGCAGGCATTTTATATATGGTCAACTGAGTGCTGAGATATTTTTCTGAGCTACAGCACTGATGTCTTATAGAATACATTTTAATTCAGCTAAATGTACTTATATTATTAACTGTTCAGATATAGCTTTATTGATTCTTTAAAGGGAAATATAATAGCCTACTGATTTTACAGCACTTGAAGAGAAGCATATCTCTAGTCACTTGAGATGGTAACTTAAAGAAAACAAAGGTTAATACGTATAGCAAGATTTGATATAAAATGAAATGCTGCTTTGCTCCTCTCTCCTCTAATTCTGGTAGGACTGTATAATGGATACTGCTTGGTTTGGATTCCCAAATCTCACCTGCCTGTGAGGATTTGTTTTACTAGACAATCAAGAAGCAAACAAATCGACTGCAGCATATGACCACATGAATGAGCAAACAGTTCTCTTTCATTTAAACTAGCTTGTTTCCACTTTTTTTCTTCAACACTTCCTCATGATGATTTAACAGCATCATTTGGCAAACAAAAATGCAATATTTTTGGGGGGGACTTTTTAATGAACAACTATAAGGCTTGCTCAGGTTAATTACATATTGCAGGCTCTTCTTCAGGTGAATGAACAGATCTGAATATAAATAAATATATATTTGCCTCCAAGATTGTTTGTACATTTTCTGTTTTATTTGAAAATACATTTATACAACAAGGCATAAAATCAACCACGACAAGGCTTATGTTGGTAGCTCACCATTTAAGCCTTGCCAAGGTAGTAATCCATGGAATACTCACACTTATCAGTCTTGGCAGGAGTTGGATATCTCTTTAAAACCCTGGACAGGTGGTTAGGTGAGATAGTGGAGTTCATACCAACCCCACAGTGGAGCGGGAGGGGGAGGGGGAAAGGTGCAAGGATGCATGTGGAGGTAATACAAATCACTGACCAATGTGTACTAGATATATAAGGGACTTTTTGCCAAAGCAAAGTCATTCACATCAATCAACTGCTTTCCAGTTCTGGCTCTTAGACCACAGTTCTCAAAGGAATAAGGTATAAGCTGCCCTCCTGAGGAATCAAGGGATTGTTATAGAGAAAGACAGAGCTTACAGTGCAGAGGCACAATTACAGCAGTACAGCCCAGTACTTTATTTCATTAGCTGGGCACATCCCAAGGAGTCAGGGTGGCAGGGATGGAATGGAATTTCATGAAGCTGTCAAAACATCACCAACATTTCTCTACCTAGCATTAACTAACCTTCTAAACATCAAACATTAATGCAAACACCTCCAAAAACTCCCCAGTCTTGAATTTGAATGGAACATAAGAAACTTTCATTCCAAAGCCAGTGTAAGATGTTTTACTAACTGAACCAAAGAAATAGCAATAGTAGCTTCATTTATATACCATTTCATACCATCCCTTAATCTGCTCCTTTGCAATGTCAGGTCAGCCAAAGGTAAAACCCATATCATCCACAATCTTCTTGTGGATGAAAAGGCCAACCTGGCATTCTTCACCAAGACTTGGCTGGGAGATGCCAGTGCGGCCACGTGGGCGCAGGTTCTCCCAGCTGGCTACACGGTCAGTGAGCAGATAAGGGAAAGTGGGCGGGGGGGTGGTGTGACTATAGTTCATAAATAATCTAATCTACCCTTGATCAGAGAACCTATCTAGAAAACAATCCACATCGAGTGTGTGTACCTTAGCCTGAAGACCAGGGATAGTTTGGGGATTCCGTTGGTATACCGGCCACCCCGTTGCCTAACAGACTCCCTGACCGAGCTGACTCATCTGGTCTCTGAGTTATTGTTGGAGTCACCCAGGCTTTTGGTCTTGGGTGACTTCAACATTCCCCTCGAGACCAGCCCTTCTGATCTACCTGGAGCAGCTCGGGAGTTCATGGAATCCATGACAGGCATGAAACTATCCCAATTGGTCAACGGGCCCACCCATTGTGTGGGTCACACACTTGATGGGATTTTTAGCACGGAACAGGAATATCCGTGGGTGGAGATAATCAAAACCTCCGCACTGTCATGGACGGACCACTCTCTGATCAAGATGGAACTTAGAGCTGCACCTCACCCCTCCGGGAGTGGAGGACCCATTAGAATGGTCCGCCCTCGAAGGCTTATGGAACCGATTGGTTTCAGAAGGCCCTAGTGGGTTTAATGGTTGGCAATGCCGGTGATCCCGTCGAAGCCTTGGTGAACACCTGGAACACCGATCTTTACAAGGCTCTCGACGTTATCGCTCCCGAGCGTCCATTCCAACCAGCTTTGAACCGTAAACCCTGGTTCACAGAAGAACTCAGGAAAATGAAGTGGGCTGGACAACGACTAGCACGCAAGTGGCGAAAGACTCGGTCCTCATCCAACAGAACTCGCCATAGGCAGCACCTTCGCACCTATCAGGAGGCATTGCATGCAGCGCGAAAATCTTTCTACACTGCACGCATTGCATCCGCAGAGTCTCATTCAACAGAGCTGTTTAAGGTAGTCGGGGAGTTAACGCAGGTTCCCCCTGCGTTTAACCCCTTCCTTGACCCGATGATGGCCTGCTGCGACACATTTAACAACCACTTTGCAGACAAAATCTCTTGGATAAGGGCCGACTTGGATGCCAATATTTCTTCAATGTCCGCAAATGAGGTAACCAGCAACTCCGCTACTGTCATTTTGTTGGATGAGTTTCAATCTATAAGTACTGATGATGTGGACAAGCTCCTTGGAAGCGTGAGGAAGACGACCTGCTCTCTCGATCCATGTCCATCATGGCTGGTCATCCAGGGAGGGGATACATTGAAGACATTCCTTCAGGATGTAGTCAATGTGTCCCTCAGGGAAGGCATCATTCCATCTTGTCTAAAGGAGGCGGCTGTAAAGCCTCTCCTGAAGAAATCTTCCCTTGATCCCCTGGACAGAAACAACTACAGACCAGTTTGCTTGCTGCCGTGATCGAGAGAGCAGTCACCTCACAACTCCAAGCTGTCTTGGATGAAGCTGACTTTCTTGATCCATTTCAAACCGGCTTCCGAGCAGGATATGGAGTTGAGACTGCCATGGTTGCTCTGACAGATGACCTCCGCTTGAGTATAGACAGAGGTAGTGTGACCCTGCTGGTGCTCTTGGATCTCTCAGCGGCTTTTGATACTATAGATCATGCCATCCTTTTGGACCGGTTGGGGAGGATGGGTATCGGAGGCACTGCTTCGCAGTGGTTCCATTCCTTCTTCTCTGACAGGTCCCAAAGGGTGAGGCTCAGGGACAGTTGCTCCTCTAAAATCGAGCTAAATTGTGGCGTCCCTCAAGGTGCCATCCTGTCCCCGATGCTATTTAATATTTATATGAAGCCGCTGGGTGAGATCATACGGAGGCATGGAGCTCAGTGTCATCAGTACGCTGATGACACTCAGATATACTTCTCCATGACCAGATCATCTGCTCAGACCTCAGATGGCGTCTCTCCTCTCAATGACTGTCTCGTAGTGGTAATGGATTGGATGAGGGAAAATAGATTGAGGCTAAATCCTGACAAAACGGAGGTACTGACAGTCACCGGCCCAAAACCAGGTCTGGGAATACATCTTCCAGTCCTGGATGGAGTCACATTCTCCTCACAGGACTCTGTTCGCAGTCTGGGGGTACTTCTAGATTCATCGCTTCACATGACGTGTCAGATGAATGCGGTGGTCAGAAGTGCCTGCTATCAGCTTCGGCTGATCCACCAGCTGTGCCCTTTCCTGGAGATGAAGGACCTGGAGGCTGTGGTACATGCGCTGGTCACCTCACGTCTGGATCACTGTAACGCACTCTCCATGGGGCTACCTTTGTGCCTAACCCGGAAACTTCAACTGGTTCAAAACATGGCAGCCAGGCTAGTCATTGGAACATCGAGGAGAGAGCATATAACACCAGTGCTTAAATCTCTCCATTGGCTGTCGATCAGTTTCTGGGCACAGTACAGGGTAATGACTTTGACTTTTAAAGCCCTACATGGCTTGGGTACAACTTATCTTAGAGACCACCTCCTCCCATATGAGCCCCCACGTACACTTCGGTCCTCTGGGAGGAATCTGCTTCAGCCTATAAAAACTAAGTTATCCCAGACCTCCCAGATGGCCTTTTCTACTATTGCTCCCAGGCTGTGGAACGACTTGCCAGATGAGATGCGTCTTATTACAACCTTGGAAAGCTTTAAAAAAGCGACCAAGATGCATCTCTTCCAGCAGGCCTTCCCGGATAGTAACTAATTTCCCATCGCCTGATGAAGGCTTGGAGTGGCCTCTGGCTGCTTCAGCCCCAATCGGCCTGTGATCATTTGGGGACCACAGTGATTGGATGCTGCAGTCCTGAAACCAGCCCCTACTGTGGCCTGCAATGGGCCACCAACAAGGAGCAGCCTTTCACCACTCCTTTTCTGGCCAGCTTCAAACTTCCTTAGGTGGGCACGGGGTGGCTTCCAGCCAATCTGGGGGCATGCATTGTCTGTACATCATGCTCCGAAAGTGGGTAGAAGCTGCACTTTTTGAACCATCTGTTTTGGACCTATCACTGTTTAAAAATCTGAGAAATATTGTGAACCATAGATCTTCTGCATACATTCTACCACTAAGTCCTTTAACAATATAAAATTTTCAGGGTTAAGGTAAAGCTTCCTGGATTTATTCCTGGCATCATAAAATAGAGTGAACATGGTAAGGAAATACTTTCTTGAGAATCTGGAAGATCCTTTTATTTTTCAACAAAATATTGGCTATGGTAGATGGTTCTAAGTCTGGGTTTGATGGACCACGAGAACCACTTTCTGATCAAAATTGTCTTCTTGTATTTCCTCTCTTCATATGTTTACATCAGGCGTGAAAGAAAGTATGCCAACATATCCTGATCAGCCAGTGGGCATATTTGTACATCATATTAAGCTGGGAGTCTCAAGAAATCATGGTTTAACATGTACAAGCCAGATGTGGTTGTGTACTGATAGATCATTTCAGGTGGAAGAGACTCTATGGGCTATTGACCTGCATTCTGTGGTTTGGATACTATGACACCTTCATATTAAATGATGACATACCATATCAGATTTTGTCGGACAATTCATAACACAATTCCTTTGAAAAGAAGAGAAGGAGGAAGAGAGAGAGAGAGGAAGGAAATAAATGTGTCCTTTTTCTCAAACTATTAGTTTCTCAAGAGCTTCATATGATAAATAGTATTACTGCAAAGTACCTCCTAAAATGTGAGGCAAAGAAAGAGGAACATAATAGGAAAGCAATGTAATAAGTCTGTACTATTTTTCTATTAATATACAAGATCATGGAAATAAGTCAGATATTTAACATACCTTTTTTGCTGTGCTGGGTCTTCAAAACATATGATGCTATTTATATTGCACTGTATTCCAAACTCATTTTTCTATGTAATTTGAAACACAAAGGCCTATGACTAATTTGTTATTAAATACTTTTGAGGGGGAAATCCCAGGATATACACAAAGGCTTATTGCAAAAGAGTGGAAGAAGCTTTCAGGTTGAAGTTATTTTCTTACAATCTGACAGATGGTCTTATATTAATGTATTGTATTAATTTTTTTCCACCATGAAAAAAATATTCAATTTACTGTACATTATGTTTTCCTTCAGCATAGCATTTGAATAGGCCAGCAGACTTTTGCAATACAGCTGGATTATTTGGATTTCAAAAATTTCCCTGTCAGCTGTTAAACATTATTAGAGAGTTGATGGACCATATTATTCCAAAATGTTAAAATGTTCAGTCTTGTGTTCAGTATGATAAGGGAAAATGATTTTAGAATCAATGTCATTTTAGGTCCAGAGAAATTTCAAAATTCTGCAATATGTCTTTTACTGTAAGACACGCAGAAACCTTTTTGTGATTTATCACTATATAAATATTAAATGTAAAGGAAAAGGTATTCCTTGTTGACAAAGTTTTCAAGTCATGTCCAACCATAGGGGGCGGTGCTCATCTCCATTACTAAGCCAAAGAGCCACCGTTGTCAGAGACTATTCTATGATCATGTGGCCAGCATGATTGCACAGAATGCTGTTTACCTTCCCACCAGAGTGGTATCTATTTATTTACTTGCATTTGCATGCTTTCGAACTGCTAGGTTGGCACAAGCTGGGATTAGTGATGGGAGCTCACCCCATCATGTGGCACGTGGGCCTCAAACTGCCAACCTGCCGATCTTGCAATCAATAGAGTCAGCATCTTAACCATTTGAGAACTGCTCAAATATAAACATAACAAATAGATAAATAAAAGAGTTAGGACTCTATTCAGTAATTGCAATAAATAAGACAGGAACTAACAAGGAATGCTAAGAATTATTCATATGGCAAGGGACAGACCTGCAATATATAATTAGTCCATTAAGAACACACTTGCCTTCACATGTCCAGTTATTTCCAGCTTCAGACAGTTAATTATAAATGAATACGATCTGAGTGTAAGAACATAAGAGCTATTATAGATGAGAATGACACTCTGGATAGTCTGGCATTGTGTCCATATAATGACCAACAGGTAGCTATGGAAAACCTAAAATAGGACATGAGTGCAACTACACTTCCTCCCTCTTGTGTTTCTACACTGCCCCTGACCAGGAGGGAATTTATATATCAATTTCAACAGCTTGTATATTCATAGATTTGCTCAATCCCCTTTTAAAGCCACTCATGTTGGCAACCAGCACTACATCTTGTGGCAGTGAAATCCACAATTTAACCATGGATTCTGCAAAGAAGTGTTCCATTTGGTCGTTCTTGAATCTCTCACTATCATCTTCATAGCTGGCCCTGGGTTCTAGTACTGAGAATAACAGTGGTGCTCAGAACTGCACAAATTATTGCAGTTATGGCTACACCATGGATTTCTATAAGGGCAGTATGATTTTGGGAGATTTATTTTCAAATCCTTTTCTAATTGTTCCCAACATGCATGCACACACACACACACACACACATTGTGGTGGTGGTGGTATGCCTTCAAGTCCTTTGTGATTTATGATGAGCTGGAGCCAAACCTTTCATGGTTTTTTGTTGTTGTTTTTTGGCACATTAGTTCACAGGGTGGGTTTGCCATTACCATCCTCTGATGCTGAGAGGGTGTTACTTGCCCAAGGTCACCCATTGGGTTTCCATGTCCAAGCTGAAATTTAAACCCTGGTCTCTAGAGTCACAGTACAATGCTCAAATCACTACAGCACACTGGATCCAATATATTTACATGCCACACACCAAGTCAATATTTTTATCTGGTCCCTGTCAGTTTCGTTATGCAGAAACAAGGCTTTCTTTCCAATTTTTTAATCAGTCATCATCCTTTAACATACATATACAGAAAAAGCGCTTGCAACCTCCCCTGACATACCCATTGTCCACACAATGTTTACTTAAAATATACATTTTGTACACTATTTTCTTAGTATATGGCATTTTGTGTGCAATTTTTCTTAATACCCAGAATGCTAATGGCATTTGTGTCCAGTTTTATATATATATATATATATATATATATACATACACCAAGAATTACTATGCAAAATTTGGGTAACTGCAGACTCCAAGAACTGCTTATTACTCTGGGAAAGACAACTGAGCTTAGCATGCTCACACAGGGAGATGAAATGAATTTCTTTCCCCATTAAACCAATATCCACCTTAGAAATATACAGTCAACAAAACATGAAAGAGACTAGTCCCTAAGCCATATCAATAAACATCATTTTCTAAGAAAGGACAGAACAATACTGATACTTTGCTGAACAGCCTGAATAAGCAATAGGCTAACCTAAGACTACAGTGAATCAAAAAAACACTTTCTGATTGTGCAAGAGCAGCTTCTCTCCTTCATTTATAAATGGTCTTTGAATTTAGCTAAGTGGTCCATTAACATTGATCAGTATTTAACCTTTCCCTCATGATCCTCCCATATTGCTGTTGAGATCTTTTAAGAGCAGTTAGAGGTTATTACCAGGGCACTGTCAACTTAACATAGTGAATCTTGGTATTGCATGAAAATCCATCATAAGTTGGATTTCACTCGGAAATTCAAATGGAAGGATATTTAACTTTCACTGCATATAACCTTGCTGAGTAAAGAGGGGAAAATGGAAGAAAAGATGATCCACCTGCGAGTGTATTATGGACTTCATTAAGATACATAATTTCTCTAGCCCCCATCTATCACGTGTCTATAATTACTCAGTCCTCACAAAATGGACAATTGTATAGTAAGTTATATATTTTAAACTACTGACATCATCTAATGCTTTGGATAGGTTATGGATAGCAGAACAAGTGCCTTTACTTGTGGAGGGGTGACCAGGGTGACCTATGGATGGACGTGAATGACAGCGCACTGGGTGTCCATCCCCCTCTGACATGTCACCCCGTGTGGCTTGCACCCCACAAACCCCAAATGACACCCCTGAGACAATATGTTAACTATACAATATGGAGAAAAATATTTATGTATATATTTATTTATGTATATATTTGTGATTTCAACCTGAAGGCTGATGTGCTGATATAGCATTATGTGTCACACAACTTCCTCATTGTCAGTAAATATTACTGAACAAAGAAATCTGGCCCCCTGTCTGCACAAGCCTAATAAAACATTCTCCCCCCTTTCTCTTGATGGGGAGTCTGGATGAGCATGGCCCAAACCCCAGTTCTGGTATGAACAGTCTGGATGGTGTCCAGCCATTCAACCTAGGGTATACTCCTCTTATAACAAATTTTAAGAACTCTCCAGATCTTCCCAAAAGATCTGGAGCATTCCACTGTGATGGTGGGTGGCTATTTACAATGTGCCCCACTGTGCCATCCAGCATGGCTGCCACTGCCACATGTCACTTACTCTGAGGTAAGAACAAAAACCCAGCAATGTCTCATTTATTTATTTATTTATTTATTTATGTTTATACCACACTCTTCATCCACAAAGACTCTCAGAGTGGCTTACAATTTTTTTAATTAGACATTTCCCTGTCCTCAGACTTACAACCTAAAAAGACATGACACAAAAGGATAACATATTCTTATACCACTTGTATCAGAGAAAAGCTGGATTTTTCAGTCTCACTTCAAATCTGGGACCCAAATCAAAGTGGACTAGTGGATCAGTCCAAACAGAAACATCAGAGTTTGGACTCAATCTTGAGGTTAATAAACGTCTCAAATCTTTACACTTTTTGTTAATAGAACTCGGAAAGAACTAGGAATGATAAGACCCATACTGTGGCAGTCCTGTAAGATGATGCTTGGACAGCAAAGACCAGAGAACCATTGATCTTTCAGCAGATGTGATATGTTCCTGGCTTTCTTATACCTACAGAAATGTGCCTGTTAGAAGGATAGTGTAGATACAAGATTGTAAGTACCTTTATCTAAGAGGCACTACTTTGACGGATAACTATGATTACACAGAGTAGGTCTATATGTAATATATGATGGCATTACAATTCGAATAGCAGAAGAATATCAGAAAATAATTAATCAGAAAAAAACCTGTGTGCCTCACAGTAAGGCACATTTATCCACCCAATAAAACAGTAGCTAATCCCACTCCTGTTTATTGGTAAGGGTCTGTGATGTTATGAAGCCTAGGAATAAAACGTCTGTAGTTCAAAGATATTCTGCCTGTCAAGCCCTGCATATCACTTAATTTGTCTGCCTTGCTTGTAAGTCACTTAGCAGTACTTGAAGTGGGCTTTGAAATTCTCTGAGCCTGGATAGCAAAAGACATTATTCTTTTGCTTGTTTCTAAGAATTAATTAGCTGTATTGATTATCTTGATATAGAATAAAACTTTTGTGGCAAAACATCCCACATGTTTGGACTGCCTTCACAGTATCTGGAATATGAGACATAATGCTGATTTGGTTTTAGGAATTACATATTATTTTTATATGTATCAAATGTAAAAGCATATGATTAAAACTGGAGTAGACTGCAATTTTTACAGATATGATCTGAATTTGATAAGATTCTCAGTAAACTGCTTTGAGATTTTATGTATAAATAGGTATTGTAAATAACTGCATGTTAAGTAACTTACAATAGTTGTGTGATATAAATCATCCTCTGGGAAGCATACATGGTTTCTCCCAATTTGACTACAATTTAATATGTTGGAGCTGACCCACATATAGATTTTTGATGGACCCAAAAGAGAGAGAAAAACAGAAAGAGAATGAGGGAGAGAGAGAGTGTGTTGTGGAGGCCATTGGCGCAAGCCAAGGAGTCAGATCTGGAGACCAAGCTGAGAACCAGAACCAGGAAATTCTATTATTAAACTACATTCCATTCAATTAGTGCAGTCCTCCCTTGAAGAGAAGCTCATAATAATCTTTCCTGGTGAGGACACCCAATGAGCAGCTTTGTAAAGTGAATTGCTCTAGTACATGGGAAACTTTCACTGCTTAGAGATCAACATAGTGAGTGACTGTGCATAGAGCCATGCACTTCCCATTCCAGCCTTGGCAATACCTGACACAGTGGGTGGCTGGGGTAACAGGTAACCCAGTGACCACCATGCCTGAATAGGAATTTGACCCACTGAATGCTAACCAACGTTCATGACTGTATACATGCATATATTGTAAACAAATACATAATACATTGACATATAACAATAATTATGTCAAATGCTTGCATATAATACTTGACATTTATAATCATAGAATCATAGAATCACAGAGTTGGAAGAGACCACAACCCCCTGCCATGCAGGAACTCCCAATCAAAGCTACATCATTGCTACATACCGGCATGTTTTGTGTTTATTTACAACATGTATTTTATACCCCATGTTTCATGCTGTTCTCTGGGTGTAGACAGTACTATCGTCTCTTCTGTGATTCAATGAGCTTTGAACCTAGGTCATTTCTGCCAGGTTTGATACTATAGTAGAGCCTAAGTCCAGGGAGTACAAAATGACTTCTGTCCTGACTCTTGGGTATTCAAAAATAAATAAATAAAAAAAATATTCCAAAAGACATTTTAAAAATCACAGGTTTCCTGAGTGTCAGGAAATCCTGATGAGAGGGATCCTGAATGGGTGATAATCTTTACCATCAGGAATTATTCTGTGCAAGAAAGGTAAGTATTCTTCAGAAAATGCAGTTTTCGGTGCAGCAGTGTCATTTTCTGCACATAAAATGCTATTTTCTGTATAGAAACATGGCTTTTTGTGCAGAAAATGCAGATTAATGTGCAAATAAAAGCCACATGGTTTTAATGCACAAATCTGGGCTGTTTGCCATTGCTTTCTTGCAACTAGGCAAAAAACAGTAAAATTATTCATTCTTGCTTATGGGAATTTACAAAGATTTATATCCCTTCCCCACTTTCACTTTCCTAGGTATGTGCTTATACTCCACCATTTCAACATTTTTTCTGCCTTTTCTCTCTCTCTAGGATATGCAACCCTCAGTCAATGGCAGGTGAAGTGCTTCCTGGCTAGAGCACAGCCTCAGGCTCATCTTCCTCCTCCATCTGAAGCTAAGATGATTGTGAGAAATGCTGCTGAGGTTTCATTAGCACCACAGTATCCAACAGTAGCAAAAACAACTCTTTATCAAAGTATGGAACAAGGAAGGAAGGAAGGAAGGAAGGAAGGAAGGAAGGAAGGAAGGAAAGAAGCCTTGCTGGCTGGCTGGCTGGCTGGCTGGCGAATGAGTACGCAGATATTGAGAGACTCTGGTTATCATTAAGAAGAAGAAGAAGAAGAAGAAGAAGAAGAAGAAGAAGAAGAAGAAGCAACAAATAACTCTAACAGTCAACTGCATCTTCTATAACTTTTTTTCATTGGATCATCTGGAACTGGTTGGGGAGGGATGTTCCATTTGTAAACTACTGGGTGAATATTCTGTCTCTTTTGATAACAATGCCTATGCAGTTTCCACCAGGGGAGGAAAAATATTAAAACATCTATTTAACAACCATGGTAGTTCCACTCTCCACCCTCTTCAAGATGCTCTCAAAGGATGCTTACATTTTGCTGATGAGCAAGGCAGGGAAAATTCTTATTGAGCATTCAATATCTGGTGAGAGGAAATCAAACATTCTCACTGGGACTATAAATAGCATCACAGTATGTCTTTCTGAAAACATTTTAAAAAACCACACAACAAGGCTCCTTGTGCTAAAGTAATGTTGGCCTTTTGCCAAGTGACAGATGCAAAAAAGAAAACAGCTCCTTCTCTGGAATAACTTAAGGAATTGGTGGCTGCCTTTCCTCCATGTTTACATCCTATTTATAGGAGTAAATCAATGCTGCCAACTCAATCCACAAAGAAGTGGAGCTGACTGTCCGTCCGGAATGGCAGGTGCAAAGAAGCCTGCATTAACTATTAATTTACATGAGACAAAAGAACATTTTATCTTTGTCACTCTGGCAACACAAATGGAAAATCCAAGAGGCCTTTTCAATTAGGCTGACAAGGTCCTAATCAATGGGGTAGCCAGCAGGAATATGTGCCACCTAAAGTGAAGTGAGAGCAATATATTGTGGGTGCCTCATAAGGCATTGGCATTATCAGGTAAAGCAATAATGCTCAGATCATATATTTTATCTCATATTCTGATGATTATCCAATGAATTTATTGAAAAGGTGAATCTATCCATCTTTCCTGAGCACTCAAATCATTCACACAAAGACCCTGGTTCAATGCATACTCTAAACCAATGATAAATCTTGTGGTGTCTTTTTGGTAGCCTCTGCTGCTGTTGCTACTGCAAGCCAAGGCAGAACTTTGCAGGGTAATTTTTTTTACTACACTACCCAGAAACTCCCAGAAAGCCTGACCAGTTGGCCTGTCAGCTGGGGGAATCTGGAAGTTGCAATCCAAAAAGTAGACCAGAGATGAAAGAACATTTGTAAATATTCCAAAAAGGATTTTAAAAGCCTATTTTATGAGTGTTAGGAAATCCTGACAAAGAGAAACTTGAACTGATGATAATCTTGCTATTCAGGATCTATCTAAAAAAAAAACTGCACATGGAGATATTTTTGTGCAGAAGATTGCCTCTTCTGCATGGGAAATAATATTCTTGCACATAGTACAGTAGAGTCTCAATTATCTGACATAAACTGGACCAGCTGATAGTCTGATAGCTGAAAATGTTGGATAATCCAGAGGGTCATAGAAAAGCCTTGAAATCACTATGAATTACAAATGTATTGAAGTTTTATTGCAGTAACAGTAAATGTAAAGAAATCACTAATCAACATTGTGATGTACAGTATATACAGTTCAGTCCTCTGAAAATTTAAAGAAATCACAGCAGTCGTGACATTGGATAATCCAGAATGTTGAATAACAGGATGGATAACTGAGACTCTACTGTACATGTGAATTTTGTGGAGAATAAGTACCCACTTACAGAACTTTCTGCACAGAAAGGAATATTTCTCTGCAGAAATATTGGCAAAGATATTTTATCAGGAGACATATGCTTCACAGAGCTACATCTCTGTAGCTACATCTCCCAATTTTACCCCTTAGAAAAAAAACCTTCCCCTTGTAAGCAGTGCACACATACATACACATATATACAGACCAATGTCTGTGTTTTCAGAGAGCAGTGGAACAAGCAGGGATGTATCCAGCTATTTTCTTGTAGTTGGACATGTTGCAAGGATGTCATCAGCAGATTGCTCAGAAGGACCTAAGGTCTCTGTAGATTACATCTTTATAGGGCACCCATTTAAAGAAAATACCTGGATGCATCCCCACTCATCCCCTCTTTGTGCAAACACACACACATCAACAAAATGGCAATATCTCTGCTGGGGGTCTCTATGGCTTACGAGGTGAATTGAAGTTATTTTGGTCTTTGTGTACTTGGAACAGATTCCAGCTAAAATGATCTGTTGAAGAAACACTCTTTGTAGCGCAGAATACACACACACACACACACACTGTGGTCCTCAGAGGCAGCTCCCTGAAGAGATGTCAAATATTCAATAATAATAATATAATAATAATAATAATAATAATAATAATGTTTATTTATAACCTGCTCCTCTAGCAAAGTAATTGGAGCGGGGTACAGCAAAGTTAAAAAGTACAGAGTAAAACAACAATCATACCTCTTCCCGATCACCACCACCCCCCCTTAAAATTAAATTAAACCAGCAAATATTAAAATCAATGACAGTTAAAATTAAAATCAGTAGCAATTAAAACAAAGAGCAATCTCATGAACAGTTCTTTTGCAAATAAGCAATAGATGAAATCACAGAAATTAAACAAAGGGGGACAACTAAGGTTATCTACCCAGTTTCAGTTTCAGAGCCGGGAATTGATGTTTTATTTATTCCTTTTCAAGGAAAGGCCTGCTGGAAGAGATGCATCTTTAAAGCTTTTTTGAAACTAGTCAATGATGTAATAAGACGCATCTCGTCCAGCAGGCCATCCCAAAGCTTGGGAGCGGTAGCTGAGAAAGTCCTCTGGGAGGTCTGTGACAGCCTAGTTTTCATAGGCTGTTAACAGGTTCCTCCCAGAGGACCGGAGTGTGCAGGGGGGTTCATACAGGAAGAGGCGGTCCCTGAGGTAAGATGGGCCTGGACCATGTAGGGCTTTAAAGGTTAAAACCAACACCTTGTACTGTGCCCAGAAACTAATGGGCAGCCAGTGGAGAGCTTTAAGCACTGGTGTTATGTGCTCTCTCCTAGATGTTCCAGTAATAAGCCTGGCTGTCATGTTCTGAAATAGTTGAAGTTTCCAAGTTAAGCACAAGGGTAGCCCTATGTAGATCGTGTTACAGAAATCCAGACATGAGGTTACTAGAGCATGTACCACAGATTCCAAGTCTTTCGTGTCCAGGAAAGGGCGCAGCTGGCATATCAGCTTAAGCTGATAACAGTTGCATTCAGTTGCATTGTCACTTATTTGTCAGAACTTAGAAAAAATGCTTTTTTCTTGTTTTGGATTGTAGGTCCCATATTTGGGTGGAGTCTTATAGGAGCTGTTGTCCAAACTTTTTCCAAGTTCTAATTCTCTCTGTCCACCCTTCTTTTCACCAGTGCACACTGTAATGTCCAGCTTATTTGGATCAGCTAATATACATAGAACACACAGTCCAGTGTAGTGTTTAGAATGTTCGACTTTAGGTGGAAACATCTCAGTTCCAATCCTTGATACAATTTAAATTTACATTGTGACTTTATGGCAGTCAATGTCGGAGGACTTTTTCACATGGGAGGCAAGTGTTAATAAAACGTGATTAAAACATGGTAATAGTGCAATTGGGGGGAAGATTATCACACCCCATGCACTTCCCTCTTTTATGTCCCGTGTGTAAACTGTAATGGACCTTCATTGGGTAATAACAGAAACTCCTGTTGTTAAGGTAAAAGCTAATAAAGCCATTGATAACCAAATGAAACCAATAATCTCTGCCATTAATGATCAATAGTTCAGCCATAGAGCAAAGAAAAAACTTGTGCTTTGAATTAGGCTTGAGTTGTGGGCTGAGGAAGGAGGGGGAAGACAAGAGGAAGAAACCTAAAGCGTGAATTTCTCTTCACTGAGGAAGAGATGGGCCTCTCCTTCCAAGGTTACTGCTAGTCAGCTAAGCTGATAAGGTTCTACAAGGCATTCATTGTAAATCAGGCCAGCAGAGAGCCAGCCAGTTAGACTAGCTGAATAATACAGATATATATGATGATGATGATGAATGTTAAACTACGCATGCTCAATGAATATTTTGTGGGTTAATAAAAACTGTTTGCGCCATGTTCGGGGCATTCAGTCAATGGAATGATTCTTGGCTGAACACTGCATGCAGGCTAAGGCTGTTTTGAATAAATGGGTCTGGTTGGAAATCTTCACAAATGCCTCACTTTGCATAATTGGTTGTGAATGGGTTAATTAACCCTTTGTTTTCCATAACACTGTTATTACCCAATGAAGGACACAAATGGGAGAAGTGCATTGGGGTGTGATAATCCCCCCCCCCTTGATCATGCTATTACCATGTTTTAATCACATTGTTTTCATGCTTGCCTCCTCCAAGTGAAAGAGGCCAGAGTTTAAGGCCTATTTTACAAGATTACTGGATTTAATCTAAGCCCATGAATTCCTCTTTGAACTCAACAGAGACTATAGATGTCCCATTCAATTATGCAGCTATTCCTTTTAAAGCTACTTTTGAGTCACTGTGTTATTTTATCATAACATATTGACCTCCAGCTATTGTTGGCTTACACATCCCAGCATCCTCTAGCTCATGTAGCCAAGGCTGAGGAGTCCTGGAAGCTGCAGTTAGCAGCTGTGCTACATGAAGGCACAGGCAAACAAACTTTGCAATTTCTTTAGCCCCTGGAGCTTATGAAAAAAAGATGGCCCTAAAAAACATCAGGTAAGCTAGACCACTGGCTTAGAAACCTACCGGGTGACCATGACTAAGTCACACTCTCTCAGCTTCAGTGGGAGGCAAAGGCAACCCCCCCTCTGAACAAATCTTGCCAAGAAAACACTGTAATAAGTTTGCCTTAGGATTGCCATAAGTCAGAAATGACTTGAAAGCACACAACAATAGAAACAACAACAACAACAACAACAACAACAGAGAGTGTGTGAATAGCACCCCCAATGCTTAAGTGCTCAACTTGGTGCTGAAGCTATAAAACCATTTAGATCAAATTTCAAATGACATTCTTCTGTCTCGGCAGTTCATTTGCAAATGAACCATCTGAAGATTCTCATGCCTAGCCCAAGGTAGTGGCAAATTTCTTGGCTTGTTAATAAAAATTTAAGATCATCACATCCCTATCTCTGAGAGATCCTCCACTAGTCACACATATGCGCACACTACTACTACTGATGCCCAGTAGCAGTTTGGCACATACCTATAATAGCCTTTCTGACGTGGAACACTGTACCAGCAGCAATACTGCTATCACCATATCCTCTTACTTCACTGGAGTACACAATCCCAACACCATGGAAAGGTAATGCTAAGGAGATAAAATTATCTGCCTTGTTTGTTCATTTTTCAGTTGTGTCACTGATTTTGTTGCTCTCATGTGTGGATTTTACTGCACCTGGAATGCAACTGCAAGTAAAACAGACAATGGGATCTGTGTGACTGGTGTGCTCTGGATTCAGAGAGATCTTGAATCCCAGTCTAAAAAGGAAATTTAAATATGAGACATTTAAATGGAAATGAGGCTTCCCTGAAGGAGACCAGGTTTGATCTGACTTGAACACTCCTGAAGACTCCTTAACAAAAACTATATATTTCACCTCAGCTCTCTAGGTGAGGAAAGCAAGAAAGTGAAGGAGACAGGAGAGGAAGCATATAGTGTTTTGAGTAAACAACTTGTATCTTCCTGACAGTAAGGGCTGTTCGACAGTGGAACACACTCTCTTGGAGTGTAGTGGAGTCTCCTTCTTTGGTGGTCTTCAAGCAGAGGCTGGATGGTCATCTGTCTGGGATGCTTTGATTGGGAGTTCCTGCATGGCAGGGGGTTGGATTGGATGGCCCTTGTGGTCTCTTCCAACTCTATGATTCTATGATTCTTCTAGTCACACTGTATAGATTTATCAAGACTTTCCTAGATATTTTGGAGGAATCTTTGACACTTGAAAATATGTAGCATGAAATCCTTGCTTTAAAAATTCAAGTTATGCTCTAGAAGGCCCCCAAACCCCTGGAATAGATTTGGCAGGGGTATGCATGCCAGAATATTACTGGTGACTTAGGAGTTTATTGCATGCACTTTTCAGCTCGATCCAGGCATGTGATGCTTCTGCGCTGTTATCTGACCATCACCTGTCCCCCAGCCACACTTCGTCCAGTGACTTTGCTACCATGGAAGTTTTACATACCACCAAAATCAGCCAGTAAAGCATGGCTGAGAGATGGGTGATGGTCGGGTGGCAGCACAGCAGCAATTTTGTGTGCTATAAAACCCATTTCCCCACATTCCAGCCGAATCCCATCCTGTGCCCAGATCAGGCTGAAAAGTGAATGCAATTAAACTCCTTAGTTGTCATAACTCCCACTTATTCCAGTATATGTACTTTGAATTCTATAAGGATGTCTCTAAGGAGGTATCTGCAATGGCAGCTAGACAGTCCCTTGGAAAGGCTTTAGTACCTGCCCACTGATTGGTCATGGAGGAGCACCAGATTCTTTCCTGCTGCAGTTGTACAGATGGGACAGAAGACACAGCTTTTATCCTTGACAATGGCATCACTGGCTAGGGTGTCAGCCGGTGCGGAGGATGTTACCTGGGAAGGGCACATGTTTGCTCCTCCTCTCCTCCATCATTGGGTCTCCTCCCCAGCGAGAAAGCCTAGCTATGGAGCAGCAGGGAAGGGTGCATGTTCACCCCTCCTGCACTGAAGGGGGAAGAAGTGCAACTGGATATCACTCCCTCTCTGGGTTGTCACCTGGTGTGATCTGCACACACATACACCCAAGTGATACCACTGGCCCTTATACTCCTCCACCAATCAGGTAGGCTTTTGGTCACAGAGAGCTGCAAGAAGAGGGAGAACCCATTCCACCAGTAATGGCCCCTCGTTTTATGTATATAATGAGCAAAAGACAAGGACTGGTGGTACAATCCTGTCAGGTTTTGATATATCTTTACCCACTGGCACAACACATTCATTCTCTCTGGTCTCTCTTCACTGCAAAAGTTTCCAAGTTAAATTTGTGTTTGCTTGGGCAATTGCAAAATCCTGTGCTTGTTTGTAAAGTTATCCAACTGAATTTCAAATCCTTGCATTGCTCAGTGCTGCTGTTACTCCTTAATATTTCTCTCTGATATCTCAATTTCCCACCCTATGGAAAGCTCCCCCGCCCCCATATTTTAGCAGTACTAATTGCTTTGTGAATTTTCTGTCTCTGAAATAGCTAAAGAGAAGGCTAAATGTCTCACAAAACTACAGATACTGGAATTCCATAGCATTGAGCCATGGCAGTTAAAGTGGTGTCAAACTGGATTATTTCTACAGTGCAGATGCCACCCAAGATATTTCCCCAGTGTGTAATGTTTCTGGTCAAGCACATCTTCTGCAATCCCCCCAAAATGCCCCCTGTAGTATAAAGGATATTTGGGGGTTGGTTCCTGCTTCATATGGGAGGGAGCAGTAATGGAATTCTGATGTTTAACATGTCTCTGTTTCAGTGGAACCAAACTAGCATCCAATGCTTTGGTGTGAGGTTAATCTGTATGCAGAGCAGGAAACTCTAAGATGATAAGCACTGAATTAGCTGTGATTCCCAGAGAGATGCATGCTCACCCAGAATTAATAAAGGTAGCCACACAAGTGTGCTCATTTTATTGAACAGAATGAGCAAAAATAAAAAATAAAAATCAGTAAAGAATATTGCAAGGAAAAGGGCTTCCTGGCTAATTAAAGCTCAGCTGAGATTTCTTAGTGGACTTTATAGAATGATGACTGATTGGCTGACCTTGAGAGCAGCAGGATTCCTCTGGAGAGCCCAGCCAGGTCTCTTGGAACAATGGTGCATTTTAAACTAGGGGATGTTCTATGCACAAAACAGATCTCAAATCAGTTAAATACAGTAGCCATTGAATCTTCCATAGAAGATATTCAGAAAGTTTAATCAGGCTATTTGTAAAAGCCTGACAAATTAGAAATTCTGAGATTGGTTTAAATGATAACAGTTTAAAGCACTAGTCCTTTAAAAATATGAAGGTCACTTGAAATTAGTGGAATACATTGCCACATGACTGCCCTAATCTATTGATGTTCATATGAGTGTAAACATTTCATTGGGTATGCGGGTCTTCACCTCCTATGGTAACTCCATCTGCTCTACACCACAGTAGCTTGTATACATGCATCCATTGTTCTGAAAATAATAACAATAATAATAATAATAATAATAATAATTAATAATAATAATAATAATAATAATAATAAACATGCTATCAGGATAGATGCATGTTGTTGTAACTGTCACCAATGGATCTTATTGCATTGCTCTATAGCAGCCCATATCCAACCTGGGCTTCTCCTGGAGTTTTTCAAGAATGGGATTTTCCATTCTTGAAAATCTGCAGGAGAAGCCTAGTGAAATATGGGCTGTCAACTGCCTGACCATGGGGCAATGTAATAAGATCTGTTGGTGACAGTTACAACACACGTCTACTCTGGAGACAATTTACCATACAATAATCTCCTTAGTTAACATGCTTTCTCCCTTTTCCTGAAGGTATTTGTTCTGTTTTGTTGCTGTTATGTGCCTTCAAGTCATTTCTGACTTTATGGTGGCCCCTAAGGAGAATCTATCATGGAGTTCTCTTAGCAAGGTTTGTTCAGAGGAGGTTTTCCATTGCCATGCTCTGAGGCTAAGAGAGTGTGAAAATAATTCATCCTCATGGGTCATCTTTTAAAAACCCTGCTATGGGCATGTGCATTCACAACAATTCATTTCAAATTGGCTAAGCAATTACCTTCACCTGCGATTATGTGATGAGCAGGACTTTAGAAATCAGATCAATAACCAGGCAAAGTTATTGAATGAGAGAAGTTTGATTTCACTACATGTTCAGAGCAGTGCTGAGTAGGTGGATGTGGTTAATGATTTGTTGCTTCCTTAAGAAAGACTTCAGTATTAAATGACTTCTAATTACCTGTTCATTAGAATAACATCTTGATGTCTATGTGGGCTTTCTGCAGGTGTTAATATGGAGAATCAGCTACACAGAGATAAGGAAAACCCCTCCCATCCTATGCCTCCCCATTTCCCCAGCGATCATCTTCTCCTTCTCTTTTTCTTTTGGAAAATCTTGATCTCTTTTCAGGGTTTTCTTGTTATTCTCACAGAAAGCAAAAGTCTGAGCAGGTGCTGTGTCTGCCCTAAATGGTGTACAGCTGCATACCACCATCTGCTGGACTCTTCTCTAACACTGGATTCAGTTCATTCTGAAGGCCTTTGCATGCATTATGCTAATGTTTGAAAGTGAATTCAAGATTTCCACTTAGTGGAGCCTTCCTCAAAGGAGCTATGAAAACATCCAAAGTCAGATACTTCAGAATCCAGACAGGGCAGAGTTTTGAGGCTTTTGTTTGTTTTTAACATTACTTGTTACTTGTAATTTTTTCCCTTATAAATTGTGACTCCATAAATACATGTGCAGCAGAGTGAAAAAAGAAGCAATATTTGAGAGAAGACTACCATTTCTGTTAACTATATCAGTCGGGAACTAGAGCAAGGATAAATATAAGCGAAGGCTTGATTTTGGTACCTTTAAAAAATAGTCAGGAGGGAGAGCCTCCCATAGTCTCTCCCTGCAGAGAATCAAAATGCAAAGTTAGAACAGAAACAAATGTGAAGAAATCTAGGAAAATGGGTTATCACATTTTCTTAACCTAAATTTGCTGCCAATAAGAATGTTTGTGGGGAGATTCTTATCTTAATTTGGTACAGGCTTAGATTAGAAACATCCCACCAACAACAAAAAGAAAGACCCTCCCCCCTCCTGATAATGGTTGCATTTAGCAAAGTTAGGGGAGAAATCTGCAAAATATAAAACTAAGGTCCCCCCCCCCCATTCATCAGTAAAACCTAAGACATGATTTTTAAAACAAAATTTTAAAATTTGTTTTGAGGTATTCAAGTTTCAGGAGGCAATATTTCAGGCTGCAAGTAAGTTTAATTTGTGTGACATTTCACTTTTGATCCAAATATGCAGCTGTGTTTTTGTTTTATTTTTATTTTGCAAGGAAATAAGAGACTTTCCTGAAGTATCACATTTGGGTAGCTGTGAACAATGGGGTGAAACAGATCATCCCTTTGTGCCATCTTCTGGATGGCTTGGGAACACGGCATTTACATGCTGCATACGCCCAAGCTGCCCAGAAGCTGCCCATCAATTTACATGGGGCCAGCTTCATGACACTCTGGTGGCACTGTGTTTATATGGTGCATGCTGCCAGACTGTCATGAAGCCAGTTTCCAGCTGCAGAGTATGTGGAAAAGTCAGCTTTTTCCCACCCAAAAAAGGAGCAGCTATTTGTTGTCCTTTTTCAGGTAGCTTCAAGGCAGATTGAGGCCATGGCATATGGTTGCTGCAGCTCCAAACCAGTTTCGGAAGGGTCAGCTTCAAGCTGCCACTACTGCCAGTCTATTTCACTTTAATGTTAAGAACTCTGCAGTTTTGACCACATCACAGGAGGACAAGTATAGTTGGACTATGTCTTTAGTTAAGCCACATGGTTAAGCAGTTGACTATTGAACATTCTGTACATATATTTTGCAAGTCATTCTGGAATAATTTCCAGAAAGTAAGGTCTGTGACTATGGCTTTGCTTCATTGCATTATGACAGAATAGCATTACAAAGAAGAACACAGTGAAAGAAATTTGTTTCTAAACATGATGAATTTTCTACATGGGTTGTTATCAGGAAGGGGAAAGGCATGCACACCATAGATAAATCTCATTTGCTCATTTTACAGCCATACTATATGCACATAAATGTGATAATATATACTGGGAACTGTTTATTCCCTTTCACCCTTAGCTGAGACATTCTTGTTTACTTATGCCTGTTGTCCCATGCAGGACTGCAGCCTAAATAAGTTGGCTCCAAGTGGCTCAGAATGAATGCTGAATTTCCTTAAATTAGCACATGATTTGAAATAGGAAGAAAGGAAGAAAATATGCACTCCAGAACTGTTATTATAAATCCTATTTGGGTAATTCATATGATACTAGTATTAGTAGAACACCTAGTATTTGAGTGTTCAAAGAATACATGAAGGTATATATTTTGCTGTGCAGGGAAGGGTAACCTCTAGCCGACAAACATTATTTGCTTTTCCATCTGGCCCCCAGAGGCCCCAGATGGAATCCTAACCCCTCTGAGCCTGAACAGTTAGAGGGAAAATCTAAGGTATCTGGTATTATGAGCACAGTAAGTGCCTGGTCTGCATAGAAGAATACCAGAAATGCCTAAATAATTTCAAGTGCAGTTAGAAGCTCTTTGTGAAGCTCAGCACAGAGTTTTTTACTTTCCTCCAATGACTCAAATGCCTGTACCAAAACTATTAGCCCAATTCTCATTTTCTTAAACTAAGGGGCAAAAAGTACATACAGGTTGCCATTCCTCCTTCAAAGGGCATGCACAAGACACACCTTCCAGATAATGATTGGGCCCTTTCATTATAACCAGTTACAGCACTAAATTCCACTTTCATTGCCAAGGCAATATCTTGTGAAAAGCTGGGATTTGTAGTTTGATGGACTACTACAGCTCTCTGGCTAAGAATTCTAAGCACCACTCCTTAAACTACAAATCTCACTATTACATAGGATGTTGCTGTGGCAGTTAAAGTGGAATCACAGTGCTATAACTGGGTAATGTGAAAAGACTCTCAGTCTCTCTCTTCCAAATTTGTCTTTAGTCACTTAACTATAATTTTCTGCCGCAAGGAGTGGACAATTTCCTTGGCCCAGGAGTCAGTTTTCAACCCCTGGGAAACTTTAGGGGCTACACAGATGGCACAAATGCCTCCCCAGTCAGAAATATCTAGAAATCCACTTCTAGTTTTGAAAATAGGTATTTTTCGTTGTTCAACAGTACAGGTCATTCAATCTATTTAAAAGGATCCCAGGAATGGCAATTCAGGTGCCTTGAAATGCCATTTCTCCTAGACTGGCTTTTGTGAAATCAAATAAAAAGCTATTGCCAGAAAAAGAGATGATGAGCTAGGGCTGTAAAACAGCCTTGGAGGCCACATGTGCTCTCAAGTCTACACAATGAGCCCACCAGTAGCCCTGATTCCTATAGCTCTTCAGGGTTAGTTTTAATGCTGATATTTCTCCATTCAGAACTTAGAGACCTAAGGAAAGATGTGAGTAAAGAAAAGTAAATGACCGCCAATTCCTGTACTATGAAGTGGAGACATTCAGATCTTACAAACTGAACCTGTGGAGGTTTGAAAGCAAGTTCACAAGTTCAAAGTATCGGGTTCACACTTTTGACATCATGGCAATAGCAGCACAATGTAAGTAACTTTCAAACTAGTGTGTGATTCTGCCTTCTGAGCTTTTTGTTACTGTTTCTTGAAAGGTTTCTAGTTTTATCTAGTTTGAAGTGTGACTTCAAAGGACACACAATAAACCAGGAGTGATATTTGCAATGACTATGATAGATTCCTTGGGTTGTTTCCAAATATATCCTCTTCTCTATCCTGCCATTTAGAATACTCGCAAGATGGAAGATCAGCGACAGAGGCCCTGCTGTTTCCCCCCTCCTAGTTCAGACATCTGAGCAAGGCAAAATATTGTTAATGAGAGTCAAGGTCAATCCTATAGCAATTTATATGGTGAATCCAGAAAGAGAAAAATCCTTAGCTCTCAGCTTTTCAGCTGAGCTAGTCTACGCTTGAGACACATCAACTCTTTGATACCACCTCCATCTGCTCCAGCAGAGCACAGCATGTTCATTTCAGGGGAAACTGATCGGACTCTAAGGCAGCCTTTAAAATGGACCAAGTAGGCTCAGCAGTGCCTGAGGAAAATCAAATATAAAAATAACTAAACAGGCAATAGCTTTTTAGTTGACTTCACAAAAGCCAGTCTAGGAGAAATAACAATTCAAGGCACCTGGGTTTTTACTAAATAGAAAACAAAAGAACCAGTTTTGACATGATACAGTTTTCTGGGGGGCTATGCATTTATGATAGTCAGCTTATGTATTGAAGCCCCAGGGTCCAAGCAGGAGGGCCTCTCATCTCAGAGAGGTAAGATGATGCCCTTTCTCTGCTCTGACTACAGATGGCTGGAATTGTAGCAATGGAAAGGACCACTAAGGCCACCTAGTCCAACCTCCTGCCATGCATGAATACACCAATAAAGCACACCTGAATGTTGCCCATCAAGCCTCTGTTTAAAGAACTTTGAAGAAAGAGTCCATCATCCTCTGAAACAGTCTATGGTATTGTAGAACAGATCTTATAGTCATGAAGTTCTTCCTAATGATTAGGAAGAATCTATTTTATTGTAATTTGAATTCATTGGTTCATGCCCCTGACTCCAGTGGCTTTATCAAACTGGTTCTTCCAATTTTTAAAAGGATACTATTGGAGACTATTCCAGAGGGTGGGAATATAATGAATGTATTTAACAATTTATGGTTTGTAGAATATTTTTATGTACTAATTATGGTACATTGCCTGGTAATAAATCCATGTATCATGCAGCAGAAACCTTCTGTGACTGCTGTAGGGGTGTCTATGTAATTATCACTTTAGAACAGCACATTTTAGAAATCTGGAACACTATACCACACTACACCTGAAGGAAAGTGAGCCAGGACTATTTCCATTTATGACTATTGACTGGGCATTCCCCCCGCCTGCTTGCCCACCCACCCTTGATCTTGATTTTGTATAACATCTAATGACTTAAACTCTTCGCTCAGATTTTAACTTTCCCTTCACATCTTTCTTATATTTCCTTTCTTTTATATGTGTCCCAGAAGCTAAGGCATGTCCTTGTTTCATCCTTGCTGAAAAGCATTCAGAGCAGAACATATGTTGTTAAGGAAGATGGTGTAGACAATCACCAAAGTTGCCTTTTAGTCATCTGTCAGAAGAAACATAAGAGCCAAAAGTTTGTCCTAGGAGCCAGTGATAAGTAACACACAAAACCCCATGAAAAGCAGAAGGAAACCATTGTTGCCAGGAAATATCCCTGCCGGATAGTGTGTCTTTTATATCCTTTCTTGTTGGGGAGGGTTAGTAGTCACACTATTGGAGAGCAACCAGTCCAAAGCCTGAGAATACTTCACTACCTTAGATGTCCCAGACTGTTGCTTAACTAGGGATGCCAGTTCAGGATTTTCCCTGTCTTTGAGTTTTCAAAGCTCAAACCTGAGTCCTAGGGATGCCACTCATTGATATCACTAAGTATTATGCATTAAGTACCAACAGCAGTTGATTCACTTGTTTAAGAAGATTGGATAAGGATAATTTAATCTAGCCTACTTGCATCTAGATAGAAGGTAGGTGCAAAGCAGAGCAGAGGGTGAGCCCTGGCACCACCACAACATGGAGAGAAGGAGGCAGCTAAGTAAATGCGTAGATCCTACAGACAGTCTTTGCAAATTAGAACACCAACTCAATCAAACCTTGCAAACTGTAGAAAGCATCTGTTCTAGCTGAGCTGAAAGTTTGCACAGAGCCCTTTTCTCTTGTCTGGAGCTGGGTCCACCAAAACTAGAGAATTTGTACTTTTGTCTCCTGCTTGGAGATGGCTTGCAAAAACTAGAGACTCAGGGCCAGGCCCTGAGATCTGTCAACTCTATGCTTTACCATTTTGGGATGCTGTATAGTAAGCTGACCATTCTTGGTTCTGGTTTTGGTGGCTCCAGACAAGTATATCATATCTAAATTTCTGTCTGAATCAATTCCTTTTCAGTTGGGAAATTCATTCTGTACTGCTTGATGTCCAATCTCTTTAGCTAGTTAGCCCAGGATTTAAGGTGATGTGCATCTCATTAAAAGCAAATGAAGCAACTTGAAGGCACCCAACAATAATTATTTACATCAACCTTAAAGGAAAAATAAAATAAAATACAAGCCACAAATTTTCCATGAATAAGGCTATGGGGTAGAAAACTCAGCAGCCACAAAGAGACGGGACAGCCATAAAGTCATAGTCTTCATACACCCTTATACTTAATAAATAGTTAGCACAATGTTCATTTAAATGGTAGGAGTGTGTTTAGAACTGTGGTCATAAATATGGATGAGTAGATTTTAAAAATTACCATTCAAATGTATGTTTGTTTTTTCTCCAGGGTTTGTGTTTTTGTTATCATCTGCAGTTTCCAGCTAATACAGCCAGTGAGAATCTGAAATCCCACAAGAATGTGAGGAAAATTCTAGAAGAACAGACCAGAGGCATATTTTGTCAGGCACCCTATTTCCCTAGTGGCAAATCAATGTCTATAGAAAAACTACAAATATAACATGGGGTGATCACTAGCTCTCTCCTGCTCTTAAACCTCAGTGGCTGGTATTCAGAGACCTACCAATTCTAATTCTGTAAGATATAGCCATAATGATTACTAAACACAGATAGCCTGATCTGCCATGAATTTCTCCAAATCTACTGTCTAAACCTATGGTTACCATCACCACATCCAATGGGAGCCAGTCCCTTTAAATGTAACTATATGCTATATGAAGAAATGCTTCCTTTAATCAAACTGAATTTCTCACCAGTCAGCTTCACCAAAAAACTCTGGATTCTGGTATTATGAGAGAGGAAGAAAACTACTGTCTATGCACTTCCTCCATACCATTTCCTCATTTTAGTTACAATCACACATCTTTTGTGTCCTCCTGCCCATTATTCACATTGTTTATGAATTATACATTTCTATAAACCTTACACATTTTCTGTAAACCATTTTCTGTAAACTTCTAAACTGGAATTTCTCTAGCCATTTTCTGACTTATTTTTGATTTGGATTAGTTTCATTTCCATATTCTCAATATACCTTGCAGTAGTGAGGGAGATCATCTTACACACTGCATGCACTTCATGAACTCATCCATGTATACAGTGGGCTCTTGTTATCCACTGGGGTTTGGTTCCAGAACCCTCCGTGGATAACAAAATCTGTGGATGCACAAGTCCCATTAAATTATATTGTGTTCAGTTCTGGGCACCACAGTTCAAAAAGGATGTGGAGAAACTGGAGCGTGTCCAAAGGAGGGCAACTAAGATGGTGAAGAGTTTGGAAACCATGCTCTATGAGGACCGCCTTAGGGAATTGGGGATGTTTAGCCTGGAGAAGAGAATGTTAAGAGGTGATATGATAGCCCTGTTCAAATATTTGAAGGGATGTTATATTGAGGAGGGAGCAAGCTTGTTTTCTGCTGCTGCAGAGACTAGAACGCGGAACAATGGATGCAAACTGCAGGAAAAGAGATTCCACCTCAACATTAGGAGGAACTTCCTGACAGTAAGGGCTGTTCGACAATGGAGCACACTCCCTTGGAGGGTGGTGGAGTCTCCTTCTTTGGAGGTCTTTAAGCAGAGGCTGGATGGCCATCTGTCGGGAGTGCTTTGATTGGGAGTTCCTGCATGGCAGGGGTTGGACTGGATGGCCCTTGTGGTCTCTTCCAACTCTATGATTCTATGTTTCTATGAAATATAATGGCACAACAAAATGGTGTCCCATATATAAAATGGAAAATTAAGGCTTGCTATTTGGAATTTATACTTTTGGGGAATATTTTCAAGCTGTGTATGCTCAAATCCGTGAATAAAAAATCTATGGATAAGGAGGGCCAACTGTACCTAGATTCCTCAGCCTTCCAGTGTAACATGGTGTCTATGTCAGAGTAGGTTCCAGTATAAAAGGTTTCCTGGAATTATCCATAAATGCATTTCAAACTAAAGAGTGAGATAATCTATTTAGGAAACCACCTGGATGCTAGAAAAATATTTTAATTTCATAAACTTTAAACATTAGAGTTGTTACAAAGGCAATGTTTTCACCAGGTTCCATCCTTCCATAGTATGCTGTAATCTAAGCTTTATAGCAAGTTAACAAGTTTTAAAGCAAAGTGGAGTGTAACAAATCCATAGTATTATCCCTGAAATCATTATACAAAGCTATTCGTGATGCATAATAATGACTACATGATTAATGAGCATCAAAGATCAACAATCCAATGTTCCAGTTGGGAAGACTCTCAGGTCCTTGGAATCCCATTTGGTTTAGGATGGGTCAAATGTTCATTTGTTGCAGGCCATTAAGTTTTTAAAAAATCTTTCAATATTAACCTTGAATTTGACCACAGATTGATTCTGTTTGTTTCTTTTTTTATTGAACTCTCAAAAGAGGCCCATGTCTGGTGTGGGGAAATAAAGCAAGAAACTGACTTTAGTAGCTGAGTCTAAAAATATTGGCCAGTTATTTGTATACTAAATAAAGTATTTAGTATAATATTTATATTTAGTATAAAATACTAAATAAAGTATACTTAACTAAGTGACTGGAGCAGTTGTTATTGTTGTGGATGACTAAACTTAGATAACTGTTCTGTATTCATGAGTCACAATTGCCACATCATAACTCCAAGCCCCAACCTACTTTATCACACATCAACTGCAGCAGAGAAGGAGACCCATTGTGCCAGCAATGCATGGGATAAAGAAGCATTGGTTAATGACATTTTGTCAGGTATGATGGGGTTGGGCGAAGAGAGGTTTCTTAGCCATGAAACAGACAGGTAAAACAACGTGGTTTCCAGCCACTTTGAAGGTGGGACATTTAAATGATCCACACCTCAAAAGTGACTGGAAACCAGTCCGAAGCCACACTCCAAGGCTAAAAACTGGAGTAAAAACAAACAAACAAACAAACAAAAAACAGGATAGTCTGACTCAAGGCAGAAAATGTGCACCTTCATGCCTGCATATAAACACCCCCGTGCAAGTGCTGGGCTGCGGCAAAACAAAGAAATGAAAGTGCAGCAACTCCAATGGATGTAATTACAATATACACAAACCAGACAGTCCAACAGGGGGCATGGGTAAAGGATGAGCCTCCATGATTGTGCTTTGCAAATGTATCACTTGCATACCAGTGCGCTGATGCCCTGTACAAGCGGAGCATTGAATACAACTGATCAAAGGATTGGCCATGCAATGGGATGGCATTGGGGTGGGCCTGGGAGGTATTTGGAGGTTGCAGGTGGTGTGTTTATGCAATGGTGTGCATGTATGGTGGGAAAGCAACAACAAAAAATTACTCAGCAGTGTGGCTTGATGCCACACCATGTGGTCAGGCCATGCATATTTGGCCCATCTGGATATACCTAACTAAGCACTGATAGCGGATACTAGCTTTCTTCTGAGAAAGAGCGTATGAAATGATGTTCTGCAAACTTTCCTAGAAAATACTCATGAGCAGCCAGATGCCTGTAAATTCAGTGACCTGTGCAAGATAGCTTTTATCTCATTCTCTACTGAAATCTGTGAGTAATAATATAAGTCCTCCATTCCCTAGAAGAGGGATATAGTTAGCCTAACTTGGAGGTGGGAATTGTGCACTCCTCCAAATGTTGATGAATTGCAACTCCCAACATTCCTCACACCTAATTGTGGTGGCTAGGCTGATGGGAGCTACAGTCCAACAGCTTCTGAAGGGTGACATGATTCTTATCTCCAGCCAATCTGTATGATTAGTGGCTCCTAACAGGGAGGTTAAAAAAATTAAAGGTAGCCTATTGGGTACTCCCTATATTTCCTCTCTCTGTTTCTTGTGATTGTTGAGAAAAATACATAGCATGGGCTATTTATAAGTTATAATATCATAAGATATGTAGACTGCAAAGATGAACTATTGTGGTGACGTGATCAGACTGTTGGACCGGGACCTCAGAGATCAGTTTTATGCCCTCACAAGGCATGAAATTCACTGATTGACCATGGGCCAGTCACCTGTCTCAGCCTTATGTACTTTACCATAAAGTTTTGAAGATAAAATGGGGAGGAGCAAGAGGAACATATATGCCATCTTGAATTTATGGGATATAAATGTCATGGGTTAGCCCTGTTCTTTTGTAACAACAAGAACAATAAAGTCTTATGGCACCTGAAAAAGTAAGGTGTTTTTATCTGGCATAAGCTTTTTATGTGGACTCCAGGCCACTTCATCAGCCCCATCTGACAACATGGGCTGCATTTTTGTTATAAACAAACAATCAGTCAGTGCATCTGAGGAGGTGGCTTGATCTTCATAAAAGCTCGATCTAAAATATAAATCAATCCTACAGGTACTGTTTTATTCCTTCCTCCTTCCCTTTTCCTTGTTAAACAAACAACTGTATTAGAGTGAGTTCTTCCAGATTTCAGAATCAAACCTTATTTCACAGAGGTAAATCAATGTTTTGTAGGAAAACACAATTTATGCAAATTATGTGAGCTGTCCTATTTTTCCTGCATCTTCAGATTTCTGGATCCATATGGTATCTGGGGGAGAGGAGACTAAACAGCTCTGGTGATTTTTTTCAGGTTTATTGGAAGACTTTTACATTGCAGTAAGCTTTGGTAATTTAAACTAAGAACCAAAGTAGCCGTCATGTTGAATGTATATTGTAACATGCAGGGTTCTTTTTAAAAGTTGTGTGCTAGCTGAAGGTTTAGGCAGTTTCATTAAATTTCTGTTTTATGTTTGCCTTTCTTTAAATGGCTGACAGGCAACCTGTGTCTTTAAATGAAAGGGAATTGCATATATTAATTTATTTTAAAATACATGTTGATACCTTGACACTCAGCTCACTTTGTAACTGCACAATACAAAACCTAAGCCTCCTTGAGCCTTTTGCTCTACCAAGAGGCATCTCTGTTTATTACAGAGGAACTGGCAATAGATGAATCACTGATTACAGCATCAAATCTAGTTTATAGAAAAAATCAGTCCAATAAAAATTGAAAAGGGGAGAAAAGAAGGAAAAAATACTGTTGCTTGAAGATTTTAATTTAAGATTTTAATTTTTAAATTAAGATTTTAATTTTAATTTAAGACTTTAATGTCACAAATGTACAGCACCAGCAGCAACTGCATTTGTCTGCTTTGGCAAAGAAAAGATGCAGGCTCAATAAACACGGACACATTGGAGAAGTCATTCTGATCCTCAAAATGCTTGGTACGAGGGGGTATCCAAAAGTTTTAATGATCACCTTTTTAAAAAATTGACAGAAAGTTTGTTTTGATTTGTAGTTGTTAACTTATATCTATGTAGTCACTATCTAGATTTATACATTTTTCCCAGTGTATCTTGACCCCCCGAATACCTGCTATTGTAGATGTCTGCAGATTGCGCCTTACGTGGGGGTATCGTAAAGTAATAATTATCACCTGGATGTTATTATGGCATATTGATGAAATTTTGTCAGTGTCATCATTGGTCCTTAAGTGCACATTGCTGAGAAAATCAGCTCATTGCATCCTTTATTTTTGTGACTTGCTCTGCCAGAAGTGACTAAAGTGTAAAATCCTCATCAGGCGCAATCTGCAGGCTTCTACAATATCAGGTCAAGATACGCTGGGGAAAATGTGTAAATCTAGATAGTGACTACATAGGGATAAGTTGACAACTATAAACCAAAACAAACTTTCTGTCAATTTTTTTTTTTAAAGGTGATCATTAAAACTTTTGGATACCCCCTCATAGATGTTACAGGAGATTTTCCTATTGAAAAACAGATGAACAGACTTGAGTAATAAATCTCAGACTAGGAAAAATAACTGATATCTCAGACCCTATATGGTTTTGCTGTGAGGGGAAAAAAACCCCACAAACTGTACACACTTCAGGAACCATAAATGTGCAATCCTGACCAGGAAGCAAGAGCAACCAGTGGCTAGGCATTTCAATTCAGAATATCACAGCCTCTCTGGTTTGTCATTGTTTGATCCTGAGGTGCCAGAACTTGCATGAATTTGGAATGAAAGGGAGAATTTCTGAATTTATAGACTTAAGACCCTAACACCACATGGCCTCTACCTTATCCACTAAAGAATGACGAAACAAACTCTTCTAAACTGCCATCTTGAGCTGTATCTGAACTGCAGAATTAATGCAGTTTCACATCACTCTAACTGCCATGGCTCACTGTAATGGAATCCTGGAATTTGTAATTTGTTGGGGCACCAGAACTGTCTGACAGAGAAGCCTAAATATATCACCATTGATCCACACTGGAGTTGCTGAAACTGTTGACAAAGGGAAGATTTCAGCTGGGAATCCTGTTCTTATCTTCTATCACTAATCACAGATAAGAGCAACACTTTTGATACCCTGCTTTTTAAGGAACTTTTAAGTTTAAAGTTATTTAAAGAGCAAGGTGTTTAAATTCTCTGCTGTGGCATCCCAGTTGTGGAATATCCTCCCTTCCCCTGGTGGCTAGTTGGCATCATCATGGCTGGCCTTCTGATAACAAGTAAAAACATGGTGGTTTATTCAAGCCTTTGGGACCTAATAGTTTTTATAAAAATCCACATTTTTTAAATGATGTTGAATTATTTTATTTTTCTTTTGGTTTGCTAGAAAGTTTATTATTCTGTAGTATTTTAAAATGTTATTATATTGCATTTCTGGTTGAGAGTGGCAACCTGCTGGACGAATCTCCATGAGGCTTTCGGGGGATGCCAACCACCCATTATGATTGTGGTGTATTGTGTAAGTGTATATAGTTGTCTTTATTAGTAGTGGTAATGTCTGTTGTTTGTTTGTTTGTTTGTTTTGTTATGTTTCAAATGCAAGTAAAACGATATATGTTTAAAAGATGTTATTATAGCCACTGTTTTAAGTTGGCCAAGCTGATATTATTATAATCTACCCTATGATTTTTGGATATGTGAATTAAATAAATAAATAAAACAAATGTCAGCCAGTAGACTCAAAAAATTGCAGGTACAAAAATTAAGGACCAAAACAGTGGTCACATATGAGAACTGTAATGAGATGTCAGGGGAGGGAGACATACAATGCTTAATTGGGGCCTGGAGGCCATTGTGATCAGAGCAGAGAGCTGTGACACACACACACACACCATTTTTAAAATCCAAATAGCCCTTATATTTGTCCCAGGGTGGAAGAGTAATGCAAATATCAACATATGCCTGTGGAGATTATCAGACAGGGACAGGACATGGATGGGATCACTCTCCTGTCCTTATTGCAATCACATGAAAGCATTTCACAGACATCATGCTTATCCTGTCATTGAAGTGGGATTGTATTAACACAAACTCCCATTAATACAAAATGATAGGATAATTCCACTTCAATGACAGTACAATGCCAGGATAAGCATGACATCATTTGAAAGTCTTTCACACGATCACGATCAATTGCAGTTGAATAATGGGACACTGACAGGATGAGTGTGACATATTATGAAAATCTTTTCGTGATTGCACCATAAGGATGGGGAAAGGATGGGACAAGGATGTCCTTTTCCCTGTCTGATAATCTCCGCTCACTGTATCTTTTCCTCCATGAGTTAATGGCAGCTTTGATTGCTTGGAGTTAGAATAGGGAAAAGTGCAAAAGAAAAAGGAAACGCACTCTGTTCCAATACAGCTGCTTCTATCAAAACTGGAGACCACCAGCACAGATTTTCAAATTTATTTTTTAAAAGGTTAGATACTGAAGTCACAAGTGTCCTAGGATGGGCTTAGATCTTGTCTCTTTTGGCTCTTGGTTAAAAGCTTTCAAAGAAAAATGTTACATGTAACATCTGCAGAGGAAGGGGGGAAATCCACAGCAATCAGAATGGGGAAAAAATACCCTGAAGATTAGTATTCAGAGTCTGCAGCCAGCTACGCAAACATTATTTGATGGCACCTGGAAAGATTTAGAGAAAGAGAGAAAGAAAGAAAACTACCTTTTCCTCAAGGTAAAATAATGACATTCAGATATGAATAACCTTCAAATGCAGTCTCTGTCCTCCAGGTATTTGTTGGAACTAATAAATCCCCTGTTTTAAGTAATGAGACTAACTTCAGCCGTGTAAGTAGGGAAGAGTACATGGATTTAAATAATTCAGACAGAAAAAGCAGAAGAGGTGCAGAAATCAAATGCATTTCATACAGGAAAAAATTCAAAGTGATAAAAGCTGGATGTATATATGCATTATGTGGCATATTTATTGAGCTAAAATGAAATGGAACTACTTAGCTGAATTCCTATCCATTGCAAAAGCTGTGCCTGTAAAAATCACTGCACAAAACACAAACAGCATTTTGACTTCTTCATATGATTGCTTCTGACTTATTTATAGAGGAATTTAAATTCCTCCCATCCTACTCTGCTGGGGTTTTTTATAAGTACCCTGTTAGTACCAAGAAATTTGGGCTACTATACTTTTCTAATTATTTGTTTCCTCTCCACTCATGTATGCTGAGAAATCTAAAGATTAGGGGCTTGGCCAGAAATTTGGCTCATCTTAAATGGTTTATCTTCCAGAATGTTTCCATCCTACCTTACTGTCCGACATAACTTAGGTATACTCAACTATAAAATGTAAATTTATTTAGAAATCTTTTTTTAAAAAAAAAAACTACATCCAAGGCAATACAAGAGAAATTATGAAGAACAACTAATAAAAGACACATAAGAATAACAAGAATACATGAGAGATCTGTAACTTCATAAATCAAGAGTTTCTGGGTTATCATCACATATCCCCCAAGTGACCTGTCACAACTGTGTGTGTGTGTGTGTGTGTGTGTGTTTAAAAAAAAAACTAACCACCTGAACCAAAGCTTTGAAATTTCTCTCTCCCTCTTGTGTGGCCACTCACCTCAACTCTGGATTTTGATGACGGGGAGATTCAGAGCCAAGTCTCACATGAAGATCTGTCTGAACTGCCTTTAGATGTCTTGGACCCTGGCTATTTAAGGTTTTAAAATCAATAACAATATTTTGAATACATGGAAACAGACTGGGAGCCAGTGAATTTAGTATATTTTTTCCATAGTGTGCCCCACATGCCAAGTTCCATTTGCTACTCTAACTGATGTATTTCAAAATTGCTGAAGTTTTAACACTTTTCAAAGGCAGCTACAAATACTTGGAAACACAGAGATATCATGACTAGACCTTTGAACTGTCCTCTTAGCTGAAAACTGATCACATACTTGGATTGCCAGTACTTTCGGTTATCCAGGTCATTCTTGGTAGGCTATTTTATATATTCTGCATGCAGTAAGCAAAGATCTATCTAGTCAATAACCATGTAGAGTTTCAGCTGTAATAACACATCAAGAAAAAACCTGCAATTTGCTTTCACTGCAAGAAAAAAATATACAGGGCAATCTTAAAGCAATGAATAACTTTTCAGTTATCAACAAACATGGGCTGGAAGAGGTAGTCATTTTCTCATAACTGGCATGCCACAAAAATCAGATAAAATCATTTCAGGAACATGGGCTTGCTTGAAGGTTATTTCTGATAGAAGTGTTCACAAGGGAATGAGAATGCAAGAGACAGCTGAACAACCTGTGCAAGAGCAAATGCTGCCATTTGACTTCTCCCTTTAAAGTAACACCACCACCACAATGGTAACAGCAGCAACAACAAAAATACATTATTTATCATCTATGCAGCTTTTTTTAGTGTTCAGTATGCAAAAAGAGTTTGCATACATTTTCTCATTAGTCTTTATAACAACTCAGTAAGTGTATACTATTATACCTATATTACACAACCAGAGGGCAGCAGATAGTCATGAGAGCCCAAGACCATCTTAAGCAGAGGTGGAGAATGTGTGTGTCCCAAATATTGTGAGACTACAGTGTCTGTATTCTTTATTGATCATGATGAAAGGAGGTAATGGTCATTCGCATCCTCCAACATTTTGAAAATGAAATGATTACCAGCATGGGCTCACATCCCATATTTTGCCTACACCACAGATGGAAAACTGTTGCCACTCCAAATGGTTTTGGATTTCAATTCCCAAATGTCCCAGCCAGCATGGCACATGGGGGTTGTGGGAGTTGCTATCCAAACATTTGAATAAATATTTACCACTCTAATCTCACATGCTATACGAATTAGTCACTATATAATTGTGTTACATGGCATTGTTTAGCCACTGACAAACCACTGGTGATAAGTTAACATGGGACAAAGTGTCTGATGTCACCATATAATTGCCTTAAAACATGTCATTTACATATGCAGATACATAAGTCCAAAACATAGCAACTTCTAAATCTTAGCTGAACATATGAACCAGTTCCATTAGCGAGTATTTATTAGAGGCAATGCAACATATTTTTTGATGGGCAATCACTGTTTCATACACATAAGTCATAATGATATTGATGATTAATGAACAGATAGACATATACTCCATCTTGTAGTGCATGGAGTCTTGGAGATGTCTCATCCACAAAGTCACCATAAGACAAGATTGACGTGAAGACCGTTAACAATAAAAGACATGTACTCAACCTGAGACCCAACTTCTTCAGTGCTCAGAAGCTGATATAAGTCCATGTGGCTGAACAGACTTCAGTGATCCATGAAAGAAAATGTCTAGAATTTTCAAAAAGCACAACAAACATATATCTGGGGCAACTCTGGAAACTAGAATTTTCAAAAAGAACAAAACATATCTGGGTAGCAATGCACCCATTAGGCTTAGAAGCTTGCCTTCATGAACTTTATAGTATCATATCATTTAGCCATTTTACTCCAATGTACTCTACATAAGTATCTGGGAGCTTTTGGCACAAAATATTGCAGCAAGGCAAGGCTGGTACACAGCAACAAGACAGTATTACTATGAAACCATGTTTATACCACAGCATGGTATATGCGGTAATGGTTCTCCCATTATTTGGGCAAAACAACTCAGTGGTATAGTTCCCATACCCCCAAGGTAAATGCAAGAGTTAAAGATGTGTTGGTTCAATTTACATTTATTGCGGGTCAGTGTCATGGAGGAATCACAGAGATGTGAGGAACAAGTACCCAATGAGGATGACCAGTGCAAAGGTTCAAGATGCTTCCTCCAGGTAGGAGTGCAAAACCTCAGCGTGCCACAAGGCATGAGAAAGAAGAAAAAGAGACAAAGGCAGTATCCACACTGCAGAAATAATCCAGTTTGACACCGCTTTAAATGACATGGTTCAGTGCTATGGAACTCTGTAATTTTGTGAGATAGTTAGTCTTCTCTGTCAGAGAGCTCTAGTGTAACAACAAATTACAATTCCCAGAATTCCATAGCATTGAGTCATGCCAGTTAAAGTGGTGTCCAACTGGATTATTTCTGCAGTGTGGATGCAGCCAAAGTCAGACTTAAGAATGTTTGCCACACCTGGCAGGGAAGTCTGGTCATAGGCTGGACTACATGGGTCTAGATTCCCAGTCTTCCCCATGGATATCTAACACTCAGGACATCTGTATTTCAAGTAGAATGGTGGAATTTCTAGATAAACACATTAGAGATTAGGACTCTTATAAACCTCAGCTGAATATAACGTAGGCTGTTATCACTTTGCAATTTAAAGTACTGCCTGAAGGAAAGAGCCTTCATGTTGAAACACTTTTTTTGCTCTATAGATTGCTTGCTTAGAATTAAGTTTCCTTTAAATATCTTATTTCTTCCCACACTCTTTCACATGCTTTGGTGTGTGTGTGTGTGCTCATTTCATGGAACTCTCATCTCCTACATATGGAGGGAAGAAAAGCCCGTGCAGAGTCAGAGGAGGCAAAGCACAAGTTAAGTAACTTCCAACTGGGTTACTTTATTTTAAAAAAAAAAAGGATTAAAAGTGGGTGATGGCAGCTCAGATGAATGATTTTCAGAGGTCTCATCTCCTACTCAGGAGCAGGACGGGGATTCTCCTATAACACATGTTGATATCTCTGTTAACTGTCATGGCTCCATCGTAAAGAATCCTGGTATTTGTCATTTACTAATGTATCTAGAATTTTCTGCCAGAAGGTTCAAGGCAGCTCAGTAATTCTGGTGAGTTTACTAGAGCCCTCTCTAATTGTGCAATGTGGATAGACTTGTAAATGGGTTACCATTTGCTTGTTAAAGATGCTGGCCTTAACTTTGGACAATATCACACGGGAGGAATGCCTCTCAATTTTGAAAGAAAAGAAAGTCCGGCCAAGTTGGAAATGAACACAATTACATGAATGGTTATCACACCACAGAAGAACACGGCCCCCATCCCAAAGTCAAAGCAGCACGAATGCAAAAGAAATTATCATATGAATACATACCTATCATAGTCTAGAATTCGAATTAGCATTCCCACACTTATGCAGTGAGGGAAGAATCGGGTCATGACCTTTTTACACTTCCAGCAGGGGTTGTTTCTGATTCCCATGGTTTTGCCTTGTTTCGCATTATTTGTTCATTCATTACCTCTTATTTTACGTTATTTAAGCAATTCGCGTTATTTGTTCATCCATTACCCTTTACAGTATTTCACGTTATTTAGGCAATTCACCAGTTCAAAACCAGTCCAAAGCAGCCTTGTCCTTGGTTTGAGCATTGGACTATCACTCTAGAAAGCATGGATTGAACCCCACTGGGTGACCTGGTGCAAGTGACACTCTCTCAGCCTCCTCAGAAAATGGCAATGGCAAACCCCATCTGAATAAACCTGCTAAGAAAACCTGTGACAGGGTCACCCTAGGGTCACCTTAAGTTGGAAATGACTCGAAGACAAACAACAACATTGGACAAGTTACACTCTCTCAACCTCGGAGGGTGGCCATGGCAAACCTCCTCTGAATAAACCTTCCCAGAGAACCAGGAGGATGGGAGAGGGAAGAAGGGCTTGTCGCCAGGAAGGGACCCCCCAAAACTCAGCTCCCGAGGGACCCCTGGGACCCAAATCTGGCCAGGCTCCTTCTCACAGCCCAGAGGCTCAGCATCCCAAAACCTGGGGGGTTAGAACCCTGGCTCTGCCCTGCTGGAGTTCCTGTGATTTCTCCAAAAAGAGCTTTCAGAACTCCTCCTGGAGAGAAGGCTGAAATGGAGGACGCATCCAGGAAAAGGAGGACGTGCCTGGTCACCCTGAGCAGCAGCAGCAGCTAAGAACAAGGGGAGGAAGGGCAAGCAGCTTCAAAACTCGCCACTGAGCAGACAAGGGGGCAACCCCAAAGGGCCAAAGGATGGGGAGCAAAGCAAGAGAGAAAGAGAGAGCCCTGGCCAATCCCTTCACTCCAGTTGGAGAGGATGAGTTTGCAAAGGGAAAGAGCTAGAAAGGACCGAAAGCAGGATAGAGGGAGTGTGAGTGTGTGTATGTCTGCATTATCACACTAGGCGGCAAACAGGATTTAAACGAGAGTTAAATGAGTGTTAAACAGGAAATGTCCTATGTTTATCATGGGACATTTCCTGTTTAACTCTTGTTTAACTCTCGTTTAAATCCTGTTTGCCCCCTAGTGTGATAAAACACTCTGTGCTTCATCCTCAAAACAGCTCCAGAACTCCAAGAGGAACTTTGCAAAGCTGAGAGAACAGCCCCCACACCCAGAGGGAGGAAGGGAAGACAGACTTTGGTGCTGGTCTTTTAACTTTTGGGGGAGGCCAGAGCATTTCCCCTCCCCTCTGGGCAAAGGAGCTTGGGAATTGTAGTCTGATTTGAAGGCAATCCAAGGCCAACCGAGACACACCTGGGAAATTCAAATTAAATGCAACTTTAGAGTGGATCAGGATTTGTAAATTCTGTTTCCCCAGAGTTACTCATCTCTCGGATGCCCCAGTATTAGTTTTGAATTGATTTAGGATTGCCTTTGATTACATGAGATAACCTCTCCAGCAAAAATGTGAAACCCAATGATTGCACCCAGGAGGGCACTGTATTAACCTTCCAATATTCTCCGTGTGATATCGTCCTTTGAGAGACTAAAATGTTTTAAGGCCTGGCTATCTCAAGACCTGTCTGTCTTGTTATGAGGCTGGTTGCTAATTAAGATCTACAAAAGAAGGCTGCTTGAGGATGACTATATGGAAAAGACCTGTGTTTCCACAATGCAAACTCTGGAATCAATGCCATTGGAAAAATTATTGGTTCTCTCTCACTGCTTTTAAAAAGCATTATAAAGTATTTACATTTTCCATTCTTTAAGTAGCATTACTTCTATTTTACACTTTTTCATTATTTCATTGTGGTATTTGTTTTCTCTGTTGTATTCTGTCCTGGTTGGTTTTCTAGAGATATGGTATATAACTGAATAGACATAAAATATTGGGTACGGGCTGATTTAGCTCAGCTGATGTTTTCACAGCAAAGTTCCAAACTGTTATAATAGAAACTGACAAGAAATAAGAACACCACTGCTCAAGAATTTTCCATTTTAAAAGTTGTTTCTATATTCCTATTTTTTAAAAAAACAAAAAACTAACTGCCTTGAGGTGACACTGAAGATGACCAGACTCATAGCTTTGCAGAAATGGTAACTCTAAAGTTCATGAAAGCCAGATATGTCAATGAGGCTGATGGAGATTATCAGTATCACCCGTCTTGCTGCAAGAACAGGGACACACACTGTTCTTTCCAGCATTTCTCTCAAGCAATTTATGAGACAAGCAAACTTTGTTTTGCTTTATCCATTACTTTGTTGCTTACTACCTTTGCTGCTTTGCATCTTAGCCAGATAACAATCTATTTCTTTGCCACATTGTTACAAATATCTGGATACTTCTACAGTTTACCAGTCAAAAAAATCAACACATTCTAGAGTTTCAGGAAGACGAATACAAAGATCATTTTATTTTATAAAAAGTGGTTCCCATAATCAAACTTTCCACCTAGGAGCAGGTGTTGGCTTCTGTGTCAAGTAAATCCATGTAAATCAACTACTAGTTCCATTCCAAACTTCAAATGAGCTATCCAGTTTCTGAACCTTATCCCCCCAAACAGATTAAGCTTCTTGGATTATGTGTGTGTGTTGCCTTCAACTTCTTTCCAGTTTATGGCAACCCTAAGGCAAACCTATCTCAGAGTTTTCTTGGCAAGATGTGTTCAGAGAGGGTTTGTCATTGCCATCCTTTGAGGCTGAAAGATTGTGACCTGCCCATCATACCATGCTCTCCAGAGTCATAATCCAATGCTCAAGTCACTACACCATACTGATTTATGGGATTATATCCTACCATGAAACTCAGCAGGAGAAATATGATACCCCGATATGGCTCCATTCCTACTCCTCCCAGCTGGTCAGGTTGTATCATTCAGGTGGAGATCCTATTTTGGAGCTGGGAGAGAATGAAATTCCCCCAATCTATCTACGTCTAGGTCATAAAGAAGTCCAACAGGGTAAAAATGGCCAGACAAGAGGCAGCATGAGGAGGCCTTCCCAGTGTACCCCCCAAAACCAATCAGGAGCCTTTTGGTTTAGAGTGAAGTTTCACACACTATTATCAAGCTGCCTCTGGGCAGCTGACAAAACCATTGTGCTAGAAGGCACTGGGTAGCTACCTGAAAAATAACTTATGCTGGCATAATCCCTGATTTCACGAGTGTAAATCACTGAGAACATTCTAGCTATAGACAGTAATGTTTAGCAATAAGATCTATATGAGCTCTCAGGTAATGGTACTGAGACTGCTTGAGGAAGATACCGAAGACAGCATTTGCTTGTTGCAACATGTCCAAAAAAGCGAAACCAGCAGAGATCCTCTGTCTCACCAAAACCTGTATGAGAGAGTATGATAAAATATGGAACACACCCAGTGTCTTATTATACCTCTGGATAGCTATCTAAACCAACTGTAGAATATCTTGCCAACTCTCTCTGCCACATGCATGTTGGTTACATAACATGTGAAAGCTTTTTCTTCATTGTGGAGAATGAATTAGAGTGTGGCAAATAGCACAATTTGTAACATTCAGTGTCAAACTAGACATGATGCCATCTATATATCATTAAGAAACACACCAGTTCTTAAAATTAAAGGGATGGGGATCTAATTTTTCTTTACTTAGATGTGATCACAGTGAAAATTGTCTATGACAACTAAAAATACATATTTTCCAACAATTATTCTCAAAGATTTATAGAAATGGAACAAGCTAGGATTGTCACTTCTGAACAGAATATCTACAATACAATGGGAGTCCTTCTGAAAATGCTACCTTTGTTTCAAAAACTCCCAGCAATTATGAATGATCTACCTTTTATAGATTTGCATCAAGAATTATCTAAATTCAATCAGTATGTAGAGAGAACTTGTAGCACCTTTGGAACTAACTTAAAGAAAGACGTTGGTAGCATGAGCTTTTGTCGACTTAAGTTTACTTTCTCAAATGCATTTGGTGGAGTGGAAACCACGTGTCCAAAAAGGTGAAACCAGCAGAGATCCTCTGTCCACTCCACCAAATGTATCTGAGGAAGTAGACTTAGGTCTACGAAAGCTCATGCTGTCAACTTCTTTCTTTCAGTTACTCTCAAAGGTGCTACAAGATATCCCTGTATACTGATTCCACAGGCTAACACCGCTATTTCTTTGTATTCTAAATTCAATTGTAACAGTGAGGTTTGAACCTTAGGAGTTTATCACACAGGGAAAATTTGGAAGTTTAAAATGGCAAGAACCTATTATTAACTCACAATTGCACAAATAGCTTTCACACGCAAAGCACTGTTATCCCATGCAGAATGTGAGATCAATCTGCACTTGCACGCAAATGTGTAAATGGTTTTCACATGATGGGACCAAATGTGCCTCCATCCTGATAATGATAGAAGTGTGTGGAACCTGAAAAGTGATCAAATGCACAAATGATTTTCACACGTAGACCCTGACAAATCTCTTTGTGTGTGTGTCCCCGCCTTCTCTCTGTTCCTTTAACAGCCCTGGCTATGGTGGCTGAAGCTGGAGACAGACAGACGGACGGACACAGGAAAGAGCGAGGGAGAACTCAGCCTTTTCTCTATCTCACTTGCTCTGTTCCTGCCTTTGCTTCAATAGATGCTTCTTTAAGAGCTCTGGCTTGGAGGGAAGGTTGAAGTGATCCCCAAACTGTGCCCTTTAAGGGATTTTGGACTTTAGCTCCCAGAAGCTTCAGCCATGTTGGCCAATAGCCTGGGATTCTAGGAGCTGAGGTCCAAAATCCCTTAAAGGGGACAGTTTGGGGATCACTGGCAGAAGCAGGACACACACACACACACACAGGAGTGTGCCAGGGTGAGTACTTATTTTACTTATTCCATGGCACTGGAAGTAAACTCACCACAAAGAACCATGGGAAATCTGGCAACAAACACAAAAACAGGGAGATTCCCATGAATAAGCTGCAAGTAGCTTTCACACTACAGCAATGGCATAAAAAAAAGCAAATTCATGAATGAAATGGAAATGAATTTCTGATATTTTCCTGAAAATGCTTATTTACTCATTCCTGTCACATTCATGTTGGATTCTAAGCAGTCTGCATGCAATGTCATGACAAAACCATTTGCTCAATTGTGCCTAATATGCTGGATAACTGTGGGCTACCTAAGAGGTAGCAGAGAACATGGTGAAGATTGTTTAAAAAACATAACATTGGGATTAATGCACACAAAATCTTTCATTGTTAAGGTATTTTAGCCATTCTGATTGTACATACAGACACATCTTTTCTTGTTTGTTGCATTTTCTATTTTAATCAATAATGTCTCTCTCACACACCCTGCCTTCACTCTGTATTGTAATTAGAAATTGTGAGCAAAATATTTTGCACAACAGAGGTAAAATTTGGAAGGCAAAATTAAATATAAATTTTGTAAATAAATCTTTGTGCTGCAGCTGGAATGATGGGGTCACCAGCTGGCTGTCAGTGACTTAACATGTATACTCATGAACCTAGAATTTTCCTGAATTGGCTGAAAAATAAATTTACCTAGAGTAGCTGGGTGCTGTTTGAAACATCAAAGCAGACAGAAGAGAATGGGTTTCCAAATAGACCTGTAATTAACAATAATGTGTATACATATTTTCATGTTCTTCCTGTTGAAAATGTGGAGGCAAAACAATGTAGTAATTGCAGCAGCACTCTTGAGCTAGAAAAAATGTTGAACACAGGCATGTGTATCTCATTCATAGTTTAGCTTTAATAGTGTAGCATGCCTGCTTTCTTTTCATGCTGCATGTCAATACAACTCTGTGTGTGTGCGTGCGTGCGTGCGCACACGTATCCTCGCATCCTTTAACTGCACTCTGTTATCAAAATGCTCAGGAGTTGTTCCTCATTGTTTCTTAAGGAATAAACCGAAAAAGGACATATTTTGTGTGGCAGTATGTATGATATGCAAACGTTTGCTCAGTGCTTCAAGCCACACTACAGGCTGGTTTTCAATAAACTGATGAGGCTGTGTCTGAGCTAGAGCTTGGAACAGCAAGTTTTTAGGAGTACCAGCCCCATGCTTCAAGACAGCATGGCTACTACTTAGTTCTTAGTCCCAAAACATTAGCTTTCCCAAACTATTACCTAGGCAGTATTATTTCAAGTGAGGAATGCTCTAGATAAAAAATAAATGTCTTCCAAAGAGTAAAATAAAAAAAAAATAGAAATTTTAGGGGAAAGTATTCAACTTGACTGTAAAACTGGGAATGGTATTCAGCCCACAAAATAACTTTACCATCTAAGCAAGAAATAGGCAACATTGCACAGAAGGCAAAGTTAGGCTCACAAAACAGTCGGACTTGTCCCTCTGTTTCACACCAAAACCATTGCAGTTGATGGAGTCTTTTCTTCTCATCCCAAGTTCCATTGTCACTGTGAATATTCCCATTCTTTCTTTTGGTCTTGGAATAATGGAAATACAATGGACATCCTTTGCAATGGAGGGTGCAGAAATATATTTTCGTTCTAATTTGTTTTAACTCTACTGTGAAATCCCTACGCCTGTACTGCAAGGGGGGAGGGATCAATTAAACATGAACAGTTTTGCACATCAACAGAAGAATACTTGTCATGATAGCTATTGAAAAGCCAAAACAGCAGGTAATATGCCCATGGATATTTTAAGGTTTTTGAAGAGGGATTATCTTTGGCTTTCTTGTCAAATTTCTTTTGTGTATATGCCATTCTCTGTTGTACACTACTAGCTCTTACATAGTCTTAACAAAAGGATTCAACTCAACATAAGCAAAGTTGTGCTGGCCACTCTTGGTGACATTAATATCCCTTCAAAGAAGAAACTTATTTTTTCCCCTTCACAAGGTAATTTTTTTAGTGCACAAAACAGCTTTTAAAGAGGAGGAGGAAAGAGATGCATCATGCAAATCTTCTGTTCTTTAAGGTCCCTCTGCTTCATCTGATGTATCCCTCCTAGACCTGGTCCTGGCTTGGCTCCTGAAAGTGAAGTATGTCAGAAGATAAGAGAAAGCCCAAAACCCCAAGCCTAAGACTAATGATGTCAGATGAGTATCAAGGCAATCCAGAAACAAAGGTCTTGACAATGAGGCAGTGCCAAAATTAGGGATGAACTAAAAGCAGTATCATCAAATGAAGCTGCCATTAGACACAGTGGAACAATCCAAAGACTTGTATGGTACAGAAATAGGTTGTTTGCTGGGATCCACGGATGAATCAAACAAGAGAACAGTCAGATGAGAAAACAGCATGAAAAAAGCCAGATTGCACAAAGCTAAAGATTTCTCTTCTCCCAGAAACCTCAATAGGAAGGTCACCAAAGACCAGCTGCATTGGGTTAACCAGCCTCTGCTTCCAGTGAGTCATTACTTCCCAGGAGCCTGGTTCTTCTGGGCTGTGAAGTGCTTGTTCTGTTAGTAGAGGCTGCCTGTGCTTCTGCCTTCTGATTTCAGCACCCCTAGTACTCAAGGTGGCTTGATATTTCCCTCTAGCTTCACAACTGAGGTATGTGATCACAAGTACATTGGGAATCCTATTTGTAGGTCCCACCAGGCTCTTTATGGCAGATGGGTCTAGCGGAGCTTGGAAGTAACAACAGAACTTACAAACAACCAGTCACTTGTAATTAGTATGTAGGATTTTATTGCACATTACTTCTTTGACCAAAGAGTAATAAATACTTTGAATCAATAAATGTAATTTTAAAAATGGCAAGGTAAAAATATTGTGTTCTTGCTTCATTTAATTACTTGACATGGGCATCTGGTTGACAAAGAACAAGGTGAAGTTAGTTCTTGGTCTACAGGTCCCAGAATCCCCCAGCCAGCATGCTACTGGACATGCTAGCAGGAGATCCTAGGGGCTGTAGTCTTAAAAAGGAACTTTTCCAAGCTCTGAATTAGCCACTTGAGGAAGCAGAAAGAATGCTGACCTAACCTTTGATCTAATAATTAAAAAAAAAAACCTTTTCAGTCCATTGGATACATAACTACACTAGTAAAATGCTGGTGTTTAAAATCCCAGGGTCTATGAAACTTTCTTGAGAAATTTTAGCAGTCCAATCAGACATTTCTCTCATTTCCCCATCCCACAATCTTCAATCCCTTCCCTCCCCAACAAAACCTTGAAATTTATCTCAGAAGTTTAAGTGAAATTTAGTAGCAGTTGAAGTCTGCCTTTTGTTTTTAATTCCACACTTCAGTTTCTTATTCTCACTCTTCTCTGATTTTTTAAAGGAAACCTTCACTTTTTACTGCAGTGATAATGACTCTAAATGCTTGCTGATTCTTTTAAACAATTTCATACTAACTTGTTTTCAATTGCAGTATGCCCCAGGGAGAGAATGTTCAGTTTTATGCTACAATAAAACCTGTTGCATACAAATTAGAAAGGGCTGTTTCCAAAAACAAAACAAAAAAAAGTATCAAAGTCATCTGTCTAGTAATTCAAATCTAAATAGTTTGATTAGCATAAACTGGAAAGTAGAATAGTCTAACAAATTTTCTTTTGTTTATTTTCCATTTTAAACTAGTTAGAGTTATTAACTTTAAAATGCATAACCTTTTATATTTTCACATCTTTCATTATGGGGGGCATTACACTGCTTCCTTCCAGGCTGGATCCAAACATTGTGCTCCCTTATAAGCAAAGCATAAGATGGTGCCTTACTCTATTTCATATGCATTAGTCAACCAGGCTCACAGCTGGATTTTACTTCAAGAAAAAACTTGGATACAGAAAAAAATCTTTTGTTTGACCCAGGGGCAGCATGCTAACTTAGAGGGCACAGGGCGGGCTGCATGATACAGTTTTGTATTTTTATACAAATTATGTTGTCCCACAGCATCTGCTGCTTGAGAAAGTTGATTTAAATCTTCTTAATAGTAGAGTCAGTCCTGACTCCTTGGCTAGGTCTTCTGAAACATGATCCAGAGTTGCCAGGTCAGGAACATCCCAGGCCCTGGTTTTTTTGTAGAAAGCAGTGAGGAGACAAACTGCACATGCTCGAGGATGGGCAACTGTTTCTTTGGTGTTTAAAAAGTCACAATCAGAAAAGACCTTCTTCGGGGGCTGGAAACAAATACAAATACCCATATATTATAAATATTAAAAAGACAGGACTACACTCAATGAACTACAACATAAAAATACCCATATTATTCATATCTAAATTATACATATTGATGGAGTTGTAAACACTCTCCAAAATACAGGACCACAGATATTAAAGAGATCAGAATCTACAGCATTTCTTTATATATACATATTCCAAGTAAACCTTGAAAAGGCATAACCAAGGACTTTCAGTATTCTTTTCATCCTTGAGGCTTTTGTGTTTTTTGTTTTTGGTTTTGTGTTTGTTTTTTGTTTTTTTAATGCCAAAACCTGACACCTACCAACACTGTCTGGTGGAGTTATTAAATATGAGACATTAGGCATCAAATAAGCTGCTCAGAGCATGTCAACTAGTCTAACAAAGGGAAGTGGGGTCTCTAGAGATTCTACAGTAGCTGCTCCAAGCCAGCTAGGACAAAAGGAGAAAACTGCATACTTTCCAAAAAAAAAAGTTTTCAAGAGCATGCTCTTACCCCAAGAATCTTCCCTTTGTCCTGAGACACAGGAAAGATGGGCCAGGCCCTGAGATTTGGGGACTCTAACACTGGACTCTTTCAAACGGGAGGAATTTCTCCCAACTCCGAATGGAGCCAATGCGGATTCATGTCAATTCGCTTGTTTAGCGAATTTACATGAACCCCTGCTCCATTCGGAAGAACCCCTGCTCCATTCGGAATTACTTCCCATTACCCGAAAATAACCCCCTCCTGCCCGAATTTGCATGCAAAGCTTTAATTCGCAATAACGTAAAACCCATGATTGCATTCGAATTGGCTTCCCTCTTGCCCGAATTTGCATGCGAAGAGTTAATTCGCAATAACGTAAAGCCCATGACTGCATTCGAATTGACCTTAAATTATACTTCCAATTTAGCCTCGTATGAAAGAGTCCACTGATGAGACATTTCTGCAATCCTACAAATATTCTTTAGTCAAGGTAAAAAAAAATGGAAGTTGTTTTTTTTTAAAAAAAAAAAATACTGAAAGAAAACTTGAGTATTTGAGTTCAGGTTCCTTCCATTGAGATTTTCAAACTGTTTTTGGAAGCTCCTCTGTTGCAGAATGGCTGCTCTAATCTCTGAAATGGAGTAGACTGATAACAGGTTAATTAATCCATGACTGGTTGATATCCCACCTTCCTCCCAATACTGTAATCTAAGCTAGTTTACAATATAATTTTTTAAAAAATTTAAAAAAATTATACAACTAAAAGTACATTTATTAATTATGACATTGAAACACAATTAAATGGTTGCCATGTTCAAACAAATGAAAATAATTTTAAAACCATGTGAAAGTATTTCATTTAAAAAAAAATAGCATCCCCACTAAAAGTCCCTTCCTCAGCCATTTGCCTGAAACTGATCTGAATAAAAATTGTCAACCTAGGTCCCATTAAATGAGTGTTTCATAGCCTGGGGGCAGCTATTAAGCAATCCCTCTCTCGTGTCTTCACTAAGCTTGTCTAGGATGGTGTTGGGACCATGAGGGAGCCCTCTAGATAGCTTGACACTAAGTAGTGTAATGTTTTACAAGTCATAACCCATACTTTGAATTGTGCCCTTTTGACATATGCCCTAGATTTCCTGTTTGGAATTGCAATGTCCATAGCATTGGTAAGATGGCTGTCAATTCACCTGACAGACAGTACAGGCTTCTCTTAAATGCATAGTAAGACATAGATGTTGTATGTTCTTTGCCATTCCTTTTTGATATATTACAACAAAGGTAGCAAATTTTAAGAGATACACTGCTATTTATCTGTAAACAGGAATGGATTAGGTACAGGGTTGGTTTGTGAAGAATTATGAATTCCACAGTTCTGGCAGTCTCCAAATCCTGTATACATATGATGAAAACCACAGATCATGAAAGAGACAGGAGGAAAAAAAGGACAAATCAAATCAAGCTATCACAGCTGGCCCTGTCCATAATTGAATTCTGAAAACGCCTCCATTGTGACAAGAGGAGCAAGACCCAACAGTGTGGATGGATGCCTTACAGTATTTAAAGAGAAGTGGCTATCCCTCACAAGAGTTTTTTATAGATGCTTTCCAAGCTCCTATTTATTTATTTATTGTTATGGCTGCTTTGACAGGTGAGTTATTTTCTAATACTTTTGTATCCATCTTTTTTTCCTTCTCTGGGGAGGAGGCGAGATGGAGGACATACACCTTCTTTGAAACCATTTTTCTTATTCCTTTTGTCCTCTTTGCTTTGACATTTGATATATAGTACTTGTTTCTTCAGGATAACAGCAATATCAATCCCCCCCCACCTGTCCCCCATTTCACCTTCCCATTTGTGAGCTCCACAGAAACTTAGACCAGAGGTAGGAATGATCAGAAAATTAATCTAATGAATCTGATATCTTTATCTGATAATCTGATAAAGATACTTATAGATATATTAAGATGCCAATAGGGTTATAGAAAGACAATATATGAGCCGTATGAGTTAATCGATTTATTGTATTGTAGTTTTTTATTGTTATATTGTATTTCTTTATTTTTGTAACCCACCCTGATTCTATGTGATTAAGCAGGCTATAAATAAATCCTTATTATTATAAATCCTTATATGCATTTATTGTATACAGATTCTGATATGCCAAATGTAACACCTCAAATGTAATATTCGAATAAATAAATAGTTTTTTTAAAAAAAAGAAAAGAAAATTAATCTAAAGAATAGAAAAGCAAAAGGAACTTCAACATTTGGGCAAGGACATGGCAAGTTGTTGTCTCTACTATATCATATGCACTTTGAAACAGCCAAACAAGCAGACATAACACATTCATTTTCGTAAAAAGAACTGAGAAAATGAAACCAAAATCAAGGACTGTAATGATTCCTAAACTGTGCAGTCTTATGAACGAGTTGTCTTCTCACATTGTCCTAATCTTAGGGCAGCAAATATGTGATAATATTAAAATTCTAAAATGAAACATTCTGTTCACTGAGTGTATGTTCACCTTTTAAAAAAATTATTAAAATTATTATTAAAATTATTATCAAGAGGGGGGAGGACTGTGGGAAAATGAGGGGGGATTTTTTTTTCACCTCAAATTTTTCAGGTTTTTTTAGGCCTTCACATCTCTAGTCCTGTGCAGGATTCAACTAAAGGCCCTCAGAGATACCCAGGAAAGTGCATAGAAAAAGAGTGTTATTCATGAGTTGTCCTTTACTGGTTAGGAGCTCTGTCTCTTTGATGGGAACATCTTCATTAGGCAATCAATGGGGTTTGCGCTCTCAGGCACCAATAGTCCATAGGGCTAGGTGATAACACTGCTTCTATTTCCCAATTGGAATGAGGCTCTCTACATCCTTAGGAGATGGTTTTGCCAATATCACTCCTAAAAGCATAGATTCCCGCTCCCCCAAATAACTTCTACGGTTTTTTGACGTAATCAGCTCCTCTGGGATGTTCAGTACAGGGAGCTCCAAGTAAGCCAACAATGAGGATCCATTCAGGAACGGCATGCTGCTCACATCACTACCATTCTAACGCTTCCTTTTACATCCCATAGTTCTTCTACTGCCTATGACAATATTGTCTGCATGTTTTTCACTGTCTGCCAGGGACACATTGGGAATATAGAAGGCCTTATTGAAGACAAACTCTGCAGCAGAGTTTAGAAAAGTTGCTTTTCTAAACTCTGCTTTTGGAATTTGCTTTTGAGGTGTCTGAGCTGATAAACTAATTGTCTCCTTTTGCCTTTTGTGACTTTTAAATAAATCCTAATTATTTCTAAATGTGGATGTTTTTGCATAGGTGGATATTATGTGTCCTAGGGTGTGTGTCCTGATACTTTTAATTGCCCAGCAAAACCAATCCCACCTGCTACCAGTCTCACAGCTAGGTGAAAGAGCAATTATGTGTGGGAGCACAGGAAATTTTGTCAACCAGCATAGCTAGGAGGTTGCTTCTCAGGCTACCAAGAAGCACAGGGATTGGAATTTCTGTTAGATTGAATCTTCTAACATTTATTCCTCTTCACTGACTCTGCGGGCTAGGGCTGATGGAAGCTTCAATCCAGCAACATCTGAAAGGCTGCATGATTCCCATACTTGATTTAGCATATACTTATCTGCCTTACATGCCAAAATATAATTAGTCATCCTTCTCAGCAATAGTCTACCATAAAAATAGATGGGTTTATGAAAGGGGGAGGATTTGTTTTTGTTGTTCAGAAGAAGCAACTAAATTTGTCCTTGGTTATTAATTCCTTTTCACAACAGTTACATAACTAACTTACATTGCAATTGCAATATGCAAAGTGATCTTGTAGCACTTTTGAGACTAACTGTGGAAAATAAGTTGTAGCATAAGCTTTTCATAGATGCATCTGAGAACTGCAAATCTACAAAAGCTTATGCTACAATTTTTTTCATACAGTAGGTCTCCAAGTTGCTACAAGATCCCCTTGCATAATGATTTTCCAGATTAACATGACATTTCTGGGTCCTATTACAAGTGCAACTTAATGTCACAGCTGTGACTTTCCAATTACTTTTATATTCATCCGTACTTACTACATATGTGTAAGGGTGACCTTTTAGTTATTTTCATACTTATGGGGGTATGGCTTTCATAAAATAGTGCAAGAAGGATATGGCATGATCCCAGATGTTGGCTTGCACTGCTGCCTTACGTTCTGGCATGGGACTTAAGATGATAGCAAGATGATTATTTGCATTTCATAACACATGATTTTTTGCTTTGTACCACAGGCCAGAAGCTTATAGAATTCAGATTTTTAAAGTGATTAAAAGTAACTGTTAATTGTTTTTTAGAAAGAGGACAATAGATGGCTTTATTTTTAGTTCTAAGTACAAAGTACAGTAGTTTAAAGTTTAGTACCGACTTGTCTCAGCTTCTCATTATAATATTAAAAGTAACTTTTAAAGCTCAGGCTTTGTTTTATTTTCAACATGCCATGTGCTAGAACCATCCAGATCTCTTCACTTCTTTCCCCTTTTCACCTTTATGATTCCAGACAGTTATTGTCCACATTATTAAACATTATAAAACATTATTCAATCACTTGTTCCAAATTCCAGGACAGAGAAGTCTGCAGTTCAGGATGTTCTACAATGGAATTCATTCAGACTAGGAGATATTTTGAGAACCAGATAAATCACCACAAATCCAGCTTGTGTGGCGCTTCCCTTTTTTCCTTCCATTTGTAACAAAACTAGCTGTAAAGGAGAATTTGCAGCATTAGAAGAAAAAGGAGAGAGAGAAAAATCAACCAGCAGCCAGCTGGAATTGCAACACAGGAAACATCTGTTGATTGATTCTGGGAAATAGTGACTTGATGTCTCTTGGAGATAAAGATGCTCAGTACTTGACAATTGCAATGCAGCTGGAAGGGAGAACTCCTGCCAATTATGGTAATAGTATCCTCTTATAGGAAGATAGGAACTTCATCAGCCACATGAAGTGACTTGCCATTACAACAACAGCATTCTTTGCTGCAAAAAAACTCCAGAACTCAATGTAAAGCTCCAGTTGAACTCTTACCAAGAATGAGGTGAGCTCTATGATTATATCTTGAAATTTGGAAGTGATGTTTTTATTCAAGTGAACTAAAAGAGCTTTTGTGCCATGGGACTGAATGAGTGGATCACAGTCCTGGCATTCTCTGAAACACCTTAATCTTTCTCAGAAGTGCTCCACACTTTGTATGTTTGTTTGTATATGTTTGTATGTATGGGTGTTTGTATGTTATTTGATATGTGTTTTAATGATTTGTCAATAAAATATTTTTTTTAAAAGTGCTCTGCTGTGCTGCACAGTATGTAGACCAGAGAGGAAAAAGTTGTTGGACTGCAACTCCTAGCATTCCTCACCATTGGCTACACTGGCTAAGGCAACTGGGAATTGTCCTCCAACAACTGGAGGGCCACACTCTATACACTATTGAAGGAGACTCCACCTTTCCTTTGCTTCACTTTCTAGAAACATCCCAGCCAATTTACATTTTATTTTATATATATTCAGTGGCAGACCAAAGTTTTGGTATGCAATATAAGGAGTACATTCAGCATAATTTCCATTGAAAGCAGTAGCTAAGTTAGTCATGATGACTAACTTTTCCATTGTTTTAAAAGGATCCATTGATTTTATGAGTGAGACCATAAGAAGACACATAGGCCCTCCCCCCCCCCCACTTGTTATGTCTAGTTCTAAGATAAGAGCAAGTGTGATATAATGGTTTGAGCACTGGACTACGAATCTAGAGACCGGACTACAAATTCATGTTCAGCTATGGAAACCCACCTGGTGACCTTGGGCAAGTCACACTCTCTCAGCATCAGAGAAGGGCAAAGGCAAACCACCTCTGAACAAATTTTGACCAGAAAATCCTGTAATAGATTCATCCCAGGATCTCCATAAGTTGGAAATGACTTAAAGGCACACGACAATAATACAGAGCATACGCTTAGCATTTACTTACTTTCTCCTTTCTAACAAAATCTGGTGAGAGGCAGGTGAGTTGCATGAATAGTCTGTCATGCACTGAGGCCAGGTTAAGAAGTTGCTATAACCGAATCTATGTTTCTTTATTTTATTTTCCTGTCATACCTTTGATGGATTGTTTGGAACATTTTTTTTTCTTTTAACATTTTTTTTACCTTTCTATGAACATGGCAAGTAGTTTTCCCCGTAGTTATAATCATATGCTCACAGCACCATCCCACTGTACTCTGCTAGAATAAATAACAAATATTAGTACAAATACAGCTCCACATGTTCAAATTTTATTCATGGAGGGGGGGTGAATTATGTGGGATGCTTTTGCAGTAGCTCAATAATACCAGCAACACCAACAAAATAACAGTACTAAAATAAAAACAGCTCCTACACCCAAACAAACAAACAAACAAAACCACACCAAATCAGAAAGTAATCCAAATGCCTTTTGCTAAGGCCAGATTGATGGTGGCCTCCTGTTTAGGTGGGTTTCGAGCAGAAATCATTTAATGGCTATATGACAATTCTGTGCATGCCACTAAATTTACAGCACTATATAAATAAAGCCTAATAATAATAATAATAATAATATTTACTGAGAAGCAGACCTATGGTGGGATGGAGAGAGATGCTATCCCATTTCTTTGCAGATGGATACATTGACCTTGTTTTGGAATTCACATCTGCACAATTTCAGTATACATGGAGGAAGAAGCAAGACCCAAGGTGTTAGTCCCAATACCACTGTTTGTATCTCTGCTGCTTTCAGACTTCAAGCTTCCTATTCTGAGTGGAAGATCTAAGGGGAGAAGCTTATTTCATTCAAGTGAGCATGATCAGAATCTCCTACACAATTCAGGTTTGAAACGCATCCAATCCAAGGTATGAAGATTTTGCCTTTGTACCTTCCTCCTCATACCTTCCTCCGCAATGCATGATCTAAAGCTGAAGAATGGATAACCATTAGGTTCCAAGAAGCCCTAGGGGGTTCTATGGCTGGCAGTGCCAGCAATTTTGTTGAAGCTTTGGTTAATACGTGGAACAACAATCTTACCAGAGCTATTGACCCAGTCACTCCCAAACACCCTTTTCAGACTGCAAAAAATCAGAATTCCTGGTACTCTGAAGATCTTAGACAAATGAAGCGGGTTGGACTATGGCTAGAGCAGAATTGGCTGAAATCTGAACTCATATCTGATTAGACACTTCATTTGACCTTTCTTAGGTCCTATCAAGTGGTGATTGATGCATCCAAGAAATCTTTCTATTCTGCCTCCATCGCGTCTGTGAAATCTCACCCAGCTGAGCTGTTCAGGGTGGTGAGGAACTGAACTCAACCACTTCCCACCCAGAACCCTTTACTAGATTCAATTGTAGCCTGCTGTGATGCTTTTAATGACTATTTCACAGATAAAATTTCTTGGATAAGAGCTGACATAGACGCCAATCTTAAGTCAGAAGCAATTAGAGAGGCATCCAGTGCCTCCACCATTACTGTTAGACTGGATCAATTTGAGTCGGTAAGTACTGATGACGTGGACAAACTCCTTAGTAGTTTGAAAAAGACAACTTGCCCTCTCAACCCTTGCCCAACCTGGCTGGCTGTCCAGTGAGGTGATACAATTGAGTTGATGCTGCAAAATATAATCAATGCATCCTTCAGGGAGGGTACCCTGCCTTCTTGTCTTAAGGAGGCAGTGGTCAGACCACTCTTTAAAAAGCCCTCCCTGGACCCCCTGGACAGAAATAATTACAGGCCAGTCTCCTTGTTACCATTCTTGAGCAAGGTGATCGAGAGGGCAGTCACAAATCAACTACAGGCAGTCTTGGAGGAAACCAATTTTCTAGATCCATTTCAAACCGGATTCAGGGCAGGATACAGAGTTGAGACTGCCATAGTTGTCTTAGTTGATTATCTCTGTCTGGGCATTGATAGGGGAAGTGTGACCCTGTTGGTGCTCTTGGACAACTCAGCGGCCTTTGATACCATAGACCATGGTATCCTTCTGGAACGCCTGAGAAAGTTGGGAGTTGGCGGCACTGCACTGCAGTGGTTCCAATTCTACCTCTTGGGTAGGTTCCGGATGGTGTTGAGTGGGGACAGTTATTCAGCCAAGAGGGAGCTCAAATCGAGCATCCCTCAAGGTGTAATTCTGTCCCCAGTGCTATTTAACATTTACATGAAGCCGTTGGGTGAGATCATCCGGAGACATGGGGCAGAGTGTTATCAGTACGCTCATAATACCCAAATATATTTCTCTATGTCTCAGACTGATGCAGTGACTAAGGATGGCATCTCTCCTCTGAATGCCTATCTTGGGGTGGTAATGGACTGGATGACTCAAGCTGAATCTAGGTAAGAGGGAGGTACTTGTTATTGGAAACCCAAATCCAGGAATGGAGTTATGTCAGCCAATTCTGGATGGGGTCACACTTCCCCTGAAGGACTCTGTCCGCTGCTTGGGGGTACTCCTTGACTTGTCGCTCCAGCTATCAGCACAGGTGGATGCTACAGTCAGGAGCACTTATCACCTTTGGCTGATATACCAGCTGTGCCCCTTCCTGGAGCTGGGAGACCTTGAGACAGTTGTACATGCTCTGGTAACCTCTCGCTTGGACATCTATAATGCGCTTTATATGGGGCTACCCTCGTGCCAACCTCGTTACCCTCGGAAACTCCAGCTTGTACAAAATATGGCAGCCAGGTTGATTGCAGGAACTTCTCGTAATGACCATATAACACTAGTTCTGAATTTCCTTCACTGGCTGCCAATTAGTTTCCAGGCAAGGTACAAGGTGTTGGTGATCACCTTTAAAGCCCTACATGGTTTGAGTCCAGAATACTTAAGGGAACACATTCTTCCATACTGTCCGTCCCACACCTTAAGGTCCTCTGGGAAGAACCTACTTCAGCTGAAAAAATCCAGGTTAACTTCAGTCACCCAGTAGGCCTTTTCTACTGCTGCTCCAAAGCTATGGAATGACCTGCCAGAGGAGATCCGTCATATTTCCTCTCTTGCAGCCTTCAAGAAGGCCCTTAAGACGGATCTCTTCCAGCAGGCCTCCCAACCTGACTTCTCTCCCTACATAGAACAACCGTCACATGATCTTATTGCCCTGTTTACCAAGCCTGTCCCCTAATTTTAACACCATAGTATTTTTATTGTTTTAATTGAGATGATTTAATTGCATTTTAGCTTGAGAAGGGAATTTTATTTTATTGTATTTTTATGAATTTTAATCTGTTGTAACCCGCCTAGTGATTGGCTATATTATTATTATTATTATTATTATTATTATTTTATTAATATTATTACTAGGGTGGGGTCACCCTAACTGGCATGTTTACCTTCCCACCACACATACTGATGGATGCCTGAAATCACAATCAAAGCATCCCTGACAGATGGCCATCAAGCTTCTGCTTAAAGACCTCCAAAGAAGGAGACTCCACCACTCTCCGAGGGAGTATGTTCCACTGTCAAACAGCAATTACTGTCAGGAAGTTCTTCCTAATGTTAAGGTGGAATCTTTTTTCATCCATTGTTCCATATTCTAGTCTCTGGAGCAGCAGAAAACAAGTTTGCTCCATCCTTAATTTGACACCCCTTCAAATACTTAAACAGTGCTATCATATCACCTCTTAACCATCTCTTTTCCAGGCTAAACATACCCCACTCCCTAAATCTTTCCTCATAAGGCATGGTTTCCAGGCTCTTCACCATTCTGGTTTCTGTTTCCTCTTGCTTCAGGCAATGCTGGGAAGCAAGTAGAAGAGATCAAGTTCCTTTCTCATGCCTAGTGGCCTCCATGTCAGTGTGACAATGAATCTGATGTGTTGTGCTAATACAAACTAATACTAATACAAACTATTAGTATTAAACATAAAGGATTGTCCTTTTTTGGTTTAACTAGAAAATGTCTGTCCTGACATGCTTTTAGAAATTAACTGCAAGAGGATCTAATGGTGTGTTGTTCTAATGGCGTGCTGTTCTGCTGATTGTTATCCTTCATCTTTCAATTGATTCGTTTTAAAGTGTTTTCATTCTGTGAGTTGTTTAACAGAATTTTAACTTGATATATACTTATGGAGATAATCATATTAGCATGATGATTTAGCATAAAAATATCCCCAGTTATTACTTTAAGTCTAACTTTAAGTCTAAAAGAAATTTCTAGCATAAGCTTTCATGGACTTCATCCATTTGATGAAGAGGATTGAGTCCATAAAAGGTTATGCTAGAAAAGTGCTGTATAGTATAGTCTACAAACACACATATAAAACATATATTAGCTGTATTTGATTTAAAAAAGAAAAGCTGCCTTGAGACCCAGTATTTGGGAAAGGAGAGATATAAATAAATTAATCACAATAAGACCCACAACAATGCCACTCTATGCCCAATATAAGCTCAACACTTTAGATATCTCCTTCAAAGGATAAACCCAGAGCAGATTCACTGCCCTAATGAGTTGGAAGCCATCAGTTGCCACTGAATTTCCATCGTGCCCTGCTTGTAGACAGCTTTCTGAGCACTGTGGCAAACTTTGTTCACTTTGGGTCCGATCCATCAGGTCATGCATTATGATCAAACCACAAAATTGATTTCAGATTACCTGTAACTCATTGTCCCAAAACGTGTTCAAAACAGACAGTAGGCTAAGTCATCATCCACACCAATCAATGCCTTGGGCTTCTGGAAAAGGTTTATAGGAAAGGCAGACTTCTCTCCAAACTAAGGCTACTAAATTGTAGGGCAATTCAACTGAGATAAGATAATGTATTTTATAGGTTGCTCTCTCTATAATGGCATTTCCTGGTATCTATACCATTTTTCAAACAAATGTTTTATGCTTTCTTGTGCTAATTTCCTTTCTCTTTCTCATTCCTTTTCCATTCCTTCATTTTTGAAGAAGCTGCCCAGAAAGTGCTAGAGAATAAAATCCATTTAGCTTGTATATATTGGCTTCCCCACATTTGACATACAGATCAAGATTATTACTTTCAGAAGCACTGATGAAATAGCTTGGGTTGTAGTACAAGGTTTTGGTCACAGGGTGGAGATACACATTCACATAAACAGTTCCAGACTCAAAAATCTTTACAAGATATGTGGTCTGTGGCTCTGCAAAGAAGTGACTAGATTTGGCTTTACAGTCAGCTTGGCTTGCGCAAATGTTTCTACCCACATTTCCTTATAGGGGAACCAATTGTCTTGTTTAAAGCCTGTTAAGGAGTGGGAATTTCCATTTAATCTTCAGAACAGTTTAAAAGGCTCTGTTTTGTGATGTGCAATTGCTGCTGAGAAAACAATGAAACATGAATGAAAACATACAATGCAAACATACTATAAAAGTTAGGAGGGACTGAATTATGACCTTTAATCTATCGAATTGCTCAAGACATAAGACTGACATAAGAGATGTCCAAAACAATAAAATATAAAGTTCCATGTTATAAGGTCCAGATAGGGTTCTCCCCGTGCCTGAGGAAAGAGAAAAAGAACCATCCCAATTATTGCCACCACTTCTCCAACCCACCTTTCCTCCTTACCTTAGGTATCTCTGTTCCAAGTCCAAAAGTCTAAACTAGTTCTCTTTGAAGAGTAATTACTATAAAAGACTGGTATCAGGGCTGAAACCTAATGGGAGAAAAATGAAACGATTAATATTGAATTTGCATAAATATAATAATTTAATATGCACATTAAATGCCTGGATTTGGGGGACTGGAATGTAGGAATTATATATTTGGTCTCTGCACAGACTAACCTACTTTTAGGGTTGCTGTAAAAATAGAGGGAGCCCTATGTCAGAACAGGGGTCCAGAATCCCAGACAATCAACCAGTCAGCTTTATGTAGAATAAACAGAACTTTATTGATGCTCCAGGATCAGCAAAACCACACCATTCAGCTTCTTAGCTGAGACTGACCAGTCCCCGCCCAGCACCCCTATATCTTCCAAAGACTCACACCTCCCCCCTTCTCCCAAAAGCCCGCGAAACCTATTCCAGTATTTTTCCATAGGTTTCGTTTTCCACCTCATCTCCCCCCTTAGCTGAACGCTTCCCACCAGAAACTTCTGCATTCCAAGCTTAGAGCTGAGCAGCACCAAGGTCAACTGATAACACCTCCTGGCACCGTTATGCACTCCTCCTCTCTATCTAGCAGCTAACTATGTACCATCATCCCCAACTACACCTACTAACACATATCTGGAAGAATACTACAAGGATTCTGACAGTCAGCCCCCCGAAAAGAAGACCCCCCCCCTGCACATGTGAAAAAGGGAACAGGACATGAAAGGAAACAGAAAAGGCAACAAAATATCATCTAGGTTTGTCAGGATACATCTGATGAAACTTAGCAATCAATTCAGGGGCTTTAACATGCTTAGCGAACACCCATTCATCATGATCCGCTGAAAAATGCTTCCAGCGAATCAGGTACTGCAGCTTGTTTCTGTGCATTCTAGAGTCCAAGATTCTAGCAACTTCAAAATGCTGTTCCCCCTCAACCATGATGGGCAGGGGTGGTTCCTTGTCTTGTCTCCATCGTCCTGTGCTTCGGTCCGGTTTCAGCAAGCTAAAATGAAATACAGGGTGTAAATGTCTATATGATTTAGGCAAGTCCAATTCCGCCGTCACATCATTGACTAGTCTTTTCACCAGGAAAGGCCCTATGAATTTGGGTCCCAGTTTCTTAGACGGGTGCCTAGATTTCAGGTTCTTTGTGGACAAAAACACCCGATCCCCAGGTTTGATATCCCACCCCACAGATCTCTTGCGATCAGCATGTCTCTTATAGTCTGTTTTAGCCACCTCTAAAGCCTTGGCAACCTGGGACCAAGCAGCCTGGGCCCTCTGCACCCATTGAGTCACAGTCACCGGGTCCGAAGGGTCGGCTGGCAAGGCCGGGAGGGTCCTGAGTTCATATCCATAGACAATCTTAAAAGGCGATTTACCAGTGCTCCGGTGCACCGAACTGTTAAACGCCACTTCAGCATGGGGCAATAAGTCATACCAATCATCCTGCAAATAGTTAGTGTAACATCGGAGGTATTTCTCGAGAGCCTGGTTCGTTTTTTCACATTGCCCGTCGGACTGGGGGTGCCAGGCGGTGCTTAGGGCCACTTCTACCCCCAATTTTCTTTGCAGCACCTTCCAAAAGGTTGAAGTGAAGGTGCTACCCCTGTCACTCACAATCTTGTCTGGCAACCCATGATGCTTATAAATGTGGGCTATGAACAGGTCAGCAAGCCTAGTGGCACTAGGCATCCCCTTGCAGGCTACATAGTGTGCTTGTTTTGAAAAAAGATCCACAACCACCCAAATAGTGTTTCTCCCCTTGCTCTCTGGCAGATCGGTGATAAAGTCCATGGCAATGTGTTTCCATGGTCCCCCAGGAGTGGGCAGCGGCTGTAGAAGCCCCCTGGGCTTGCCGACGACTGGTTTGGCACGGGCACACACCGGACAGCTCTTCACATATTCTTCCACCTCAGCTCTCACCCCCTCCCACCAGTAAGTTTTCCGAACCTTGTGCCAAGTCTTTAAATATCCCCAATGACCTGCTGCCTTCGAATCATGGCACAATTTAAGAACCTCAGGCCGTATTGATGCAGGGACATAAATTTGAGAGCCCTTGGTCCACAACCCTTGTGAGTTCAAAACCAACCGATCTCTGTGCTTCTGAAGCCACTCATCTTTCCCGGCTTCCCCTTTTATCTTTTGCAGTAGCCCATCCAGTTGGGGCAAAGGGTTGACCGGTTTCTGCTTAGTCTGGCTACGAGTCACTACAGCTAGTCCCAACTGTTCAGGGGAGAAAATGGCTTGCAGGGGAACTTGCTCTTTCCCCATATGCTGGGGGAGCCTGGATAAGGTGTCAGCTAAAATGTTTTGTCTTCCTGGGAGGAACTTTAGTTTGAATTTGTACTTGTAAAAGTCCTTAGCCCACCTCCTCTGTTTAGGAGTTAGCTTTCGGGGAGTTTGCAGAGCCTCTAGATTACGATGGTCCGTCCAAACTTCAAAAGGGTGAGGCGCCCCCTCTAAAAACTGTCTCCAACTATCCAGAGCATGCTTCACCGCAAACGCTTCCTTTTCCCAAGTGGGCCACCCCAGCTCCCCCTTTTGGAATTTGCGAGACAAGTAGGCACACGGCCTCAACAGCCCATTATTGTCCTTTTGTAGCAACACGGCCCCTACTGCTTGGTCGCTCGCGTCCACCTGGATGACAAACGGCTTGTCGGGGTCAGGGTGAAGTAAAATGGGTTCTGCACTAAACAAGAGCTTCAACTGCTCAAATGCTCTCTGGCATTGATCTGTCCAGCGAATCGGGGTAGAGGGTTTGGGCTGTTTCTTTTCATTACCCTCCTTGCCCTTGCCCCCTCCCTCCTGGGTTTTGGTTTTCAAAAGATCCGTAATTGGCAGTGCTATTCTGACAAAGTCCAGGATGAACTGCCTGTAGAAGTTGGCAAAGCCCAGAAACTTTTGTACTTGTTTTCGAGTCTTAGGGGGGGCCCAGCTCAGAACAGTGTGCACTTTCTGTGGGTCCATTTCAATCCCCTGGGCCGACACCCGATACCCTAAAAAATCCAATTTGTCAGTATGGAAGTGGCATTTAGACAGTTTTACGTATAGCTGGTTATCAAGCAGTCGCTGCAACACCTCTCGCACCAGTGGCACATGGCTCTCCAGGTCCTGAGAGTAAATTAGAACATCGTCCAAGTATACCAGCACCCCTTCAAACAGCAAGTCGTGCAGTACCTCGTTTATGAGTCTCATGAAGACCCCCGGGGCTCCCGCTAGTCCAAAGGGGAGGACCAGATACTCATAGGCCCCTAGAGGGCAATTAAATGCAGCCTTATGTTCATCCCCCTCTTTAATCCGTACTCTATAATAAGCGTCCCTCAGGTCCAGTTTGGTAAAAACCTTGCCCGTGGCCAACCGACCCAGCATGTTCTTCATTAAAGGTAGAGGGTACTTATTGGTGCTACAAATCCCATTTAGGTTTTGATAGTCCGTGACCAGCCGCAGCGTTCCATCTTTCTTTTCCCGAAAGAACACTGGTGCGGCAAAAGTGGAGGTGGATGGTCTGATGAATCCTCTTGCCAAGTTCTTTTCAACAAACTCCTTAAGTGTGGCTAACTCCCGGGGGGTCATGGGGTACAGTTTTGGTTTAGGCAGGGGCGTGCCGGGCTCTATTTCAATGGCACAGTCTGTCTCTCGGTGCGGTGGCAGCAGGTCACTCTCTTTAGATTGAAACACCTCCTTAAGATATGCATAACAGTCCGGGTAGGAAGCCACCGCCTCCTCCGAGCTGCCACCCGGTTCCACTGCACCTTCGTCCCCTCCCCAGTTCACCGGCTCTAAGTGCGTGGCAGCCTCGCCCGCCTGGGGCCGGGGTATTACCACCGACTGTTGCACTGGAGGAACTTTAATAGTAGGGTCCAACCGGTGGCCCTGGCAGCCTGGGTCATCAAAAATTAATAGTCTCTGCCTCCACTTAGTGTGGGGGTTGTGGTGATGTAGCCAATCGATCCCCAGCATGATGTGATAATGATACGTGGGTCCCACCACCAACTGAATCCGTTCCCAGTGGTCTGCTATTCCCAGCCACACAGTGGTGGTTCGCTCCTTCAAGGCTTGCCCCCCCATCAGGCTGCCATCCATCTGGGAGAAAGGGATGGGGTCCTGCAGGTTTTGGGTTTTGATGCCCAAACTATTAACCACCTCTGGGTTGACTAAGCACCTAGTGCAACCCGAGTCCACTGCCGCTGTTAGGGTCATGGCTCTCTGCCCCCGTCCCACTACCAAAGTCACAGTCAAGGTATAGAGGGGAATGCCCCCACTCACCATAGGTTTGCGGCCGTCCCCACTCCCAGCCTGCCTCTGGCCGCTTTTTAAGGCAGGCTCGGGGAGTTTAAAGCCGGCTCCTCTCCATCAGCACTGTCGTCGTCGGTCCAGACTTCCTCCTCAGCCGCCGTCACCACTTGAAACCCGCGATCGACGGGGCTTTTCACCGTTGCCTTCCCCTTCCCTTTCTTGGGAGCCTGCGCTGGAGGGGGCGCGGAGGGGAATGTTTTCTTCTCCTGGATACGATCCGGGCAGCTGGCGACCAGGTGGCCTTTGCGCCCGCAGCCCAGGCACAACCCCAGCCGGCGGCGTCGCTCTCTCTCTTCCCCGGCGGTCGGCCCAACCTTGCCTTTGCCTCTCTCCCCAACGATTTGGGTTTCTCTTCCCTTGCCCCCTTTATTCCTCCGCTGGGTTAGCATCCGAATCTCGTGCAGCACTGCCTCTGCCTCTCCAGCCAACCGAATCCACTCCATAGCCGTAGGGGGGTTGCCCAGGTTAAGTGCCCTGTTCACAATGTCGGGACGCAGTCCCTCCTTAAAATATTGGATCTTCATCCCCTCGGTGCAGTCTGGCACTTGGGCAATCAATCTCCGAAACTCCATAGCGTACTCGGAGACGGATCTGGTGCCCTGGTCTAGGGCCTTCAGACTGGCCAGGGCGGTGGCAGCCCTGAACGGGTCTTCGAATCTGGCTCTCAGGGCTCTCATAAAGTCCGCCAGATTTCGCAGCTCGGCTGCTTGGCAATCGTACAGCTGCACCAGCCAGTTGGCTGCCTCCCCTTTGAGGTGCCTAGCCACACACTTCACCTTAGCCGCTTCTGAGGGAAAGGTAGGCCCCCATTCCTCCATGTGGTCAGCCACTTGGGACAAAAAATAGGGGAGGGTCTGGGGGTCCCCGTCAAACTTAACCCCCAACTTCCGGGCCTGTGGGTCTACCTGTCGGTCCGGTGCCGGGCGAACTACCTGCTGGTCCGGTGGCGGTGCCTCGTCCTGTGCTAGGCCCGCGGGTACAGCCGCCGCGACGTCAGCCTCTCGCCCCTCTCTCGTCCCGTCCGGGCGTCCCTTGTGTGCAGCCAGCAGTTCCTTCATGAGGTCCTGCAGAATATCCACATCGGCCCGAAGGTAGGCCATTTGCTCGCCCAACTCTGCCTCCTCGCCCGTTTGTACTCTCAGGGGCTGCGTGAGACCCGTGTCCCAATCCGACCACCGAGTGGCCCTCCTCCGTTCTCGGGTCCGCATCGGAGCCACCGGTTGTCCAAACCACTGTCCTCCGCTCACCGGAGTCTGTAGCACTGGGGGTCTCGTGGCCTTTGGTAACGCGCCTGCCCCCGCTGCCGAGGCCTTGGCCTCCTCCGCCGCCTCCGCTGTCCGAGTTGTGAGAAGCTCCTCTGAAGTCTCCTGCTCCTGCATTGCTTCAGAGAAGAGTTGATGGTTTGGAGAGTCTCAGCTAACTGTCAGAACAGGGGTCCAGAATCCCAGACAATCAACCAGTCAGCTTTATGTAGAATAAACAGAACTTTATTGATGCTCCAGGATCAGCAAAACCACACCATTCAGCTTCTTAGCTGAGACTGACCAGTCCCCGCCCAGCACCCCTATATCTTCCAAAGACTCACACCTCCCCCCTTCTCCCAAAAGCCCGCGAAACCTATTCCAGTATTTTTCCATAGGTTTCGTTTTCCACCTCCTCTCCCCCCTTAGCTGAACGCTTCCCACCAGAAACTTCTGCATTCCAAGCTTAGAGCTGAGCAGCACCAAGGTCAACTGATAACACCTCCTGGCACCGTTATGCACTCCTCCTCTCTATCTAGCAGCTAACTATGTACCATCATCCCCAACTACACCTACTAACACATATCTGGAAGAATACTACAAGGATTCTGACACCCTATATGCCACCTTGAGGTCTTTGAAAGAAAGGTGGGATATAAACGCAACAAATTAATTACTTGTGCTGGTAACACATCTGTCTGATCTTGACAGCTAAGCAGGGTCAGCCCTGATTAACATTTGAATGGGAGAGTGCCAATGGAAAACAGATGCTGTAGGCTATATTTCAGAAGGAAGAACTGGCAAAAATGACCTCTGAGGAACTTAAAATTCATGGGGTCACCATAAATCAACAGGCAATTTGAAGGCACACTAACATACACATTGGCTCCTTTATTGTCTTAAACACCAGAGGATATGCTTCCAAACAAATAAATAAAAGAAAAATATTTTTAAAAGTTGCTCCATTAGCCAGTTTACTCATAAGACCTTCCCACCTTTTTGTTCCTACTTTACAATAAGGAAGTACAGATGGGGATAGTTACTAATCAGGAAAACATATGAGTCACAGATTATTATCAAGGCTTGGCTCTAGCAACCTCTGCCAAATATATCTAGTGCCAAACATCCTTGGATCATATAGGGACTTCTGCAAACTTTGCCAACCGCCTCTCAGACTTTGGTGAGATCAACCTTTCCTAACAAAGTGCCTTGCACAAATTTTGAACTTCAACTCCCACCTGTCCTAACCAAAGTGCCAAGTGGTTATGAATTATTTCAAACATCAGTGAGGCAGGTTGATTATTTATTCCCTATATCTTTTCCCACTGAAAATCTGCACCACCACCACTGCTGAAGCAGTTAAATGATTTTAGATTTTGAACTTAATATTTTACAGATTTCCTGGCTTTAGACAGGAATAACTAGCATAACTTTACTTCAAAGTGTTATAAACCAACCTTGCTGTATTTTTGGGAACCTCCATAGATTGAGTTACATGGGGTGGGAAGAAAATGTTGATTCTCTCTGTTTAGTGTAGGTCACACCTGGCCTGATCAGCTTATCTATTCTGGGACAAATTCGACAATGCTAATTATATTAATAAAATGTGTGTTCTAAGATTCTGCTTTAAGAGTTTCAGATCTTAGAATATAGGATGAGAATGTCTTTCCCCCATTCATTCACAGAATTAGAGAGTAAGGTGTCCCAAGTTAACAACAGCATATATAATACATTGCTTAGAAGGGAGCTAGTGAGGACATGGTTATATTTAATATGTGAAATAACACGATGGCTGGTTGTGTTACCTTTTTAAGCATATTGAGTAATGGGGGCATCATTCTGGGTTGTTTTGTTGTTGTTGTTGTTTTTACAATTAATAAAAATTTGCAAGAGGAGATTGAAGTAATGAGTAACAAATAATGTATTACTTTTTCAAGAGGAACAATAAACTCTGGCATGTCGCTTTTTAAAAGCATGGCTTCAACCTCTGATTATTTTCTCTGAAACCACTGTTAATTCTTCTGATCCATGTGCTGGTCAGGTGGCTTTTTCCTCTTCCTGGTTACTCAGGACAGCCATTTACTCATTGCCAAAATGAGGAAATATATTTCTTTAAAACTTGGCAGACCTATTGCCTCAGAAAGTGCAGCTGTCCCTGAAATCCTCCTGCAATTTTGTCACACAATGTTTTAAAAAGCATTGGCATTGGTATCTTTAAAATATATATTTAAAAGGTAGCCTTTAAAAAAAAAAATCCGGTACAAAAGTTAGTTTATTTGTCTAGAATTTGGCAAAACTGCAATCCCCTCTAAAGGGGCTATTTACCATTCAATAGTTGATTGGATTGGTTTATTCTAGGAGCAACTATTAGTTGTGTTTAAGTCTTTTGCTTACCCAGTTCTGCATTATAGCCATCCATTGATTTTAATGATAGTTAGCTGAAGGCATGAAGATTTGGATTTCTGAATTAATATTCCAATTTAGAGTCATGTCAAACTGGAACTCTGAATCTGCTGGAGATGATTGGGCTGCTTCTAAAACCAAACAAGATTCACCTTAATTTTGTGAAGCAATGGAATGGCATTTTGTGGCTTCCATGGTAGTGAGGTGGTGATTCAACTCTAGGTTTTTGTTTTAACTTTAAAGGAGCTGTCCCAGGTGCTTGGCACCTGGGATAACTCCATTAAAGTTTAAATGCCAGATGGAGTCACTGATATGGAAGCTACCATACACCACTGGGTCAACGCACAACCCAGCTACTCTAAAGAAACTGACAGGTCTCTAACTAGATGACTGTTCTCTGTAAAGTTGGACACAGAGCCACTTTACTGCTGCTGCTACTGTTTCCTCCCATTTTTCTTTCATCAATCATTTATATGCCTCTCCTTCCTTTTGTTTGTATCAAAGGTGATGTTCTCTAATATTCTTCACACAGAATATCACTAATATAGGGCAAATGCTGATCATAACCCTGGTTCTTTGAACAAACTTTTTAGCCCAAAAATATGCAGACAAAGCACACATTTGGCTCATATTCTTCTTTGTATATAATTTATATATCAATGTAGACTATTTACTTGACTTCAGTGTTGCTTTGGATTGCACAAAACCTGATGTCATTGTACTATAATCTTGTTTAGTTGTGCAAGAACAGGGAGTTAGCCACAGTAAATACTCCATTCCTCCTATTGTCTACATTAAATGTTTCTTTGGAAGTTACTTTCCTTCCTTTGGAATCTGATACCGAATATCAGGGCAAGTTTCTGAAAAGTGTGTTCTGCTTTTAAATTGCATCTATATCAGTTGTTGTTGTTCCTATTTTGAGAGTTCTTTAAAATTAAGGGAAGTGTTCAATGATTAGCTTTGGCAAATAGTTTCCACTTAGCACAGATGAAGTGTTCCTTTAAACGAGATTCTTTTTTTCTTTTTTCTTTCTTTTTTTGGAACATTTTACTACATTCAAAAGTTCTGCTTTTTATAACAAAGTGCCTGGCACTTTCCAACTTACATACCACTTGAAATCCTTTTAAATAATTACTGTACTTAGTGTTGATGTGCCTTAATAAACCTGCACTCTACAGTACAGTAGAGGATTATTGCTGCTATGGGAGCTTTGAACAGTAACAGCTGTTGGGGGGAGAAGCTACCAGCCAGATTCTGCTTTATCCAGTAGAACAATACATTTCCTAACTCTCTTTAAAAATAAACCCATCAAAGAGAAAATAGTAGGTTCAGAAAAATAGTGCAGTGGTAAATTTTGAAGTGGAGGTGCACATTTTGATAGGCTTCACAGCCACTCTCTGAATCAGTAGCAAGAGGACGGCAGGCAGCTGTGCTGATCCATATCAGCAAACCAGTTCTGAGAGTCTTCATACTAAATCCAATTGCTGGTCCCAAGCAGAGCTGAATTACTGAATCTACTATTGAATGGTAAGTCAATACTTATATAAATCCCACTAATTCAAGGAACCTTTGGTAGGGATTAACAATTAAGAGCCAACATGGAACAATAGTATGAGCACTGGACTGCAACTTGAAGATCAGGTTTTTGACTCCCCTCTTTGCTAAGGAAGCCCTCTTGGTGATCTTGGGAAAGGCACACTCTCTCAGCCTCAGAGGAAGGCAAAGGAAACCCCACTTACCAAGAAAAGGCAAAGGCAAAACTTGCAAAAACAAAACAAAACAAAAAAACCTGGGATAGGCTCACCTTGAAGTTGTTGTAAATCAGAAATGACTTGAAGACACATAACAACAAAACTATTGGATATAAGCCTTCATCTCCATCAGGAGAGGTCTTTAGCAAAGCTAATGACCCTTAATACAAAGCCACTAACAGAATGAGCTCACAAAAATATATTGTTGTCGAATAAGTCATTTCTCCCCAGCTAATATAAGGTTTGCATAAAATTTCTTACGGAACAGGTAGCATAAGAGGGTAGGCAGATGATGCCATAACTCCTGTTAATCAGAAAGACCCAGTATTTTGACACTGCAAATCCTGGCTTCATTACAACACTTGCCCAGAAGTGGTACTCTATATGAGATCCAAATCGACAGTATTTCATACCAAACATAGCCCAGAAAGCTATTCTACCTCACTGTGATTTCATTAATGTGAAAAGAAGAGAGGAGGACATGGGCCTTTAACAAGACTGCATATATCTGTATAAAATAGCCAGTCCCTGACATTTTCTCCCATTCGTGTGGGGGCAATTTGTGGTCCTCCAGATGTTGTTGAACTGCAATTTTTCAGTGAATGTAACTGAGTTCTGTGAGAGAAAGAACCTTGCTGCTGATGCCACTGTGTCAGTCTTGCTTCTCATTCGAAAAAGTGGATGTGTGAAAAAAGGAGAAAGAAGTCAAACTCCATACCTATGGAATGCGACTTTGCTATCTCACATACAGGTGTATCAAGTAGCTGCCATTCATTTCTGTGTGGGCTAGACGGGGAAGAATGAGGTACTGAACTTCTGGGCAACATTTCAGCAGAAGCAAAACTTTGCCTGGCATGCTTGGTATTTTACAGTTTAACTTAAATGGCTTTGCCTCAAGTGGCAGTATGAAATATTTTAAATGAATACATAAGTATCTCCCCTCTTCCCTTTAATCTGAAGTCAGGAACTGTGATAGAGAGTGGTTATTTGTATCTGTCTATCATTATTAATAAACTTCCTACTCCACCCCTCACATCACAGAAAACCAGGAGCTGGAAGCAAATAATTTTCTTTCCTTTATACTATCTTCTGGATAGCCAGTACAGAAGAGAAACAAGCAATTCCCTATCCTGTCCTCAAATACTGAGGTCATCCAACTAACATAGTGTGGAATGATTTCATTACAAATGTCAAGTTATTTGGAATTTATTTCTTTTTGCAGTACTTAAGGCATAGATCAGTTACATCATGATGGTAATGAGAAATAACATCACTTCTTTTGTGCTATAACTTTAACTGTGTTTAGTGGCTTTTATATTTACAGGGGGTTAATATAATGGTCTCAGTGAGAGTCAGCATGGTGTAGTGATTTAGATAATTCTCAGTGCCTTTTTATTCCCTTTGGCCCTTCTGACTGCAGTCCCCCAAAACCACCAGAGTTCATATAGAAGTTAACTCTTTACAAGGAGGAGGGGAGGCTTTTTAGCACCATACCTGTGTTGATCTGCTTATCTAGGATAGGATGTGTTTTTTCACCTTGCAACTACTGTTTGTTTAATTATGGATTCTATGATTCTATTGTTTATACCCCACATTCTCACCAAGAGAGGCAACATTTCATATATCTTATGAAGTGGGCTACAATGCATGAAAGATTGTGTCAAATAAAACTTGTTAGTTTATTTAAGATGCCATTAAAACCTTTGCTGTTTTTCCAAGTTCTGGTTACCAGGAAACCACTATAGTAAATTGAGCACAGCCATACATGTACACCAGTTGATGAGTGCATATATGTTCAGCACCATGTTGTTGTTGTATGCATTAAAGTCATGTCCGCTTTATGGCAATCCTAAGGAAAACCTCTCATGGGGTTTTCTTGGCAGGGTTTGTCAGAGGGGGTTTGTCATTGCCTTCTTTTAAGGCTGAGAGAGTGTGTGTGTGACATGCTTGAGGTCACCTAGTGGGTGACTATGGCCTAACAAGGATTTGAATCCTGCTGGTCTCCTAGAGTTCTAGTCAAACCAGTACACCACACTGGGTGTGTTCAGCAACATGTTGTGATACATTTAGATCTCAAGTTATAACTTGTATTCAACTTCCTAACAGAGTTCATTCTTCCCTCTGTCTCTTCATGTTCATGCTTATGGTCCCCATACAAAATCTTATCTTCTGATAGCCATTTTGCCACTTTGTACATGTTTAGTCCAATCCTTGTCAATGAGAGGCTTGTCTTCTGTGAAATCATATATACAGATTGCATGTAACAACCGAGAGGCAACAGCATTGAGGAAAGACATTTCAATTTTGTGTACTAAAAATAATTGCATGCTAAGGTCTTAAGGCTGAGCTTATACCATCATTTTTATAGAGAAATATCAGTAAAACATAGGAGCTTATCACAGGAACTTAAAAACAGGATTAAGCATCCCAGGTTGCAGCCAGGATGCAGGATGGAGGCAGGGATTATTGCATACTAAATCGCCACCTAATTGCCAGATGCCCAGGTCCAAGCCATGCTCTGCCAGCACTTTTTTGAAGTTGGAAACTTTCTGTCCTTTAAAAAGTGCTGGCAGAGCCCAGCTAGGACCCAGGCTGGTGGTGAGTAAGCAGACTTTTTAGTATTCCAGATCTCTACCAAAGCTTTTGGATTTTTTTTCTGTACTAAATTTTTTAAATCATATTTTTATTTCAGTACAAACCAACATATTAAAACACCACAAAATATTTATCCAGACTGCAGTATTTTATATTAACCCATACTCTTCCCCATTACCATGACAAAATAATACATACATGACATTTATGATGAAATTTACACAAATATTACCATAAATTCTAGATTTATTATTGGCTGTGATCTCATAATATATCTTATGTTCATAGTATATCAAATTTAGAGGATGAATCTTAAAACTTGATGAAGCTCTTCTACATCTGCAAATGGACTTTAATTTTGAGGGGTTATATGTCCTCTAAAAGACTGGGCATAGTAAAGTGGATTAAGTGTTGGACTAGGTTTCTGGAAGACTGAAGTTCAAATCCCCACTAAGGTTGCAACTGCCTTACAGAATTAATGCAATTTGACACAGCTTTAACTAACATGGCTCTACATTATGAAATCCTGAGATTTGTAGATAGTTGTGGCACCAGAGCTCTCAAATAGAGGAAGCTAAATATCTCACAAAACTACAAGTCCTGGAATGTCATAGGATTGAGCCATGGCAGTTAAAGTAGTGTCGAACTGTTATTTCTGCAATGCACATTAGACCTAAACCATGGAGGCCATAATGAGTCCCTATATTGGGAGAAAGATAGGATATAAGAGATGATGATGATGATGATGACAGAAGCCAGTGAGTACCTTGGAAAGCAATGACAAACTCCCTCTGATCAAATCTTGCAAAGAAAACCTCATAATAGGTTGACCCTAGTATTTGGATCCCACCCCCTTTTTCAAATGGATCAGTATTAACTAGCTGACTCTGGGTCTTTCTGAAGTTCTATAATGCACAGTTTTCTGCAATTCTTTAAGCAGCTATGTGGTAGGACCAGCGATATGGTGGTAAGGGAATAGGATTGAACTGGATGGCCTCACCAAGTCTTTGTTTAGTTTTGCATACCCTGCAATTGTCCCAGTTTGGCAGGGACAGTCCTGATGAATGTTCTGTTGTCCTACTTTTTCTGCAGATTTTAAGTGTCCCAGTTTTTTTCTCCTCTTCCTACTTTCCCACTTTGTCCCCATCTTACATCCACTGGTGCAAACTGATTTCAAGTGCAAAAGAAGGTGACAGGAGCAGGACGGAACCTTCCCCTTCCCAGTAGGCTTAGGCTAAAGCATAAATGCTGCAGCTTCACTTAGATTATGTATTCTTACTCATTAAAAGCTTTGTCCATTATAACCACACTCTAATGTTGCTTGGCCACATGTGTCCCAGTTTTCATCTGTTAAATATTGGATGGTATGGCTTTGTCATCCTATAATTTTAACAATGGGTTTTGTTCAAGAGAAGCTTGATAGATCCAGCAAGGAATGCAAATGTTTCTTAAAGATCAACAGGACAAGTTGCCATGGGAACTCTTTGTAGGCTGAAGACTTTTTATAACCAGCAAGGAATCTGAATGGATGTCCCCTTCCACCTTCAGAATGTTGTAATCCTTGTGTCTGTAAAGAAATCAAAAGTACAAGTCAATCATTTTAGAATAAGAGAAAGAACTAAGCCAGACCTTGCATTTCAGGACTCAGGCTGTGTTCAGCTGAACAATTTGGAAAAGTGGGCTGCCTTTCCATGTATGTTTTACCTAAATGTTTATAAATAAACAGAAATATTAAACCTCACCCATTAGCCCCCAGCACCTGCATTCTAAAGTAAGATAACCCTATAATAAACCCTGCATTCTTGGGGATTTTCTCTGGTTGGAGATGTGGGGAGCTTTAATAATGAATTTCAGAGTTTGGAAAAACCATTTAATGGGGAAGGGGAGCTCCCAGAATCCTGCAACCAGAAAGACCACAACTAGATTTTGGAAAGTATAGATAAACTTTTCCAAGATGGGATTTACTATTATGACCTCATAGCCCCCAGAATTCAGAGTTCTGTGCAGAAATGGTACTTATTGGTCCGTTTTACATTGGCAAAAAGAGGTGTGTTGAAGGCTGCATGAAAGCCCAGCCTTTAGATGAGAAAAAGGGAAAGTGTGCCATGAAAACACTATTTTGGAGTTTTAAGGGAGAAGAAGTGCTTTAAAAAGGAGCTGGCCCATTTTACATTGGCAAAAAGAGGTGTGTTGAAGGCTGCATGAAAGCCCAGCCTTTAGATGAGAAAAAGGGAAAGTGTGCCATGAAAACACTATTTTGGAGTTTTAAGGGAGAAGAAGTGCCTTTAAAAAGTAGTTTGATTTCCCCACTACTTTTTTAAAAAGGGTGCAGCATTGCTGGCCCGTTTTACACGGGCAAAAAAAGGCGCTTTTAGGGCTAAAAAGCCCGCATTTAGGGTTAGGGAGGGCGTAGCCTTTACACCCTCCCTAAGCCTAAAACGCATGGACGCCGCCATTTAAAGATGGCGGCGTCTACACGGTGGCGCCGTACAAGCGTCATCACGTGCGCAGCGTTTTGACGCGCTGCGCACGTTTTGACGCTCTGGCGGCGCGGGAGGGCGCCAATCGCGCCCTTCCCGCGCCGCAAAAAAAGAGCTCGATCCCGGAGCTCTTTTTTGCGGCGGGTCGTTGCGTGTGGCAGCCTAGGCCTCATCTCGCCGCTAGAAGGGGCGAGTTTGGACCGCCCCTTTTAGCCAATGTAAAAAGCACCCCTATTGCATCTAAAGGCTAAGGTGTAGTTGAACGGTTAAATGGGGCTCTGTATCTTTAAAGCGCCCATTTAAAGGCAGCGATACAAGTGCGGAGGGAGGGAAGGTGCCAAGACAAGAAGAGACCTTCAGAGCCCGGCCAGAGTGCGCCTGCACCTTCCTTCACCTCCTCCCTTTGGCTGAGAGAGTGTGACTTCTAGGGAGACAGCAGGGCACTGGAGGCACTCAGCCAGGCCAGGGCAAGCTGGCAAGAGGAGGAGGAGAAGGGGAGGGACCTGGAGCACCTCCGCTGCCCTGCTTCCCTGCAAGTCACACTCTCTCAGCTGAAGGGGGGAGGAGAAGGCAGGCCCAGGCACACTCTGGCCAGGCTCCAGGGCTCTCTCCTGGCTGCCTTCCTCCTCCCTTTGGCTGAGAGAGTGTGACTTGCAGGGAAGCAGGGCAGCAGAGGGGCCCCATGTCCCTCTCCTCCTCCTCCTCCTCCTGTTTTCAGCTTGCCCTTGCCCAGCATCAGGAGGACCTGGAGCACCACCACTGTCCTGCCTCCCTGCAAGTCACACTCTCTCAGCCAAAGGGAGGAGGAAGGCAGCGGGGAGGGAGGGAGGGAGGATGGGAAGGAGCCAGGAAGAGACCCCCAGAGCCTGGCCAGAGCACGCCTGGCCCTCCTGCTTCCTCTTCAAAAAGAAGGCTGGAAAAGTAGGACATGTCCTGGCAAAGGAGGACGTGCCTGGTCAACTTGGAAAAGGGGGGCCTCTGCTCAAGAATGGAGGACATATGGGAATCCCTCCTGGACAGAGGGCTGAAACCTCAAGACAACTCAATATAATGCTCTGACAGAACACAGACTACAACTCCCATTAGCCTTTGCTACCATTTCCCAAGATGCCTTAATTTGCAACAGAAAGCCGACCAGTATGTTCACATGTGATGAATTCTTTCGTATTGACTCTGCATTTTCTTTTTGTGTAGATGCTCTCTTGTCTTGTGTGTGATGAGCTTGTGCGTAATCACGTGCATTTCCGAACTGACCTCACTTTCTCCCTCTTTCGGAATGGTCCTGTACTCCCCCATGTGATAAGCTCCGACTGTATGATGTACCTGCGCAATTGCGCAATTCGCAGCCAGCAAGGGAAAAAAATGTTTAAAGCGCGGCTAAAAGCCACGTTCCTTGCCGCCCATGTAGCTGCTCCACCTGTGTTTGTAGCGTTTTGACAGCTTCCCATGTAGTTGCTGAGCCACAGAAAAAACCTCAGTCTAGCTGCCCTGTACTTTTTAAATGCACACCTGGGGCTTGCTGTCTAGCTGCTAAGCATTAAGGAAAGTGCAACTTCATGTCACACTTTCTTGCCAATGTAAAAAGCCCCATTGTTTGCCATATGGAAACTCTTTTACTTGACTGTTCACAATGCAAATGATACATTTTCCACCACACAGTAAAAGTTGGTAATTATTTAACTCCCTCGTTAATTATTATAAAATCACAAATTAACCAGACTAATAGGATATTCTTATGACAACGTTGGCATGCAAACAAAACAAATCTTCTGAGAATTCTTGTTGACATTTGTGTGTGTGTGTGTGTTTAAATGAACTCTGTGGAATTCACTCCATTTGTCAGATTCCATTCCCTCCCTCCCCCTCTCTCTCTTTAAGCAATTACAGCTCTGAATTATTCAAAACTATCTTCTTCCCAGTCAACTGCAGTGATTGCTGGGTATCCCTGCCACTTGAGAAGAAATGGTGGGCCTTTCAAACCACAATCTGATTGTCAGCTTGATGACAGATGTCATCACAGATGTTTTTAGAACTGGTAGGCCTGAGCTATTTCACTTGAACAAGAAGGAGTGCAGCTCATTACTTGCAGCCCAATGTATTGCAAACTCACTTAAAAGTCATGCGCATTAACTGCACTGAGATTTTATTCCTATGTACACAATTATATGGGAGACAGATTCCCTGAAATCAGAGGGTCTTACATCTGAGTAAACAAGTTAAAGATCAAATATGTCAGCCTGTGGTTTAAGAGCTCCAGTTCAGACACACTGCTTTGCAGGAGATCTCTTTGGAGTCTCAAGCAAATTACTTGGGATAAGAGATATGTATTTAGAAAGGAGCTTTCATGTTTCAGCATAGTGATAATGATCATCTGAAGGTTTGCTTTTACATAAAGCACAAATCATTTTTAGTTTTGTTTTAATTTCCTGCGACTGAACTTATTTTTATTTTTATCTCCAGCCTCTCTGAGAGCCTGTGTGGCTTAAGAGTGGGATAAAAATACTCTAAATAAATAATACAAATAAATAAAATATAAGTGGCTGGTGATATAACACTAAAAACTGCCATAAATGTTTAGATAGCAACTTTTTGACAACTTTTAAAAATTCTACACATAGCACACCATTTTCAACAGAAAATAAACACATTGGAATCTTCAAAATATAATACACCATTTTCAATTGGAAAACACTTGTGCCTAACAGGAGTGACACTTTGTATGCTTGTAGCCATTGAAAATTATGACTAGCAATTAAAATGTATGCCTTTTCACACAAAAGAAAACTGTTTGTGAACAATATAATTTGGATAATACTTGAACTACTGCAAGCCTGGATAATACTTGAACTACTGCAAGCTTCTAATTTTATGTATATATCCAAGATTTAAGTCTTGGATATATGCTCTCTGAGTAGGAATTACTGAGACTTTTTTTAGTTTTTTTATGTAAATAATTTGCCAGAATTTTAAATTATCTTTTGATTCAGGCTGCAAATAATGTAAGATTTAACAAAAATTTTGTGGGAGAAATAAAAAGTAGCATTTATCCACATTCCAAATTGCTTTATTCTTAAAAGTTTGGATGACAATCCTTGTGTATTCAGCCATGTCAGTATCTATCTGAGCTTCTCTTTTAACTTCGCCTCAGAGTTTCCATATATTTAATATCTATACTGAAGGCAAATACAACATGGTGTTCTTCACTGTAGTGTGCACAGCTGTAGAATTTGCCCAGTATAAATAGAAAGATTAATGTTACATTTATCTTTTGAAGAATTTACCAAAATTCACACATTTTCTTGATATTTGGGATGGTAACAATTTGATCTTAACAAATGTTGAATTTAGGAGTAAACAAACAAATCCAATTTCTCCATCCCTCTGTATGTGAAAGGCACAGTTTGCAAAGAAGGATGACATTGTGATGAAAGAACTGGTTTGACATCCAGCGAATATGCCCAGCCCTAGTAGGTGTTTTTGCATTGCTGGGAAAGTCACCTAAGCTATAATTTTAAACAGGTTTACACTGCAGGAAGATACACCTATTTATTTATCAGTCTGTTGTCATGGCCCAGCATGCCACAACAATAATGTGTAAGTCTAACTGATATCCCAGCTTTTTACTTAAAAGTCTTTACAAGTTAGGCATTTTTAAGTAACAGTTGCACGTCCAAATGGACACCCAGTCCCAGTTTTTGAAATCTCAGTGAAGAAAAATGGGCACATACAAGAAACCAATGATACAAATTCAGACTCAAAGTTACAGAAATACTGACTAGTGGTATACAGTTTCAATAAAATTGAATTCATACAGTAGAACACAGAGACATATTGAACAAATACAAACCTCCAGTTTTTCTGAAGAAAAAAATTCCAAATTCTCTCCCTGCAGAGAGCATCATCTTCCACCTCTCTGAAAGGATAGTTTTCTGGCCATAAAAAGGATGAATCATCACTCCCTTGAAGGGTCCACATCTCACAGTTCACCTTTTCATGCCCCATTTAACATCTAAAAACTTCTCCTCCTCCTCCTCTTCTTCTTCAGCCAGAGACTTCTGGCCACTTTTTGTATAATGTACATAAACATATTTTCAAAGCTGTATTCACTCACTGTTTTTTGTTTTAAGTCAATTCACCTCATTCCTAATGTCAGGATTGCATTTAGTGGAAAGGCTTGCATTCACCAACTATTACTGGATACACAGTAAAATATATATATATATTTAAAATGTCCTACCTTACAGAGCATGCTTGTGCCACCTAAATGTGCTTTTTTTGCTGTTATGACACCAGGTTCCTCTGAATTCCCCCTCTGCCATACATACATACACATACATATCACTTCCAGTTAATCATTTCACACTACACAGTTGTAGTTCTATGATCCCACTTTAAGTGCTCTAATTGCATCTTATGGAATACGCGGGTTTGTAGTTTAGAGAGGAACTAATGCTCTGTGGCTGAAAAATACCCCTCCTTAAACTGTATCTCCTAGGATGGTGTGAGATATTGTCATGGCATTTAAATTTGAATAAATCTAATTAGTGCTATAATTACATAGTGTGAAAGGGCCCTGAGTCAGTACAGCTTGTCCCATATTAAGTTAGAAAGTGAGTACCTGAGGTACTGAAATTCAAGAAGTGTATGCTCAAATTGCCTTTGGCCAACCTTGGATGAAAGTGGAAGACAAAAAGAGCATGCAGATGACATTCTCCGTCTATATTCACTATGGGCCTACTCCGCTGTGATTTGCAAACTAGGGTTGTATGATTGAAAACTAGAGACAATTTCTGTTCTTTTAATAGTTGAGTACAAGAGGGAATTTCAGTAGATCTTGTTTGTCAAATGGCCAGATAACAACCAGCACCTACTGGAGGAACTCCCTCTTCTACACAACCATTAAAGGTACAGAAGGCCTCTTCAGTTTTCATTCTGGCAAGCTGAAAATTAAGAAAAGGTGCCATTTTCAGTGAAAATCCCCAACACACACACACACACACTTTTTTCCTTGAAAGGTGTGGTAGAAATGTTTTAAATAAACAGCTAAGTGACCACACTTTTTTTAGAACAAATGAAACAGGCTTTTACTAGTAGCAAGTGGTTTATTATGTTTGCTCAGTGACACTGGGTCCTTTTCACTTCCTTTAATTTGTCAGACTGTAGCAGTAGCAGCAGCAACTGATACTCTCCAAAAGCCATCATTGTTTTGGAGAAGTCTGTGTCTAACTGTTTTGATTTTAGTGGGTTCTGCTCTGCACTAACCACTAACAAAAGCAGAACTATATATGATAGAACAGGGATGAATGGGAGAAGAAGAGACATATCAGGAGGGGATGAGGAAGCATTTTGTGTGCCAATCCAGATTAAACCATACTGCCTACACTCCAGCATTTGACAAATGAAAATTGGGTCACATGTGGTTGAAGTACAGCTCAGTTTAGCCAAGATGATTAAAGTTATGTATTAATGAAGAAGAAAACCAAGAAATTAAGAGAGGTTGCAGTAGTTTGATTTTGCCTGAACCTTCCAGGAAAGTCAAGACTCTGCCTCCTTTTCCCCTTTGCACCCTTCTGAATTAATTGAGTGCAAACAACTTTTGCTATTTGGACTCAATTTGCAGTAACTGAAGTAAACTGAAGACAGAGGAGAAAGTGAAAGAAGAGACTAGAACATAATAACAATAATATTTAATAATATTTATTTGTATTTCCCGCCTCTCCCTTCGGATCCAGGCGGGATTCCAACAGTGTTAAAAATACATGTACAATTCAATACAATCTAAAAACATTAAAAATAATTACATAGTCAATGAAGCTAACTACACATTCTGTCCTTAATCCAGCAATTGCTACCATATCTATTGTAGATCTAGTTCTGTCTATCCATTCCCGATCCATTAAAGTAGATCGGGTAGGTAGGCCCACCGGAAGAGATCCATCTTAAGAGCCTTCTTGAAAGCATCCAAGGAAGTGATAAGACGGATCTCCTCCGGCAAGTCGTTCCAAAGTTTCGGGGCTACCGCAGAGAATGCCTTGTGAGAAGTTGATACCAGTCTTGTGTTGATGGAATCTAACAAATTCTTCCCTGATGTTCTGAGAGTGCGGGGCGGATTATGCAGCGAGAGGCGCTCCTTCAAGTAACTCAGGCCTGAGCCATATAGGGCCTTAAAGGTAACAACCAACACTTTGTATTGTGCCCGGAAGCTGATCAGCAGCCAGTGTAGAGATTTTAATATAGGGGTGATGTGTTCTGATCTTGATGCCCCTGTAAGTAATCTGGCTGCTGCATTCTGAAGTAGCCCCATGTAGAGCGCATTACAGAAATCTAAACGAGAGGTTACTAGTGCATGTATCAATGTTTCAATGTTTTCATTTCAAAAGCAGCTGAAAAAGTGTGACAAGAGAATATTAATTGTGACTGTCCCTACCAAATTGGAATATTTGGAAGGTATGGATACTACGGCTCTTCACTGTGTTAAATGTTGGACTCTGCATACTATTATCAAAATAACATAAAATGTGAAATTTGGAGAAATTAATTAAACGCCAACAGCAATGCACTGCCAGCACTTCTGAGAGTTGCTTTTATGCTACCAAGTGGACAAGATTGAAGCCTCCAGTGAACTCGGTTGCACCTAATTGGCTATTTCTTCCACTGTTTCCCAGAAAAACACACAGGACTTTGGGAATGATAAGGCCAATGCACCAGAGAAGATGGTGCTTGCTGGTACAGTACTTAACACTTGTCTCTTTCTTGGGACTTATAAACAGCTCTCTTGTAAGGTGGGGCTCTCTGTTAATATTTTTACAGCTATTATTGGTTTATAGTTGAAGATCCCCTCATAACCTGAACCAATGTGGTGTAGAGGTTTGAGCTATAACTGGAGACCAGGGTTCAAAACCCGGCTCAGTTATGGAAACCCACTGGGTGACCTTGGGCAAGCCAGACTCTCTCAGCCTCTGGATGACCAAGAAAACCCAGTGATAGGTTCCCCTTAGGGTCACCATAAATCAGAAATGACTTGAAAGCACACAACAGATTTTAGCTTAGATGGTATCTTAATCTGACACTGCTGGCAAGTTTGGCAAAGACTTTACATTTATTATACTGTAAACCTCCAAAGGAACAAGTGCAGTATCTCCTCCCTGTAAACTGCCTGTGATAATTGAAGGCAAAGACAATGTTTTTTATTTAAATTTGTTTGTAGTGAACAAAAATGGCTGCTAAATGCTGTCTTTCTGAACCCCATATTTCCTCTTTGGGGAAAAATGCTTTGCAGAGATCACTGCTTCATTCTCATTCTTTCTCTGTCTCTCTCTCTCACACACACACTCCCTTATCAGCTGTTCCTCTGCTTCAAATTCTTCCAACCTCTCTGAATTTTCCCCATCTTGCTGCCTGTCTGATAGACAGATACATCCTTCCACATGCATACTCTTTTTGCACATTCTCAGCTCTCCACAAATCCTGCCCACCTTAAGCATCCTACTATCCTCACATTTGGAGTCAGTGAAATATGGATATCCTTTTTCTCCCAAGAGCATAATTAACTTTCAACAGACGTGTAACTACAGTTGATTCTATTCATTTATGAAAAACCCATGGAATGTTTTAAGAAGCAGTATGCTGATTTAAAGAGGAAACCTGTTCTTGAGAAGGGATTGCTTCTCAAAAATCAGTTAACAATATCTGTTTGTATGATGTGGAAATGTAGATAACATTAAAATCCTAGTATTGCTATGATTTAAAACAAAACACTTTAAATGGGGAAAGCAGAACAGAATATTTTTTTGTTTGAGTCAGCAAAATGATGTGAAGTGGAGAAATGCAGTTAGGAAAGAAGTTTAACATTATATATATTCAAACTCCTTAGATGTTGTAAAGCCACATAGGAATAACATGGAAGGATCGGGACTATACTTGCTCCATCCCCTAAAGCATGTTTTCTTTGCTCTTCTCATGTGGAGCATGACTTTATGAAGAGGAGAGTCTACTCGGATTGCAGGCTTTTCACAAGATCCAGAATGTCAAAAAATCAATGGTCCTACTCCCATGGATAACCTCCAGACAAAGATGAGGTTCTCCTAGTCACATAGAAAGCCTCTATGCATGGGGGAGGCTCTCTTCACTAATATATTTTTGTGTGATGGAAATGATGAAGTTGCTTCCAGGGTGACCGAAATGATGGCAGAGGGAGAGGACAAGTATACTGCTCCTTGTGATTCTCTCCAGCTTTATAATAGCTGAATAGGCTTAAAGGCATGTTTTTGTAATATGACTAATGTACCATTATATATCTCAAAAGAGGAAATGCATGTTAAGAAATGGATAATAGAAGAAATTTTACAGCTAACAGGAAAGAGAAATAGAAAAATCAAGATACCATAAAATACAAAAGAAATAAGAATATTGAAAAAAAGATTGGAGAAGCTAAAGAAAAATGATGGGTCAAACAATGTACTGTAATAGAATATTTAGCAAAAAAAATCTATTATTTCTTCAGAGGATATAAAAATATTAACAAAATAGCAGACACGTCCCATGACCACTGCTGAGGAACTGGAATAATTCTTTGATACTTATGTCAAGGGTAAAATTGCAGTCTGGAGTAATTACATTAAATAGCTATCTGAATATAATAGGCTAGAATTTATTGTATTAAAAATTGATACAGGAACAGAAAGACAAATTTTAAAATGCTGTAATGTTAAATGGTGAGCTCTTTGACTTCATGTTTTTGCAAAAATATTAAAAGTTAATAGAAAAGAACAATTTGGATGTTTTAGTGTAATCTTTTTAATCATATTACAGAACGAGTCTGAAATATGATGAATTTTTATTGCATTGCATAAAAAGGAAAATGCCAGTGTATACAGAGACTACAGAACCATAAGTTTAATTACCTGTTTGCTTAAGTCTTTTTTACCTCTTTAGAATAAAGATGGAGTAGGTTGGCCAGAAAAGAGAGGATTAGCTCTGGTTATTTCCCATCCATAGTTAACATCTGGACAAGAAACTGAGTCTGCTCACAGGGCTCCCCCTGGTTACACAAACACACACACCACTCCCAGTGAAATGTATTGTATTTCTTCCAAATGGTAGTATTTCTAAATTTGTATCCATATATATATATATATATAAATAGGCACACACAGTTTTGTCTGAAATTCATTCTCTCACACACACACTCTTCATCCTCTTTTGGACATGTGTTTCATCTCTTTTGTTGATCTGCAAGTGGTCAACATAAACTAAGATAACGATAAAGGTATGATTTTTTTAAAATGCTTTCTGATTGTTTGGGGGAAAAAAGAGGGCAAGTAAAGTTGGCTTTACCAAAATAATCTCTCTCCTTGAGTGTCAAAACTTCATTTTTTGTGTATTTTCACATGGAGGAACATTAAAAAATGGCATCCTCCAAATAGACTGGCATCCACCACATAAAATGGTATCCTCCACATAAAGTGGCTTAATCAGCTTGATCATCACTACTGTTCTGTCCTTCCATCAGTATAGACTAGGTTTACAGGTCTATTTTGGTTTCTAATCACATTGGCTATATATAACACCAACAATGCTCTATCTTGCTAAGAAAAAGAAAGAAAGAAATCTGCAATCTGTATGGTTTAAAATAATGCTCTTCTGGTTTGTGTTTGGTGCTAGACTTGCCAACGAAGGAATGTCCCAGGCCGTGGAATGACAGGGCCAAAACACAATTTCGGGCAATGGGAAGTCATTCTGAATGCATTTTGAATGCAATTGGAATTCACGTAAATCCACTAAAATAGCGAATTTACGTGAATTCGAATTGGCTCCATTCGAAACAGACAAAAATTCCTCCCGTCTGATAAATGTTCAAGAGAACATACACAGCCTAGGCTCAACACCAGACATTTCTAAATCAGTACTAATAGTGCAGACATGAAACATGTTTGAGACATTTAACAGATGAAAAGCAGGATGTGTGTGACCAAGCAATATCAGAGTGTGGTTAATATAGTAAAAAATTATGAGTGAGAAAGAACACAAGCTAAGAGAGGCTACAGTAATTCACTTTTGGTAGGAAAGGACAAGATTCTGCCATTTCCTCTTCTCTTCCTTTTTCAGTCTGAACTCAGTCTGCAGCAACTGAAGTAAGCCAAAGACAAAAGAGAAAAGTGGGAGACAGAGAGAGAAACTGAGACACTTAAAGTGATTTTAAAAAAAGGGGGGGGATGGGTGACATATCCCTTCCCCAATCTGGGCAGTTGGCGGGTATGCAGGTGAATTAATGGATTTGACTTGGTATAAGGCAGTTTCACATGTCTATTATAGTGCTTTAAATAGGGAGAAATTGGTGCATTTCCCCCTTTAAAGCTGGAAGTTACAAAAGCTATTCATAGAATGTGTGATTTCTTCTTGACCATTATCTTATCTGAGAATTGAAACTTCTTGGGATTGCTTCAGCTAAAGAAACAAAACCACATGAGAACACACTGTTTTTCTCCTGGGATTTAATTAAACTGGTAGAACAAAAGATCTGAACTGTGTTTTTTCTCCATGAAAAAGCAGTTTGCAGATCTTTCTAAGCTCTTCTTGCATTTGATAGTCAATTCACTGTGAGCTTTTGGAACCCAAACAAGGTCTAAATGAAGGACAGAATCAACCTCTGTAAAGAACATATTTTGTTCAGCTCTCATATTAAAGAAGTAACATCTACATATGCAATAAAGAGGGGAGAAAAAGCAAACAGTAATGCTAGAAGAAGAAATACTTCCTGATGCCACTGTTATTAATTTACGCTGGCCTTCATTACTTTTGCATAAAAGGACATTTTACAGGAGTTGCATGCTCCAGTAATAAGTCCTGAAATAATTCTGGTAATTCAATACATGTAAAAAGCTTTGAAGATTAAACAGAAGGCAACAGAAATAATACTTTTAATTTCAACCACTACTTTTAAAAATATAAAATGCATTCAAACATTATTAAAATTGTAATTAAAATTGTAATTAGAAAATCAGAGCATTGTAGTGGTTTGAGCATTAGACTATGGCTCTGGAGGCCAGGCTGAAATCCCCACTTGGCCATGGAAACCCACTGGGTGATCTGAAGAAATTCATTCTCTCTCTTGGACTCAGAGGAAGGCACCTCTGAACAAAGTTTGTCATGAAAATCTTGTGGCAGGTTTGCCTTGTGGTCACCATAAGTTGGAAATATAAAATTTACAGCCGGCCATGCAGCAAATGCTGTATAAAGCACCATGAAAGAATCAAGTTTCAGAAATGAATGAGGGGGTGTATGAAAACTGTAACTTGGTATCGGCAGTGATGTATTCAAGTCTTTTACTCCAAGTCTTCAGTCAAGTCTCAAGTGTCTACCTTCAAGTTAAGTTTCAGGTCTGAGAGCCAATTTTAAGAGAAGAAAAATTGGTGGTGATGAACTGGTAGAAAATCATCAAGAGGTGGGAAAAGGTAGGTTAAAAAACTTAAATTAACATTTTTAGCAGTTTCCTGAGGTATTTTAGAAAAATGAAGTCTAACTCAGCAGCCTGTCCTCACTGCACATTGGAGGAGTCTTCTAAAGCTTTTCCTAGAAGCAGCAGGCAAAACTTTCCCCTATAGCACAGGGTGTGTTTCTCGGAGGAAAACAGAAAAATGCATTAGGCAATATGTTTGAAATAGAAGAATACTTCTAAAGCTTGTCAAAAGTTATAGAAGGCTCCTCTGATGTGCAGTAGGGACAGGTCTACATAGGGATCACCAAACACAGTGTGCAAACAAGAATCAAGGAACATGAGAGACACTGCAGACTGGGTCAGCCGGAAAAAACAGCTGTACAGAACATGCTATAAACCATCCTGGGCATAAAATGCTGTTTGAAAGCACTGAAATTCTGGACCATGCCAACCACTACCATGTCAGAATGCACAGGGAAGCCATTGAAATCCATAAACACCTGGACAATTTCAACAGGAAAGAGGAAACCCTGAGGTTAAACAAGGCTTGGCTACCAGTCCTGAAGAACAGCAAGGTTAAGATTCAACCTATGCAAATGAGAAACAGCCTAAGGCCAGGGGATTCCCAGCAGAGAATGAGCACCAATTAGCAGACATTAATCCTTGTTTGCATATCCTCCCACCCTGAGGACTGCCATTAGCAACAGAACAATATATTTGCAAATTACTCCGTCCTTCCCAGGGTCACACAGAATATATATATCCAATCCTTTTCCAGGCTATCATTCTCTGAAGATGCCAGCCACAGATGCTGGCAAAACGTCAGAAAGGAATTCTTCTAGAACATGGCCACATAGCCCGAAGCTCCACAAAAAGCTCAACAAAAAACTATGCTTCTTTACATTTTACACTAATTTCTGTCTCCAAGATGGGGCACCTTGGAGAGCTCCTTTAAAGTTTAGACATGGCAGCCACTATTGCTGCACTGTTACCCCTTCCAGCTGATATGGTCAATCTGGTTGCTTGCTTTCCCGCTGTCAGAGTCTTTGTGCTTTAGGCAAAGGGAAAAAATATGGCAAGGAATACATGGATAACAATTTGAAACACCCCTGCTTTCTAAATAGGGTCAAACATTCCAGTGATTCTATTAATAGAATGCTTGAATTTGTTTCAGTTGTTTGTAGCGCGGCGGTGTTGGTGGTGATGATGATGATATTTATTTGTATCCTGCCTTTCTCCCAAAATTGGGAGTCAAAGTGGCTTAAACTTTAAAAGAACAAAAAGTAAGCATTACCATAGAATTAAACTACTGACAGTATTAAAAACAGTTCAAACCTCCAGTTTAAAGAATAAAATGCAATTAAAAAGATAAAAAGCAATTAAAACCAGTTCAGTTTAAAACAGTACAGCATCACCCCCAGCCTTTTTTTTACCTTTCTGTTTTAAAAACCTGTTGGAATAGAAATGTTTTTCCTGCCAAGGGAATGACAGCAGGGAGGGGGGCATTTTGGCCTTCCTGGGAAGGAAATTCCAAAGTGCAGGGGCAACCACTCAGCCACTGAATTAATAGTGCATCATCTCCTTAGCAGAATAATCTAAAAAATAATAACAAATGCATTCTTCTTAAATACACAGGCCATGTGCTGACCCCAAGGCATGTTGTCCAAAGAGGCTAATGGGTTAAAACCATCACATGTTTTTCATTTCCAGCCATACAGACTTGGGGTTAGAGGACCGCTTGTTAGGCAGCTCTTGCAGATGTGGAATTACAAAGCTGCTCTTTTTACTGCTGAAACAATCCCAGTGCTGCTGGAAAATATTTTCTATGGTTTGGGTTGTCTGCATGTGTTTGCTTTGCACTCAGTGCCATTCCCTATGATACCAGGCCAATGCTACAGTGATACTAAAAATACTCTATTTTTTCTACTGGAGGAAGTACTTTAGTTGCTCTCAGCATCAGAAATGTTTCTCTTCAGTTTATCCTCCTCCCCTCATGAATACTATGTATCACCTAAAGTAGCTTGCCTAACCTGTATTGCTTTAACTCATTTCCCTCCCATGAACAGCCAAGAACAGGCAAAACTTGAAAAAGTTGCTTATTTTGAACCTCAAAACCCAAGGGCAACACTGGTTGGGGCATTTTAGGAGTCAGCTACTGTGGTGTAGTAGTTGAGCACTGGACTTCAACTCTGGAGACCAGGGTTGGGTTTGAATCCTTACCTAGCCATGGAAACCCACTGGGTGACCACGGGCAAGTCACACACTTTCAGACTCAAAGGAGGGCCATGGCAAACCTGCTTTGAACAAATTTTGCCAAGAAAACTCCATGATAGGTTTGCCTCGGGTTTATAAGTTGGAAATGACTTGAAGGCATACAACAACAACAACACAAAAAAGTAATTTTTTTTTCAAGCTGTGGGAGCAGGCTTGCTCACAGATCTTTCTTTTGGTTAATTACTATACCTTCTATAATCCTTAAACCACTTCTATAACACTGGGGAAGGCAGGATGAAGCCATCCTCCTGGTAAGGGATCACTCAGCTGCTAAGACTTTCCATTCAATATGAATGGATAATGATGTTGATTCCAGTTAGATTTGTTCTTGTGGCAATCTCAACAAAAGTACCAATCAAGCTGACCATGACCCGTAGTCATACCCATGACAAAGCTAGCAGATGGTTACTACAGCCATTCTAGTAAGATCACTGACTAGCCATACATAATCATTAGTCTTCCAGAATCAGGGCCCATGAGCTCAGACCTATGCAAGTCTCTGCCCACAAAGTTGCTCACCTTCCAAGAAAACAATAGAATGGATATAAATATGCCCACTGCATCATACCCATGACAAAGCTAGCAGATGGTCACTATGCTCAGATAATACACTTAGCCCTTCACTATCATCACAATTATACTCTGTCCACATATGCCAGCACTCACATAATATTTTGTTGATTGTGGCAGCTGCTTGCTACTTTCTCTCCCCAATCCTGCTTCCTTTTTGTTTATTCAAGCTGTTGTCCAACAGGTATGGCTCAAAGCCACTGTGTGTTGTTGTTCCAAATGAAGAAATTGCCCTACATGTCTGAAGCCACAGAAACCAGTTGGTTTGCATCCAGTCCATCTGTAGTTGAGAAACATCTCCATTTGGACATGCTCATGAACACTGTGCAGGTTCCTTGATAGCCAGTAACACCACAGGTACACCTGACATCCTACTTTCCACCTAGCCATTGTTCAAAGCACAGAAACCCACCTTCAGGGAATGCCAGATAATCATTTGTATGTTCTGTGATTCTATACAAAGGGGAGTGAAACACTGGGAAAACAATAATACTAATTTGCAAAAATCTACCACAAAATAAACATGACTATAACAACATCATGGTGTACTGAACTAGAAACACATTCAACATAAAGCCAGCAGTAGGCAATAACTCTTCTGTATCTTTTAATAATCCCAAAATAATGAATGGAATGTCATATAAAGCAATATATTACTATATCTCCCAGAAAGTCCAATCACCAATATGAAAAAGTAATTTGTGGCACTTGTAGTAAGTCTTTGTACTGGTGGCAATGTCCTTCAATGGTCTCAATCTTGTAGTTATGGCAAATAACCTTTCAGTCATGGAAGACCTCCAGAGCAATGTGTGGCCGTTTTGACTCTTTGAGGTCTTCATCAGCATTTCAATGTAATTTTATGCTGGATTAGTATCCCAAACTATGCTTCCATGCTGCTAAATGCATAAGGTTGATAGATATTAATAACTCAATTTACATTAGCTACAAAGTGCCAAGTACAAATAATACAATAGCCCAAAACTAACAACACTTTTGCTTACCCAAACCATAGATCAGCAAGACTCAGCAATAGTCAAGTTCCTAGTAAAGAATCAGCAGTAATTGTGTGTTGCAATATACTTTTCTTATTTAAAGGCCTACAGGTGGCTATTACATGAAAACTCTTAAAGGTATATGTAACAATAATGCAATACACTATACATCCCAACACGTAAAGCTGAATATGTTATACAGATACATTGCAAACTGGATGAGATGTTAATAATGTTTCCACTATTTCTCACTTAAGAACACTGCTATTTTGCCCAGTACCATAAAACCTCATTTATTTATTTTCTCTTAGAGTATAGCAAGAATGGACTCTCTCAGACCAGCCCTCCACAGTTTGGGTCTCTCAGAAGCACAGCCAGCTTGCCAATGGTCAGGGATTCTGGAAACTGGAGTCCAAAATCTTTTGGGGGATGAAAGATTGAGAACCACTGAATCAGACTGTAGCTCCTTTGTCTCTCCTCATTGGGTATGCAAGATGACCAAAATGGGATTTACAGTTCAGAACATCTGAAGAATGGAGAATGTTCCCAAGATATAAACAAGGACGGATAGATGCAGTTTGTGCCAAAGGGGAACCAAAGAGGTCAAGCTCCCATTCATCAAAAGATACACATTGGATGGAGGATAGCAGATGCATAATAGACATCTGGCATTTTGAGTGCCTGTAACAAGCTCAAATCCCACTGCTCCTTCCTATGCTTTTATTCATGTTTTTAAATTGTATTAACACAGAACAATCTTTAAATCTAAGTAAGGAAAAAAACTTGAAAAAAGACTGGCTTTAGAGACTAACACATATTCTTTTAAATATCAGTTTAAGATCTTGCTCTTCCAACAACACAGAGAATGACAATTCTCAAAATGAACCAAAGACCAAATGAAGGCAGCTATATATACAGGGGAGTGAGGAACTGAGATGTGGCAAAAAAAATTGAATAAATTAAAAGTTCATTGAGAGAGCAGCTATTGTTCACAAAGGGGAAACTGAAAGGCGACAGAAAGAGATAACAAATTCATTAGACTGGTGTGTTTCGGATTACTTTTCATTCACAGGAGGAAAACCAAAGCACTTCAAATGGAATGCAAATGGATCTTGTAGCACCTTTGAGACTAATGTGCGCAAAAGAAATTGTAGCATAAGGTTTTCATGTACTTGGTCTTCTTTCTCAGATGCAAAGGAACAAAGTCTTCCTTGTGAGCAACATCGATAGATGGAGGTTTTCTTTGCCTGCAATAAACCTGGAGTCACGTCTTTCAGTAAAGACTTAGGGTGCATTTACACTGTAGAAATCATGGAATTTGACACCACTTTAAATGCTAGAGCTCTATCCTATGGAATCTAGGGATTTGTAGTTTTAACAAGGTCAGAACATTTGGTAGAACACTTTTCTGCAAAACCTGTTGGTTACTCATTGTTGTTACCTGCCCCTGAGTTGACCCCGACTAATAGCGAACCTGTGGATGAGGCATCTCCAAGACCCCCTATCCTCAACTTCTTTGCTCTGGTCCTGAAGGTTCGTATCCATGTCTTCTTCATTGAATCTAGCCATCTAGCATGTGGTCTTCCTTTCTTCCTGCTGCCTTCTATATACTTACCTAGCTTATTGCCTTTTCTAGTAAGTTATGCCTTCTCATGATGTGGCCAAAGTATGAAAGCCTCAGTTTCATCATCCTGACTTCCAGGGAGATTTCAGGCTCAATCTGCTCAAGGACCCATTTGTTTATCTTTTTGGCTTTCCATGGTATCCTCAGCACTCTTCTCCAGCACATCTCAGAAGAATTTATTTTCTTCTTATCTGCTTTCTTCACTGTCCAGCTCTTGCATCCGTACTTGGTGATGGGGAATACAATGGCTTGGATTATTCTAACTCTGGTGTTCAGTTTTATGTCTTTGCACTTTAGAATCTTGTCCAGTTCCTTCATAGCTGCCCTTCCCCAGAACAACATCAATAGGGGGAGGCTTTCCCTCCTTGTTTTAAACCTGGGGTTGCATCTTTCCTGAAGACTCAGAGCAGGTAATTTCTATTTGCAAGGCACAAAGGGATCTTGTAGCACCTTTGAGACTAACTGAAAGAGAGAAGTTGGTAGCATGAGCTTTTGTAGACTTGAGTTTACTTCCTCAAATGCATGGTGGGTCCAGAAACAGATCTACATAAGCTGGTTGGGTGTGAGAATGTCAATTGAAATTAAAATCCTTCTGGGTATGGACATGAAGTAGTAAGTTCAGTTTATAAGTGATAAGTTGTTGCAGGTTTTATGTGACAACGGCAGGAGGAAGGATGTTGCCTAAAAGCCAAGGAGAGTAGATAACCATGTTAATGAGTACTGGAATGTAGTGTAGGGACCAGAGAGGAGATGTGATGGAGCCCTCGTGATTCTGCTGAAATAGCAGAACAGGAATGTATCCACAGACTCCAGTCCATCAGCAATGGGCTGAATAGAGACAACGGAGATTATCACACGGGGAGGGAAAGCTTCCTCCTCCTGTGATTAACTAGAATTTAAAGTGTCCAAATAGTACGATCGGGGTTCACACCCTGCACTTTTCTCCCATCAGTAAATCGCAATTGCCAGCCTCCCTGTGTGATAATCTCCTTACCAGTGTACTTGTCCCATCCGTAAACCATCATGGAGCTGCCATTTGCCAATAAAAGGACCTTCTGCTCAAGTCTACAAAAACTCATGCTACCCGCTTCTTTCTTTCACTATGGTCCAAAACACTGTGCAGAAATAATCCAGTTTAAAACCGCTTTAACTGCCCTGGCTCAGTAGTAGGGAATCCTGGGAATTGTAGTTTATTGTGGCACCAGAGCTCTCTGACAGAGAAGGCTAATGTCTGAAACACAGTGCAGAAATAAACCAGTTTGAGGGCAATTTAACTGTCCTGGCTCAGTGCTAGGGAATCCTGGGAACTGTAGTTTTGTGAGATCTTTAGCGTCCTCTGTCAGAGAGAGCTCTGGTGCCACAATAAACTACAATTCCCAGGATTTCCAAACACTGAGCCAGGGCAGTTGAAGCAGTCTCTGAGCCCCACAACAAACTCCAACTCCCAGAATTCCATAGCCTTGAGCCAGAAAAAGAATTAAAGCGGCCCCAAACCAGGCTATTTCTCCAATGTGGAAAAAAATCCAAAGGTCTCACAAAAACTACAGTTCCCAGAATTCCTTAGCACTGAAGCCAAGGAAGTTAAAGCAGTCTCAAAACTGGGATTGTTATCATTTCTGCAGTGGACCCCTTTAGCCCCGCCCACAAGCTTTTCCGGAAGTGACGTCACACAATCACAGCCTCTGTCTCTCTCTCTCTCTCTCTCAGCGCACTGAGCGAACAAAAGGGATTTTTTCAAGCTCTCTTCCAGAATCCAGAGGCAACCCCCCTCCTCCGCGCATGCGCACACGAGCCGCCGGCTTCGGCCTCTGATTGGCTGGAGGAACGTTCGAAGGGGCCGGCTCTGCGCTTGAGCCCGCCTTCTCCCTCTGCGATTGGCCCAATGGCTGCTCGGGCGAGAGAGGCGGTTGGTGGGGGCGAGTGTCAATCCCGGGCGGCTTGAAAGGAGGCTGGATGGAGAGAAGAAGAGGGGCTGAGCAGTGGGGATCTTGGCGGAGGAGGAGAAGGAGGCTGGGCTGAGAGGAGCTCCGGTGAGTAAACCCCTGCTCCTTTTGGGGATGCTCAAAATGGAGGACCTTGGGGGGTTTGGGCTGAAGGGGTGGAAGGGAGGGCTGGCCCTGGAAGTGTAGGAGCCTGAGGTTGAAACAACAAGGCGAGGGGTGTGAATCCATGCCTCTTGGGGATGCTCAAAATGGAGGACCTTTGGGGATGAAGGGTGGGAGGGAGGACTAGTCCTAGGAAAGCAGGAGCCTGAGGTTTAAAAGGAAGAATAAAGCTGGGAATAATGTAGATCCATATTTCTTGGTGATGCTCAAAATGGAGGACGTTTTGGGAGTTCCTCCAGGACAGAAGAGGGGTGGAAGGGAGGACCAGGGCTAGCAAAATAGGACCCTGAGGGGAAAACAATGCTAGAAATGGACATCCATGCTTCTTAAGTGATGCTCAAAATGGAGGACCTTTGGGGGATTCCTCTTGGACAGGAGGAGGCTGAAGCATTGGGGAATAGTTGCCCTTAGAAAAACACAGAAAAACACTGGTCCATAGGGAAACATGTAATTCCCTGTGGGCAAGTATTCCCCCATGTTTCCTTATGGGCAAGTGTACTATATTTCCCTATGGGGAAGTATTCTCCTCTGTTTCTCTATGGGTAAGTGTTCTATGGTTGTGTCCACACTGGGGAAATGACCCGGCTTGAAACCGGTTTCAGTGTCTTGGCTCAAGGCTATGGGATTCTGGGAGTTGGGGTTTGTTGTGGGGAAGACACCTCAAAGGCCATCCACTCCAACCACCAGCCCTGGCAGAATACACAATCAAAGCACTCCTGACACCATCCACCATCTCCAAAGAAGGAGACTCCACTACTCTCCGAGGGAGTGTGTTCCACTGTCGAACAGCCCTTACTGTCAGGAAGTTGCTCCTAATGTTGAGGTGGAATCTCTTTTCCTGCAGCTTGCATCTATTGTTGTTGGTCCTGTTCTCTGGAGCAGCAGAAAACAAGCTTGCTCCCTCCTCAATATGACATCCCTTCAAATATTTAAACAGGGCTATCATATCACCTCTTAACCTTCTCTTCTCGAGGCTAAACATCCCCAGCTCCCTAAGGCGGTCCTCATAGGGCATGGTTTCCAGACCCTTCACCATCTCTGCAAGTGCTTTGAACTTTTATTTGGTGATGTCCTGCATTTCTCTCGAATGCCCTACATTTGGTGGTGCCTTGTCTTTCCTCCTTTGCGGTTCTGACATCGGGTCACCTTGGGAGGAGGAAAAAGCGAAAAGGAAAGAAAAGGGGATGTAGGAGCACCTAACTGGTTTTATTTCATTTTTGCATGGATATAACAGCCTCCAGAGAAGTGGGTTTATATGCACCAGTGGTGCATCATCATCTTCTTTTCGCGTGTCTTCAAGTTGTTTCCAATCTAGGGTGACCCTAAGGCGAACCATCGCAGAGGTTTTCTTGGCAGGTTTCTTCAGAGGGGGTTCGCCATTGCCATCCTCTGAGGCTGAGAGAGTGGGGCTTGCCCAGCGTCACTCAGGCTGAGCGGGGATTTGAACCCTGGTCTCGAGAGTCATAGTCAGACCACTACACCATGCTGGATCTCAAGGGTGCATCTACACTGTGGGAGTAATGCAGTTTGACACCACTTTAACTGCAATGGCTCCATTCTGCAGAATCCTGGGATTTGCAGTTTTGTGAGGGCCCAGCACTCTTTGACAGAGAAGGCTAAACACCTTGTAGAACAACACAGTTCAAGATTCTATAAGATGGAGCAAAAAATGGTTGCAAAATGCATTATTTCTACTGTGCAGATGCACCCCCATAGCTCATATGAAAAATAGTCTTACTAGGTGTTGCTACATTTCTTTTATTTTTGTTCTCCCATCCTCCTCCTTTTTTATAGTACCTTGGGGTTTGTCTATTCCTTTAAAGCTTGGGCTCCTTGAAATGTAACTTGTTTTAATGTGTGTGTGTGTAGATTTTATATGTGTTTGTGTGTGTGTATTGTGACCTGCCTTGAGTCCTAATTTGGGAGAAAGGTAGGATAAAAATAAAATAAATAAAATTGTGTGTGAGGTAAACAAGTGTCTTTCCATGCAAATTCGACACACTGAGGTAACTGTTCTCGGAATTGCAATTATGTAGTTATAATGTGTATTATGCCTTTATTTCTGTAGCACTGTAAATTTACACAGCGCTGTACATACAATCTTTTTCATTAGACGGTTCCCTGCCCTCAGGCTTACAATCTTAAAAAATTATCCTTGGTTGCCATCATGCCAATATTAATTTTGTTTTACTTTGTGACTGTTCGCCAAATTATCAGTCTTCCCCTCTGGAAGTATCTCAGAACAAAACATATCATGGAAATCTCTTGTCCAGTAGTGCTTCTTGTTTGGGAAATTGGACATAATCAGATCAGTTTTGTGATCAAGGAATTATTTAGAAAAATGATGTGTTAAGTGGGATGGCTGGAATTTAGAGCTGTTTGAAAGCAATTTCCTGGGTGAAGTAGACCTAAGTCTACGAAAGCTCATGCTGCCAACTTCTTTGTTTAACTAGTCTCAATGATGCTACAAGATCACTCTGCATTAATTTTAAGCAGTTACACAGATAGTTTTTGCTATGTGTTTTTTCTGAAAAATAGAACCTGAGCCTATCAAAAGCACATGGTATTGTAACAGAGTGTTTATCAGAGGAATATTTTGAGTTTCTAAGCTCCTTTTAGTAGGACCAGTTGTTTGCTATAGGTCACTGAGAGATACTATTGATTTGTGTTTATATGTACTCAGTTAATAATCTGATCTTAACTTGCCAAATTCAATGAGATGCGTTTTTGGCTGTCAAACAAACAATAATTCACCACAGAAAAACAGCCAAAGTGACTTTTAGTGCTCTTTTTATGTAATTTTAGATTCCATCATAGTGGTTATGTGTAATTTGAGATCCCACCGTAGGGTAATGTGGCCATAGCCAAAGGAAACAATGTAGTTAGGAACATTAAGTATCTCTATGAAAAAGATAAAAAAATGATTTTAATGCTTAGTCTAAAGCAATCCGTAGCTAGATATTTTGTTTAAAAAATCCAATTAGTACTTTTAGTAAATTTAATTATCTCTCTGTGTAATATGTGCTATTTCCTTCAGAATCTCTGCTTGAGGAAAGTTGGAGCTTTAGCATGTAGCTGCTCTGCAGACTTTCTGTGTTTGTTAAAGGTGTGTTTAGTGACCATAGTAGCACTGAAAACACAAGTCAGCAGTTGCTATATGTTTACTCTGTGGTTATTGGAAGCATCAGGTGTTGGGAGTCTTCAAAGCAAAGGAAGGAGCTCTAGCTACAAAAGCATCAGTCTGTAGAAACTAATGTATTATGTTTTAACATTAAATAAATCAAGATGTTACCAGTATTTCTAATTTTCTTTAAAAATAAATGACTTTTATAGACATTAAATAAGGAGTAAGATGATTTAGTGCACTGTATGTACAGTGGTCCCCCGGGTTACGAATCCCCCGGGGTACGAATCCCCCGGGGTACGAAACCGGCGGGACCGCTGTCGTATCCCCCGGGATCCGAAAGATCCCCCGGGATACGAAAGAAAAAAAGCCGCGCGGCCCCTTTAAATGGCCGCGCGGTCCATTGAAAATAGCGGTCCCCCGGGAAACGAAAGCTTCCGGGTTACGAAAGGTAATCCGGAACGGATTACCTTCGTAACCCGGGGGACCACTGTACTTACAAGGAGAATTGTGTAGTTTTAGTGAAGTTTTGTACATTTCTCAAAATCATTCTGTCGCTACAGTGTTGTTTCTTTTCCTTAGCTATTGTGCTTTTAATGTTTAGGTGCCCAAGTGATCATTGAAAAGTTGCACTGAGATTAATTCATATGCTTATGGTAAATAGCGCAAGTGACTTCAAAAGAAAGAGCAGGCTTCTACATGTTTAGGAATCATAGAATCACAGAGAAAATAATCAATGATGTGCATTAAAGGCACACCTTGGTTAACAAAGCTTCTAACAAAGAAGTTGCTTTTAACAAAGCCTTTTTACACCTGCTGAGCCCCCTTTTCCTCCTCCTCCTTTGTCTAGCTGGAAGGTTTTTAAGCAGCACTAATAATGGGATAATATTAAAGGAGGGCTGTAGAAACACAGACTTCTGATGTCGAGTTGCAGCAGCATGCCTGCAGTAAACAATGTAATAAAGTTTGATGCCGGAAAGAAAAAGCTTTTACTCCAGCTCATCCTTTTTTAGCCATGTGTGCTTGCCAACAATTGGCAAAGTAAACAGCAACTGACCCAAGAGTCCCTAACTGAGCATTTGCAAACAACAGAACATTGAGAAAGGGGGAAAGCAGAAAGGATGTTTAGAAGCTGGAATGTGTCCAGAAGAGCACAACCAGAATGTTGAAGGGTCTGGAAACCATGCCCTATGAGACTCCGAAGCTAAGATTAATCAAAAGGGCCGGTGGAGTGGGGGCCACCCACCTGAACAGATGGTGGGCAGCATTGTGGCACTCCAGCATCATGGCAACTACATGCTGCACACCAACAGAAGCAACAAAAAAGTGTTGCCGCATTGGCAAGGGTGCCCTTTTTCCAGGCCAGAAAAAAGTGGCATTTTTCTGCTGCTTGTTGGCCTGGAAAAACGCCAGATTGGGGCCACGGTGTGCTGTTGCCATGGCCCCAATCCAATGTTCAAAGGGGCAGCATGACTATTTAGCCCCTTGGAGAGCTGGATATGTTCAGCCTGGAGAAGAGAAGGTTAAGAGATGATATGAAAGCCCTGTTTAAGTATTTGAATGGGTGTCATATTGAGGATGGAGCAAGCTTATTTGCTGCATCTCCAGAGATCAGGACTCAGAGTAATGGATTCAAGCTGTAGGAAAAGAGATTCCACCTCAACATTAGGAAGAGCTTCTTTACAGTAAGAGCTGTTTGACAGTGGAACACACTCCCTCAGAGTGAGATGGAGTCTCCTCCTTTGGAGATGGCTAGATGGTGTCAGGAGTGCTTTGATTGTGTATTCTGCCAGGGCTTGTGGTTGGAGCGGATGGCCTTTGAGATGTCTTCCAATTCTATGATTTTGTGCTTTTATTTTTGAATAAAAAAAGGTTGCTGAAACATGTTGAATTGCCCTTTTTCCCTTTCTCCGTGTGTGTGCCCATAACGACCTATCCCTGTTCCATTTTATTTTTGCTCTTGGTACCAATGACCAGAAACACATCCTAATTTGGTAACTGATGAAGACCTGTATAAGATTTTGAGATCCCTTGATCCAAGAGGATACCCCATGTTCACTAGTTTCAAAGCAATGCTTTCATTATTCTATTGGGATCTTGCTAGAGAATTGTGTACATTATTCATTTATTTCCACATGCCTCTTCCTGCTTTCATTGTTGATGCTGTTTCAAGCTGAATTACTTCAGACTGGCTGAGATGGGGATTTCCAAAAGGAGCATTGCCTGCCTCGTCTTCAAACGAGGGTTGTATCAGACTGAAGTTTTTGTTACAGTCCATCTTACTGAACAATCAATGTGTTAAGAGAAGAACTGTTTTCATGCTGTGTGCTGAATGCAAACTGTTGACTATATCTGACATTGATATCCTACTTTACCTCAAGGAGTCCACACAAGCAAAAGGACTTCAATAGGAGATATTATTTGAAAATTGGGTTTCTCTTACTACCCACTCACTATTCAGTTTTGGACAGTGCAAATTTAAAAATATGTTCACAAAAGTGAACAGACAATCTGCAGCTAGTAGAAATCCTGTTTGACTATTACAGCTAGCATGGTGCTTATAGGTGAAATACAGGTTGGATACTCAAAACCTTGGGAAGCTCTGTTGAATCTCAGAATAAATGTCTCTTAACATCTGTATTAAAGAATACAGACTCCTGAGAACATGCTATGACATGTACTTATAAAAGTTATCAACTTTTTTTAAACGGAGATGCTTGTGAGGAGAGAAGTGAAATGAAGCTGCCTTCTTCATACTGAAGAAGCTAAGCCAGTAATGATAAGCTGTAGTTAGTAGTGTGTAGCTTTATATAAACATATGCATACAGTGATGTAGTTTTAAGGAGAAAATGTATCTCTGATAGCTGCAAAATAGGCAGAAATTTAACAAAACATTACTTCTACCCATCATTTATTGCTGAAAAAAAAGTTATATTTGTTTCCTGCTATGCAGGTGTAAACACATAGTGCCGCTGTTGAAAAGAAGAGTACAATTAAACAACATCTGGCAAAGGAGAATGATCTTAAGTAATGTATGTATAGCAGGTGTAATTTGGAGAAATATAATTGGAAGTTTTGTAATTTCTTTAAAGAAAAAAATACCATAGCCTTAGTGTATCCTCAGTTAAAATAATCAATGCACAGGAGAAACACTGGTTTGAAACATTCTCTTATAGTCTCACTAGTACCTGAAACTCAAATATGTACTCTTTTGTAATACTTGCAATTATCATTCCACATGAAGTTTTTAAACACTTATCTGAGAACATTTCTAAATTCCTAGATTCTTCAAGTGTTTGTTGTTCTGTTTCCATTGTTGGATGTTCATTTGGACAGAAACAGACATTATCAATACATTTTATTTTGAAAATTATCCAAGCGGTTCTTCATTAATCAAATCAAATAGTTATTTCTGGTCTTTTAAAGCTGTTAATAAGAGGCACAGCCTGGGCTGTGTGCATAATACTCATGAACCAATATTTGATTTCTTACTATCAGAATTTTCTGTGAAAATTTGTAATATAAAATAATTACAAATAATCATTATAATTATAATTAAAACGATTTAATAAGTGAATACAAGATTGCAATAGAGGAATTGTCTGGGAATAAGCCACATTAAAAAGTGTTCTTCCAGATACACATAGAATCTATGATTCTACATGTATAGGTTTATTGCATTGGGAGGATGCTATTCGAAGAATATTTCATGCAGTGGTTTGAGTTTTGGATTGCAACCCTGGAAACCAGGGTTCAGATCCCCAGTCAGCCATGTAAACCAGCTGGATGGACAAGTTACACTCAAGTGGCAAAGAAAGGCAAAGGCCAACTCCCTATGAACAAATCTTGCCAAGCAAACCCATGATAGGTTTACCTTTTAGTTGTCATAAGTCAGAGATGACTTGAAGGCACACACCAACAAAATTCTATTGGTGTTCATATGGATAAATATAGCCAGAGCTGACATTTTTAACTGCTGTTAACAGCCTATTTGAAAACCTGTTAGAGACATTGTAACTATTCTAAAGTAATTGAAATGCTTAGTTTAATAATAACACAGGAGGGTTGAACTCAACACTGTTGATAAATTGAAGACCTATATTGGTAAACTTCTTAGAGATGAAAGAAAACTGTTGCAGAGTTTTCTGTGGACTGATGTTTGTAAATTTTTGTAGATGTTATGTTTACTTCCACATCACAAGGAAGTGATAAATTTAACATTTTGTGAACGTAGTAGTGTAATCTCATCTAGCACACAGAGTTTTGGGAGTGCTGAAAATGTGTTAAAAATTCCAGTGTTAGGATGAATTTAAATTAAGCTTGTGCACAGAGGAGCCTTGTTTCAATAACATCTCTGTTTTCTCATGGAGTATAAAACGACAGGAAATATCTTCAATAATTGCAGGAAAATGCTGGCCTGTGTTTCAGGAAATAGCACCAGGCATCTTAGGCAAAGCATTCAAATTTAGTTTTAGCTTTCTTCTCAGAAACTACTGCTACATATTCCAGTACTGAGTTGGGTTTTCAAATGTGTTGCAGGGAAGTTTTATTCTGATTGGCCTCAGCGCGGAATAATTGCACTTACAGTCCGTCCTCAGTATCTGCCGATTCTTTATCCATGGATTCAACCATCCATGGCTTAAAAATTAAAATGAATAAATAAATCCTAAAAGCAAACCTTGATTTTGCTATTTTATAATAGAGGCACTATTTCACACTAGGACTTAACCATCAACAAATTTTGTTATCCACAAGAAGTCCTGGATCCAAATCCCAGTGGATACCAAAGACCCGCTGTCAGTGTCAACTTGCTGGCACAATCAATAAGAGACCTCCAAGAGTCTCTCTTACTAACAGCCCTGCTTAAGTCCTGCAAACTCAGGGACATGGCTTCCTTGATCAAGGCATTCCACAATATCTTTCAGAAAGGCAATTTATAAATGGAACTCTTTTTAATTGCTTATCTTTTTAGTTGCAATTTTATTTTTTTAACTGGAGGTTTGAATTATTGTAATATTGTGAACAGGGTTCAGGAACAATGAAAAGAATAAACTGATTCAAAAGTGGCTCCATAACCCCAAACCCAATTACAGATATTTAAATTACAGTTAAAAGTGTAGTGGTCTGGTAGAGTCTGTAAAAACTATAGATATCAGCTCTTTTCAGACAGAAATTATCTGACATATTTTAAATTTAAACATGATAATCAGCATGATATCTGGCTGGACATCAGTTTACTACTTATGAAGAAAACAATATTGATTTTACATGCTATTTTCTGCTACAGTTGACCCTATCTGCAGGGGGGATCTGTTCCGGATCCCCCCATAGATACCAAAATCCACGGAGGTTCAAGTCCCATTGTCCTCAATGGTGGCGTGGCCACGCGGCCGTGCCACTTTGCCCTCCCCCCTGCCCCCATGAAGCCTGCCTTTCTGATGGTTCAAGCAGGTGGCTAGGGGCTGCCTCTTCTTTCTCTTCATCCTTCCTCCACCTCTTCCCTCCGCATACTCTTCCTTCTCCCTGCTCCTCTTCCTCCTCAGCCTTTCCCTCTGCCTCTTTCCCCTCCACCAGCTCTTTCTCCTCTCCCCCTCAGCTCCTCCTCCTCTTCCTTCCTTCCTTCCTTCCTTCCTTCCTTCCTCCCTTCCTCCTACTCCTCTTAACCCCATTGCCATTGCCAATCTTCCTCCTCCTCTTCCTCTCTTCCTTTTACCCTGGCCACAACCACCACTCTTCCCCCTCCTCCTCCTTTTGCCACTCCCCCACATGGGCTTGCCGTCCGCGGATGTTGAAATCTGCAGATGGCAAGTCTGCAGATAGAGAGGGTCCACTGTAATTGGATTTCAACCGTTTTTCTGTAGTGATACAATTTCTTTTAAAGGTTATATCCTTTTGCTAAAACTTTTACAGTTCATCCAACATTAGTCATAAAAGCTCAGACAGAAGTGTCGTTTTAGTCTACAGTAGCTACAATTTTAAAAAGTAAGTGCTAGCCTCTGGCCTTATTACCATTGGCTTTATATAGCAATGACTTTAAGGAATCTGGTAGAGTTGCCAGGAAAGTATAGTAACAAGAGTGTTTATAAGAAACAGTTTTAGAAGGTGCAGGGAAGAGGGAGGACAGATCCCCCATGGCTGTTTTCTTCAAGAGCAACATGCTTCCTCTAGAGTTGGGCCAGCACCAATTTAGCTCTGTCTAGTCTTGTTGGAAATTATGAAAGCAGACATTTGTGAGTTTTCCAAACTGTTTAAACCTTCTCTAGACAGTCAACTTATTTATCTTCAGCACTGAATGTACTTGGGGTGATGACAGTTATAATAAGTAGCTACACTGGATTTCGAACCATCATAATCCTGTAAAGACCTGTGGTTTCACTTGCAAAAGAGTCTCTAATGAGAGGAGTAGTGTCTTTTCTTTTCCCATCCTGCCTTTCACACCTTTGAAGTTTTTTTGAAAGAAGTTAATATTGTACCTTGAAATCTGGCATGAGAATAATCCAGTTAATGTAGAGGAATCAGTAGAACTCCGCTTTAAATTTATCATGACATATTCAGTTCATTTAAACATTTTTGCAAGTAGAATAGCAGCTGGAAAATTGTTACACCTTAAACAAACCTGAACTGAATGTGTCCTCATTTGTTTGGAACTATGTGGAGTGATGCAAATAGCTCATAAAGTGGTAGCAGTGGAATATTTTGAATGTAACAGACTACTTTCTGGATTAGTCTGTTTTAGTGAATTCTGTTCCTTTAGTAGGGCAGCTGAACTTTCCAGTAACTGTGTAGTAGGTGCTATAAATTGAAGGTCTATGCTTACTGGAATCTTTTTTGTATTTAGGGGTATTGACAGATTAAGATGAATTCAGTTAAACGTGTGCAGGAAAAACTGATTTTAGTTCTGTGATGAAGTGACTTGTTTTACACTTGTTAGGAACAATGAGTTCTAGATAGTCCAGCATAAGCCTTGAAAGTGCATTAGAAAAATTATTTGAAATAAGCTATGTCAAGTGGGGTTTTATCACATATACACTATAAGTAAAACTTGTTGTTCCATGCATTTCAAACAGCCATTGTAGAATGCTGAATTATTGTATCCAAGATTGTTCTCAGTTGCTTCTACATGCAGCTAGATTGGCTAAAGAAAGCAGACTGTTTTGCTCTGTGCATCATGTCTTGAAAACATTGATAGTTACCCTTCTTTGATTTCAAATGTATCTGAGGAAGTAGACTTAATTCTACAAAAGCTCATATTGCCAACATCTTTTTTTAGTTCCAAAGGTGCTACAAGATCTCTCTGCAAACCGAATCTACTCACTAACATGGCTATATCTTTGAATTCTACCTTCTTTTATTTGTCCCTCTCCTAACAAACGAGATCAACAATCTAGTTTATTCTTCATTCTGGGATGAAGAAGCAAACCAGAGAAAGGTAGCTTTCTGTGGTTGCATTATATGACAGATAAACCATGGGGCAAAACTTTGTGGTTTGTTGAGCCACTCCAATTGCAAGTAAGAGGAGTCAGTCAGCATGTACCACCACAGTCCTTGTATATGACAAGTCCGAGTTCCCAGCTGGTAGTATTGTACAAATTTGTGTGGTGTGACAATTGGCTAAATAGTTTAGTGCTCTATTTAGTGTACTAACATTTTGTTTGTTTGTTTTATTTTATTTTAAAAGAATCATAAACTTATTATCCTTGTTAAATTGACTCCTCTCACTGACTGTTTCACTTCTGGGTTGGATGTCCTTTTGTTCCCAGAGAATCTGGTTATGAATATGTTAGTGAACACCTGGAAAAAGGTGAATCATTGCTTATTTGCAAGTAGTTCTAGTGTCTATAAAAGAAGCAATAGTAGGTTGTTGTTTGTGTGTGTGTGTGTGTGTGCTTTCGATAATAGTGCTTTTAAAAGGAAAACACAGAAATGTCAAGCTTGTAAGTCATATGTACTTTATTGTATATTATGAAGGGAGGCTTGATGGCACTTCAAAAAGCTTCCAGTTAAGATTTCAATTTCTATTTACAGGTCTTCAAGATGAATCTCGAAAAACTCAGCAAACCTGAACTACTGACGCTCTTTAGCATTCTTGAAGGGGAATTAGAAGCCAGAGATCTTGTCATAGAAGCTTTAAAAGTAAGTGCCAGAGAGGCAGTTCTTCAGTATTTGTTCTGATTGACTTCCAGTCTAACTGTTCGGGTTTTGGTAACAACATTGAAATGAAATATTACATGATCCTCTGTACCTTGGCATTTAGTGTCAACATTCTGTGGTTAAACATTTTGATTATTACAAATGTAAGGACATTTATCTTTAAACCAAGCTGCTCTCCGTCCTTCATAGCAGAATAGTAAGACTTGAACTTCTTGTTCTCACTGGCATGTATCAGCATGTCTGTTTTAAAGAGGTGATCTGGTGAACGTCAGATGTAGTCTTTACAGGCAAAAGTAACTGTAGTTCACCATGTAGATTTATAAGTAACCCCATTAGCATCTATCAATCTTCTTCAAAGTTTATCTCTGCAATGCAAGTTATTGCATATAACTAGCACAGTTTTAAAATCCATTGCTAGGTGTTACTAAGATTCCTGTAGATTCTGTCTTCTGAATATTTCTAAGAGTTTGTATGGTATGATATTTAATGTATATTCAATTCATTTTGCCTTTCCCCCTAGTGATACCATTATAGTTAATGCTTACTTAATAAATTTGTATGTTTGCTCAGTTACTTAAAAGATATTTCATTTTATTTACAGTATTTGCCTTTTTTAAACATGCAGTTGAGTTCAACAAATAAGTGAGAAGATATAGTTTGTGCTAACTGCAACAAGAATAATAATATTACTCAACATTTTGTTCACGCTCTTATTTAAGAACAATAAATGTAGGCATGCATTTTCTCCCTTCATGTCACTGCACCAGTAGCATCACAGGTAGGAAAAGCCAGGCATGTTTTACAGGTACCTAAGATAGCATTGAGTTAATCCCTAAAGCATATGACTCCTAATGGTAATCCTGTTTTCTGCAATCATTGTATCAAGAATAGTTCACATGTCAGTACTAGACAACTTCTTTATTCATGCTTACTGTTTTATTTTAGTGCTGTTTTCATTGACTATGTAAATTAGTTTAATTAGCTTTAAATTAGTGCAGATATTGACAAGTGTGTACCATCCCTAGGCAACAGTGATAAAAGCATAGGTGCCAAATATATAACTTGGATGAAGTGGGGTTGTTTGTTCTGGAGAAGTTATTGCAAGTATTTTTTTTTTAACACAATACCACATATAACTTGTTTTACATACTTTCTGTTAGCAAAGTGACTTTTGGGTGTTGATCTGATACATTAAGTAAATTGCTTTGTACAAAATGTACAAAAACACCTGCAGCTGTGGATTGCTGATTTTGTCAAGAAAAGATGAGAACTGTTTATTATGAAATATTATTTTAAGGTGTGTCAATACATCTTAAGGCAGCCTCACCCCTCTTGATGTCTCTATCTGATTTCTGAACAATAGCTCCTATAAGCCTTGACTGATCTGGCCAATGGTGACAGTATTAGGTCAAAGTCCAAAACATCTGGAGAGCTGTGGATTGAGAAGGGCTGCCTTTAGCTATCATATGAAAAGTAAAATAAGGAGGAGCTTGAATGTAACAAATCAAGCATTTGTGAAGAGCCATGGGAAATGGGGCCAAAATCCTATCTATTCTTACAGTAATCAATGGGATGCCTATGGACAGCATTAGTACCCTCCTTCTTATGTTTCCCCTGACTAGCATTCAAAGTTGTGTTGCCTCTTGATACTGGAAAAAAAATCCTGTGATCTTGACTAGTACCTGCTGCTACTCTTGTCCATAATATTTGTGTAATAAATGTAAGAGTCATTTAAGTTAATGGTCATTACTGCATTCTGTGGCTGTAGATTCTGTAGTGTAACTATATGCTGAATGGAGTACTATTTCCTGTTGTTTATCCTCTATCTCCTATCCTTCAGTGTCATTGGATAACCTCTGGTTCCAGTGTCAGAGAAACAGGAAGAGGGGGGAAGCTTCCTGTTCACTTTTTTCACCCCATGCATAGTTATGTGTTTCTGTCATGTCTCTTTTACTCCCCCTTTTGAAAGCTAAAAAAATTCATTCTCCAGGACTGCCTGCTCTTTGTTTTGGTGCACTTGTGAATTTTAAACTGATTTGATTTCTGCTAAATTTGTGCAGTGCTTTTTAATTGACAGTGATTTCTGGTTCTGCCTGAGGGCATGTCTACATGGGCCATTCACAGCAGTTACCTCTGCCCTTGTGTAGCCCAATTTGACTGTGGACTGGGAAGAGCAGTCCTGCAGAGAATCTGGGCCATCCCTGCTGTAAAGTGAATTTAAAAGACTCACCATTTGCTCCTAATCTTCCCAGAAGATCCAGAGCAGCACCCGGTGGCTGTTTACACAGTGTCAGTTCTGTGTTGCCTGCTACTGGCACAATCTGTCCTCTGTGGCCTGGTCATAACAAGGTACCAAGTCATGTGATTGACACTGGGCGCCTCATTTCTGGCCTCAGGAGTGAGTCACAGTAGTGGCAGCTGATTGGCACAGCAGAATGCTGTGTAGAAATTGTGTGGCATCAGTCCAGAATGCATAAGTAACAGAAGGGAAATCAGGGGCACCCCGGAGTATTCTGCTCAGTGTAGACTCACCCTGAGTAGGTACTCTGTCTGATTACAGAAATTACAGTCTGAATTTCACTCAGCTTTCCCCCTTTTTACAGTTTTTCTTGCTTTCTTCGTGATTTCTGAATTGTTAACACATCTGAGGGATGAAACTGAATGATACATACATCCTTTCAAAGTTTATCTGGTACATTTGACTGCACAGTCTTGAGTCCCCCCCCCCTTTTTTTCTAGCAGGCAGAAGTGGGGGTTGTGGTGGGAGAGAAGGGCCTTGCTCTATAGGTGGTTAGGTGTGCATAGTTTTCAGAATTCATGTCATGGTACTTCTAATCACAAATGACACTTGTGTATTCCAAAGAAATGCTCATGCAAGGACATTCAGGCAAGGGGAATTTCCCATCCCTGTTTACTGCATGAAGCAGTTTTACAAATCATGCAATGCTATTTTTGTCGGCATTCCTATATGACCACTGATAAGACCAGGGATATATAGAATAAGACTTCTGTCATAAATTCCATAATTGCTTAGTTGAATCCAGGTTTATTACAAGAAACTCTGTTTGGTTTTATTTTATCTTTGGGAAACAGGTCTTGCATCATTTTTCTTAGGCCTAATTACCATTAATTTATATGACTACACAAATTACTAAGGAATGAATTGCCTCTTGAAAACCACACAAGTTGCCATATTTGGAAGATGTAAGCACCAAGTCAGTGGAGAAAAATAAAGTACAGTTTGAGTATGTCTTATCAGGAATTCCAAAATACTCCAGAATTGTCCGCATGCATGGCTGAGGTAGTGATACCCTTGCTTTCTGATGGTTCAGTGTATACAGACTTTGTTTAATGCACAAAATTATTACCTTCATGCTATAGGTATATGGTATGTATCCAACATAAAAGAATTTCATGTTTATACTTGGGATCCACTTCCAATATATATACAAATATTTCAACATTTAGAAAAATCCAAAACACTCCTGGTCAGATAAGGGAGATTCATCCTGTACTATAGCGAAATAGCTCTTCTCTTTCTTTTTTATTTTACTTATAATACAGGAAAGAGGAAAAATAATGTGTGACATGCTAGGTTTTCAGTCTTGACTAGTAGTCTTAATTGTGTTCCAGAAAATTCTTTGATCAAAAGGAGTTAAAGCAGTTCAAGCCCACATGGCAATATAAGGCATTAAGTGCACACAAAGTGCTATGTCACTTTGGTGTCTACAGCTGCTAAAACAAGGGAGAATTTTTGTTTTGTGTTTTTTGTTTTTGTTTTTAATTAACCAATATTAATGCATGATATAAATTAAACTTGTATGGGTCTGTGATTTTTAATATACTGATAACTGCTTTTGTTTTAGTCATTGTCCAGTACACTGTTCAGATCTGAAGCTTCTGTCACCTAGAGATAAGAGGTTTCATCTTTTATCATGTTTCTGGTTGATTAGATTCATACAAGAAAGTAATCTTATTTTCTTTGTACCCTCTTGTTATGACCTCAGCCAGTATTTATTTTCAAACATTGAGGAGGAGAAAGCAGGAATAAAGAAGTTCAAGATTGCATGGTAGGCTATTTAAAGAAGCATGTCTGCATAGATAAAAGCTGCTTGAGAATTGTGGGATCTAATAATACAGTGAAGCCAGTGTTTGAAATAGCTTGCTTACACAATGACAAAATGGGAAAATAAACATAGGGCATGGCAGGGTTCTACTTTGCTGTCTAATTGTAGCTCCAAAAATTGTTTTTCAACAGACCCAGGGGTTATACTGTGGGTCAGGGAGAAACATCCTGTTAAGCCCTCTGTAAAAAGAGCATCCAATAAACATTTTAAAAGTCTGCAGGAAATATTCCTCCAAAGGCAAATACTTTGGGAGAGAAAATGCACTTTCTGCTTTGCCCCATGTAGTTGCCTCCCAAACTGCTTAATTCCAGATTAGCAGAGGACTACTTGCAATCATGACATCTTCCTTTGTCAATACTCTTAATTTTGCCCTGACCATTTCTCCAGCATCCATATATCAGACCATAGGGTGTGATGTTGTCCATTCCTTTTCACAATCCCTTTTTATTTTTACCCCATGAGTATGTTTTGTGTTGTCTGTATACTTGACTATTTCGCCACTCACTTATCCCCTGAAACTTGACAATTTATGAACAAGTTTAAAAACATTTGTTGTAATGATGGTCTGGTTCTCTGTGTCCTCTTTTGTAATCAGTTACTGATGCAGAAGAGAATCTGTCCTCTTACTCCATTTTTACTAAATGTCATCCTTCAGCATGTGAGCCATCATGTATATATCTGTATCCTATAATTCTGGTAATATAGCAATCTTTTACAAAAGTGTAACATGGAGTTGATTTAATATTGTAATTGAGAAAAATAGGGAATTTGTGTGTATGCCTTCAAGTTAGCTGTTGACTTATGGTGACTCCATGAATTTCATAGGGTTTTCTGAGAAAATTAATGCTCAGAGGTGGTTTACCCTTGCCTTCCCCTTAAATATAGCCTACAACACTGGTATGCCTTGGCGGTCCCACATCCAAGTACTAATCAGGCCTGATCCTTTTAGCTTCCAAGATCAGATGGGATCTGGTGCCTTTTGACTCTCTGACAAAATGTCAAGATTAAATAACAGAAGGTTTTTTTTCCCCTCAAGAGTTGTACACAGTAAAATAATTCTGGGGTTGCACCAATCCTTCAGAGAGCCAGTATAGTGCAGTGGTTTGGGAATTGGACTAGGATTCCAGGAGGCCAGGGTTCACATCTTCTGCTCAGCTATTTAAGACAACTGTATGACCTTTGGCAAGTTACACTCTCTCAGCCTTAGAGGAAGTCAGTTGCAAAATTGTTCCAAACAAATCTTGTCAAGAAAACCCCATGATAGGTTTGGCCTAAAAGATCACCAAAAGTTGGTAATGACTTTGAGTGCACATAAAACAACAACAGTGGCCTCCAACTGTGAAGCAGTCCTATCATGTTTGATTTCTATTCACTTTTTTGTCTGGTGTATTACCTACAATTAATCTGTAGTTTTGTAAATATTAAGAACCTTACATCTCTCTTTACTTCTGCTGCCTACCTTTCAAGGGAGCTTAAAGTCCTGCTTAGTGCTAGACATCCATGCAGCTGTTAGATATTCAATGGTTCACAGCATTAACCATAACTCTTACCCCTTGCTAGTTCCAAGTCTTCTTCCAAATCTCAGACTTTGGGACTTTAAATAATAACCTTGAGGAAGGCAATGGTAAACATCCTCTAAATAAATGTTGTCAAGAAAAGTCTTGTATAGGGTGATCATAAGTGAGAAATAACCTGAAGGCATGTAAAAGCAAATCAACCATTCTAACAGTGAATCTGCAAACTATTCCTAGCAACATTTATTAAAGAGGCTGTTACAGTTCGACAAGTAAACAATATGAAGGGCACTGGGGAATTGATGAGGCAAAGCTTGGGAAACTGAGCACAGCAAGGAGAACTTATTATAAAAATAACAAATTATATGTGAAAAGTTTTATATATAGTTTATCTAGTTTTAGGCTGAATCAGTGTAAAATAATACCTTCCACCTAAGCCTTCAACAGTGTAAATCAGTGTAAAATAATACTTTCCACCTAAGTCTTCAACAAATTATAGCTAGGAAACTACAGCTATTTTTCCTTTTTTGATAAGGGATGGTCTTATTTAAAAGTGATCATCCACTAGTTAAGAAGCTGATTATTAAGGAAAAAATATTCAGACTCTTAAGTATACCTGTAATATTGGGAGGGGGCTTCATATTCAGTTTTGCTGGAAGTAATTGTGTTACTATCCTGAGGCCTTCGGATGGGACAGATCAAAAACTAAAACAATAAAGGGAAGTTGCTTGTCATTTTGGTTTAATAATAAATAGCAAGGAAATAACTGTTTATTCTTTCCTGAGTGGAAATGAAATCAACCTCTTGATCCTGTAGAATTATATTATGTGATGAGAGTTTGCTTGAAAACAAGGGTGGGGAGATTTATTCTGTTCATTGACTCAGATAAGCTGCCTACTTTGAATGTAATGCAAAGCTATAGTGTTGTTATTTTAAGAGTATTACCACTCCTTTTTCTCTGGTCCAGTTGGAAGAAACAATTCAGAAACATTTACTTCCTTTTTTAGATTAATTACAGTTTGGTGTCTCTTTTCAATGGAGGCAAACTGTGGTCTGTCTTAAGAATAGCTAATGGGGCTGAATCAGCTTCAAATCATATTTAGGGAACTAGTGTGTTCCAGCTAACCATTTTTAAGATTAACAAGATTTTGAGGTTAGGACAAGACACCAAATTGCACAACCTAAACCAAAAGCTTGTGATCTCCTGATGGCTTCAGTAGGAGGAAGGGGTATATGCAGTCCTAAGGGGGTATATACAGTCCTACGGCATTGAACCATAATTTATAATTGTGTATAAATATAATTTATAGTTGTGCACAGTCTATTTCGTAAAAGATGATAAAATCAAAATTTACACAATTTTTAAAATAACAACCTTGATCTTTTCAAATGAATTAACAACTTAGGCTTTTGTCTGTTTCCTGTTCCCTCGTCTTACCAGGCTTTAAAGATTTGTTACAATATAGTCTATGCTCTTTGATAAAATTCCTCAAATGTACTGTAGCATTTAAGAAACACAGTAAGGTGAGGTAGGATTTTCTGATTATTTTGTTAAACTGATAGTGTTCCATTAAACAAATAGTTTTTCAATCCAAGTTCATATTTTTCCATTTTAAAAAAATAAAAATGAACACATGTACCTGATAATTGATAGTTAATATCTACTCCCTTCTATTTCATTTTTGCTTAGCATTTAGAAATTGTTTACAGAGCTTAAATAAATACATTTACTGTTTTTTGTCTAGTTTAGAAAAAAAAAATACATACTTAGACCCAGTTCTAATTGTCCCTTCCTTTCTTTAGATTATCAAAATATTGCTACCTCTGAACTGTTTTTGGAAAGTAGTGATACATTCTGTGTTTCTACTCATCTACCACTATTTTAGCAAGTGAAATAACTCCAGTCACAATGTTACACTTTGTACAGAGGTTGTTATTGCCTTCTATAATACAAGAGGTTGGTTTTCTTTTCCTGTAGCTTTGATAGCTGTATGTTGTTTAACAGAATCGACAGAGCTAGAGCTTTATAGAGCTAATGTTTAAAAGTAAAATCTTTATTGATGCTGAAAGGGCTACTGTATTTAATTTAGTATGGCTTAAACATGTGTTTGTGTTCATAAAGCTACTCATGTGTGTAGCACACATGTAAGCACAGAAAGTGCTGTTGCAAGAGACAAAATTGCTCTGTCAGGAGAACTGAAAGATTTTATTAAATCTCTACATAGGTTTCTCCCTTTTTTGTGAAAAATAAACATTGCAAAATATGGTTTATTTGGTTTTTTTTTTACTTGAAAGACCAAAGCATTTAAGAAACACAGCTGTCAGGCTGTGTAAAAGAAGGTTTGTTTGTATTTCCATTCATTTTTCTTTAATTCCAATAAGGAGCAGATATAGTGAAATGACTTCAAGAAATTCACACCTTTGCATATGCAGCCAATTCTGAGATTACAGATTACAGTCCTTCTGTGAAGTGCCCATTTTTCTTAAGAAAATTATCTCAAGATTATTATTCAAAACTGAACTAGATTTTTTTTTCTACAAGAGCCTTGATTAATTTCTTTCCGGATTTTGCCTGAAGAGAAAAGACCTGGATTATATCCTCCCAAAACCATCATTCCCAGCCCTCCTCACCTTGGCTGATCCCTCTCCAGGAACTCTGAAACAAAAGGGGAAGAAGATGCCCTTGCAGCGAAGATGCCTTGGCCAAACAAGTCCCCTGTAGCCCCCAGCTAGGCACACTTCCTCACCTGCTGGTTTTCTGGCTCCCACCTGCCCACCTCCTTTTATCAGCTGTCCTTACGTAACGCATGGCAAAGCTCTAGGGGCTGTATCTCATGAGGGTCCTCTGAAGTCAGCCATGCTTGACAGTGGGACTGGGGCTCACAGACACTGCTCTTGTCATCCTGCTTTTGCTGTGCAAGTGTCTATATGTATATGCATGTCTGTTCCCCTCCCTCAACACTCACTGCTTACTATGAGGAATGACAGGCTTTGAAAACTGAGAGAAGTGCATCCCCAGAGAATCTAAAAGAAGCACCGGCCTTCTTCCCCCACTCTCTTTCAGCCACACTGCCACATATGGCATACCTAGAAAGGAAAACAGTGGTGCCACCAGCTATTGGCACTTCTCAAAGGAGTGCCAAGAGAGTAGAGGAATTTAGTGCTTCTTTTAGATTTTCCCAAGATGGATTAAGTTCCCCACTTTTCACTACTCTACTTAGACCTGTCTGTATCTGGTTATCTCCCTGCCCACCCACCCCTACCCCCACATTGAACAGCCATCATTTACTGTAGCTTCAGTAAATAGTGGCTGTTCAATGTGTGGGTCGGGGATGGGCAGGGAGGCAACCAGACACAGGTAGGTCTAAGAAAATGCACATATGTCGAAAAAGGATGTAATGGCAAGAGTTAAGCTCCAGTATTAATTCCTATCAAAAAAAGGAACTGTACCCTTCCATCCATTAGGCCTTTAGGGTGAGCACAAACAGTTATGCCTGTTGGAATTTTGTAAGATTTTTTTGGCATCATTTGCTTTGTCCTTTACATCTTATATTACATGCTCCTAAGTTTTACCCTGAACTAATCCATGGGTCATATAAAAATCCATAATTTTGGTCCCAAAACCTGCCCTCAACTAAAAATGAGGTCAGCTTAGCTTATACAGAAATATAGATAGTTTGACCAACTAGGGCAGTGGTAAATAGTTTGTGGTCCTCTGATTATTGTTGAATTGCATTTCCTATTGCACCTTGGTGTTGGCTTGTCTAAGAAGAATTTGAATCGATCATGATTTTAAAATCTGCAGATTCCCTATCTCTGATATACAGTTTATTTTGTGGCACATAGAAATATGGTCTGCTTAGAGGGACATTTAATTACATGTCTTATTTAAATCTTTGTCATCATGCAGTAAATGATCAAAGTTTGGAAAGAGTTCAGAATCTGATTTTCCCTACACACAGAGAGATTCCAGAAACTCACCTTAGAGCCTCTTATGTGACCAGTCTGTCTGAACAAATAGCTTTGTGCTAGATTTACAATGCTCACAGCCTAATCAGCTCATGCTTATTTGAAATGACATTGTAAGCTCCATTGAGAGGAAACAAGCACTATTGGATCTGTGCTATTCTTAAGCTAGTTAAGAACGGAATTTGGAAAAGACAAATGGTAATGTGAGAGAATTATTTTTCTGCCTTTGTATAAATGAATGTGTGGGATTCTGTGTAGGATTAATTTTCCCTGCATACTTCCAATTCGTACAATGATGAGCGTGTGATAGATCAACAGTCTAATCAACCTGGCATTACATTTACTAAACAATAGTTAAATGTAACAGTACTCCTTTCATTTATTTTTGTTTTGGACTAAGATTAGGCAAGCACCATTCAACTTCATACATTTCTTGAGATATTTTTACTCTCCAGTTACAGAAACCATTCATGAAATGCCTTGTTGTTCTGTGCTGAGTAATTCTAAATGAAAATCAGTGTTCTCATACCAGAGTGGGAAAGTGATGTTGTCTGTGGTTCATATCATGTGATTCAGTTGGTAAATTAGGACTTGTTTTGTATGTGTGGAGAACATTTATGGGTACTGCATGAGAGGAAAGATACTGGAATAGATTTCCCCAGTCAAGAGAGTGAAGAATTTCCATTAGCCTCAAGACTGAGGGCTGCTTCACTGTTATATTTTTTTTATTTAGCAAATATGTTACAGAGTCACATTGTGGAACACTAGCAGTGGGATTCTGTAAGAGAAAATAAGAGCTGTGAAACAGCCAGTATTATCAACCATGTCTATTACTGTATTTGCAGCATATCATCTTTTTCTTGGAGTCAAGGCAGGGGGAGCAAATACTGGCCTGCCTTGCAATGAAGGAGACTTTGTATAGGAAGCAATCTGTACTTTGTGGTATTATGTTGTTACCAGACAGCAATAGTAGGAATGAGCACCCCATGTACTCCAACTCTGCTGTAGGTACAGTTGCTTTATGTGTCTGTCCCACCACCTGGGAGTAGGTATTGTCCGTATGCACACTCAGCCAGCACATTCAATTCAGGCATGCTCTTTTTTTGCTGTTCTTTCCATAATAATTTCAGCCAAGCAGCTTTTTTCATACTTTGTTGCTGGTCACTTCCTTTTTTTAGGCACACTCTCCTCTTCCTTTCGGTTCCTTTCAGTCAATTCTCATAGCCTCAATCAAGTTTAGTTCAAAGCTCTTAATAAGGAGATATAATCTTGTTGGATTGGATCCCCCTGCTTGTTTAGTAATGTCTCTAGAGAATGTATTCTTCATTCCCTACCCTCCACTGTCATTTAGTTGTGTTATTAGACCACAGTTGGGTTGGGTTTTATTCAGATCCTGTGAAATTTTTATCCTGAAGATTCCTTTTCATTTTCTTTGGTGCTTCATAATTAAAATATTTGATCATTTGTTTCAGGCTCAGCACAGAGATACTTTCATTGAAGAGCGTTATGGAAAATACAACATTAGTGACCCACTGATGGCTCTTCAGAGGGATTTTGAAGCATTGAAAGAAGAAAATTATGGTGAAAAGCAACCTGTTTGTGCCAATCCCTTGTCCATCTTGAAGGTAGTGATGAAACATTGCAAGAACATGCAAGAGAAAATGTTGTCACAACTGGCTGCTGCAGAGAGCAGGCACAGAAAGGTGGGATATAAGTCCTTTGAACTGTGATCTAACTAATAAAATTTGCTTCTATTTAGGATTTAATATTGTATTGTTTATTTAATTTATTTAGATTATTTCTGTATCGCCTCACAGCCCACAAAGGCTTCTGAGGTGATGAATAAATAAGAACCAATTAAAACAATACAAAGAATCATAGAATCATAGAGTTGGAAGAGACCACAAGGGCCATCCAGTCCAACCCTCTGCCATGCAGGAACTCCCAATCAAAGCATCCCCAACAGATGGCCATCCAGCCTCTGCTTAAAGACCTCCAACGAAGGAGACTCCACCACACTCCGAGGGAGTGTGTTCCACTGTCAAACAGCCCTTACTCTCAGGAAGTTTCTCCTAATGTTGAGGTGGAATCTCTTTTCCTGTAGCTTGCATCCATTGTTCTGGGTCCTAGTCTCTGGAGCAGCTGAAAACAAGCTTGCTCCCTCCTCTATGTGACATCCCTTCAAATATTTAGACAAGGCTATCATATCACCTCTTAACCTTCTCTTCTCCAGGCTAAACATCCCCAGCTCCCTAAGTCATTTTTCATAGGGCATGGTTTCCAGACCCTTAACATTTTAGTCACCCTCCTTTGGATCTGCTCCAGTTTCTCCGCATCCTTTTTAAATTGTGGTGCCCAGAACTGGACACAATATTCCAGGTGGGGCCTGACCAAAGCAGTATAGAGTGGCACTATTACTTCCCTTGATCTAGACACTATAGTTCTATTGATACAACCTAAAATTGCATTGCCCTTTTTAGCTACTGCATGTTCAACTTGTGGTCTACTTGGACTCCTAGATCCCTTGTATATGCTTGTAATTGATAGTGATTGATAGCGTGCTTTTCTGATTGAAAGGTAATTTTGGATCTTGAAGAAGAGAGACAGCGACATGCCCAAGATACTGCTGAGGGAGATGATGTCACATACATGCTAGAAAAGGAGAGGGAGAGACTCACTCAACAGGTAGGCTTTCTCACTACTTACTTTTCTCTCAAATAGTAATGATTTATTATTGTTTGGAAGCCTTCTGTGGGTGGCTCATGTTGGTATCTCTGTTTTGCGAGTTTGTTTATCCTGTGAATAAAGAACAAATTTTACTGCAATGAAAGTTTTAGTCATTTTAGAGGGGCATGAGATTTTGTTCGGTATACAAATGGCCAAAGTGACTTAGAGTAAGAGCTATGGTAACATTTGAGAATATAAAGCAAGTAGCATTTATGAAAGGCTGTTGTTTTACTACAGTGTTTGTTTTCTATAGTCTTCCTGTTCACACACCAGCATACATGACAAGGAACTGGGAGCAGCTCTTGTCTCATGCCATTTTAAAATAAAAACCAATGCATCTTCATTCATTTCTAGTTAATACACGTAGCCAACCAGGAAGATTACAGGGATCATAACAACTCTGTTACAATAGCTCCACTGGCTGCCAGTTTGTTTCCAAGCACAATTGAAAGTGCTGGTTGTAAGCTATAAACTCTATATAGCTCATGCCCAAGCTGTCTGGCAGATAATATCTTTCCTGCATGGTTGCTAGTGATGTGAGATAGGGTCTCTTCAGAGGCTGTCACTAAACTCTGGAACCTCCTTTCTGAGAGGTGCCAGAATGGCCCTTTCTTTGCTGTCTTTCCATTGACAGGCAAAAATGTTCTTATTCTAATGGGCTATTAAAATAAAAGCTTTTGAAAGTACAGGCTAAGGGTGCTGCCATATTGCTTTAAACCGAACTATTTTAAATAGTTTTTTTTCTCTTTTTAATTTCATTTTAGCCTTTTAAGTGTATTTTGAATTGTTTTAAACTGAATAGTTTAGTTTTATTTTAATGTTCACTCTATATTTTTAGCTGTATTGTTCTTTTCAAAAAATTGTAAGCTTGAGTTACAATTTTGGAACAAAGGCAGAATAGCAACAATTATTAGTAGTAGTAGTATTATTATTCATAATGTTACTTTTTGTACACAGGTTGAGTTAATAAATATCATTGATACATGCATCCATTCTGTATTAACTTGGAACATTTATTTATTTTGTGGGGTATGTGTTAAACAATTTGACTTTTTTCCCCTAAAATCCTTTACTACTATTTTTTTTTCTAGCTGGAATTTGAGAAGTCCCAGGTGAAGAAGTTTGAGAGAGAGCAGAAAAAGCTGTCCAGCCAGTTAGAGGAGGAACGTGCACACCACAAGCAGCTTTCTTCCATGCTTGTGTTGGAGTGTAAAAAAGCCACAGCCAAGGCTACAGAGGAGGGACAGAAGCTTGGGGAACTAAGCATGAAGTTAGAGAAGGAAAGGAGCAAAGTGAGACAGTTGGAGGAGGAGCTAGCAGCCAAGAAGAAGAGGGGCTTGCAGATGGAGGCACAAGTAGAGAAGCAGCTGTCTGAGTTTGACATTGAACGAGAGCAGTTAAGGGCCAAATTGAATCGGGAAGAGAATCGCACAAAAGCCCTGAAGGAAGAAGTAGAAAGCTTGAAGAAAACACTAAAAGAATTAGAGGCTTCTTACAAAGCTTATAGCAATGAAATTGAGCACACACACCCCATTGTCTCGATGGTGTCCATAGCAACTGCCACAGAGGGCTGTTCAGGCAGGTCAGTAGCTTGCCAGACAGGAGGTTCCCTGACTGAGAACACCAACCAGGGAAATACTGTCAAGCTGGCACACATGTTAACAGCCACCTGTGTCACAACTCCCCATCCTTATGCCAAAACAAATGGGCATTGTGATGCTGATACGCAACCCAGCATAGAGGCAGTTCACTCCAGTGTGGAGAACCTGCAGAAGGGTAAGCCTCTTGGGTCAGCTGTCGAGAGTACCATAGAAAATAGTGGCTCCCCAGTAAGAACAGAGTCACTTTCCCCTTCAGTCTCACCATTTCCTTCCCCTGGGATATCTTTATCACCAAGCAACACAGCTTCGTCATCTCTGACATCCTCCCCATGCTCCTCCCCAGTAATGACAAAGCGTTTGATTGGAGTTTCCTCCAGCAGCCCCAGCTACCAGTCTTCCTATCAGGTGGGAATCAATCAACGTTTCCATGCTGCTCGGCACAAATTCCAGTCCCAAGCTGATCAAGATCACCAGTCAAGTGGCCTCCAGAGTCCTCCGTCCAGAGATCTGTCACCCACTCTGGTTGATAATTCTGCTGCAAAACAACTTGCTCGCAATACAGTCACTCAGGTTCTCTCCAGGTTCACCAGCCAGCAAGGTCCTATCAAGCCAGTCTCTCCTAATAGTTCACCCTTTGGCACAGACTATCGAAACCTGGCTAGTGCGATGAGTCCCAAAAGTGAGTCTAGCCCAGGCAAGGTCTCTAGCCCATTAAGTCCATTGTCGCCTGGAATTAAATCGCCAACCATACCCAGAGCTGAAAGAGGGAACCCTCCACCAATTCCTCCAAAGAAACCTGGCCTGGCTCCTTCTCCAGCCACTCCAACCCTACCAACTAAAACCTCACAAGCTGCTTCTCTGGGTTCTCCTGTGGAGTTGGCAAGCAGCTGCTCAAGCAATGCTGTTGTAACCAATGGGAAAGAAGTAGAAATCTTATTACCAACAAATAGCTAGTCTCCAGAAAGAGTCACATTCCAAGTGTTTGCCATTCCTGGAGCTGAAACATTGTCCACTCCATGTTATTTATTTGGTTAGTAACAGAATCTGTTTGTATAACACATTATAGTGTACTTTTTCCTTTGTGTTTTTTTTTTATTATTATTATTACTATGACTTGTATACAAACCTTTAAACACTAGAGCCTCTAGGTGTCTCATAGCAGCAAGCATACCAAGTATAAAGCAGCAGTTGATTTCCTGTGCTGGGAGCTGACCAGTGGACTATGACAACAAAAACAGTCATTTTTAAATTATGCAGAAAAACATGCCATGCAAACTTCCATTCCAGACAGACATTATCTAAGAAGTGCCTGAGCTAAAGCCTGCAGATATGAATGTGATCCTTTGCAAACCAGAAGGGATTGTCCAACTGCAGGAAAGTTTTTCTGAATCATGAATGTTGAAATCAATGCTGTTGATCCTTTCCAGTAGTTCTGCTAACAATATGCTACAGAAAGGAAATGTTCCAAAGGTGATCGCTAGATCGGTCAGTTGTTTCCCTGCTACGAACAAAGTCAGTTAATGTAGCTGCATTGCCAGGTGCACTTTGGCCCCATTGCTGAGCTTTATGCAGCCCAAACCTTTCCTTTTAAAAAAAACTTTGGAAGCTTTAAACAATCAGGGTGCCATTTTTTCAGTAAAGTATCCATTCCTTTTTCTTCCAGTAGAGGTAAAATAGGTGAGATTAAGTCTGGAAGTGTGGGTTGGGTTTTTAATGATCTTCACGCATTCTACTGTTATGTTCAGAACTTCTGAGAGCAGGATCTTTGCTGTTAGTTGATAAAGATCTTAATGTTACTTGAAATGATAAATGCTATTCAGTATGATACAGGTTTTTTTTTTTTACATTGGAAATATTGGATCAATTTTAGATGATCCCAAGCAATAACATAATGTTGCTTGATATACAATAATATTGTATGTCAAACTAACATAGGTTTTGATGATTAGGTTGTGTGTTTATAGAAGACAGCTGCCCTCTTGGCAGCACTGTGAAAACCAAATCATTGACTTTTTGCCATAGAGATGCGCATGTGTGTGTGTGTGTGTGTGTGTGTATAATGAGAAGGGGGCATGCATGTATGTTATGCACCCAGTACATCTAGTGTGGTTATATTACAGAGGTTCTTCATATTGCATGAAGAAATTGAGGACATAACACTTACAAAGCTGCTTCTTAAGCTTTATCCACTTTACTTTTGAAAACTTTTTTCCAAGAAAAGATAGAAACATGGGGCCAATAAAGGGCTAAAGCATTTTCTTCTTAATGAACTTCCTACACTCTGCATTTATTACATCTTTTTGACAAATGTCTGTATGTTGGCCCTCTCTGTAAACCAGCAGTTCTGTATCCTGCTCATGTCAGAAAGTTTGCTAGATTGCTTTGCCCTAAGATACTACAAGAATGTGTGCTCAAGGTTAGGAATAAAATGTCTGTAGCTTGAGTAAAAAGTAAATCAGTATATCAGTATCTCCCAAAATACAATCTGTATGAATAGCAGACAAATACACTGTCACATTATGTGTTTCTTGCCATAGGGGCCAGAACATCTTCTGAAATCATGGACACTTGCTGCATCATCATGCTGAGATTCTGGATTGGGGATTAGATACTGTATTAGATTAGATGTGTCAATCTGGTGATGTTGGGACTACAGCTTCAGTCAGGCCTAGACTCCATACCTTCTTCTGGGAACTGCAGTACAGTATCATCCAGAAGGTCACATAATCCCCATTAGACCAAAGCTCTTGAGTACTTCATATTAAAAAAGAAAAGTATTGGTGCTGCTTCAGGACACCTCTGTATATGAAGTAGCCAGTAGTCTCCCCTTCCTTGTTTTTTATTTAGAACTGCTAGACTCAAGTATTTTAGCAAGTGGCTAATATTTCTGAGACTAATATTTTCAAGCACACAGATATATACTTGTTCAGTATACTGTGTTTCCCTTTGGCCTTTACATTAATAATACTTGATCATTAATTACAGACAGATAGGAAACAACTATGGTAAGCAAACCAATCATTTAGTTGTGTGTACATCATTTTCAGAAAGTGTTGCACAACTGAAAACTGGTTGAATAATTTCTTGTCGGTTCTGCTTCTAATATTAAAGGGAAAGTATTGTAGCAGCCCTTAAAGTATTCCCTTGGTGTTTACACTAATTTGTATCCTTTCTTTATGATATAACTCTATAGAGATTTATATACAATAATGAATTTTATTAGGAAATGCACTGAGTACTGTATTCTACAGTGGATTGTGGGAAGGAAGAATGCAAAAGGAGATGTGTATTTTTGCTAGTAGCCTATCTTCTGAGATTAAACTAAGCACAATGCACAGGTGGTTCCAACTAATTCAGTAAGACCCCTAGGGTTAGTATTTAAGTTTTCTGTAGACTAATGTATATAGAAACAAAATGTTTAACCTTCTTCGAATCATGTATTGTTAGAGAGATTTGCCACTGGTTTAACAGGATTTTAATGAAGTTCAAACTGCATAATCTAGTATTAATTTTCATTAACATTTGTATATTTGTAAAGTCAAATGTATGAAGCAGAAGTCTTTTTTATCATTTTTATAGCTGGCAGCATTAAACACGTTAAACGTTCATACTATCAATAAAGGTTTTTATTTTTATGATTTGAATCCTGTGTAAGTCCCTGTTTGGAAACTAAATGGATGAACATAAAATATTTACCTGCAGTATGTAGGCATTCCATTAGCTTTTTTGGTCTCATCAAAGTGGAAACATTCAGCTCTCCAGGTGTTGATCAATGATTATTCACAGAATCCCTTATCATTGGCCTGGCTTTCTAAACCTGATGGGAATTAGAGTCCAACAGGAGTCCTCTAACTGTAGTCTATATATAGGGCAAATGCCTCAAATAGCTGACAATACAGGTCCAGTACTTTTAGTAACAAATAGCAAAATTATTAATATCTGGAAACAATTTTGTGATTATATGCCCAGCAGTGTTATAGTTCTTGAAAGCTTAAGTGCCCATTCTTATGAATTCGTTATGGTGGGGTATATCTGCATCAATGCTAGCTATTACCACATAACACAATATGGTGGCAACTGTTTTCTGATAGCTCCCTGCTTGCAGTCTTTAGATAGTTGCATTTTGTAGTCATCTAGCATTGTGGAACAGTAAACCAGCTCCCTTTTTGGCTGATTCTTTTTCTTGGACTTCAGAAATGAACTTGTTTATTTGCTAGGAGAGGTGTGTTCATTAGGTATACCTTGCAGTGTAGTTTATCTGCAACTTGAGTCTGTCTTTGAGCAACTAATGAAGCCAGAGTCTATATGCAAGTTTACTGCTTTTGGGCAGTGGACCAGGGCTAAGAGCTTGGGATACTTGGCTAGCTTGTGCAGCAACTAGCTTAATATTTTCTCCCTCTTGGGATGAAGACAGATTTATTTTATTGCAAAGCCCTCACCCCAGTCTGGAATGTTGCAGTGCATACTTTACAACATTAAACACTCCTTAAGGTTCCACCCATCACTTTCTAACATGTTATGTGTAACAAGTAGTTAACATATTAATCTCAGCTGTAGCAATCTACCTAACCAAGCCCCTTTCTAGAGCTGTGGTTCCTGGGAACCAACAACAGCCCTGTAACTAGGGTTTTAGATTTTAGCTGTTCCATTGTGGGTTTTTTTTTAAGTTAGTTTTCTATTACTGCTTTATCACACTAGGGGGAAAACAGGATTTAAATGAGAGTTAAACAGGAAATGCCCTATGTTTATCACAGGACATTTCCTGTTTAGCTCTTGTTTAAATCCTGTTTGCTCCCTAGTGTGATAAACCAGCTACTTACAAGAATTTGTTTTTGTTTTTGTGGCCACCAATAACCGCTCAGATGGATAGAGCAGGAGGGAAGTTAGTGTATACACCTTTGTTTCCCACAAAAGAAAGCAGTGGCTTCATCTTCCAGAATTACATCAGGAACAACTCTCTCAAGCTGGGGCTTGGAAATAAGTATAGATTTCTTCCCCTAAGAAGTGTCAATTTCTGCCTGATTAAAGGGTGGGGGGGGGGGGGTATTTTGCATTATGACTGCTCTGGCTGCATGAACAGATGTCAAGCATTTTTAATCCTATATCTTAACCTGAGAGAGCCAATGCAGTATAGTGGTTTGAGCACTGGACTAAGACTCAAGACCAGGGTTCAAATCCTGGCTTGGGTAGGTAAACTCACTGGGTGACCTTGAGCGAGTCACTCTCTCTTAGCCTCAGAGTATGGCAATGGCAAACTCCCTCTGAAGAAAACTTGCCGAGGAAAACCCCATGATATGGCCTTAGGGTCACCATAAATCGGAAACTTGCTAAAGGCACACAACAACAAATTTAACATGAAGAAACACAGGTTAATTTAACTTTCTTGAAACACACCTGTTAGAGGGTTCTTTCATATCAGGTTCCTTCCTTCCTGTTGCATTTTTTTTCCTTCAGGCTCAGATCAGAAGAGTTTCTGGTGTTCTCAAATCCATTTAGATCAGGTCTCTCTGTCCCTACAACATTTTAGTCCAAGTGCATAGAGAAATAACTCTCTTCTGCCACCTTGTGTTAAAAATAAGGGGGAAACTAATCAAAGCACATACTTGAATTTGCATTACAGTTCTTGAGTTAATATTTGCCATTTAAGTAAAATTTACTTTTAAAAAATGTAATAGAATTTCTATTTGAAAATGATAAACTCCTCCACCATCATTATCACCAGAAAGCCACTGCCACATGATCAGGGCACCTTCCCCTGTTTCTACTGGTGGTGATAGATGAGGGCAGGGGAGAGAAACTGAAGATGGAGAGACTAGCTGCTTACTTGCAAGATGTAAAAAAAATGTGCAATAGTCTCTACCAATCTAGATTTAAGCATCAATACAATATTGCATTTCCAAAAGCTTAAGGGAATAAAATAAGTTCTTAGTGTTGGGGGGGGGTAACCAATTAGAGAGTAACCAATTGAGGCAAGATAAATAATAATAATAATAATAATAATAATAATAATAATATAATGTTTTATTTATAGCCTGCTCCTCTGTATCCAATCGGAGCAGGTTACATCAAAATGCAAGATAAAAATATACATGACCCATACCCAACCACCCACCCCTTAAAATTAAATTAAACTAACATCAATTAAAACGACATAATAAAAATTTCAATTTAAAACGGCAACCCAAAAATGCCTGTCATTGTGTGCCTTAAAGCCCATTTCTGACTTAATGGTGACCCTAAGGTGAATCTATCATGGGATTTCCTTGGCAAGATTTTTTCAGAGGGAGTTTGACATTGCTAGCTTCTGAGGCTGAGAACTGTGACTCGCCTATGGTGCCTGGTGCGTTTCCGTGGCTAAACAGGTCTAGAGTTCTAGTCCTGCATTCAGACCACTACACCATGCCTCTCTCATAATTGTATCCTCTGCAGAATGGATTTCCATGGATAAACAAGGGTTGAACCAGGTATCAAGTATCAAACGATTATGCCACACTGGCTCTAAAATGCCTATGTTATTATTAACTGCCCTTAAGTTGACATCTATTCATGGCAACCCTATGGATGAGACATCTTCAAGATGCCTAGACTGCCCTGCTCAGGTCCCTGATTGAATCTAACCATCTGTCATGTGGTCCTCCTCACTTTTTACTGCCTCCTACCTTTCCTAGCATCAGTTGTTTTTGCTAATATCTCACACCACTCACACCATCTCTTGATCATTTTAAAGGGGCACAGGGTAACTCCACAGCCTGTTTCTGCCAAAGACAGATGTTTGGGGAGCAGTGGTGTCACCTCCCCTGGTGGAGCCTGCTCCCCTCTAGTTACACCCCTGCCCAAAGCCATGGAGAAGTGAAGGGATAGTGACTGACTCCCCCTGCCACAAATATGAGCCATGGTGCATAATGCATGGGGTGCCAATAGAACAATGTTCCTAACTGCCACATAAAGATCACCTACTTTATTGAGGAACACATAACGAATGGGGGTGAGGGGTTGTGAAGACTGAAAAATAATGATGGTGGAATTTGTGGTTCTTGTGGCTTTTTAAAAGATTGGAAAGCTGGCTAGTTTTGCATTTTAACAGTCTCTACCATCTGTGGCCCATGATTTGTCCTGCAAACTACAGCCCTTAGGCTAGGATTTCCTGGGCCAAAAGAAAGAGAGCTTACTGAAAGGTAGATTTTCTGTGACACAAGACTGATCTAGTTCATCCCTGGCAATTGTGGCTTGGACTATCCTGCCAATACAGTAACTGAAACATGTTATGACCAGAGCACAGATGGTAGAAATCAGGTTTTTCAATGTAAACTTTTTTTTTCTCCTGAGACTTTCACAGCACAGGCACTAGAGAGCAGCATTTTCACGACTGAATAATACAAGAAATACTTGAAGCTTCACTGGCTTCTTCATCAGGAAAAGATATTTAAAAATCACACAAATGAAGAAAAGTGATGATGTTTCATCTCAGATGTTAATTCTGTTGTTGGTTAAGAAGGTCTGGAGGGATCCCAATGCAGGCAGAGGCCACTTCCCTTCTTGGCTAGGTGGGGACCAAGGACAATAAAAGACAGGGAATAAAATGTCAACACAATTAGCATTAGCACATTTTGGTTGGCAAATACAAGTATCATTGTTTTGTGGAATTTTTAAAAAGTATTGTTATTACAGTATTTTGTATTTTGCTACATGGCCAATGCAGCTATCCCTGAATATGTTTCCCGGAAATATAGTACTTTCATTAAGAAAATGTTGGCAGGCAAGCTTTCATCTCCCAGTGTCCTCTTCAGGAAAGATCTTATTCCCAAATCTGAGGGGGTGAAGATAAGAGAGAGGAGAAGGAAAAAATACTGACTTGATTCAGTTCACAAAGTCTGTGTGGTGAGACTCCTAAGAAGGAATGGAAGAAGTGATTGAGATTTTAAATGGCTTTAGACTTTATTAAATGTTATGAAGCTTTCAGGTTACATCTCAGGATACAAAAACACTTCACAGCACATTCCTTCTCTTTTGAAATACATATCCAGTAATCACTTATGACTGGCCTTGGGCAAAACACAGTTTCATCCAATAATAGATAGCAAAAATGAAAGAGAAAAATTGTAGTTTGAATGTTTGTGAAGGTTCATTTTGAGTGGCAGACAAGTTCACTGACATGACCAAACATCTCAGAATGTTCAGCAAGTAGGCCTACTATTAGAAGTCTCTTGTTCTATATAGTTAATTGGGGTTTTTAATGATGAGCCGGACTTTGGCCATTTTTAAGATGGTCCATCAGAAATAACATTTCCCTTAGATTGTATGAAGTTCTCTTAGCTAGTTTTATTCCAAGTTACTCTGTGACTGGTTGTCATGACATGTAACATGCTACAAGTACAAGGCATATTGGATTATGGAGCTAGAAAATGCACTCACAAGTCTATGCATTTAAATCTAAGCTGGTTGATTTTTTCATGGGGCTAAACGGAGTCATGATCAAAAGTCTAGACCAGGGAGCCAAATTGACAGCTTAATTTCTTCTTATGTGTCTTGAAATTACCTCAGATTTATGATTACCCTCTTGGAAAATAACAGAACCCCACTAGTGGTCACAAACAGCTCCCAACTGGGACCACTGAGGCACATCAGCAATGAACTACAACCCATACTGGACAATAATGCCACTCTTTCAAGGACTCTTGGTGGCAGACCTTTACTTGCCTACAAACAGGCTCCAAATCTCAAACAGGTACCCACCCACAGGAAGGCACATGACACAGATGGGAACACAGGTACTAAGCCTTGCCACAAACCAAGATGCCAACTCTGCCTGCACATTCATCCAAGAAATGTCATCACAAGCCCTAATGGCATTACCCACAATATTATGTGCTCATCCTCCAATGTGATTTATGCCATATTATGTCATCAGTGCACATCAGCACTCCACATTGGGCAAACAGGCCTGTCCCTGCATCAGAGGATAACTGGACATCAATCAGACATTAGGAATGAGTATACACAAAAACTGGCGGCATTCCGTGTCAGACATCAGAACAGCAGTCCTTGAACAAAAGGAGACTGAAAAGAGAAATGGCAGAATTGGAATTCATCCATAAACTACAGTCCCTCAGCCATGGAGTGAAGAAGGATAATGGCTTCCTGGCTCACTACACACATTTCAACACTATCTTACCCAATCCTCATGGGGGCATCCTACACTGATCTATTCTCCTCACCTACAGGCTAGTTGCCAAAGCCAAGCAGGTCTTGTCTTGCCACTTCATTCCCATACATGATGGCTAGTCCCCAATGTCTTTGTTCTTTAACTACCATCTTTAAAAATGAACTTGCTACTTCATTTCCATACACAAAGGATTTTGAATTTGAATTGGCATTCTCATATACCAATTGCATATATATATATGGTTTCAACTCCACTAAATGCATCTGAGGAAATAGACTTAAGTCTATGAAACCTCAAGCTGCCAACTTCTTTCTTTCACTTAGTCTTCAAGGTGCTACTCTGTACATACTGATTCTATAGACTAACATAGCTATATCTTTGAATTCAAACTCTTGGGTAAGATTCATTGAGAGAATGTTTGCCATTGTCTTCTTCTTTGACTGAGAGATTATGACTTCTCCAAGGTCACCCATGGTTCATTCAGGCTGGCCAAAAACCTCATGATTAAGTGGAAGTTATATATGTACTAATCAGGTTTATATATACGTAAATATGGCCATTTCCGAGACTAGGCACAATTTGTTAAAACTCAGATTTAAACTCATGGGATGCTCTTGTTCTCTCTCCCATGGGTAAAGTCCCACATGTGTTTCCATCGTCATACTTGTTTCTGTACTTTTGCATGGTCCCACTAATGACATATTGAATGAAGATATATCCTTTGCTATGGAAGGTTTTCTCTGCCTTCCTTCCTTCATTACTTTCTGTTTGTCAGGTCAAACACTTCCTTTGCATTGCACAGTACACACAGTATGATCTCCCCGACACCATCTACTTTCTAGAAATGTAATGCTGACACAGAACTAAAGTGCAATAAGAAATATGCAAATAGATGCTCCACATGCATCTGAGGAAGTAGGCTCAAGTTGTATGAAAGTTCATGCTCCCAATTTCTTTCTTTCAGTTAGTCTCAAGAGTGCGACAAGATCCCTTTGCCTACTGATTTTCCAGATTAAGACAGCTATGTCTTTAATTTGATCACTGTGGTATAATCAAGTGGTACAGAGTGAAAGGAGCCCTAATATATTTAGGGCATAGCTAGATTTTGGAGCAGGAGCAAACCATTACAAGTTTGAAATCCAAAAACAAAATAGTTTGACATCTAGATGAGCCTTCCCCTCGGTGACTTTCCATTGCTGAATGAGATTTAGATCCTGGTCAGAGTCCTAGTCCAACACAAACTTAATACACCAGACTGGTTCTCAACAGCTTAATAGTTGTGCACCTGTTAAAAAAGAAAGAAAGAGTGACCCTCAGAGTGGTAACTATGAAAATGATAAATGTAGACTTGTATACCCTGTGGCATTAATTTTAACATAGGAATGTGGTAAGCAGTAAATAAGATCATATAGAAAGGTCACTTTGGTGGTTAAAATATGTGCATTGAATTCCCAAAGAATTATTGTCCCATCTATTGATTGGACTTTCAGATCAAAATGGAATTTTGCCTTAGATCCTACCCCTGGAATTATACCATCACTTAAAAACTATCCTAAATTAGAGATGTCTTATTTCCATAACTGTTCTGGTAAGGGGACATAACCATTCTCATTCAATAACTATGATTGAGAAATTTCCTCTTGTGAGGACAAGCTTGTCAAGACATTTTAATAGTCAACAGAGGGCAGCATTGACCAGTGAGAGGTTTGTTATTTAAAAAAAAAACTGTTAAGAAAAATGAATCTGCTTCCAAATCTGAGCAAGAACCAAGAAACTGTGAATGAAAGGTGGTCATGAGTTAAATGAATCTTGTTGCAGAAGAATACTTCCTTCAGTGTGACAGGACTTTTATCTCTTCTCCCTCCAACAGTCCTCTGCAAATGGTTTCAGAGGTTTGCTTAGCTCTTCCTCAGGTTTTAGGAATACGGGGTATGATGAGAGCATGCTACTTCATTCCGAGTTCTGTTGGGGAACTTTTTCCTGCAATAGCATTAACATGATCAGATCCTAGTTCTATGACACATTTTTAGGCCTCTAACTGATGGCTTCCAGGTTTCACAGAGCATCTCTTTCAAAGCCTGCTCACCTTTTGCAAAGAACTGACAGCAATAATGAAATGTTCACCATGCTATATTGCTAGGCAGCTGTGAACAGATGTAGTAGGATATCACACATTTCTTTAACACGTGCTACAGTTTTCTACTATGTATATTCTTCAAGGAAGAGCTGATTTTGAGGTAACCTCATTAACATTTCTTGTCCATTCCAAGTGCAATACACATATTGCTGCTTTCTAAAGATTTTTCAGATATCTTCTATATAGTTTTAGAATCACATGCAAGACTGTTGGGTAGAATCAGATTGCTCAATTTTACATATACCGTAGGAACCAGGGAGGACAGAGTAGTCAGGAAACAGGGGTGGGCAAATGTAGCCCTCCATAGGTTTTTGCACCTCCTGGGTATGTTGCCAAGGGCTCCAGGAAGCTTTCGGTAAGAAGCACTTGCCCATCAGTGATCTAAATGGATTGGTTTTCTCTGTTACTGGATTAGCCCTTCAGTGCCATCCCTCAAATTCAGAAGGACTTCTTCAAAACATAAAGCAAATTGTCAGCTTGATATTGTACTCTGAATTGTTCACTGCCACAGCCCAACCTAGATTTGATATAATCTTTCCTAGCCGGGGGTTTGTCTTCTACCTATTCAACATGTGTGGTTAGTAGACTTTGGACATGGCTTGACCAATGGTGTAGTGTGGAGCCCAAAGTCCAAAGCATCAAAGCATTGAGTCTTTCTGATTTGCAGGGATGCTGATATAATAGCTGCCTCCCAATCCCTAAATTTTTTGGATGAGCACTTAAAACCCATTAATTTGATTAATTTGGTCCTAGTAGAGATGATAATAGCTAGATCCTCTGATGTAGCTGCCTGCATTTTTTTAACTCTTCTTGGTGGTATAGTTATGGGAATTGTCTTAACAAATGCCTACACTTCATAGTTTCCTACTATTTCATTGAGATTGGCCCTTCACCATCTCAGTCTACTTAGAGATGAATTTTTGCCTCCATCCTGTGCCCTTTACCTCTCACACTCCGATTATAGTAACCAACACTTGCAAAACTGCAGTGTGATTTTGCCTTCGTTATAAAATTCTCTTCCTAAAGTGCCTGATTTCGCTGAGAGCTCTCAAATGACAGTACTTTCTTCTTCTATTTATCTATAAAATATTGCGGTTATCTGGGAAAAGATCTATGAAGGATAAATCTGAATTACCAAGATGTCACTGTAAAAGGTAAATTCTATTTTCAGCAAAATAATTCCAGCCTGAAGAAAAATCTTAACCCCACCCCCCCAAAAAAGACCCAGGACAGATTAACCCCAGGGTTGGCATAAGTCAAAAATAAATTGAAAGTACACACAAAAAAGCAGGTGAATCCTCATATTCAAATATTTTATTTTATTTTGCTCTCTCACCTATGTCAAATAATATTCCAAAATAAAGTAGTTTAAGGCCATGCCCTTCCCATGTAATTAGGTTTTCCTACCTGAATTTCTAAATCCACTCTCATCTTCTGCCTTGCTCAGAGTACAAGGATTTGTTCAGAGGGGGTCTTCCACTGTGTTCCTCTCAGGCTGAGAGTGTGTGACTTGTTTAAGTTCACCTAGTGGGTTTCCATGTCTTAGCAAAGATTCAGACTCTGGTCCCTGCATTTAAGCCACAACACTAGGTCTCCCAACTGTATTATCTTCAAAGTACAGTGGGCCCTCGGTATCTGCTGAAGTTTTGTTCTAGGACCCCCTGTAGATATCAAACTTCATGGATGCTCAAGTTCCAGTAAATACAAAGTGTAGTAAAATCGAGTCCCTTATCTAAAATGGCTAAATCAAGGTATGCTTTTTAGAATTTCTATATTTTTAAACGTTTTCAAACACTGCATGCTTGAATCTGTGGATAAAGAATCCATGGATAAGGAGGGCCAACTGTGTATTTGAATAGATACAGAGCCTAGGAAAGTTTTCTTTTTTGAACCACAACTCCCAGGATCCCACGCTGGGCTACACTGGTTGGAGGTTTCTTGGAGTTGTGATCTAAAAAAGTGACATTTTAAAGCTCTAAACAGATCATGTTGGTCAGGCTAAGGATTTAATAATATTCACCTGTTTTTGTACCTCTTATCCCAGTGCTATCATGAAAAGTGAGTGTTAAGGGGGAAAACAGAGAACCACAACTTGGAAACATCACCCAAGGAGACTTTCTGCTGTGCTCTCTGTAACCAGACTTGTTTATCTCGAATCGGCCTTTTTAGTCATCAACGCACTTGTAGAAAGTGTGGGATGAGTCCTTCCTGAATCTTCATTAGCGATGAAAAGCCAGAGAGAGACAGAGAGAAACAAAGAGCTTTGAGGTGCTACCTGGATCCTTGAATATGAAACATGAAGAGAGTGAGGTATTTGCAGGACATGGTGAAATGGGTGTTGGGAGAGAGAGGAGAAATGTCTCTAATCAGCCAGCAAAACATGTCTGGTTCTGATAGACCTGATTTGTTCTAATCAATAAGCACAGCTTGGAACATTTGGCAGAAACGGGTGAATGAGAGGAAAAACTGTGTCAAACATAAGAAGACAGCCATGTGGAGACACATGGAGGTTGAGAAGAGAGAAAAAATTCCCTTGCATTTTCTCAAAGTTCTGGAAAGTCAATGTCTGGAGGCCACCATTGGACTGCATTTCCAGCAGCATATTATATTAGTGGTGAGGAATTGTGGAAATTGCAGTCCAAACCATCTGGAGGGTGTTACCATTTGCCCCAAAGCTTTTCGAGGCTCCAGCTCTTTGTCTTATCCCCACTGAGGCTGAAGGAATGCATGATGGTTTATGCCCAGGTATATGGGATGTGAAGCCATTAAAGAAAATGAATCATAACCCTTGTAAAATGACTTTTTGCCTTCCCTTTGGGACTAGTTTCATATATCTGCTGAATGGCAATTTCTTGGGCATTCCCCACCAACTTTCTCCTGTTGTGACATCGGGGGGGGGGGGGTGTGGTGGTAGCAATTTGCCTTTTTTATCTGCTATCCTTGGTTAGAATTGGAAAGGAACCATCAAGTCAGCTTCAATTTATGGTGGCCCTATAAATGAGAGACCTCAAGACACACATCAAGCAACAACCCCATTCAGGCCTTGCAAATTCTGGACCATGACTTCCTTAATTCAATCAATCCATCTGTAATTTGGTCTTCTTCCAAACCTCTTTATCCCATTGAACACTGGCCTATAGAGGTGGGTTGGAGTAGTCAGAGATCTCTCTGCTATTTGATCCATCATGTAAAAGCAGGCTAATATTGCCCAACAATGGTGTGCAGGAAGCTCCACACAATTGCCTCAAACAGGTATTGAGGTACACTTAGCTGTTGTGTATTTTAAGCTTTTGGAGATCTCCCAGAGCTGGGAAAGTGAACTTTTTGGACTACACCTTCCAAAATTCATCAGCCAGTATGGCCAGGGACAATTTGAGAGGATTAAAAAATAATCAATTTCTGACTTGTGTAGATGGAGGTTTTTCAAACAAGGAACTAAAAAAGTAACCAAAAACCACCAGTAATATAACATATAAAGTCACAAACTATGGCAAAAATTGTGATGAAAATGGAAACTCATTAGTGAGCTACATAATTAGTTACTTTTTTGAGGTGGCTGAATATTGTTTCAAAGTTCGCCATCCTATTAAAACTGAATGTCAGTGAAATTTGAGTACCCTCTGCTTTATTTTCTATTTAGTGTCTGGTCAAGTACTAGGATGTCAGTTATTCTAAATAAAGCATGTTTTATATTCAGCCACTTAAATTCTAGTGCAAGAAAGGTTTTGTTCTCTCCTGAAGGGTTTTCATTTTGACTTGACACCTTCTTGTTTAAATCCTAGATTGGCTTTGTAGTGCCTGACACCAAAATTTTCAACCAATTGCAGAGGCTCATGTACTCCACCATAAATACAGCTGAGGAGTTACGTCTCCAATAAGCAGAGTGTTGCTGTGAAAAGATTTCATTTGGCAGGGTGGTGAAGTTAGTGGAATAAAAGCACTATGTAGCATGGAGGTTCCACATTGAGTCTATGTGCCTCATCTGTATTTATTCAAGCTTCCATAGGATCACAAATCCTGCAAAGACTGGTTTATTTTGGGGGCAGAGATGGGGCTCAACAGTGACACTTCCCACCTGCCAGATGCAAAACTTAACAGAGTAATTTCATATAACATGGAAATAGAAGTTTACAGACATTACTGCATTTTTCCCATAGACAGATTGGAATATGTCCTTTCAAATTGTGTTTACATGAGTTTTGCCTTTTTTCAAAGTGTCTCCTTGGTGGACACTGCAAAGCTCAGGCTCTCATTTGTACTGAGTGTCCTTTGGTGCCCACACAAGGGAACTAGAGGGGGGAAGGATAATTATTTTTAAGACCAATCCGGAGGGCTGGGTAGCACAAGAGAACAATTGAAAATGGGCAACATCAGTCCTTCTCCTCCTTCACCATCATCATCGTTATCATCATCATCATCATCATCTCTCCTTCTCCTGCCTAAGGACTGAGATCTACATGGGAGAACTCCTCCTCTGTTCCCCACCAGTGAGATCAATATAGAATTGGGACATGGAAGATGGCCTATTCTGCTACAGCCTCCCAATTGTGGAATACCTTCTTTTGGAATCCCAACTGGCATCAAAGCTGGTGTCATTCTGGTACCAAGCCAATTAGGCCTTTGGGGCCTAATTGATTTTATCCCATTTGTGCACATGCCATGGTCAGCATTATTTTAAATTGTTTTAACTGTTTTTTCTAAATTGTCTGGTTTTAAATTATAAATGATTCAATATATTTGTGATCTGTTCAATGATTCCCAAATTTTGGTCTTCCAGGTAATTTTGGACTTCATATCCCAGAAACCCCAGCCAGTTTGGCCAACAGTCAGCAATTCTGGGAGCTGATGTCCAAACCATCTGGAGGACCAAAGTTTGGTAATCACTGTGTTAAATTATAGCTATTTTATTTAACTTGAACTTTTTATTTAATCTTGAACTGATTGTATTGTATGCCTCTCCCAAGATCTTTGGATATAGGATGGGATATAAATATATTAACCAATTAAGTTCTTTAAGAGTGTCCAACAACAACACAACCCATTTTTCTTTGATCCAGTCAGCACCAGAAATCTCTAACATAGAAGACTAAATATTCCACAAAACTATAAATCCCAGAATTCTATAGCATTGAGCCATGGCAGTTAAAGTGGTGCCATTAAAGTTTCTGCAGTGCATATTAGACCCTTGTCTCATTTCAAGAGGAAAGCAAGTTACTCAAAGTGAGTTCATGGTTCAGATGGGACTTGAACTGGAGATGAATGAAAACCATAAATTCTTTTTGCAGAAAGAACAAATTGCAGCAGAGTTTAAATTGCAGTAGGGTTGTTTGTTTGTTTGTTTGTTTGTTTTGTGATGTTTGCTGGAAATAATCCAATAAGAAATGCAAATTGAGCCCGTGAGCATTATCTTTGCATGTCTTTGCACAAATCTGCTTTTGTTGACCTGGAGCAAAAACATAGATCCATGCAAAGCACTGATCAAGATGATTGAACAAGATCCTTCTGGATGGATATCCCTTCTGTGAGCCCCAACATGCATACATTGCCAGCACACTTTCAATAAGGATTAGAAATAGTTAGATGAATGAATTTTTACTGCCCTGGAAAAAAAAAGACATTTGTGTTTGATTTGTGAATGGAAGAGCTTTATTTTACTATGTGCCAATTCTCTCTGTTCCCTTCCCTGCCCTTTCTCTCGGAGGCCAGCCCCATGTCTCTTCCCAGTTCCATGCTTTGAAAGATGGCTTTGCTGGCTTTGGCAGACTGGTAAAACTGCTCTCTTCACAGCTGCCTCTCGTCTGCCTCACAGGCTGTGTGTGTGTGTTTCTGAGCGATTAATCTCTTGTGCTTGAAAAACTGGCAAAGGCATCAATTAATAAACCCCCAATTTCGACAGTGCCGCCTGGTAAACATTTCCCTTTTTACTAACTGTGACTGAGGATGTGCCGACTGTCGGGATACAAGGAGTAGCACAAATGTTATTGTAAAAAGCAACAGGGCCTTGAGCCACCAAGGCAAGACAGGGTGTTAGGATCTAGGGTCAGATGTGTTTGACGGGGAAAGGTCACCATGGTGGGAGGTTTGTTTGTGGAGGAGTTGCCTATGTATAGTATGTGTGTGTGTGTGTAGAGGGGTGCCAATAGGAATATCTGCTGTCATTTGGGGCCTGAAGAAAAGGCTGCCAGTCTGGGGATAAAATCCCTGACAAGTTTGGGCTAGAAGGCAAGTTGATGAGTTGAGAGATGAAAATTCACAGCTCAGCACAAGGGAGAAATGTTTGTCTAAGGGGGAAATATGAAGATACAGCTACACACTATGGCCTAAATTCTATTGGTAATCTGAACTACAGAGCCAGTGTGGTATCATCGTTTGAGAGCTGGACTTCAACTCTAGAATGCCAGGGTTCAAATTTCCACTTAGCCATGAGTGACTTTGAGCAAGCTGTGCTTTCTCTGCCTTAGAGGAAGACAATGTCAAATGGCCCAGCAGTGTGATGCTACAGCAAAGAAGGCAAATAATATTTTAGCCCTCATCTGGAGTACTGTGTTCAGTTCTAGGTGCTTCATTTTAAGAAGGATATTAACAAGTTAGAGCAGGTTTGGAGAAGGGCAACAATGATGATAAGAGGTATGGAGAACAAAACATATGAGGAAAGGTTGAGGGAGTTGCACATGTTCAGTCTGATGAGGAGAAGTCTGAGGGCTGGCATGAATGCACTCTTTAAATACCTCAAGGGCCCTCACAGAGAGGAGGATAAGGTTTATTCTTTGCTGCTCCAGAGGGTAGGACCAGATCTAACACTCTTAAGTTACAGGATGTTAGCTTTTGATTGAACATTAGAAGAAACTTCTTGACAGAGCTTTTTGGCAATGTAACCAATTGCCTAGAGAGATGGTGGGGTCTCCTTCTCTGGATGTCTTCAGAAAGAGGCTGGACATCTGCCAGCTGGGGATGCTCTAGCTGGAGTTCCTATGGGGCTCTTCCTAACTCTATGATTCTGATTCCATTTTCATCCACTGCTAATGAGGTTGCTGTAACTAACACAGCTGTTTGTCTTTCCAAATTGTTTAAAATGAATAAACAATGCAAAATAAGAAATAAGTGTATTTCATTTATAGGGTTGCAGTATCAGATTTTCTTATCACAGAATTTAAACTGTCAGGATGCAATAGATGTTATACTCTACAATAGCCTTGAATCGTAAGGGTGGTGTTATGCAAAGTCTAAATTTTTTGGGGGGGGAGGGGCTGTGGAGAAGGAGGGAGGGAGGGAGAGAGAGAGAATACCTAGACCTATGTGATGTTTCTCACATTGCTAAATCATCTGATAAGCAAATACATTGGTACACTGTTATACCATCTGCACATATGCCAGACAACAATACAGGAATACATACAAGTTCAGTATACTAATAAGCCCATGAAAGATACACCTGCTTGCATAAATGCATATGTAAATACATATGTGGGTATAGAATCATAGAATCATAGAAACATAGAATCATAGAGTTCGAAGAGACCACAAGGGCCATCCAGTGGGCCCAGAAACAGACTGGAAACCAGAGCAGTTAATAAAGCACTGACATAACATAGAATGGAATAACTGAATCATACAGTTGAAAGAGACCACAAGGACCATCCAGTCCAACCCCCTGCTATGCAGGAATACACAATCAAAGCTCTCCCAACAGATGGCCATCCAGCCTCTGACATATGTTGGCATATGTGGAGTAACTGATTATCCCAGATCATTTTCAAAGGCAGCCATCCCAACAGTGCATTTCAGTAATCCATGTGGGAAGTTGGAAAACAGAGCATGGGAAACTGTAGCCTATGTCTGTGATCCACCCGTGCAGAGCCTCTATGCAGAAAGAACTCTATAGGGCCTCAGAGAGTAGTTTTGTTATTGTTATTTTGTGCCTTCTAATCATTTCCAATTTATGGAGACCCTAAGGTGAAGGTATCATGGAATTTTCTTGGCAAGTTTCTTCAGAGGGGGGTTACCAACCTCTGAGGCTGAGAGAGTGTGACTTGTCCAAGGTCACCCAATGGTTTTACATGGCTGAACCAGGATTGGAACCCTACTCTCCAGGGTCACAGTCCAACATTCAAAGCATTATACCATGCAAACTTTTTGAGTATCTTCCTACTTGGTGTGTATACACAAGTAACATACTAGATTAGTTCTAGGAACTGGGGAACTGTGCCTGGTTTCCCTTAGCATTTCCTGCCTCCTCCTCAGGTTATTTGTACTCCAGAACAGAGAGAGGGATTGCCGGGGGGGGGGGAGGAATGAGGAATCTATACATTTCCTAATTCACCATTAATGTTGTGTCACTTCTACACACATCCTTGAGAGAGAAAACCAGGGTTGCAGCTACAGGGGGCAAAATGAGAGCATTCTCCCACCTCCAAAATTCTGTCCTTCTGAATGAAATTTTCTTTTGGTCCCCAAAATTCTCACATTGTGTTAATTTAAAACTTCAATTGAGCATTCAGAAAAAACAGTTAGGGGTCCAAAGAAAAGTGACTAAAAGCTAACCACTGAAATCTGAACACACAAGAGTTCTAGGTAAAATTATTTTTTATTAGAAATTTTGAGGAATAAAGGGAAATTTTGTTTGGACTGGATGGAATTCTTATATGCAGGGCAATGCCCTCATTCCTATCCCCTGAAGCTACATGCCTGGGAAAAATATTATAGGAATTTTGCTCTTATAGATGCTGAACTAACTCGTAGGAAAGAATTATGCTCAAAAAAACACAGTTCATAAAGCACCTGTGTCTAAAACATCTGGCTTTTGTTTCAGACAATTCAGACTCAAAGCATTTAAAAAGCACTAGGGAACTGTTCACCCTTCATATGTTTTGGACTGTAAATGCCATGATCCCTTGACATTGGCTTCTGAGTTTCTGGGTGTTGTAGTTCAAAGGTTCGTCAGATCTCCATTATAACTTAAGTCCTTTGAAGACAGTTGCATCTGAACACTGAGAATGTTTCCTTATGATACATAATGGGAGGGGAGAAAGAGGTGTGGGAACCTAGAATGGGACATTTAAATCAAACCTGATCATCTGTAGTTGTTGTAGATTAGATCCAACAGGGAGAGAGAAACTCATTGAGCTGCAGACAGAATTAATTGATACAATAAATTATGTAATTGTCTTGCAAAGAAGCTACTGATTTGGCACATGGAATGCTTTGATCTTGTCTGAAAGGCTAGAAAATACATTAATGCCTTTAATTAGACTTGTGCAATGAAATTAATATTATCTTTTGGTTGAGCAATTCTGTGGTATTTACCACTGGCTGTAGCTAATGTTTCCTTAAGTCTGATTTGTGCTTATAAAAGCATTTGTGCGCAAGGCCCAAATACAAGGGCCTAAGACACTTTGTCCAGACTGGAAAATCCTGGAACCCTTAGTCTTGTTCACAGGACCATTATTGGAGGCAAAACAGTAACTGAACTACATTATAAATCATGCCTGAGAATGCTTGTTCAAAACAACAATATGGAATGACCAGATTTCCTAAGGCAGATCTTCATTGGTTCTCCATCTGTTTTGACTTGAGTCTCCCATAGAATATGGTGAGGAACTGTAGGGGCTGTCATAGAAGAAGAAGAAGAAGAAGAAGAAGAAGAAGAAGAAGAAGAAGAAGAAGAAGAAGAAGATTTATTTCTATTCCGCCTTTTCTGGGTGGGGAATCAAAGAGGATTACAGCAAATATTAAAACAAAATACAATAATATCACAATCAATTTTAAAAACTCCTTCCCCTCCCTACCCCCAAAACACATAAAATTTAAACATTAAGGGGCGGTACAGACTGCCCAGAAGGGGCAGTCTGCAGCCACCTCTTTAAGCAGTGAGATGGGGCCAGGGCTGCTGCACCGGCAGCCCCAGAGGCCCCATCCCACCACTTCTGAAGGCCGCATGGAAGCGGCAAACTGCACCCGCTTTCCTCGGTGGTTCCGAGGGGAGAAAGGGGCCGCTGCCATGGCCCCTTTCTCCTCTGGGTCCTTGGTGTGGCTGTCTAAAGGCCACGCCAAGGACCTGGTGCCAAAAAGGAGCTCGATTTCCAAGCTCCTTTTGGCGGTGCCCTCCCACAGCGCCATTACATCAGGTGTGCACAGTGTTGTTTAAACGCTGTGCGTGCCATGACACTATCATGGCGCGCCCGTATGCACACTGCCATTTTAAAATTGTGGTGTCCATACGCTTTAGGGTTAGAGAGTGTGCGAACGCTGCACCCTCCCTAACCCTAAAGGCGCCCTTTTTAGCCCTAATTGTTCCTCATTTTGCCTGTCTAGATCGGGCCTATGTCTGTGTCTATTGTTCTGTTGCTAATGGCAGTCCTCAGGGTGGGAGGATATGCAAACCCTCCCACCCTGAGTACTGCCATTAGCAACAGAACAATACATTTGCAAATTACTCCTTCCTTCCAGGATATATATTTCCAATCCTTTTCCAGGCTATCATTCTCTGAAGATGCCAGCCACAGATGCTGGAGAAACGTCAGAAAGGAATTCTTCTAGAACATGGCCACATAGCCCGAAAACTCCACAAAAAACTATGGATGCCGGGCATGAAAGCCTTTGACTCCACATATTTCACTTCATTTTTTCAATAAAACTCTTTAGTTTTTTGTGGGGCTTTCAGGTTATGTGGTCATGTTCTAGAAGAGTAAAACTCTTTATTACTAAAACATATAAACACATCAAAATTATCATTTCCCACCAACCCCCATGCGCACAAATAAACAGAAAAATCCTAATTCACTAAATATGCTATCAAATTTCATCTGACTTCATAAAGCACTTATACTGTTCATTATTCTAGACTTCTGATCACCTTATGTTTCCCAAGTTTCAAATAGTATTTCTTCTATTAAGCTCAGTAGGTAATGTCATTTATACATTAAACTTCCCATCTCTTTTTATAGAATTCTATAATAGGGGTCCATTCTTCATCTATAATATTCATATCTTTATTATTCGATAAAAATATTTATTTCATTTTTATGCTCCTTTTCTCCCAGAAAGGCAGCTCCAAGACAGCTCACCAGCTAAAAACATTTTAAAATATTTTAATAAATTAAAACATTTTGAAAACTTTATGATAGGAATTTTAAAACAGTTAAAATCATCTAATTAAAACAGTATAAAATTAACATAAAAACATACAAAAAGTTAAAACATAGCTAAAATACAGGCTCCATATAAAACCACAATCTTGTGATTATTATGTTTAAAAGTCTACCTAAATAAAAACAGAGTTATAATCAAATATCAGAAAGGTGACAGATTTATCACACTTGCTGTGAAACAGCCATGATGATCAGCTGCCTATTATGAGGAGTGGGAATCACGAAGCCATCGGGCATTGTTGAACTAAAGCTACCAGAATTTCTTACCCTTGACTGTGCTAGCAAGGATTGATAGGAGTTGGAGGCAAAAAACATCATGGGGTGTAGTGTTCCTACCTTTGGCCTATGATTCTAAGTGCTGGACATTCCATTCCATTACAAGTATGAACAGATTTTTTTCTTAATAATGACCATCCCATTACTGTGTCTCTCCTTGAAAATCCTGTTTCATGCAGTGATTGCTAAGTGGAATTCTGTGGCTGGGGAAGAGCAAACTGTCAGAATAAATTATCTTGATTCTTGCCTTAATCACAGTATCTTTATGGGAATACATCCTTAAAAAGCATCAACTCCAGTCACAATTCACTTTTCATGTGGGTGGCCACGAACAAGGTAACTATCATAAAATAATGAATGGGAGGAGGGTGGGAATGGCGAGTTCTGGCCATATCTGAATCACTGCTGTAAAACAGATATGCATATAAAATGTCTTGAGCAAGTTTTGCCAAAAATGTGTGCACTGCAAAACCCAGGCAATTTTCAGTTTTAATTCTGTGATAAGGAAGTGAGATGTTGAAAAACTACTACAACAATGCGTATTCATTGTTGCAACACAGTGGTGTGTTAACTAAATATGTTGTTCTGGGTATATTTGTTCATTATATATAAATATATATAAACGACTTATGATTTCAAAATTATGAACCATAATAAAACATACAATACTAAAACAGGACATACAAACAATATATTATATTACATTGTCCGTAAAAAGGATGGTAATTTCTAATTTCCACATGCAGGTGAGATTGTGTACACCTGTGAGAGAAGAGCCGTCCTGCACTGGCTGGTAGCGTCTCTCATATTGGAAATACTTTTGTTAGCAGACAAAATAACTATGCCAGCTACTGGGCAGTAGCAGCAGGGGTGAGATACCAACTTCTACTGGGCAGCAGCAGTAGTCGGGAAGATGACACTGACAGAAGAAATCTCAGAAATAATGGTAGTCACACCACAGCTAACCCCTGTTAGCACTGCATAGATGGAGGCATAAAAAACCCTTTTGAATGTATTTTACCACAAAACCCCTATGATGAAACAATCCAAAATGAAACAAGAGATGCCAGAAGATGAGATTCCCAGGTAAAAGAGCACTTAACAAGCTACTGGGATACAGAAGAGGACAACTATGAATAGTGTTGTGGCTAATGACACAACTCATGCCAAAAGGATATTCAGCTACTGATGTACTGAAAGATAAAAGGAAAGACTGAAGCTGCACAACACAAATTATAGCAACATGGAATGTGAGAAGCATAAATCAAGGGAAGCTAGACATAGTAAAACAAAAAAATTGGAACATATAAAGATTGTAGTATTTGGGATAAGTGAGCTACAGTGACAGAAATGGGACATTTTGAGTCAGATAACTACACAGTGTTCTGCTCAGAACATAAAATGCTAAGAAGAAATGGAGTGGCATTAATAGTGAGGAAAAATTTAGCAAAAGTAGTCAAAGGATATAATGGAAAGTCTGACTAAACTGTATCAATAAGAATGCCAAGTGGCCCCCAGACTCCTCGTCGTTGGGTGCCACAAGATTCCTTCAGAGGAGATTGCTATTGCCTTCCACTGAGGATGAGAGAGTGTGATTTGCCCTAAGTCAACCAGAAATTTCCATAGCCATTTTGGGATTCAAACCCTGGTCTCCAGGGTCCTGGTCCAACACCCAAACCACTACACCATGATGGCTCTCTCCTAGACTCCTGGAACCCAACAAAAGTTCAACTTCTAGGTTAACAATTCTTGCACCCTATGGTCAAGATATTCATGTCCAATAATGAGTATAAGTTTCCATAAGCCTGCACTGCACACGCACTTACTATGCATCCAGTGAAAATAAATGAGACTGCAAGTTGGAAGGGCACACTTGGTGGTAGAGGACATGCAGAAGGTCCATTGTTTAACCCCCAGTATCTTCAAAGAGTGCTGAAAAAAAAATCTCCTGCCTGAATCTGTGGAAATCTGCTGCCACTAAGTAATAGCAATAGCAGGTTAAAAGGATTAAGAGTCTGACTCAGGATAAAATAGCTTCCTCTCTTTCTGTCAGCGTTGCAGTGCCCTCATGTAACCTCATCATGCAACTTCAATATTGACAAGCACACATTGGTTGCAATCACACACAAGTGTGCATGTGGATAGCAAGCAAAAGGGATGCCTAGCTCAGTTCAGTGACAAGGAAGATTATCACATAGGGAAAATGATGTCCTTGTCCTGTCCTTTTCCAGTCCTTATCGTGTGATTGCACAAAGATTATCAGGTGACATTGTGCTTATCCAGTCATTGTCCCATCGTTGAATTGCAATTGACTGAAATCATGCAAAACACTTTCACATGATGTCATGCTTATCCTGTCATTGTCCCATCATTGAAGTGGAATTGTCCTGTCATTCTATATTAACGGGAGTTTGCATTAATACAATTCCACTTCAGTGATGGGACAAAGTACAACAACTCTGAAAAGCTTTTGCGCAATCAGGATAAGGATGGAATAAGGACAGGAGAGTGATCTGCTTTGCTCCTGACCCCATCCCGTTCCCGTATGATAATCTCCATAGTGCCTACATTAAATACAATTGAAAATAAAGTGTCATTAACCTTTTCCCCTAGTTGGCTGTTGGTGGACCTCAGCTTCCACTGTTCCTCATCATCACTTTTGCTACTAAAATTGATACACATTGCAGCTCAACAACATACCAAGAGCCACATTTTGCCCATCCCTGAAATTCAGGCTGCTGTTTAGGTTGTAACTACAAAAATGTCTGTTCTCCCCAAACTGCAAATACAAATGTCTTCCTCTCCCCATCACCACCACCCAAAGGGATATTGTGACTTTGCATTGCACACAAATAGAAGTTGTGCTCTCCCAGTTTCACCTGTGCATCCAAGCCTGGTCTCTAGTTCTTGGCACAATGAACTTCCTTCAGTTCAAGCTTTAAAGTAAGCTTCTTTCTGAGCTTCCAGTTTGATGTCATTCACGCTAGATAAAAGTCAGTGGGACATGACTTTACTTTACAAGAATTATAAACATTATAAGCACTATAAATAACTTTAAGAAGAAAGGCCTCAGTTGATGGGGTAGAAGTGCAAAAGGAAATCATACCCCAGCATGCTGTGCCCCTCTGTGTTTGAACTACACTCTAAGTGTTTGAGGAGAAAAAGAATTTAAAAAATAATTCTCAGTGCGGGAGGCATTGAGTAGGTTCTAGTTTCTGAGGAAATGTATAATTTTAGCATTCACCTTCTGCATGAAACATCAACACATGCTGAGGATACTTGTCCAGGCATATCACAAAGAAATCCTACTAAGTTTTTGACAACAGAGAATGTTTGACAAAAACTGTCTGAAAAGAATTCCAACAGAGTGTAGCTCTTTAGTACGTGATTTTTTCAAGAGGTAATGCTGGAAATTCTTCTGTATTGTTCATGTTCTTCTTGTATTCTTGTTTTCATATATAGCTCTTTATAACTCAGACAATCTACCTTTTACAGGAGCTCTCACACTGTTTGAACTATCATTACAAGTATTAAATACCATCAGATATTGGAGGGACAGGTATATTTACAATCTATGGTACAGAGAAAAACAAACTTGTATCTGAATTTTAGGCAAATTGTTGTCCAGGCCAAACAACTTCAGAATTGCAGATGCAATCCAGAATAGCACAGAATGCTGTTCAAAAAAGTAACAAGTTGGCTCTGATCATTATTCTAATCATTACTAATATATTTCAATTGAATTTTAATTATTTTTTTAAAACTGTAAAAACAGAAAAATGGCCCAAAATGGCTCCACCCCCCCCCCCCCCCAATGCACACAACTAACCTTTAAAAATCAACATTTGGATGTAAAGACTGATTGCACCCCAAAATAGCACATAAGTTCTAATGTTAAACTATGAGAAAAACTAATGATTACCTGTTAATTGCTTCCCAAAAATAACACGTTGCAGGTAACATGGCACTTGTAAGGCATTATTTCCAAGCTGTGGTGTCTGCTGACATGACTAAAATGCTTCTGTATAGACAGGCCACAGCAAGAGCAAGTACATGTTTATACCACTCACCAATGTACTAAGTGGTTTACAAAGTGTAAGCTAATTGCCCCAACAAGTTGTGTACTCATTTTAAAAACCTATGGAAGGATACCAGGCTGAGTCGACCCAGAGCCCCTGGCTAGTATTGAACTCACAACCTTGTGGTTTGAGAGTAAGTGGCTGCACTACCACCCACTCACCAGGATTGCACAAGATGCGTTAGAAAGTAACAGGAAGCCGTGATTTACTATTATTGGAATGGGCTTAGCGTGAGAGACTCACCTGGTATCTACAATAACCACTTTTTTGTGCCAGGTGAAAATCTTTTTCTTTTTCTTTCTTTCTTTTTTTGTATTGTCTGTGACATTTTAGGCACTGTTTTAAGTCCTTTCATTTCTTCACATGTTACATGCTTGCCTCTGGCTTTTCTTTTGCTGGTGCTGGTACTGGTTTTAACTTGCTTCTAGCTATTTTGTTTTCTTGTTTCACTGATACTTCTTGTCTCCTGGGTTGGATCCAGGACCCACCTTCTGCCAGCAGGAAGGCTCTACTGATATTTCTGATAGTTAAATACCTCTGCCCACTCACCAGCTCTGTATTACAGCTTACTACATTCACATCTTTATCCTCTGTGTAAAAAATTCCAGTTACTGAAGGGGCTGCCTGGGGACAAGGAGGAGGTAGAGAAGTCTGCATCCACCAAGCCAGTTATCTGGAGCCAATTCTAATTTGTTGTTGTTAATTTTTGACCCAGAAAGCTTGGCTTATTAAATAATTTTTAAATGTAATAAAGAGCTAGCATGGTATAGTAGTTTCAGCATTGGACTATGACTCTGGAGATCAGGTTTTGATTCCCTGCTTGGCCATGGAAACCCACTGGGTGACCTTGGGTGAGTCAAACACTCTCAGCCCCAGAAAACCCTGTGATAGGTTTGCCTTAGAGTTGGCATAAGTCAGAAATGACTTGAAGACACACAACAATAAATGCAATAAATGAATAAATATCCTTTCCCCACTACATCCCTGGTTTGTGCACTCTCACTTTCCTTACTTCCTCTGAGCTGTGTGTAACATTAACACGATTCAAGTCAATGCATTGAAACAAGAATTGCTTGGGTAACCTCAAGTTGACCTAGAAACTCTTTCATTTTTAAAAATCTACATTGATAGATGGGGGGGGGGAGAGAAAGAGAGAGGGGGAGAGAGAGAGAGAAATACACTGGTGATGTCTCAGTTCAGACTTTAGCACAGAGGGAAGATACTATGGGGCTTTCTAGATTGGCAGGAAAGGGAAACATGAAGTTGCCTTTTCCTTAATGCTTAGCAGCTACACTGCAAGCCCCAGGTGTGTAATAAAAAGGCATAGGGCAGCTACACTGAGGAGATGTGAAGACAACTTATTTGAAGTCTTTTCTGTTGCTCAGCAACTACATTGGAAGCTGTCAGGATGCTAGAAACACAGGCGAAGCAGCTGCACGGGTGGCAATGAACGGGGCTTTTGGCCGCACTGACCCTTTAATTTATTTTATTTTATTTTTGTTGTTGCTGGCTGTGAACTGCGCAATTGCACTGCTACATCATACAGGCAATTGTATTGCCAGCTGCGAACTGCGCAGTTGTGCAGGTACATTACACATGAACTGTGCACTTATGATGATCTGTCAAATTACCATTGTGGTTTTGCTTCCCTTTTTTAAGTGCGCAGTTGCATCGGTGCACCATGAATGAACCCCTTTATTTTATAATAAGAGTTATTATTATTATTATTATTATTATTATTAATACCTCACCCCTTTGGGATCAATTGAGGTGCCTTACACATTAAAATACTATTACATCAATAAAACAAACTGCATCCCTCCCCCTTAAAAAGATATTAAATCTGTTACAATTTAAGTTTATGAATAAACTTCTTTATTTTATGAATGAATTGACATTTTATGCACAGTTGCATAACAGTTACAGCATCCCAGAGTCCCTACTGCGCATGTCTAGGGTTCGGATTAGAGCTGGAGCTAGGGTTTGGGAGCTTTAAAAACTGCACAGTTGCACTGCAGTATTTAGACGCAGCTGCACTGTTACACCCCTTTTAAAAACAAGCTGGGAAAAGCAGGTCCTTTTTAAAGCTGCTTTACCCCTACTAAAATGCAAAAGAAGTGCATTCATGCCAAACTTTCAGTGTGGGTCATCTAAAGGCTACACTTTCATGCAGGCATGAACACACCCCTTTTTGCCAGTCTAGATCAGCCCAGTGTGATCCAGAAAGGCCCAAGAGCAAGTTTAGTTGGTGACCAGCCAGAAGCATCATCTGGATGAAGAGACAGCCACCGGGGGTAATGGAAGGGCAGCTGTCTGGCCCAGAGGGAAGGAAAGGAGGGAGGATATAATGAAAACATATTAGAGATGCTGGAATCTCAATAAATGGAAATCTGTTTCCAAATTCAGCTCTTGACATTTTGATATCATCTACTTTCTTAATCACTGTGGGGGGAAAAGATTACAAACAGGGGAAACAGTGGCTTTGTTAGCCTCTAACATAGGGGGCACTTTGGACATCAAATGTGGCAGGGAAGAAAAACAACCATAAAACTGTATATTTTTGTACAGCAACAATAAAACAGAAAGCTAGGATAGTACGGCATGAGAGAGAAATGCTGGGAAAGGAACTTTAGACCAGGGGTGGGCCACTGCGGCTGTGTTTAACAAAAATAAATAAATGTTAGAAGCATAGTAACAAATCTTCAATGTTATGTGAGCTTTGACTGCAGGCTATGTATAGACCACCAAGCCACTTCTAGAACAGTCCATCAGGTGCTCAAACCATCTCCAGATTTTCTGGCTGCTAAAGGGCTGCAAAAATAGTAAGGATGGTAAAGAGCACGTGGTAGACAACAGTCCAGGGAAGTGAACTGCATCTCCCTTGGAATATTGCATTGCAGACATGCGAGGAATCACTCACTACAGCCAAAATAAATAAGTGAGACAACAAGAGACCACTGTCCTCCATGCATCCTATGTGTTTCACACATGCATTCTCTAGGAATTGGCTTACACATACACAATGCTATCTGACAAGAATTTTAATGCTAAGATTACCCACACACACACACACACACACTTTGCAATGAAGAATTTTATTCTTCTTTTGACATACACCAGACCTGCCTAAGAAGACCTGCCTGCCAAGAGACAAAATGGCACATGAGGAAATACATCTTACAGACAGGAGAGACTCTGGAATCTGAAACAGTAAACACAGTTACTGAGCTCCACGGATCAGGTGGTGCTCTGGAAAATGTAAAAAGCATTTTTCCCATATTCATGCAAGTAAATAATTAAAAAGGAAGAGTGTTTGTTTGTCCTTGTTTGACCAGATGCAGAGGTTTTTGGGTATTTGGGACTATCTGGCAGAAAAACACATGTGGAGACTGGGAAAAGTCAAAAAGTATCTGTTACACCAAGTATCTGTTCAGCACAAAAATGGTGACACGCACATTGAAATGAATTGATAATACTCCATTACCTGCCTAAGCATTTCTGAATGAGAGGAGTGCAATCTCAGGCCATGATCCTGTTAAGAGCCTCAGTAGTGCAATATATTTAGTAGCACGATGTCAGTATAACTCTGTGGAATTGCAAGCAAACTCTGGTATCCAGACCTGTTCATGGAAGAGCAGAGCTGTACCTTTATGTGATATCAGCTGACTTTGACTTATGGGTAGTAGCCTGTATCTCAGAGGAAGGAACTGACAAAAACTGAGTATTCCTTAAGAAAGAAAATTCTATGAAATCCAGGAGGACACCATAAGTCAATGGGTGACTTGAAGGCACATATACACACAACTCAATGAATGGGAAATCCCACAGATCTTATTATTACATCTTGCTCAGGTTTGGCAGACTCATCTGTAATGTAGTGTTCCTCTTTATATTTCTTCAGGCATAAAGACTTATAATTGAATACCAAAGAATCATTCTTCTGTGTATTCTTCACTGTCCGACATTTATAACCATACACAGAAACACAGTGGACAGTGAAGAAAGCTGACAGGAAGAAATCAACTCATTTGAGATGTGGTGTTGGTGAAGTGTGCCATGGGCAGTGTGGATTGCTAAAAAGACAAATAAATGGGTCCTGGAGCAAATAAAGCCTGAACTCTCCCTAGAAGCCAAGATGACTACTGTAAATAGGCTTTTGTACTTTGGGCATATCATGAGAAGAAAATGCTCATTAGGGGCTATACAGATTGGCACTTTGTTCTGGCCTGTGGGCGGGGTGAGGTCTGAGCGTCCACATGCTCCAAGCCCTAACAGCGCTACCTGGGTGCCATTTTGGCACGCACTGTTCTAGGCGGTGTGCATCATAATGACACACCTCTGGTGCAGCACCCAAATGGCATAGCTCAGAAGAGGTATCAGAAGGGTGCACCGCCGCACCTATGACACCCCTTCCAGGATGCAAAAAGAACCTGCTTTTCACAGCTTCTTCTTGCTTGCTGTGGAAGCCACAGCGAGCAGTTGCCGCAGCCCCAATTCGGGGCAAAAAGTGGCAGCATCCTGCTGCCCATCTTTACAGCCCTATTAGAAAAGTCAGTAACACTGGTAAAGTGGAAGACAATAGGAAAAGAGGAAGTCCACATCTCAGATGGATTATTTCAACCAAGGAAGGCACTGTTCTGAGTTTGTAAGACCTGACCAGGCCAGTGAATGGAGCTCTTGGAGGCATCTCATTCATAGGTTTGCCTTACGTTGCTTTGACATCAAATAACAATATCTTCATTTTCCTACTATCTTTCACTGTGCCAAGCATTATACTCTGCAGCAATTGTTTCATGATACTGTATGTCCAAAATATGATCTGGATTCTAGTGAAAGTGCAGACTTGATATGCTCTCAGACCAATTTATTTGTCTCTGGTTGTCCATAGTATCTGTAAAACTCTCTTCCAGCATCACATTTAAAATGAATTGATTTCCCCACCCCTGGATTACAACAACAGAGTTATTTTGAAGGGCTTTTTAATAAGTTACTCAATGAATTGTGGGGTTGTTTTTGTAAATTTTGTATCCCTGAATGTGTGTGGGGAAGACATCACCTGCTTAGGCCCTTTGAAACTACACAAGTAAATCAGAATGAGTCTGTTTTAACTGGCATGGAAACATCATATGAAATCTAGGGATTTGTAGTTTGGGGAGGGGTACTTAGAATTCTCAGCCAGATAACTGTACCTCAACAAACTATAAGCCCCAAGATTCCAGACAATGTCTGCCATGCTTGGTAGTTAAAGCATTACCACAGTGCTATAATTCAGTAGCTTGAAAGAGCCTGTCTGTGTGAGTACAGCAAACTACCACTGGAAGCTCTTAGTACATGGACCTCCATGAGGAAGATGAAATAAGGTGAATCCTTTTGTCACAGAAAAGCCAAAGAGGCGACTACTGGTAGCTAGCAAATAATTTTCTGAATGAGAATAAAGTATAAAGTAACACCAATACCAATGCTGACTCAAATGCTCCCAAAGCATTTATGACCAAACTCACAGAGAAACCTCACATTCTCCCAAAGGGACCCTGCCTCCACAATAATAGGGTTCTTAGAGAATTGCACTCCATTGCTTATATGTACTTACAATTAAAAATGGGGTACAACTGAACTGTAGACTTTTTAAAAATGTTCTGTTGTGAAAAAATGAAATTTAGCAGTGGCATTCTCAAAAACAGAGATTACCAGGAAGGTTAGAATGTTGTTCCCCTAGAATGTGAGTCAATGCAAAAAGAAGCTGTAGTGTTCCTTGTCTCTGTCTTTTGGCTCATTGAAGAAATGTGCCAGGCTATTGAAAGTAAAACATGCAAGGAATCTCCCATCTCTCTGAACAACTTTGTACTTCAAGATGGGATTCTGGTGTTCACATCCAGACTGACGAAGAATTTGATAATAGTGTTTTCAACATCAATTGTTATAAAGGGATGATACATCCTAGCATGATTGGATCTGTATCTGTCATATAAATAATTGCTTTGACATCCAATGGAAGATTGCCTGTATTTTAGTGCTCTAGTTCATTCAGAGGTTAGGCAAATAATACTGACAGGTGGTTGTTAGCAAAGAAGCAGAGCAAGATTTCACATGGTTGTGCACATCTGACAGTTACTTTCTTTTTGTAAGGGCTGACAGACTTTCTTAAGGGCTGTTTCTCTTTGAAGGCATCTTTTTCTTTACAGATGGCAATCATGTGGCCTATGGACCAATGCGGCCCTTGATGGGTCCCATGAGGCCCTTGAGGCCCTATATGGCCATTGGAGCCCCATGAACCCCCCACCCCAACATCTAAAATACCTCAGCAAATTTTTTTTTAAAAATTGGCCTAACCACATTTTTTAAACCAAAAACAAACAAATCATCCTGAAACAGTGAAAACCTCACATGCACACTTAAATGCACACTGGTGTTTGAAACCTTCTTACTAAAAAAAATTAACTAATTAGAAGTAACTATGTTACTTGAAACCTGTTACTTCCAATTTTAGAAACACCTACATTCAAACGGTTGCTTGCATAAAGGGGTTGCACGCAATCTAAGCACCTAGTCCCAAGGGAACCCTATACACAAATGGGTGGATAGAACCGAACTCAACCTAGCGATGGGAAAAAGCAGGACTAGGGTAGGATAATGACACTTAAGGCATTTCAAAAGGTATAGTTACAAATATCTAATTGCATGCAACACATTCCTTTGTGTGATAAAATAACATCATTACATTACAATTTAATGCATGAAAACTTCACTGTTTTTGTGGCACAATTATAAAAAGTTAGTTATTTTTAGTTAAGGGATGTATCTCCACTTGATGATGGAACAAAAGTGATGATGGCTTGGTTCAAGACACTTCCAAGCTCTGCTATGCATCCCATAGCTGTCTTGTGCCATGCTAAGTAACAATGAAGTGAAAGGAAAGTAGAGTATGCCTTTTATCCCAGGTCAGTGGCTTGTACCATTCAGTTATGTTGCAAAAGTACAGTTCAATCTCCCTTATCCAAAATACTTGAGACCAAAAGTATTTTGGATTTTGGATTTTTATGTATTTAATTTGTTATTTTTATATTTTGGAATACCTGTATTTGCACATAATGAGATATCTTGGAGATGGGACTCCACACAGTCTAAACACAAAATTCATTTACGGTATGTTTCTAATACTCCTTATACATATAGCCTGACTGTAATTTTATACAATATTTTTAATGATTTTGTACATTAAACAAAGTTTGTGTACATTGAACCATCAGAAACTAAAGGTGTCACTATCTCAGGCACCCATGAATATTTATTTATTTATTTATTTATTTATCGGAGTATTTTGTAATTCTGGAGAAGGGAGACAAAACCTGTAATAACTTTAATTGCTTTCACAAATGGAGACATAAAGATTTATTTCTTTAAAATTGTAAATATGGTGATAACTAATTCATTTTAGTGAAAGTTGAAACAATTAGTTATAGCCATTGTTCCAACACTCAAAAAGTAATTTCCCAAGCTTAGTTCTAACCTTGCTTCTCCATAGGACTACTTTACATGAATGATGGTACTAACATAATATATGATTTTATCAGACGATGGAAATTGGAAGTATAATCTAATGGCAATCCGAACGCAATCATGGGGTTTCACATTATTGCGTAAGAGTGTATCTCATGCAATTGCAGGCAAAAGGGGAGTCATTCCGAATGCAATCATGGGTTTTACATTATTTCATATTAAAGCATCTCACACAATTTCGGGTAATGGGCAGTCATTCTGATTGCATTCCGAATGCACTTGGAATTCACGTAAATTCATTAAACTAGCAAATTCATGTGAATTTGAATTGGCTTCAACTGGCTCCATTCGAAATAAAGAGAAATTCCTCCCATCTGATAAACTCTATAGGTAACAGGTACAGCAGGGATAGGAGAAAGAATGAAGTGTTGAACTACAGAACTGTGCATGCCAAGTGACCTGTGCACACCAGACCAACCTGTTAACACACACTACACCCTTCTAACTGAATATGGGTTTTCATATTTTCATATTTGATATCTAGCATCAGGCATATTTTTAAAAGGTTGGAATGACCTTTGGAACACTAGGAAGCTTCATGTGTTAAAGGCACCTTGGCCCAAGGACATGTAGAACACCTAAAAAATTAAATTGGTTTGCTGATCACATGGCCAATTCACTGCTACAGACCAAAGTTCTCTTCTGCAGACCAGAACTCCACTCTTTGTATAGCCATCAGACTCTGTCTGAGCCACTCATTTTTGGTGGAACCCTCTTTTCATGATTGATGACTATAACCCCTTCTAATTCCTGATTCGTCACCACCCAGTCTTTCACACCTTTCTTTCTGTTAGCCTTTTGTGGTTTTTAAAATTGCATTTTTGTGTGTGTTTGCATGCACATTTCTAAATAAAACTCTCTCATTCATTAAAACCAAAGTCTCTCTGCAGCGAGTATGGGTATAAATAGGTGAAAAGATCCCCAAAGTTACCCTCTTCTCGCAGGTCTTCTTTTAAGCTAATAATTCCCCCAAAATACCAAGGAGACACTGTCATTGCTCGTAGGACTCCAAGTCCCTCCACCTTTTAGGGTTACAAGCACTACACTATATCCATGTAACAAATGAAAAGAGCTTTCTCTTGTTTGCAACAGACAATGGCCCCAGATCAGGCATTAAAGCCTTCATACAATGAGGTACATTGAAGGAGAAACTCACTGAGCCCATTCTCTCCATCACATCCCTGCCACCCAGCACCACCACTATTCCATGCATTGGGAGATATCTCACTCCTAACCCCTGCCCCTCAGCTCTAAATAAAATTTTAAAGCAGGTCTACCTCTTCAACAGACACTCCTGATTGCTCCCCCCCCCCCCCTCTGAATTTCCATTCTGCATGAGATAATCAAGACTGCCTGTCCTGGCCGTCAAAATCAATGAAATATTCACAGCAATTCTGCAGTGTTCTGCCATAGCAAAGTGAAAAATTAAATTAAAGCAAATGTGCACTGGCAGCTGTCATCAGTGTAGAGCACAGTTGTGTACATTTCCTCATTCTGTATGGAAATCCAACAGAGACCTCTACAGCATTTTCTAGTTTCAGTCACTCCTTTGCCCAGCAGGAAATGTTAAATGCGTATATTGGGAAAAGTCTGCACTTCCAAGTAAACATACAGAAAAATAAATAAGAAAGACAAACTGCAGGAGTGAATGGGTTGGACACAGATGCTTAGGATTAGAAAGAAACCTTGGAGATTTCTGGTCTAGAGTAAGCCCATTTTTCTGGTCACAAAACCCAAGAAAAATATATTCTTCCTCACATTTTTTTTCCACAAACTATAAAAACCTGCCTTCTTTTTTTTAAAAAAGTTTCATTTTGATCTATTGTTTAAATGATCCAAATTTTATTGCCAAATGCCTACATTTTTATGTGCTTATACATAGTGAGTTATGGAAATCTTAAAACAATGAAATGGCCCTTTTTATTGCTTTCAAATTGTTCAAAGTAACCACTCCTTTTTTTGCTAAGTTACAACTGCCTTCTTTTTCTTCTTCTCTTACTTCCCCCACCTCATTTTATGGACTTACAAAAATGTCTCTGTTTCCAACCTTGTACATATGCATGTCATAAATACCAGGACATGATCCAATATTTGTGGATAGACTGCCCTCACTCAAACCTTTTCTATCTCCCCCCTCCACCTCTCAAGGAACGGTTTTATGGTTCATGAGATTTGGCAATGGCTTTCTTAGAACCTGCTCTGACAAGATAGGTGCCACATTCTTTGAATTGGATTCAAACATATAGATTCCCAGTCCCAGTGCTCTGTGGGAGACCCTGGCTTGTCAGTCACGTAGAAGAGTTTATAAATCTGTAAGTGCTATAGGTAATAGAAATGAAGGGTGTGTCATAGGTGGCCTATCAGTCATGTTCCTCTCTCCCAACATACACTGTGCCTCCAGACTTCTAAACAAGTTGAAAGGTCTAGTTTGGGAGAGATGCAATGTCTTCTGACCTGAAGTCTGCAAATCATAAAACCTCAAGGATGAGCAACTTTAAAGCATCTTTTTAAAAAGGCAATCCAAACTGGAAAGAATAAAACTGCATGTAGATACTGAGGTTTCAGGAAGGTATTAGCATATAATGCTCTCAGATTAATTATTTTGATAAACTCCCAAAGGATGTCAGGTATCTACTTCACTTGTGGGTCATACTGAAGGCAATAAATCCCCAGCTGTTTTGCATTAGGGATGCCCTGGGAATGTTCTGGATCAGTTTTGGGCATGTGCAGATCTGTCAAGCTCGATCTTGTTGAGGTTCTCATTTTCCGGTGCCAAGCTTTTTCCATCTCAGGTATGCTTCAGAATACAAGCTTCTCCCTCCCCCATACAGAAGTTTGTACTTATTTATGTGTGTATTTTAAAAACATGATTATGTACTTTTTGTAGATCTATGCTTTTTTTTTCAAAGTGACATCTTTTTTTTCCAGACACTAGACTGAAATCCTGTTGTTAGTCCCAGAGTAGACCTATTAAATACATTGAATCATTCAACAATTGGTTCAATGAGTCAATTTCGAGTTAGAAAAAAACCAGTAGGTTTCAGGCTATATATTGTTTGATGGTTCACATTGCAAGCTTCTAACTGCATGAATTTCTGGCTGTAAATCTGCACTTGAGTCTTGCTAGGTTTCAGAAAGTGCAAATTGGGCAATTTGACATTAAAATGTGACTCTGGTTAATTTCTCACCCATTCCTAGATAAACTGTGGGGCAAAAACCTAGCTATTAGGAACAAATCATTCTAGGATTATACCAATGTACTCTATTGTCCTATTCATTGGATTAAATTAAGAAAAGATCTCTCACATGTATAGAACAACTGAAGAACAATTTCATAGGCAGCTTCTGTATGCCAAGCCAGACCTTTTGTTGACCTAGCCCGATACTGTCTATTCTGGCTGCCAGTGTCTTTCAATGATGAAGACCATAAATCTATAGTAAAAGCCATACTTCAAATTCATTCGGTGGCACCTCCAGTCAAAGGATTAAGTTGCAGGTGACAGGAAAATCCTTTCTCTGTCTGACACTCTAGACAGCCTCATTTAGAGTAAAAAGAAAGAAAATAGACTGATAGGCATAGGAGAGTTTCCTATGTTTCTGGTAGCAAAGCTTACTATTGGACTACAGTCTTCATTTCAACTGAGTTAATGTAAGAGAGGCATTTGTATAGCAGGATCTTAATTAGTATATCAATATTTAAACCCTTGACTGAAACAATAAGGACTACAGCTGAAAGAACTTATAGAAATATATTCAGATTAAAGTGGAGACAGATGTGAAAGTCATTCTTTCTTGCTTCTCAAAATTAGAATGATACTCTAGTTTCTGAAAATGGAGCATAGATCCTCCTTGCATTCAGTCTTCCTGGGGCCTTCTAAGTGGTTGCACCTTAACTGTGAAATTCCTTCCTCCAGGACATCACAAAAGTGCTGTCTTTAAGAATAAATGTTGAAAGCCATTGCTTAGGGAGATATAACATTTATAAGGTTTTACCCAATGTTTTCTTTCCCTTTGTTGTGTTTTTCTAATATGCTGTACCAATTTTTATTTATATTGTTGGGATTTTATTGTGTTTCATGATTCATTGTTGTGTGCCAGTCTGAGCATTGTGTAAATATTAGAGTGAATGTGTATGTATGTGTGTAGCATTTATGTATGTATGTATGTATTTATAAATCTCTTTTTATGCCCAGCAAGGCCCTCAAAATGATGTAATTCTATAACTGAAATAGATCAAATGTGACCCATGCAGAAGCAATCAGTTCACCAATAGTAAAGAAAATTGTTCACTCTGACTTTGACCAATGGGCTGAATTCACAGCATAGTTAAGAAACTGAAAGAGTCTGGTTGTTTTAGGCATGACCACAACCTGTGGCAGAACAGCAGTCATTTTTCATCATCTTAATCCAGGAGTAAGCAATTTGAGCCCTATGGGCTGCATGTGGACCACTGGCCAGTTTTTCATAAGTACCACCCAGGCACCCATCTATCTCAACCACTATAGTATTATTTATTATATTTATTTACCTTTTATTAATAAAAACATGTATATCCCAACTTCAGGCCAGATATTAAATCAATTTATACAATTTAATACCATTTAATGTTTTAAATAGTAAAAGGATAACTTTAAGAGTGTAAAAACATATTACATGTATTAAAAACAGTTTAGTATCACACACATATATGAACTAGATAAAATTATTAGATCCTGAAGGCTTTCATTTTTTAAAAAAAATTACTGCTTGGCACTAGAATGAAGCCAGCATTAGTGCCGATCAGACTTCCAAAGTGAGTGCATTCTTCATATATATTTTTGTTCCTGCTAAGGCATCAAAATGGCACTGATTTTCTTGTAAAGTTCTCACCACAGCACTGAATATTTTGGCTCAGCAGCAAAGTTCCCATTTAAAATAAGCAGGGATAACCTTTAAAACAAGCTTTAAAATAAGCAGGGAGTATGCACTTTTGTTTTGAAGAGGATTGGTAGTCCCAGAAGCTTCCTGGAGGTTTATTGTGCTTCAAAACAAGGTGCATGCTCCAGGTATGTCTCATTTTAAAGCAGAAGTGCTAATTTTGCCAATTTTTCCAGACTATTTCAGGTTCACACTTTTTTTCTATTCTAGCTCAGCTAGTAATTCCAGATTTGATTTGGGGATGATTGGGTGAAACCCCTCATTTTCTCACTAGGCAGCTTCTTGTAGTGGTGCTACGTATTGAAAGGCACCTTCAGCAAGGTTGAAGGTGGATGTTTCTGCCCTTGAAGAATGACAGGGTGGCCACACCCTATCAAGATCCCTCATATTTCACCATGTTAAAGATTTATTTCACCATGAGTAAAGCATACACTCTCTATCTAAATCCCATTTGTCCTACAGATGCTACCAGTGGGGTGGGGGAGGTGCTGCACAAGGCGGTCTCAGTAGCATCTTCTTCAACACCTTTTGGCAGCTGAATGGGCACCTTACTGCTGAGTAAAAAGGAACATTCTTCTCCTTTCTCTGGGAGCCAGAGTACTCCTTCTGATGTTGCAAAACACAGGTACACCCCCACAGAAAGTCAGTGGTTGCAAGATGGAGATATGATCCAGGAACCACTCAAAGATTGCTAAACATCCAGGTAGCAGCTTTGTTCCCCTTGGTCATGACCATTAGGGTAAGTATGCTGGTGGAACTTTGCACTCTTCCAGCAGTCCCACAGGATTATGGTCACAAATCAACAGAACAATGCTATAGTAATAGGAAATTGTAATAAGTAGCTAGCCAATGAGATATAATATGTGATGACTTCATTGAGAACAATCAAAAGTTCTGTATAGCTTCATCCTTACATGCTTACTAGAAAAGGCAATCACACAAAGTAGGGCTTCAGTGCTCTAGGATGTTGCCACCTGAGTTCTTGTGTTACCATACCAGCTTCCAAGTAAGGTTGTCTTCAAATAAAATCTATGGATGTTGGGCTTTAGGCACATGAGCTTCTGCTACATTCTTAACCCCCAAAGGCCTATCTAATCCACATTCAATTGCACAATGGTGAGCCAGATAGCTATGAAAAGTACACAGCCAGGACACAAATACAAATTATCTTTCAGCTCATGTTCTCCTAAAATTGGTATTCAGAGGCATGCTGACTCGCCTATTGAAAGTAACAAAGAACCACAATGACAAGTCTCCATGGACAACTCCATATGATCCTTCATATGATCAGGATTCCAAGATTCATGTAAGACTCCAGAATACAAGGAAAGCTTGTGTACATATAGTATTAGCCAGAGTGATTAGGCAAGTTACTTTCTGGACTACAACTGTGGGTGCATCTAGATTGTAGAAATAATGCAGTTTGATACCATTTTAACTATTGTGGCTACTACCAACAGAATTCTGGGTTTTGCAGTTTTATGAACACCAACACTCTTTGGCAAGACCTTGTAAAACTATAGATACCAGAGTTCCTTAGGATGGAGCTACAGCATTTAAAGTGGTGTCGAACTAGATAATTTCTACAGTCCAGATGCACCCAGAGATTCAAAAAAGTAGGGGTTTTTTTCCAACAACTGAGTCCATATGTGTAGGCTTTTTTCCCCATGAAGAGATTTTGTTTTATGTATTAAAACCTACACATGCCAATGAAGTCAATGAAGACTGGAGTAGTGTAAATAGGAAATCATTTTCACTGCCGAAATATCATTGTAGACAGTTGCAGGTTAATAAATCTACCCATTAATATCAAAGCTACAAATGCTTGAGAGATACAGTGAATAGATTCAATTCAGCCCTACAGTTCAAACCAATGCAACTACAACAAAATGAGGCTTCTGGTGAGGTATTTTGCCTTTGAGCTCCTCCATGTTTTAATGAAGAAGTCGAAGGCCCTCATAAAAATGTGTCAAGGTTTAGCTACTTGGCTGGCTTTATCCAGCAATGCTTGTATTAACTCCTTAGCCTAGTCATTTGCTTGTTGACCATTTTTGTCCTGAGTGGTTTTAAGGATTATTTAACAACTCTCAAATGAGAGTTCCAAGCATTTCCCAGCATTTTCAGGATTACTGGGGGAAAGAGACGGCAGGTAAAATGAAGCTGTGAGTTTCTCCCACATTCAGATCATGTACATCTCCAGATCTTTCCACTGCATGGATGAGGAAATACATGAATTCTGGAAAGGTTTTACAAAAAAAGAAATAAAAAAAATATATTCAAGTATATATATTCAAGTATATATATTATATTCAAGTAAAATATATAATAGCTATCACCAGTGTGGAGGAGACCAGGTTGTCCCTGTCTGGCATGTAGCTATTAAAATGGGGAGCATGTCATAGAATCATAGAGTTGGGAGAGACCACAAGGGCCATCCAGTTCAACCCCTTGCTATGCAGGAAATCACAAATAAAGCATCCCTGACAGATGGCCATCCAGCCTCTGCTTAAAGACCTCTAAGGAAGGAGACTCCACCACACTCTGAGGAAGTGTGTTCCACTGTTGAACAGCCCTATTACTTCCAATGATCTAGACCCTATACTTCTATTGATGCAACCTAAAATCGCATTGCCCTTATTAGCTGCCGCATTACACTGTTGGCTCATGTTCAATTTGTGGTCTACTTGGACTCCTAGATCCCTTTCATACGTAGTTTCATTTAGCCAGATGTCCCCCATTCTATATCTGTGCATTTCATTTTTCCTCCCTAAGTGCAGAACCTTACATTTTTCTGTGCTGAATTTCATTTTGTTAGCTGTGGTGCAGCTTTCTAGTCTATTTGGGTCATTTTGAATTTTGATCCTGTCCTCTGGGATATTAGCTACTCCTCCTAATTTGGTGTCATCTGCAAATTTGATAACTAGGCCCCTGATTCAGTCATCCAAGTCACTGATAAAGATGTTGAATAGCACTGGACCCAGGAAGGAACCCTATGGCACCCCACTTGTCACTTTTCTCCAGGATAAAAAGAAGCCATTGTTGAGCACCCTTTGGGTTCAGCCAGTCAACCAATTATAAATCCATGTAACAGATACCTTGTCTAGCCCACATTTAACAAGCTTGTTTGCAAGAATGTCAAGGGGAACCTTGTCAAAGGCCTTACTGAAATCAAGTTATACTATATCCACAGCATTCCCTTCATCTACCAAGCTGATAATTTTATCAAAAAGAAAGGGAGAGAGAGAGAGAGATTATTTGTTTTGACTTGTTTCTTCAAACCCCATGTTGACTTTTCGTGATTATGGAATTGCCTTCTAGATGTTCACAGACTCTGTGTTCAATGATCTGCTCCAAAATCTTTCCTGGTATTGATTTCAAACTAACTGGATGATAAATGTTCAGGTCCTCTTTTTCCCCCCTTTTTGAAGATGAGGACAACGTTTGCCCTCCTCTAGTTTGCTGGGACTTCTCCTGTTCTCCAGGAATTCTCAAAGATTATTGACAGTGGTTCCGATATTACATTTGCCAGTTTTTTTAATACCCTTGGATGTAGTTCATCAGGTCCTGGAGACTTATATTCATTTAGAATAACCAGGTATTCCTGTACTATCTCTTTACTTATTCTGCACTGAAATTCCCCTATTCTGTCCTCTGCTCCATTATTCTCATGTTGAGCACCCTTTGCCTTTTCTGAGAAGACTGAAGCAAAGAAGGTATGGAGTAATTCTGCCTTTTCTCTGTCCCGTTAGCTTTTTCCATCTTCTCCACACAGCAGCCTTACCATTTCCTTCTTCTTTTTGCTGAGGACATACCCCCCCCCCAAAGCCCTTTTTATTGTTCTTAACCTCTCTAGCAAGCCTGAGTTCATTCTGCACTTTAGCTTTTCTGACTTTACCCCTATACTTGCTTGCTATTTGTCTGAATTCCTCTTTGGTGATTTCCCCCGTTTTCCATTTCTTATACATGTTCCGTTTAAAACTTAGCTTCATTGAAAGTTCTTTAGTCATCCATCCTGGTTTCTTGAGACACCTCCCACTTTTCCTTCTCATTGGAACTGTTTGAAACTGTGCCTTCAGTATCTCTCTTTTGAGAAACTGCCATCCATCCTGAACTCCCTTCACTTTTAGTATTCCTGACCACGGGATCAACCCCAGTACTTCTCTAAGTTTACTGAATCATCTCTCCTAAAGTCTGGAATGCATGTCTGACTATACCTATAACAAACTCCAGGAGAACATGGTGGTTAGGATCAGATCTAAAATAGCTGACCCCCTTGTTGCCTCTTCCACCTTTTTGACCATGAAATTGTCTTCTAGGCAAGTGAGGAATTTGCTAGACCTTGATGATTTTGTGGAATTTGAATTCCAGCAAATATCAGGAAAGTTGAAGTCACTTATCACTACTACATCTCTCCTTTCTGTGTGGTCATCTGTGCTAGAAAGTCATCATCCAACTCCTCCATCTGACTTGGGGGTCTGTAGTAGACTCCCACCATAACATCCCTGTTGTTTCCCTCCCCTTTAATTTTTTATCCAGATGCTCTCCACCTGGCTTCCAGTACTGATGTCCTGGATCTCTTCACTGGTGTAAATATCCCTGACATATAATGCTATTCCTCCTCCTTTCCTGTTTGGCCTATTTCTCTTTAAAATGTTATACCCCTCTGTTTCTACATTCCAATCATGAGACTCATCCCACCAGGTTTCAGTAATGTCTATTATATCATATTAGCTTTGTTGTGCTAGGAGTTCAAGTTCATCCTGTTTATTTCCCATACTCTGTGCATTAGTGTAGAGATATCTAAGACCATGGGTCCCCCCACTTGCTGCCTGTGCCTCCCTCTGTTGCCTCCCTCTGTTGGGTCCTTCCACTGTTTGCCTTCTTCCCTCTATGACAGCCCTTTTGCCTTCCAGAATAGTCTACCTCCCCCGCATAACTTAGTTTAAAGCCCTCCTGATTAAATTTTTGAGACTATTGGCAAAAATGTTTTTGCCAACTAGCATGAGATGCAAACCATTCCTTGACAGAAGTCCTCCTTCATTGAACCACAGCCCATGATCCAAGCATCCAAAAATGTTTTTGCCAACTAGCATGAGATGCAAAGCATTCCTTGACAGAAGTCCTCCTTCATTGAACCACAGCCCATGATCCAAGAATCCAAACCGTTCTTGGCAGCACCTTCTACGGAGCCAATTTTTCACCTCTGCTATTTTCCTCTCCCTTACTGGACCATGCCTTTCAACTGGGAGAAGAGATGAGATGACAACCTGTGCATCTCTTTCATCTTCCTACCCAGAGCCTCATAATCCTTTATGATATTCTGAAGGGTGTGCCTTGCAGGATCATTGGTTTCCATGAGGACCAAAAGAAAGGGATAATGGTCAGTAGGCTTGACAAGTCTTGTCAGCTTCTTTGTCACATCATGGATTTTTGCCCCAGGGAGACAACACACCTCCCAAGACATCTTGTCAGGGCCACAAACCACTGCTTCAATACCCCTCAGCAAGGAGTCTACCACCACCACCACACACCTCCTCTGATCCTGCGGTGGTACTCTCAGGCTCCCCTGCTCTCTCCCTGAAGTCTGTCCATGCTGCTCTTCTGATAAGGAAAAGAGCTTCAAATCGATTCTGTAGCTGCAAGCTGCCAGAACAATCCCTGGTTTCCCGACTTCTGTGTGTGACATTCCTCCAGCTGTATACATGAAGTGACCTTCTCTCCCCCCCCCCCCAGCAACTTCCTCTGTATGGACCCCATAGAAGACCGTTCATTCTGTCCTGTCCAGTAAAACCTTTTGCTCCCTAATATGCTTATGTGTAGCTACCTGGGCCTCCAGCTGCTGCACTTTCTCCTCCAAGAGGGCTACCAACTTGCACTTGGTGCAGGTGATGTTCCCCACATCCCTATGCAAAAAGACAAACATCCCACAAATGTTGCAGGTGACTGCAGCAGGTCCCTCAGTGTCCATACTGAGAAGTCTTAAGGAGGCACTGAAAAAATACTTGTGGGCTTCCTCTACTAAAGACCAATATAAAGGACCCCTGTAGCCTTCACTGTTTTCCCCAAGCTCTGTTAACTAGCTCAGTCAACTGGAACAATAGTTCTGTAGAGAGTTCCTGGCTACTAGTAGGAGGCCTGGTGGCGCAATGCTTAAATGCCTGTACTGCAGCCACTCACTCAAAACCATAAGGTTGTGAGTTCAGTACCAGCAAAAGGGCTCAAGATTGACTCAGGCTTGCATCCCTCTGAGGTCCCTAAAATGAGTACCCAGATTGTTGGGGGCAAATCATCTTACAGTTATAAACCGCTTAGACACTGCTTAGGCGGTATGAAGTGGTATATAAATAAAACTGGTTTTTAAAATTTATTTATGTTTTTCAATTTTTCACAGTATAAAGTAAATGAAAAAAACTTATACACATCTACATACATATGTAACAATACAAACATATACATAGTACAGTCTGAATCAGAAAACAGGTTTGTAAAGAATTTCTTAATTTGAAAATAACATACAACATATGTAGCGTGTTCCTTTTCTGTGGAACCTTCAGCTTATTGTTATTTATCTTTATCTACTGCTAGCGTAAATTTGAACTCCATCTTTTTTCTTAAAAGTTGTATTCTTATTCTACTATGTTTGGTAATTTACTCTCTTAACCTTTTCTAAGTTTTAAATCTTAAGCGAACAGTGCTTAGCCTTAAAGTCTTACTTAACAAACCTCTACATCATCATCAAAGATTTTCTGACATAATGGTTTGTACTTTCTCTGTGTATCTTTCCTTTACCATAAATGTGATATCCATGCCAGCCATATCTGAGATTATCTCCCTCTAAGTTCAACAATTGTTCATCATCTAGTAACACCCCATTGCTTAACCATACAAAAGAGCAAGTGGCATAGTACAATTTTAAAACCAGTAGTCCCAAGCCCCCCCTACATTTCCCATCACATAGTGTTTTTTCTTTTATCCTTGCTCTTTTTTCCCCAAATGAATTTTACGATCTCTTTTTGCCATACTCTTAGGGGTTTTTCATTTTGTAAACTAGTCTGGAAAAGAAACAGGAGTTTTGGGAGCAGGCTCATTTGGATCAGCAATATTTTACCTAGGAGTGATGTTTGGAGTCTTCCCCATTTTTCTAAGTCATTTCTGATATTTTTCCAAAGTGGCTCATAATTATTGTGAAAGAGATCTGAATTGTTGTTAGTTAAGTTTATACCTAGATATTTCAAAAAATATTTTTCTGGCTTAAATCCACTCATTTTTCCTAATAAATGTTCTTCTTCTTTCATATTTAAATTTTTCACTATGATCTTAGTTTTGTATTTATTTATCTTTAAACCTGAAGCGGTTTGAAATTCTTCAAGAATTTCTGTAAGCTTTTTAAGACTCTCCTTTGGATTTTCCAATGTAAACACAATGTCGTCAGTGAAGGTGTTCCTGATTTTCTTCTTTTAATCTCATTTAATGTAACCTCAAATTAAAAAGTTAGTGGCAGTCCTAATTCTGCTTCACAGTATATACTCAGCATGGCGGATAGGCTCGTGATCGCCTCTGACTTCTTGTCCACTAGGTCTTCTTGGGACCTTGCCAGCCCCTGGAGGGTATTGACATCAGGAATTGTTCACAGTGAGCCCCTTCACCCAGCCTATGCCAAGGCTGGGGTTTTCCATCCCTGTTTCAGAGAAACAGAGGGGAAACCGTGCTGGGTATTTGGCATTCTCTGGGAGCCTCTCGGAGTCCGTCCATTGGGCTGCTGCTCCCAACCGGAAGTCCCAGAGCTGTTTGTTTTTTGTTTGTTTTACTAGCTCTTTCCAGAGGCAAGTCTCTGACTCACTTCTTCTGAGCAAAGGTCCCCACAGCCCCTTAAGGAAAGGGGGGAAAGAAAAGTGAAAAAATAAAGGAGCCCCCCTCCAACACTGTTCCCAGGTCACCTTCTCCTCTGTATTCCAAAACCTCCTTGACTATATAAAAAAAATAAAAGAAAAATAATGGTGCATGCCTCTATAATATATAGAATTAGGCTTTTATCTCCTCCCCCCAGTGACCCACAGAAGTGGTTCACACTTTTTAAAAGTTTAAGCTCTTACCCATCCAAAAGGACACAGAGAACCAGCCTTCCCTTTTTGCAAGGAATGTCCTAGAATCCTCTGCAAGCAGTTATATAGAATTAGGCTTTTAGCTCCCCCCCCGCCAGTGACCCACAGAAGTTGCTCACACTTTAAATGTTTAAGCTCTTACCCAACCAAAGAGGACACAGTGAACTAGTCTTCCCTTTTTGCAAGGAATTCAAATGTCAAAAAGGGGTGGGGGTGGGGCAGCAAATCTAAAGAGGGTTTCAAACCCATATTTGTAAGAGAGCACTCAAAAGCTCTCTCCTTCAATAGTTCCACAGGTATTTCAATTTCTTTTCATTGCACTGAGGGAAAATCTTACCAACTTTGAAAAGTTCTTGTTAACATGCAACCCCAACAAAATCTTTAGCCATTCCTATTAGTCAACTGGTGCCTCAAGTTCTGGTGCCTCTTTTCTTGATATTTGGAGCTTCTGTTCTTTCAGGGAAAAAGGATAACTTATGTCTTCCCCACATCATTCATCCCTATGACCTGTTTGAGCAATAGTGATCCCTTTCACAGAACACAATCATAGCACTGTAATTCATATCACTATAATTTAATTGCCTGATGAATCTTAGGATTTATAGTTTGATGAGACAATAGAACTGTTTGGCTGACAATTCTAAATGCCTCCCCTAAACTACAAATCCCAGGATTCCTAAAAAATAGTTTCCATAGGAGTTAAAGTGAAATCATAGTGCTATAATTGTGTGGATGAAAAAGGGCCCAGGGACTTATCAGAAGTCAGTGAGAGAACATCATGGCTAAACAAAGATTTGACCTTTGTTCCAAACAAACAGTGTAGTATGCTCTATTACACTGCCTTTAGAAATGTTATGGGCAATGGTGACTGCTTAGCTCAAGCAAAAGGGTTAAATTTGTGTTTCCAAATGGTTGGCATCCTCCATGTACACATTCTACAATTAAAACAGCTAATTTCAGTAATGGCTTTTGTGTTTCTGAAAAAAGTGACTCACAGAACTGAACACAACCTTCCAAGATTCCATTACTTCACAACTCGGACACAACAAAAGAACATCCAACTGCGCTGAGAAGCCATTCAGAATAAAATGCTGCCAAAATCCCATCTTTCATAATTGGCTGGCGGGAAGAATAAACTTTGTGCGGGAAGGGGGTGGGAGCCTTCAGGGCATCTCTTGAGTCTTATAAACTAACATGACTGTTTATGATATTCCTAAGTGCCTTTGCATCATGAAAAGAGCTCTCTGGTGGCAAAATTTTTGTTTGGCTTTGGTTTTGAAAATTTATAGGCGAAGGATCCCAAAAGGAAGCTATTTTTTTAGTTATTATATAATGCCCATTTACTGATAACATTCTTGCAGTAGCTGGACATTTATTCCTTGTACAATAAAATCCAAAATCCACAAAACAGTGATACTTTGGTTGAGCAACCAAAATGCACAAAATAGATGTCGCAAGCTTTCAAAGTTCCACTGGCCTCTTCATCAGGCAAAGATGTTAAAAAGCATACAGGAGAAAAAAAATTAATGATGATGGTGTTAGTCACATTTTGTCAAGATGTTAATGTTCTCAGTTCAGGAGTTGTTGGAGGGACATTCATGCAGGCCAGCCCCTTCTTCTTTTGGACATCTTGATACTCCAGGGGAAAAAATAAGTTCCATAAGCAAAACAAAAAAGATACTTCTCTTGAGATCCCTTCTGACTAAAATCATCATATTTTTCCCTTTCTCCTGTATGGTTTTAAAAACTTGCAACATGTATTTTGTGCATTTTTATTGGCCAATAAAGGTATCACTTTTTTGTGGTTTTTGGATCTTACTGTTCTTTGCTACATGGCCAATATGGCTATCCCTGGATATAGTTATTCCTTGGTAGTTGTACTTTAAACTGAGACAGACTTTTCACTGGGCAGAGTAAGACATCAGCCTCAGGCATATCTTGTTTGGCCAGCAACTTATTTGTTATTTAATTTATAATCTTTGCACTTTTATTGCCAGGAAGAAAGAGAGACTTGTAGAATTTTCCTCATCAGGTTCCAAATTACATTCACTTGCCAACCTTCAAGAATTGCCAGCCAGCCTAACCAGTCTTATGATGGCTGAAGGATTCTGACAATTGCACTCTGAAAAGGTATCTTTTCTGAGCTCTGGATAGACTATGGAGTTTTCCATAGATGGGAGGTATTTCTCTTTATTTTGAATGGAGCCAATTGGAGCCCATTCAAATTCACATGAATTTGCTAGTTTAATGAATTTACATGAATTCCAATTGCGTTTGGAATGCGTTCAGAATGACTTCCCATTACCCGATAATGACCCCCCATTGCCCAAAATTGTGTGAGATGCTTTAATACGAAATAATGTAAAACCCATGATTGCGTTTGGAATTACTTCCCTTTTGCCCAAAATTGTGTGAGATACTTTAATACGCAATAACGTGAAATCCCATGATTGGGTTCGGATTGCCATTAGATTATACTTCCAATTTCCGTCGTCTGATAAACTCCTATGGGCAAATTTTGTGAGGTAGCTCTGATGCACCAGTTTCCCAAATTATAGCTTATCCCCATCCTTCCCATTTTTCTCTTTTCTTGATACAAGTTGCTTTAGCATTGTCCTAATGGGTTCTTCCATATCACAAAAGAAGAAAAACTGTGTTGCCATAACTTCCAGCATTTTCACAGATAAAAACTGGGACATGTGTGGCCAAGTAGGCAAACATTATTGATTAGTTAGAACCCCATGCTAAAAAAAACCTGCTGCAGTTTGCTTTCACCTGAGTCTATTGGGAAGGGCAGGATTCACCTCTCTCCTCACCCTGCTGTTCAGTTGAGTACAAACTACTTTTCCACCCTGAATAGATTATTCAGCAATTGAAATAAGCCAAGGATGAAGGGGGAAAAGAGAAGGGAGAGAGAAAACCTGGAACATTTTCAAAGCAGCTGAAAAAATAGGACAGAAGAGGATTACTTGGGACTTTCCCTGCCAAATCAGTACAGCTGGAGGGCATGCATCCTCCATCCTTTCCTTTCAGAAAAGGTGATGGTGCTGATAGGACTGAATGCTGCTGGGAGGGCTTTTTGGCATCCCAATGCACCACAGAGACTGGATGTTGAATTCTAAATCACAGATGCAGGGAAATAGGTTGCCCAAGTGGCAATGCTTTCTGTATGAAGTACTTGAGAGACAACAAGATGTCAATGACCAGCATGGGAGGAAAATGGTAGGAGGAGAAATCAGCAAAGAATTCTCATAAAGAATATATACTTTCTAGTTTCTAGAACTCAAAAGCAGGTGCTTTACAAATACTTTTTAAAAAATCATCCTTTTGCACAGCATACTTTTTGTCTCCCTCGGGAGCCTTTGGTCCGGATTGCTTATAGAAATATTACCAGTGAATAAAGAGAGAGGAGACATGAAAATCTCTACATAATTGGTGTGTGTGTGTATGATTTTGTTACAAGTAACAAATGGAAACTGGTATCTGAACTTATATTTGTTTTCAAGTACATGAAACACTGCTACATACACACCAGTTGTTTGTGGCCAATGAGACTATTCCAAGGGACAATTAAATTAAAGCTAGGGAGGAAATAGTAAAAAGGGGAACTTCTGAACTGATTTTTGTGAACATAAGAATAGTTAGACAATGGAATGTATTACCAATAATATTGCATAAGCTAATGTGTTTAAAATCTCTAAAGAAAGGTATTTGAAAGGCAATTTAAGGCAGACACTTGTGTATGTGTTGTTTTCCAATCTCTGCTTTTAAAATCTTGGCCTGATTGAGAACATATTGCAGAAATAATCCAGTTTGACACCACTTTAACTACCAAGGCTTAGTGCTATGGAATGCTGGGAACTGTAGTTTTGTGAGACATTTAGCCTTCTCTGTCAGAGAGCTCTGGTGACACAAATCCCAGGATTTCATAGAATGGAGCCAAGGCAGTTAAAGTGATGTCAACGTGGATTATTTCTGCAGTGCTGACATAGCCTGAATCTCTTTTAGTAATGTAATCTAATGGTCCTCTCCAGCATTGTGATTTTCAGGCCAGGAGTATTTGCAATTGGTCTGAAGGACACTTGGTTAGTAAAGGCTAACTTAGTATAGTAAGTATACTAATACTAGGATATACCATAGCAACATAGGCTGACACTTCTCCACTGTGGCCCCATACTCTTCACCAGCCAGTAAATGGACATATTTAGTGGGTGAGGGTCAGCACCTAAGGCTTAGAAGGGGAGGAGGAAATATAATAATAATATAATAATAATAGTTTATTTATAGCCTGCTCCTCTGTACATACAGTGGGTAGAACTTTGTAGTGTTTTCCTACCCCAGGCATAGAAGCCCTGTCCTGTATTCTGCCTAACAACCCTACATGGAACAGTATATTTGTGCATTATCGGGTATTCAAAATGTAGAATATGGGTTGAATCTTTGCTGTTCACATGCATTTCGGAGGGGTGCCAAAAAAATACTTAACCTGGGATAATTATCTCCAGTTTTTTGGGTTTTTTTCTGAGTTTTTCTAAAAAATTCACATTGTTGGTTGTATGAATAACTGTTGCCAATAGTCCCAGGATAAACCGACATAAAACTCTGCATGCCTTGAACATGTTTGGTATACATCCACATTATTGACTCCATCTTTATTCACAGTGCTGACACATGTGAGCAACACAACTTGCAGAGATGGGCAGAGATGTGGTTCCGATAAAAACAATAGTGTGAACAACAAAACCAGAATGCATGAGTGATATTATTCACATAGTCTCACTAACAAAAACAATATCTGAATAACCTCAGAGTTTCTTGCTCTACAAATTTGTAGAGGAACAGTACATCAGTTTCTTCTTGTACAAACTACGAGAACAGTCTTTCCTTATAGTATTATCTGTAACAATTATCTCTTTTCCTCTTAACCCTGAGACTCTTGTCTACAGCATCTTCACTTAGGGGGAATACAGACCGGAACTTTGTGCTGGCCTCTGGGCGGAGTCATGGTGGAGTGTCCACTCACTCAACGCCATGACTCCTCCCCCAGGGTGCCATTTTGGTGTGCACCCATTTACACAGTGCGCGCCATGATGATGCACCTCTGGTGCTGCATCTACACGATACAGCACCGAAAGGGCATCATCATGCCACACCGTGGCAGATATGGCACCCTTTGGAAGGAGCAAGAAGGAGATGCATTTTGACACTCCTTTTTGCATCCTCTGAAAGCTGAATTGGGGCTGCAGCATGCAGTTGCTGCAGCCCCAATCCGGGTCAAAAAGGGTGACGTCTCACTGCCCCTTCAGTCTAATCTGTATAGCCCCTTAGTACAGAAATGAAGCCCCTTTGCAGACATTAAGTCTGCTTGCATGAGGGCTAAAGTGTGACTGAGGACAGAAGGATGCAAGTCCTGCTCCCAGACCTCTATGCACTTAGCTACTTGACTTTTGTGTGTTTCAGACTAAGATCTGAAGGGAGGTTGTCAGTGTGTGTAGCTGAATCTGCCTGTAACCTGTCATCAGACCTCAGTGCTAATTGTATGAAGGATTTTAGTGAAGACTGCATGGAGATACATACACATGCATATATGCTTTATGTATCATGTGTGAACATGAAACACCATCTGTATAAGGCTTGTATCTTCTGAAAGTGTATTACAGTACTTTAATTCAGAGATGGGAATCATGTGGCCCTCTAGATGTTCTTGGACAAAAGTTCTCAGCATTCCACACTACTTTAAACGAGGGCTTACAGTGCTTGGAGTCAAACAATATCTAGAGAACTGCTGACAACCACTTCTGTTTTAAAGCATTTACTGACTAAATAAAATCAAGTATTGATAATGAGCAGAAACCACTGTTAGATGTTCACAGACATAACTAGCTTTAATTTTAACTGTTGTATCGGGACTTTTTCTAGATGTACTGTATGTATTGTTTTGATATGCTGTAATCCCACCTCGATCCGCAGAAAGAGGAGGGAAGCACAAATAATAATAATAATAATAATAATTATTATTATTATTATTATTATTATTATTATTATTATAAACTCTAAACTGCAAAGGAATATGACAGAGCTCAAAAAGTGTTCACTTCTGGAACAAACCAAAGCCTCTTTTCCTTCAAATAGTCTCCAGTGTTCATTGCTAAAAATGGAGGCCAACCTGTGCACAGATTTCCTCATCAAATTCATTGATTTTCCAAGACCTTAGCTTTCTGTTTTTTAGAACGTTCAGTTGGTGAATGGACTTCCTTCTCCTCCATTTCATTAGAACTTTGAATGTTTGGTAAAGCAAAATTTTATGACTAGTTGGGTTTGACCCAAGGCTGTCTGTAGCAGATTATTCAACATCTGCTTATAAGAAGTGGTTGGATATAACTCTGCATGAGGTAGCGGCATAACAGAGGTTGCTGTTGTTGTTGTTGTTATGTGCCTTCATGTCATTTTTTAATTATGGCAAGATGTTAAAATCAAGACCTCAAATAGGCTTTGTCATCCACAGATTATTAGCACATTTGTGAGAGAGGAAACCTAGGCATATTCATTACTCAGAATTCCCACAAAGGGAATGATTGACAAATAATAACATGTGGATACAATGAATAATAGTCCTGCTAATTTAGGCTTCATCGGAAAGGATTAATTGATTAATGTTTCATAAATAACACCTTCATGGTGTGGCCATGTTCAAACTAACTGCTATAACCTGGATCTTCACAGACACTTCAATGAGTCTTAGCTGACAGAAAATATATTTTCTGGGAAAGCTGCACACACTACAATGCTGAAAACTAATAGCTGTTCAACTGCTAAAGGAAACCTCATCTCTCTCTCTGTGTTCATGTTCCCTAGAGTCTAAGTTTTCAAAAATGAAAATAGCACACAAACCATACAGAAAAACTTTAAAACAAAACCCATAGCAAGGAAGTGGATAAATAGTATTTATTTGGTCCTATCCAGTGGACACTTCCTGAAACAGGAATAAGTCCTGCTGAGATCAGTTGAGATCTTGGCTGAGTGGATTCTCTGACATGTATGTATCCTTAGTCTGTTCATGCAAGTACTGAGAGTCAAACTGCACCAAGGGAAGGCAACTATCCAGAGATCAATTTTCTGCCCTTTGCACCTGTTGGGGAAAGACTGCCCAAAGAGTGGGGGATGGGGGGATATTTTCCACTTAATAGACCCATCAGGAACATTATTATTACAATTTATAGATGGTAAGGCATGCACTGGTTTATAACCCAATACTCAGACTTCAATAGAATAAAAACAGCTTAATTCAATGTATGTGGTCTGTGGATTGAGCTGTTAATTGATAACTCTAATCTTTTTGAAAGCCACTTCACTGTTAACCTTAGGCTCTCTAAACATTTTTGCTCAGGAGGAATCAGCAATTTGGATAGCACTTTATTATCCATTGTCCCAGAAGATGTTGGAACTATGTTTTCAATACCAGGTTTGGAGAGTCTAGTTCTTATGGAACCACATCGTTAGAGAGTATGAAGCAGTTGCCTCAGGTGACAGATGATGGGAGCCAACAAGCAAGGTGATGAGGAAAGTTGTGTGCGACTTGTACTAGTCTATCACATTATATCAGGAGTTGGAATTGTGCTCTGGTTGGTGTTGGACAGCAGGATCCAGCCACCCTAGCCAGCATAGCCAATGAGAAAAAATGTTGGAAGTTGCAATTCAAAAAACATCTTGAGGGCCAGATTGTGGCTTGAAGACACTGTCATATTGCCAATGTTAAAGAAAATAGAACTGTGGGGGAGCCATATTGTTCTTCTCATGAGGTAGCAAAACAACTTGAGCTGGGCCCATTTACCATTTTTAATCACTTTATACTGCCACATATTGTGGTGATGATGTGAACTTAAACAGAGCAAGCATGACTCAGCACAGGAACACTTCTATATACTGTTCCAAGCACTCTTGCACAAGAATAGCAATGCTAATATGTGTGTAGCTACTTGCAAGACATTCCCTTTCTCTCAACTGCTTCAGCTTATGGTTGGGATGTGAGATGAATTCACCCAGGGCACATATTAAAAGTGTGCATTTAAAAATGTGCACATTGCAAAAGTATGCTGAACACTTTAGCTAATGGCAGGATGCACTCCATATTGATTTCTGATTTCTATGTATGGTTGTGAATGCTGTTATAGTTTGCACATATCATAAGAACACATGACTCATTAGAAAAGACAACATTGTACCAAAACACACTGTAGAACTGATCCAGTTTGTGACTGCTTGAATGGCTCTGGCTTAATGCTAGGGAATTCTGGGAACTGTAGTTTTGTGAGATGTTTAGCCTTCTCTTTCAGAGAGCCCTGGTCCCACAATAAACTACAATTCCCAGGATTCCCTAGCACTGAGCCAGGGCAGTTAAAATGGTCTCCGACTGGATTATTTCTACAGTGTGTTTTGGACCCATGCTAGGTAAAATGGAAAGTGGTAGGAAAAGAAGAGGAAAACATTACAGGCAGATAGACTCAATCAAGGAAGCCACAGCCCTGCTTTTGTAAGAACTGAGCAGGGCTGGTGACAACAGCTTTGACTTGGAGGATTCTCATTCACAGGGTTACCATAAGTCAAAGTGAACTTGATAGCAATTAACAATAAAAATAGTCCTGCATATCAGTTTAAGAAACACTGGTACTGTATAACGTAGCTTCCTATGGACATTCCTCCATGTTACCATTTCAACTATTTTGTATGACAGTAATAGAATATAGTGTATGTTGCCTGGAAATGTCATTTCTTTGGCACCTTTGCCAGATTTTTTCATAAAAGAGCCCTTTCAATAACTGGTCTGTTGAAAAAAATCTAACAAGATAACCGGAGGAAGCCTTCAAAGGCCAGATATAAAGATTTTCAAATGCAACAAGTACTGTGTGTGAAGGTTGCTATGAAAGCATCATGTGTCTGCCATTTAGCTTTTCCTCTTGGTTTACCAGCTCCTAGGGCAGAGGTTAAGCTCTTCAGTTCCCTTTTTGATCTACATCTGTCTCATCATTTCCATGTTTTTGGATCCAAACTCAAGTCTTTGAATTACTGTAATGGAAAAGAGAGGCATTAGGCTAGCAAACCATTTCTATACTGTAGTTCCTTACAATGTGAGGTCCTTGTTACTAAGGATAAAGAAGACTTCTCTTCATTGTTTGTCATGAATTCAAAAGATTACAATTTCTTGATCTTTAGAAATTAGCCATATTTTACATGTATGTAAATGTTTTGGCATTTATTAAAAATGTATCTACATTTTTTTTAAAGTGTGAGCCACATTGTTTTGTTTTTATGTGCCTTCAAGTTGACTCAGACTCATGGCAACCCTGTCATAAGGATTGTTTTGTAAGATTTATTAGAGGATTTTGTCATTGCCTTGTTATTAGGCAGAAAGCTTGCCCAAGGTCAGTGAGTTTTCTTGGCTGAGTGGAGATACAAATCCCAGTCTCTTAGAGCCATAGTCCAACACTCAAACCACTACAACATGCTAATTTTCAGCCAAAGGGATAGGGCTGGCCTAAAAGCTAAATGAAACAAACACCAATGACCAGTTGTTATATATTAATTGTATTCTATTATGCCATTTTTTCCATTGAGCTCATGGCAGCATCTGCTCCACAGAGTTATATCACTTCCATGCCACTTTAATTGTCATGCCTCCATAGCAAGGAATCCTAGCATTTGTGGACCAGAGAAGTGGACTATACTTCTCTAGAAGAAAATTCTGACTACCTCACCACCACTGCTCTCCACCCAAAATGCCTGAGTCAAAGGGCTTCTTTGGACCACGTGTTCCAGGACTCAACAAGACAGAACACTACAGGAAAAGTGCAGAACAATTAACCATTCCAAGTCCTCTATGATTTGAGGCAAAACCCTCAATCTTCCCAACTGGATAGCTATTTCTTTATAATACACTCATACTGATAAGCAGTGGTTCAAAAAACAAAACAAAACCCTGGTCCAGCTGCCTACAGAACACGGCAGATAGTGAGCCTATCATGGAATTTCTTGGCAGAATTTGTTCTTGCCTTTTTCTGAGGCTGAGACAGTGTGACTTGCCCATGATCACCCAATAGATATTCATACTGTACCTGGTCTCCAAAGTCATAGTACAACACTCAAACCACTGCAGCATGCTGGATCTTCTGCCTGCTGGTATATATATATATATATATATAATTCCTGAACACGCCATTGTTACACACCATTCTGGGAAATTAAAAATGGTGGACAATAACAATGAAAAATGTAGTGAAGTCCAGGTATATTTCTTGGTCCCACACTTAACATTCCATAAGATATGATCCAAAGTCTTTTTGGTGCTGAATGCCCACCCACCCTCAAATTTGGCAAGAAATAAAAGTTTTGATAAATACTCATTAGAACTGCCTCCAGACAATGTGACTGCTGAGGTTTGCTCTGCAAAAGTGAACTCTTTGATAATTAATATATAGAATAGGGTGAGCATATGTTATTGAACTACAGATCCCAGCAGGTCTAGCCAGCATAGCCAAAGGTATAGGATGGATGGAACTGCAGTCCCTAGTCCCCAACTGCCCTGATTTCGCAGGAACAGTCCAGATTAATACTTTGTCATCCCATTTTAACATTTGCTTTTAAAATGCCCCAGCTTCTCTCTCCTCCTCCCACATTCCTCACTATACCAAGCTTAATTCATTTGCTGCAAACTGAGTTCAAAATGCAAAAGTAGTTTATATGCAATTAACTCAGCACTGGGGAGAGGAGAGGAAGGCACAGAACCTTGTCCTTCCTTGTAGACCCAGCCAAAAGCAAACTGTTGCAGCCTCTCCTAGCTTGTGGGTTCTTCCTCCATAACTTTTGCTGTCTTGACTCACACTTTGATGTTGCTTGGCCTCACGTGTCCTGGTTTCCATCTGTGAAATGATGAAATGCATGTAGTCCAACAAGCATCTGGAGGGCAACAAGTTGTCTGCCCCAATACAGGCCAAAGAGTCTATGTAAATCCGGTTATATCTTTGACATTTTTCTGGAAACTACTGAGTCAATACTATATTACAGATTGCTTTGCAAACTCCTTTCAGGGGAGAAATTGAGAAAATATATCCCCCATCATTGTTTGTGTTACAGCTGCAGCTTTTTCTCTTCTAGAATGCCCTTTCCTTTGTTAAATGAAACACAGAAAGCCACCTCCTGCAGCCTGTTCCACTCCCTTCAAAATCTGTTCTCCCCGCACATACACACACACAACAAAAATACTTCTCTGTCCTCATATTTCTACCCCAAACATTAAGACTCTAAGATCCCATCTGCCAAATCTTTGGGAAAACAGCCAAAAAACTAGGTGATCCTTTGATGTGCCTCAAGCGGCAGAAGCTTTTGAAGCTGGTATGGGAGCACCAGGTTGTGCTAACTGGATCCTTCCTTGATCTAAAGCATCACTAAGAGCAATATCAGATCAGAGGAAGAGTTACTAGAATTGGTGGCAATGCAGACATAACAAATTATTCAATGAAGTCATAGCTCATGCTGGAGATTCAATGGCACATGGTAACTTTATGTGCAGAAGGTAAAAGCATTTCAACAGATAGTGCTCAAGTTGTTTTGAAAGCACTTCTTATTTCTTCTGTTAAAGGGTGACAAGAGAACTTCACATATTTGTTCCCAGACTGCTATCTGATGTGTATCTATGTGGAGGAACTTGGCGAATGTATTTATATCCATTACCGACTAATGAAATGTAACTGGCTGACAACAAGCTAAAACACTGCCAAAATCAGACATGAGGCTTGCAGATGTCCCTGGGAATAGAAAGCAAAGCCTCCTTTGGAGGGGTTAGCACAGCACAAAAGGTTAGCCTTAAATTTGGTACAGATGCTAAACTTGCCGTTTGAAATTCATTTTGTTAGTGGATGGGGGTCCTTTTGGAGAGAAAAGCATAAATTCCCCTTCCAAGCCCAGGCACTTAACATTTTCTGCTGCCTCAAATTATGTGACTCAGGTTCTTTCGATACATTACAATTTGTCTCTTACCCAAGGGTATGGTGTGTGCTGAAGGGTGGGGGATGAAGAGGGAGGAAAAGGGGAGAAATAACAATTGACTTTGACACAAGGAGAGAATAGATTCTCCAGTCTATCATCAGTTAAACTAACATTGCTTTTTACTTGCAAGTTTAATGGTGGAATTAAATAAAGAGTAAATTATATTAATTTCTTCCCTGGAGGGGAAAATCATAAGTTAATTATTTGTGAGGGGTTGAGAAGAGACTGATGCTCAGAAAAACCAAGTGAAATAAGGAATTCTAAGGCACTGATTAGGACACAAACTGGAATAGTTGATTTTTTGAACCCTAGGACATGTTCATGTAGGCTGGTGGATTCAGTGAAAATATCTTTTCCGAGCTCTGAAGAGATATAATAGAACTATAACCAATCTGTATTTCACTCTTGTAATCACTCATGGCTGGCAGCTGATGAGGCCCTATCAATGGGTTGGTGAATCTGCTCTGGGTTTGGGGTTGAACTTTAATGCAAGATAGGTTTCAGCACTTTGGATAGCTAAAGTTCAGACTAAAACTCAGAGCAGATTGATCACTCAATTGAGATGAAAGATTTTATTTCCTGTAGTGCTCATCATATGAGTATTATATAATCCAGTGTAGACTGTACTGCATGAGACCAAGAGGAAGCAAGGAGAAACAAAGTGGAAAGCTGCTATTGATACTACATTGTGTTGAACCTATCTTGATTAAGCCAGACAGCCATGTTGTGAGCTTTAAAACTGATGTCACTACTTGCCTTTAAGGCTGAAAGAGCTATTTTCTTCTGAATTCCAAACATTGTCATTGGTCAGATCCTACCCTGAAAAATATGACTTTTAAAAGTTAGTACAAAGAAATCAGATCCATTAATTGTGCTGCTTTCAATTTGTGGTCCTCTGTGATATCTCAGAGGGCAGGTAGATCGACCCTGCTTGGGTTTTACATAATAAAATATACTCTTTCCCCTTCTGCTAGAATAACTAACACATGACATGTAATAGCCCCAGGTAGCAGGGGAGACACATACCAATGGACGTTAACCTCTCCCACAGGTTCAAACCAACATGTAAGAAATGTAAACCAAAAAAAAAAAAAAATGCTAGAGGGTACCTCCCATTCTGTTTTATTGGGAGAACAATAACAGAAAGAGACACTATGGGATTCCCCCCCCCCCCTTTTCTCCCTCTGAAAAAAAGATGCCATCATATATTGGAAGAGTAGCCACATTATTTGAATCATCTGAGCTCTTTTCAAGCATTCACATAAACTGGGGATGGGGGCATGACTACACACATAAACCCACCTCCAAACATCCCAAAGCACCTGAAAGTATGTCAGCTTATGTCAGGATCCCAAGGATAGGAGCAGTGTCACTGCATTCAACTGAACATGAATACAAAGCTGTGACACTGCCAGCAACAATCAGGTGTGGAGCGTAAGTATCGGCCTAGGTCTCCAAAACCCATTTAGTTTTCCATAATGCCAGATGAACATATGGGCTCTTTTCTCAATGGAATGGAAGACTTTGGATCTCTTTGTGGAATCTCCACAAGATCAAAATCTATCACAACTGTATTTTAGCCTTTGCATGAAATTCTTATAACTTCCTTTTTGTGCAGCACCATATCCTGTGCATATATGACAAGGAAAAACAGAGGGCAGAGGAAGACAAACAATGAAAGCTGTTTCAGCTTCCCTTCTCTTGGGGTAAGTTTCAGAGCAGATGCATGCTCTAGAGCAAATTATGCATGTAGGTCTTTCCTTTAGCATTTTCAGCTATCAGTGCCACTGGATTTAAGGAAAATGGAAAAGGAATATGTAAATCTATGAAACTGATACTATGCATCACTGCAGTATTGCTTGAACCTTAAAAACAATAATTTGCCTCAAAGGGCTTAGTGAGCTCATAGAGAGTTAAGGCTTCAATTTTGATTCAGCTCTGAATTGCCTCACAAATTTCTTTGTGAATATGTAACAAATATATTTGTTGTGTCTTAGATGTAGAGCAAATAACTGCTGAAAATCACTACTGTCTTTGGCTAAGATACTATTTTGTATGCCTGTGTACTTGCACAGCATTTTGGACATACCAGTCCAGTGATGGTATGTTGGACATTTCCAGAATTCAGCTGGGAGCTTCCCCATCACCCCATGACAGGAGAAGATGGTGGCTTTCATGTCAGTGATGTGGTGAACTTGTTCTTGGTTTTATTCTGAAATTTATAGTACCCGAGCTATTGAACTTTATTTCTAAAATAGGTCCAGCACCTTGGACAGCTCTTTTAAAGTTCAGACTCACACATGAAAGAAATTCACCACCCCACTGACAAGGGAACTATGAGCTACCATTGTCTATCTGTATTTATAAAATCATAGAGTTGGAAAAGACCTCAAGGGCCATCCAGTCCAACCCCCTGCCATGTCGGAATGTACAATCAAAGCAATCCCAACAGATGGACATCCAGCCTCTGTTTAAAAACCTCCAAAGAAGGAGACTCCACCACATTATGAAAGAACATATTCCACTATTAAACAGCTCTTACCATCAGGAAGTTTAGGTGGAATCTCTTTTCTTATAGTTTTAATGCATTGCCCTGTGTTCTAATCTCTAGAACAGTGGGAAACAAGTTTGCTACTTCATCAATATGATATCTCTTCAAATATTTAAACATGTCTGTCATGTCATCTCTTAACTATCTCTTCTCCAGGCTAAATATACTCATCTCCCTAACTGATAGGGCATGATTTCCAGATCTTTCATCATTTTGGTTGCCCTCCTCTGGACACTCTCTAGTTTATCAATAATGCTTTTGAATTGCAATGATAAAGTATGGGCTAGATAATAAGATGGGAATGTTTTGCCATGATTTTCCAGAGGTCACTATTGTAGCTATTGGCTACAATCGCTGGGTTTTGTTTGTTTGTTTGTTTATTTATTGGAATTTTTAAGTTGTTCAATGACAGAACAATTATGGGGCCTGACTGGGAGAAAAAACTTATTCTTCTTTAATTAGAGATGTCACCTGGTCTCTGTGTTCAGTTGCGAGCACCACATGGTGATACCGACAACCTGGAAATTTTTGCAAAATATGGTGACAAAGCTGATGAAGATGATGCCAGGTCTCATGACAAACAGTTAAAAGATTTTGACATGTAAAGCTTGAAAAAACAGATTATTAAGAAATTATACAACAGTCTTCTTCATATATTTGAAATGTTGTGACAAATTTGTTTTCTTTTGCTCCAGAGGATAGAACTTGACAAGTGCATTCAGATTATAAGAACAGTTATCTTGATTAGCTTTGCAGAAGAATTTCCTGATGGTGTGCTCTGTCCGACAGTGGAATAGACTGCCGTGGAACATGGTGGAATCTCCTTTCATGGAATGCATTTAAAAAGTTATAGCCATCTGATGCTATTTGAATTGCCATTGCCCCCATCCTGCAGTATCATGGGATTTTCAGTTTGATGGAGATATTTAGAATTCTCTGCTAAAGACTTCTAGAGGACATTACCCCAAGGTCAGGCCCCCAATAACCCCTTTAATTGTGATATCAATTTAATATTAAAGGGATGCTCTGGTGGGTAACCTGGAAAGACAACCCCACTGCAAATACCTTGTCACATCTGGATTTGAAAATCTAGATGGCTGCAGCATGGGAGGAAGCAAGAGCACTCACCACAATGAGATCACCCAAAGACATCAGCATAATCCCTTTGTCTATGGAGGACGACTCTTCTCCAGTAGTAGTAGTAGTAGTAGTTTCTTTTGTCTAAAGATATTCATGCCAATTTTCTGAACATTTCTCTACCTTGGGAAAATCATTTAGCAGTGAGTTAATCCATTCAATCTGAAATGGCTGCCCCATGACATGATTTTGAGTATATATACCACTACCTAGACACTAGCAATTATGTCTAATCTGAAGCAGGACTGCCATGGCAGTATTGAGCCATCTCTGGATTAAAAACATCAGTACAGCATTACCATTAGCAAGGCTCCACTTTTCACCTTCTCCCACCTTTGATTCATTAGTTCTTGTGTGTGTGTGTGTGTGTGTGAGAGAGAGAGAGAGAGAGAGAGAATGTGTGTGTTGATTATATTATTATTATTATTAACACTACAAAACTTTTTGGAATTGCCTCTGGAATTCTGTGTGATTTGGAACCAATATACAAAGGGAAAAGATCCCAGACTGAATGTTGTCCCAGTCAAGGTATTTTTATTTGAGCTACTAAAATTACCCTAATAACATATTAATTTGTGGGTGCCCTCCAAATACCTCCAGCCTTTTGGATAAAGGTGTTGTTCAAGGGAAAGGCACAAGATCTCTCAAGCAGAAAATTCTATGTACCTCACCAAATTAAAAATCATATGTCTCTTTAGGAGGGAGCCATGACAGTTAAAGTGGTATCAAATTGATGCAAATGGCAATGTAGATGTACTTGTCAAGATTTTAAACAAAGGAGGAAGGCCATATTTCAGAGATGCTATAGTAGCAGATTTTCTGCAGTGACAAGAAGCTGGAATAGATTATTTTCTACATCCTTTCCTTGTATCTATGGGTGTGGAACTTATAACAATAAAAACAAAGTCATTATAGCTATACATTTATATACTACATTTATATACAAAACATACCCCTGGGTGGGGTCACACTTCCCCTAAAGGACTGTGCTCACAGCTTGGGGGTGCTCCTGGATCCATCGCTTCAGATGTCAGCTCAAATAGACATGATGGCTAGGAGTGCATGTTATCAGCTTTGGTTGATACACCAGCTGTGTCCCTTCCTGGAGTCTGGGGGCCTAAAAACTGTGGTACGTACACTGGTTTCCAACAGAGTTAGCAATAACAATAATACAATCAATACCATAAAATTATATTCTACACTAGTATATAAAAATTAAAACATCTTATTCTATTCAGCTACTTTATATGCATTATCTAATCATGGGGAATCAGCACTGTGACATCAAAACTACTGTGTTGGAGAGGAGACCCCAAAAACAAGTTGTTACCAGAAATCATTTATAAAAGGTTTGGCGGATAGACTCACCAGAAGAGACCCATCTTGAGCGGGCAACTAAGATGGTGAAGGGTCTGGAAACCATGCCCTATGAGGACCGCCTTAGGGAACTGGGGATGTTTAGCCTTGAGAAGAGAAGGTTAAGAGGTGATATGATAGCCCTGTTCAAATATTTGAAGAGATGTCATATTGAGGAGGGAGCAAGCTTGTTTTCTGCTGCTACAGAGACTAGAACGCGGAACAATGGATGCAAGCTACAGGAAAAGAGATTCCACCTCAACATTAGGAGGAACTTCTTGACAGTAAGGGCTGTTTGACAGTGGAGCACACTCCCTCAGAGTGTGGTGGAGTCTCTGTCCTTGGAGGTCTTTAAACAGAGGCTGGATGGCCATCTGTCAGGGATGCTTTGACTGGGAGTTCCTGCATGACAGGGGGTTGTACTGGATGGCCCTTGTGGTCTCTTCCAACTCTATGATTCTATGAGTGCCTTCTTAAAGGACTCTAAGGTGGAAATAAGATGGATCTCTTTCGGCAAGTCATTCCATAATTTTCGAGCTGCTGCTGAAAAGGCCTTCTGGGAAGTCATAGTCAATCTTGTATGATTATAATTCAAAAAAATTTTCCCTGATGTTCTGAGAGTGTGGGGCGGATTGTGTAGGGAGAGGCATTCCCTCAAGTAACTTGGGCCCAAGCCATGTACGGCTTTAACGGTAATGACCAACACTTTGTATTGCGCCCAGAAGCTGATCGGCAGCCAGCATAAGGATTTTAATATAGAGGTAGTATGATCCATTCTGGATGCCCCTGTAAGTAACCTGGCTGCTGCATTTTGGATCAATTGAAGCTTCTGAACTTGGTACAAAGGTAGTCCTATGTAGAGTGCATTACAGAAGTCTAAACGAGAGATTATCAGTGCATGTACCACTGCTTCAATGTCCTTTCTGTCCAGGTAGGGGCGCAGCTGGCATATCAACCAAAGTTGATACCAGGCACTTCTGGCTATCACCTCCACCTGAGATGTCAGTTGTAGAGACGAATCCAGAAGGACTCCCAACCTTCAAAGCCCTTCATGGCTTGGGTCCAGCTCGTCTATAGGATTGCCTTCTTCCATACAATCCGCCCTGCACACTTAGGTCTACTGCAGCCAGCAAAAAACTAAGCTGGCTGTGGTTACCCAAAGGACCTTCTTTTCTGCTGCTCCCAAGTTATGGAATGGCCTGCCAGAGGAGACCCGTCATATTATGAATCTTGACAGCTTTAAAAAGGTGGTCAAGATGGATCTCTTCCAACAGGCCTTCCCAGTGTGGAGTCAAAGGCTTTCATAGCTGGCATCAATAATTTTTCATAGGGCTTTCAGGCTATGTGGCCATGTTCTAGAAGAGTTCCTTTCTTTCTTTGAAGGTGCCAGCCACAGATGCTGGCAAAACATCAGAAAGCCCAAAACCACATAGCCCAAAAGCACTACAAAAAGCTAGGCCTTTCTAGATTATCATCTCAGTCACCCCCACTGACTACCTTGTATTGTCTGTTTTAATAATTTTAATGGTATTGTTTTATTGTTATTGTTTTCAATTATGATTTATTGGTTATAGTGGGTTGGTGGGTTTCTGGGACAGTGTATTTTAATGTTTTAATGTTAGCCATCTCGATCTTAATGCAGGGGTGGGGTAATAACAATAACAACAACAACAACAATAACAACAACAACTACTACTACAGTTATATACTTTGAACTAATGGGATCTACATAGGTGGTGGCTTACATTCAGCAATTTGTTCACTGAGTCTAACTCCAGCTGGGATTAGTAATCAGATTTAAGTCAAAGAACTAACCAGGGTGGTATTTGTTGCTACTTCTTCAGATTTATGCTATATCTGACTGATATCATGTCTCAGGTTCCTGTTGAACAGCATCTGTAAGAGCTAATCTTTCATATGAAGGAAGCTAATAAGCACCTGTGCTAATTCAGAAATTAATATTAAGAATCACATGCTGTAATGTCTCTTTGTTGAGGAAATGTTCTCTCAAAAAACCAGAGAGAAACCTGGTACCTCAATCATTTCTCCTGACATGCTACCTTTTCACATGCAGGGAATATTTTGCCTAGGAACAGGATACAAAAATGAATGAGCTGAACTGTGTTTAGAAATACAGGAAGAGGATAAGTACTTTCATCTGTTCTAGTCTATGACCGTAATAAAGATTCAGTTCTAGTACTTTCAGTGTGCAAAAAATGTATTTTATTTATATGTGTAATTTTATTTTTACTTTCAGATTTTGCAAAGTAAAAAAAATAAAGCTGCTCTTCTTTCAAAATAATATAAATGGTATGTGAGGAAGCACATTAAATTATTTACATCACACCAATACAAAATGTAAAGTACAAAAACTTTAACATCCCATCTTCTTATCAATGAAAGACCAGGAGATAACAAAGAGGAGGTCTAAATATTGAAGGTACTGGACTTCCTGAGGTCAGCATTACAAGGAAAAGTTTCAAGTCAAATCTTCCTTCTTTACCAATCTTGTAACATTCTTAGCATGTTTGGTGTCTTCTTTGGAAATTAGTATCAGATGTGATTGGAAGAACTACACATCGTATCGGCTTGCCATTTGTCAACATCCTTCTGATGAAACAAACAACAGGCAGGGATTAAGGTAAAGAGATTTATTTCTTCTGACGGGCTAGATGTGCTTCTCAATTTTTCTTCATTACTCTTGACATGTGTCCTGTCATCTGGAAGGATTGGTTGAAACACTGATGTCAAAGCAGGCAAAAGAAATAAGTAGTGGAACTGTTCTTCAGTGTTTGAACAACAAAGATTCTGGAAATGAACAGGAGTGGAGTCAAGAATTAAGTTGAGTCCATTTTGAATTATATTGTCACTTATGTATTATTATTTTCTGAATTGTTTTTAGAAATTTTTATTATCAAACTGTTTATTACCACAAAGATCATCAAAAGTTTTGCTCAGACTGGGAGTTAAATTAGATCAAGTTAGAATACTTTTTGTAGAATACCCTGCCCAAGTGGTGAAAGGCATCTGTTTGTTACAGCACATGTTTTTCCTCACCTCTGTATCTTTCACTGCACCATACTTTGTTTTGTCATTGGTCATTCAAAAGTAAATACTGGTTTAATCTGCACATCTGATTTCTGGGGCATATGTCTTATTTTGGATATGGTTTAATCCTAGGGAGTTCTCATTTTCCTGAAAGTCAAGTTTGAGCCTTGAGTTTCATGGTCACAGAGGATTATTCATTGAATCTATCTATATTACCATTATTTACAGATACCTTTTAACTCCCTTGGAAACTGCTCAGGATGGGAGTTCTAGTGACACAACATATAATTCATAAAAGTTTTAGAAATATTTATTGCCAAAGTCACTCTATGAAAGACAGAATTCTGCTCTTTAATCTACATCTTGAATGCTTCAACTTCCTTTAAAAGAAGATGTCTATCTTTTGTAAACTGGAATATTGGTTTGTTAAACTGCATATTCTTTAATATATTTTCTTTACCTGATTCTCACTTGAACAGTATTTCCTGCAAAATCCTAGACTTAAGGCTGAATTATATGGGCATCCAAGAAAAACCTGAAAAATGCAAGGCAAGTCCTAGCATTAGGCAATTGCCTCAGTTAGTAGATACTATGCAGTGGCAGCAGAGTGATGAAGGAGGGCCATGAAAACTAATCTATGTCCCCTAACCTAGCCTAAAGCCATTAGTTTGGTGGGAGTGGTGATGCTCTTCTGTTGTCAGTGTAGAAGAAAGTTACAACTACTTGTCTACTCAGCTTTAGTGTATGGAACAGAGTACCAGTAGTTGCTTATTCTTTGCCACAGACAGCAAAATGCCTTGTGCTGGCTTTGCTAGTCCCTCTGTTTACCAAGGCTCCAGAATAAAACAAGAATATTTATTGAAAGCAATAATAAAAACAACAAGAACCACGATACTCATTTATAATGCCCTTTTTGCCAAAGGATGGAAAACAAGACATATAATGAAAGACAAAACAAGAAAACTAACACTGCCATATACTAAAAAGAAAATCCCCACCACTCCACCAGTTGCTACTTGTCTCAGCAGCTTTAGGCACATTTAGCTTAATCTGGTGAATTAAAGAGGAGAGTCTTCAACCCTTCAGAAAAACAGGTAAGATTCTCCTCCATTCAGTGATACAAAGAAAGACTTTTCCACAACTGTGGAGCCAGATCCTGAAAGGCTCACAGTCTTGGCAGAGCCATACGCATTGGTGAAACCACCAGTATTCCCTTGCCTGTGGTTCTTAGAGACCTAGCTGTGCCTCAAGTCCCCTTGCCATATGGCCAGAATAATCTTAGTAACTTTTACTAGTACAGCTGGGAGTTACAATAATATAAGTAAGAGAGAGAGAGAGAGAGAACACAACTGTTTTGCCGGGCTCTAGGAGAATACCCAAGAGCTGTTCCTAAAACCTGGATGATAAGTGCAACCATCATATGACTATCACAGTCTCTGAAACAGTAAATAGGATTGTTTTTAAAGACACTGATTTTTATGAGGCTTTCACTAATTTTGAGTTTTGTGCTGAACATAGCTTGAGAGATTTCAGCAGATCTTTACATTTGGGGCAAGGAGAGATTTTAAAAAATAAATTAAAGAAGGTTTTCACCTCACATAAGAAAATATTTGAAGGCATAGCTTTATAGAGAACATCCATCATACTAAAGGTGATGGTGCTCGTAGAAATATAAGCAAGTCTGAAAGTGTCTATGGATGACTCTAAACACTGTCTTCTATTTATCCTATGTGTCTTTCATGAATGTAAACCATGGCTAAGCCTAGAGACACTACCATTTCCACTGCCTGTCAATCCAGCACCTTTTACCATCATTAAGTTCCCTGTTTCAAAATGACAGAAGAGTCTGCAAAAACAAACATAGTGCTTTCCTGTTCTTGGACAATGGCAAAAAGTCACTGGAAAGGTATGTAAAATCATCCACCACCCTACAGATGATAAGGCTGTGTTTGTCTTCCTGTATGAGGGGTCACAAGAGTGAAATGATGTACCCTAGAGAAGCCATGGGAGCCACAAAACTCTCTGCTTTGGAAACTATATGACTGGTGATACATTTTGCTAGTATAAGAACAGTTGGTGTTTATTATATGCCACCACAAAAAATTGTAAGGAGAAACATTGATGTGAATGTGGAAGTTTTTGCTCTTGTGAAGCATCTAAGGCAGTGCTACTCAAAATGGGGATGCTGGTCCCTGAGCCACTGGCAGCTAGTACCTGGTAAGTTCCCAGGAAAGAAAGCACCAGCTGTAGCCAATAGGCACAAATGCATTTGCAGTCCCTGGCAGACTGGGGGAAAATAATTGCCAGTCCATCACATCAAATAGCCAGAGAAGCACTGATCTAAAACACAGATAGGCCAGGGTTTGGGTGACTGCTTTGCCAATCCTATGTGAGCAGAGGTTGGGGAAGTGTGGACCATGCATGGAGCCCCCAGGCCACACAGAGCCTCTGAAGCCACTGCCAGTCCCCTTAAGACTCCTAACTCATCTAAAATATGTTATGCAAAGGGATAATTTTCACTCAAGAACTTAATGCAAAACCAACCCAAGTGTGGGAAAAAATGAGCTCCAATAATAAAACACACCCCACAAAAAGCCCTCTGAAGTCCCCATAGTTTCATTGCCAACTGTATCCAGGCCAAATTGGCAACCTGAAGTGATAGAGCATCACTTCCTCTATACGCTCTAACTGTCCCAGTTTGTCATGGACAGTCCGGTTAATCCTCTGCCATCCCACTTTTTCAGTCACTGTTAGAATATCCCAGTTTTTCTCTCCTCCTCCCTCATATTCTCTCCTTATCCTGGATTTCCTTCAACTGCAGCAAACTGAATTCAAAGTGCAAAGGTAGTTTGCACTCAATTAACTCGGCAACAGGGAAAGAGAGGAAGGCACAGAATCTTGCCCTTCCTGGTAGGCTCAGGAAAAGTAGACTACTGCAGCTTTTTCTAGCTTGTTTTTCTTCCTCATTAATGGCATTTGCCATCTAGACCAAATGCTGATGTTGCTTGGTCACAGGTGTCATGGTTTACATCTTTGAAATTTTGCCATTACGTCTGGAATGTTGCTGATGGATGAGATGGGGGAATTGGCATCCAATGCCCATTCACTTGTGACCTAAGATGGGGGAATTGGCATCCAGTGCCCATTCACTTGTCCATTCCTGAACTATATGTTATGAGGGACATTTTAGATGAAAACATGCTCTGAGAGTTCCAGAGTTATCCAAAATGAACTTTCTGAAAGAAGCAAAAATAATTTTGATAAAACTAATAGTGGATTTTTTTATGGTCCTTTAGGCTGCATCTGTATTGCAGAAATAATTCTGTTTTATGCCACTTTAACTGCCATAGTGAGATATTTAGCCCTCTCTGTCAGACAGCTTTGGTGTCACAACAAACTACAAATCCCAGGGTCCCATAGCATTGAACCTTGACAGTTAAAGTTATGTGAAACTGCATTATTTCTGCAGTGCTGATGAGATCTTGATTTTGTTCTTTGCAAAATAAAAACACCATTCACATTCTTGTTTCAGAAAACTTGAGAGAACATCCCCAGACCATGCTAGGTGACTTCTTCACATTCCCTGGACCTACATCTTGGCAAGAAAACTGATTTCCTTTACTACACAGGACACTTTTATTTATTTATTTTCCACTAATTTTTATCCTACCCTCCTGCTAAAAACAGTGCTCATGATAGCTAGCAAGGAAAAAAAAACAAGTTTATAATAGAAGTAAAACCCACTAATTAAAAAGATATTGAAGGGCTTTATTTAAAACCAGTTAAAATCACATTCAATAAGATACAAATGAAAATAAAATGAGAAGTTAAAAATGCATTGGTAAGAAAGAAAGAATAGCACCCACCAGATTACAAACCTAAACCCACAGCAAAATCTGTTTAGATACCAAAATCTTGTTCCTGTTTGCTTTTAAAATGAGTTCTAAATGTTGTCACCAACCAGTATTTACAGTTCTGGTTTGAATGGGAGGGATCTTTTGACCTTATTATTTAAACTAGAGATGGAGAAACTGTGGTTCTTCACATGTTGTTGGGACTACAATTGCCATCATTCAGCAAGCCATGCTGTTTGAGGCTGATGAGAAATGGAGTCCAACAACACCTGGTGGGCCAGAAGTTTCTGCTTCTAATTTAAAGAGTAAGAGGAGTGGTCACCAAATCATGATGAAACTGCCATGGGGAATATGGTTATATGACTGGAGATCCAAGACAGAAAGAGTACCTTTTGAACAGAAAGGTTCTGATGTGAGAAAATCAGTTTCATAATCTTTCTATTATGAAAGAATAGCTCAGATTTATTTTCCACCCAGCCCCAGCCCATAGCTGTGTGAATAACTGATGCACAAAAGGATCAAATATCTCTTAATGAACAAGCTTGATGTTGGTTTAGCCAGAGAGAAAAGGGACTCTGTGTATAGAACATGGGACTGTCAGTTCCGTTGCACGTGCCAACCAATTCATTAGCTGGGAAGGGTTAATTTTAAATTGCAAGACAATACAAACTAGTTCCTGTCAGTATGAGGATATCGAATGGCCAGGAGGTGAATAGAACCACAGCCCAGAAGACATGCTATAAGGTAATGTTTATGCTAGAAACTGAATCAAGAAGCCTTGAGTTTAAATTTTAATTACAGTATCCCATTTTCTTAAGCTTTACCAAGGCATGAAACTTCCTGAGTGTTAAGAGGAGCATTGTGCAGAAAGGCCCTACTAGGGAACCACACAGAAATTGTATCAACAGGAACAAATGACATTTCCCACCCTACTTAAAGAGTTTAAAAAAAAAAAAAAACAGGCAGGAGTTGCTTAGGATGTTACACTATTTGAGTATTCTCAGATGATTTCATTAAGATGTCCTACATATCTGAAGATGCCATGCACACAAAATAATTTCCTGTCAGTTCCTACCCTCTTTTAAAGATCATACCAAAACCCACAGTGACTCAACCACCACCAGGTGCCTGCTAAGCTCTCTTGGCTATCCTAAATGAACTTTGAATCAATGCACATACCCAAACTAGAGGGTTATTCAGATGGTGAAAATAATACTGGTAGAATGTGGGTTGAATCTTTGTTGTTCACATGCATTTTGAATGTATCCAAGTAAGTTTCAGGGTGGGGGCTGCCCAAAAACCAACTAACATTTAATTCAGTAATTCAGTACTGGAATGAGCATTCATTTGTTTTATTTTGCTGTTTCATCTATTTGTATGACCCAAAAACCTTTCAAAATTATCCCAACAAACATTATTTGTTACAGAAAGGTTACAGGTAGATGAGATTGAAGGGCACAGCTGATAGATATAAAACTGGATATACAAAATAGGGATATCTAATGTAATTTATGGCTGCTGCAGAAGTTTGAAAGAATGTGATTCATTAGCTGAATTTATTGCATTCATAATGGCTGTGTATACACCAATCTTTTGTAACCGTCTAACCATTTTTTAGCATTTACAGTTTTCACCCTGAGATTGAATTCATATAAACACAATAAGATCTAGAAAGAATTGTGAATTTCTGTTTGACACCTGACTGAGAAACTTGAGCAGGTTACAGCTTCTATGGGGATAAATTCACCAATCATCACCAGTCCAATTCATTTCAGATTTGACAGACCTGATATCCCAGAGGCAGAGGATAGTGGAATACAATGTAATACCACTTATATCGGAAAACCACTGTTACAAGCAGGAGATTATCTGCTTCTCTCATTGAAACAAGGGGATATCTTTAAGATGTGCTACCTGATGTGAAGCAGACAGGCAGGAGCAGCTGCACCCGCAATCTGCCAGGGACTGTGGCGAGCACATGGCCAGTTTTCAAAGCAGGCCACCATGGCAGTCCCCAATGGGCTGCCAAAAAGGAGTGGATTTTTGCCACTCCTTTTGCTGGTGGCTTCGGGCCACCTTAGATGGCCTCAGAGCAGCTTCTGGCTGCCATGCCCTGAAGCGGCTGAAAGCCACTCTATTTGGACTCTGTTTGGTGGATCTCATGTACAATAAGGCTGAAAAACACCTGGAAATAACATGCCAATAGACAGAAAACAAGAATTCATAAGGACAATACAGAAAGTCACTGTTTCGCAATGAAATGTAACATTTTTAAAAAAATTGCAAAAATGAAATGAATGCAGTTTCACTGATGCAAAACAAATTGGATGAATCTTTTAAAGTAAAATGTATGGAGAAATGAAACATGGGAGGGGGAAAAACCTTGCAAACCCTTGCATGTTACAACTGTATAATCACACCACAGATTCTGTATGGATCACGTAATTAAAAAAAATACTTGAGAATGTCTCTTTCTCTCAAGACATAGGCCAATACTCTCCCCTCAGTAGCCTCTTTCTGCAAACAGCAAATTACATGTCATACATGATGCTGTCTGGCTGAGGAGCAAACAGCTGATCCCTGTAGAATCACACCAGCAGTTTTTCCCATGTGAAAAAAGGCTTAAGTGAGCTGCCCACACCCTGATATCTGGCCCCATTAACTGCCCCGAGATTGTTTTTGTTGAAGAGTACTGGCAACAGCTGGAAGGGAAATCAGGGGGGATAGGTCTGCAGCAAAGGATGCCACAGTGCAGTGTTTATGCTAGGAATTTATTGGCTAGATATATCATGGATGGGCGAGAAGTAGCTCATAGGAAATTATTGGGCAACACTGCAACTAGCCATGGTGGCAATAGAATGTGTGTTGTGACATATCCAGAGCATGTTCAATGCACCTGCTTTAAAGGAGGGTCTTTAAAAACATCTGGGGTTGTTTCCCTCTAGTGCCAGCAAAAAGGTCACATATGCAGATGGAAAATCAAGATTTTAGAATCTCAGGGACACCCTCCATGAATAGAATTGGCTCTCTTCTGCAGCTTCTTACCCTGCATATGTAGAGGGGCTGGTATACTTCAAAATGAAATTTTCATTTTGCAAAATTTTTAATTTCCTCATTTGGCAATATAGCAATGTAGCAATATCAAGTACATTTCCACACCACTTATCTGTGAACTAGTGCTCCCTAAGCACTTTACACTATGTAAGCTAATCACCCTCAACAACCTGGGTATTCATTTTACCCACCTACAAAGGGATGGAAGGCTGAATGGACCTTGGAGCCCTGCCTGGGATCGAACTCACAACTTTGTGGCTGTAGTATTGGTATTTAGCCACTATGCCACCAGGGCAACCCAACCTCAATGACCTGAGTCCAACCAGGGTTGTTTTGTTTTGAGACCTGGATAGTTAATGAACACTGTGCCAATTATTTGCCCATATTTTAGAGGAAGCAGGAGTAGATCATTCTTCCATTTCTCTTTTATCCTGTGGTCACCTGAAGTCCTGTCCAGATGGTTGCCATCAATAGTTCTGGTAAATATCAGGCTATTCTGTTTCTGGATTTCACATCTTGTAACTGTTGTCCCCATCCAGTTACATCATATTGATTGATCGATTGATGGATTGGATATATACTTCATCTTTCTTCTACTCTTTTTTCTTTCTTCAAGTGTGGATAGCCTTTCCTTCCCTCTCCATCACTCTCTCAATTAATTCAACATCTTCCCCCATGCTCCTCCCCCCAGTAGGCAGTTTCCTTCTCGTGTGTGTGTGTGTGTGTGTTTGTGTGTGTGTCACAAAGTGGCTTAGTAAAAGAGAGGAAGGAAAAGAAGAAGAAACATTCCATTTGGTAACCAGAAATGTAATGAGGGAAAGAAGGCCAGGGGAAAAACAACCTCCTACCAAAGCTCACGCCTCCATTCAACAGGTCCAAAAGGTCCATTCAGTGAGACTGCCCAGAAATACAGTAGAAACTGAAGTAATGGATATCAATGTAGGAGTGTATCCATTGTATTGGAAGTCCTAGGAAGGGGGGGGGGAACCCTGCCTCTGCCCTAGTTTTTAAAAGTTGTGGCTAGTCACAGAAATTAATCACAAATAGACTGGGATAGCAGGTACATTGTAAGGATTTAAAATCATGAAAACAACACAACTCCCATGAAATCCTGAAGCTTTTGGCCAGTCTGGTTAAGCCCTGAATTAACCAAAAGAATCTGGCCTTTTGCCCACAACATGGTCAAGTCACTTGACATTTATACTCTGCCAGGTATTTTAATCATAATTTCTAGTTTTCATATACCTGAGCCTGTTCTGTTGGCAGTTGATATTTATTTTGAAAAGATGTCATCAAAGAAGTTAAAATTCTCTTTACATAACCATCATTACATTCTTATTTAACAATGCAGCTTTGAGCAAAAGGCCCTAAAGATCTGTTCTGATATAATGTGTGCATGTAATTCTTATTTCTGTCTTGTAATATTCTTGGGGTTTGAACAATGCCATATCCTGATTACAAATACTATGTTAAATAAATGTTATTAAAATCAATTGTAAATTTCTTTCTTCCATCTGTTGCTCTGACCCCCCAGCCTCATGTATGTTCTGAAGCTTAGGTGTAGTTTCACTGACCATATTGGTTCACCATTAACTTCATCATAAGTGACAATTTCACAGAGAGAAGCAAGCCTCTTTACAAGTGATTTTTCTTCTGAAGCCAGGCGATGTTGGTCCAAGGATGCACTTAAGCTACTTTCCTCTCACCTCCCTGGGATTTCTGGATCAGAGTGAATATGTTTGTTGTGATGATGGTGTACCTTCAAATGATTTCTAACTTATGGTGCCCCTTAGGTGACTCCATCATGGAATTTTCTTGGCATGATTTCTTCAGTGGGAGTTTTACCTTACAGGTAGTGAAGCTGAAGAATGCAGTGTAATGCCTGCTATAGTGAAATCATTTTCAACTCTGATGGAAATTCATATTGTGCAAAGTTCCTACAATTCTGTTTTGTGCTATTTAGCCTTACAGCTTGTTTTAAACCCAGTCATCAGAGCAAAGTGGCTGGCCACCAGCCACACAACCCTGCCCCATAATTCTTTGCTAAAAATGCTTGGCTGAAACCTTGCTAAAAGATATGACAAAGATGGAGTTGAAAACATTTGCCAGACCCTTCACAACAGGCATGATATATACTTTATAATCTATTAATAACACACTGCACAGGTGTGAGAAATATGTGTATAAATGTGTGTATCATGTAGGGATATTTTGCTATGGGAGGACCCAAGAAGTGTGAAATACAAAGTACAGCCAGCCAGTTAAAACCAAAGATAAGAGAATGACACTTTGATCAAATCAAAACCTGAAGGGAAATATCCTCCAAAACGCAAGAAAAGCAGGAATTAGAATTAAGCTGTGCTGGCCGGGGGGATGGGGGGCAGTAAAAGTGAGGCAGATATGAGTTTTGCTATCCAGATCAGGGATCAACTCCTTTTTCTAATGGTGAAGCTGCCACTGAAAACTCACAAAATTTCAACAACAGTTTATGTAGATATGTGGGTGGCTGAGTGAGATTATATAGCACCTAAAACCTCTAATTCATGATATGATGAAATGTAAAAAGGGTGTAGAAAAAGAGAGGAAGAGCAGAAATACAGCAAAGATTCTTGTGGCACCTCAAAAACAAACAAGCTTTATTTGACACACACTTTCATGTAGTGTAGCCAACTTCATCAGAAGCAACTGATAAAATACTCAACTTTTAAAACTCCCCTTCAATCTGTTGATTTCATTTTATTATGCTTTATTTGTGAGGAACTTTGTCAGTTAGACTGAGAGATTGTGGTTGGCCCAGAGACATCTTCTAAGCTTTGGAAAAACTTTAATTGTATTTTATCATGCTATGCTTTAAGCCTCTCAGTGAACCATGTAATCAGAATGATTTATATAAATTTAGTAAATAAAATAGTAAAATGTGTGACAGAGCAGAGATTTGAACGGGCATCTCCTTAGTCTAAATACCACCCTGTAATCACTAGATGACAACTGCAGATCATACTGGGCATGCAAACCAAAGAAGCAAAGTCAATAGGTATTCAAAACTAATCAGGCAAGTTGTCATCATGTGAGAACAGACACTGAACAAACATGTATCACTGCCAACCAGTCATTTTATAATATTATGTAACAAAGTGATCAATCTCCCATTTAAACTCAGCCAACCATATTCCTTAAAATATTTGTCCCAACCTTTTGTCCTCCAGATGGCACCAGGTAGCCACTTCCAGATTATATTCTCTTTCTGCCCCAGTTAGAAACAAAATCAGGATTTGCAAACAAACAATAAAAAAGATTGATCAAGATAGAGGCAGGAGTGTTATAGGGAGCCAGGTCCTGAGAAGTAGGTCTTCTAATTTGAGGGGAAGGAGAATGAAAATTTTAAAGAGTCGTGTGGAACAGAAGTTACATTCAAACAGAGTTTAGAAAATCTAATTTTAGAGTACCCTTCTCAACCCACCAATAGCACTACCTTTCCATAATGGTGGGACTACATGATCCCAGAAGACAAGGGACTGAGCAGTTGGTGATATTGTTAGTAGTAGATGCTCCCAAGTTAGTCAGGCTTTTGAGAGAAACCAGACTAAATGTGCTAAACACCTTAAAGTGGCGAGCAGCAGAAGTAGTTGGAGGTAACACTGCTGGAGAATCTCATGGAGATAACAGCAGTGATACTTTAGTTAATTCTTGTCAATAATGTGCAAGGAGGAGGCAATGGTAGACCACTTCTGAACATTTTCTTATCTTGGAAGTCCTATGATGAGACAATCCAAAATTAAGCACGAGTTAGTTCTAGAAGATGTGATTTCTACTGATGATGATTGATGAAATTCTTTAAACAACCAAGGACAGGAAAGGAAAAAAGTAACTGAGATAATGTCACAGTCCTAAATCAACTGCTAAGAAAATATGGACTGTCCACAGAGGACAAAAAGCCTGCATCACTCTGCGTTCTAATGACTCAGGCCAAAACCTCAGGGGAAGGATAGGGCCAGATTCTGGCAGACTGGATGTAGATCCAGTGGATTTGGTCTGATCCTGGGGCAAAAGAATTTTTAAGTGGGTCAAGCTGACCTGCCATTTGTTCGGGAGTTTCTTGGAACCTCCATGACAAACCCTGGGTGATCAGATAGCCTTCTGCCCTTTACCTCCCTCCTTCATTGACCACTTTCAGTCAAGGAAGCCACACCCCTGAACTTGCAAGACCTAAACAGGGCTGTTGATCTCCAGTGTTCTTGGCAATCTCTCATTTATAGGGTCACTATATGATCTGGTGGCAAATGACCACAGCAGTTCCGATAATTTCCCAGTTCTGTGAATTGTAATTTTAAAACATAGCTTGTTGTGAATGCAATATGGAGTAAAGGCCTGTATATTCTACCCCCTTGAGCTCTTTGCAGGAAGTTGGGAATGCCACTATGATGCCAGTAAAGACCATCAACCCCACGTCATCCCTCACCCTGATCACACAAACACCAAAGGCAATCCATGTTGTCATTTTGCTATTCTGTTTGCCTCACCCCAGTCTGTCAAAAGCCTTTATTGCACAGCTTTCTCTTTGCTGAGGGACCATATGGGACCTGTTAGCTGGGAGCACATAAAACTCTGAGCTGTGTTTGCCACAAGTCCTGTTGTGTTTGCCCCACCATCAGGAGACACCACTTTAGCAGCGGGAGAATGACAACTGCTTGTATTTCCACTGTCAGTCCCAATAAACAAGAGTCTATTTAATATAGCAGGAGACAAGGGTGGTCAGGAGCACTATCCAGAAATAACACCTTGGGAGCTTAGGGCCGCTGCCAACCTAATGGCCAATAAGATGCATCACACTTCAGGGAGGTTAGTCAGTGGGATATAAACTGGCACCCATAAATCATTGACCCTTTCCCAATATGTCCTTTTAACAGTCTTCCAAGATGCAGCCGCCTCACTGTTGCACATTTTTCAGCATGCAAAGGCCTTGGAATCATATGCTATTAACATTCTCAAAGTGACATTGTTGGGATAAATTGGTTGCTGGGTGATTTTCTCAGATGATTAGGATTCATTCTTTGGAGGTGTGCTGGCATGGAGCCAGGGCTGCCTCTTATACAGACTAGTCTCATTCACAAAGGCTAGCTCCATTCCCCCACACCCTCCACTAAACCATCCAGGACTTCAAGCAATCCCAATGTCAGTGGTGCTGGAGAGATACAGACCCCATTAGAAACCCATAAACGGGCTATAATTGGGAAGGCTCATAAAAGGCTTAAGTACTTGGGAGAGGTAAGATAAACAAAACTGAGCTGAAGGTACACAATGGCTAGGAAGTCATCAGCTTATTTAGACTAGTTCTTGCTGGATGAAGGGAATCATCCTTTGGCAGTTTTAATTGGTAAAGGACCACTTTCCCTGTTACACTTTAAAGATACACACAAAACCCTGCCACAAGACATTTTCATGACTATGCCCTGTTGTAAAAGGTCATTGAAAGTCTGCTAAAAGAGAAAAAAAGCATTCTTCCAGGGTCTTGGGATTCATATGTTGTCTCCAGATTTTATAGAATGCATTTTGTAAACAAAACAAAACAAAAAACTAGTCACCTGTGGTGTTGGTGGAGTGTCCACCATTCCAGGATCAACCCCCACCCAACTCCCCTTGGAGGATGGGCTGCTTGTCATAAGAATGTTCCCCATACGCTCACATTAAGGGGATGGCTGAAGGCACAGACAATATTCTCACATACTTTGATCCTTTCTTGTTCTGTTTTGAGGTTTCATCCAGCTGTAGAGAAATCTACAAGGAAAAATGCTAGCATTCAGATGAAATGATTATCCTCTTTCCTCTTCAAACTTTTCACAGAGTGAAGCATTTATGGGAATGCCTACAAGAGGGATCTAGACATTTATTATTTAAATATTAGTACTATGTACTATGTTTAATTATTTTTGTAGAATGTACGCCACAGGCAGGTTTATTCTATTCTATTCTATTTTTAACTGACTGTATGTTCAGCACTGTGTAAATTGACAGCGCTTTATAAATAAAGAATAATAATAATAATAATAATAATAATAAATTTGCACCATCCATTTTAATATAAAATGATTAGATAAAGGTAAATGTAAAGGTAGTCCCTTGACATGAATGTCTAGTCATATCTGATTGTAGGGGGCGGTGCTCATCTCCAGCATTATCTGAGGACTACTTCAGTGGTCACATGGCCAGCATGACTGCACCGAATTCTGTTACCTTCCCACCGAAGTGGTACCTGTTTATCTACTTGCATTTGCATACTTTTGAACTGCTAGGTTGGCAGAAGATGGAATTAGTGTCAGGAGCTCACCCCATCTGGCAGCATTTGGGTCTCAAACTGCCAACTTTCCAATATTCCAGTCATCAGAATTGGAAGACTGTGATCATCTCTGACTATATTATATTTAATATATTATGGGGCTTTACAGACCACCCAAAAAGGGCAGTCTGGAGCCACCTCCTTTTCCACCGCATGGTCACCGGAGCAACCAGATGAAGCAGGTCCTTTCTGTGTCGCAGTTGCAATGTATGAAGCTCTGTCCTGCGCATTCATGACGTTGCAGGTGCGCAGCTCCATTTAGTTGCTGCTCACCTGTGATGTCATCGCTTTGCACACCATTTGTACAGTGCTGCGGAGCGAGGATGCCCTCATCACATGCTAGGGTTGCAGACAGTCTATTGGCTCTGCTCCCAGGCAACCCTAGCAAATGACTGAGGTGCCCTAAAGTGTCCATCTGTGTCAGGCCTATATTAATTAATGACTGTATTATATTTAACAACCAGAGCAAAAAATGGTGTGTGTGTGAGTGTGTGTGTATACACACAACACACACACACACACCATTTTTTGCTCTGGTTGTTAAATATAATACAGAACACCAGCTTTGTCAGCATCAGAGCATCTGCATCTAGCCTGAAATACAGTATATCTCACACTGTAGGACATTAACCTAACCTCTACTTTAATTGCCCTTTTTGCTGGAATAAAAACAATATGATAAATTCAACTGAATTCCTTTGGAACCAAATTTCCCTGAAAATTATCTTGGAATTTCAAGGCAGTAAAATCTTAGGCATTCTGAAATATTAGCAGTCCTTACAAAAATTGAGCACAGGGCTCCACAGTTTTATCATAGACCATAATAAGTTTAAGCCTTTTCTACTGAAATTAAGGAAACTTCAAAGTGCTTACCTTTGGTTGCACAATGATTTTGGTTCAGTATTGGTTCTGGTTTAAATTAGACTGATGCACCATCCTCAAAGCATATGGGAGCCACTTGTGGTGTATGGGAAAGGTTTGCTCTGACCATAAAACATTGCAACAGCTGTAGAAAAGAAAAATGGCTTCTTGTATAGAGTGCCCAATCCAGATGTCACCACCTCCACATTAAGACCTTCCTTGTTTTTTTAGCCAGTAGGTTGTGCAGAGCAGAGTTTTTCCATGTGGATTTATTTGGAAGAGTTATTTGTAGATTGCATTGAACTGAACTCCCTTTCATCCTGGTAACAGCTTCATTGATGTTTACAGCTGTCAGGGCATCACAGTTATTTCAGCGTAGGGGGAGAAGGAGAGGAGCGGAACAAGGGATTTACATTGAATTACTTCACTAAATATAAACTCTCCACATCACTACAGTCTGTGTTGGGTTGCACAGAGTAACAATGTATTTTTTTTAAAAAAAAAAACTGATACCTATAAAACTGAAGATTTTAGCATCTTACAAATGATGCCTCTGTTATGGATGATGACAACAATAACAATGGTAAAGGTGGTGGTGATGATCCAAATTGTTTGATCAATCCTGGGGCTTCCCATGGATGCATGTCATAAGATATGTTAAAGCAGTTTCTTCCTCTCTTCACGGTTTACCATTAGCCAGACTTTGTAGTTCTATTCTGCTTTTTAAAAGCCAAGATTTCTACAGCTAGCATACCTGCATTATGACTGGATGCTCCAGGGGTCCGTAAGAGAGCTCCAGTACCACCACAGACTACAGACCCAGGATTTCATAGGAAGGGAGCATGGCAGTTAAAGAGAAATAATAGTACTGTAATTCTGTAATGTGAATGTGCCCTTGACTTGTCACAGAATATGTGGTGATCCCACACAAATCCTCTACAATTGCTCTTACCTTGGGGAACTTCTTTCCGGGGGGCGGGGGGGGGGCGGGGGGCGCCTATGCCGATACCACAGTTGCCCTCTACCAGCAAGAAAATGCCTATTTACTCATGGAGAGTTCTTGAAGAATGGGCTTTTAATGGATGATTGCTCTCATTTCTTTATTGCTGTGCTTTTAATTGCCTTTAATTCAATTTTGTGTTAATATTAAAATTTGCTAAATTGTTTTTTAATATTATATATTGTGCTGTTATCTCTTTTAATTTTCTCTTTAGTTATTCTTGCTGTAGGCTAATTAAGGTTACATCTACACTATAGAAATAATGCAATTTGACATGACTTTAATTGCTATAGCTCCATCTTATGGAATCTTTGGGTCTGTAGTTTTACAAGGCCTTTAGCTTGTCTATCAAATAGTGCTGGTGCAGGGAGGAAGAACTGGAGAAAGAATCCTCCTCCTAGAAGCATCTGCCTCTCTTTAATGATGCAGCCACCTGATGAAAAACCTTGATCCAAGGTTATAGCACAGGCTTTTTGAAGTGACATTCCCATTCACATGGCTTAAACAGAGTAAGACCAGAATGTGTAAACATTACTTTTGGATTACTGTACTTCTCACAGAATCTCCTGCCAGCATGACCAGCTTGGAAAAGTTACATTTTGGGGTGACACCTTATGGAATCCTCCAGCCAGTATGGCCAGTAGCTAGAGGATTCCATAAGGTGTCACTCAAAAAAGTAAATTTCCAACTTTTGCCAGGACATTTGTAAGATAGTAGCCAAGATAAATATGCATTACAGTAGTTTTAAAAGCTAAATTGCACACATATCTGTGAACACACATTAGCAATAAGGTGAAAGTCATACATACTCAGCACACATCTCAAAGCCATATGGATGTTTTTGCATATTGGAATGTATCAGTTTGTACCTTTAGGTTAAAACCTGCAGGCAGCAGAGGTAGTAAATGCTGGGCAATTTCAGTCTCCATCATTGTCTAATTAACTGGCCCATTGGGATCACCTCAGATGATCTCAGCAATTAGCCAAAAGAAAAAACAGATCCAATTTGTAAACACTGAGAGATCTCTACTTCGAAGGGACAGATCTGACACGCAGTCTGAAGCTGCGGTCCTTAAAAACAATAAACAGCTGGAGAGGCTGACAGATATGGAAAGAAACAGAACTTAAAGCGAGGCGAGGAGGAGACCAGAGGAAGTGGTTCAGGGAAATGGCAAACAAACAACCATCAGGAGTTATTGTTTCTTTTCCACTACAGACAGCATTTCAGTCCAGGGTTGGCTTCTAAGTTTCTGACTGCAACTCCTGAGCTGAGACACATCCCAAGAAAGCATAAGATCTGGAGCAGATAGCAGGAGGATCTAATGGAGAAGGGAACAACCAACATAGAACATGAAAAGTAACTAGCAACTGACAGCTGCTTGCAACTCTGGGACCTAACCTTTTCTTTATCATCTACAACATTTTCTTTGGCTACCTAAGCACCATGCAGCAATGGCATTCATGCAGATGGGGAGAACAGAAGACTGAAACAACATAGTTTTCACTCACTCACTGTATCAATGAATAAAACTGCATCCCCAAAGTTTGCTTTGTTGAACTATCCCCCCTAGATTGCCCCAGCCACATGGCTAGTAGCCATGCTGGCTGGGGATTCTGAGAGCTGTAGTCCAAAGAGGTAATTTTGCTAAATCCTGTACACTCTCCAAGCTGATTGGATTTTGCTCAACACTCTGTGCCACCCTCTTCAAATTAACCACTCCAGGGAAATAATCAATTTCTTTGATCTAACGAGGGAGTTTATCACACAAGGGAATTTGGGGGTATACTCCAAAGGCAATCCGAACGCAATCATGGGGTTTCACGTTATTGCGTGATAACTTATCTCACGCAATTTCGGGCAATGGAGGGTCATTTTCAGGGAATGGGAAGTCACTCTGAACACATTCCGAATGCAACTAGAACTCACATAAATTTGCTAAACTAGTGAATTTAAGTGAATTCGAATTGGCTCCATTCGAAATTGGGAGAAATTCCTCCCCATGTGATAAACTCCTAGCTATTCTTGTAACAATAGTGCTTATTTTCTCTTCCTGTTAAAATATCTGAATTGTTCTTGGAACACAAAGAGAGAGATTTTGCTCCAAGCAATACAAAGTTGGTTCCAGGTGTGAGCTCCCCATCCTATGAATGACATGCTCTTTGTGGAGGCTCTGGCATTATCCCCTCAGTGGGCTTAGAAATGCTGCAGCTAGACGGAAGCACTGAATGGGGGTGGGGGAGCATGTTTTGAGTTATAATTATTCACAGTGCCCTTTCACAGCATTATTCTGTGTCATTATGAGCTGAAAACTACTGGTACTGCTCAGCCTGTGACCTGTCCTTTATTACACAAGGAGAAAAAGTATAAAGAGCATTTTACATGCCAGATGTTAATTCATATAGAAATCCGCCTTTCCACCTGCAATCTGAAGTGGGTCCAACATTTTACCAGAGGGAATAGCTCTTTCCCTCTGAAATGGATGTACAAGTGGAATTCTGATGAACAGGAATAGTGCTAGCTTCATGGCAGGCTTCTGTGGGGTGTTGATTCTATCATTCTATCATTCTAAGGTAGGCCAACCTGAAAAAGACATTGATCCCAACATCTCACTGCTCTGGGGAATCTGATGCTGGGTCTCTCAAGTTTCACCCAATGTTCTAAGCAAGAAGTGAGCCACTGTGAAGGGGCCAAGAGCCAATTTTCTTTCTTTCTACTCTTCCACTAGTCATTTTGAAGGAAGAAATTGAGGGAAAGCAAGGGATTTGAAAAGGGATTGGATAATTGGATTGCGTACACACATTTTTCAGGCAATTTCCACCCAAACGGGGTGGAGTCTGTAGGGTTTTGGGGGACGTGAGGTGTGTTCAGAGGACACAAAAGTGAAGTCCAGGAGGTGTATGTGACCCTTTGGCCACATATTTCCCACCACTACTCTGAGGACTACTCCAAACTGATTATATTCACCATATGTTAATGGAGATCATAACCATTGCTGCTACACAATACATGTATATTATTCTGAGCAACCAGTGTTCCCCACACAAAAGCAAATAGTAACAGAACACAGAGAATTATTATTGCATGTTGCATACGTGTGAATTTCCACTGTTGATTTTATTGTGACTTATCTTTAATGCATAACTGTCATTTCCTTAATGGATCTGGCAATAATACTCCTAGACTTGCTTTTCTTTTCAGGTTAGTTTTCCACAACAGAGGACATGTGGTTTTCCCTGTGGGAACAGAAAAACCAGTTATTTGTGGCATCACTACATACCTCAGAAAACATGGCCATGCAATGTAATTTGCAGGATGGACTGGAATATCTGGGGCTTTCCAAATGAATTCAAGATAACCAATACAGTGGTTGTTTATTTGCAGAGACTTGTGTGTGGAATTAGGCCTCAGTGGCTATACTTCATTGACTGCTATTTGCACTCAGTCTGAAAAACCAAACTGAAACAGAGAAGAGCAGTTAGGAAGGCATCTTTTGGAATGTTATTTCTGGTTAGACGATAAGTTTCAAGCCAGTATAGGATATCATAAAAAGATAAAAACAGAGTTCACACCCCTGTTTGGCCACAAATCATATGATGGACCTTGGGTCCATGACTATCTTTCTTCCTAACCTATGTTACAAACTTGTTGTAAAAATTAACTATACATTGCCATGAGGGTTTTTTTATTTTTTTGGAGGAGGTGTCAGATAAAAGTGTAATGAAATATTAGTGCAAGCTAAATAAATTGTTTCTTTTAAAGGTATGTGGGACTGTGCAGACTGACCCTAAGGGGCAACCTGAAACTGCCTTCACCTGCGCCAGATTGGGGATATGGCAACTGCATGCTGCAGCCCCAATCTGGCTTTTCCAGGGCACAAAAATGAGCCACAAAAAGTGGCTCCTTTTTGTGCCCTAGAAAGGGCATAATAGCCATGGTGCCATGGATTCAAGGTGCTCCTTTGGTGCTGTGTCGTGTCTAGGCAGAGCCAGAGAAGTGCCATGATGCCACATGCCATGTGGAGCAGCACATGACATCACACCACCCTGGAGGTGGAGTCAAGGTATGCATCATGTGGCCAGTGTGCACAGCCCCTGTATGTTGTTTAAATACCCTAAAGGCATCAGATTTCATCTGATCTTGGAAGCTAAGCAGGGTCAGCAGCTATAATGGGAGACTGGCAATGAATACCAGGTGTCATAGGCTATATTTCAGAGGAAGAAACTGACAAACTGACTTCTGAGTATTCCTTGCTTAAGAAAACCCTATGAAATCCATGGGGTCACCATAAGTCAACAGGAAAGTTTAAGTAACATACACACCCATTACAGTACAAGTGGACAGATTTCAGGCTTGTAGAATTTCCTTTGTATTTTACTAGAGGCTTGAGATAGATCAGCCAAAGCCAGCTGCAGGACATTGGGGCTTTCCTGCCATCTGCAGCCGCCCCTTTAAGCAGCGGGATGGGACCAGGGCTGACTCACCGGAAGCCCCAGTGGCCTGATCCTGCTGCTTCCCCAGGCCACGGAGAAGCAGCAAACTGCAGCTTCTCTGTGGCCTCAACGTGGGGTGGAGCAAGCGCCCTGGGCACCCGCTGCACCCCACAACCCCCTCGGGGTCCTTGACGTGGCCATCTAAAGGCCACGCCAAGGACCAGGTGCCAAAAAGAAGCTTGATTTCCAAGCTCCTTTTCACGCCGCGGAAAGGGCACCCTTGGCGCTTTAGGGTTAGGGAGGGTGTAAACGCTGCACTGCCCAGGTACCCTTTAGTGCCCATATGTATCAGGCCAATGTCTCAGATATATGGTGGTGGTGGTGGTTAACTGCCCTCAAGTTGACCTCAACTCACGGTGAATCTATGGATGAGACATCTCCAAAAGTCTTCCACTGCTCTGCTCAGATCCTGCAGGTTCAAGCCTAAGGCCTCTGAGTCTAACCATCTGGCATGTGATCTTACTCTCTTTCTACTGCCCTCTACTTTTCCCAGCATCATTGTCTTTTCCAGTGATTCATGTATTCTCATTATGTTGCCAAAGTACAAGAGTCTCAATTTACTCATCCTGGCTTCCAGGGAGAGTTTGGGCTTGATCTGTTCTAGAACCCATTTGTTGGTCTTCTTGGCCATTCACAGCATCATCAACTTTCAGCATTCACTTTTCTCCATCACCACATCTCAAATGAGCTTATTTTCTTTCTATTGGCTTTTCTCACTATCCAACTTTCACATCCATAGCTGGTGATGGGAAATATACCTTTGCCAATGGAAAACCATACCACTTGGCCATGAAAACCACTGGGTGACTTTGGACAAGCACAGTCTCTCAGCCTCATAGGAAGGCAATGACAAACATGCGTTGAAACTCGAGGTGGTAAAACCACTCTTTTAAAAAGCCCTCCCTGGATCCCTTGATTAGACAGAACTATAGCCAGTATCATTGTTACCATTTTTGGGCAAGGTGATCGAGAGGGTGGTCACCTTCTAACTCCAAGCCATCTTGGATGAAGCTGATTATCTAGACCCATTTCAAACCGGCTTCAGGAGGGGATACGGAGTCGAGACAGCCATGGTCACCTTGGTTGATGATCTCTGTCTGGGCATCGATAGGGGAAGTCTGACCCTATTGGTGCTCTTGGACATCTCAGCGGCATTCAGTACCGTGGACCACGGTATACTTCTGGAACACCTGAGGGAAGTGGGCATCGGAGGCACTGTCCTTCAGTAGTTCCAATCCTATCTCTCGGACAGATTCCAGATGGTGAGGCTGGGAGACAGTTGCTCTTGTAAAAGAGAGCTGACATCTGGTGTCCCTCAGGGCGCCATTCTGTCTCCCATGATGTTTAACATTTACACGAAGCCACTGGGAGAGATCATCCGGAGACATGGGACGCAGTGTTATCAGTATGCTGATGACACACAAATATACTTCTCTATGCCTCTGGCTCTTGCAGCAACCAAGGATGGCATCTCTCCTCTGAATTCCTGCCTGAAGTTGGTAATGGGCTGGATGAGGGAAAATAAGCTCAGGCTGAATCCAGAGAAAATGGAGGTACTTGTGATAGGTTCTCCTAGCCCGGGGATGGAGATTTGTCAACCTGTCCTGGATAGGGTCACACTTCCCCTAAAGGACAAAGTTCGCAGTCTGGGCGTACTCCTGGACTCATCACTCCAGCTGACATCTCCAGCTGCATCCCTACCTGGGCAGAGGGGACCTTGAAACATTGATACATGCACTGGTAACCTCTCGTTTAGACTTCTGTAACGCGCTCTACATGGGGCTACCTTTTTATCAAGTCTGGAAGCTTCAGCTGATTCAAAATGCGGCAGCCAGACTGCTTACAGGGGCTTCTATAACTGAGTATATCACCCCTGTTCTAAAATCTTTACACTGGTTGCCAATTAGCTTCCGAGCGCAATACAAAATGGTCATTACCTTTAAAGCCCTATATGGCCTGGCCTGAGTTACTTGAAGGAATGCTCTCCCTACATAATCCGCCCCACACCCTCAGAACATCTGGGAAAAATCTATTAGAAGGTCCTAATACTAGCGTAACATCTAAGAGAGCATTTTCCTCTGGGGCTCCAAAACTCTGGAACAACTTGCCAGAAGAGATCCATCTTATTACCACCTTAAAAAGCACTTAAGCACTTAAGATGGATCTCTTCCGGAGGGCCTACCCACCTGACTTGTTATGACATCTAATGAATTGTCAGGAGTGCCGTGAACGACTAAGAACAGCAGTAAACCAGACAGATAGCTGTGACAGCCAGAGTTAAGTATTGTTTTTAATGTAGTTTACTTAATTTTATATTGCACACTGTAATTGATGTATTGCACATTGTATAAAATGTTTTATTGTTTTAACTTGTTGAAATACAAAATAATAATAATAATAATAATAATAATAATTATTATTATTATTATTATTATTATCCTCCTCTGAAGAAACTTGCCATGAAAACTCTGTGACAGGTTTGCCTTAGGGTCGCCATAAGTCAGAAATGACTAAAAGGCAAAACAGCAGCACACAATGTTTCTCCCTCTTCAGTTCTGATGGCAGCTTCTTGTACATGCAAACACTAAATTAAAGGAACAAGGATTCCTGCAGCTGAAGTCTACAATTTTCATGCTAAGCGTATACTGTACTTAGGCCAGAAATGTGTGTCTAGTGTTAGAAGCAAGTGCAATATTTCTCTCACACAAAAACTAACTCCCATGAGATCCTCATAAATATTTTTTCAGTATTCCAATATATGGAGAAATTTTGTTTGAGAAATAATAAAGGGTAAGGATCCCTTGCCAATCTGCTAAAAGTCACATACAAATCTACTCGGAGATCCCAATCTACCATTTGCTGCCCATGCTTTGCCCAAAGTGGATGCAAACTCTCTTTTGCTCCCAATAGCCAAGTTGAACAAAATCCAGGTAAAAATGAGAGGAAAAGGGCTGTTTTAGACAACAGATGCCACAGCTGGCTGTTTTTTTTTCCCCAGAGGGTGGGGAGTGAAGCAGTGATACAACAAATTTCTTAACTTTGCAGCTGGGTATGATGAAGTTAAAAAGAGAGGAGGATAGCAATGTAACCAGGAATTTTTTGCATATACTTCTTCTGGAGTTTTCAACATTTTTATACTTTGAAAAGTTTACATTAGACAAGCTTATCAGCCTTGCCTTGGGCTTTTAATAGCTTTGTGGACTCAGACTGTATCTGTGGATTTAGAAAACAATTTTCTCCCTTGGCTGTTTTGAAGTCTTCAGTTTGGGCTTAACTTAAACTGACCAGAGACTCAGGGAGATGGGAGATCAGCATATGGAAGGACATTTTTATCAAATAATTGGATGTTTCCATTTCTTCTGTCTTAAAATGCAACTATGCAGTTTGAATACTGTGATCCCACTTTATTTGCCATCACTGCATCCTATGAATTCTAGGATCCAAGACACGAGTGCTCTCTGGCTGAGAATTCTACACAGATCACCCTAAACTGCAAAAAGGACCAGTGTGATATAGTGATTTGAGTGTTGGACTATAACTCTAAAGACCAGGGTTCAAATTCAGTTATGGAAATCCACTGGGTGACCTTGGGCAAGTCACACTTTCTCAGCCTCAGAGGAAGGCAAAGGCAAACCCCCTCTGAGGAAATTTTGCCAAGGAACCCTTTTTTAATAAATGCCTTAGATACAGCAACAACAAACTTTAAATCCAGGGATTGCATAGGATAGAATCATAGCAGCTAAAGTGGATTCATAGTGCTATAGGTGTGTAGAGTGCAAGAACACATGTTTTTCAGGTAGCTTTTCCTGTTCATCATATTGAGCAGTGAAAACAATAAAAAAGTGGAAGGTTAGTCCTACCTATTCGTGTCTCTTTTTATTTCATCCCTCCTTTCTTGGCTGGCTGGCTGGCTATGTAGTATCTGTCTGTCTGTCTGTTTAAAAGACTCACTGTCATCCATTTCAATTTGAAAATAAAACTCCAAGGGAAGTTTTGGTCTTGCTGTGTGTCTTCAAATAGTTTCCCACTTATGGAGACCCTAAGACAACTTTATTTATTTATTTAATTTGTATACCATCTTTCTCCCAGAAAGGCAGCTCACAGATAAAAACAGTTTAAAATGTTATAATTAAAAAAATCATTTCAATAAAGCAATTTAAAATTACATTAAATATTTGTTGTTGTTGTTGTTGTCATTTCGAGTCAATTCCAGCTTATGGTGATCCGAAGGTAAATCTATCATGGCGTTTTCTTTGCAAGTTTCTTCAGATGGGTTTGCCATTGCCATGCTCTGAGGCTGAGAGAGTGTGACTTGCCCGGGATAACCCAGTGGGCCTCATGACTGAGTAGGGATTTCAGCCCTGTTCTCCGGAATCATAATCTAACGTTCAAACCACTATTCTCACATTAAATATACAAAAGTCTAAAACATAAATAGAACACACACCCTCTATAAAAGCCTCCCTAACAATGACTCACTTCCTGATGTTAAAACAAATTCCTCTACTTGGTTTAAAATGACACAGGAAGAAGGACCCCAAAACATGGTGAGAATGCCTATGTCCCCTAGAGGACATCTGGTGGCATCTGGGGTTGAGTTTTGGTTTTTTGAAGGACCTGGTCTGGGTGCATTGGGGGATGCAGCCCACCAAGATTGGGGTGGGGACATCTGTGTGTAGATGTTACATTCATGAAAGTTTAGTTCTATGACACTTCTCCATCAAAGGTTTTCAAAGCAATGTGCCTACAATTAAAATATAATAAAAGATGTATTATATAGATGCACTTTGTTACAGTTGTCTTACTGAGTTTGTCTGAGCACTTACCCTTACTATATTTTTTTTATAAAACAGATGTGACATTAGTCATTGGGATAGATTTAAAAGCAGAAATCTTAAGATGTATGTCATTTTTTAAAAACATAAACAAATAAGAGTTTTGTCCCTGTTTCAACAATGTTGACAGATTTTTTTAAAGGGAGGATTTAATGAAGAGGAAAATGCAGACCTCCTATCCATAAAATCACGCAATAGTGAAGATTTACAGCTATGGATGACTCTTTCCAAACTGTTTAAAGGTAATACACCCTTCTTCTCTGCCCTTTCAAAGAATGGTACCAATTATACCTACCTTTGATGCTGCTTTCTTTTCTTTTCTTTTTTAAAAAGTTGGTCCACATTAAAGGATCACATTTAGACTGAGTTCCTATGCTCAGCTTCAGTAAGTTAAACTTGCCCATGGCTGCAATATGGTGGCAAAGCAAACATACAATTTACAGACCAATGATCTATCAAATTCAACATGCTTTTTCCCAAAGAAATCATGCTGATTAATTGTAAATTCCCAGATTTCCTAATTGTTTGTCTGCAGCCATTTTTTCTCCCCTCACTTTCCTTCATCAGACTGTGTATTTGATTATGCGCAAAAATCTTGTAAGTAAAACTACTTGTATATGTTTTTCCAAGAGGGCTATGCTTGTGTTCTTTTTCTGCTAGACCCTGTGTAGGTTTGTGAGGGTTGAACTAGTTGTTCATCAGCTTCTGCTTTGCCAATTGATTACTCTGCCTGAGAAATCCATTGCTATCTCTCACATTTCCTGTCACAATGTACATTGGCACTGACTGTGTAGGTTAACAATAGCAATAGCAGAATCATTGATATACTGCTTCATACCGCACTGAGCAGTCTCTAAATGGCTTACAACTGGGTACTCATTTTAGCAACCTTAGAAGGATGCATGGCTAAGTCGACCCTGAGCCCCTAGTTGGGACTGAATTTAAAACCTTGTGGTTTGCGAAAGTGTGGCTGCAGTACTGGCATTTAACCGCTACATCACCAGGGCTCCTATGGTTTATAGTTTTTGAGTGACCAGCATTCCAAAACTTTGTCTTACTGTATATTCCCTGCTGGTGCTCTTGGATCTCTCAACGGCATTTGACACTATCGATCATTCCATTCTTTTGGCTCGGCTAAGAGAGTTAGGGATCGGTGGCACCGCTCTTAGGTGGTTCCACTCCTTTCTCTCCGGTAGGTCACAAAGGGTGAGGCTTGGGGACAGTTGCTTGTCAAAAATCGAGCTCAACTGCGGTGTCCCTCAGGGTGCCATTCTGTCCCCGATGCTATTTAACATCTATATGAAGCCGCTTGGTGAGATCATTCAGAGGCACGGAGCTCAGTGTCATCAGTACACTGATGACACTCAGATCTACTTCTCCATGACCAAATCCTCTGTTCAGACCTCAGATGGCATCTCCCTTCTTAATGGCTGTCTTTTGGTGGTAATGGGTTGGATGAGGGAAAACTGATTGAAGCTCAATCCAGACAAATCAGAGGTACTAACAGTCACAGGCCCCAAACCAGGTTTGGGAATACAACTTCCAGTCCTAGATGGAGTCACACTCCCCTCGAAGGACTCTGTTCGCAGTCTGGGGGTACTTCTTGTTCCATCGCTTCACATGACCAGTCAGGTGAATGCAACAGTCAGGAGTGCCTGTTGTCAGCTTTGGCTGATACGCCAGCTGTGCCTTTTTCTGGAAATGAGGGATCTGGAAACTGTGATCCATGCGCTGGTAACCTCACGTTTGGACTTCTGTAATGCACTCTACATGGGGCTACCTTTGTGCCTAACCCAGAAACTACAACTGGTGCAAAACATGGCAGCCAGACTTCTTACAGGAACATCTAGGAGAGAGCACATAACACCAGTGCTTAAATCTCTCCACTGGCTGCCAATCAGTTTCCGAGCACAGTACAACGTGTTGGTTTTAACCTTTAAAGCCCTTCATGGCTTGGGTCCATCCTATCTAAGGGACCGCCTCTTCCCATACGAACCTCCCCGCACGCTTTGGTCCTCTGGGAGTAATCTGCTTCAACCCATGAAGACTAGATTGGTGCAGACCTCCCAGAGGGCTTTCTCAGTTGTCGCCCCCAAGTTGTGGAATGGCTTGCCAGACGAGATGCGTCTTATTCCATATATTGAAGGCTTTAAAAAAGCCCTAAAGACGCATCTCTTCCAGCAGGCCTTCCCAGATGAAGTTTAACACCTCGCTTCTCCGAAATGCAGGCTTGAGTTTATCCATCCCTTGCCTCTGCAATTTTCATCCCTATACAGCCAAGATTTCTCGGGCTGGAATTTTAAATTGGTGTTTTTCTTTTTTAATTTTAATTGATTGTCTACTATTGTCTATTATTTTAATCTTGCTGTGATTTAATCTTGTTTTAAAGGGGGGAGTTGGGTGAAGGGATGGGATGTTTTATATTGTATTGTTTTAACCTGTTGTAACCTACCCCGATTGCTCGCTCAGAGGGGCGGACTAGAAATAAAAACTATTATTATTATTATTATTATTATTATTCTCGACTATAACTCAACCTCATCTATAAGTTGAGGGCAGGTATTGGAGCCAAAATTATGGATTTTGATATGACCTGTGGATAAGTCAAGGATAAAAATTAGGGGCAAAAAAATCTAAAGGATGAAGCAAAGGAAAATAACGCCAAAGAACTTACAAAATTCCAGCAGGGATAACTATACTGTACTCACAGTCAGTGCTTCCAGGATAGATTATGTTCTTGCCTTTCATCTGGAGACGGCTCCTTTTTTAATAAGAGTTAAAGTGCAGAACCTACATTGACCTGTGATAAGTCATTTCAGGTTTTTTGGGTCAAATTTTTGACTAAAATTTCTAGACTTATACATCAGTATATAAAGTAATCCTCATCTGCACCAGAGGCCCTTTCACACAGCACAGTTATAGCATCGTGATATCGCTTTAACTGCCATGACAAATATTTGGGATTTGTTGAGGCATCAGAGCTCTCTGGCTGAAATTTTCAATTCTCCCTAAACTGCAAACTTCAGGATTCTATAAGATGTTGCTGTGGCTTGTTGATTCTAGGAGTCTGAGTACTTTTTTTCCCCAGACACTTGTCCCTACCTAACAGCAACACGGAAAAAACTAAAGCAACATTCAGTATCATTAGTGCTGTAAACCACTTTGAAATTCTAGAGATGAAAGAAAAATGCAACAGTCAGACAGATTCCAGCATGCACACACAGGCCCTTATCAGACAAGGGTTTTTGCAGCCCCAATCCACTCTGTCACTCTGCATGCATCCAAGTGAATGTGCATTGAATTATCACATGTGAATTCTGTTACTATGAAGCCATTCCAAAGTCACCCCAGAATTCAGTGAATTCAGTAATAACCGAATTCACAGAAGTCAGTTCCAAGGTCACTTCAGATTCAATCCGAATTGGTCTGTTGTGATAAGGTCCATACTCTACCACTAATGTGCTCAGTAAGCCAAAGGCATTGCAAAGGAACTGCTCTATTGACATTAGAAGTATAGTCCACTTGTAGTTTGATGGTGATGTTGTTGTGTGTGCAGTCATTTTTGACTTATGGCAACCCTAAGGCAAACCTGTCATAAGATTTTCTTGGCAATAAATGTTCAGAGGAGGCTTGTCATTGCCTTCCCCTGCGGCTGAGAGTATGTGACTTGCCCAAGGTCACCCAGTGGGTTTCATGGCTGAGCTGAGAATCAAGTTCTAGTCCAGCACTCAAACCACTGTGTCACACTGGCTCTCCGACTTGAAGGAATGATGCCCAAAATCTGGTATACTGTCCAATGAACTCCAGTTTAAACACAGTATAATTTTATTACTGAGGACCTGTCTGCACTGACCAGAGGCAGCCCAGAGTATCCTGGCCCAGGAATTGCCCCTCTCCTCATTACAAAAGCCATCTGTTCCAAACCTGGGCAGCTGATCAGTCACACATTCTACTGAGCTGCCCAGCATATCCGTCACCTCCATGGATCACTTTGCTCTCAGGTTAGAACGAAGGGCCCAGCAATGATCACATGGCTGGGCACCTTGCTCTAACATCAAAGTGAGTAATTTGCAGCAATGACAGCCATGGAGGACAGTTCAGCTGAATCCATTTTAAACAGCTGGCCAGCATTGGAATGGGGTACTCAGGATCTTCTGGGAAGATCCAGAGCAATTACTTTTAAACATTTGTTTCACTGGGGCATACCTTGGTTCTGGTGCTGAATGAGCTAGATATTGACCATACTGTTCACACCAGAACCAGGGTTTGGGCCATGTGTCATCCAGTCTCCTCATGAAGAGGATGAAGTGGGGGTGTTACATTTGGCCTGTGCATACAAGACCATATGACCTGGAATTTCCTGACTCCTACAAGTAGCAACCAATGAAATATACAAGAGCAAACTTGCCATGCAATGGTATGCAACCATTTAGAGACACAGGGAGATGCTTTAGTCCTGTATTGTTTGTCTGCTATTAGTAGTAGTACCCCTTTTGCAGCATCTTTTTACTTGTTCCCTGTTGCATGACTGGAAATACCACAAAATAAGTCTAGAACCTTCTTGACGCAAGGCATATGCTCTGCTGCTGAACTCTCACTCTCTTTGTTTTTGGTTTTCCCTCTGTTACTGAGTGAATGAGAGACAGAAAGAGAGAAGGGAGCCATCCAAAGTTGTAGCTGAGAGATTCTGCAGGTTATAGTACCTAAAGTATTTTTTCTTTCCTGAATGCTGGCTGACCTTATCTGTGACTGAATCCACACCAGCAAAATAATTTGTTCTTACCTTGATCCCATTGGTGTTGGAACACACAACATTCCCGTTCTTCTGTTTTCAAAGTGAAAACACATATTTTAGGCTTTAATGCATTTTAAAACAACAAACAAAACCAGTTTAGTATGCACTTTCCTGGAAAAAGCACCACAGGATAAGACCTTCTACAAGGCACACACACCCATACTGAATGGGTTATGAACCAGGTAAGAGTGAAAAAATGTACCACCTATGGTGATTCTGAGAGAGCAAGCATGCGTCTGATCTTAGCCTCAGACTCTGCAATCAAAATGTTCACAGTCCTTGGTGTATGCCAAACCTTGCTGGGAAAAGCTGTCCATCATACTCAAAGCCAGCATGTCAGATGGCCTAGAATCATAGAATCATAGAGTTGGAAGAAACCACAAGGGCCATCCAGTCCAACCCCCCTGCCATGCAGGAACTCCCAATCAAAGCATCCCCGACAGATGGCCATCCAGTCTCTGCTTAAAGACCTCCAAGGACGGAGACTCCACTACACTCCGAGGGAATGTGTTCCACTTTTGAACAGCCCTTACTGTCAGGAAGTTCCTCCTAATGTTGAGGTGGAATCTCTTTTCCTGCAGCTTGCATCTATTGTTCTGCATTCTAGTCTCTGCAGGAGCAGAAAACAAGCTTGCTAGTCTCAAAAGGCAGCCCAGACAACAGAAAGAATATTGGCTCATCCCTCCAGAACTTCCCTAGGACAAGAATGGGGAATGTGTGGCCTTCCAGATGTGTGGACTCAAGCTCCCAGCATCACTGATCATTGATTATGCTATCTAAGGATGATAAGAATTTTAATCTGATAAGGATCACATGTCTCCTAATCCTGCCCTAAACCCACATATAGATATGTGTATGTTGTTCTTGTTCTTGTGTACATTCAAGTCATTTCCGACTTAAAGCATCCCTAAGGTACTTGTGTATTTTTTATGTACATCCTGACTTTCCAATAGGCAGGTCTCAACAAGATTAAAACATGTACAGAGAAGGGCAGTACAGATGCTATACCACAACAAAAGCTATACCAAAAAAGTACAATTTAGATGAATTAGTGTTTCTAAACACTAATAAAAACTCAGAAAGAAAGAAGGAGAGAGAGAGAGAGAGAGAGAGAGAGAGAGAAAGCAGCATTCTTGTTAAATTATTAAATCCTGGCTTGGATTTTCTGCTTTGGTGACAGCGCAATAGAATAATGAAGGCATTTCACTTGCCTTAATATCTCTGTGTCACAAAGTTGTTAAGAGGCATCTTCAATTGGACCATTGCCTGCAGGTGAAAGTACACAAGTTTTCTGCCTTGCCCTCTTACCCAGACATATTCTAGGACTGGCTGACTCTGGAGAGCCTGAAATCTGGTTAATTAGCTACCTTTGAAAGATCAAAGTAGCCCACACATTCTCACCCTTTTTTCTAGAAAGGCATCAAACAATTTCCTGCCTTTGCAGGCATACAGCTCAGCATTTCATTGCAGGCAATGTGTAGAGGAGGTCCTCTTTTTTTTTTTTTTCCACCACATATAAAAGGTGACAGAGAAAGAGAAGAATGCACTCTGTTTATGTCTCCATGCCTCAAGTGATCCGGGAGTCTCCCAGAAAAAATCTCCCTTGGAAATGGGATAATGCTCACCCCTGCTGCTGGGATTAGCTGCCATAGAGGGACAGCTGAATCAGACACTCTGACTTTAATAGGATTACTCACTTGGGAACTCCAATCAAATCAAAGCTCAACTGGGCTGCAATTCAGCTCAAGGCACCCTCCCTGTGCTGGCTGGGATACCAAAAACTTCCCAAAACATAAAAAGACAGTTGCTTTTCAATTGAAAATGTCATAATAAAAGGAGGGGGCTGACCATTTAGTTTTGATATGCAGGCAAAGAAGAAGGTATAGCAGTTTGATCTCCTGTTTATGTTCACAGGGATTAGGCCAATCTTACTGGGCCACATGCAACATGAAACAACAGGTCTCTTGCTCCTTTGCAAACAAGACTCTGAACAGAAGGGGATTGGCTGGAAATCGGGGAATGAGTCTATTTCTCTTTGTTGATATCTAACACTACAGAGAGGAAATGATACCATGCAAAAACCAGGAGTTGCCAGGGTTTTAGCGGGGGGGGGGGGGCAAGATGAAGACATTACCCCCATTGTCATCTTGAATCCCGTCTTGGCAGAAAGGTGAGATAGAAATTCAGTAAAGAAATAAAAAGGTGTCTTTCCTGGGGACTAAAAAACCCACCTCATTAGATTTCATCTGCAGTTCTTTTTGTTAGGGGGAGGTTATATGGAGTCATACCATTTCCTTTTAATTTTGGATAGTTTCATTTCATTTGGTGCTCAAAAAGCAGTTTGGATTCATAGCTTTTTTTTTCTTCAATAAAAATTTTAAAGAGATTTCTCCCCCCCCCCCCCCACACACACACACACTTTAGTCCCCAAATGTCTATCATTCTGTAGACTGAGACATTCAAACCTGTTCACACCAAGAACACTTATACCGGCTGTATTCAGATACCCTTGGTAACTTTGCCTAGCACTTTTCTTTGGATATCTAAATTGTATTTCTCACCGTCAGGTGAAGTTTTAATTCACTGCAGTGCTAGATATGTTGGGATTAAAGAAAAAATTCATGGGTGACAGAGGCAAGACCCTCATTTCCACCCATAACTACACACCAGTTGATGTTGAAAGTGTGGGAAACTATCTGTTAGACTACAGCTCCCAAAACTCACCAGCCAGTTTGGCCCTTAAATCTAGGAGTTGCAGTTCAACACTAGTTTTCCAAGCAACAACCACAGCTCTGGATACGCAGAGCAGGGGGTGTTCAAAATTAAGTCCATTGCCCCCAAATAAGATTTTTGCTCCTCAATGAAATTTTTCTTCAGCCATCAAATCTGGCTGTTGTAATAAAAAAGTAACTTTTTCTATATCTTCCCAGTCAGAATCCTCACACTTTCTGCCTTCCAATATATCAAGTGGGGTCCATCCCTGTTTTCAAGTCCTTTACCCTGATAAATCACTATGGCCCAATCTAGACGGGCAAAAAGAAGCGCTTTAAGGGCTAAAAAGCCCGCCTTTAGGGTTAGGGAGGGCGTAGCGTCAACACCCTCCCTAGGCCTAAAGCACATGGACGCAGACATTTAAAGATGGCAGCGTCCATATGGATGCGCCGGAAGAGCGTCATCATGTGCGCAGCGTTTAGATTCGCTGCGCACATAATGATGCTCTAGCGGTGCCCTTCCTGCGGCGCAAAAAAAAAACCCTCCAAAACGGAGCTCTTTTTTTGCATCGGGTCTTTGCTGCGGCCTTTAAATGGCCGCGGCAAAGACTCAGGGAGAAAGGAGCTGCGGCGGTGCCCCTTTCTCCCTTCAGCCCCATCGAGGGAAGCGGGGTGCAGCGGGTGCCCAGAGCGCCTGCTGCCCCCCGCTTGGAGGCCGCGGGGAACCGGCAGTTTGCCGCTTCCCCGCGGCCTCCAAAAGCGGCAAGATTAGGCCTTTGGGGCTGCTCGTGCAGCAGCCTCGGCATCATCCCGCTGCTTAAAGGGGCAAGTACAGACCACCCCTTTGCCTGTTTTGTTAGGTCAGCATCAAAATCACTTTGCTTCCTGGGGTGAAAGATATGATAGTTGCCCAGTTTTGTGCATCACACTGAGAGTCAAGAATTGCCCCGATCAGAGGATACAGGGAAGGAGGCATTTTTGGAGCTTTTAATGGTTGAGTTCACTAAAGACATTGTAAGTCAGAGCCAGCAGACAATGGACCAATATATGGTCTGGAGATGCATCACAATCCATTCCCCCTTCCTCACATGCATAGCTCTGCATGAACCCAGATCTATTCTCACAGAGCACTATGGAGTCATTCTCCCTTTTTGAATAAGGGGCACCCGCTTGACAACCACTAGAGAGGCAAGTGCCTCAGCCAGGCAGCAGATACTGAAGGCAGAGAGGGCATGAGGACATAGGGAGAGTTAATGTGGAATCAGGTACTGCATCTACACTGCTGAATTAATGCAGGAATAGGAGTAGACACCACTTTAACTGCCATGGTTCAGTCCTATGGGTTTCTGGGATCTGTAGTTTTGTGAGCTATTTAGCCTTCTCTGTCAGAGAGCTCTGGTGCTACAACAAACTAAAAAAAATCACAGGATTCCATAGGATGGAACTATTGGCCACAGTTAAAACAGCATCAAACTGTGTTAATTCTGCAGTGTAGCAACAGCCATAATGCTATAACTGTAAGTGCGAAAGCACCTTATTACTTGAGCACACCATGACATGCCTGGCCATTCGCCCTCAGCAGGGTCCTGAGAATCTGAGCCATCCAAGTCCAATGCCTTCATTATATAATAGCCCAGAAATGGTTCTTGGAGATTTTCTAGTTCAGCAAGCAATTTACACCTGCTTCATATCTTTGTAGCAACTCTTTTTGCACTTCAACAGAAGTGGTTATCGGAGGAGCAAATAGTTAAGATCTTGGCATGGAGAACTCTGCAAACATAACACATCTAGCCTTGATTACCCCTTAGATTTCAAGACAGAGATTGCCAACTGGAAAAGCACTTGGCTCAGTTTGCAAAGAAATTGTGCATTATCTAGCAGTGTACTGGAGAACTTATAAACATAGTCCAGCTGTTCTAGTGTTGCAGGATGCCTGGCCCCAACACACCAAAACAGTGCTTGTAGGTGAAACTATGCAGATTTTGCATAGTAAAGTCTGAGGTTTTTGAGGCTTCAACTCTTGCCATTCTATACATGTAGGAACCATTCCTTCTTGCCTGAAAACCAGGATCTCATGACTATTGAAGACCTACAGAAGTTTTAAAGTTGCCCATCATTGTATACTTGTCTATAAGAATTCTTGAATCTTTTGATATGTGTGTGTGTGCTGTTGTTGTTGTTTTTGGGTGGTTGTTTGTTTGTTTGTTTGTTTTGGTATGTCTTGTGCATTCTCAAACCAGGCTATTCCTATAAATGATGGATGGGGGCAACTATCTCCCAGGAACATCTCTGGTTGTGATGAACTTATGAGAATGTTTTTCTCAATAGGAATTATGATCTCTGCAGAGAGAGAACGAAATATTTGCCTACTTCATTTTGGCCATATGGCTACAAGGCTGCTGTTTAGTCCCATTTAGAATAGACCAATACATTCAACTGTTGAGTGGTGAGTCAACACATAAGTAAATCCAACTGATTCAATGACTGTACTTTAATTGACACTAACAATGGAATTTATGCCACATATTGAAAAAGAGGAGTGATATATGAATATATAGTTTGGTGACTGTATCCTTTTATGTTGCATAACTTGGCTGCAGGGGTGGCATTGGCTTTGCCATGGCAAGGGCAACAAATCCACTCCTGATTTTACTGCTGTTCATCTTTCAGCTACTCCAGGTTGAACTGGAACTTTATTCCTCGTGCTGAACCACTAAGGAGGTAGGATCCAGTGACTGAACACCCATAGGACTCCCATCCAACTCAAAGCAACTGTCATAGTGGAGTCACCATTCTATTTTGTCTGCCTGTTTTTGGCTATGGCCTACATTTGGTTGCCAAATAAAATGGAAAGGGAAAAAATATAAAATAACCATCTACAGCTTTGCAGAGCCACAGTTTTGGCCACTGCACTGTGAATATGTAAAAGAAAAGTCCTTTGAGTCTTACTAAGAAGCTTGCATGTCTTCCAACTACCCCACAAAATACAGATTTACCACCTAAACCTGAAAAGTTTTCATTATTTTTATTGAATGTTATTGTTTATATTCTTTTTTATTGTTGTGCACCACACTGAAATCTGAAGATGAAGATGAGGATGATTAGATAGATGATAGATAGATAGATAGATAGATAGATAGATAGAGCACAGTCAGGCATTAAGAAATCTCTTCACACCAATTGTAACAGAGTGCCACTACTCTTCGCATCCCTTCCCCTTGTCATTCTGGATAAAATTAAATCCCACCAGCTTCTGTAATCCTTTGATGAGAAGCCAACAATGTTAAAGGACAGTTTAGATTTGAGATTTGAGCATGGTCAAGTTAATCTAGTGGAATGAACTGAGATCGAAATAAAAGGACTTGTACATAGCAGCAAGACAACCTCCCTTCACATGTTCAGTGAATATATGTGTCCAAGGGGTGGAGCAGAGGTTGGACAACAGGATCTCATGCGCTGCCCCTACTCCAAGCCTGCACATGTTCAGTTGAAGGTCAGAAGAGAACTCACACTTCATTATAAATACCGAACCTTCTCTCTGCATGATTGATAATCCATAGATTGTGTTCAGACATTCAGGTTACTTTGTGGATACTGAGGACAGAGACAACAAGCATGATTCCAGCCATATCAGAAAACAATTTAATTTTTGTTTTGGGAAAAAAACCAATATAACTAATCACCAGTAAAGAGACTGTTTGATTTAACCAAAGCTTAGTAAAATGACTTTTTTGACCTACAACTCCCAGAATCCCAACCAGCATTTGGGAAGATTCCAGCAGTTTTGGTTCAAACACACAGCTTTTCAAAGTTCTGAACTCCAAGCATAAAGAATTATTACCTGTAACAAGCAAGCCATGCTTGCTTGTTATTCAGTGGCTATCAAATACAAATTCATTTCTTCATTGCTTTTGTATACTGTATTGTGTTTCTACAAAGCAAAGGAAGAAAACTGCTCAGTAAAACTCTTTGATTCCTAGGAAGAAGATTCCTGGTCTAGCTCTAGCCATATTCCAGAACCTCACACCAACTTTTCTGTAGGGAAGTGAACATGTATTCAAAGAAGTTCAATTCCCACCTACTGGGCCTAAATAATAATACTATAATCCACTCATATCAATAATTCCGTCTCCTCATCTGAAACTAATCCTTGCAATAAAGCACTTGCGAAATCAGTCTCACAAGCTCCACCACATAAAGGTCATTCATTGCCCATTGTGAAGGGAAGGACCCACTCCATTACTATCAGATTATTATCTTTGGTTGGTCGTCTTTGCAATTAAGAAAGAACTGCCATGGCTCAGCGAGGATTCCAGTCTCAGCTTGCTCTCCCTCCTGTGGTCAAAAAGGATTTGTAAAGAAAATCATTATGCAGCATTCCAACCATTGCTATGGCATCACACTAGGATACTGTCACCCCTAAGAATGGGACAGCCAATGAATTTGGAAGCCCATTATCCTTACTCTTGATGTTAATTCCTAAGTTTGTTGTGATCTGTTCCCAAATGATATCAGCATGAGATGCTTGGATACAGAGAACAGGGTAATGATGGCCTCTTTTGCCTATCTAGCATCCGAAACTAACTAACTCTCTCTCTCTCTCTCTCTCTCTCTCACACACACACACACACTCCATAATCTTCTACAGTTAAGGAGAGAATAGTAAGAATGGAGGCAACTATTGTCTTCCAAAGGCCCCCAGTATCATTTATAGAGCCTTTTGTACTACACTGTTTTAGCACTATGATTCCACTTTAAATACCCTAATTCTGTTCTATGGAACCCCAGGGTTTATCCCTCCCTAAACTGCAAAGCCCTGGATTCTACTTGATGAAGCCATGGCAGTTAAAACAGAATCACGGCACAATAATTGTGAAACCACCTCATGAGAGTTGACACTTGGTTTAGGGATCAATGTCAATGCATCCTTGCCATGACCGTATTATCCAAATTGGGAAGATTCAAAAGGAAACTACAGGCACATTCTGTATTCACCCACCAGAACAGATTCCTCCCTTTTTTGTCCTGGAACCATACATTCATTTCTCATTTGCAAATGTAGATTCTAAACTCAAGTCCATGTTATGAATAAGAAAACCATCTGCCAGATGCTTCTGGTAGCAGAGCTGTTCATATTTTCTGAAGTGTTTCATAGCACTGGATGTGACTCATGATCTGTGGGAGGGGAAAGCAGGACAGTGAGGGAGTGAAACCCTGCATATTTCAATGAAGAGACTGGATACAATTCATCAATATGTAGGTGCAATATATGGATTTGTTTGCATATTTATTCATTTTTATTTGTATTTTTTGTTAGAAATAAAAAAAATGTATATAAGTAAATAAATAATCTGCAGGTGCAATTGAAACAAAAAGAATCGGAAACTTAAGACTTCCAGAGACTTGCTCTCCCCAATCTGGAGGCATCCTGTGCTATCCCATTTACTACAGTCTGCCAGGAGTGTGATTCTACTTGTAAAGGGGGTACACAGGCAACTCGTAGTTAGGGAGATGTTCTTGTTTAATTGCCACAAGCAAGAAACTTATAGTGGGGAGTGATTGTGGAGGCAATTAAAAAAGAAACAGTTTATCTTTTGAAAAGCAAGGTGTGTGCTCCACATATGTGGTGTTTCTAGGTAGAATTGTGCTGCTAGAAAACTTCTGGGTGTGTGATTCTATTTGTAACCAACGTGTATAGGAGGGACTCCACCTGTTTTAAAAGGGAAAGTGGCTCTTTTTTCCTCCATCACCACAGCAATTTGGAAATAAAAATAGCATATGGGGAACTTGAATGGGGCATAAGACCAGTCAAGGGTGCATGTGACCCATGGGCTAAGTTTTGCCCACCCATGATTTAATGTTCAAAGCTGGCTGATAACAATGTTGTCATCTAAAGCAAGTTCAAGATCTTGTTGCTGATATATAAAACCCTGAACAATTTGGGACCAGATTATCTGGAAGATCAGCTTCCACAAAATAGACCCATACATTTACTAAAATAATCTGAGCAGAACTTGTTGGTTGAATGACAACCTGCAGATTGCCATTGATGGCAACCTGGTAATGTGCCTTCTCCATGGATACAATACCACTTGCCATCTAGAAGGGTGTGCAGCATCATGACGCAATGGGTGCAGAGGCATCCAGAGTGCGAACACTGAGCTGTGGCTCTGCCCATAGGCCAGCACAAAGTGCCAGTCTGTACACTACTTAAGTCCTATTGAAAATACTGACATGTGTAGGACTGGATTGTTAATTACTAAGTTATTTGGAGGACCAAAGGATAATTAATGGGTGAAAGAATTTACTTCTCAAATAGACAACCAATTATACCATTGATGTAATATCATTTGGTAAGCATGGAGCAAGAATGTAGACTCTTTGGGTGAATTTTTGCAATAAAAAATTAAGTAGTGGACTGGGGTCAGGCTCTTTGGAGATCAACATTAAGGTATCTGTACAAGTGTTTGTATAATGTCAGTAAACTAAAAAGCCAGAAGCAAGGGAAGACTGGAGAGAAAGATGGTTGGTGATGCACTGTGCCATTTGGAGCAAGGTAGAGTGGGGAAGCACCAAGTGTCATGATTCATGTGCCTTCTTGGTGTATGAACCATGGCAAAAGCTGTGCAGGGCCTATAAAAAAATCCTTGCAAACTGACAGTGAGCCTTTCACAATCCTTAGGAGAAGCATAGGATCTGCAAAACCCCTTCATATGTCATATTTGCTGTAGGTAAGAGTCACAAATTCCCTAGTGGGAATGGTGGCAACTGCTGCAGCTGCTGGATTCATTTTGCTCTCTGCCAAACATTCAAAAAATGTTCTCACTCTCATACTCTATATATCTGTCTCTTCCTCCCTCCCTCCCCCCCTCTCTCTCTCTCATACACACACACATACACACACAACACAGTGAGTTGGCAATATTACCACATTTGTAAACACTCTTTGTGTGCCTATACTCACTAATTGTTGGTTTTCTTATTAATTGATAGAAGTTTAGGCACAACATGTATTCATGCATGAAGCTACAGACTTCCAGTTCTTCATATTCCAGTAACAAGTATTTGGCTGTGTTAGAGTTAACAACCTTTGCATGCTTATACTGTATTCAAATTTTCAGATTTCCTGATGTTCTGTTCTTCCATGCCACCTTTCTTCATCACTCCACCCTGAAGCCTTTTAGTCCTTCTCTCACTATCCTCCATTAGACCATGTGTTTCAATACACACAATGTTTTGTAAGTAAAGCTACTTGTATATGTTGTGCACCCTCCCCCCAAAAAAACTATGTTTATTTCTTCTCTGTTAGACCCTAGATGAAGTTGTTGTTCAACTTCTGCCTTGTCAATTTGCTATTGCTGAGGCATTCATCACCATCTCCCACATTTCCCAACAACATTAACCAAGTTTTACCCAAACTTGGGACCCATTTATCTGGATTGCTACCATGTCTGTTTCCATAATGAGCTGATACAGAAGCAGTTCCAGCCTGCCTCCCAACCCTTGCCAACCTCGGATCACCTGACAACCTTGTCAACAGGGAATAAAAAGTAAAAGGTAAAGGTATTCCCCATTAACAAGGTTGTCAAGTCGTGACCGAGCATAGGGGACAGTGCTCATCTCCGTTACTTAACTGAAGACCAGCGTTGAGAAAGAGTCTTCTCTGTGATCATGTGACCAGCATGATTGCACAAAATGTTGTTTAGCTTCCCACTGGAGTGGCACCTATTTATTTACTTGCATTTGCATGCTTTCCAACTGCTAGGTTGGCAGAAGCTGGGATTAGTGATAGGAGCTCACCCCATTATGTGGCACCTGGGCCTCAAACTGCCAACCTGCCAAACTTGCAATAAACAGAGTCAGTGTCTTAACCACTTGAGCCACCTCACTGCAGGGAATACCTTTACCTTTACCCTAATGACACTTTAATCTCTTGACATCATGATGTCTTGTAAAAACCTTTTTCACTATTGTGTGATTTGCCCAGGATATTCTCAGGATAATAGCTGTTTCACGGTGTTGTCATGTGAACATATTAATCACGAATGCACAAGTTTCACGTGATAATTCCCATTTAAACTTCCAATTTTCCCCATGTGATAAACTCCTGACAAGGGCTACTTGAGTTCTACATGGGCTCCTTTGTTAAATTTACATAACTTAAGTAACATCTCTCAGCTGTGTTACAAATCCTTGTCACAATCTTGGTGTGAAAAGGCAGAAATGTCATCTCCTTGCATCCTGGTCACCAGCAGAACAGACCTCCTTCTCTCTGTGCAGCTGGTACCTGATCAGGTAAGTTTGGATGGGTAGTTATGATTGTGGTAACAGTGTCATGATCTTGACTATGTAGTGATCATGAGTATAACTCAGTTGCAGATATGTAAGTCTAGGTTATACATCTCTAAGTGTCATACTGAATACTGAGCAATATAGATAAATAAATTCGCCTAACAGCATTACCTTCCAGATGGAATATCTTCCTTCAATTGATCTGTAAGGACTATTGCATTTATTATATAAAATCCAAATAGGAGAAGGAGGAGGAGCAGGAGCGGGAGGAAAAATCAACATTAAGAAACATGAACATCACAGTGTTGTCATGGTTTGTGTTTTTTTCTTGGACAGTCAGCTTTCCAGACTAAGGCCTTGCCAAGAGATAGGGAGATTTAGGACACCTGCCATCTCAGTCCATGCTCTGTCACCTTAATGTCATGTTCCAAAATAAGCTGTTAATAAAAGGAGTATTTATATTTTAGTGATCATCTCAGGGAGCATGTTTCAAATGAGGTCATGAAGGCTGATGATACCAGCTATTATTTTAGGACCAAGATATTTTCTCTGAAGCTAATGACAGCCTTGCCAATGAAAAGGAAGTAAATGCACACACACATCAGGTAGTCAAAGTTACAATGCCAACAAGGATGGCTTCTACAGATATCAGGCAGTTCTTTTAAAGCAGTTCCTAATATTATCAGGATTTCCCCCCCAGGACATTCCTCAGAAGTGGGAGGAGGCAAAAGTCTTTCGGGCAGAAGGGGAGAATGCCCAATTATTATGGGGCACTTGGAAAAGGGTTTACATTTATACTTGTTAGCAGCCAGGGGCAGTAGAATAGTCCAGATTCTATTTTCTAAGGTCCTCATCCCAATTTTTGTTTTCATTTTGCAGGAATGAAATTTTCTAACTGCTATGGTTCTGTCCTGTGGAATGCTGGGATTTGTAGTATAGGAAGCAACATTTATAATTCTTAGACAGACAGCTCCAGTGCCTCACCAAAGGATTCCATATAATGCAACCATGACAATTAAAGTGGAATCATTGTGTTGTAATTGTTTAGTGTGAAAAGGTCCTAGGAGCAGCAATCTTTCTCTCCCGAGGACCATCTCTCTCCACAACACTGCTGAGGAAGGATGCTGCACAGTTGCAATTCATAGACTAATGAGCACTTCACCTCCAAAACAGCCACTTCATGGGACACCCCTGATATTATTTGTGTTTTTTTCCTTGAATACATTAAAGAGGAAGATTGCATCTGATTAGGAGGGCCATATGAAAAAAGGATAGGGTTCCTATGCCTTTAATAATTGTGTGGAAGAAGACATTTTAGCCTCCATAGCTTGTCATTCAAAAATACAGAAGCTCTGAATAGCTTGCTGGTGCTGGATAGCTTGGTATAAGAAAGCTACATGGGGGAAAGTTTAAAAGACAGAAATGGTTGAGGGTTTAAAATAAAGGAGCCTCTGAAGAAAGTTTAGCTGCTTTGCAGTAAAACAGCAGAAACATTTGGAAATGGAAGGAATGTTGGTAGGTTTAGTTCACATCCTGGATCATAGAACAAAAAAACAAAACAAAAAAACAACTTCATTTATATACCACTTCATACCGCCTAAGGAGTGTCTAAGTGGTTTACAACTGTAAGCTACTTGCCCCCAACAATCGACCTTGGAAGGATGCAAGCCTGAGTCAAGCTTGAGCCCTTTTGCTGGTCTTGAACTTGCAACCTTGTGGTTTTGAGTGAGTGGCTGCAGTACAGGCATTTAACCACTGCACCCCCAGAACATTGCAGAATCAGACCAATGTACCAATGCCTTCTGTGTACCCCTTGATTCACTGGGGTTACAGAAATCACCATTGTACATCCCCCATTGGGATGAGAATCAAGCATCCTGCATAATGCTGATATGCAACCAAAGGGTGATGAAGCTCAACCATTAATATATCAGTTATGTACTACATAAGCTCTTGGCCATAATCTTTCAACTGTTTGTCATATTTCAAAGTTGTACTTTATAAGTCAATAGTTAACTGTCCTTCATTGTTACTACTGGTGCAAAGAGTCACTGCCCAGTTGAAATAATTTGTATTTAAAAACAGAATTGTTATTTCATGGCTGAGGCTGCTAGCAAAACAAGGAGAAGCCCCAACATCAGCAAACGTAAAATCAAGTCATCACCTTCTATACTGATGGAAAACTGGAGTGACTGACCTCCAAACAAGAGAGTTTATCCCTTTGAAGTTAATGAATCATGAAGGCCTTTAGAAGCTGGACTTGTTTATTTACACACACTGCAGCTCATGTGCAGAAAACAGGCACCCATTTGGGACATGCCACTAATTTGAATGAAAGATCAAATGGAGGCAAGCAGAACAGCATGAGGCAGTTGGAAGGGCAAATGTTCTCTCCAGCGGTCTCTCCTCACAGAAGTTTGGCCAGGCTCTGAGTCACGTCAGGCTTCACTGAAGGCAATTCTTTAGTAATAACTCCAAACAAGTGAAAGTCTGGCTTCAGCCTGAGCAGACTTAGTGGGAGACACTCCTTTCTCTACAAAAGTTTATCAGTCATACTCTCTTATATAGGATAGGTACTCAAGAGAATTTATATTGTGACTATGAGTCTTCTGAGATAGGTGACGTTGATCAAGTTGGGCTGTCATACCTTTCTTTAGTCAAGGATTGTGTTCCATTGGGAGTAACGTGGGGGACAGGAGCCATGGAAGCCACATCCCAGTGCTTCAAAGGATGGAAAGCTGTGACCTTGCAGGGGCTACTGTGTCTTTCTTTTGTACTGACCAAGCTACCTGGGACTGATGGAAAATGGAATATAGAAGTATATGGATACTCACAGGTCCCCAACCCTGCAATGGTGGGTAGAGATGAAGCCAAAGTCCATACTCTTCTGCCTCCCTGTTTACTTTTACCTTTCTTTTTACATCTTCTCCTTCTTACTTCTTAGATATTCAGTCCTGCACCCTCTACCCTTCTGCTAACCTGCCAAACAGGGCTTCTCAACTATTGGTTCTTTAGATGTTTTGGACACAGGACCCCTGACCACTGGCCATGCTTGCTAGGGCTTCTGGGAATTAATCTCCATTACATCTAGACAACGAAGGTTTGACAGCCCCTGCCCTAAAGGATCTTTACCATGATCTTCATTTTTTTTTCCTGGATCTGGAGCTCCACTACATATGTGAATCTTCTAATGTAGAACAACTGTTCCAGTCATTTCAATGGAAGATGATCCATAATACATTTTTCATACCATACATATGCACATGTGCATACATACAAAAAATTAAAAGACAGTATGTGTATTCATATATGTGCATTAAGGCATAGCCCCAATTGTTTAAAATATAGATGGCCATGACAGAGAAGAAAAGTCATCTTCTGAAACTCTTCTCATAATCCCTGAACAACATACCTGTGATCTACAACACTTTTTTTAAAGGTAGAGAAGCCAAACATTCATTTTCCTATTAATACCTGCAATGTGGGGATGCCAGAACCATTTTGAATCAATCAGTTGATTGAATAATGAGACATCCTATTGATAAATTTCAGAGTGCACTTCAGACAAGTTTTATTTTTCCAGATGAACAAACCATTGGCCAAACACAGAGATAGCCCTAGGTCTAACCAATAGATTGCCTGGGTTGAAAGAGTACATGTTCCAAGGGCTATGATTATTTAGTTATACATGTTGGACAGGCCTCCTGCTCTGTTGGCCATCACAAAAAGATAAGGTGCTCTGCTCAGGAACCAATAGAACAGTTGCACAATATAAAGTTACACCAGCATATCTCTTCCATAGATGCATTAGCAAGCTACATACTGGAGCTCACCATTGCATAGTCAATGTTATCTTCCTTTATGCCAACGTGCACTCCTGTTGCACAACTGTTGATATGTCCCGCAACTGTGCTATAGGATATATTTCAGCAAACACCTTAAAATATAAATGCTAGCACAATGCTTACATGGGCAGAAATTTGTTTGCACAGCCATAATTAGATACCACATTGTGAAACATCCAATAAAGTGCAATCACCAGTGTAGGGGTATTTTTCCTTGTGTATGTTGCTGAGAGGATTCTAGTTTCTATGTCTGGTTTGTTTTTTAAACAAGATCAACAGTTAGAGACCTGGGTTTCTGTTGTCAGAACATCACTAATGGAAGGCAGCTTCTGCCTTTGCTTTAGCTATAACAGGACATGAACTCCTTACAAACAAAACAAAACAAAACAAACCCCTGAATGGCAACAGCCAAATGACTTTGGTTGAGTTTCTGGCTTTTCAGCTTGATCAAATTACAAAAACCTTTCCTGAGGCAGAGGAGCAACATATGACGGGGCTGGGGGGGAAAAAATCACTACTATGAAAGTCTTAGAACTAAGGAATAGCGTGAAATTTGAGCAGAAATTCTCAGAAGACTTTATTGCTATCTACCATCAGCTATAGAACAGCATCTTGTGCAGATTGCATGTGCTTGTTGTTTTAAAGCACATGCCAGGATCACACAGACATGATGTCAGGTTCAAAATGCTGTAGCTAGACTGCTGACGGGGGCTGATTATAGGAAGCATCTAGCTCCCTTGCTGAAGTGGCTTTCTTGGCTGTCAGTCTATTTCCAGACACAATTCAAAATGTTGGTTTTAACCTATAAAACTGTATTAAGCTTAGGTCAAGACTATCTGATAGTCTGTATCTCCCCATATGAGCCTGTCTGGGCATTATTTGCTTTGAAGGAGAGATTTATCTCCATCTCACCACTCTCCCAAGCTTGACTCATGAGGACACAAGAGTTAACCTTCTCGGTGGCTACTCCTAGCCTCTGGAACTTCCTCCAGAGGGAGGCTCAATCTGACCCATCTCTGTTGGCTTTTCACCAGCAGGCAAGATCCTTCTTGTTTAAATAGGTCTTCAGCCCTGGCTGACCAGAATGGAGTAATGTGCAACTCGGTGTGATTGATGATGATGATGATGATGATGATGATGATGATATATATATTTTAAGTGTTTTGAACCATTTTGATTTTTAATATTTTAAAAGTAGTGTTTGAATGTATCATTTAATTGTGTTTTAATGTTTACAAGTTTTTAATGAGTACAAATTTAATGTTTGTACTCTATATTGTTGATATTCTGCTTTCATTTATATTGTACACTTCTTTGAGTCCCATTCAGAAGAAAACAGGGGTATTAATTAATTAATTAATTAATCTCCTAAACAGCCATGTAGAAGGCCAGAAAAAGGAAGCCATAATGGAGAAAAACATATCTCTGTCCAAGGTCCACGATCAATAAATTGTTTCACTTTAGGGTAGAATATAGCCACAACTTTGGCTTTCAGAAGTGAACACCTACTGTACCAAGGCATAGTAAAGCAGCAGCTTCAGGTAGCAGATTGCTCCAGCCTATTGGTATTCCCAGTTGGAGAAGACCAATTTAATAAAATGTTGAATGATGAGTCAATATCCCATGTACAATAATTTTCATGTCCCATGTAATCAATATAAATCCCATTGATTCCACAGATGTATATTAGTTAGGGCTACTGCTGGTAATATTTAGGCCCTTGTGCATCATGAAAGGGCAAGAAATGGTTGTTGACTTTGTTTTTTTATTATTATTATTTTATTTATTTATATCCCACCTTTCTCCCAATATAGCGAGTCAAGGCAGCAAGTCCCTATAAAAATGCTCATGTTATCTTGGCATTTTTGTTGGCAGGAATGAGAAGCGGCTTGTGAGACAAAACATAAAGGTAGTCAAGTTATTTTAGCACATAAGGAAAAACTTGGCTACCTCTTCGGTCTGTCTGTGCACTTTAAGTGGGGAAGAGGAGCAATGTCCTCCTCTGCCTCAGGTAGAAAAACACCTTGGCTTGGCCTTGGCACTTACATATTGTGAACATGAGTCTTGAGATGAGGATCAAGAGCAGGCAGCTTGAGATGTTACAGGAAGCACTGGGAAATCTATGTCAATGACAAAATGCAAGTTACATAAATACATGTAAATATAAACACTCCCTGGTGAGACCTTTAGTTTGAACAAAATAGCTGAAAACCTTCCCTAAAGGTGCTTCTTCCCTCTTCTGAGTTTTGGATTATTATTATTATTATTATTATTATTACTATTATTATTATTATTTGTACCCCGCCCCTTTGAGATCAATTGGGGCGGCTAACAATAATGTGCTAACCATCTTTGCAAACAGTGGAAGAAGGAAGGTGAGCATGTTGAGAGGCTGTTTTTGAATAAAGAAAGGTTTGGGCAACTCCCCACTCTACCTCGACCCAATATTCTTGTAGTTAAAAATTGTACTTTCTGAGTGGAGTTTGACTGCAGGCCACTAACTCTTATTTTTTTGGATCTCCAAAATACTATAAAAGGGGGGGGGAGGCAACTCATTTGTTCTCCTCACTGTCCCCAAGGAGATGTACAACTGCAAGTATGAATACAGACTATGTATCTTTCCCATGGCCAAAACAAGAACGTCTTCCATTATATATTACCCAAGAAGGATAAAACACTATGTATGAAATGTCTCACTCACCCAGTTCTGTAGTAATGGATAAACTGAAGCTACCCTTCAGTATTAACATCTTGGTCAACATGGCTATTCCCAGGACCAAGACCACTACTTCCATAACTAGCTCACTCTATTGTAACTTGGTCTCACCGCTTGGTTGTTGAGATTATTGTTAATGCTGTGGTTGTGGTAGTGGTGGTGATGATGGTGATGGTTACTTCTGCTGCTGCATCAAGCCCAATTCTAGCTTCTTCTGGGTAGTATTAAATCAGGGGTTCCACAACTTTGGTCTTCCAGATGCTTTGGACTATGCGCCCCCCCCCCAAAAAAAAAAAAATGCTTGACTTTTGACCAATCTGGGTAGGTCTTTTGAGAGCTGAAGTTCAAAACATCTGATAGATCAAAGTTTTGGAAGCACTGATCTAAATATTCCTGTAGTTTTAATCCTATCCTCTAGAAATGGTTATTAAGCATGAGTTCTAAAAACCAAATGATTCCCACCAAAGAGAGGAGACACTAGAGTGTTCCCTAGTGGAGAAACTGCTGAAACTATTCTGCTACACTTGGAGAGGGAGATTTATTTCTTCCTTCATCTCATATTAACAAAAAACAAAGTTCATTTCAAAATTACCTCAGGAATTCCACCATTTACTATAAGCCTTTCCTACACCATTAGAGATTTTCATCTTTTTGTTGTCAGCCATATTGCTTTTTTAATATCAGATTTGGAGACACTTTAGGTTTTCTCCTTTAAACAAGTTCTGATAGCTACTACCTAAACATCTAATCTCTATAATTCTTGGCATTTGGTTTTGTCAATACTACTAGTTTTAAACCTGTTTAAAGGCCATGGGTTCCATTTAAAAAAAACTGCTGTTTGATGGTTTTGTGGGATTGTGGTTTTGTGGTTGCTTTGTGGGGACTGTAGGTTTATGGGAATGCTGTTTTGTGAGGATGCTGCAATTTCTCTTTTAGAGCCTCCACTAAACTTAATGAACTTAAAATCTCTTCTTTGACAGAGTTGAAAGTGGATGTAATGTATGCTAGCGCAGAGGTCCCCAGCCTTTTTGACCTGTGGAGCCCTAAGGTCTCCATGGAGCACAGACTGTGCTAGGGACATACCCAATGTGTGGAAGTTACCTGGGGTCTTTGGAATGGAGGAAATGCACTCTGGACACATTGCTTTTTAAATATCATATTTAAACACATTTTAGGCCTTCTGGTTTTTGTTTTGTTTTGAAGAAAAACACATCTGAGAAATGTATACAACAGTAACAGATTTGCTTTACTCTATGTGGAATAGCGCAGGATCATAATTCTTCACTAAAGAGCCAACATAGTGTAGTTGTTTTTATTTTGGATGGAAGGATGAGCCTATGAATGGTGGAGGGAGTGTTGGGATGTAGTGTGTTGAGACTGGGAATCTGGAAGGAGATGTGGTAAACTGGCCAAGACCATCCTTATGAGTCCTCTGGGACCCTCTTGGGTGTTAAACAGTGTTATACTATGTGTAGTGTGCCAGGAAGCCATTGTCTCTAACTTCAGTCCATGGTGCATGGACTGGAGTTTGTGGAGATACTGCAGTTCAGTTGTTTCTCTTTCCAATCTCCCTTTATAGTTCTTTTGTTTCAGTTTTTGTTCAAGGATCACTGTCCTGAGGTCAAAGATGGAATGCCCAGGAAGACTGAAGTGTAGATTTTTGTGTATTCCCACTCCTATAGTCTGATTTATGACCATTTATCCTCTGGCTCAGAGACTAGCCTGTTTGCCCAATGTAGAGTTCTGAAGGGCACCATTGATGAAGATGATATATATCACATTAGTGAAATAATAGTGTTTTAATTCTATAGTGTGAATGGATCCCTGGTTTCATCTTCACAGGTTTTCTTGATAGTCAAGAAACATGCTTTTCAGCTATTATACAAATACTTTTAAATATTATTTCCATCCCAAGGAAAGAGACCCAAGAGCCAAAAAATGTCCCTTTGAAAAAGACATTAAACCCACCTCTTTTTTCTTCTCCTTTCTGTCTCATCTAGATTTTAAACCTTCAGAGCAGGATTCCGGATTATACACAGCTGTAGATTGCTGTACACACACTGGTGGCACAAATCACTTTTCAATAGTGTAATAGCATAAACACATCCGGAGGATCACTGCATATTGTAGTCATTTCCAAACAAATGCCCTGGCTCTAGTCTATATATATATATATATATATCAGTCTTTCTCCTACCACCCTCCCCATCCTAGGATTGTTTTATAAATAAGTTGTAATACAATCTCTCAGTTGGGTCTCAGACAAAAGAGCAGAGTCCCAGTGGCTATTTGCTTTCTAGCACTGCAAATTAGAGAAGCCTAATTGGATTATATGGAAGCATCAGTTTCTACTCTCGTTTTCTCTTGGGCCAAATAGCCATTATTTCATCTGTGTAACAATTGGACAAGGAAGGAGGCTGGAGATTTGGCAAAAGGAAATGGCCGAGATGCCAGAACGCCTCCTGATATTGAGGCTCACAATCCTGATAAATTAATTTAGCAAAAAAAGAAAAGAAAAGAAAAGGTTACTCATAGAAAATATCCCTGCAGAAGTATAGGCACCTGCTAGCACCCAAAACACATAAGGAAAAGGAAAAGCTTAACAAACATTTGTGAATGAACCACAGGATAGTGAGAGGTGAGACTGGATTTTGACTTGCATTTGGATTTTGACTGGGATTTGTTGCAAATAATTGTATGGCCTTTGAACCCGGCCCAGGGCATCCCCCCAATGCAAAACAGTTTTCAACCACCAAGAACACAACCAATGGGACATCAGTTTTCTAGAATGGCTGCCCTGAAACATATGAATCATTCTCTCTCTCTCCTCTTCTCAGTTAGAGGGATTTGGCAGCCTAAGGTGTGCAGATTCCAGCACATGGGACTCAATGGAGAGATGTATCATGGAAGAAAGGGTTCAAAGATAGTAACAAAAGGAAGGACAGAGTAAGTACTGGATGAAAGAAGGCAAAGTCTTCCATTATTTTAATTATATAGTTATTTATTCATTGATTTAAATTATGTATATATCCCATCCTCTGTCTATAGTTCTTAGAACAGCTGACAGTAAAAGTAACTTAATTTAGAATAGTGAAAACAATAATGATGATATTAAAGGGCAAAACATATTAAACAATTTAACAATCTTTAAACCAACTACAATAATTAGAAATGAGTTAAAACCATGTACATGTGAAGGCTTGTGCAGGGATGTTTCAATAAATTAGGACACTGGTGAGCAAATGTCAGTCTTAGAAAATGTCCTCAGATTTTTAAAAAAATAATCTTTATTCAAAGTTTCAACAAATATGCAAACATACACATCAATAAAATATAAGAAACATATCCACATCAATTCACCCATAATAATATCAATTACATTATCTTATCCCATTATCACATCATTGCCAATATAAATTGTACATCATTTAATCTTTAATAGTTGTTTATCTCTCTCTCTCTCTCTTTATCTGTAAATAATAATAATAATAATAATAATAATAATAATAATAATAATAGATTTATTTCTAGCCCGCCCAATCAATCTGGGCGGGTTACAACAATAAAATACACCAAAGTTACAATAAAATCAAACCCTAAACCTCCCCGGCCCCCCATTCCCAGTACTAAAATGGAATTAAACTGTAATAGTATAAAACATTAAAAGCATTAAAAACATTAACGACATTAAGAACATTCCACAAAAACAGAGAAACAAGCGGGGAAGAATAGGCAGAAAAGAGGGCAGATATCTCTATATCTGGGGAGGGTAGCTAAGTTGGAAAGGCCTGCTGGAAGAGATCCGTCTTGAGTGCTTTCTTAAAAGCTGTCAGAGTGGAGATGTGACGGATCTCCTCCAGCAAGTCGTTCCATAATTTTGGAGCAGTAGTAGAAAAGGCCCTCTGGGAAACTGATGTTAGCCTAGATTTTTTTGGCTGTAATAAATTGCTTCCAGAGGACCTTAGAGTGTGGGGCGGACAATAGGGAGGAAGGCATTCCGTCAAGTATTCTGGGCCCAAGCCATGTAGGGCTTTAAAGGTAATCACCAACACCTTGTACTTTGCCCAGAAACTAATAGGCAGCCAGTTTAGGGACTTCAAGACCGGTGTTATATGGTCATTCCTAGAAGTTCCCGTAATCGATCTGGCTGACATGTTTTGTACCAACTGAAGTTTCCAGACTTGGCACAAGGCTAGCCCCATGTAGAGCGCATTACAGAAGTCCAGTCGAGAGGTTACCAGTGCATATACTACTGTTTCTAGGTCCCTCGGCTCCAAGAAGGCTTGTATCCTATATATCCTTTCCTGTCTCCTCTTCTTACATATTCTTTTCTTCTTTACTAATCTTTCTACCTTTCTATCTTTCCCATCTTTCCTTATCCATCCCATATCCCCTCTTTCTTTCTTTCTTTCTTTCTTTCTCTACTTTCCTCTTCTTCCATTCCTTTCTTCTACTTCTTTCCTCTACTTATCCTCCTCCTCTATGTCTTTTCCTATCTTAACTCCCTCCCTCCATCCTTTACTCTCTCTCCTTTCCTTTCACTTCCTTTCACTTGTTCACCCTTCTTCTGATCCTTCTCCACCTTATTTCTCTTCACCTCCACTTACCCATCAGATTTTTTCCTAGGATCTACACAGCCACCAACAGATCCCATTTTTAAAATACAGTGGCTTAGGAGCCAGACATACAGTCAGGACAGCCTCCCTGGACCTGGCACGTTCCAGATGTGTTAGACTACAAGATCCATAATCCCAAACAGTACCCTTAGGGTCATCTTGGATACAGGGGAGGCATGGCATAGTGGTTTGAATGTTGCACTATGACTCTGGAGGCCAGGGCTTCATTCCCAGCTGAGCCAAGAAACTCATAGGGTGCTCTTGGGCAAGCCCCATGCTTTCAGCCTCAGGGGAAGGCAATGACAAACCCCCTTTGGAGAAACCTGCCAAGAAAAACCCATGATAGATTCATCTTAGGGTCACCATAAATTGGTAATTATTTGAAGGCATACAGCAGCAGCAGCAGCAGCAGCAGCAGCAGCAGCGGGGATTGTAGCCCAATACGTCTTCATTGGGATGGATTCCACCCAAAGGTGCTCCCCCTCCTCAAAACCTCTGTTCAGGATATCTCTGAACATTTACTCCGTTCAAAAGTTTGTTCACACTATCAAAACTGAGCTCATATTTGTGACCCTAAGAATTACAAATCAGGAGGTACAGGAGGACAAGGAAGAGGAGGAGAAATGTGGCAGACAGGAAACAGCACCTGCTGAATTTCAGCATGGCTCATCGTGTGAGATCATATGAAGCACAGCCCATTAAGGTTCAGTGAATTCAGGGAGTGAGATCCTGGTGTATGAAAGAGGGAGATGGAGAAGGTGTGCACAATTTTAAAGGCCACCTGTACAGTACAACAGAGTCCAAGAACCAAATTTTACATAGCTAGCATAAGTTACTTTATTCTTCTCCTTCTCTGTATTGTAGAACTAACCCTAGAGATGAATCCACTCATCCTGGGGTCCCAATCCAATTGTGAACAAATTCCCAAATGGAGCAAATATTCAGAGCTATCATTTGGGGTTCCCCTGCTGGCCGCCATCTGCTTTTCCATGGTATCATCATGTAATTGTTTCCCAACTTTTGTACAAGTTTTTACTCAATCTAGATGTTTAAATTCCCTTTCCTTAAAATTGCTTAATAACAATAACAGATTTAAGCTAAACAACAACAGCCCTGCCCACAAAAATACTGGTATATTTGGTCCCACCTTGTCACTTTTGGCCCTGTTCATCACAGGAACACACATACACCAGCTGCCGCCCAAGGATTTTTGAAGATGAATGTGGACCAGAAAATGAAAGAGATTCCCTAAATATGATCTTTGTGTGGCAGAGATTCTACAGATCACAAAGTTGTTATTTGCCCCACAAGTGTAAAACATACAGGAGATAAGAAGAGAGAAGGAACAGCTTCCTTCTGTGTTGGTAAAAGGCCAATAGCAATGGCACTAAACCAAGGGTGCATCTACACTGTAGAAATAATGCAGTTTAGCACCACTTTAAGTGCTGTAGTGCCATCCTATGGAATTCTGAGTTTTGTACTTTAACAAGGTCTTTTGCTTCTCAGAACAAGTCTTGCCAAGAAAACCCCATGCTAGCTTCACCCTAGAGTCGCCATAAGTGGGAAACCACCTGGAGGCACCCAACAAGAGCAGCCATTGCTTTATCCTATGGAATCCTGGGCTTTCCAGTTTAGAGAGGGAGGCTTTGTGCAAACTCTCAGCCCAAGCCTCTCAACAGACAACATACCCCAGGATTCCACAGGATGGAAACCTTGGAGATTATCACATGGGAGGAATTTCTCTCAATTTCGAAAGAAATGGAAGTGAGGCCAGTTTGGAATTGAGTAAAGTCTCTAGTTCAGCAAATTTACTTGATTGTGTATTGACACTGCATTGCGTTCAGAACTGCCCAAAATTGCCTCCCAGTGCCCGAAATTGTGTGTGATAGTTTCTTACGCCATCACGCGAAACCCCATGATTGCGTTCAGATTGCCATTGGATTATACTTCCAATTCCCTTCATGTGATAAACTCCCTTGAAATAAAAAGTGGATTCATAGTACTATAGAAATTATGCAGCCTAAAAAGCCCCCTGGTCAGGGTGATCAGTCATCCTCCTTTTCCAATGCATGCCTTACATTTCAACTTTCTGTCCAGGAGGAATTTTAAAGTGTCCTTCATTTTCAGCATGTCTAAGAAGCATGAAGTTTGCATTCATATTAGTGATTTGAGCTTTTCTCTGGTCCTGCCCTCCGTTTTCCTTGAATGTCCAACATTTTGCGGTGCATTGTCCTCTTTTCCAGTTATGACATCTGGTCACCCTGTCCCTGGTCCCACCACCACCACCACAAAAGCTGCTGCTTCTGCAGCGGCCACAAATCCAAGTGACTATCCAGCTCTCGCATCCAGAACTGGAAACTGGAAATACGATGGCCTGGACAATTCTGACTTTGGGGTATGTCTTTGCTCTTCAGTATCTGTTCCAGTTCTTTTCTAGTTCCTTTCCCATCCCTAGCCGCCTTCCTCTTCTTTCTGGACTCCAGTCTTATCCTAGATATGGGAATTTCTTAGCTATTTCGAATCCCTCTCGTTGTCGAGTTTGAATTTGTGTATTTCTTTCTGTGGTCATGATTTTTGTCTTCTTGACGTTCACAGCATCAGACGTGCCCTTTTTCTGATGCTGATCCTGCTTTTTTTAGGATGTCTTCAGCATATAAATTAAACAAGTAAGGTGATAAGACGCAGGAGCCTTGCCTGGCCCCTTTGCCTGTTGGGAACCAATCTGGTTCTCTTCTGATGGTGGCCTCTTAGAATCACAGAGTTGGAAGAGACCCCAAGGGCCATCTAGTCCCAACCCCCTGCCATGCAGGAACTCCCCATCAAAGCATCCTCTTGTCTATAAGGCTTCTGTATAGTGAGAAATAGGAGGAGATCAATAGTGGGGGGGGGGGTGACACCATGAGTGACCGCACTGGAGAAGAGAAGGTTGAGAGGTGATATGATAGCCCTGTTCAAATATTTGAAGGGATGTCACATTGAGGAGGGAGCAAGCTTGTTTTCTGCTGCTCCAGAGAACAGGACCCACAACAATAGATGCAAGCTCCAGGAAAAGAGATTCCACCTCAACATTAGGAGGAACTTCCTGACAGTAAGGGCTGTTCGACAGTGGAACACACTCCCTCGGAGTGTAGTGGAGTCTCCTTCTTTGAAGGTCTTTAAGCAGAGGCTGGATGGCCATCTGTCAGGGATGCTTTGATTGGGAGTTCCTGCACGGCAGGGGGGTTGGACTGGATGGCCCTTGTGGTCTCTTCCAACTCAACGATTCTATGTTGGAGAGTTCCTGCATGGCAGAAGGGGGTTGGACTGGATGTCCCTTGGGGGTCTCTATGATGGGTGCCACTAACCCTAGGGAGGCCACCCAGGCCTTTGTATCTCCCCGTGGGGCTGGGACGGAGGGCCGTCCAAAGGAGGCGTCCATCTGCCTCGCCTGCCCCTCCTAAACCCACCCCTCCGGCGGCGGTGGGTCCTCCTCCTCCTCCTCCCCCGACGACGAAGCCCGGCGGCGTCCAGAGAGGCTTTTTCTCTTCCAAGGGATCGCAAGGGCAGGAGGAGGAAGAGAGGAGCACATCCCCGACGGAGGGGACTCAGCAGCAGCAGCAGCAGCAGCAGCAGGAGAGAGCTCGCCTTGCCTTCCTTTGGACGAACCCAGGGCAGCCTTGGAGCATCAGCGCCGCCGCTTCCACCGCCGCCTTGGACGGGAGGAGGATGCTGCCCGCTCGGCCCCGTCCCAGGCCGGCTTGGGCTTTCCTTGGCGGCCCCCGACGGGCTTCCCGAGGGCCCCCTTCCCGAGGACTGCCTTGGCTCTTGCTGCTGCTCAGCCTCACCCCGAGGCCCGGGGAGACTTCCTGGTGGTGAGTCCCGTCGGACAAGGGCTACCTTTGGAGACTATATACTTTGGCCTCGCTTTAATTTGTTGTCTGACTCACTTGCTATGGAATTCTGGGAGTTGGAGTTTGTTGTGGGGCCCAGAGCGGAGCTCCGCTCCGCTCTGGGCCCCACAACAAACTCCAACTCCCAGAATTCCATAGCGAGTGAGTCAGACAACAAATTAAAGCGAGGCCAAAGCGGGTGCTGGCTCCGTCGAAAGGGTTTCATCGGAGGCTGTCAAAAAGGGATCGCGCTCAGAGCTGGGCTGGTGTGTGTTGTGTTTTGTTTTCTGTGTTGTGTGTGTGTGTTTGTGTGAAAGAGAGCCTCCTCATGCTCCCCGGGTGGCAGCCACCGTCGTCCCGTCTCCGGCCGCATTTCGTCCACACGGCGGAAATAATCCGGTTTGAACAGATTTGTTGGAAAGAGAGAGACTCTTGTCTTTATTATGATTTTTTCCCCCCGGCTTTTGTCGGTCTCTCGTTCGGAACTGCCTTTTGGGCTGTCAAAAGGCGTTTCCGACGGTGGCTCGGTCTGTCCGGCGGAGCTCTGGGGCCCCCACAGCCCACCCACCCCCCAGGACCATTCCCAGAATGCCCCAGCCTTGAGTCATGGCAGTTTTACAGTGTTTTTTTTTGGGGGGGGGGGTGTCAAACCGGATTCCTTCTGCAATGGATGCGCCCTCAAGCTCCGCTTTTTTGCGGCCAGGTCCTCCCTTTGTCTTCCACTTTGCGGTGCCTGGTCCTCCTTGGCAGTCCGGGCATCTGGGCACCCTCGACGGGACGGGACGCCTCCTCCTCCTCCTCCTCCTCCTCTCCCTTTTCTTTTTCTTCCTCCTCTTTTTCTTTTTTCGATCCACTCGTCTTCTTCGTCTTCTTCCTCATCCTGTCCTTCCCCTTCCTCCTCCTCCTCCTCCTCTTCTTCTTCTTCTCCTTTTTTCTCTTTCTCCTCTTCTTCCTTTTCTTCCTCCTTTTCTTCCTTTTCTTCTTCCTCCTCCTCCTCTTCGCTTTTTCCTCTTCTTCCTCTTCCTCCTCCTCCTCCTCCTCCTCTTCTTCTCCTTCCTTTCTCTCTTCTTCCTCTCCTTCCTCTTCCTCCCTCCACCTCTTTTCCTTCTCCTTCCTCTTCTTCCACCTCGCCCCCTCTTCCTCCGCCTTTTCTTCTCCTTCTTCCTCTTCTCCTTCCTCTTCCTCCTCTTCTGGACCTGCCTCCTTGCAAACTGTTTGGCTGCTGCTTCTTCTCCTTCTTCTTCCTCCGGGGGAAGTCTGGTTCGGCCCAATTGCCAAGTCTTCTTTCTGGGAAGTCGCGCACTGCGCCTTTCCTGATCCCAAACAGCCTCTCAAACATTTCCTATTTTTGCATTTCCAATACAGCGTGTTTAGTCTCACTGGTCATTTCAAATAAGGTTCTAGGAGGCAAAGCCACCTCTAGTCTTTGCCTTGAACAGGTCACACACTCTCAGCCTCAGGGGGAAGGCCATGGCAGGCTTCTCTGAACACTTCTCTTCCTTTGAAAGGCCGGTGGGGCTAGTGGTTAGAGCACTGGGGCCCAAGCTTTGGTCCTTCAGGTCTTTGGAGCTTCAGTTCCCAGAAACCCCTGCCAGCTGGGTCAACAGTCAGGCATCTGACGTCTGGGTTAGTGATTCCCAAATTCTGGTCCTTCCAGGTGTTTTCTTGGCAAACCTCTGGTGCCACAACCAATTACCATTCCCAGAATTCCATAGCCTGGAGCCAGGGCAGTTATAGTGGGGTCAGACCGGATTATTTCTCCAGTGCGGATGCCTCCTTAAGTGGGATAGCTCCAACTTTTAATGCAAACAGGTCTGACTCCAGTCCTGAAGTTGTCAAGGTAGAAGGCTAAGACCTGACTTAAACTCTGCAAACAGTCGGGACAAACTGGGGGTGGGGGTGGGTGGGATTTGATTCGGTATGAAGCCGCTTTCTGTGCCTTTAAACTGCGGCCAGATATTGCGGAATCCGGTCCTTGGCAGCCACAGAAAGGAACCGGGGCAAACCTCGTGAAGCTGTTCGTGCAAAATGAGGGCATTGCTCTTTAGATCAAAATTATTCCCCCCATCCTTAGCCATGAAATTTTTCATCCCCTAAATCTCTACTATTGCAATTATTGTTGTTGTTGTTGTTATTATTATTATTATTATTAACTTAAAACTTTGGTTGCACATTTCAAAAAAAGGTTTTTTTAGGCAGCCAGGGAAAAAAAAGTAAAGTTACCAACAGAATGAGAAAACAGCAGAATATAGCAAGGTTGGAGGTGTGAAAGGTTTTCAGAATCTCAAAGCTCGAAATATGGGACTATTCGTTAGAGAGGGCAAAATTCTCATTTGAATTTTCTCCCCTCCTTCTGTAGCTACATCTCTGGAATAAAGAATAAAATTCCTCTTGCAGGGGATACTTGCACAACTTGAAACAGAGAGGATACCTCTGCAGGGATTATTTGTGTAACTTGAATATTTTTTCATGGCGGGGGGGGGGGGATACATCCCATTTTTGGAATATACTGCAGTCCCTGATACTATAGATTCCTTGTTACTTTTTTGAAATGCCCTAAAATGGGATGGGGAAGCTTAAATTGATGAAACTTTTCAGAGCAAGCAGTAACTAGCAATTTAATCCCAAAGGGGATTAAATAAATCCAAGGAGGTTTATCTCCCAGGCATATAGGTATGCCCTGCAGCATAAAAAAGGATGCTGGAAGGCAAAAAATCTACATCTACTAGTAAATCTCTGGGTTATTTGTGGCAGATCAAGGAGTGTTAACAACAGCAAGGAAAGCTGAAATGGAGTTTAAAACAAAAGTTCTGCAATAGCTAACATTTTCTAGCTGTAACTGTGTGCCTTCTTTGAGTCATTTCAAATTCTGGTTTATGGCAAGCCTCAAGGGAAGGCAATGGCAAACCTCCTCTGAACAAATCTTGCCAAGAAAAGCCAACAATATGTAGGGTCCTTAAACTGGAAAGGGATAACAGCAACAAAAAGGCAAACCTATCATGGGTGACGATTCCTTCAGAGCAGGTTTGCCTTGCCTTTCTCTGAGGCTGAGAGAGTGTGGCTTGCCTAAGGTAGGTTTCCATGGTTGAGTGGGGATTGAAACCCGGTTCCCCAGAGTCCTAGCTCAACAGTCAAAACCCTACACCACATTGGCTCCCTTGGTTTTCACCAGCAGCCTTAGAATATGAATATTTGGTCTTGGCCATTGCTTGGTCACTAGAAGAGTCTTGTGTTAGTGTCCCTGGTCTACAGCAATACAGAAGGCAATGCGTATTTGTAGATACAGCATAAGGCAGGTGTGATCATGATCTCTACTAGCTTTCCACCTTCACTCATCATTTTGGACTTAACATGGCTCTGATAAGTGGATGCAGAAGTTTTAGTGGGTCTTTTTTAAAAAGTGGATCTCTAAGTTATAGGTTTTTCTAACAAGCCAAAGTGGTTCCCTTAAGCCCAATATCGGATCAGTCCAGCCCTAAAAACTCAAACGTCCCAGACTTGAAGAAGTCCGTCTCTTCCGTCTCCAGTCTTTAAGACTGCCAGTCTCTTATTCCATCCTTTACATTGCATAAGAAAAGTATATACAGTGGGTCCTTGTTATCCATTGAAGTTTGGTTCTAGGACCCCTGTGGATAACAAAATCCATGAATGCTCAAGTCCCATTAAAGACAATGGCATATCGAAATGGTGTCCCTTATATAAAATGGAAAAATCAAGCTTTCCTTTACCTTGGATGCTTGAACCCGTGGATAAAAAAAAAAAAATCTGTGGATAAGGAGGGCTGACTGTATGTAGTAGGGAGAGGCTTTCTTCTATGGTTTTCCTGATATCCCTTGCAACTGGGAGCTCTTCAAATTGGTTCAAACAATGCTCATACAAAATAAGTCATTGGTAGTAGGCAGCTAACATCCCTGTCAAAATAATTCAGTGAAATCAGGTGCAAATCTTCAAATGACTAAATATGCACTAATGTTTTTAAAGAAAAAATGATGTCAAGAGGGAAAGAACTGTTTCTAGTACATATTATATTTTCTTGTGTATACCTGCCAGTCTGCCATGGTGGTTTGGGTTATGCTGATTTCATGCCACTTTTAATTGTCAAGGTTTCATGCTAAGCAATCCTGGGATTTCTAGTTTGGTGAAGTGTTTAAGAAAATTCTGCTGGAGAATTCAATCCCACCCCTCTGAGTGGCAAATTCCAGGGTTCTTTAAAATAGAGTCATAAAAATTAAAATTATATGAAACTGACACAAGTTTGTAGTGCAGATACACTGCATGAAGATATTATTTCAACTCTGGTTTGAAAAAAAATAAATTATCCATCACAGAACTACTGTATTTAGTATTACTTGGGGTGAAGAAACAGGAATTAAACCAGATTAAATTTGAGGCAATTTCTTTCCTGGGTGCAAGAAGTTAGCATTGCTCAGGGTGAAAAGAAGACAGACTGGGATTTACTGTTAGATCATTGGATCATTTGTGGTTGATTGACAAGTTTTTCTAACTTCCAAGGTATGAAAATGGCTATTCCCACTCAGATTAGGATGCTGAGATTAAATACAATTCTACTATTTTATTTGAATATTTATAGGAGTAGAACTGTAGGTAAAAGAACAGAGGACTGATTTCTGGCTTGTTTTTGTGTGCATTCAAGTAATTTCTAATCTATGGTGACTCTACCATGGGGTTTTCTTTGCAAGATTTGTTTGGGAAGGGGTTGCCTTTGCCTTCTTCTGAGGCTGAGACAGTGTGATTTATCCAAGATCATCCAATGGGTTTCCATGACTGAGTGGGGATTTGAACCCTGGTCTCCAGAGTCCTAGTCCAGAGCTCAATGTGGGCTTCCTGTTTTCCTACAGATAACCCAATTCTGAATGTATTTTGGCCCACACGTGACACTTATTGTTGTTGGATTTCAGTATTCTAAGACGGAAAGAAGACAGTCAGCATAGTGGTTTGAGTGTTGGATTACAACTCTGGAGACCAGGGTTCAATTCCTTGCTCAGCCATGAAACCCACTGGATGACCTTGGGCAAGTCACATGCTCTCAGCCTCAGGGGAAGGCAACGGCAAGCCTCCTCTGAACAATCTTGCCAAGAAAACCCCATGATGGGTTGCCATAAGTCAGAAATGACTTGAAGGCACATAACAACAACAAGAATATGTGATCCTCAGGCCTTCCCAAAACTGGAACAGAGGACTGGAATCTGTTCTTTTTTTATTTATTCTTAATTTCCCCAAAATCTGTGAAATGTACCTTTTAAAAAGTTTTTGGAAATGGAAGTTGTTACTGCTCCACCATTCAATGGTAAGGCACAATGTTTGGCCCAAATTTTCCAGTGGTTTGGCACAGATGGGGCCTTTCCTGTGTAGAGCAGCTGTCCCAAAAGTCATTTTCACAGGATCAGATCCTCAGTCATTAGGCAGGTCATCCACCCTACCTTTAGGCAGAAACTGTTTTCATGTGGCTGGCCCTACCATTAGGCAGAAAATAGGTGCAAGAGGTCAGGGGAGAAGTAGCAAGGTGCTGGTATTTAAAGCTGTTCAATGGCCAGTTTCTGTGCATGGAGAAGGGTGTGGGAGTGCTATTTTGTCCTTCACTTCAGGCAGAAAAAGGATAACCAGTTTTAGGTTTGTATACAGAAGGGAAGTTTTCACTGATATCACAGTATGGGTGGTACATTATTTAATTCAGATTGCCAAATTCTTGGGCAGATTGTTGATCTCCAAGCCTGAGCTTAGAGGAAATACTTGCCATTTTCTTCTGTCAGCTTGAGTCTTGCAAAGTACCCGGTCAGTTTAGATCTCACTCTCCATGAAAAGGAAATATCAACTAAATGCTTTGTCTAAACAGCAGCCAATTATTAATTTTCAGTGACGTCAGGGACAGGGTGGATTGCTTCACAATCCACCCCCAGGAATTGTTGGAACTCTCCAGCATGGTGGCAAATGGAGTTGTGTATTTAGAAGAAAAAACCCTGTAACTCTAAATAAATGTTATTTACAGTACAACAGAAGCTCAGTTAAAATAAAATAAAAAAGCTGTGACAGATGGCCTCCATAAGGTAGTTGCTACAACACGAGATGGGGAATGTTCTTTCAGTTTTGTGGATTTGATTTCAGAACATCACAGTATACCACACTGCCCAAAGTGGGTGACCTATGTATGTGTCATCTGTAATGACTGATTCATTAATATGTATTGATTGCACCTAGACTCATGTGGAATTTCTCATGCTGAAGCATCTTTTGGATAGAAGACAAAAATACAAGATTTACAGCACAACTCTGTGTTTTTACACAGATATAAACTGGGTTCAGTGGAAGGTACTTTCAGGTTTCTTGTTCATTGCCATCAAGTTTGTTTTGCCTTAAGCTGACTCTGTGAATAATAGAACTCCAAGACACCTTTATTAGCAACTCAACTACTAAAAGTGAACTTCCGCTCTTGTATAGGATGTGGTGGCTCAGTGGTTAAGACAACAATTCTGATGACTGATTGGAAGATCAGAAGGTTGGCAGTTCGAGACCCAAGTGCTGCATGATGGGGTGAGCTCCTGTCATTAGTCCCAGCTTCTGCCAGCCTAGCAGTTCAAAAGCATACAAATGCAAGTAGATAAACAGGCACCACTTTGGTAGGAAGGTAACAGTGTTCATGCTGGCCACATGACCACCAGAGTAGTCCTCAGACAATACTGACTCTTCGTTTTAGTAATGGAGATGAGCACCACCCACTACGGTGGGTTATGACTAGACATTCATAGTCAAGAGACTACCTTTACCTTACCTATAGAGCAACACAAACATATGTGTATGAATATCAGGATTTAGGTTCTTCTTGGCCATGAGTATCAGGACTTGGGTTCTTCTTCTCCAGTCAACAGGATGAGGTAAAGCAATCTCAGCACAAGAGCATTGCCTCAAAATGAAAGGCTTCAGGCCTGTATGGCTCAGCATTGCATAGTAGTTCTGCATGTGAATTTATGGTAGGCTAAGTCTTATAATATCACTACCACCCAGACCTATAATACAACCTCTGAAGCCCCCTCACCCCTCATATATTCACCAGGAACCTCTGGAGATCTGATCACTACTATGAGGCATAACCAGAAACGTCTCCAATCCTGCTTATTCCCCACAAGGCACAGAATGGCTGTGCAGGGGGGCTTCAGAGACAGTACAATAAGTCAGGGGGTTGGCTGGAAGGGAGTACCCCCACAAAAGGACATATACAGCCATAAGGGAAACTTATATTTGTGTATGCCACTCATAGGATGAAAGCCTATGTGTGTTTATATGAATATGTAGTGGGATCTTGTAGCACCTTTCAGGCTAACCAAAATAAAAAAGCTGGTAGCATGAAGATGTTGTCTAATGCTAAAGAGAGTAGATAACCATGTGAATGTAGTGTGGAAACCAGAGAGGAGATGTGATGGAGCCCTCATGATTCTGCTGAAATGTGTCCACAGACTCCAGTCCATCAGAAATCTAAGCTCAGGCCTATGTTCAAGAGTACACCCAAGTTATGAACCTGAGATTTCAGGAGGCATGTAACCCTATCCAGCACAGGTTACATCTCTAGGCCTAGTATTTGGTGTGGGAGGGAAGAATAGTTGATCTTGTGCAAAGCCTATGGAGGTGGTTGTTCAAGATCAAGAGGGGCATGGTTCCTTGATAAATTATTTGTTCTGCACTGAGCAGCTTCAAAATTCCTTCATTTCTTGGCATCATTAATTAAAAAGATCTTTAGTTAAAGTTAAACATCTCCCTACCCTCAAAGAGCAGAGCTTGGAAAAGTTATACTTTTGGACTACTTAGCCAGTAACAATGCTACTTGGGGTATCATTCAATAAAGGAACAATTTCCACTCTCTGCCAGAGAACCACTACTTATTAATTTTCAAAGAAATAGCTATTTTAGTTTCTTGCAGCATAAAAAGGAGGAAATGAAGGGGGGATGTAAAGTGGTCGATACCAGAACAGATGGAGACCCAGTGTTGCACTGAAATGCAGTCTCATGAGTTCAAATCAGCCAAGAGACATATTCAGGATCTGGCCCGAAAGGTTGGCCCCAAGCCTTGCTTCAGAGCTATTTGGAGAAGATTAGAGACATGTGGCTTCCAAACATAATCCATGCAATAAACAACTTTGGTGTAAATATCTAAGTAGAATTTATACATTGCTGAGAGGGGAGTGGGCGGTTCTGGAGTAGGACTCCATTTTAAAGTGAAATGTTGGGTTTAAGAGAACAGCACACAAGCACATGTGTTTGTGTGACATGCTCACACCACACACAGACAGGAATGCAAACACATTTCCCCACTCTATGTAAACTCTTCCACATGCATGATTAACTCATCTGTTCAGCTTCAGTTGACACCACAGTTCCTCGAAGGATCCATCCCCCCCATCCTCATCCAGCTCCAAAACACATCAGAAAGTAAAACATTCAGTAGACATGAAGTTTTATAATAGTGACCCCCTCCAGAGATGCTGTTATGTGGGCAGCAAAATGAGGGCATTGCATCTCCCAGATAAGAAATCATCAAATCCCATTATATTTTCCTTCAGTCCTCAAATTTCTATCACTGCAGAGAGTGAGACATTGAAAATCATTCACATCTATAACTCTTAAATTTGCTGTGTCACATTCCCTTGCTAACTTTCACTGCACCTTTCCTTTAAATACTGAGACTCAGTGAAAGAAAATATAATTTGGAGGAGTAAAATTTTTATTTTGGGAGAAATCCTCTCATTTTGCGCTCCACCTGTAAATCCATGTCCAATGACCATATTTGTCCATAGAAGTCCACACAGATGTGTACTCAAACTGCATCACCAGGATATGTGTCAAACTATTGTAGGTAGGTATGTGGGCATGAGGCTAATGCCACTCAGATAGTAGCAGGGACCCCAATTTTCATGAGGTTTTAAACTTCCTTGTTAGATTAAGTGTACTTGTGCTTATCTAATAAATAGGGCAACAATGCACAATGGGACTGGTGCACAATAGGATCTCATGCACAAGCAGACTGGTGCACGACAGGACCAGCTAGGGAGTACTGATGCACACATCAATACAGCCTATGTTCATTGGGATATTTGTTGCTGATGTTGCTGTGACACATCTTGACAATTCAGTAACAGGGTTTCTTAGCACCTTTTCTACTTAGCCAAGTATACAAATTCTGGCCCATCATTTTTCTAAAAATTCTTTTAAAAAAGTATGTATCATTATATACACCTAACTCTTCTGCTAGTGTGGTCTGTTCTGTAGCAAGACATGGTGTGATGTGGCATCTTGAACATGAACAGCCAGAGCACACTGTATTTATCAGTTCCTTTTCCCCTTTTGACTAAGTTTGTACAGGTTGAGTCTCCCTTACCCAGAATCCCAAAATCTGAAGTACTCAAAAAACCAAATTTTTTTCAAGAGTGGCCTTTGGTTTCTGATGGTTCAGTGTACACAAACTTTGTTCCATCTACAAAATTATTTAAAATAATGTATAAAATTGCCATCAGGTTGTGTATATAAGGTATGTATGAAACATAAATGAATTTTGTGTGTAGATATGAGTCCCATCTCCGAGATATCTCATGTGCATATATGCAAATACAGGTATTTGTTATGTGAAGTCGAAGGCTTTTCATGGCTGGCATCCCCAGTTTTTTGTGGGTTTTTCAGGCTATGCGGCCATGTACTAGAAGAGTTTGTTTATGACATTTGCCAGCTTCTGTGGTTGGCATCTATTTGTTGTTGTTGTGTGCCTTCAAGTCATTTCCAACTTATGTCCACCCTTAAGTGAACATATCATGGGTTTTTCTTGGCATGCTTTGTTTAGAGAACAATGGGTTCATAGCCAAGCTGGGAATCAAACTCTGGTCTTCTGAACTGCATTCCAGCACTGAAGCCAATATGCCACATTCACTCAAATACAGGTGTCCAAAATCCAAAACACCTCTGTCCCCAAGCATTTCAGATAAGGGAGACTAAACCTGTAAAACTCAGTTCTCCCTCCATCCTATTTCTAACTTCAGGCTCTGCATCTTGTTTATTTTCTTGCCCTTCCTTACTTCTGGTTTCAGGCTAATTTCGGACATTGTGTGTGTGAGTGTGCATGTGTTCACCTTCTAGTCACCTGCTGGTTTATGGTAATCCTGTGGAATATGTTTGATATATATCTATCTGTAGAGAACTTTGAACACTGTCAAATGCTATTGCTGTCTGATTATGATTTCTTTTTCTTGTCCCTTTTAAAATAAAGTCTCTCCTTGCATTCTGATATCCTTCAATAAGGCATGTGTCCTCTGATTCTCCAGCACTTCTTGTCTTTATCTTATTTATTTTTGGGAAGTGGTTGAAATTTTTGTGGCCTCAGTATCTAGATTTTGTCTTCTCTAAGTTATCTAGCTTGCTCTGCACTTTTCTACTCATTTCAAAAAGGAGTGGTTTAAATGTGCTCAAATTCAAACCCAGTTCTAGAAGAATACGGAGAAATTCAAGGGCATTTGCATCATACTAGCAAGATATGGTGGAATTATTATCACTGGCAGCCCCATGGGATAAACAGGCTAGTAATCTGTGTTGTCATTTATATTGTTCAAAGTAGGATTCCTGAATTCCTACCTAGATTCAGATTTCATTTGAATCTGATTTATGAATCTCACCCATTTCAGACACTGCCACAAGTATGAAGCACTAGCTTTCCTGCACCCCTCACAATTAAGGTGCATGGATACCTTAATATAGTATAGGCTCCAGTGGCTTAGTGGTTAAGTCAGCAATTCTGATGATCAGAAGGTTGGCAGTTTGAGGCCTGAGTGCTGTATGCAGTGAGCTCCTGTCACTAGTTCCAGCTTCTGCCAATCTAGCAGTTTGAAAGCATGAAAATGCAAGTAGATAAATAGACTGCAAGACTTCAGTGGAAAAGTAACACTGTTTGGTGCAGTCATGCTGGCCGCATGATCACCAGAGCAGTCCTTGGACAACACTGGCTCTTCAGCTTAATAACAGAGATGAGCACCACTCCCTGCAATCAGTTACAACTAGACATTCATGTCAAGGGACTACCTTTACCTTTATACCTTAATATAAGAAGCAAAACTGCATTAGATTGAAAGGAAAACCAATAAAAATCAAATGGTACAATTCTGCAGAAATTTCTCTGACCCAAGCTGTTTTTTATAGGTAAAAAAGAGATTCTTATCAACAGAGCTGAAAACCAAGAATCCAATGCCAATTCTCTGTATATTAGCAAAATATAATCCTGATTCTGTCGGAAGCTAATTAACAGCAAAATTTTCCCTATGTTAAATGTTCTCCTTTGCACAATTATCAGCAGAGCTTCTCCTGGCTCAGCAAAAGATTACACCACATGGAGTTCTTCTGAAAATAATTTATAAAGAAAACCCTGTGTTGGTCATAAGCCAGGCTTAGGGTACCCATTCAATGGGCTTTGATAAACGGCAGAAAGAGAAACTGTTGTCATTGTTAGGTAGACATTTTAATCTAGCTGTGAAAACTCAAAACAGCACATAGAAAAATACAGGATGTATTCAGCTCCAGGGCTGCTAGGAACCTTACTAGAAAAGGGGCATAATGTAGTTTAATACTCTGGTGCGCATGCTGTATTGCATGTTGCATTGTGTGGTGACAGTAATTCATTATTACAGAGGACCAGTGATTTGGTGTCTTCTAGAGGACTTGTAAGTCTTGCCATTTTGCAAAAGCTTCTGAAACAACAGCTACATTTCAAAGGGACATTCAGCACAATCCTTTTCAATGTTAAGTCAGAACTAAGCCTCATTGGATTTGATGGGGTTTAATCCCCATGTATGTATCCCTTGGATTGCAGCATAAGTGAAACACTCCAGATTTAGTATTATTTTATAAGAGTCTAACAGACTAAGAGCCACAACAGTTCTGTTCCTTAACAAAATTACTATGCCTCATTGTATTCTCTGGTTCATGCTTTGTTGACTGAAGAATTTGCTTACAGTAATGACTGAGAACTTTAGAAAGATGTATTTAGCTTGCAGAGCTGCATTTAATTTGCATCTGATAGTTGCATGTTTAATTACAATTGGTTTGCCAAGTTTATATAAATGCTGTAGCACTGCTAGAGATATGTTATGTCTGTTGTACAATGGCCATATTTGGAAAATATTATTTTCATATTTGACCAGTTGTTGACTACGATGCTTGAGAAGTCTTAACACAGAGATTCATAGGATATAAATTGCAAGAAATTTGAGCTCCTATTAGTGATTTTATAATTTCTTTATTGTTGTTGTGAGGTGCATCCAAGTCAGCTCTGACCTAGGGCAGCCCTATCCTAAAGTTTTCTTTGGAAGAATTATTATAAGATCTGCTATCACCTTCCTTTATGGTTGTGTGTGGGTTCCTGTGGTTGAGCAGAATTCAAACTGTGGTTTCCTGGGGTCCTAGTTCAGCACTCAAATGACTACATCACACTAGCTCTAATCCTTCAGAACTAGGGCAGATGAAGAGACAGGTGAAATGCTTTTTTTCTTTTTTATAGTATGTTGTTTTCAAATGTTTTAGACCTATTGAATCAATAGGATTTACATTTACTGAGTTTTCACTGATTTTGGGTCTAACTCATGGGACTAAGTATTATCTGTAACAATTCTATAAAAGTTGAAATTTTCTGAGATAAAGATTTTTTTTCCCATGCCTGTTTGCAAGCTCAGCATACAAAACTCTTTCTTCTATACTAATGCTTTCTTTGTACCGGCTGACCCCATTCACAAGGTGAATTTAGGAAACTTGTTAACTTGCAAAAAGTGTTGATTTTTAAAAACAAAACATACCCAACAATATATTATGATTGCTAATACAGCATTTCTGTGAGACTGCACTCACATCTGTTTCCAAATAGCATAAAGAGGATGTGACAAGAATAGTATTTTTCATCCCACATCTTACAAATAATTCAAAATGTCAGATCACAACCTGAATGTGACATAAACTTAAACAAACAATTTTAGGGACAATCTACCAAAGGGTCTATGGGAAAGTGTCACCCAAATTTCAAAGGGCAGAAAAATAAACAGTGAAGAAAAAACTCAGATTATATAATAAATTATGCAGTGATATTAATACAGGAGTGCCCACACACACAAATACATAGTGGAACTCGATAAATACATGCTGGTGGTGGTGGTGGTGGTGATGATGATGATGATGATGATGATGACAGTGCTGATGAAGATTTATACTATCAGCATGTATAGCATTTTTAGGACAGCATAAGCCAAACAGATAAGATTTTGCCTCCCTCTCCCCAAAAAACCTTGTTATCTAAATATTAATAATGGGGAAAGACAGCAGAAAGAATTACAAGAGAGAATGTGAAAACAGCAGCTGTTATAATTATCCACTCATAGTGGAATTAAACTACACAAGGTGACTGGTATGATTATAAAAGCCCTATATCAACTTTTGGCCCTCCAGATGTTTCACACTACAACTTCCAAACTTTGTATTCCAAACTCAGAACTGTCTAGAATCAGAGACAGCCTTTTTAGTGACTGCAGCAGTGAGGGAATCAATCTTGCCTTTTTCCTAATGGTTTTCTCCATGGTGTAAAGGCTTTTGCTATCAAGAAAGCCTTTGTTTCGTGTGATTTTAATGAACTTCAGTTGATCGGTTTTCACTGCTGCTCGCAGTGGCTTTCTCATTCTGCTTTTTGCTGCTTTTTCCTTTGTTTTAAGTAAAGAGAGTTTAACTAGGATTTTTTTTAAAAAAAATCTTGCTTTCTACTTGTATTCTGTTTTTCAGCTATACATATTGCATTTCTTTTTCATTATTGTATATCTTGAAGTTTTTGAATGGGGAGATACATATGCTTTGAATAAATAAATGTCTAGAACTGGGATGCAGTTTGGAAGATTGGGTTCTTACTACCATGTCCTTACAATGAGGCAAAATAAACTGACCGTGACAAGCAGCGTGTTGTGGAGGAATAGGGAGCAACACAAGATACTGAAGGACAAAAGCATGGGTACTCTGCACTCTGCCATGTATCCTTACTTTGCAATCCTCTAGAGTAGTGGATGATGCTGGACCTATTGTCAATACTGAGCTACCTATTAATTAGGTTGGCCTTTGTATTTTGAATAATGGAATGGTGCCATTTATCCTCCACTTAAGGTGGCAAAGTATTTTGAGTTGGCCCTGGGATTTTCAAGAAAGCTTAAATTGTGACAGCTCTCCTTGAGAAATTACCCTTTGGCCTAATCCCAGACATCTTCTTGCCATGTGTAATGCCTGGACTAAGGACTTTATCAGACAAGGCTAAAACACAATTTTAACTGGTTAAAAGCATCTTTGAACAATACTTACCGCTGCCCTGCATTCCATTTGTTACAGTAGAATGCCTTTTCAGTGATGGGCAAAACCCATCAATAGCTCTATTATAGCATAGCTGCACAGACGTGAAAAGCCTCTTAGAATCATAGAATTATAGAATCATAGAGTTGGACAAGACCACAAGGTCCATCCAGTCCAACCCCCTGCCATGCAGGGACTCCCAATCAAAGCATCCCCGACAGATGGCCATCCAGCCTCTGCTTATAGACCTCCAAGGAAGGAGACTCCACCACACTCCGAGGGAGTGCTTTCTACTGTCGAACAGCCCTTGCTGTCAAAAAGTTTCTCCTAATCTCTAGGTGGAATCTCTTTTCTTGGAGCTTGCATCCATTGTTCTGGATCCTAGTCTCTGCAGCAGCAGAAAACAAGCTTCCTCAATATGACATCCCTTCAAATATTTAAACAGGGCTATCATATCGCCTCTTAAGCTTCTCTTCTCCAGGCTAAACATCCCCTGCTCCCTAAGTCTTTCCTCATAGGGCATGGTTTCCAGACCCTTCAGCATTTTAGTTGCCCTCTTTTGGACACACTCCAGTTTCTCAATGTCCTTTTTGAATTGTGGTGCCCAGAACTGCACACAGTGTTCCAGGTGGGGCCTGACCAAAGCAGAATAGAGTGGCACTATTAATTCCCTTCATTGAAGTCAGATGGCAGAACAGGGCCTGATGGTCCTCCTGCAACTCACTCCGACTTACTGTTTCAAAGCAGGCTAACACCATGGTTCTTGGGTTTATTTATTGGTATCTTTGTTGCATTTGCCTACTTATGGCAAAATGATAAAAAATAATTTCAAATCATTTTGTCATAATTAGGAAAACACATCAAAATTAAAAATAAGTAAATCAACAGGCATGGAGTTAGCCTGCTTTGGAATAGTGAGTGACAGAGAGCAGGAGAATCAGCCCTCCCTCATGACACTGACTGCTGTAACGCTGGAACTGCAGCACAGACATATCATACCTTCATTATTATTTAACATTTATTTATAGAGTGTTATAAAGTTTGCACAATGCTTTACATAGTTTTACATACCTGGCATGGGATTCAAAGCAGTGCAGTTACACAAAAGCAGAGAGGTATGATAAGAAATACTTTCAAAGCATGTTCCTGCGATTGTCGCAAGACACAAGACTGGTGTGATAATGCACTAAGTGGGTCCATATCAGTGGTGCAGTGAACCTGCTTGCTATCTAAGGTATGGAATGAGGGCAGATTCAGCACCATGGAGAGCTTTTTAAAAATTTCTGAGTAAAACCTGGAGTGAATTCACTCTTCAACCAACGCCAGAGCAATCAGCCATTACTTAGTGCTTTCTTTCAGTGGTCTGAAAATACATTGTTCTAATTATGTCTAACATTATTGTAGAATAAGATGGGGGGGGGTGATAGGAAGGAGCAAAAATAAAAGCCATTGAAATTAAACCATGATGAGAGGTTGCTGTGTATGACCAACAATGTCATATTCAAAACTGTGCCTGTACATGAGGAAATTAGAGCTATTAATCATTCCAAAGTGTCAACTATTTTGGCAGGCCAAGATGGCCTCATTTTCCAGTGAGGTTTAACAAAATATTAAGAGTTTATAATAATAGTTATTAAAAAAATAATATTCATTTTTAAAAAACCCATAACCTTGCCTTCATGTAACATTTTGCATTCCAGGGTGCTTTGCGACCTCACACATACTGATGGCTGAAGATGGGATTTTAAAAATAAAGCAAAGCAGATCATTTTGGACATTTTATGGCCAGAAAACATTCAGCTGGATCTCCTGAAGAGGACGTCACCACTATACTAACATGCTGCTCTTTCTGCGTAGTGAATAGGAAAACTGAGAGAAATATGTGGCCCTTGCAATTACTTCAGTGCTTCCCATAGTTTCCCCCACTCTGGCTAAATAGGTGTAACTATTGCTTCATGTGACATGCTCTGGAAGAAGCCGTTTTCCTGTCTCCGATGTCATTTTCTGTTGGCTATCAAAAATAAAACGTTTCATAGAACTATAGAATTGGATGAGCCCACAAAGGCCATCCAATCCAGCCCTCAGCTATGCAAGAATGCCCACCTAAAGCACTTCCAAAAATGGTCACTGAACATCTGTTAAAAGACCTCCAAAGGAAAGCCCATCCCTCTGTAAGCAATTTATTCCACTGTTGAGCAGTTTCTACCTACCAATCCTACCTTTATTCCTAACGTTTAGCTGGAATCTCTTTTCTTGTAATTTGATTCCATTGGTTCCTGTCCTGCTCTCTCGAGAAGCAGAAAACAAATTTGCTCTATCTTTTACATGACATCCCTTCAAATATTTAAAGATGGCCATTATGTCTCTTCTCAAACTTCTCTTTTCCAAGCTAAATATGCCCAGCTTTTTAAGCTGTTCCTCATAGGGCTTGGTTACCAGATTTTTTATTATCTTCATCATCTTCCTCTGGTCACATTCTAGCTTGTCAATATCCTTCTCAAACTGTCATGCCATAAACTGGACACAGAGATATGATCAAAGCTGAAAAGAGCAGTACTATTGCTTCTCTTGCTCTGTTCACACAGCCTAGAATTACATTGCCTTTTTCAGCCATCACATCACACTGTTTACTCAGGCTGAGGACACACACTCATTGAATCTATCTATCTGTAACGTGGTCTTCCTCTTTTCATATTGCCAAGCATTGTTGTTGTTCTTCTAGTGAGTCATGTCTTCTCATGATATGTCCAAAGTACAACAGTCTCAATTTAGTCATCCTGGCTTCTAGGGGGAGTTCATGCTTGATTTGTTCTAGGACCCATTTATGTGTCTTTTTGCCAGTCCATGATATCCTTAGAATTCTCCTCCAGCATCACATTTCAAATGATCTGTTCTTCTTCCTCTCAGCTTTCTTCACTCACCAACTTTGCACCAAAACCAGAAATAGAATGGCATGGATGTTTCTTATTTTGGTATTCAGTTTGATGTAAACAAAGTGAAGCAATAGAGTAAATCAAAAAGCACTGTCACTTCCACTTACATCTTACTAAATCAGGGTTGATTAGGTATGTTGTGGTTATAGTTAGACTCATGCAGTGACATCCACACTGCACCCTGTGTAGAGAAACATCCTTAACTTTGGGAAAGGAATAAGCATTAATCCATGTCTCATCCTACCAAGGATTTGCAAGAACATCTACTCTTAGGGGCTGTCCAGACCAGCCATTGAGGCTGGCCTGGGGGCAGAGTCGGGGCATGGCGTCCATACGACGCACAGCCTGACTCCACCCCCATGGTGGTGTGATGCTCCACATGGCACACAGCGTCATGGCATTCCTCTGGTGTTGCATTCCCCTCTCTTTTATAAGGCTGTAAATCCATAAATTATTCAGATTATTGAGACCAACTGAATAGGAAAAGTTGGCCAATAGGGTGAGAGTACGTATTATTTTTTATTATTATATTTATTTATATCCCTCTGTCCCCCCAAAAATTAGGGCTCAAAGCAGCTTACATAGGCAACATGCCTTTCTGATATGTTGAACCTAGTTCCAGTTGTTATTAAGTCAGCTATATCATCATAATGTATTATCACCCTTTCCAACTGTTACATATTTTAACATAAGCACATTTAAATCAACAGCATATTAATACAAGTTACAAAGAGATCACTATCTCAAGTCAAGGTCTATTTTGCATGGTTCTGGGTGAAAGACTTTTCTTATCATGATGAATTTTGGATGGATGAAATTGGGATGAATTATTATATTCATACCAGTGAGGTGGTAAATCCACTCTGTGTTTTAAAATGAACTTTAAATGAGCTGATGAATTCTCCAAATAGATTCATATATTGATTAGCTTCTTTAAATTCTAAAACCTGGAGTGGGTTCACCACAATACTTTTATGGAAGCTAATGGCTGACACTGGATGAACTTCTGCCTGCGTATAAAGGATTCAGCAATAGATATGTATGTGCTCTGCAGCTTGACCTAGCACAACTTGTGCTTGAGTATACATACCATTATCTCTGTGTCCATCAATTCCTTTTAGATTGAATGTGTGCTTTTTCATTTAAAATACAGAGATGGTAGATGAATGTGCCTCTTATACGGTAGAATCACACCATAACAACTGGAGGAAAACTTGCAAAGACCATCCAATCCAACTTTCTGGTTAATGCAGCAAATCCAGAACTGGAACAGTCCGAACAGGTGGGGGACTCCAGACTCTAGTAAGGGGAAACTTGCCCCATGTCTAGATTAGCCCCATTGCCAAACTGCTTGTACCATTATGCTAATATTATTTCCTGTTCAGGAATCTACTCTACATCAGTGTTTTGGATCTCTCCTTGGAGCTGAATATACCATGAGGCAAGGTGAAATGACCTGCTTCATGTGACACCATAAGTTGAGATCATCTGACAGTAGCATAATTTTTAAATCACTGATCCTAGCTGGGGTGTGGAAATACCAAAAACTGGCACTGATTTTCCTAAAACTAAGAACCATATTAGAATTGTACACTATCTTACAGATGATGAAAGGTATTGAAAGGTTCCCAGGTTGTCATATTGTAAGTTGATTCTATATGGTTTGAACAATCAATGAATGATCTCCTTTGCACTTTGAACACTTCTTTGATCCAGTCTGTTCTTTAGTTTTCAGTCCTTTGACATTTCCAGCAGACCCACTGATAAAGCTAATTTCCAGTGGGTAGCCATTTTTCAGTTTCAACTTTTAAAAATTCATGCTGAAAATTTGGTTTGTTGCTTAAGTATATATAGAAGAACTTCTCAGAAACTGCCATTTCCCCAGCTATTTCATTCATTATTTTCATGTAGGTTAAAAGTGCCACTTAAAAGTATATTAAAGACCACACATGGTCCTCTTATCCAAAACTGAAGAACAAACGCTGAATAGCATCTGGTTTTGTTTAATATGACCAGTTGTTCATACATCATTTTTGTGGTAGAGGCAGCCATTCTTGTCTTTTCTTTTTGGAATAAACCCTTAATGATTTCTGTGTGGTGGTGTGGTAAACTTGTGGCAAACAGTTTCCACAGCACATCGCATTTTCTTTCTTCCTGACTCAAAGGTTGGCTCAGATAATTGTATCTTGACTTAATTGTCTGAGATACATACATGTCTTTTTGTTGTGCACACACAGCCTCTCTATTCCTCCTCCCAAGAACTGAATTACAGTTGCCCATTTTATTTGAACTTGGAAACTGTAGAAAACAGTTTCAGAACAAGACAATCAAGTCCACTTCAACCCACTTCAATCAGGAATAGAAGAGGGTATATAGTATTCTGGGAGAAATGTCTTGTGAGCTGCCTTCGGTCCCTTTCTGGGAGAAAGGAGGCATAAAAATGAAATAAATAAATAAATGTCCAATTAGCATAACCTATCCTATAAGATTTGCTAGACACTGCTCTCTAGTTATACATCTCAATACCTCTGAATACACAATTTTATTTCTCCAAAAGAACCAAAAAAGGTACCGATCACCCCTGATATCAATGGCCTAAATCCAGTTGTTAGCACTGACTAGAGCAGGCCCATTGAGTCAATGGGATTACTCTCAGAACCACATTTTACCAATTGCATGTTTTCCATCCTTGTTTTCAACCAGTTTTTAAGCTGATCAATAGAACAGAAAATTGTTGTCATCGTCCTATGAACTGGGGCAGGATAGCAAATAAAACCAGTAGATGAATCTCCCAAGATTCTGGCTGGCAACTTCTCTCATGGGAACATGTGGTTGACAGGAATACTTTCTTGTTGGGGTTTAAAATGAAGCGTATGTTGCTGAGTAAATAGACAAGGCTGCCTCTGATTGTTGTGTTTATCTAAGAGGCAATTTAGGATTCTCCTTGTTTATTGGAAGAAGAGCCAGCAGATTCTTACAAGGGAGAAAAACACACAACAACAATAACTGGGAAGCAATGTGTGGCAGTTTTCTTCTGTTTCCTTGAGGACTGTAGCAAGAGCAGCTTGTATTAAAGGGCCATGAAGTCAGCAAACCCTTGGCAATTGAGTATGTAGATTTACATTGGTAACAGATTCACTTATGGAAAAGGGACTTGAAGAACGGAGGGAAACGCAATAAAATGTCATATAGCAAGGCTTTTCTAACATGGAGTCTTCTGAGAAGTGCCAAAAGAGATTCAAAATGGAGTAGGAAAGCAGAAGGATGGGAAATACATTTCAAAATATATTTTAATCTTTCCTGAAAGGATCTTATTACAGGACATATCAAATGTGTGTGTGCATTTAAACAGTCTCTTTTGCTTATTTAAAAACACAGCCATGCAGGGCAGGACAATTAGGATCCCCTGCATGGCAGATCCAATGAAAATTGGATTTTCAATTTTCCATCCAGAGCCAGCCTTATCATTAGGCAAAGTAAGGCAGCCCATTTCAGGTAACAGATGCCCTATGACATTGTACCAGAAATAAGTTGACATAGAACACAACTGTAGAATTTACATGACTTATTCTATAACCCCTCAGCTAACCTGTCACTCTTGCATGAAGTACAAAATGCTACCATTTAGCAGAATGTCCTGTTGAGTTTGATTCTGAGTCTGTTCTCTTGAAAGCAAGCACACTGAAAAGAGTGTCTGTTTCTTCTAATGATATTTTCAGGACTGGAGCGTCAATTTCTGTGGAGGGAGGTTTCAATGTGCATGGTTCGTGCATTGAACAAGGTAAAAAACAACACTGAAGATATCTTGTCTCAGTGTGGTGAATGAATGATGGGGAAAGCTTGTCCTTGAACATTTCTATGGGCACATTCCCATTATGATTTAAAGCGAATCGCTGATTGGGTTATATGACTGTCATTCCCATTTAAAACCAGTTCTGATCCTACTTTGATCGATTTCTGTGATGATAAAGCAAGGCAAATGCAAAATAAATAAATAAATAAAAAATTCCAGACACTAGTTTTCTAGCAGTTCTTTTGAAAAGAATTGATTCCAAAGAGTGTTCAACAAGTGGGAACGATGGATCGGAATAACACCATTTTGGAGGGGGAGACTAATGGGAAAGAGGTGCTTACCATTCCTCCTCAGTTTCTGATAGATCCACCATCCCCCCCCCCCAGCACTCCCTTTGTGCTTGTGGTGTGATTTATGGGTGCATAATTTTAAAAAAAAATAAAATAAAATTGATAGAAGATTCAATTCATTGGTTTTGCAACTATTTGCAATTACCTGAGTGATCCGACAACAGCTCACAGTGAGGCAAATAGTTGCAAAACCAATGAATCAAATCTTTTATCACTTTATTTTATATATATTTCCCAAGCCAGGCTGCCCAGGCTGCTGCGTACGTCACTGATGACGCACAGATGATTGACATGCATTTTGAAGTGACACAAACTAGTGGGGACAACAATCATGCCAAAAAAGAAGTGATTACAAGGGGATAATGAAAAGATCTGTTTTCATAGTGGGAACGATGGACTTTTTGGAATCGATTTACCAACACAGAGTGAAGGCAAATCCCAAACCAGTTTAAATGTAAGTCGGAATGAGCCCTACCAGTTATGAGACAGAGGTTCTGTCTACAGCTAAAGGGGCAACCCAGATCTGCATTACCAGAAGAAGACAGAAGAGTGTTACAGTATTTGCAGATATTTGCACTGTATTTGCATATATACATCCAACTGTTTGGTACCTAATTTGTACCAAACAGCTAGATGTATATATACTGTGACACTCTTCTTCCTTCAGTATTCTCATTCACCACAATAGGTGGTGAATAGGTAACTCCATGTGTTGAGTGGAACAGGAGGCTAATTGCACATGCCAGCTATGCCCTAGCCCTCACTGAGCTTAGAGCAAATTAGCCATTCTAGACACTTGAACATCCATTCTTGCATTATTTTACACCAGGAATAGAGTAGAAAATGCTCCAAGATATTGCTTCCTTAGCCAGCAGAACCAATGGTGAGGGATAGTGAGTATCATTGTCTAGCAAGATATTGCAGACCATCTCTTCCCCATCTCAGCTTTATATAGTTTTTAATTTAAAATGGTGCATGAATATGCATGTACACAGATATAAAAATGATATGACAATTACCTCCAATGGATCTAGTTCAAGAACTAGTTCAATTGAACAGGAAAATCAGTATGCAAAGGAATTTTGTAGCATCTTTGAGACCATCTGAAAGAACAAAGATGGCAGCATGAGCTTTCATAGACTTGAGGCTACTTCCTCAGATGCATGGGATGAAGTGGAGAGTCCAGTGTCAAACTGGACTCTCCTTTGGCTTAAATGGACTTTGGCTATACCTTTGGTTTAAATGGTACAGGCAGGTGTAGACCAATACCCTGACCAAAATAAAAATGGTAAATGTATTCAGGGCCAGCCCAAGTATTCAGGGCCAGCCCAAGCTCCTTCTATCAGAAGGAGAGCAATAAATAGTGCCAACCCAATAACTCAAAATACTGTAGTCTCAAAAGCCAGCCAAGTTATTTTGATGTCAGAGGCAGAAAATTGAACAAGCATCACCTAGTGGTAAAAAATAATAATAGGATATAAGAATTTGCTTCATTTTAATGGCACAAAAATCAGATGCTGGAGGTATCTGCTTCAGTCTACCTAATAGTTAGGTCAGGTCTGGTTTATTATTATTATTATTATTATTATTATTATTTTATTACCATTTTAATCATTAAGATATTGTAAAGTTTATTTAAAACACAGCCTTGAAATCTTTCTATAGCAAGAGGCCAGTTCAGATATGTAACCGAACTACAATATCTGCTCGAGTTTGGTTCCAGGACCTCCTGTGGATACCAAAATCCATGGTTGCTCAAATCCAATTATATACAAAATGCATAGTAAAATGGCATCCCTTATATAAAAGGGCAAAATCAAGTTTAGCTTCTTCTTTTTTTTTGGGGGGGGGGGGTAATGTTGAATATTTTCAAACCATGGTTGGTTGAAGCCATGGATATAAAGGGCTGTGTATGGACTGTATAAAGAAACAAGTGTTCCTGGGCATGTACCACTGTTTCACATTCTCTGTCTCTCACTCTCCCTCCCACAAACACACATACACACACCTAAATTTCCAATAACTTAAATTTAGAATTTGAGAACAAGTTTCAAGCTCTTGACCCAGCTATGTGGTCTGTATAGATTTGGCTGGATTTCACATTTGTTTCTGTTACACACATATTTTTGCCACTTCTAAAACATAACCAGAGGTAACAATGTAGTAAATTAGAAGAATAAACAATAATTCATTTAAACAGTAATGTCAGCCTGCACAGCCAAAGGCAGACTTCCCTGATCTGGTATTCTCCTGATGTATTGCTCTACAAGTGCAGTTCAACATTCCTAGAAGGGTAACAGCCTGAGGAAGACTGGCAAGCATTCAGATCCTCCTGTGGCAGACTTTGGCTCAGAGTTTTATAAAGAATCTATGACCTTAATCCTATTCAGCCAAACTACAGAATCAATCAAACCTCCATTCCTGCTGATTTACCAATTGTCAATTGATTCCATTGAAGTATTATAGTGGGAACTAAAAATCGAGTTGAGACCAGAGGGTGGGAATAATGCAGCACTCCAGATGTTATTAGAATTCAACTCACAGCAGTCCTAGCCAGTCCAGCCAATCTTATCTTGTCTAGCATCTGATGTGGATCTTGTCTACTGCAGCACCTTCTCCTGCTTGTGGAAAAATCTTAACCAAGAACAATTTCTGTCCAATGACCTCTTCTGACCTCAGAATTGCATTGATATGCACAACTGAAATTCACTGTTTACATTTTTATTAGCTAATGACTATTGCCACATTAACCACAGAAAATTATTTTTGTTATGATTTTAACTGTTTTTCTCAAATGCATACCTTAATTATCTGTTTTTTCCCCTCTTTACACAGATCATTCAGTCTCCTTCTTTATATATGTTCAGGAACTTTTTTTGATCTGTTTCCTTACCTCACCTTATCCCAGTTGGTCCCACTGTCATCAATTTAATTCATTTTTGCTAAATTCAATAACAGCAGCACCCAAATCTTTCATTTTCACAGCAATATACAAACGCTGCGAGACTGTCAGGGCATATTTACATTACTCAGTTTTATATCAGTGCCATGCCACTTTAATTCCCAAGGCTTCATACGAAGAAGTCCTGGGACTTGTAGCTGATGAGCTACTTAGACTTCATTGCTAGAGAATTCTAGTCCACATTCCTGAACTGCATTTCCCAAGGTAGTCTTAATGCCTGACTGCATTACTGAATTAAATTAATTTAATCCTAAACCTTTTTCTTCTAAGGCACTTTCTAAATACCCATGACACTACAAATCTTACATTCCCTCTTAGGAGGGAGCCATGATAGTTACAGCAAGATGCAAGTGATATAACTTGTGTGCAGATACATCTTTAGGTACAGCAGGAGGATAATAATGTCAAGTCCTCCACAGTTTGCTGTTCTCTCCTCTAAATGTTTATTTATCTTTAAACCATACTTGTTTTCTGCTTTCAGGTCATTTCCCACTTGTAGCATCCCTATCACAGGGTTTTCTTGGCAAGATTTGTTCAGAGTGGGTTTGTCATTGCATCCCTTGGAGGCTGAAAGATTGTGACTTGACCAGTGCCACCCAGTGGGTTTCCAAGGATGAGCAGCAATTCAAAACCTTACCTCCCAGAGATTTAGTCCAGCCCTCAAGTCACCACACCACATTGGGTTTCACTTGGACCAGACAGTCCTTCAAATGAAGAATACTGTCAAATGGAAGACTGTCTTCTCTGAAGCAGGACACATGCCCATCTTACCTTTGAATCCAAGAAACAGGAGAGGCCAGGAAGCTGTAATTATCCAGACAGTCTTCTCCTTACTCAGTTCCCCGCTTATTAAAAAATAATACCTTTATTGATTTATCACACACATAAAACATAATTCGAAGTATAACAATTATCCATATAAAACTTATTATATCACAAGTAAAACATACACATACATACAAGAATCAATTACACATTGGCAATATGATAAAAGAGATTTTCCAAATAACACAGGATCAGCATATGTCATTGTAGTTATCCAACTTTCTGAGCAGAAACAGAAAATTCATAGAATCATAGAATCATAGAGTTGGAAGAGACCACACGGGCCATCCAGTCCAACCCCCTGCCATGCAGGAACTCCCAGTCAAAGCATCCCTGACAGATGGCCATCCAGCCTCTGCTTAAAGACCTCCAAGGACGGAGACTCCACTACACTCCGAGGGAGTGTGTTCCACCGTCGAACAGCCCTTACTGTCTGGAAGTTCCTCCTAATGTTGAGGTGGAACCTCTTTTCCTGCAGCTTGCATCTATTGTTCCGCGTTCTAGTCTCTGCAGCAGCAGAAAACAAGCTTGCTCCCTCCTCAATATGACATCCCTTCAAATATTTGAACAGGGCTATCATATCACCTCTTAACCTTCTCTTCTCCAGGCTAAACATCCCCAGCTCTCTAAGTCGTTCCTCATAGGTCATGGTTTCCAGACCCTTCACCATCTTAGTCGCCCTCCTTTGGACCTGCTCCAGTTTCTCCACATCCTTTTTGAATTGTGGTGCCCAGAACTGGACACAGTATTCCAGGTGGGGCCTGACCAAAGCAGAATAGAGCGGCACTATTACTTCCTTTGATCTAGACACTATACTTCTATTGATGCAGCCTAAAATAGCATTGGCCTTTTTAGCTGCCGCATCGCACTGTTGACTATGTTCAACTTATGGTCTACTTGGACTCCTAGCTCCCTTTCACACATAGTTTCATTCAGCCAGGTGTCCCCCATCCTATATCTGTGCATTTCATTTTTGCGTCCTAAGTGCAGTACCCTACATTTCTCCGGATTGAATTTCATTTTGTTAGCGTTGGCCCAGCTTTCTAGTCTATTCAGGTCATTCTGAATTTCAATCCTGTCTTCTGGAGTATTGGCTACTCCTCCTAATTTGGTGTCATCTGCAGATTTGATAAGTATACCCCCAATTCTGTCATCCAAGTCATTAATAAAGATATTGAATAGCACTGGCCCAGTACAGAACCCCGTGGGACCCCACTGGTCACTTCTTTCCAGGCTGAAAAGGAGCCATTGTTGAGCACCCTTTGTGTGCGGCCAGTCAACCAGTTACAAATCCATGTAACAGTTTCCTTGTCTAGCCCACATTTTACAAGTTTGTTTGCAAGAATGTCATGGGGAACCTTGTCAAAGGCCTTACTGAAATCAAGATATACTATATCCACAGCATTCCCTTCATCTACCAAACTGGTAATTTTATCAAAAAAAGAGATCAGATTTGTCTGGCAAGACTTGTTTCTCTGAAACCCATGTTGGCTTTTTGTTATTATGGCATTCCCTTCTAAATGTTCTCTGTTTAATTATCTGCTCTAGAATCTTTCCTGAAATTGATGTCAGACTAACTGGATGATCATTGTTGGGATCCTCTTTTTTTCCCTTTTTGAAGATGGGGACAACGTTTGCCCTCCTCCAGTCTTCTGGGACTTCTCCTGTTCTCCAGGAGTTCTCAAAGATTACTGCCAATGGTTCCAATATTACATTTGCAAGTTCTTTTAATACTCTAGGATGTAGTTCATCTGGTCCTGGAGACTTATATTCATTTAGGTTAACCAAATATTCCTGTACTATCTCTTTACTTATTCTGTGCTGAAATTCCCCTATTCTGTCTTCTTCCCCATTATCCTTAGGTTGAGCACCCTTTGCCTTTTCTGAGAAGACTGAAGCAAAGAAGGTGTTGAGTAATTCTGCCTTTTCTCTGTCCCCTGTGAGCATTTTTGCCATCTTCTGCACGCAGTGGCCCAACTGTTTCCTTCTTCTTCCTTTTGCTTCGGACATACCCAAAAAAAGCCCTTTTTATTGTTCCTAACCTCTCTAGCCAGCCTGAGTTCATTCTGCACTTTAGCTTTTCTGACTTTACCCCTACTTGTGCTGGCTATTTGTTTGAATTCCTCTTTCGTGATTTCTCCATTTTTCCATTTCTTATACATGTTCCGTTTAAAACTTATCTCAGTTGAAAGTTCCTTAGTCATCCATCCTGGCTTCTTGAGATATCTTCTATTTTTCTTCCTCATTGGAACTGTATGAAATTGTGCCTTCAGTATCTCCTTTTTGAGAAACTCCCATCCGTCTTGAACTCCCTTCTCTTTTAGTTTTCCTGACCATGGGATCACCCCCAGCATTTTTCTAAGTTTATTTAAGTCAGCTCTCCTAAAGTCTAAAGTGCGTGTCTGACTATGCCTGGCTTCCCCTTTCCATTGTATAACAAATTCCAGGAGAACATGGTCACTTCCACCTAAGGATCCAACCACTTGCACCCCATCAACTAGGTCTTCCCTGTTGGTTAAGATCAGATCTAAAATAGCTGATCCCCTTGTTGCCTCTTCCACCTTTTGGACAATGAAATTGTCTTCCAGGCAAGTGAGGAATTTGCTAGACCTTGAGGATTTGGCTGAGTTTGACTTCCAGCAAATATCCAGATAGTTGAAGTCCCCCATCACTACTACATCTCTCCTTTCTGAGTGTGTGGTCATCTGTTCTAGAAAGGCATCATCCAATTCCTCCGTCTGACTTGGAGATCTGTAGTAGACTCCCACAATAACATCCCTGTTGTTTCCCTCTCCTTTAATTTTTATCCAGATGCTCTCCACCTGGCTTCCAGTACTGATGTCCTGGATCTCTTCACTGGTGTAAATATCCCTGACATATAATGCTATTCCTCCTCCTTTCCTGTTTGGCCTGTTTCTCTTAAAAAGGTTATATCCCTCTATTTCTACATTCCAATCATGAGACTCATCCCACCAGGTTTCAGTGATGCCTATTATATCATATTTGCTTTGTTGTGCTAGGAGTTCAAGTTCATCCTGTTTATCTCCCATACTCTGTGCATTAGTGTAGAGACATCTAAGAACATGTGTTCCCTTTACTTGCTGCCTGTGCAATTTTTTTTTGCTTCCCACTGTTGGGTCCTTGCACTGTTTGCCTTGTTCCCTCTATGTCATTTTGACTATTTTCTCCAGCCCTTTTGCCTTCCAGAATAATGTCTCCCTCCCCCATATAACTCAGTTTAAAGCCCTCCTGATCAGATTTTTGAGACTACTGGAAAAAATGTTTTTGCCAACTGGTGTGAGATGCAACCCATCCTTTGCCAGAAGTCCCCCCTCATGGAACCGCAGCCCATGATCCAAGAATCCAAATTGGATTCATAATTGATAAGATACTCATATCATTTTTCTGCTTTTGATAGACTTTTGGATGGACTTTCCCACAAACAGGCAGGAAAGGGCTGCAGATAGAAGGTATTCAGTTTCTGTTCCTGGAATACCTAAATGGTGCTTGTGGCTCCAGTGGTTGTGTTGGCCTGGTACAGTTCGTCAGGCTGTTGCTGGTGCATTACAAAGAAAAACCTACTCCCAGAATGATCAGATGAGGATGTATTTTTGTTGTTGTTGCTACCACCCTATTATTATTATTATTATTATTTTCACTTTTCTGCTGAATACCAAATGGAAACAGCTTCTGGTGGTTCCCATTCTCTTCTGGGCCTTTATTTATGTCTTTATGAGGCAGATAAAGGAGTATTTCTGCTAATGCTACATACTGAGAAGTCCCAAAACAGGACTTCTTAAAAATTTTGGTCTATCATTGCAGACAGTAATCACCTCACACAGCATGAAGCTGGCGCTTTGGAAGTGGGGCTTTGTTGGCAAGGTGGACGGCAGGAAAATAAAGCAATTAGTGACCTTCCTGTGCTCTCTTTCTCTTGCTTTCTCTTCAGCTTTATCCTTAAAATAATATTTGCCTGAGTCAAGACCCTTGGCTGCAAAAGTGGACAAAAGCGTAAATCGTTGGCTCCCAGGGTGAACTGTGGACAAATCTCATACTTGAAAATTTGCCTTAAGAAGGCTCTTTTTCATGGCTCCACCTAACCAAGCAAGAGTTTCCTCTGTTAGAGACTAGTAGGCTGAGAAGCAGCCATCTTCCGAAGCCAACTTTGACTTACGTGCCCAAACTGCTACATAGATATTCCTCAGCACTTCAGTACTATCAGTTTCCTCTTCATAAATGCAATGCTCTAGAACTGGGTGCACAACCCATGGTTCCTTGGTTTTTCATTGTGCCACCCACACTGAAGCTTGAAGGATACTATCTATTTGTCTCTGCTACAGAGAGAGATACCATCTATTTACGTCTGATGTAGGGGGATAATTATTTATTCCACTGGCTGTTTTCCAAGAACTAGGGGCTCAAAAATAGTGATCTCAATGGAAATAGCTGGGGAATGCAGCAGCTTTGCCTCTCCTAGCAATCTCTGAGTATCAATGGGCATGAAACTAAAACTTACACCATAACTTCCAACATTTCACAGGTGGAAACAGGGACTGTAGAATTTTATAGATGGCAACTGTATTTTTGGAAATACAGTCAGCTTTTGTGAATATATGCCTAGTCATGTTGCTATCCAATGTATCTCTCCTTTTTTTTCTTTCTTCTTTTTCTTTCCTGTTTCCTTTCTTTGTAATCATACTTTTCAAATCCAATAAAAAATAATGTAAAGACCCGTGATCTTTTGATTTCCTAGTTCATGGCAATTCAGGGAAGAGGTGTGGGCATAATCCAGTTCTAACCTGTCAAGTACAATCTTCCACTCAGAGGTTCTTGCTCTGCTACAATCAGTGGATTAAAGTGCCCTTCTGTGCTGTACTTTAAGAATTATATTAAACCTTATCACTGTTTTCTCTGTGACTTTTAGCTAAAAGTACAGCATCTGAGCTTTTGCTGAAACACTCAGAAGAAGGTTTTCTTGTAGTGGTAAACTAGAACTACAGTTGTTATCTATAAAATTCCAGCATCACAAAGAGTGAGACATTGGAGTTTATCACACAGGAGGAATTTCTCCCAATTGTGAATGGAGCCAATTCGCATTTACGTGAATTTGCTAGTTTAGCAGATTTACATGAGATCTAATGGCGTTCGGAATACGTTCAGAACGACCTCCCATTGCCCAAAATTGTGTGAGATACACTCATACACAATAACATGAAACCCCATGATTGCGTTTGGATTGCCATTGGATTATACTCCCAAATTTCATCGTATGATAAACTCCATTGTAAATCTTTCATATTTGCTGTGTTCACATACTCTCTGTAATTTTGCCTGCCCCTTTTAACTGGATACCTTAGCTGTATTTCTAAATGCTCAACATAAGTTACAATTGGTGCAAATCGCTTTGATCAATCTGTTCTACTTTTTCATAGTAAAATTATTAGTAACAATAAGTACCATATATAAAGAACTTTGAAAACCAGAATATTTAAAAGTCACAGTAATAAATAATATTCTGTATTTTTAGAGGCAGCTTATTATTTAATAAAATGTTTATATCCCACCCTTCATCATGAAACCTTAGGGCAGCATACAAATAAAATCAGTATAGGGCAGAATCCAGCATGGTCTTTACCTATGTGTAATTATTGTAGTTACAGTGCTATGCTGTGAATTCCAACTTGACACACACATCCATTCCCATTTACCAGGCAGCAGCTCCTGTGATCAACAGAGGTCTGTTCAGGAAACAGCTGCCTGCTATTTTCACCATCCTGTGAATGATCTTTGGTGCAACAGGAAAGTCATGATTCTCCTGCACACTGGAGATCACTTGAAGGAGAGGGGCTGGAAGCATCAGCCTGCAGCTTCTTGACAGGAGAACAGACCCACGCTTGAGTGCTACAGCTGCTGCCTCTTATAGATGGATGGGTGGACTGTTACAGTCCCTATGTTTTCCCCTAAACTAGGGGCTACACAGTGACCATGACTGTGTAAAATCATGCACGTGTAACTCAGATTACACATTTATAACTGCCATACAGGATTCAGGCAAAGCAGTTTAAAGCAATAATTCAAATAGATTTAAAAGGTATGGAACATTGTAACACATTAACAAGTGTAACTATAAGAATGGGCCTGAATTCTACTGTTAGTCCCAATAAGAGAAGAGGAGACAAAGAGGTGACTTGAGAGCTGTTATTAAATATCTGAAGGGATGTCATTTGAAAGATAGAAAGAGCTTATTTTCTGCTGCTCTAGAGACTAGATCACAACCCAGCAGATTCAAATTACTATATATACTCATGCATAAGTCTAGAAATGTTAGTCAAAAAATTGACCCAAAAAAACCTGAGTCAACTTATCAATGGGTCAATGTAAGCACTTCAATTCTTACTTTAAAAAGGAGTCATTCTCTTGTGAAAGGCAAGTGTGTAATCTGTCCTGGAAGCACTGACCCCCCTCTACCTTCTCATCCCTCCAGTCTTTATAGCGAGCAAAAATAGTTAACCAGACCTTATACATGAGGTCAATCTAAAGTCAAGTATATATATTATAAGAGATCCCACCTAAAACTTGAGAAGAACTTTTTTTACTGTAAGAGCGATTTGACAGTGGAAGAGATTCCCTGAGAGAGTGATGAACTTCCCATCTTTAGAGTTCTTTAAGCAAATGTTGGATGGGCATCTTTTAGGAGTACTGTAGTTTTGTATTCCTGCATGGCAGGGGGGTCAGTTTGATGATCCTTTTGGTTCCTTCCAACTCTGAGGAGATTATCGCACAGGAAATCTGTGCCGGAATAGACATGGGATGTAACTGTCTGGAACAGACCTTATTGCATGGCCAGGAGCCCAAGCAATACGCAGCCCATATCTAACCTGAGCTTCTCCAGCTCCTTTTCAAGAATGGGAAAATCCTGTTCATTAAAAGCTGACGGAGAAGCCCAGATTGGATATGGGATGCCTACTGGCTGGGTTTCTGGCCATGCAACAAGATCTGTTCCAGATGGTTACAACCCATGTCTATCCTGATGCAGATTTCCTGTGCGATAATCTCCTAAGGTTCTATGATCCTAGAGTAGACCTTTTTAATTAAACATTGACTGATGAGTCAACACTTATGTACTTCCCATTACTTCCATGGGTTTATCCAGTTGGGACTAGGATTCCAAGTAAAGGTAAATAGTTTTGCATAGGAATTGAGGATTTCTATGTGGAAAACAGAATATTTTGATCAGATTGGCACATGGAATTATATACCTGGCCAGTTTAATGGGGCAGAGCAACATAAATCATCTGGAGGTAGAAAACCAGATACAACAATATATAGAAAAGACTTGTGACTTTCCAAAGATCTCTCTTGGTTGAACATCTCGAACATGTAGCACAAACATGATTTCATATATAAAGTAGAATAACAGTTAGGGTACTATTATAATAAGATGTGGGAAGTATATATTCTCTGTTGAAAACTGTGGGCCAAATTCAGTTGTTGATTCCAAATAGAGTAGACCCATTGAATCATGGGAACCTACACAATGGTTGATGTAACATGTTAGTGGACTCAATTCCCCAGAAAAAAATCATTGCATTTTTGTTTTAAATTATTATAGCTTCTCTTAACTTGTGTATTCTTCTTCATTTATAATATAAGCTTTGTCATATTGACCACATTCTGATGTTGCTTGGACACATGTATCCTAGTTTTCATCTGTGAAATGCTGAAGGATATGCGACAGATTTCCACCTCTTCCCTATCCCAATACAGTTTCTTCTGCTGTCTCTTTAAGAACTCTGAAGAGGAAGAAAAATCACCATTCACTGTGATATTTTACCACATTGTGCATGCAACCACTTGTCACTAACATCCTGCAAAGTGGTGAGACTTTTACCACACATCTGCACCCAAGTCAGGAAGCTGGGGAGCAGTAAAATTCTCCTCACCCTTTGGCAGGACATCATAGACAAGCAGTTTTTCAAGTGGTTGTATACACATGCTGTGGTAAGATGCCACTAAGTAAATGGGGGAACAAGGTCATTCTCGACTTTTCCTGTTCTCCAGCATAAGGGTCAAAAAAACATCCTGCCGCCAGTAGCATGTTACCCCAGGTTTTGATCCAAACCAGCCAGGAATCTACAGCCAACTTCTCTATCTAGTAAGATCACAACTGAACCCCTTGTTCCCTTACATTTTGCGCACAGTCCATCTTTTCTCACACCTGACAATTTCCAAGACAGGTAGCAGTCTTTCTGTTTCAGCAAAAAACAACCAACACTCCCACGGTAACTTCAAGAAGAATCCCCTTTCCTCCTCACCCACCTTTGCCCTCAACTCACTTCAATTGCTACAAACTGGGTTCAAAGTACAAAAATAGTTTGTACTCAGTGGGGGCAGGAGAGGGAAGGGTTTGAATCTTGCCCTTCCCAGTAGACTCAGGCAAAAGCAAATTTCTGCAGCCTCTCCTGCTTTGTGTGCTTTTCCTCAATACCTTTTGTCATCTTGACCACACTGTGATGCTCAATGTCCTGATTTTCATTCATGAAATGTTGCAGCATTGGAGAACTACACTGTAATGTTTTTTTGCCTTTCAACTTCCAAAGGACTGTTTCACACTTAATGGGGAAATGTTTTCAGGAGAGCTTGGAAATGTTACTTTTCAATGTCTAAATTTAATAGTCCTCATTAGATGTGACCCATTAAATCAATGAAACTTACATAAATGTTGGTTTATCACATTCCCATTGTGATGACCAAGAGGCTGATTTAAGCCTTGGACTCCAGCTCTCAGAATCCTCTAGCCAGCACGATCCCAAAAAAGTAACATTTCCAGGTTCTCATTTTCTGATGCCTCTTCTTCCCCACCATCTCTGTGTGTTTGCTGGCTGCTGAACAGTTGATGAGCCAGCTTGTGAAAATAATGTGTGTTAGCCAAAACAGCCCTCCCTTGCAAAGGCTGTGGGGAGCAATGTTTATTATCCACCAGGCCAGCCCTAGATGACCTCAACTTCTCACCAGAGTTTAAACCAAATATTTTAAAAGGAGAAAAATAACGGGCCCTCGTCTGTATTTGCAGAGCTTTCCTAAGGCTGTGAGCTATCTCCATGACTAATACAAATGATAGCAGATGGTGAGATAGACAGTGAAATATGGCCCAGGCATATTGTTTCTCCCCCCCACCCCACCTTATTATTAAAGGGAGGGCCTTAATTCCAGTCTAGGAACTTGAAACATTTGAACCCTGCCCAAATTGTTCCCTTTTCAGCCAGAAATGCAACTTCAGAGGTATGTGGCAAAAGTCAGTCTCCAGCTTAAAAAACTAAAAATTACTGCTTTCTGTCTGGGGTGAAAGAAAAGATGCTCTTTGATGGATATGGAAAATTCCACATTTTACTTGACTGTTTGTGTTACTTTAAGATCTGTGGTGATGCCTTCTGAGCCCAGTTAAGGGAGCCCAGGAAACCGAATATTGACAAGTGAAATGGTAAAGTTCTGTTTATCTAAGTGAGGAATTGTATGCACAGTATTTTGGGACTAGGTCTCTTTGGAGTCAAAGAGGCATGATCCCAAGTAAACATGAACTGATTGTGCTGTGAGTCACATAAAAATAAGTCATACTATTTGCGATAGAACAAATTCCTGTAAGACTGTATATGATCTGGATTGAAGGTGTCCAGGACTGTGTCCTTCCCCATATAAGCCTGCCCACATATTAAGACTTTTAGGAAGGCTCGTCTCTCAACCCAGCTACCCTCAGAGCCACATTTCATAGAATCATAGAATCATAGAATCATAGAGTTGGAAGAGACCACAAGGGCCATCCAGTCCAACCCCCTGCCATGCAGGAACTCCCAGTCAAAGCATCCCCGACAGATGGCTATCCAGCCTCTGCTTAAAGACCTCCAAGGATGGAGACTCTACCACACTCCGAGGGAGTGTGTTCCACCGTCGAACAGCCCTTACTGTCAGGAAGTTCCTCCTAATGTTGAGGTGGAATCTCTTTTCCTGCAGCTTGCATCCATTGCTCCGCGTTCTGGTCTCTGGAGCAGCAGAAAACAAGCCTGCTCCCTCCTCAATATGACATCCCTTCAAATATTTGAACAGGGCTATCATATCACCTCTTAACCTTCTCTTCTCCAGGCTAAACATCCCCAGCTCTCTAAGTCGTTCCTCATAGGGCATGGTTTCCAGACCCTTCACCATCTTAGTTGCCCTCCTTTGGACCCGCTCCAGTTTCTCCACATCCTTTTTGAATTGTGGTGCCCAGAACTGGACACAGTATTCCAGGTGGGGCCTCACCAAAGCAGAATAGAGTGGCACTATTACTTCCTTTGATCTAGACACTATACTTCTATTGATGCAACCTAAAATAGCATTGGCCTTTTTAGCTGCTGCATCACACTGCTGACTCATGTTCAACTTATGGTCTACTTGGACTCCTAGATCCCTTTCACACATAGTTTCATTCAGCCAGATGTCCCCCATCCTATATCTGTGCATTTCATTTTTCCACCCTAAGTGCAGAACCTTACATTTCTCCGCATTGAATTTCATTTTGTTAGCGTTGGCCCAGCTTTCTAGTCTATTCAGGTCATTCTGAATTTCAATCCTGTCTTCTGGAGTATTGGCTACTCCTCCTAATTTGGTGTCATCTGCAAATTTGATAAGTATGCCCCCAATTCTGTCATCCAAGTCATTAATAAAGATATTGAATAGCACTGGGCCCAGGACAGAACCCTGTGGGACCCCACTGGTCACTTCTTTCCAGGATGAAAGGGAGCCATTGTTGAGCACCCTTTGAGTTCGGTCAGTCAACCAGTTACAAATCCATGTAATGGTTACCTTGTCTAGCCCACATTTTTCGAGCTTGTTTGCAAGAATGTCATGGGGAACCTTGTCAAAGGCCTTACTGAAATCAAGATATACTATATCCACAGCATTCCCTTCATCTACCAAACTGGTAATTTTATCAAAAAAGAGATCAGATTTGTCTGGCAAGACTTGTTTCTCTGAAACCCATGTTGGCTTTTTGTGATTATGGCATTGGCCTCTAAATGTTCACAGACTCTCTGCTTAATGATCTGCTCTAGAATCTTTCCTGGAATTGATGTCAGACTAACTGGACGATAATTGTTGGGATCCTCTTTTTTCCCCTTTTTGAAGATGGGCACAACGTTTGCCCTCCTCCAGTCTGCTGGGACTTCTCCTGTTCTCCAGGAGTTCTCAAAGATTATTGCCAATGGTTCCGATATTACATTCGCCAGTTCTTTTAATACTCTAGGATGTAGTTCATCTGGTCCTGGAGATTTATATTCATTTAGGTTAACCAGGTATTCCTGTACTATCTCTTTACTTATTCTGTGCTGAGATTCCCCTATTCTGTCTTCTGCTCCATTATCCTTAGGTTGACCACCCTTTGCCTTTTCTGAGAAGACTGAAGCAAAGAAGGTGTTGAGTAATTCTGCCTTTTCTTTGTCATCTTTGAGCATTTTGCCATCTTCTGCACGCAGTGGCCCTACTGTTTCCTTCTTCTTCCTTTTGCTTCGGACATACCCAAAAAAGCCCTTTTTGTTGTTCTTAACCTCTCTAGCCAGCCTGAGTTCATTCTGTGCTTTAGCTTTTCTGACTTTACCCCTACATGTGCTGGCTATTTGTTTGAATTCCTCTTTCGTGATTTCCCCATTTTTCCATTTCTTATACATGTTCTGTTTAAGGCTTATCTCAGTTGAAAGTTCCTTAGTCATCCATCCTGGCTTCTTGAGACACCTCCCATTTTTCTTCCTCATTGGAACTGTTTGAAATTGCGCCTTCAGTATCTCCTTTTTGAGAAACTCCCATCCGTCTTGAACTCCCTTCTCTTTTAGTTTTCTTGACCATGGGATCTCCCCCAGTATTTCTCTAAGTTTATTGAAATCAGCTCTCCTAAAGTCTAGAATGCGTGTCTGACTATGCCTGGCTTCCCCTTTCCGCTGTATAACAAACTCCAGGAGAACATGGTCACTTCCCCCTAAGGATCCAACCACTTGCACCCCATTGACTAGGTCATCCCTGTTGGTTAAGATCAGATCTAAATTAGTTGATCCCCTTGTTGTCTCTTCCACCTTTTGGACAATGAAATTGTCTTCCAGGCAAGTGAGGAATTTGCTAGACCTTGAGGATTTGGCTGAGTTTGACTTCCAGCAAATATCCGGATAGTTGAAGTCCCCCATCACTACTACATCTCTCCTTTCTGAGTGTGTGCTCATCTGTTCTAGAAAGGCATCATCCAATTCCTCTGCCTGAGTCGGGGGTCTGTAGTAGACTCCCACAGTAACATCCCTGTTGTTTCCCTCTCCTTTAATGTTTATCCAGATGCTCTCCACCTGGCTTCCAGTATTGACTTCCTGGATCTCTTCACTGGTGTAAATATCCCTGACATATAATGCTATTCCTCCTCCTTTCCTGTTTGGCCTGTTTCTCTTAAAAAGGTTATATCCCTCTATTTCTACATTCCAGTCATGAGACTCATCCCACCAGGTTTCAGTGATGCCTATTATATCATATTTGCTCTGTTGTGCTAGGAGTGCTAGGATTTGGCAGTGACACAAGAGGGGGCTTCTCAGTGGCTGCTCCCAGATTGTGGAAATGCCCTTCAAGGGAAACTTGATTGTCCTCCTTGTTGTCCTTCCACAATCAAACAGAAACTCTTTTATTCAGAAAGGCTTTTAGCAACTGACCTTTGCAGAAAGAACTTTTAACTGGGTGGGTGCTATTTTTCCTCTAACGGTATTTTTAAAATTATGTTTCAGATCATTTATTCTTATGTTCAGTTTACGTTTTAATTGTATTTGTTTTATTTAATTGTACTTCTGCCTTGACTCCCATTCTTAGAAGAAAGGAGGGATATAAACAGAAGGAAAGAAGTAATAAATAAAAAAAAATACTGAGTGAGTTTCCAGCCTCTAGTTGAAATATCACATCTGCCTGAAACCATCAAGGCACACACGTAGGCAAGACATTTTTCTAATATTTTCAGGAATATAAAAATAATCACCAGAATCCTAGATTGGGAGACAACAGGGGAAGAGGGGAATGACAAAAGGAGAAGTGGCAGCATACAGGTATGAGGCACTCACAGATCGGCAACCTTCCCCAGCCCACCCAAGTTGCCTGGCACACCTGCCAGCCATTCTCCTCTGCCTGTTGCTGCCACCCATCAGCCCCCAACCGCATCCACAACTTGTTGCCTACTGTTTGTGCTTCTCCATGGCCTTGCAGTTTCTTGGCCAAGATTGAGAGAGCCCAAGGCAATGGAAAAGCACTAACAAGATGTGGCTGCTGCCACCTGGGAGCCCCACTCTGTCCTATCCATGGCTGCAACCAGCTCTATGCTTTCTGTTTGTGCTACTCCAAGGCCTTGGGCTCTTTCAGCCGAGGTCACTGGAGCAGAGAAACTGCTGCCATCTGACACTGGAACAGAGAAGCTACCATCACCTGACACATAGCTGGGAGTGAAAGGGAGGCAATGGTGGCAGATAGAAGAAGAGGAGTCCATCACACCACTGCAACTGCTGCCACTTCCCTTTCACAGCCAGCAAGCTGCCCCACCAGACCTGGAAGGAGCTGCTGAATGGCAGAAGCACCCCACCCCCAGGTTTAGTGGGCGAAGGGCCCAACCAGGTTTCCTTCCCACCCCTAAGGTGTCACCCAGTGCAGTCCACACACCCCGCACTTTCCTAATGATGCCCTAGGATTTAACTAAGTAGCATCTGCTGTTCTAATATCTCCTTCATCAACCTTACGCCAGTTGCCAGAATGAATGAAAAAGGCCTGTTCAGGTGGTGATTGGCACACAAGATAATTAAGCAGTATAATAATCAAAGTTTAAAATAATGTGTATGTATAGTATTTTCATTTCCTAGATTCATGTGAGTACAGCTCTTAGAGCTTATTTTACTTAAAATAAGAATCTAGCCTTCAGTGTTGACTCTTACAGGTTTGAAGCGAAAGAAGGTATTACCCAAGAATGTGTTTTGTAAGGCTTTTTTTTTTTTTTTTTTTTTTTTTTGGTATTATTGGCTCATGGGTTTGGCATTTCTTAAGTGGACAGTAGCACTGACGCTGCAAAATATACCAGGAATCTTAAACCCAAGCTAACCCGTTTTGAAAAGTCCTGCTCATCCTTCCAGTTACACCTTGCTGCTTTGCTTTTTAGCAGTACTGGGAAATCCTGCTGTTCAGTTTGCATGATTCCTGAGAGCAGCAATTAAACATAAAGTTGCATGTTCTTTTAAGCTGTGGCATTGGCTTAGGATAGTTTTCTTAGACACAATGTAGAGTCCTGAACATTCAGCAACATGCTGTCTCTGTACATGAGTTTCTATCTGTGGCTGTAAGACTGGCAGACCAGCTAGTCAAATCTAAGATAAAACCAGTTTCTCTTCATTGCTGAAGGAAAAGTTTGTTTGGAAGCATGGCATTCCTTGTCTGCCCATCCTTTTCTGCCCATTCTTCAGAACCAACCAGGAGGGGCTTGATCAGAGCTACCATCCAGAAGTTATTGGTCTTGAATTAGAGATGTACAGAAAAATAAATTATTTTGTATAAAAGAGCTAAAGTGTCAGTGCTGGATTTTAGAGGAGTAATTTCCTCCATGCCAATAATACAGGCATTTTGATTGCCAGATCAAGCATTTGAGCCAGAGAGTTGTAGGGATTTTTCAATATTGTGTAGGATCACAGCAGGGCCAGCAAGGTACTTAAACTAGGATTGGTAACTCAGTAGCCAGATGTTGTTGAGTGCAACTCCTAGCAGACCTAGCCACCATAGCCAGTGTTGAGGAATGCTGGGAGATGGAGTCTGGAGGGTTGTATGAATGTCACCCCTGCATTAAGCACAGTGAAGCAGCTAATTCAACTTCAGATTATGGGGGAAAAGGATAAGGTATGGATATAATTGTGTGCCATGTGGCCTGTTCCTCACTCCCTAAACTAATCTGTAGAACTCAAGTGCAGTGGAGATGCTCTTCTATTGCTAGTGCTGTAGTAAGATTCAGCTGACAGGCCAGTTTATATTTGGTACGTGGAAAGGAAGTGAGTTGGGGACAAGGAAATCATCTCCTTTGCCTCAGGCAGCAAAATGTCTTGGGATAAACCTAAGGCACTCTATATATTTTCCTTCAAAAATGGTCTTTATGAAGAAAAGTAAAAAATCCACACAATTTTTCAACTTTTTAAATAAATCACCAAATAGCACAGGCATGGACCTACTTTCTGACCCATGTTAAGACAATATCCACTCAGCATATGCTATGAAGAGTCAAAGAGAGCCAGAGTGGTGTAGGAATAGGAAGTAGGACTCTGGGAAATTGGGGTTTGAGTCCTTGCTGAGAAAAGGAAGTTCAAATTCTCTGTGTTCAAGAAGAGGGCAATGGCAAATCTCTGAATAAATCTTGCCAAGAAAACCCTAAATCAGGGTCTGCATAAGGTCAACTTGAAGGTGCATAACAATTAGGAATGGCAAAGGGTTGCCTATTCTCAGGGCACTGGCTGAAGTCTCTAGAAATCACCGTATTTCTCTTGATCTGCAGTTTGGGCAGCAAATTTCAGAATGAAAAGCACTGGAGAAGGACATTTGATTTTTGTATCTGAAGTGGCTTAAAAGCCTAGTTACCTATTTTTAACCATTGGGGTCTCTCTGGGTCAGCACAAAGGTGTCTGGGGATCAAAAAGCCAAGAGTTAGGAAAGGGGACTAGAGAGAGAGATAGTGGGGATATGCATTTGTTTCCATCGTGCCATTGGAAGTAAGGCAGGGAATGGAGTACCAGGCTGCAGCTCTAGAGACTTTTTGTTGTACAAGGCCTGGCACAGGTCCTGCAGGATATGGGGAGAGATTCTACAAGTGCTGGCAGTGTGTCTTCCACAAGCCCCTAGCAGCAATCTAATGTTTGGAAACTCCTTACATAAAATATGTGCAGTAGACAAAGCCACATGGGATGTGAACCTTAGACAGAAAGGTGGTAATTGATGCAGCAACTGGACACATTTTGCTACTGGCCTAGCTGTCAAAATATGTGTCTTGAGGGCTTGTCTGCATGGGTGGTTTGCCCTGAATTCCCCCTGGGTTCACTGTGTCCTTTTTACAGGATGCAGGGCCCACATTGGTCCAGACTGTCTTCATGACTTATCTGATTCTGTTCTTCCTCCCCTTAATATGCATTTAAATAATTCACATTTTGCTGTGGGGTTTCAACTGTCTTTACAGCTGCCCTTTCACTTGTGGTCCCTACAAGCTGCCCAGTGCAACTGCTGTGGGGCAGGTTGCTCTGAGATTAGAATGAGGCACTCAGTATCAATAGTGTGCCTGGGAGCCTCATTCTGACCTCAACAGCAGCACCAGGTGGCAAACAGCAGCCACTAGCCACTCTGTGAGAACTGAAACCCTTTAGCAAAAAGAGTAACTAAAAAGCAAATTGGGGGGGGGGGGGGGGGATTGGAGGCCAGATATAATTTTTTTTTAACTCCTGGCTTTAGGATCTCACATTATTGAGTTATATGCATTTTACCAAATTTTCGTCCCATTTGCCTAGATTGCCTTTATGCCTGTTTCCACAATCACCATAAGCAGATCTGATCCAATTCCTTCTCCCATCCCACTTCTTGGATATCACAAGGATCCACTCCTCTGAGACCACAAGGTCTTGACATTTCAGAATATGAGATCCTGCTGACCTGGTGGGGTTGGGGACAGGCCTTTGACTGTTGCATCTAATGAAGTAGTCCACGAAAGGGTATGTACGAACAAGGATATAATTCTTCACTAACTTCCTTTTTGAACTAAGCAGTGGATAATTTTAGCAATCTTCTTCCCACTACAAGAGGTTTTCAAAAGTCATACAGTTTTTTAAGCCTATTTGAAATATGAGATTTATTCACTACAGAATTCGCATGATTTTCTCTATAAGAAACTGCATCCTCTGCACAGAAAATTATGTTTCTGTGATAAAATATTATTTTCTGCACAGGAAATGCTGCGTTTTCTGCACAGAAAATCCTGTTTTATGAAAGTTGATCTCATTGAAATTTTATTCAGAATCAGTCTCCAGTTACAGAATTTGCAGTGCAGGGAACAGCTTTTTCTGCATATAATATTTCTGCATAGAAATGTTGCTTCCTTAGCAGATTTTTTTCCTCCCGCACAAACCAGTTATATGGGAATTTTGTGCAGAATAAGTCCTGAACCGTGAAGATGCTTGTCAATCTAGGATTCATTAGGATTCATCAGGGGTTCTCAATGCTTCAAAAAACAGCAACATGTTTTGTGACCATTCTGAATATTCTTTTCATTCCTCTGCTATAAGTTTCTTCTTCCCTATTAACATAAAAGGTATTACTGGATTCCTTCATTATCGTGCTAAAAGAGACTAACACAGATTTTAATTTAATTAAAACAAATAAAAAATAAATACAGAAAGAAACATGCTAACACATTTCTGGCTTAATATAGAGCTTGTGTCAAGCTAAAAAAAGAAGAAACCTCTGCCTTGATGGTGTCCATGGTTTCCTTCTCTCCTTCACTCCCACTCCACCTCACTTTTCAAGCTGCTTGCTGTTGTGTGCCAGCTGAGAGAGTGTGATTTGTCCAAGGTCACCCAGTGGATTTCCATGGCTGAGCAGGGATTCAAACCCTGGTCTCCAGTCATAGCCCAATTCTCAAACCACTACAGCATGCTGGCTACTGGACCCTGAGTAAACAGTTAATTGTGTGCATGCTATCATTTTTACAAGCATTCTTTCTATCCCTGCAGGTACATTGGGGCTCTGGGGGCAAGGGTGATCTGTGACAACATCCCTGGACTGGTCAACAAGCAGCGACAGTTGTGCCAAAGTTATCCTGACATTATGCAGTCTGTAGGGGATGGTGCCAAGGAATGGATTCGGGAATGCCAGCACCAATTCCGTCACCACCGCTGGAACTGCAGCACTTTGGACAGGGACCACACAGTCTTTGGAAGAGTCATGCTTCGTAGTAAGTTCCCTTAACAGCTTAGGTTTTTCCTGACTCAGAGTTAACTGGCAAGTTACTTTTTATAGCTGTGTGTATTCCCAATGTTTATTACAATGTCTGAAACATAAGATAGCATCCTGTTTGTAAGTTATGATGGCATAAGTATACTTACACCATTGCAAGTCACTTTTTGGACACTGCATAGGTTAGAATTCGGTTCTGCCCCCCCCCCCCCACCTGCAACTCACTTTGTATGCTGCTTACCAGGCCCAACATAGGTTAAGACATTTAACTTTCTCTGCCAAAGAGCAATGGTGCTACAATAAACAGAAATTCCCAGGATTTCCTTGCATTGAGCCAGGGCAGTTAAAGCAGTCTCAGACTGGATAATTTCTGCAGTGTGTTTTGGACTTATATTTCCCTATATGAGTCTGCCTGAGTTTTATGATCCTCAAGGGAAGATTTTTCTCTCAGTCCCACCATTGTTAGAGCCTGTCCAGTGAGGACATGTGAGGCCTTCTCCAGCTCCACAGCTCCTCCCAGGCTGTACAACTCTCACAGGAGGCTTGCCTGGCCCCATTCTCTGCTTTCCTCCTGCCTGCAGGTTAAGCCATTTTACTTAAACAGGTATTTTGTGATTAACCGATTGTGCAGAAGGGGTGCATGTGCTGTACCTTTTTTTAATTGTTTGTTTTCAAATGTTTTTACATTGTTTTAAATTAATGGTGTTTTATTATGATAGCATGTTTTAATTTGATGTTTTTTAAAATCTTATTTTCCATCAGGTTGTTAGCTGTATATTGTTTTAACCTTGAACTCTCCCTTGAGGGTCATGTCAGGAAAAAGATGGGATATAAATTAAACAATTAAATTATTTAAATAAATAAGTGTCTTTGTCCTTAACATTGCAAGGTTCCAGCTGGAAGTATTTGATATTGACACTGGCTTAGGGCCTATATAGGTACCATTTCCAGCAAGTAAGAGCCCTATAAAGAAAACATTAACCAATAGCACACATATACCCTTTGTGGTTTTAAAAATCCAAATTGCTGGCTCCTGCTTTATGCATGACAGGGTCAGGTCCCCATTTATAGAAACAGCCTGTTGTCATCTCATTTAGTTTGGCCCTGAATCCATTTTGAAGACGAAAGCTTCTTTGCCCGCCCATGAGAAAAGCTAATTGGTGTAGACAAAGAAAGGCTTAAAATTACACTCCATGATGTCTTGGCTTCCCTTGTATGCTAAGCAAACAGTAATAGGATATGTCACTGCACTGGGAAGTAACCACTTCAGAATGGGAGAGAACACCTCTGGAAGCATGAGCTTGAAAGTAAACTGTAACAGGATATATAAATATTTGGCTAGTGGGAGCTGGCTGAGTGTCAGATGCTGAGGGCAAAGTTTGTAGTCACCCTGCATAGTGCAAAAGGCCAAGCCACAGTGTTGACCTTCCTCACAGAGAGGACTCCTGGTCATGCCGTGAAATGCATCCCTGTGGAAGGCCTTGCACCACACTTGCTAAAACTCCAGTGCGCTATATCTGCTAGCTAGACTAAAAAGAACAGTTTGGGATCTTCCTACAAACTCTAGCATTATAATTCCTTCCTTTTTTAACAGCTAGCTTTGGGGAGGGGGAGTACTTAATATCATGGAAATAAAATAGAAATATGGAAGAAATTTTGGATATTAAATAGTGACAATTTTCTCTGCTGCCCAGCCCAATTGAAAAAGGGCTGGTCATATCTTTTTTTTAGCTCATCAGCCTTGATGGAGAAAATAACATGGATAATAGGATACTGCCTTTTTTCACAGTAAATGCAAGATATCTTAACGATAGTGCTTAGTGCTCTTTTCTACACATCTGGTATAATGTGCAATGGTACCATCAGCTGTCTCCATTTGACATTAGAGGGGAAATTTAGAAGCAGCAGCCTACTTATATCTAAGGCATAAAATGTTATTACATGGTCCTAGTCTGGCTCTGTTTTGCAAAGTCAACTGTTGTTGGATAGAACATTAACAAAATAGTTTTGTGTTGGGATCTGTAACAGTCTAGCTTACTTCCTGGCCTCATTTTCTTCTTAGTAAATTATAGATTGTTAGTGTAGTAGTTTTTGTATCCTCATATACTGTGAAGCAAGTTGCTACCCTGTTTTCCCGAAAATAAGACATCCGCTGAAAATAAGACCTAGTAGAGGTTTTGCTGAATTGCTAAATATAAGGCCTCCCCTGAAAGTAAGACCTAGCAAAGTTTTTGTATATATATATGTATATGTGTGTATATAAATATATATACATACAGTATATAATAAATGTTCATTTTTATTTTTTTGTTTTATTTTTTGTTTAACAATATTGGTGAATTCTTCTTCATGGAAAAATAAGACATCTCCTGAAAATAAGACCAAGCACATCTTTGGGAGCAAAAATAATATAAGACACTGTCTTATTTTCAGGAAAACATGGTATGAGCTATTACCCAAGCCACACAAAGTCATAGGTAGGAGCCTACGGACAATTTCATTATTATGAATTTTCAATATTCATATGTATGTCCAGCTCCATTTGCAACAAAGACACGTCTCAGGTTAAAAAACTGCAACAGGTAAAAACCAAGTTATACTGTGTAAGCAATAGACTATAGAGATTTGGAAATTTTGGCTCGGAGAAAGGGAAAGACTACCAATCTTCGTGTACTTTTGGTTCCTGTAACTAGAAAGGAGACCTACCTTTTGCCTTACTAGTTTCTGCTTAAGAAAGCACCACTCACTTTGTAGCAGCATGCACCGTTCACTTTGAAGCTGTTAATTGAAAGCTGTGCTTTGAGAATGCAACAGTGTGGTTTTGATTTGCAGCTGCTTTTATGGCCATTATAAAAACAGATGTGAACTCAAAGAAAAACTGTAAAATACCAGCCAGCATCCTGCATTGTATGGGGACTTGCCAAGCCATTTACAGCTTCTGAAAAGAGTAGTAGTATGTGTATTGATCCACCAGGGGAAAAAATCAACAGTCTTACTGATGGAATGGGTTGAAAAACCAAGATTGTCAGGCTCAGGGAATATATGAAGAGAGGTATGCAATCAGAAAGAATGTTTTCTGTGGATGTAATCACAGGAAATGAGGATAATGCTCAATAAAGTGGAAAACAGTAGGGAAAAAAAGGAAGACTACATTCCAGATGAATTGACTTGATTGATCTGAGCCAGCCTCTTGACTGAGTTTTTTTGGAGGTTTCTTATTCATAGAGTCACTTTTAATCAAAGATGACTTTAAAGTAAACAACAACAACAAAAACAAGTAAATACAAAGATGCTCCCAGATTTCAGAACTTTGGTATGTTGTGAACAAATAGAGTAAAAGTTAACTGAGGAACACCTTTATCATTTATACCATGGGGCTGCGGTAGGGAGTAGGGAAGCTTAATCTCCAAAACACTAGATCTCCAAGAGCTTCTCTATACACCCTAAAAATTGGTACTCACCTTGTACCAGCTGTAATCAGTGCATACGATGTTCTGGATGATTTGCAGGGAATGTATACAGAGGGTTTTCATCTGATTTTTTAAAACTCATCTTTTACCCTGGACATTCCCCAAAAATCCAGATAATCTTGTGTGTGGCAGGCACTCCAAGTGTGGAGTTTGGTTCAATGTAAAGTGAGGGATGGGCTGGTTGGTTGTGTCAGCGTGTTTTTTTTTTGTTTTTTTGGTTTGGTTTAATTTGGTTTTTATTTTTGAAAAATTAAATTGAATTGTTCTTTGCAAAGAGGGAGGAATGCAAACCAATAGGAAATAATTGTTTCTTACCGGCCACATAATTTCTATAAGAGAAAGCAGAACAGGGTTCATAAGGTACAAAATAAAAGTACACAAGATCTGTGAATTTTTCCCTAACTGCATTCATACACTGCTATTTGTCTATCATGTTTACTGCGTTAATCTTGAATCCTGAATCCTGTTCTTTCTCCCATTTACAATAAACTTACTGAATCAATAGGAACTGTGCAAAGTTGATGTGTGTGCAAGTTCCAGGGTTTCAGTAGACTGATTAATAATAACATTCATGCCTTAGTATTTAAGGTGTATCAAAGCTCTTTGTTGTTATGTACATAGCTGTTGTTGTGTGCTTCACCCCTCACCCCTCAGGTGAACATATTGTGGGGGTTTTTTTCTGGCAAGATTTATTCAGAGGGGGGTTTGCCTTTGCCTTCCTCTCAGGCTGAGTAAGTGTGACTTACCAAGGTTTTCATGGTTGAATGAGTATTTGAGCCCTGGTCTCAACAGTCATAATCCAACACCCAAAGCACTACAGCATGCTGCCTTGTAAATTGTTTAATTTCATTTTTTTAAATGATATTAATTGATCTATAGACCAAGAATGCCTGAGATCCTGTATCATAGAGACATCACATAAAAGTTCTGCAGGGGGCTACATAATGCTCCTCTTCTCTCTTTAAACTCACCTTTTGCATGCTATCTGCCCTTGACACAACCACATAGTGTCAAGTGGAGAACACGGGATGTTGGAAAAGCATCTGATACAGACCCTATAGCCAGGTGCATAGCAATGACATCCACCTCTGGGCCTCCAGAGACCTGGAAGGTCCCAGAAGATACCTTCATTGTTGGGCATCTGATTCTACGGACATAACCAGATGTGTCTCAAATGCTCCCTGCTGTCCACTGGTCACTATAAAGATGCCTTGGTAGAGGGCAACATTCAAAAGATAGATTTACATTGGATCATTGTGTGTGAGAAATAGAGGATTCTGACCGTCACAATGACCAAAAAAGTGAGTTATAAAGATAGAAGGTGGACTTAACTAACAAGATGCCACCAAATTTTTTGACAGATTCAGTGCCCAGCCCTGCTCCTTATAAAGGAACTCCATAAATTTTATTGGATTGGACTGATTCTATCTTTCATAGCATTGACTCTATTCATCATAAGCAGACTGTTACCTCTGCATGAGAGACACTAATTCCTTTACTTTCATTATGTGAGATGGGCACTCTTTGTAAACCACTATGTCAGGATGTGCAAAATCAGAGAGACAAAACTTTGAAAAGAGGTCTATGTTAGTGAAAGATGCTAATATGGTTTAAATCTAATTAGCAGTCTTACCTAGAGCACACCTATTAAACTAATAGGATTTACATACTTGTTGACTTAGCAACATTTAGGCCTGATCTAGTTTGGCAAAAAGAAGTGTGTTCATGGCTGCATGAAAGTCTAGCCTTTAGATGAGAAAAAGGGAAAGTGTGCCATGAAAACACTTTGTGTTTTAGGGGAGAAGAAGCACCTTTATAAAGGTGCTGGTTTTCCCAGCTTCTTTTTTAAAAATTGCAGAACAGCGCAGCTCCATCTAAAAGCTGCAGTGCAGCTGCTAAGCATTAAGCAAAAGGCAACTTCATGTCACACTTTCCTGCCAATCTAGAAAGCCCCTATAGTATCTATTAAGAGTTGCTTTAGCATTGTCCTAATGTGTTCTTCCATATCACAAAAGAAGAAAATTTTACTGTGTTGCCATAACTTCCAGCATTTTCACAGATAAAAACTGGGACATGTGTGGCCAAGTTGGCAAACATTATTGATTAGGTAGAACACCATCATATGTACCTCTAAACAAGTGTTCATGAAAAGATAAATTTTGCTGAAGGTTAGACAATGGACATTAGCACATATTACATTCCACAGATTATACTCTGAATTATATTCATTTTAACCTTGATTTGATGCTTCTCTTCACACCTATTCTTATTTCTCTCACCTGTTTGGCAGGTAGCAGGGAATCAGCATTTGATTCTCTTTTTGACACATTTTCTTAATATAAGCACATAAATTATTGGTCTGTTTAGTCCTACTGCAGGCATAGGCAAGTTGTGGCCCTCCAGGTTTGCAGTGATGTGAGACAAAGTTCTACATTCAGAGGACCACAACTTGTGATAGGAAATGGTTGCTCAAGACTTCAAAATGTGCTTGCTGTTTGACAGCTGTTGAGGTCAGGGGCTGAAAATGGACCCTTCCACACATTCTAAATATGTATTCAGCTCCGGAGCTATGACTTCTTCTACTGATGGACATCTCCTTAGTTATGGTCCCTCCTTCCTTCAGTAGAACTTGTAAGTATTACTTTTGAATTGTACCTCCCAGTGGAAGCTGGTGTTCAAAAATCAATTTTTCTGAACTCTGCCCTTAATTCATCATTTACATCTTTATGAAGAACTCAGAGATGGCATACAATTCCTCCATTGGGTTCCAAAATATTCCAGCTCTTTTAAGAATCACTCACCTTCCACCTCTGGACTCATTCTGTTCTTGTTTCTCTCACCTATTCGGCAGGTAGCAGGGAAGCAGCCTTTGTCTATGCCATCTCCTCTGCTGGAGTTGTTTATGCCATCACTCGAGCTTGCAGCCAAGGCGAACTAAAGTCCTGCAGCTGTGATCCCCACAAACGGGGCCGCTCTAAGGATGAAAGAGGGGAGTTTGACTGGGGAGGCTGCAGTGACAACATCAACTATGGGATTAAGTTTGCCAAGGACTTTGTGGATGCCAAAGAGAAAACAGTGAAAGATGCCCGGGCCCTGATGAATCTGCATAACAATCGCTGTGGTAGAACAGTGAGTAGTGCCAGCTGTTTGGGATGGTGGTGGTAAATGATTGTTAATAATACATGAGCCATTCTAAGTATTTGAGTCAATGTTTATTAGCTGGATTCCCATTATGTGGGATAGCATCTTACAGTCAAAACATTGAGAACCTTTGTCTGTGGTAACAAACTCAGTTAATTGTTGTGTTGTTGCTGTCAAGTCGACTTCGGCTGTGGTGACCCCATGAATGAGGGACCTCTAAGTCTCTCTTTCTTCGACAGAGGTCTTTCAGACTGAGGGGGTGGCTTCCCTGATTGAGTCTATCCATCTGTAATACAGTCTTTCTCTGTTCCTGCTGCCTTCTACCTTTATAAGCATTATTATTTTGTGAGTCATATTTTCTCATGTTATGTTCAAAGTATGACAGTCTCAGTTTATAGAGAGATCTTGTAGCACCTTTGAGACTAACTGAAAGAAAGAAGTTGGCAGCTTGAGCTTTCAGACTTAAGTCTACTTCCTCAGATGCATCTGAGGAAGTAGACTTAACACTGTGAAAGCTCAGGCTGCTAACTTCTTTCTTTCAGTAAGTCTCAAAGGTGCTACAAGATCTCTCTGCATACTGATTCTGCAGACTAACATAGCTATATCCTTGAATTCAGTCTCAGTTTAGTTATCTTGGCTTCTAGGGAGAGGCCAGGTTTGATTTGCTCTAGGATCTAGGATCCATTTATTTTAGCAGTCTGTGTGATCTGTAGAACTTTCCTCCAGCACCACATTTCTAATGGGTTGATTTGGAAATGCTAACAGCTCCAGTTTAATTCCTCACAGAATCCTGAGGATTAGTTAGTGAGGGTCTATCCTTGGGCACTGAGGACATTGGAGGTGCAGATGACACAATATTACTAGTGGAAAATGTCATGGACTTAGAACAACTATTAAGTAAGATCGAGCAAGAAAGTGCAAAGGCAGGCTTTCTGCTGAACATAAAGAAAACAAAAATAATTACTACTGAGGACCTACATACATTCAAATTTGACAATGAGGAAACTGAAATAGTAAAAGACCTCTTGTACTTTGGATCAAACATAGTTCAGAATGGTGATTGCAGTCAAGAGATAAGAAGAAGACTAGGCATGGAAAATACAGTTATGAAAGAGGTAGAGAAGATCCTAAAGAATAAAGATATACAACTGAGCACTAAAGTTAGAACTGTCCAAATAACATTATTCCCCATCAGTATGTATGGATGTGAGAACTGGAGAGTGAAAAAAGCAGATAAAAAGAAAAACAACTCATTTTAGATATGGTGCTGGAAAAGAGTGCTGATGGACAGCCAAAAGGACAAACAAACGAGTCATAGAATCATAGAGTTGGAAGAGACCACAAGGGCCATCCAGTCCAACCCCCTGCCATGCAGGAACTCTCCATCAAAGCATCCCCGACAGATGGCCATCCAGCCTCTTCTTAAAGACCTCCAAAGAGGAAGACTCCACCACACTACGAGGAAGTGTGTCCCACTGTCCAACAGCCCTTACTGCCAGGAAGTTCCTCCTAATCTTGAGGTGGAATCGCTTTCTGCAGTTTGCATCCATTGTTCTGGGTGCTGTTATCTGGAGAAGCAGAAAACAAGCTTGCTTCCTCCTCAATATGAGATCCCTTCAAATATTTAAACAGGGCTACAATATCACCTCTTAACCTTCTCCAGGCTAAACATACCCAGCTCCCTAAATCATTCCTCATAGGGCATGGTTTCCAGACCTTTCACCATTTTAGTCACCCTCCTTTGGACACACTCCAGTTTCTCAACATCCTTTTTGAATTGTGGTGTCCTTGAACAGATCAAGCCTGAAATATCCCTAGAAGCCAAGATGATCAAATTGAGGCTGTTGTACTTTGGCTACATCATGGGAAGGCAAGACAATAATGCTGGGAAAGTTACTGGTAGAAGAAAGAGAGGAATATTGCACATCAGATGGCTAGATTCAAATAGGAAGGTCACAGGCCTGAGTCTGCAAAACATAAGCACAGCAATAGAAGACCGGGAGTCTTTGAAATGTCTCATCCACAGGGTCACCATGAGTCAAGGTTGACTCAAGAGCAGTTAACAACCACAATTCGTTGGATACAGAACAGATATATTCCCACACCTACTCTTGGCCTTATTCAGAGGGAACTTTTAGCCCATGGCTATCTTTTAAGCTTATTGCACAGACCTCTGGGACGGGCCTGTGGGGAGTGGGATGAGAAAAAAATGGGGAAAAGGACGCATTTTACCACATGTCAGAACACCAACACTGCCACTGGAAGTTCCCATTCCGTTCCTGATCCGTCCCACAGGAGGTGATTTTCAGAAACTGTTCAGAAGTTTTCCTGAAAATCGCTTCCTGTGGGATGGATCAGGAATGGAATGGGAACTTTCGGTGAAGGCAGCATTCTGGCATGTTGTAAAATGCATCCTTTGCCCCATTCTATTCTCCTCCCACTCCCTTTCATTCTCTGCCAGGCCCGTCACAGGGGCCTGTGCGATAAGCTTATTTGATTGAGAAGTCTGGTGACACAGTGGTCATGATCAGGGGTGTAGCTCTAGGAGAGGGAATGAGGGCATTGCCTCCCACTAAGCCTTCTGCCTGCCCCCAATTAAATTTTGCTTCAATCCCCAAATTTCTAGCATTCTGATAACTTAAAACATCAGTTGAGTACTTAGAAATGTAATTTAAGCATCCAAAGAAAAGAGGCAGGCAAGCATCCAAAGAAAAGAGACAGTCAAAGATGCCAAGAAAGTGAACACAGAATATTCACATGCTTATGGGTGACTTTCCATGTCTCATTCTTTGTAATGTTGGAAGTTTGGGGAAAGAAGGAAAATTTAGTTTGGAGAGGCAGATTTTTTTTTTTACAAGGGGACAATTTCCTCACACACCCCACCCATAGCTATACCCCTGGCCAAGAACCAATAGAAATTTTACTTTCCCTAGTGGTACAGTTTCTGTCTGCAGAACTATATCCTCCTCCCCCTCATGCACCAAAACATTCTGCTCTGGAGGACCAAGGGGCTAAACAGACTTCCCCTTTGAAGTGACATCCTGCCACCCCTTTCCTCGCCAGATCAGGACCACAGCAACTACATGCTGCAGTCCAGATCCAGCATTTCTCTGACCCTAAAAAGAATGGCAAAATGCCACTCTTTCTGGAGCCGGAGAAAAGGCACCTTTGCCACCACAGCAGCACTTTCCGGCACTCCTTTTGGCATGTGTCATCTTAACACCATGCCAAAAGAGTGCTGTAACACCACCCAACATGTGGTTGGCTAGGCGGCATGATGGTGGCTTGGGGATGGAGTGAGGGCAGGCATCATGCGGCCACCACTCCCCCACTATGTCCCGAGACCGGCATGAAATGCCAGTCTATTCAACACATAAGCAACCAGTTTTGGGGTGACAGTTTTCAGGTGGTACACAGGGGTGCTGTGAGAAGAGAATGGCAGCAAAATGTCCGTTGTACTAGCAGTCAGGGGCTAATGTGACATGACTTTAACTAAGTCTCTTTAGATAAAATGTATGCAAAATGGGGAAACTGAGGCAGTGCAAAGGAAGGATTCCTTTTCCTATTTCCCTGTCTTATTTTCTGCTCTTTGGGTACAGGAAAATTGTTCTTTACACAGCCTCAAATATGCAATGTGTTTTGGTTCCATCAAGGCTTGCAAATTTTTAGAGCGCCTAAAACATAAATTCCAGTCAGGCATGTCACCTGAGCATCATTACAGAAAAGCTCCTTCCCTTGATGCAGTGATAGTTATGCCTTCCAGCACAAGCATTTCCCAGGAGGTCATTAAAGGTTACCTGGTTTGCTTTCAGTTAGGAGGAATCTCAGCTCTAATTTACCAGAGAGGAATTTATCACAAAATAGGCACTTGCAGATATGGTTCAGAGGTCTGGCAGGTCTTCACTATAACTAGTGGAAATGGTCTAAGCAGAAAATTCCATTACAAGGCAAAAACTGTCAGAAGCAGCAATTCCCACATACTCAGTTTTATCAGAACACTTGTTACTTTAACTAGGAGCCTTCTAGGTCATTCCTAGATTTGAGACTGGCTCTTGTAATTTCAGGCGGTGAAGCGTTTCCTGAAACTAGAATGCAAGTGTCATGGCGTCAGTGGCTCCTGCACCTTAAGGACTTGTTGGCTGGCTATGTCGGACTTTCGCAAAACAGGAGATTACCTTCGAAAAAAATACAATGGTGCCATCCAGGTAACCATGAACCAGGATGGCACTGGATTTACCGTGGCCAATAAGAACTTCCGAAAACCCACAAAAACCGACCTTGTATATTTTGAGAACTCGCCTGATTACTGTGTGATGGACAAGTCTGCAGGTAAAGGAATCTTGTGAAACCCAATCTGTTTACAGTGGGTTGAGGCAATCTGTGGCCTTCCAACTGGTGTTAGATTGTAACATTTATCATCTATAATCATCAGCTGTAAATAATGGAGCTAATGGGAAATCTTGAATCTAATGGGAACTGGAGTCCAACAACATCAGAGGGGCTGCTTTACACTTGCACAGCATAGTGGGAAGGGGTCCTCTTCTGCAATGCTGCCTTCCAGAAAATCCATGCAAGAAGTGATAGCTGAGATGCAGAATGTGCACCACTGAGAACTCCTGTTTTAGAATCATAGAATCATAGAATCGGAAGAGACCACGAGGGCCATCCAGTCCAACCCCCTGCCATGCAGGAACTCCCAATCAAAGCATCCCTGACAGATGGCCATCCAGCCTCTGCTTAAAAACCTCCAAAGAAGGAGACTCTACCACTCTCCAAGGGAGTGTGTTCCACTGTCGAACAGCCCTTACTGTCAGGAAGTTTCTCCTAATGTTGAGGTGGAATCTCTTTTCCTATAGCTTGCATCCATTGTTCCAGGTCCTAGTCTCTGGAGCAACAAAAAACAAGCTTTCTCCCTCCTCAATATGACAGCCCTTCAAATATTTAAACAATGGCTCATTTCTACCCATCATGATTATGCAGATAAATTAACATATAGAACATCCATACTGCAGAAATAATCCAGTTTGACACTACTTTAACTACCATGGCTCAGTGCTATGGAATTCTGGGGACTGTTGTGGCACCAGAGCTCTCTAACAGAGAAGGCTAAACGTCTCACAAAACTGCAGTTCCCAGAATCCCATTGCATTGAGCATGGCAATTAAAGTCATCTGAAACTGGATTGTTTCTGCAGTGCAGACTCAGCCTTCCTCATTTACTGAGTTTGTTCCTATATATAATCTGGAAGACATCCCATTATTTAAGCCAGGGGTGGGCAAAGTGTGGTGTGTCTGCAACCCCTGGGTGCCCCTTTTGTGGCATCTAAAGTCCCCCATCAGGGGAATTGATGCCTGGCCCCTCACACAGTGGCCCACTCCTGACATAAGCAAACACTAGTTGAGTGTATGAGTATTTTAGAATGGTAGCGCATCTAATGTTAAAATATAACAAAAGTGTTTCTTTTTCTAGGATCATTAGGGACAGCCGGACGAGTGTGCAACAAGGTATCACGTGGGACTGATGGATGTGAGGTCATGTGCTGTGGCCGAGGTTATGACACCACCCGAGTGACACGAGTCACAAAATGCGAGTGTAAATTCCACTGGTGTTGTGCCGTCCGCTGCAAGGAATGTGAAGACACAGTGGATGTTCACACATGTAAAGCACCAAAGCGGGCAGAGTGGCTTGACCAAACCTGAGACAATGCTGGACAGAGCCAATGAGGAAAAGTAAAACTGGCACAGTGCCACTCCGCAGGCCTGGGCATTCTGGGAGTTGTAGTTCAACTGCATGGCTTTTATTTATATTTCTTCTGCAAAGCACTGAGGAGAAGACTACATATCCCATGGGGGATAACCAACTCTTCTGTTCACCCAGCAGAACTCTTCCCATTACTTTTTTTATTTTTAAAAAAAGGAATTTGCAAAATGAAGCTAAATTGCAAAAATTGCTATGCTTCATGAATACTGTGTGGGAAACAGTGGGGGAAGAATTTAGTTGCACAGGAGCACAAGTGACCGAGGACCATGCCTCTATCTAAACAATATGTTTGGGCAATAAATTATAAAATGTGCCCACAGGTAGGAGAGGAGAAAATGCCTTTATGTCCACCTTGGAAGAAGGAATTTCTCAAAGGAATGGCTGTACAATCCTAAGGAAGCTCCATGATCTGCTAAGATCTTCCCTTATACAAAAGTCATCATTCCAACATCATGGATAACAGGTGAACATGCACAAATGGACCTTTATCATCTTTCCTCTCCATCTGAAAATGAACTTGGAGTTACAAATTCTGTAGCGGGGGTGGGGGGGAGATCAGCCTATCAGGAGAGGAAGGAGGAGAGTGGAAAGGCTAAGTGATACTTGTGTGTGTCTGTGTGTCTCTGCCTGTGTCTATGGACATGCTGGTAGGTTCTAAAGGAAACTAATATAACAGTGACCTTTTTTTGTACAAACTCACTTGTACATTGTATACACTGCTTTAAATATTTTAAATGCCCCCCAAAAAACATATATACCTATATCAGAGAATGGTATTCCTTGCTTTGTGACTTTCTACATTCATGAGTATAATTAGGTGAGTAATGGGAACATTCAGACATATGTAATCAACCCAAATCCATAATGTCTGTGCTTTGAGCCTTCACAGTCAAACTAAATTTCTGGAAGTCAAGGGCAACATCTCAGCATTTTGATATTACCCTGATAATTAGTGGTATAATTTGTAACTGTTCCCTTCCCACTTACTCTGTGCACAATCTTTGTTTCCCCTTTTCTGTGACTTCTCCTTGCTTTTGATCTTTGGCTTCATCACCAGCCTGAAATGCAATTTAAGAGATGGGCCTCTAGTCACATCATACAGTTTGCAGCCATTTCTTTCTGTCCAGCATCGTTGTCCCTCCTAATCCCTTTCTGTGGACCAGGCAAAATCAAATCTCTAATGTACTTCCCCAAAAAAGCATACATACATACTAGGGACATCTCCTCCTGTAATCACATAAAGCTCCTGAGCTTTAGTTTGGAGAGACTGCTTTTTCAGATTAAAATTTCCAGACTCTTCTAACCAACAGGGAGAATTTTAGTCATTTTAGTAAAATAAATAAATAAATTCCTTCCCATGATCCATACCTAACACAGTGTGAAGATCCCATTTGACAGAGAAAGCCAAATGTTGAGCCAAGTACAGAGTGGTCCTCTAGAATGCACAGCCCCTTCTGTTCATCCAGTACAGTATTCATATTCTCACACAAGTGAGTATTGGAATCTGGGAAAACGGGTGTGTGAGAATCCCTTTTTAAAACCTGGCTATAAAGGCACAAACTAGCCCAGAGATCAATGTTTCATGCCCCATAAATTTCACAGTTTGATGATAACTGAACAAATTTTATATCTGTAACATTTCCCAAGATGAAACCATGAAGGTTCAAAGTGCTCTTATAATTTTCAGAAGCTCAACAGAACACAATGAATCAAGATTGTATGTAGCATACACAGTTATAACAGTTTGGCATGTGGGATTTGTAGTTAGGTGAGGTATTTAGAATTCCATGTTAGAATGCTCTAGTACTTTCCCCCTAAACTACAAAATGGATCTCTCCAGTAGATAATACTAAGTACCTCACTGAATTGCAAATCCCAGGATTTCATAGTGTAGAATGATGACAGCTAAAATGTTACCACTGCTACTACTACTGCTACTACTGTATAGTATTGATGTACTTTGTCAGTGAATTCAGAGAATCATCCCATGGCACGTCCACACTACAAAGATTGCCATATTTGTTCAATCAACATCAATATGAAAACCTAACTGTTGGCACTACATAGAGTAAGCAACTGTTGAGGGTTATAGTATTGCACATATTTCCCTCATTTTCTTCTAATGCCCCCCCCCCCCAAAAAAAAAACCCACTAGGGGACATAAGGTTAATTTCATCGCATTCTAGTCAACTTCTCGTCACTTCCTGTTGGAAAAGAAGATTTTTCCTAGGCCTAAAGTAGAATCAGGAGTAGAAATATGGCAAATTTGCTTCCCACACCCTTAAGTCATGGAGGCTTAAAAAAAAAAAGCTCTGGGGCTACATATGGTCCATGGGCCACTGTTCTACAATCTGTATGTTATCTTCAGATCCAACAATATTTGAAAATTCTTCAACAAATGCTTGCCAAGAGAAGACCAAACAGTGTAGTGCTCATGATGAGTGGTTCTACCGCACACCTATCCAGAAGTAGTTTCTAATGAGTTTGATGAGTCTTATCCTCAGGATAATGTTCAGACTAGCATTGCAATACAGTATAAATGACACCTTTCATTATGGCTAATAACTTCTGGGGAACAGTTGAAAGTGCCAGGCTTATGGTTTATGTCAAAGCTTACGGGTTTTGTTATGAGTTTAAAAGATGTTTGAACCTACAAACTTCATTTCCAAACCCAATGCTTTCTTCATTGCATATTATTCTTTGAGCATGGACTGTTGCTTAATTGTAGACCACACACTTTGTATTCCAATAGTTACGGGTCCAGTCCTCAGCATCTCCAAAAAGGGATGGGAGAGGCGGCCATTTGAACCCTTGGAGACCCCTTCAGAATCAGGGACTGAACTAGGCATAGAAATGAAATGAACCAGCCTAAGACAGCTTTCTGTGTTCTGGTCCTTGGACTTCCAAATGGTTATTTGCTCTCTGATGAAGGATTAGAGCTGTAAATGATGGCCCTTGCTAAACCTATGGAATTCAGACAACACAGTAGCCTTTTGCCTACTATGGGACAACCACAGCGATCAGGAATGTATTGAGTTTTAGCTGTACCTATCAATGTCTGTATATGGGGTAAGGTCCCAGTTCTTAGCTGAGCAGTGGTTCTACACAAATTCAAACTGTGCCTCTACATTGTACATACGTGTGTGTGCGCGCGCGCGCACGCATGCACACACACAGACACAGACACACAGACACATATATCTCCAGCAAGCCAAAAAAAAAAAAAAAGAATCAAATAGAATGGGAAGCAATTAACAGTCCACTTTTTAGGGTGCTGATGACAGAAATCCAAGTTCTCAATGCTCAAATAGGAAAAAAAATATTTGATAAGCTCTTGCCAGCTGATAGTGATTAAATTCCAAGTCTACATAAAGCAGACTTCTCTAAATTGCACTCACACCTTTAAGATACCCTTTTAATGGTGAAATAAAACTGGATCATCATTAGATCATCTCTTTATCAAATGTTTTGTTGAAAGGCTGCCAAGGTTTATTGTGTGTCTGAATAGGTACCTTTGCAAGAATGGAACAAGTCTAAGAAATAAAGAGAACTAACGACCCCCAGCTTTTCCATTGTCTGGTTGGGAAAAGAACACAGACCTAAGAACATGGTTCCCAGCTTCCATGGTAACAAGCAGCTCAACTTTGAAACTTTCCCACCTTCACAAGAAGGTCATCTCTCTGTCTCTCTGTTTTTTATTGTATTGGCACAGTTTGCCACTGGCTTAAAGAAGCTTTAATGAGAGAACTATTCAGTATCAGTATCAGGCAATAGGAAGAACAAGAAAGCAGAAGGAGAGCACACCAATACAGATAATGTCAGGTTTTTGGTTGATATATGCAAATGTGTCTATCCTCACAATTTGTTTTGACTCTTAGAATGTCATACCGTATATAATATCTCCTTGGCCTACTTGTATCATTATTTTCACTGAATTCTGCTGTGTACTCCTGCACTCCAAACCTGACATGTGAATGACTTCTGAAACTCTACTTTTGCCTGCTCATCCTGACTTTCTTATTGACCTGCTTACACATAATATAATTAGCAATCTGACCACCCCAAAACATTTTACATGCATTATCTCAGTCAAACTCACAAAACCTCACAAAAGGTCAGTCAGTATTATTATCTCCATAGTACAGATCATGATCTCAGGCCAAAATCTAGGTTGAGAGTGGTTGACCTAACACAAGATGGGAATAATGTCGCTCTCCAGATACTGGTCTGTAACACTGGCTAAGGCTGCTGGGTGCAGCAACATCTGGAGGGTTTCATGATTCTCACCCCTTGCCAAGGGCCATCTACCAGGTTCAAGATGGTGGTAAGATCTGAGCTTCCCATAAGATTTTGATTAAGAGTTCATCCTTTTTATTATATTTAAAATGAAGATGCAAATTAGACTTTGCATTACAAATGAAACACAATGAGCTTCAATTAGTATTACAAAATTGAAAAGCAGTTATTAATATTTATGCCAATGTTATATTTAAGCTGATAAAATTAATAAATGGACACAACATGTTAAAACAACTTTTTAAGTCTTTTGCTTTCTCTCTCAGCTTTTCTGGTAACATGCCAGATTAGAGTAATTTACTACTTTAAAAAATGCATTGGAAAACAATAGAAGAGTCTACTAGTCATCCAAATGGCTGCAAATCAATGTACCAATGTATTACTTTCAGGATTGGGGAGGTAGCATGTCTGAATACCAAATGCTGGAAAACAAGAGCAGGGGAAAATATTGTGGTCATGCTGTGCTTGTGGGCTTCCTTTTGGCTGCTGTGAGAAACAGGATATTTGGTCTGATTCAACAGGACTCTGTTTATGTTCTAAGAATAGTCCACATGAAAGGTTGCTTGCTTCATTTCTTTTTCAGTCTTCATCTGATATTTCTGTCACTGTGAACAGTTCCACCACATGTGGATGAAGCTTATAAAAGGGTGGTCTCAAATCCAACATTTCTGTTTATTGTTCCTACATATTAGATTAATTTTGTGAGGAGTAACATATAGGGGGAAAATCAGCATGTGCTTTATAGACTATAGCAAAGCATTTGACTGCACAGATCACAAAAAGCTACGAATGGCTCTGAAGGGCATGCAAGTTCCACCACGTCTGATAGTCCTCATGAGAAATCTATACTTAGGACAAGAGCTACTGTTAGAACAGAACACAGAGAAACAGAATGGTTCCCAATTGGCACGGAGGTCAGGTAAGGCTGCATTTTATCACCCTATTTTGTTCAACTTGTATGCAGCAAATATCATAAGAAGAGCAGGTTTAGATTTAGGAGGAGGAGTAAAGCTAGGAGGAAGGAACATCAGCAATCTAAGATTTGTGGATGACACCCTACTACTAGCAGGAAACATCAGAGACTTGGAGAAATTACTAAGATGAACATGCAAAGGCAGGTTTAATGCCAAACATAAAACAAAAATAATGACCATGGAAGAAATACATAAATTCCACCTAGACAACGAGGAAATCGAAATTGTTAAAGAGTTCCTTTACCTAGGATCAAACACTGATCAAAATGGAGACTGCATTCGAGAAATCAGAAGAAAAACTGGAACAGGAAGGGCAGCTATGAAGGAACTAGACAAGATCCTAAAGAGTAAAGAAATAATAAATTATTATTATTATTATTATTATTAATTATTATTTCTTACCCACCCCTCTGAGCCAGCAATCGGGGCGGGGTACAACATGTTAAAAACATATGCAATTAAAATCCTCCAACATACCCACCTCCCTCCCCTTAAAACAGTATTAAACTAATCATGGTTAAAACAATCAAAATCTAAAATACATGATTTTTAAAATTTCCATATAGGCGGCTGGATAGGGGACACGGGGAGAGGGGTCATCAGACAGTGGGAGATTAATTACTATCCAGGAAGGCCTGCCAGAAGAGATGCGTCTTGGTCGCTTATTTAAAGCCTTCCAAGGTTGTAATAAGATGCATCTCATCCGGCAGGTTGTTCCACAGCCTGGGAGCAATAGCAAAAAAAGCCCTCTGGGAGGTCTGGGACAACTTAGTTTTTATAGGCTGAAGCAGATTCCTCCCAGAGGACCGAAGTGTACACGGGGGCTCATATGGGAGGAGGCAGTCTCTAAGATAAGTTGGACCCAAGCCGTGTAGGGCTTTAAAAGTCAAAGTCAGCACCTTGTACTGTGCCTGGAAACTGATCGGCAGCCAGTGGAGAGATTTAAGCACTGGTGTTATATGCTCTCTCCTTGATGTTCCAGTGACTAGCCTGGCTGCCATGTTTTGAACCAGCTGAAGTTTCTAGGTTATGCACAAAGGTAGCCCCATGTAGAGTGTGTTACAGTAATCCAGACGTGAGGTGACCAGTGCATGTACCACAGCCTACAGGTCCTTCATCTCCAGGAAAGAGTGCAGCTGGCGGATCAGCCGAAGCTGATAACAGGCACATCTGACCACCGCATTCACCTGACACGTCATGTGAAGCAATGAGTCTAGAAGTACCCCCAGACTGCAAACAGAGTCCTGTGAGGAGAATGTGGCTCCATCCAAGACTGGAAGATGTATTCCCAGACCTGTTTTCGAGCTGGTGACTGTCAGTACCTCCGTTTTGTCAGGATTTAGCCTGTCAGGATATACCACTGAACACTAAAATTAGAATCGTTCAATCCTTTGCATTCCCCATCACCATGTATGGATGAGAAAGCTGGACAGTGACAAAAGCCGATAAGAAATGTGCACTTGAAAAGTAGTGCTGGAGAAGAGTGCTGAGGAATAATGGATTGCCAGAAAGACAAAATGGACTTTGAACAGATCAAGCTTGAAATCTCCTTGGAAGCCAGGATGATCAAACTGAGACTGCTGTACTTTGGCCACATCATGAGAAGGCATGACTCATTAGAAAAAACAATAATGCAACAAAAGATAGATGGTAGTAAAAAGAGAGGAAGACCATATGCCAGATGGATCAATTCAATCAAAGAGGTCACAGTCCTGAATTTGCAAGACCCAAGCAGAGCGGTGGAGGATAGGGGGTCTTGGAGATGTCTCATCTACAGGGTCACCATGAGTTGCGGTTGACTCAAGGGCACCCACAAATAACAAGATACTCCCATAACACAGGTTCTTCCCTTTTACTGATAAAAATAGCAGTAGAATTGCCTGTGCTAAAAATGGTGTACCAGTCAACCTCATCAATGGCACTTCCAGGTATCTTTTTCCATTCTAGTTCAAAATTTCCACCTCTATTACAGTCAGTAAATAAATTGAAAGAATCTGCTGAGAAAACATTTGGCCACAATTCAGTATGGGATATACATCTGTGGGAAACAGAATTGAGTGATGCAAATCACTCTGCACTTCCCAGGGTCACAGAGTATATATACCCAATTCTTTTCAGACAAGCATTTTCTGAAGATGCCAGCCACAGATGATGGTGAAACATCAGGAAGAAACTCTTCTAGAAAATGGTCACATAGCCTGAAAAACCCACAAAGAACTAAGAACTGAGCAGTGTTTTTAATATCCATATTCTGCAAGTTGTCAGAAACAACTTAAAGGCACAGAACAACAAATTCAGTATGTAGAGATATTGTAGCACCTTTGAGACTAACTGAAAGAAATTGGCAACATGAACTTTCATAGTCTAAAATTTACTTCCTCACATGCATAACTTTGGATTCTACCACAACGAATTCAATTATCCTAAAGGAGAAAATCTTTTCTTTCCTTCTCTTATTTTCCTGTCCTTGCTTCCTTTCTGTCAGTCTCTTAATTTCTTGAATTATTCTTATTTTTCTTTTCCTCTTTCAATTTTCCCTTTTAGTAGAAAAAAAAAAAAAAGACGTTCTCATAGGATTGGGAATCTTATGCTAGAATTTGAATCTGAATAAAAAATACACACACACACACACACCAAAAATCTGGGCCCATCATTCATACCCTCCAGCTGTCTGATTTGACAGACAGTCCTGAATACTCCTGTCATCCTGTTTTTTCCACTTCTTTTAAAATATCCCAGTTTTTTTCTTTCTTTTTCATTTTACCCATTCGTCTTTTTATAAAAATAAAAACCCTGTAATCCAAAAGGTAACTTTTCTAAACTCTGTGAGTGATAATAGCATCTTATTAAAAAATTGATTCATCAGCTCTTCATTTGGTAACCATAGAATAAAACACTCATAAAATATGTTAGTAAATGTAGCTTCCTTAGCTACATAACTTTGCCAACCATTTATCAGTTTTATTTCCTTTTTCAAAGAATTTTTGGCAACGCTTAAGTTTTCACAGCTTCAGAAGTGTTCCTCAAGCCCAGCTGCCTTCTGGAAAGGTCTAATTAATTTAAGAGTCTGGAATTAAATTGGTTCTCACGTATTAACTTTAAAACCTTTATCTCTTGTACCAGCTATTGCTTGTTCTTATTTTTCTTTTTATTTGGAAAAGCTGATAACTGAATAAAGGAATCCTTGAACAAAAGCTTTGCTGGTATCCCACACAGTCTGCCAGTATGATTTAGATATAGTACAATGACAGAAATTTATGTTGCTACTGAACAACATTGTCAACAAATGTACTGCCCTTCCAAAAAATAAATTGTGGTCTTCAATACTTAGTGCAACAAAGGTTTGATGTAGGCCATCAAGGGCTGGCCCATGGCATTTTGCTGCTTGAAGCCATGAAGCCTGGGGAGGGAGGCTTGTGCCCACTCTGTTACATGATTAGGAGGACTGAGCCCCCCGCCATGATCAGACAAAATTTGACTAATAACTCTGAGGCTACAATGTAATTGAGCTCCATCAGGAATTATCTATCAAAAGTGTATTATCAACATATACACAAATTTTAAACTATTATTGCAGCTGAACCCTCCCAGAAATGCTAAAGAATGTATGCAGTCTGTCCTATGTACACTTTCTTGGGAATAAACTACACTGAACACATGGAAAGGACTTCTAAGTACACAATGTGTTTGTAAGAGTCTTCTCACTGAAGGGCAATGAAATGATGATGGAATGGGAGAATTTCTCTTGCCCTGACTGTGTCTTCAGGGCACCAGGTACTATGAAAGCTATTGTGATCATCTGAATACGGAATCCAAACTGCAGCATGAGTTAGAATGCCTTGCCCTCAATGGTCCTAGGAGACATCTATTCTCTTTTTAAAAGTTACTTTGCTTACTTACTTTCTGCTTTGACATTTTCAAAAAAAATATCAGCTATGGCATTTTGATCCCCTGGTCAGTTGCTACCAGCTCAGATTGTATCAGTGGGTATGTAAAATTAGGATGGTGGTAATGATGATGATAGTAGTGCCCTATATGTATTACTTTGCATGGTTCATACTGAATTTTTATTTATCATCTTAAACTCACTCTTGAAATTTAGAGAGATTCTTTTGCAATTCATTAAAACCCCATCCCCCCACCACCACCTTCAATAATTCATTATCATCATGAAATGTAACCATCTCATTACTGCCTTTGCATTAGGAGAGTCTATAAATCTCAAGCCTGGTTGATATCCCTGATTTTGCATTTTCTTTTGAGAGTATTATAGATAGGATACTGTATCTTCTAACACATTCCCACAGCTTTTGCTTTTAAAATAATATAGTAGATGGACAGATGTATTAGGAAACATATTAAGGGCTTAGTATATTGGCTATGCCGCAAAACCAAACAAAATCCAAAATCCACAAAAGAGAAATACAGTGTGCCCTCAGTATTCAATGTGGTTTGGTCCCAGGACCCTCTGTGGATATCAAAATCTGTGGATGCTGAAGTTCCAATATATACAATGGTGCACTAAAATGGTGTCCCTTATATAATATGGGAAACAACAAAGTTTGCTTTTGGATTGTGAATATTTTGAATATTTTCAATCCATAGTTGGTTGAATCCATCAATGCAGAATCCATGGATATAGAGGGCCAAGTGTACCTTTGTTGGCAAACTGAAATGTGTAAAATACATTGTGCAAGATTTCAAAGCCCCACTGGTTTCTTCATCAAGCAAAAGGTTTTTAAAACCGTAGAGGAAAAGAAAAGTGATGATGTTAGAGTCACAGGCCTACATTTTGTATCAGACATTGTTTCTGTTGTAGTTTAGTTGTCCTGGTAGGATCCCAATGCAGGCAAAGGTCTCTACCCTTCTTGGCCATATAGAGTCTAAAGAGTTTATCACACACACTAGGGGCCAAATTTGATGTTAAAATGATATTGAAGTGGTGTTAAAGCAAACTTGAGTCTTTGCAAATTTAAAGTGAATTTAAAGTGAAAATAATGTTATTTCACAATTAATGTTCATGCATGATTTCGCAATTAAAACAACTTCAAATTTACACTTTCTGTGGAGATCTAAACTTGAAAAGATGTGGATTAATCCTTCTTTAAATCTAGTTTATCTGCTGGTTTTTCACGATGTCGTGTGAAATAGCGTTGCTTAATCCTCCTTTAACTGCTGGCTTTTTGAGATGTTATGAGAAATGGTGTTGCATAATTTCACGATTTCTCTGGGATATCTTTGGATTAACCCCTTGATCTCCCTTGTGTGATAAACTCCTAAGACAAAAGAGAGTAAAACTGAAACTCCATTAGCAGCAATACTGTAATTTCCCTTGGGATCCAGGTGGTCTCTTTCCTCTATGAAGGCACAGGCTCCTTTCTTAGCCAGAGAACACAGAATTTCTCAAGAATTCAGTGTACTGCTACATCTGGAAAAAACGTTTTGGTACTGTATAGGTACTGTAAAGAGCCAGATAAGATCCTAAAGCAGTGGTTCCCAGACTTTGGTCCTCCAGATGTTTTGGACTTCAGTTCCCAGAGATCCTGACTGTTGGCCAAGCTAGCTGAGGCATCTGGGAGTTGAAGTCAAAAATTACCTGGAAGACCAAATTTTGGGAATCAATGTCCTGACATGTAAAGATAACCAAACACTAAAGTTAGAATTGTCCAAGCCATTATATTCCTCATCACCTTGCATGGATGAGAGAGCTGGGCAGTGAAGAAAGCTAACAGAAAGAAAATTATCATTTGAGATGTGTTGCTGGAGAATAGTGCTGAGGATACCATGGGCAACGAAAAAGATGAACAAATGGGTGCTTGAACAGATTAAACTGGAACTCTCCCTGGAAGCCAAAGTGCTGCTTTGAGTCCCTATATTGGGAGAAAGGTGGGAATTAAGAAAATGAAATTAATCATCATCATCCAGAGGTTGTTGTACTCTGGCCGCATCATGAAAAGGCATAACTCACTAGAAAAAGTGATAATACTAGGGAAGGTAGAAGGCAGTAGAAATAGAAGACAGCCACACATTGAGTGGATAGACTCAATCAAGGAAGCCATGGATCTGAATATATAGCACCTAAGCACAACAGTGGGGGATATCAGGTCTTGGAGATGTCTCATTCACAGAGTCACCATGAATCAGGTCTTACTCGGGGGCAGTTAATAGCATAAGTACATTTTGGTTGGCCAAGAAAGATATCACTTTTTTGTGGATTTGGGTATTATATTTTGATCTGTTATAGCACCTTTGCATTCACTTCATATAGGGTCTTACATATTTTTTTCCCTTTGCTTGATCTGTTGCATTGATTTTTTTAATTTATTCATTTTTGTAACATTTAATTTATTATTTTATCATTGTTCACATGGTAGTAAGACTGCTTCAATTGCTCTTCATTGTTATTTCAATCCAATGTGTTATCTGTTTTCATTGTCTTGTAAAAATGTATCCCCAAGTAGATAAAATTAATAATAAATCTTTCTTCAGCACCAGTTATGGGGCACCATTTACCATTACACCTGAAGACTATAGGCCAGTTTAGAAGATATAGAACAGATACATCCTGCACAGCTCCCTCTGCCAACAGCTTGCTGCCATCTTCAAGCATTTGCCACCAGAGGTGACCACTTCATTCTAAGAAATTATAGGAGAGACCCTAAAACAATGCCATGCATCCATGTACATGATCTGAAACTGTTCTTGGCCCAGTATCTACTGAAGAGATCTGGGAAAATATTGCTGACCTTCTTGGGATTGTATGAACCCTGGAATAATTTTGACCAAAACAAGGAAAGAGATATCATTTCTAGACTGTGGTTTCCACTCTGTCTCTACTTTGGATTTGTTATTCTATGACTCATAGAAATGGATTCTCTTCTGATTCAAGCTGAAGTAACATCTATTGCCCAAGTATTGGTTGGATTACTGTGTTCAATGTTTTTGTTCTTTTCCCAATATGTACTCCATCATTAAGTGTTTTTGCTCAGATATTTCGTGCTTTATCTCGATTTGGAGGAACATCCAGTACCTCTTCTATATTATTTAGGAACACCCACTTTTATTTATGTTTTAACAAAGATTTTGAAGAGGGAAAAAAACCTGTTTATTTTGGAGTCCTGTTTAAGAAGCCTTACAGCAGAAACCTATACATTCATACTTAGAAATAAATTCCAAACACTACATTGAATGGAGTGGGACTTACTCCCAAGCAAAATGGGTATAGTATTTTCCTTCTGAAATCTAAACTTTCTTATCAACCATATGCCTGCAGGAATCCATGGAAAAGTTAATTGCCTCATCCGAGATGTCACTGCTACAGATCTTGTTAAATTAAAGACCTGATTCAAATTGAGGTTGAGAGCCAAATATCCATTCCTTTGTTTGCAGCAATTCTTCATGGTCTCTTGCGCTGTGGTCACCACCTTTAAAAAGGGGCCCAAGCTTAGACAGGAAAGAAGCGAGCTAGGACATAGCTTCAAACTGCCTCTTGTTAATTTGCCAGGGAGTTAGTGTAAAAATTTCTACACTTGCTGAGCTAGAATGGACTTCCATCATCCCAGATCATTGGCCAGACTGACTACAGCTGATGGGAGCCCAAAGACATCTGGAAATCCCCATGTTCCCCAAGCTTGCAACAGAGGGAAGAAATAACAGTGCAATTGTCCAAAGACTGGGACTGCCTTTCCCTGTTCAGTCTCTTAGCCACCACACTAGTTTGTGCATTATTATTATTATTATTATTATTATTATCCTGCTCTTTTCCCAGAACTGGGACTCAGAGCAGTTTCACAACATTAAAAAACAGTACAAAATTAGTCCAACTAAAACTTCTTTTATAGTTGGCCCTCCAGATGTTGCTGGACAGAAACTTCCATCAGTCCTAGTTAATGATGCTGGCTACACCTTGCTTCCCTTGTCCTGAGGAGAATAAGGAAGTCATTCTCTGTCATACAGCAAAAATGGCAACATCCATGCAAAAGAGAATGATGGTTCAGCCAAGACACCCCATGCCATGCCATGCCATGCCCTGCTGTGGTTTAGTCTTCTTAGCTGCTACCATTTTAGATAATTCACCCAAAGCTTCACAACATTTGAGGAAAACATATACAAGACTATATAAGTTCACATTTCTAGAAATCAAAGGTAGGGAAAGATACTACACATCCCCTAGCCAGTATGTCATCTTTCTCAACACTGATGTAAACAGTTTTGGGGAGGTGATTTGTGTTTGCTTTTGCTGCAGCCACCACCCCATCCAATCCTACCGAGTGCTCTGAAAGGGTTAAAAGCAGAAAGCAGACTGGTGGGTTCCACATCAGTGAGGCTTTGTCTCCATGTTGGACTTCAATTTGAACTTTAAAGGAACTTTCAAAGGAGAAAAAATATTTGGGAGATATATTTCACCACCTTAGCTATCTTCTTTAATTTTTAGTCTCAACCCTGTATTCTCTCACCCTATCTATGCTACTTGTATGCAAAAATATAATACTCAGAACAGATTTAGACATGGAAGAAGGAGGAGTGAAGATCGGAGGAAGGAATATCAACAATCTAATATATGCAGATGACACCATATTACTAGGAGAAAACACCAAAGACTTGAAACAATTACTAAAGAAGGTCAGAAAGGAAAGTGCCAAGGAAGGCTTCCTGTTGAACATTAAGAAAACAAAAATAATCCACATGGAAGAGACACAGAAATTCAACATGGATGAAGAGGAAACAAAAAGAGTAAAAGATAGTAAAACCTTGATCAGAATGGGGAGTGGAGTCAAGAAATAAGAAAATGGCTGGGATTGGGAAGATATGAAAGAACTAGACAAGATTTTAAAGTGCAAGGATATCAAGCTGAATACCAAAGTTAGAATTATCCAAGCCATCATATTTTCCATCACCATGTATGGATGTGAGAGCTGGGCTGTGAAAAAATGAAAGAAAATCAAATGATTTGAAGTGTGGTGTGCAGAAGATTGTTAAGGATACCATGGATGGCCAAAAAGACAAACAAACAGGTTCTAGAACAGCTGAAACCTGAACTCTCCCTGGAAGCCAAAATGACGAAATTGAGGTTATGATACTTTGACCACATCATGAGAAGAGATTACTTGAAAAGATAATAATGCTAGGAAAGATGGGGGCAGTAGAAAGTGAGGAAGGCCACATAGCAGGTGGAGAGACTCAACTATGAGGCACAGTTGAAGACAGGGCTTGAAGATGTTCCATTCACAGGGTCACGAGTTGAGGCTGACTTGAGGGCATTTAAGAACAACAACTTAAACTTGGAGCAGATTCATTGCCTGACTGACACTATTCCATGCAGATTCACTATCCCTCCAACACTAACCCATGTGGCTTCATTACCCCATTGACAATTCCTACTCCTGCTGCTGTTAATTGTTGCCTGTGCAGAGATAGTTGGGTTTGGATCAAGTTCACCATAATACCACTGCTGTCAAATATATGGCAATGCCTTTGTGGGGATCCTATCCTCTTTCAGCATGGTAGTTCCCCACCCCTGCAAGCAGAAACAGCACATCTGAGTGCACCAGAAGTGACATTGTCATTTTCAGTTGTTTCTTTCAGGTAGGGAAGTGATTTATGGGTTTGGGAAGTTCTGAGGATGTGGGCAAGGTAAACCAGGCATGCCACAGATATTTTCAGTTTGGGGGGGGGGGCTCTTTGGTCTATTTGAGAGTGGAAAATCATACTAATTTTAAAGGAGGACACAAGAGGCTCCTGGGGAGGGGGCTAGAAAAGTAGTGGTCAAAGCTGCATCCCCACCCCTACTCTAATTCTATTTGCTGCTGTATTGGCAAAGAAGCTGGCCAAATCAGGCTGACAACAAACATCTTGTGATTTCTAGAAGTTTAGCCATTCAGTGTCCAATTGCTAGTTCAGTGAATTTACGTGATTGCGTATTGACACCACATCGCGTTTGGAACTGCCCAAAATTGCCTCCCAGTGACCAAAATTGTGAGTGATAGTTTCTCATGCAATAACGTGAAACCCCACAATTGTTTTCGGAAGGACTTCCCATTGCCTGAAAATGTGTGTGATCAGCTTTCATGCAATAATGTGAAACCCCATGATTGCATTCAGATTGCCACTGGATTATACTTCCAATTCCCGTCATGTGATAAACTCCTTAGTTCTGATTGCCCATCTGCACTTCCACAAAGTGAAGCTGGTAGAGACATGGGAGGAGAAATGCTGACCTGTACATATAGGCATACAAACACCAAATCAAAAAGAAAAGGAAAAAAAGACAACACCTCCTTTTCTGGATACCAATGCAAACATGGGATCTGCCTTTCACTTCTCAGCCTTTTGCCTAAGATCAAGTGTGAGAGCTGCCTTTCCATGGTGGGAATGATCAAGTGACCAAGATGACCACCCCCAACTTGGCTCCACCCTTCCCTCACCCCAACTCCATGGCAATCCCAAATCAGATGTTAAACCACACATTTTAAAAACCCATCTCTTCTTCCAAAGAGTGGAGTAAACTGGAGGGTTTTTTTTTTCTTTCTTAAATCGCCTCAAAGCCCTTAGGAATTAAAATGAAGTGTTTTCATAATGGAAAAAGAAGAATGTCAAAGGACTGGGTTTGAGGTAAGGACTATTTATGTAGCCTGTGTAGATTCAACCTGAGACAACTCAGCCACAGTCTCCTCTTCTGCAGCATGGGAATTAAAAAAAAAAATTAACCTATTTTCCAGAGTTGTTGTGCTGATAAGTGAGATTAAAATGTGTACAGTTCCTTATGTGAATGCCAAGTGTCATCAGCTTCTTACTGTATCTCATGCTGAAATTCTGCAACAACATAATTCAAGTTCATCTGATAATTTTGGCAAGCGGTGTTCAAGTGCCCTCATCACTGAAGGCCTTCCAAATCCCTCCAGCATCTATACATCACAATGCTTGCGCACAACTTGCTGTTCTCTCTCCAAATGGCATTAATGGAATTTCTGCAGGTGAAAGGGGAGCAGAGAAGTTGAACTCAGCCTGAGCCCTTCAAGCCTGCCCCAACAGACATGTTCATCAGCTGCACAGAGATCTAATCTACTGAGAAGAGCTCCCTTCATTTATCTTCATTACTGCCCCCACCTGCCATCAATTTAAGACTTAAAACTTTCACATCAGAGCAAACACACACACACAAGAGGCTGGAAGTGTTGAGGAGCCCCATGTAGCTGGATGAATACTTGCTGCTCCACCTGCAAGATAGTGGGAGCGATTCTCAGGCAGAAATTGCAACACTTGTGTGTCTCTCTCTCTGTGTATACGTGTGTGTGTGTGTGTTCCAGGCTTGAGGAATGACAGAGTATGGGCACAGTAGCATTAATTTGCCTTGCTCCACAATAGTCCTTGGATATTTATCTGCTTTCTGTGCAGGATTGGAAAAGTGCCCAGGACTATATCCAGCACTTTTCGGAGGCAGCAATCTTAACAGGCATGTGCTCAGTAGTGGCTAGTTTGTCTAAGAGTTTAACCATCTCTGAATGTCAAGGACACAGCTCCTACTAGTGCCAGGTCTTCAGGCAGTGTGGCCAATGGTCAAGAATTATGGGACCTGTAGCCCAAGCCATTTGTCTAGGAGCAGGGTTGTGAGAGAATCCTGCCAAACCTTCACCCTAGCACTGCTCTAAGATGGCACAGCACCTCTGTGTCACTAATATTTGGTAGCGTGGTTTAAATTCAAACAGAGGCCAAGTTGTACTTCAAACACTAACAAAAATGTATTGTAAAATAACAAAATAAGCTATAAAGTAGACTCAAGGTTGTTATATTCATCTTATTACTTAGTTACAAAAGGTTCTTTCAAAATATTAATATCAATACAGCCAGACAGGCAATCTTATCTCAGGTACATGGACCAAAATTCCCTTTCAATAGCTGGCTTGCTCTGAGCCTCTTCCTACTAGACTCCCCAAGGCTACACAGTCCCTCAAGATCCTTTCATGGTCACCAAAACTCAACTAAAATGTTCCCTCAGGAACTCCAAGAGTATACCCTCCCTTCGATGTAACTCTTTCCCTCAAAACTAACCCCCCTTCACTCTCTGCCAGGCCCTTTTATAGCCCTGCCCAGCCGGCTTCCCATTAGCTGGTCACATGCTGCTTCATGATTGGCTGATAGCCTTTTCACTACAAGGGTTCCCTTCCTTGCCCTAGGGATCACCAGTGAAAAGACTACTAGGCAGGCAAAGTCCCCTGGCCAAGTCCCTGAGGAGCTTGTTCCAGTTCACATTAAATTGTTCAAGGGCATGGAAGCAAATGAATATGGGAAGTCCAGTCACATTTCTTAGCATCATGTCTACTTTGGCCCTGAGAGTAGACAGCACCTGGCTCAGATGAGCCAGTGGACCAACAATGAAAGGCAGATAGATAGGCCTATATCTTCAAAGTATTTGCGTAAATTTGTGTCATGGAAAAGAGAAGCAGAAGGGACAAATTAGCCATCCCTTTTAAAAAGACTCTTAATTGGTAATGCTAATAACATTCATAGCATTCAAAGTTCCTTCTGTGCTTCCTTACATAATTTTATCTGCTCTATCCATTTTTCCACTGCGTGTACAGATTTGTCCTTTAAAAAGCAGATGTTTTCTATCTATTGGAGCTTTTAAAAGGGGATGAGCCTTGTCAGGGATTCTCTGTTCCACTCTCAAGCCTTTCTAAATGATGTGCATTAAGCGTCCAGAAGAATCTCCACAGAAGATCATGTTCTAATAATCTTTATATCCACTGTGTCTGATATAGAAGGTTGGCAGCAGTTAATTGGTTTAAGGATGGATTGCAGAGAACTGGGGATGGAACAGTTGGAACGATTTACACCAATTCCATCAGAAATAAAAGGTGTGGAATACAGTCAAATAGTTACATGTATTGCTGCAAGCTCTCTAAGATGTGTGAAATCAAACATTGATGCTCTTCCACAGGCAATTCTTCATGAAATATAATTTCTGGTTTCTTTTAAAACATATGCAGCTGTTTAAGGCATAGAGTCTGACAGACAAATATCAGAATCAGAGGCTTTCTTCATCACTACTTCTCTGCACACTTCTCTGCTTCTGCTATTGATAAAACATTGCACATAGCAGCCAAAAAGACAGAGGGGCTCTAACCATTAATAGGGTAATAACTATAAACTGGAAACCACATCCCAAGTCTTGTCGTAGGCAACTATTTGCTGGCTTGAAAAAGCAACATGCCCACATGTGTTTTTACCAGCACCCACTTATTCAGCCATTTCAGTAGGGAGGGGGGGGCAGAGTATTAGAACACATGCACATCTATTAATGGATTCATCAGCTCATAGGAAAGGATGCTTATTATCCAGCACCTTGTATGCTAGACTACCTCTTTCTGGGTTCTATGGGACCAATTGCAATTGAATATTGTAAGTACAATTGCACTTTAAAACTCAAAATTATTATTATTATTATTATTATTATTATTCTTTATTTATATAGCTCTGTAAATTTACACAGCACTGTAATACAATCTATGAATTAGATGGTTCCCTGCCCTCAGGCTTACAATCTAAAAAGACGCGACACAAAAGGAAAAGGGAATGGGGGGGGGGATCAAGTCCAGCATTTCTTCTGTCCCTCAGAGGCCTGGACCAAGGCAGATGGACTGGAGTAAGGGCTTCTCTTCCATCAGGCAAGGCTTGATGGAACTAGCTTGCCTACCTTTCTCTCCCCTTGGATGATGGTGGGTGTAGGGAAGACCCTTCCTCCCTCTGGAAAGGCCGGATGGAGCTGACCTGCCCCTCTCTCTCCCTGGACCATGGTGGGTGAAGGGAGGGCTCCTTCTCCTCCAGGCAAGGCTGGATGGAGCAAGCCTGCCTTTGTCTCACCCAAGATGGTGGTGGATGTTGGGAAGGGCCCTCCTCTTTTCAGGCAAGGCTGGATGGAGCAAGCCTGCCTTTCTCCCTCCCAAAGTGGTGGTGGATGTAGGGAAGGGTCCTCCTCTTTTCAGGTGAGGCTGGATGGAGTAAGCCTGCCTTTGTGTCTCTCTAGATTAGATGGTGGTGGATGTAGGAAAGGGTCCTCCTCTTTTCAGGCGAGGCTGGATGGAACAAGCCTGCCTTTCTCCCACACAAGATGGTGGTGGATGTAGGGAAGCGGGACCTCAGCATCCATGGGGAATCCATTCTAGCCCCCCTCCCCTGTGGATACCAAAATTTGAGGATGCTCAAGTCCCATTGTCCCCAATGGTAATGTGTACACATGGCCCAAAACCATTAGGGACAGTGAAACTTCAGATGAAATCCCATTGTTCCTAAAGGTGGTGCAGCCGCATGCACACGCCACCACTGGGGACAACAGGGGCTGTCCCTAATGGTGGAGCAACCATGTGCACGCACTGCCATTGGGGACAACACGGGCTTGCCATGTGCGGATGCTCAAATCCATGGATGGCAAGTCCACAGATACCGAGATCACACTGTACTGTATCTTTAACAACAATACAATAAATTATGTATTATATTTGACACATATGCACCCTTCCAAAAGTTTCATGGATCCAATGAGGTTCCAATATAGGACTTGACTGTAGGATTCTTCTGCCTGTGGTGCTGAGTATTACTCCAATATTTGGTGCAAGCTTAAAGCCCTAAATAAAAAATGCAAATAGAAGCAAAATGCAATATAGAAATTAAATTACAAAGAATTTACACTTTTGTTCCCCCCTAAATCTGTTGTTGTTAACTGTCATCAAGTCAACATTGACTTACAGCAGAATTATGAATGAGAGACCTAGGGGCTTTACAGATTGCCCTAAAAGGGCGCCCTCCCAGTGTCTGTTTTTCCGCCAGAGGGAAACCGCAGCGGCCAAAGCCAAAGCACACATTTTCCTGCCGGTGGAAAAAGAACTTGCAAAAAGAGGATGCTGCATGGTGCTTACATAATGATGGTGGCACCCATGTGAACGCCCTCGTCAATTGCTAGGATTGTGGGGCGTGTATGTGCTCTGCCCCCAGGCAACCCTAGCCCATGTCAAGGGCGCAGCAAAGGGCTGGTATGTATCAGCCTCTACTTTCCTAAGTATGTAAATGAAAACCCAACTACTATACCTTCTTCAAAGTGAGATGGGTCTACTCTATAGCCCTAGCAATTGCACCTCCTCTCTAGCTCCAGCTCTCTCTCTCTCTTTCTGAACTCAACCAGCAAGAACAGACCCTTCCTTAGGGTTTTCCTACCCACTGAGCCAAACCAGTAGTCATAAGGATTACATTAGCTCACATGATCAAGGCAGGCATTCTTTTATGATTGTGCTCCTAGCAAAAACTTTGGTCTCCAGGTGTCCATCATAGCATCCCAAACACATCTGATCTCATCTCATTTCAGAAACTAAGGATTGGGTGGCTTAGCACTTGGAATGGAGAAGCAGAAGGGCTACCAGGGAATAGAAGAGCTTTCCAGATAAAGCTAGAAGAGAATTCTGTCTGAAACCCAGCACAGCCATGAGCTGACTGTACTGGGCTAGATGGACTCATGGCCAACTTCAAGTTATATGGCAGTTTCCTATGTTCCTATGCTGGTTTGCTTTCCTGAAATTTTGCTGGAGATCAGGGAAAAGAAATAGCTCAGAAGCTGGAATCATGTAACTGAGATTGGAACTATGTGGAACTCCAATTATCCTTAACTATTAGATCTGTTGGCTAAGATTGCTAGGAACCACGGTCCCCACATTCCCAACTACTGAACTAACAGAACAAAGCCAAACTGTTTCTGCAATGAGTGACCTCAACAGTTACTTAAAGTTCAGGTATGCCAAGTTTCCAAAGCAAGGCTGGGGAATATGTGGGCCTCCCTGCTGGCTTACAGCTTTCATCATTCTTCACCATTGGCTACACTGGCAACAGTTAAGTGGCAGTCCAACAAAAACCAAAGGGCCACATATATCTCACCCCTGTTGCAATAGGTGGAGGAAATCTAGTGGACTGAATGTATACCAGACAGTCAAATATTTCACAGATGATTCCACAAAACCACTGCATTTTATATTGTTAAAGAAAAATCTGAAGCTGTATGTCTTGTAACCTGTACTTCCTCAAAAGACTGGTTTTCACACCATTTAAGAAAAGGATATAATATGACAAAACAAATGTTAATATCTTTTGATAAATATTTCTAAAGTTGGAAGGGAAATATGACTTGGCAGATGGTTTTGTTTCTATTTGATTCAGAAAAACTTGTGGCACATTCCTGTACATGTCCTCTCAGAAGTTTGTCCCATTAACTTTAGTGGCACTGACTGCCAGAGAAATAAATAGGATTGCACATTTTGTTTGTGTACTTCTTCATTTTGTTTAACCTCCAAAATATATTTACTTAGATTTAGAATCCCACTTGTATTTAAACTCTGAAAATGACTGACAACCATAAGAGAGCAACTTTTCAGTGAATGCATATCAACTAAGGTAATTGATTGATAAATAAATAAATATATAAAACTTTTATTTATACCCTTTTCTGTAAAAAAAAACAATCAAAGTGGCTAACAATTAAAACTTCCAGACACAATATTACTTCAATATTACAACAGCCCCCCTTAAAAAAGAATTAAACATGTTACAGTTAAAATTAAAGTTTTAAAATATCTAATTAATAATAACAAAACATGGGAAGAGCGGTAGTGTAGTACCTGATGTGAGGGGGTGATTATTCTGTGGCTGAGTGGTTTTTCTTGATAAGTCTTTCTTATCTGTCCACCTTTTCATTCCTCTAGGAGCTTGTTGCAAGACAAGTTATAAAGTTGCAAAAAAAAATTTTTCTTTGATAACTTTTCCAATAGTTTTAAGAATCCGATACAGAGAAAAATAGCACTGAACCACCGCCACAACTGTGTATGAATATATGCCAGCAAAGCCTTCACTTGCAAAAATCCTGTATGTCATACTACTACAGGAGCAAAAGCAAGAGTACAGTTTCAAGAAACGAAGGGAAGACTAGGAAGTGCTAAAGTCCCACCGAAAGTCACTAGAATACATGTGAAAGGGATCTAGGAGCCCTAGTAGATCACAAGTTGAACACGGGTTAACAGTGTGATGTGATAACTAAAAAGACCAATGCAATTCTAAGCTGCATCAATAGAAGTATAGTGTCTAGATCAAGGGAAGTAATAGTGCTACTGTATTCTCCCTTGGTCAGGCCTCACCCAGAATATTGTGTCCAGTTCTGGGTACCACAATTCAAAAAAGATGTTGAGAAACTGAAGCATGTCCAAAAGAGGGTGACTAAAATAGTGAAGGGTCTGGAAACCATGCCCTATGAGGAATGGCTTAGGGATCCAGGGATGTTTAGCCTTAGAAGAGAAGGTTAAGGGGTGATATGACAGTCCTATTTAAATATTTGAAAGGTCACATTGAGGAGGAAGCAAGCTTATTTTCTGAAGCACACTTCCTCAGAGTGTGGTGGAGTCTCCTTCCATGGAGGTCTTTAAACAGAGGCTGGATGGCCATCTGTCAGGTATGCTTTGATTGAGAGTTCCTGCATGGCAGGGGGTTGGACTAGATGGCCCTTATGGTCTCTTCCAATTCTGAATCTATGATTCTAACACAGGAAGTTCCATTATACCAACTGTGGCCCTATCTGCCTATGCCAGAATACTCTGGATGTAGCCTGGAGTATTCTGATTCTGGAGCTTCCCCAATAGGGCACTCCCATTGTTTGGCACTCCCATTGGGAATTCGGACACCTGTGCCCCCATGGGTGAGTCGCTTGCTCTGAAGTCAGAACAAGGTGCCCAGCATCAATCACATGGCTGGGCACTTTGTTTTGAACTCAGAGTGAGCCATGCTGAGCAGCATAGCAGGAGGCATTATAAACAGCTGACTGGTGCCACAACAGAGGGCTTCAGATCTTCTGAGAATTCAAGATAAAAGATGAGTTGTTTTAATTCATTATAAGGGGGATATACCCCAAGTTTGGTTCTGAACAGGCAGGACATCATCCAAACTGTTCACACCAGAACCAGGGTTTGGGCCATACATTGTCCATACTCCCTGCCAAGAGGACATTTTATTTGGCCCTTGCAGACAGGGTCTGAGAAGATTGGGGCATCACATCCAACTTTCCCCAGCAATATCTTTCTTCAGTTCTAGGCAGCTGCCTTTCCTGGCCCTCCCTGGAGAACCCTAATACCCCTTGATGTACTCTCATCTAAGTATTAAACAGGCCTGACCCTCCTTGGCTTCCATACTCAGATAACTTAAGGAAGATAGGTTATCAGAAGGAACTTTTGCCTTTCTGATGGCTGCTTGCTGTAACTGTTTCATTACTTTTATCACATTCCAGTGGTGCATGAATAAGTCAGCTTTTTAAAAAACAAATAAAGTTTTTCATTTGATCTGTCAGGAATTCTGTTTCACACATATGAAGAGCCACTAATTTCCACCTCAAGGAAGGTTATATACAGTGAAAAGGGATGGCTGCTGGCCTGGCCCTCTGGGGACAATTTATGGGGCCATTTGAACTAATATTTGTCTAGCCTGCCGTGACCTGTGTGGGAGAGGGGTTTTTTTTTAGACATGGCCTTCAAGTGCATTATTACTGCACAAGAGACAGGCCAGGCTTAGCCAGCTAGCAGCAGCAGCCGGAGGCGGTGAGTGGTGGGGAAAATGCAGGGCGGGAGGGGGCTGTTGCCTTAAAATCTTGGCTGATGATTTCAGGCAGAGGAATGTGACAGTCACCCAGACTATTGTGTAACTGGGATGACCGCCTGCAGTAAAACTGAAAGGAAAAACAGGAGTGTTCAAGGCAGGTAAAAAAGGCACCAACCCCCTAGAAAGTGTATCAATACTTAATGCATCAACTGGGAATAAGATCAGGTCAGATAGAATGATGTACTTCTTCTACATGATTAACTAGTAGGATTCTATTAAGAACATAAGATAAAGGGGCTGCATCTGCACTGCGCAAATAATGCAGTTTGACACCACACTAACTGCCATAGCTTCAGCCTATGGAATCCTGGGATTTATTGTTTGTTATGGCACCAGTGCTCCCTGACAGAGAAAGCTAAATATTGAACCATGGTAGTTAATGTAATGTCAAACTGCATTATTTCTGCAGTTCTGAGAACACCAAAATGGCAAGAAGTAGTTCCCCACACAGAGACACAGACAGAGAGATATTTTCACTGCAGAAAGATTGCAGGATCATGGCCTACCACTCCAGGAATGTATACACATAAGCCTGAGTTTCCAGATGCATGAAAATTCTTGAGACATAAATTAATTTGTGTGTTTCCATGTGAGTATGAGACCTTTTGCAATTTCACAAAGTAGTACAATTAAAATTAAGGCTTGGGCTAGTTGTGGTACCACCTGTTTCAGGGAAGGCATCATGAAATTGGTGCCTAGTATGGCTTATGCAAAAGTGTACATGGGAAAAGATGTGGAATGGCTGGGGGGGGGGCTGAGTTTTATTTCAGTCTGGTATACTTGTAACGTGAATGGCAGACTATGCTACACTTTTCTTACTAGAAGCAGTATCCATAGTAACAGCATGAGGGGAGGAGGTTTTATTTCTTCTCACTCTATCTAGATAAATTGTGGGTTGCATCCCCATTGCGAAGCCATTCTGAGTCTCCCCCAATTTTTTGAGATAGATAGAAAGAGAGAGAGGATGTTAGAGTATCTATAGTGGAAAATACTGGAGATTTTGCAGGGGAACAGTCAAAGTGGCATTATGCACTCCTTCTGTGAATCTCTCCAGATTGAGGCATTTGGCATTAGGATAGCAAATATAATTTAAGGTAAGCAGATGTAAGTGATGCATATCTGGCAGCAAAATATTTCTTCTTTAGATGCACACTGCAAAGTCCTACAGTTGTAGTGATGTGACTGATTTAGGATTGCAGTAAAAACTCTGTTCACAGTCTACAATTGCTGTGGTAGGTTCTGTATTCGGGTTTATCAGGAAAGGGTAAAACTAACAATATCATGATTCTGTGTACAAATGTGTGGGGTGACCACAATTAGAATGTATTGTTCTGGTCGCTGCACCTCTAAAGTACTTTGTAGAAATTGAAAAGGTGCAGAAAAGGGAAAACAACAATATTAAAGATTGGCACAAATACCAAGTGAGATATGGCGGCTATAACAGGCTCCTTATAACTACCCTGATTGGACCACATCCCAGCAATGTATACTGAGAGGCCAGATATTCCAATGAAGCAGTGCAGAAGCAGACACTTTCAATTAATAGCTAGTTTATTAATGGGAAGGGGACACATGCATACAAATCACACACATTTACACATTCATGCAAAACTAAAAGAAGATAAAGAGTGTAAAATTGAACAGAAGACACTGGGCAGATCTAATGTTTATACTTGCCTGAATGGTCTCCTCAGAATCAGCATAAATACAGCAACACAGGTGAAGGGAGAAGGGAAAGTTGGGACTGCATCAGAACACAAGCTGACAGAGTATCCTCTCTTGGGCTCCGGCACAGAACAAAGAACAAAGAAAGAGCAGGACTTTTATAGGATTTTCCCTGCCTTTAGCGAAGATTGATTGCCTACTTCAAAGCAAAACCAAATTTACACATCACTTGATCTATAGGCAGCCTCATTGATGGGAAAGACATTTGATACCGGAATAGCGAGTGTCTGCAAAGTATCAGAAGTCATAAATCTGTCCTTAAGGTGTGAAGCATCTTTCCTGTTTGCAACTCCTAATCCAGGCAATGTTTGTTATGTGGGGTTCTTGCTTTGCTCCCATGGAGGACTGTGGCCATCTCCCATCATGCCCTTTGTTAGGGTCATCAGGAGAAATGTCTGCACACTAAGTATGTTAAGCTTCCCTTAAAGGCTCATAGGTTCAAGCGATGCTAAAGTGAATGGCCAATTACCTCCGACAAATATACTTTAGATGTGGTGAATTTAGGGGGTATTTTAATAAAATTCTCTACTCACTAACACTGCAACAGCCAAGGCACTTAAGCATAGGAGAAAAAGTAACAGCAGCACATACCAATACTGTTACACTATGGAATTTGCTATATTCAGTTATAGTGATATCAGTGTGCAGGGCTTTTAAAAAAGGCTTACACTAATTCACTGAAGATAAAGACTACTGGTGGCTACTAGTCATGATGGCTTTATATTTCCTCCAGTATTAGAAGCAGTATCTCTCCACACAGACAATACCACATGTGCTGTACCAGTGCATTTCCTTGTACCAGATACTAGGAAACATGAGTGTTCTGCTAGCAGATTTCCCATATGCACTTGGCTGGCCATTGTGGGAACAGACTGCTGAATGAAACAGGGCTTTGGTCTGATGCAGCACAGCCCTTCTTATATTCTTCTGATGTAGACCAGGAATGAGGAAACTTGAGCTTTGTCAAACATTATTTGAAAAAGTAAAGAAAGTAGATAAATTGTTGGCAGTGTTAGGTTGCTAAACAAAGTGAAATAAATGCATACTACTAGTACATTCCCTGAACTTTAGAGATGGGATGGGGATTGTGTGGGCCTTGTCTGGGCAGCATAGCCAAAGGGAGAAACAATACAGTACAAGTTGCCATTCAACATCTAGAGATCCAGTCTGCTGTAGACATTGTAGACATTGTTTAAGATTTAGCACCAATGCTGGTAGTTGTTCAAAACTGTTAACAACAAAAAAGCAGCCTCTGTTTGGCTGACAAAACCATTTACATCAGAGATGGCATTTCACTCATTATTGATTCCAATAACTTTCTGTCCAAAGATGTTGACTTTTAAAAGCTTCAGATTCCCAGAAATAGATGAAGCATCACTTCTATATTATGCTTTCTTGACATCATCTAGTTCATTCAACAGTCCAAAACTGCTTGTTCACTGTTTTCTCCAAAAAATCCAGGCTTCAACTCAAGCAGGTAAAAAAAAAAAAAATACTGGTTTTTATTTGCAAGTCTATGCATGATTTCCCCTTCCTCTTTTTGCCTCACACATTTCCTCAAAAAATAATTTTTTTTCTTGACTGCTTTAATGTCTTTATTTGGAATGTGTTCAGTGGTTTAGATGCCTCCTTGTATTCTAGAGATTTTTCACATGTTTTGTAAGATTTTTTTTTATCCTCTGGGCTTCAGGAAAGCAAAACCATTCTCCACCCATTCCCATCTTATTCTTGGGCTCATATTCTTGGGCTGAAAGGAGAGGTTCTTGGCAATAGGGCTTAGAAACTCTTCAATTAGGTAGGCTGGAGTGATCAAACAAGGGTAAGCCTATGACAGCAGACTTTCTGGATTCTTTGCAAGGGACTCCATATGACAAAGACCTCTTCTACTCTCCTATTCTCAGTTCCATCACATTTAAAAATAGGTTCAGCATAAAAAGTAGTAAATATACCTAGTGACAATGCTGCCTGAGTTGAGAGAATGCTGAGAAACATCACAGATGAATACCTTCAAAGAGCACACTTAAGGCAATTTATGAACTAATGGAAAAGAGGAATAGAAACAGGGTCCAGTTGGAATATTCCTCCCCCTCCTACACAAGGCTTCTAAAAATCAACAATTCTGAGGTTCTGCAATGAGGGTTCCAGTTCTCTTGGCTTTATTGATACAAGCCCCAGTGCACACAGTAAAGAAGCCCAAGACTTGTTCTTGGAATCTCCACTCATGCAAAATCTACAGCACCTGGCCTTACTAGAATAGTTATATTACTGTTATTTTATCTTTGTATCCTGCCTGAAAGATTATGATTCAAACAATTTGTAACTCAAAAATCTTTAGAACCATAGCCATGTTAGTAATATCAGTATGTAAATTGATTTTGTAGCACCTTTGAGAGTAACTGTGTAAAAGAAGTTGTAGCAAAATTTTTCATAGACTTGGGTCTACTTCTTCAGATTAATCTGACCTAGGTCTACAAAAGCTTATGCTACAACACATTTTGGACAGTGTGTCTTAAATGTGCTATAAGATCCCTGTGCAGGTTCAAAAAACTTTAGTAAAGAATAGTTTGCAAGGCTGAAGCCCACTCTTTTACCCAGCTGTATATAAACCTCCACACTGGAGCAATATGCAAATTTTGCTTCTGTAAAATATTAGCAAATCCTAGAATATAACCTTTTTGCTTTCATCTAAATTATGGATAATTTTCATTTATGTCCATGGAAACTTTTGCAAATGCTTTATCGCTGGAAGGCACTCTTCAAATTTGAGGTTTTCAGAGTTTCAGTGCTAAAGGCCTGCTATCCTCTTGACGAGAGTGACAGAGAGATGCAATGCACTCTTTTAGCTTGCTATACATTCAACAATTGCTTCTTAAGTGAAGAATAATCTTTGAGCTAAGCACGTATGTAATAAGGAGAGACAAATAAGTTCAGCTACCACTGCAGAATTACAACACTGGAGAACAATTTGCTGCATTCCTTCAAAGGCCTGTATGAACCCAATCTCCTAAATAAGTACCAGACACCAAGTGCTCCGTAAGCAAACAGAGCCCCAGAAGTGCATAAATGAAATAAGTAAAAAGCTTCACATTACATATAAACCAGCCGTTTGCACCTTGTTATTAATGGTCTTGACTGTGACCTCTGAACCCAGCCTTACTTGGAGTCACGAATCCACAAGCTTTGGCACCTTTGCAATAATTCCTAAATGCAAAAGAAGAATAAATAAAACTGTCCAACTTTAGGTTATATACAATAAAATAGAATTTAGTTCCAAGCAAAACCACATCAGGAACCTCTTTCATAAAGGAACATCATCCACAGGGATGGGGGAGGTGACATTTGTGGTATTAACTAAATAGAACCATTGTTCTAGGTAGCCTATGATCAATCAGCACAGGTTTGGGGGGGGGGGAGGATATTAACCTGATCTACATTTTTCACTTTATAGTTAGTAGTATTGGAGCTGCTGAAGCACAGTGCCTTCCCAAACTTCTTGGTAATTCCAGTGTCATGCAAGAGAAGTCCACATCATAGATATCATTCCAGAAAGCCTAGAGATAATTTTTAGTTAGAAGGTCCTGATTAAAATGGCAGAGGAAGGGCACAGTAAACTACCCTAAAGTTTTCTTAGGCTCAAAACATGCAGGCAAAATGACACTGTGTCAAGCTGCCTTGGGGACATGCTGTTTACATGCCACATGCCACAAACATGGCCTGAAGCTGCGCCTATGCCATGCCAAACAAGAAGAATTGGACCAAGAGGGAATGGCTCAGTTCAGGACTGTGGCAGCAGCCCAGATCAGGATCAGGCTCATGTGGTCCCAGCCATCCTGGTGCGAACAGTGCCAGCATGGTCCTGGTGCTGTCCTTTTGGCCCATCTGTTTCAGACCTTAGTCAGATTTATTCAGAGGAGATTTCTTATTGCCTTCCACATAGACTGAGAGTGTGACTTGTCCAAGGTTACCCAGTGGGTTTCTATGGCTGAGCAAAGTCCTATCACTCAAACCATTACACCATTCTGTACATTGCTACAAACATCAAATGCTTACAACAACTTAATTTTAAAAATAGCCTTCCTCTAATAGGTTTTAATTTACTGCAAGTGCAATCCTATGTCTGGAAAACCACAGACCATGTGCTAGAAGTGCTTTTCAGCTGTCATTTGTTGAGGCTGCCAAGACCCTCTTTTAGACTGACCTAGAAAGCAGAACTCATGCCTTCATGATATTTATTCCAATCCCCAAGAAAGGGGACATCAGGGATTGCAGTAATGCTCAGACCATTGCCTTAATTTCCCATGCAAACCAAGTGATGCTCAAAATTCTATAACAAAGACCTTAACCATATATGAAGCAAGAAATGCTAGATGGCCAAGCTGAGTTCAGGAAAGGAAGAGACAATAGAGATCATATAGCAAACAAATGTTGGAATATGTTGGAATGCAACAAAGAATTTCAAAGATTATAGGAAAGTCTTTGATTTTGTAAATCAGGGGTTCCCAATGATTTGACTTGCAGAGCAATTATTTCTTTGGTGGAGCCCCTAAGAGGCCTACTCTATGTCTTACAAGTTAATGGTATTTAGAAGTATATCTAAGAATATATTCCTATTCTTTAATTTCATTCAATTTTTCTTTCTTTCATTTTCCTGGAGCGGCCTCAGAGCAACTGGAAAGTGCATGCGGAGTCCTAAGGGCTCCTTGGAGCACAGGTTGAGAATGTCTGATGTAGATCATGAAAAACTAGATTACAGCAAAGTCTTTGATTGTGCAGAAGATCATGAAGATCTCACAACAGTAATGGATTGGATGAGGGAGAATAGATTGAGGCTAAATTCTGACAAAACGGAGGTACTGACAGTCACCGGCCTGGAACCAGGTCTGGGAATACATCTTCCAGTCCTGGATGGAGTCACACTCTCCTCACAGGACTCTGTTCACAGTCTGGGGTACTTCTAGACTCATCGCTTCACATGACGTGTCAGGTGAATGCAGTGGTCAGAAGTGCCTGTTAACAGCTTCAGCTGATATGCCAGCTGCACCCTTTCCTGGAGATGAAGGACCTGGAGGCTGTGGTAGATGCACTGGTCACCTCACGTTTGGATGACTGTAACACACTCTACATGGGGCTACCTTTGTGCCTAACCCGGAAACTTCAACTGGTTCAAAACATGGCAGCCAGGCTAGTCACTGGAACATCAAGGAGAGAGCATATAACACCAGTGCTTAAATCTCTACACTGGCTCCTGATCAGTTTCCGGGCACAGTACAAGTCCTTTTAAAGCCCTACATGGCTTGGGTCCAACTTATCTTAGAGACTGCCTTCTCCCATATGAGCCCCCGCATACACTTCAGTTCTCTGGGATGAATCTGCTTCAGCCTATAAAAACTAAGTTGTCCCAGACCTCCCAGAGGGCCTTTTCTGCTATTGCTCCCAGGCTGTGGAACGACCTGCTGGATGAGATGCGTCTTATTACAATCTTGGATGGCTTTAGAAAACCAACCAAGACGCATCTCTTCCAGCAGGCCTTCCCAGATAGTAACTAATAATAATAATGAAAACTAGATGGATCACTCTTAAAGAAATGTCCTTAAAGAAATTGTCCTGATGCGTAACCTGTACTCAGGACAAGAGGTTACTGTCCAGACAAAATAAAGAGAAATGGAATGGTTTCCAATCAGCAAGGGGGTCAGCAAGGCTGCATTTTAGCTCCTTATCTTTTTAACATGTACACTTCACATATCACATGTAAAGCAGAATTAGACTTGGCAGAAGAAGGTGTGAAAAGTGGAGGAAGGGACATCAACAATTTAAGATACATAGATTACTACTATCAGAAAATAACAAAGACTTGAAACAATTACTGAAGAAAGTCAAGGAAGAAAGTGCAAGTTTACAGTTGAACATTAAGAAAACAAAAGGCATGATAGAGATGACTTACCTCACTTTAAATGATGATGATAGAGAGTTCAAGATTTTCCACACCTTGACTCAGTCTTAATCAGAGCAGAGACTTCAGTCAAAAAGTCAGAAGACTAGGTATTGAAAGGGTAGCTATGGGGTCAAATAGACCAGCAGCTTGGAGTGGTCAAAGGCCCTTCCAGCCCCAATCAATCCCTGATCAATGCAGGACCATAGCGAGTACACACTGCTGTCCAGAGGCCAGCTGCTGCCATGGTCCAGAACAGACCACTGGCAAGAAGTGGTCTTCCCTACTCCTTTTGTGGCTGGCTTTGGGCCATGTTAACCATCCTCATTGCAGCTTGCAGCCAATCCAGGGGTGTGCATCATCTAAATGCTATGCCTCTGGATCAGCCCAAAGACAGCGCTTTTTGCCTGTCTGTTTCAGGCCTTCAATGGAATTAGAAAAGAAAGTCATGAAATGCAAGTTAAGATTATGCCATACTATCATATTTTAAATTTCTATGTGTGGTTGTGAAAGCTGGTCAATGAAGAAAGCCAACAGTAAGAAAATCAACTCATTTGAAATGTGGTACTAGACAAGAGCCCTATGGATACTGCGGACTTCTAAAAAGACACAGAAATTAGTCCTAGAGCAAATCAAGCCTGAATTATCTCTGGAAGGAAAGACTATTAAACTGAGACTGTCATACTTTTGGCATACCAAAAGAAGACTAGAAATACTTGCTAAAGTAGAAGGAAAAAAGAAAAAGAGAAGACCACATTACAGATGGATAGACTCAATCAAGGAAGCCATGATTCAGAGTCTGCAAGACTTGAGCAATTTGTTTGTTACTTGGAGATATCTCATTCATAGGGTCCCCATAAATTGAAGTCCACTTGATGGCAATTAACAAGTCTAAGGCAATTATCACATAGAGGCTTACAATGGTGAAATCATTCCCAAAGTGTGATTCGCTATCATACGTGTGCACTTTGTGACTGATTTAGCTATGTTTTAGCAACGGTAAGCCTCCATGTGATAATTAATCACCTAAGAGCTTACAATGTCAACATTCTATCATCTGCAGTAGTTTCTTATTGCCTTTGAGACACAACTCTAGACATTTTCACCTATAAAACCACAGCATATTTTATGCCATCCAGCTCTCTCCCATTTCAAATAGGCCCCCTGGATTGGTAATGCTTGTGCTCAATGTCACATCAGTAAATGGAAAAACATCAATGAGCCAGGACCTGATACAGGCTACGAGCATACCAAACAAACTGAGGTATCTTATGGAAATATGGCCAATGGCATTACTAGGAGGGTGCAGACCACACCAGGTGATACCCTAAGGCAGGTGACACCACTGCTCCTCAAACACCTACCAATTTAAAGGGGCCGCACGGTTTTTCGTCTTCGCATCCTGGGGTTCCTTTCGGATCCCGGGGGCTTTTTGGCAGCCCCGGCGGTTTTGGCTCCTGGGGATTTCGTTCCCCGGAGGCTTCGTATCCCGGGGGACCACTGTACATTCAGTGCCATATGGGAATTACAATTAATGAGTAACATTAGCGCAAAAAAGCATGACTAAGGATTCTGTATGGTGTGAAATGGAAGGCAGTAAATTGGGGGGGGGGGGAGAGGTGACACCATGGGTTACCACATTGGGTGACACCGACTCCAGGTACACCACTGAATATGGTTTGCTGAAGATGCAGGCTGTGGTTTAACTCTCTCCTAGCTGTTTACCTGAGATCTCTGTATAGCAGCAGATGAGACCTGTGGGTGGAGTACAGAACCAGCACTGCAATGGTTGATTTTATGATCATGATTCTATCTTCATCACCAGGTGCCCTGTTCCACAGTCTACTGGGTTTGAATGGTGAGGAGTCAGTCAGAATAGGGATTCCATTGGTATACCTCCCATTCAGATGCTCAACAATCCCCATTCCTGAGCTGGTCTTTGTGTTGGAGTACAAGCCTCTGCTCATTCCTAGCTTGTTGTGCTGGGGGATTTTCAATCTCCCTGCAGAGGCCATTCTATTGGAAGTGGCTCAGGACTTCATGTCCTCCATAATGTCCAGGGGACTATTTTGTGCTATCCATGATGCAAGGTACACTCTAAACCTAGTTTTCTGTACGAGGTGGGATGCTGGGCATGGAGGAACTTTCCATACTTTGATTTTCACAGGCAGATCACTAACTGGTCAGGTTCAAAATCTTTACAAAGTCAGGGGGCAAATGTAAGAAGGCCAGTCTCCTTGATGGATTCCTGTTGGTTACTGAGGAATTTGGTGTTGCCATGGTACGTGATCATGCTGAAGCCCTGGTTGATTTCTGGAATGGAGAAATGGTTATGGAGATTAACACAATCACTTCCGAGTACCTTTTATTATGAGGTGGAGCCAAGCAAATTCCCTGATTTACTAGGGAGGTAGCAGTGACGAAACAAGTGGAATAGAAGCTGAAGCACTGATAATAGAAATCTTAAAATAAGTCTGATTGAATACAGGTAAGTGTCAGTTGGGAGGCTATCTGTAACCATAGTGGCAATAAAGAATTTTTACTTCTCTGCCAATATTGTGGGCTACAGAGTAATCCAGTAGAGGTATCTCAAGTGGCTGGGGAATTTCTTACTCTGTCCCATAACACCATAATGAAGACCACCCACTACAAATAATGTGCATGTCACTTTCAAGACAAAATCACTAAAATCTGTTCTTGGATGCTGTATCTCAGTGGTCCCCAAACTGTGCTCTTTAAGGGATTCTAGACTTCAGCTCCCAGAATCCCATACTATTGGCCAACATGAGGCTTCTGGGAGCTGAATTCCAAAATCTCTTAAAGGGCACAGTTTGAGGGCCACTGCACTGATACATGTCCAGCAGATTTGAATTTGGTTACAGCTTGTCCCACACTATGTCATGTTTAAATGTGTGAAGCCTGAGGCATGTGCATCCTTGGAGAGATGAGTCACCATATGCATACTGAACCCCTGCCTCTCCTAGTTTATAAAAGCAGTCAGAGGAAGCTTGACCAAATTGGTGAAGGCAATAGTGAATGCCTTGCTGAGGCAAAGCAGGTTCTGGCCTGCCTTAAAGGAACCCTGGTGAAGGCTTTATTGAAAACCCCACCTGGAACCCAACATATTATATAACCATCAGGGGCTTTCTAGACTGGCAAAAAGAAGTGTGTTCATGGCTGCATGAAACTCTAGCCTTTAGATGAGAAAAAGGGAAAGTGTGCCATGAAAATGCTTTTTTTGCGTTTTAGGGAAGAAGAAGCGCCTTTAAAAAGGTGCTGGTTTTCCCAGCTTCTTTTTTAAAAACTGCGGAACAGCGCAGCTCCATCTAAAGGCTGTGGTGCAGCTGCTAAGCATTAAGGAAAAGGCAACTTCATGTCACACTTTCCTGCCAATCTAGAAAGCCCTATCAGATGCTCTTTAAATCCCTTTTCTGGAGAAGGTTCTGAGCTCTTTCAGCTCCAAGAGTTTCAGTATGTGATTATCTAGCTTCATTTCAATCTGGCTTCATGCTGTTTAAAGGATTGATGGCTTTAGTAATCTTGCTGGTCTGCACCAGGAACTGGACAGAAGTATGTCCCTCATGGTTCTTTTTGAACTCTCAGAGAAATTTAATACCATCAAACATGGTATCCTTCTGGGACTGGGGATACTATTTTATGCTGGCTCCAGTCCTTTTTAAATAGGCACATACAGTTTGTAAGGCTCCCCAGGACTCCATTTTATTCCTCATGCTATTTAACATAGTCATGAAACCATAGATCCAGCGTTTTGGCTTTTGGTGTCACCAGTATGCTGATGATGCTCAACCCTCTCTCTCTCTTTTCTGCTCAGTGTCCATCTAATTCCATGTAAACTGTTTCAGTACTAAAGCCATGTCTAACATTGGTAATGGACTGGATGAGGGCAAACAAATTAAAGCTTAATCCAGGCAATTTAGAGGTGCTGCAGGTCAGTCAAAAAGACAGATCAAGGAAGAAAGATTCCACCTGACTTCCTACAAAAAGGAAGTCAAAAAGCAGGAAAAGCTCTGGCCCTATTAATGGCCCACATATGGCTGACAGTTACCCACACAAGGAACTGCAGCTCTTGAGATCATGTGGAGAGACATCTGCAGAAACTGCTCAGTACAAGTGATAGGTTCTCTCCCCTAAGATGTTTGCCAAATCTGACTTCAGCATTTTCCAGAAAATGCTAAGATGCTTTCAGACTAACTCAGAATAGAACAGGTAGGTTTTGTTTTAAAATATCTTTTGAGAGATTATGTTTCTTCTTTTTAGATGATGCTATCATAGCATGGTATACTGGTTTGAGTTGAGCTAGGATTCTGGAGACCAGGGTTGAAATCCCCATTCAGCCTGGGTATACTCTCTCATGATCAGAGGAAGACAATGCCAAACCCCCTCTGAACAAATCTTGACAAGAAAATCCCATGCTAGGTTCACCTTTGGGTTGCCCTAAGTCAGAAACAATTTGAAGGCACACAACAGTATCATGATTAGGGTTGCATTGGTCTAAACTGGGCTGAAAATCATGCACCCTCATAGGTTCTTGGATTGCACCTCTCAGCATCCCTAGGCAATTGAATTAACAGGATGAATGCTGGCAGTCTAACAACATTTGGAGGCCTGCATTCTTCCAGGTCCTGGTCTAAGCAATGAAATCAGCCAAAGTTCCTGTTCAAGATAAAAGATTCATACTGTAGTGCACATTGCCTGGAAATTGTTGTTTAATTTGCATATTTTTGTTCACACATTAATGTATATGCATAGTTTCACATCTTATAAGGAAACAACTCTCATCCTCCTTCATGCAGAGGTTCCTAGTGCCTTCATATTTGTCTTCCTCTCCGGGATAGAAGTTTGGGGAGCAGAGGAGCAGGATGGATCAGGGCCTCTAAGTAACACACACACCCTTGAGCAACTCCCATACACTTTTTCTACTGTTTGAGAACCACTGTGTTAGGAGATTCTTAAATATCAAAGAAATGTAAAATTAAACCCAAGAAATCCAAAATGGACCTCACCTCATTCTAATAGGAACAGAGTGAATTTAACAAATGTGTTTTTGAACAATCAGAGGCATTGCAAAAACTAGTATGAAGCAGTGAAAGGAACTGAGATTCTGAAGATATACTGTGGTCCTATACACACTTAGCAGTGAAATACTCCCATTGCATTAACTAGTGTCTATTTCTGAATAAGTTTGCATAAGACCAGACTGTTGCAGCCAAAGCTATGCCAAAGCATTAGGAACTGTCAGTAAACTGTAATGCACAGTGGAGCTGATTTGTAGAACATTTATCAAAAAGGCTAATGGGTTGGTTATCGTGAACTCATGTGCTCTAAGTACAGTATTCAACTGGGACAGTTGCTACACATTTCCACACATGTAACTAGTGTGTTACAGAAGAGCTTAATAAGATAACAGTGTTCCAGTACAGAAGAGATGTTGGACAGGCTCCTACTTTCAATAGGGCAAAAGCTTTTACGAGAGAAATAGAAGAAAATGTATGTAAGCAACAGTGTGTATGATGTGTGTATATAATTTTTTTCTCATGGGAGCCACATAGACTAAGAATTGCTGACAGTGTTAGACCTTATAGAACACTGCAAACTCTACATATACCACAAGCCCAACTCATACTAGTACACTCATGTCAAAGAAGAGACAGTGAGAGAAACCAGCTCTAGGGAGTGATACATGGGAGGCTGTAGTTCATTTATAACCCCACACATACGCTGGAAAAGGTTCAACTTTAAAAAGCATTATATCGCTTACCTTATGGGCCCCTGTGGATGGTGAAGTGAAATTGCATGAGCACAACATGTCTATTAATCATCACAGCGATACCAGCGTGAGAAACAGCCCCCTGGCTTATGTTCATTTGGAAGAAAACTTTGAGAGCTACCTCCTGGTAGCTGCATATTTCAAGCAATTTGTATCTCTCCTTTTCCTGTGTTGTCATAAATGAATGAAAATTTCTGCACAGGTGGTGTGGTAGGTGATAAAGTTGTCATGGTGAAAAAAATATCCAAAATGGAGATCATGAAGTAAAACCAAGGATGAGCTTGGAGTTTTGAGCTAATTTCAGCTGTCTGATACTAAATTACAGAATATGAGACAAAATGTTGAAGCAAATTTTTATACGAACAGGAAATGGTCAAGTAATTTTTTAGGACGTAGTATAACATCAAGACTAATAGCTAGCCTCCACACAAAACATATTATGATCCTTTGTGAAGACAGATGAAATTGTTTCTTTTTTTTACTACTGAAGTATGCATCTTTTGCTGAAGCACTGCTAGTTTAGGTTCCTTACATAGCTGCTCTTTGGAAGGAAAACAAAAGGGAAATGGGGCATGGAGTAAAACTTGAGCTATGTAAATGATTCTACAAGGTCAAAGGCCAAAGCAAATTATCAGTTTTGCTTGTTGCAATTCAAAGAAATTCTTCCCAAGGTATCAGTCTCCATCAAGCACTAGGAACAGTTAAACAATTCCAGAAGCAGTTGCAAGTACAAGTGACAAAATCCACTTATTAAACTCATGATTTATGTCTCAATGAATGGTAAATGTGGGAAAAACACATTAGCTCATTTAATCTCTTGATGGTTGGACAGGTGCAATGATGGGCTTTTTAGAAACAGAATGCCTTGAAAGACATGTAAGTAGTCAATGACAACTGAATGACCATGTTCTAAGTGTGATAAATTTATATCCTGCCCTATCTTGAAAGCTGAGATAAGTGTTTTTGGGTTGGAAAAAAAAATGTCCCACCATTTGTGGTGTGTGCATGCTAGGGCTTTGGTGTCAGCAGGAACCCTAAGGGTTATACTAGACCTCCAAAAGATTGCACGTGGCCCACAAACCACATGATTCCCACTCCTGCTTTACACCAATCTACACAGTTGGGCCCAGGGAGGAAGGAAAAGCCATGCCATACAGATGCTGCTGTTCCTTTTATTTTGTTTTTCTGTCTGATCACTTGCTTAGAAGAAAAATAGATAAACAGCCAAGAAACTGTTCAGAGAGAAGAAATACCACCAAGACCAGGAGGCTTTCAGGTGCTGAATGCTGCCAGTCCTGCAAGTTAAATTTTATTGGCCAACAAATATTTAAGTGTATCTGCAGTTCAGAAGGAAATTTCAAACACACAATCTGCCAGATTTATTGCTTTCTGTAATTTCTTAAGAGAGAAACCAGTAGCCTCAAGTTGTACAGCTAATGTTCCAGTGAGCACAACACAGCACCTTGATACACACTATACTGTGTGTTCATAAATTTATACAGGTTCTAAGGCTTAACAAAGGGTACGGCAAGTACCATCAGTAAGACATAAAACAAAACTAAGCCATGGAATTTTGTCTTTCTTCACACCCTTAGCTCCATGTCTTTTTGCATTAGGTGGTGATGGCACAGGAGTTTCTGAAATCAAGTACTGAGTTCCATTCAAATTTGGGACAGCTGATGCCAGAGACCAGCAGGCATGAGGCGCTCAATCTTCTCCATCATGAAGCTCAAAGGTGACAACAGTGTTCCAAAAAACTGAAAGAAAAGAGAAAGCTACAATAAAGCTTGATGCTGCACATGACCCAAACATATTTGACAGGGAACATTTCTCTGTGTGCATTACTACTATAACTGAAGTTCAATGGATATATGAAAAATTTAAAATCCAACTAAAAATTTTGAGGTTATCTGGCAGAGTAAACAGGAGCAAATATTTCCTTTTAAAAAGTGGTTGAAAAAACTTTTTCAATTTTATTTATTTACCGTATTAATTTAGTATTAGCAATAAATAAAAGCAAACAGGCAAATAATTCTAGCTTTTTTTTTAAAAAAATGATAGCTTACACTCATCTTTTTCTTAGAATAATTAAATCAGTTTATGGTATTCTTTACTTCCAGAAAACCTTTATTATACAATCATGAAATATGTTGTGAAGACAACAGACAAAATTTTTAAAATTTAATAAAATAAGGGATTCTGATAGAGATAGGACAGAAATGGTGTTTTCAAACTATTGGAAACCACGATCTACAAATAATTTAAGTACTACAGTGGTCCCCCGGCTTACGAATCCCCCGGGGTACGAAAATCCCGGGGTACGAAACTGACGGGACCGCTACAATATCCCCTGGGATCCGAAAGATCCCCGGGATACGGAAAAAAAACCAAAAACCCGCGCGGCCCCTTTAAATCGGCCGTGCGGTCCATTGCAAATAGCGGTCCCCCGGGAAACGAAAGCTTCCGGGTTACGAAAGGTAATCCGGAACGGATTACCTTCGTAACCCAGGGGACAACTGTATAGACTCTGGTAACCTTGTTTAAACCTCTTCAATTTTATACTAATCCTATTTTATATAATGGAACATTCTTTTTTGTAACTATAACAGTGGTCCCCCGGGATACGAAGCCCCCAGGGAACGAAATCCCCGGGAGCCGAAGCCGCAAAAACGGCCCCGGCTTATGAAGAAAACCCTGGGATACGATTAAAAAAACCCGCGCGGTCCCTTTAAATTGGCCGCGCGGTCCGTCAAAGAATGCGGTCCCCCGGGAAACGAAGATTTCCGGGTTATGAAAGGTAATCCGGAACGGATTACTTTCATAACCCGGGGGACCACTGTATTGGTAATATGCTGAGACACTTTGCCATTTGTCATATCAGGAAACTCCAGTATTAAAATTTCTATTTCTATTGATGCCTAAGCAAAACATCATCCTCAGTTGCCTTGAAGTTTAAGACAGAACCAGCTTCATTTTCCAATAGTATGGTATTAGTACTTTGAATCATAGGATTGTTCTTTATAATCCAGGATTTTACACAGAGAAGCCAAGAGTAGCATCTCACACATAAAGATCATAAATTACAACATAGGTTAGTGAAGCAAGAATATGTTTCGTTTTTATATCTGCACATCCAGTTTGTATGAGACTATTTCAAGTGGTTTAAATGCACAATATTATTCATTACATGTTTCCAAGCTATATACATTTCTTTTACAGATAAGCAAAAGCTTCAAATGTTTATAAAACAGATGTTCAACAGCTGTACAGTAACTTAATTTTTAGTGTCACTTATTAAGCCACAACACCAAAGTATGAAGATTTATTCCTGTTTTTAAAAACCAGTTGTTAATACAATCATTATAGATTATTTGCTAAGATTCATGGAATTATTTGGCCTACTATTGTAGCTCTAAAGGCTACTCAGAATTTTACAACAACATAAAATAACCCTGGAGTGTAAGCAGTGATAAGACAACTTAGCATAAGGGTCACTTCACTAAATAATATAGCTGTCATGTTCTCCTTAAATGAGGTATGCACTACATTAAGACCTTGCCATTCTCTGTTTAGCCCACTAAACTAGAGGGATCCCACCCACTTGTCCACCTACAAGTCCAGCTGGTGATCTTGGATGTCTGGGTGTGGAGATATTATTCCCTTACTTCTGAGATCCCTGTAAACTTCAGGAAAAAAGCAATCTATAAAGATCACTGTGAGAGGGGGAAGGCTTCCACCTCTACTATCACTAGCACCAGCACCATCATCCTTCCAATAACATGGCTTCAAGCCATTTAGAACTTTAAAATTCAAAAGCAGTACTTTGAAATTGGCTTGGAAATGAACTAGAAAATGGTACAGACCAAAAAGCACTGTCTGTATATTACTGCAATATACAGTCCTCATTATCAATCTACCTGTTTTATTTTAGACTGACTGAAACATTCAGATCATTTCCAAGGGCGGTTTAATATATAAAGCAGTGCTGTGATTCACACAAGAGGTTACCAGAGAATGGATGTACTCAGGCTATCTCTGCCCAGATAGAAACATAGCTCATGCATATATACACGTATCTACTTGTGTGTCAATACCATGGATATTATGAAGGATTCTTAAAAAATACATCCCTATTTAATGGCTCATGGTTTTCATTTGTTAATTAGTTAGGCTGTGCATAATTATTTCTGTAGTTAGTCTGTAGAATGTAGTGCAGTGGTTAAATGCCTGTAATGCAGCCACTCACTCAAAACCATAAGGTCGCGAGTTCAAGACCAACAAAAGGGCTCATTTACCCAAGGATCACTTTTGTACAATGCTTCATGAGGTGACACCCAAGTAGGTATAACTTCACTTATATATCTTTTGTATTTCTTCCATACTTGTAAAAGGGGGTTTTATACAGTGATTATTTATTCCTTTGTTTGCTATTTCTTTTCATAAAATAGAAATGCATGAAAACCAAATTTTAAGTCCACCCCTTCTATTCGCAAAATGTCTTTATCTTTTAGTTGAATCCATTCCTTAAGATAATTTAAACAAGATGCTTCATAGTAAAGGTTTAACTTGGGTACAGATAAACCTCTTTCTTGACTATCTTGTAAGTAATTCAGTCTAATCCTAGGCTTTTTGGGCTCAAGCTCGACTCAGGCTTGCATCCTTCCGAGGTCGCTAAAATGAGTACCCAGATTGTTGGGGGCAAGTAGCTTACAGTTGTAAACCGCTTAGACACTCCTTAGGTGGTATGAAGCAGTATATAAATGAAGCTGTTTGTTTGTTTGTTTGAGAGCTAAATTAGCATTAACCCTGGTCTACAATCAATAGTGTACAAACACAATGTCAGTGGTAGGTCTTACATATTCATTTTTCCCTCCTGAAGTACTATCCAGATTGTTGTCATCATAGTTCTAATCATAGGAACAGCAATGCTGCATAAAAAAAGCTTATTACTTCTCAAAGAACACACACACACACACAGAGAGAGAGGTATACAGATTTAGTGAATCCACACTGGCTAATGTACTTAACTAGTTTCCCCATTTCCAAGCAGCTCACAAATCCAGTATGACATTATGCCATAAAAGAACAGAAAGTCTGAATAACTATGGCTCTTTAATATCACTAAATAGGATCTACTCCTGCAGATCATTAATTACTCTTTAGAGTTTCAGCTGTTAAAAAAATAAACTGAACTATTTCCAGTTTCTTCGTCATAAAGTAATATTCCTTTCTGTACTTCTGAACATTGAAATCCCAGCACTAATAAAGACCTTATTGGATGATTCTTCTGCATCTTTTTTACTAAAATAAGCTAATAATGACAGGTTCACCTTATGGCAGCCATAAGTCACAAGCAACTTGATGAAATACAGCAATAAATGCCTCATGGTCAGAGAGCAAAGACTAAACCATACCTTAAAGCAGCCTCTCTTAACCTAGGTCTCAGGGAACCACTGTATTAAAATTAGTATATCTATATCATATCAAATATTATTATATCTATATAATATAAACAGTCGTCGCCCCCCCCCCCGCCCAAATTGTGATCTCTCACAAATCCCCTGGCAAGTTCTTATGGTATCATGAGGTTCTAGGGAACCTTGGTTGAGAAATCCTGCCTTAAAATAATGTGTTTGTAGAGAAGCAGAATTTCTATAGGAAATGCTTATAGATTCTACATTATTTTTTTTAACTTCTGCATCAGAAGCTCTGGTGGCACAGTGGTTAAATGCCGGTAATGTAGCCACAACATTGGAGATTATCACACGGAGGCTTACCGTCATTAAAATGTTGCTAGATTGTCCCTAAAGTGCAATGGTGTGATGGCCATAAAATAAAATAACCCTGAAGTGTAAGCAGTGATAAGACAACATGCTTGTCCTCTGTGATTAAATCATCATAGAGGTGTCCCCTTGCCTCTCCCATCATTAAAGCGTTTGCGGAGCAGCCATTTCTCCAATAACAGAAACTTCTGTTATTGGAGAAATGATGCTTTAATGACAGGAGATGCGAAGGACTGTCTCCATGACGATTTAATCATGAGAGACAAGTGTGACTGGTGATCACACCATCACACTTTAGCGATGTTTTAAATATGGTGAACCTCTGTGTGATAATCTCCATTGTGAGTTCAGTCCCAGGGCTCCAAGGTAGGCTTAGCCTTCCACCTTTTCGCAAGTCAGCAAAATGAATACCCAGCTTGTTGGGGGCAATTGGCTTAGAAATTGTAAACAACTTAGAGAGTGACGAGTTTACTATGAAGCAGTATAGAAATGTAAATGCTATTGCTATCTTAGCTTTAATTATCTGCACATCTGAAACTATAGTGCAAAATCTTCTCTGCTCTCCTCATTCCCCTTCTAGACTGTATCTTAAAAGTTATCACATGAAAATTCAGATTACAGATCAAAGATACAGTACTGCACACTCTGTAAACTGCCAGATAAAGTGGTTCTTTCATATTGTTTGTAATGCAGCTAGTCCTTCTACTTCAGATATAAGAAGGGACCATCTGCAGAACTCTTTATCATATGAAAGCAGAAAATGCAGAGACATCAGATAGAATATTCTCCTTGTATCTTGCTTAGTTTAATCTTATTTTAAGGGGTGGGAGGTGGGAATGGGTCGTAATATTTTAACTGTACCTGTTTTTAAAATGTTGTACCCTGCCTCCATTGTTCATTCAGAGGGGCGGGTTATAAATAATAATAATAATAATAATTATTATTATTATTATTATTATTATTGCTTGCATTATCTGCAATGTAACTTGTAATGTTACATAAGATGGAGACAAAGGAGAGAAAAGAGCATCCATTTATGTGTACCCAGCTTGTCGGCTTACAGAATGGAAACCACTTTACACTATGTATACACTTTCTTTTCTGATTTATCCCCTTTGGGGCAAAGAAATATAAAATTACCATCTAACTAGTTCTATCTCCTCATGTTAAGCAACTATATAAACAAGTTCAGATAACAGTAATCCTATTTCCCACTGGGACATTCAACACTTCTGGAAAGCAGGGCTTAGAATCTATAAGCCTTTCCAGCTGTAACAAAAGCCAACCAAGATCCTGGTGCCCCAATGGACTAAGTGGAAAACTTCCATTCACTTCCATTTAATGGCAATGTGCCAGTTCTGGGCTTTTGCTGTTGGCATATTCCATTGTGTGTACACTATAGCTATTAAAAGATCCTCTGTGGTTTTTGGCATCTCAACAAGTTTTTGCAGTTTGGCAAGAATCTTGTCTGGCAATTTGATTACAGAGGAAACAAGTGAAATATTATCCAGTGCAAATATATAAGCAAATGTTATTCTCCTAAATAAAAGATATTAAGATACAGTTTTGAAAATAAGTGTATAGATGACAATACAGATTAGACAACTGAGAACATCTAACATCTCTTTGCAATACATATGAAGTGTAAGACCTGTTGCTTACTAAGCTTACAAAGTCCAAGCCTAAAATCAAACACTAAAGGCAGGAAGTAGGGACAAATGCTTATGGTAGTGCACCAAGAGGCATTATTACCTATCAACATCCACACCTGAAAAGAGCTACCCTTAGACTAGTCATACATTCTCTTGGCCTAACTGGCTTCATAAATTTGCTAAGAGGTCTAGGAGTGTGAGAGAACCATGTAAATTATACTGCATTCTTTCGAAAAATAGTGGGATAGAAGTGTCATAAATAAATAAAAACTATCACATTTAGTTAACTAGGCCTGGTTTATTTTACCCCGTAACTGTAAAAACAAAATAGCTAACCCCTCTCTTTCTTGAAACATGAATGCAATCTATGTAATATCCAGGACAAACAATATGCTATCCAAACTGAATAAATCTGTTTTAAAGAGATCACAAGGCAAAGCCTGAAAATAATAGGAAGAAAAGTTATTTTATAGCTAGGTTAATACTCTTGTTTACCTTAGAGATTAAAAAGGCCAGACTGGGCCTAGAAACATACAAGTTCACAGTCCTTTGCTCAAAACTTTAAAAGAGCGCTTCAACTACATGGTTATTCAGTGACCTGACATATTTTAAAGTAAATCAAGGCCAAAAACCAACCCTGTCCTTTTCCTTAGCAATAAGAAAAGGTTAAAAAAAGATAAGACTTTTACTTTCTCCATGCATGGAAAACTGTCATAGTTTCAGTCTTCTAGCAGGTGGGTTGACCATACCACTTACAATAAATGATGACTTTTGGGCACAATTCAAAGAGCCGATCTTTACCCTTAACATGTTTCAGATACCAACCTCCCTCTTTTGTACATCATATTCATTACAATTATAGAGGACATGTAAACATTGACATGCCAAGTATGCACAGCCTGGACATGTAGACAGATGTCCAGCAGCTGGTCCCCTAACTAGAGAGCTTTGGACTGCTATTCAACTACCAAATTTAGGAAAGAAGAGAATAACCTACATATAATTTCATTTGAGAATGCAGAAGAGAGCAAATATATTTGTCACCTGGCTCATGCCCACAAGTAGAAAATGAACTAAACAATTAAACAGCACCATAAGTCAATTACTAGGAGGAAACCATGTTAAGTTAGAGGACGTGAAAAAGAATTTTTATATTTGAAAAAAAGATTCCTATAATCATTGTAGAACATTTATGGAAAACTATCCCAGTGTCAAAAAGAGAGAGGTTAAAGTGTAATATGGTGTCAGCATGTTTAAGACAAAACAGAAATGTAACTATTAAAATGAAAACTTTTATCTGTTTCAGTCAGCAATAACCTCCATCCAGAATACTTTATTCCAATTCCTCCTACCAAATTCCTCTTCTCTAGCTGATTTTGGGGTTATCTGCCAGTTTTCTTTTATTTGGCAGTATCTTATTGTATATGAATAGTTGTGACAGGATATACAACAGCCTTTAGGCCTAAATGCCAGAAACAGACTAAGTGACATGATGGTACAGTTATGCTCAATAAATATGTATATTAGACTTTAATGCCTAAGATAGGAAAGTTTGTCATTTAGCTCTACTGTACAATTTTCTGTTCATTTCCTTTATTTCAATTAGAGATGCAGAATTATGTTAATATTTATTCTTATGTGTTTTAATAAATATAAAAATACTGTTCACTAAATGCTTTGTAATGGTCTTATGACAGAGCTAGTGTGGTGTAGTGATCTAAGCATTGGAGACCACTAATGGGTTCAAATCCCCACTTGGCCATGTAAACCCACTGGGCAAGTCACACCTCTTAGCCTCAGAAAAAGGCAAAAGCAAACCTCCTTTGAACAAATCTTGCAAAAAAAAACAACCCCAAAAACCTATGATAGGTTCATCTTAGGGTGGCCACAAATTTGAAATTATTTGAAGGCACACAACAGTCTTATGACTCCATCAAACAGATGGTTCAACCAAAATATTAGTAACAGTGGCTGCAATCCTGCACACATTTATCTGAAAGTTAATTCCTATTGTACCCAAAGTGCAGTCTGAGCAGATATGCACAGGAATGCACTGTGAACTGCATTTCCAGTTCTAGGACTTAAATCCTCCTGCACCTAAAGCTAAGTGTCTCAGACAGAATCTCAGTTTATGTCATTGACTAATCATACTAGAAGATAAGAAGCTTATACAAGACATAGCAGTGTTTATATGCAAAGAAGAAGGGGGAAGCCATCAAGTAATTACTATACAAGTAACAAACACATAAGAAAGAGGAAAAACTAAGTGGAACACAGTCTTAGGCTTGCATCCTGTTGGTGGCAATTTCCTTGTCTTTTGTGACAACCTCATTAGTACAATAATTTGTTAGAAACTAGAATTAGAGATTACTTCTTTTATAAAACCAGGCCACAATTATTGTGACTTAATTTCTGCAAAGATGCCACCTAATTCCAGTACTGGGAACAAATAGCTCATATATCAAGTGTACAAGACAAATCTTTTCCCATGTTATGAAATTATCACAACAAAGAGATCACGTTGAAAATAAGATATAATTCAGTTCATGTATACTGCTAGAAATAGAATGGCATGGTCTGAAAGTATACAATTCCTATCAAGCATGATTTAAAAGGAAGTTTTTATTTTTGTTACAATTCATATAATAACTGATTTCTTTCTGCTCAATGCAGTGCTCAATTAATTGCATTGTGTGCAAATAAGGCAGGGACAACACTGTTTGATTATAATCCAGAACAGAACTTCATTGTTTTGTGTATTTAATATCGGACCTTTTTAGGGAAGTACTCAGTTTTGCTAACACAATCATTAAAGAATTAATCAGACTTACAGCCATGTTCCTGTGAAGCTAGCCAGTTATGAACACAAAAATGTGTCACTGTCATGTCCAGCAACAATGTGATGGATGTGAAAGCCCTGTTATCAGACTGACATAATTCTAGCACTACCTAATAAAATGAAAGTACAGTAGGAGTTTATTCAACATTTACATCTTTTAAAATACGCTGCTCTGCACTGTTCACTGTGACCTGGCTTCATGCCACCAACACTCTCTTTCCAAACAACTGCTAAACAAGGACTATGAAATTATTCTACACAAGCCCAGTGCAATGATTCCCAATAAGGGATTCCAAATTGCAGAATTAAGAACACAGTCTGATGAGAAGCTAAAATAAAAGCTTGTTTTGCACTTTGTAAGGAAGATGTTCTATCTCATCTCACAATAGCCACATCAACAGTCAAACCAACAGTCTACATGGATGAGTATCTCTTCCTGACAGAGACTTGACCATAATGGTTGCTTTGAATAATATACACAATGCAAAGGGGACTTGAAGTAATTTCATGTTTGAAACTGTCCCAATTTCTAGTAATGAGTATTTAAAATCACTTTCAACAAGAATCTGCTTTGCCTGACTGGAGTCTGAAGTAACTGTACCCTGGGAAGGACTTCCATTTGCCAGGTCTAGAAGCCATTTGCAGTTTTGGGTCATTTCTTCCGAGACTTGTCACCCAAAGATTCAGAAACATGTAGTAAGAGCAGAAACATCTGATGACAGGTGGTGAAATGTCTACACAGTGTGCATTTCCTTGTAGCCTCTGTCAATCTGATTTGATTTTACATACACTGTAAATTACCATAAGGACTTTGGTTAATACATATTGAACAATCATATATCATATGCACACTGAATGAATTGCACTATTCATTTGGGCTCAACTAATTTGTTTCCAAAAACTGAACAAATGAGATACTGAAAGTACAACAAAACATAAAAATCCTACATGTTTTTCATAGTTCAAGTTTTACCGTGTATACAGTTCTCTTTTATGTGAAAATAAAAATCAGAATGGATGCAGGAAGATGCTGGAAAAATGTAGGCAAGTAAATGAGTCTTTACAATATGCAGCATCTAAACCAGTCCTTCTTAAGTTATATGATGTGAGGGGCTGGAATTTTTTTCGCCTCCAATATGCCAATGAATGCTAGCATATTTGTGTCCATTGTCTACAATTATTTTTTTTCTTTCCTGGACATTCTTCAGGGACCAACAATGGTTCATGAACTACCACTCTGAGTAGAAATAATCTAGATCATATTGTGCCATATACTACATTAAATTTCCATTTAGTACAAGCATAATACTTTCTTTGGTGAATATCTAAGTGGCATTAGTTCTCAAGAAAGATAGGCTGTAATATTTTATGGTTTGTAAGTACAGGCAGTATACCTGTAACAAGATACTAAAAGAAAATTCATCCCTGCCCCAAAGAACTTGCAGTCTAAATATATTAATGCTATTAAACACAAATCTTTAATTAACAAATTCTTAAAATCAATATGATTTAAAGCAAAGCACTTAAAGTAGGGTATCTCAAATGCTCATCTTAATCAGACACAGATCAACTTTCAAAGAAAACTTAATATCTTCAGGGAATGTTTTAAAGGAATGCAAGGGGCTGTGAATTATGCTGAATCAGGATTTTGGATTCTTGAGGTTTGCAGATAGGGCACTTATTTTCTACATGGTACACACAAATCTTAAGCGGGTCTTGAAGTTGAAACAATACTTACAGCTTTAGTAAAAATGACCATGAGTTCAGGGAACTGGTGTGTTAGGAGGGCCAACATTGCTGTAAAGGAGCACAGCCCTGCTGTAAAATGGATGAAAAAAGGAAGCTCCTTTTGGGGATACACAGACACATCATGAAATGCTGAAAATAAAAAATAAAAAATTATATTTCAAATATTCAGAGATAATTTTATAAAAATTACAAAGAAAAAAGACATTTCCAAGATGAATCTACTATGAGGGAACAGTTTTATTTATAACCTGAATTTATAAAATTTTAAATTTCACAAAAGAAACTGCTGACCAGCAGAGTGGTGAAACCTAGCCCAACATAGAACACTTCCAATAATCACCAAAATATGAAATCTAGGCTGCTCCCAAAGGTTCTCAAAGACTCAGGGTACATATTGTCAGTCAAACAAGAGAAAGTTGTCAAATTTGGGAAATTGGTAAGGCAAGTACATATTTCTCCCTAGAAGTGAGACTGGTCAGTGGTCATTTCCTGTTCCAAAATCAAATAGAATGTATACAAAATGTACAGCAGGCTGATTCAGATATTTTCTAATACAGACATTTAAAATATTGTGTAAAATTACTTTCAAGCTATGCATATAAAGTATATATGAAAGATAAATGAATTCTGTATTTAGAGTTGGAACCCATCTCCAAGATATCTCATGATGTATGCATATGCAAATACAGGTAATCCAAAATCCAAAATGCTTCTGGTATTTCAGATAAGGGATACTTAACCTGTATAGCTAAATCCTGTTTTTTAACATTGGTCTCTTGAAAGCAAAATAATAATAATAATAATAATAATAATAATAATAAAAAATAATAGAGGAGTAACCTGAAAGCAACAAATCTTTATAAACTACGTCCCAGCTTAAAATATGAAAAAGTCTTTCAAGGACACTGAACAGACAAAGGTATTTTTTTAAAAATCATCCTTTGAAAGACATATAACAGTGAAAGCCTCAATGGGGTAAGAAGTTCATTCCTTTTTAAAACAGATCAAAGTGACAGATTTTTAAAATCTGAAAACTGTCCAAGAGTTCTAGCATTAAAATTTGCTAAGGTAAGTTTTAAATACAAACTATTCATAAATAAAATTAACATGAATGCGCGAATGATTTGTGCTGAAATGTCTGCATGCATACAGTTTAATTATACTGGGAATCGCATAGCTTAGGGTTAGTCACTAACCGAGGCATTCCTTGAGCAATATCCTGCCTGAGTGAGAAATGAGTAATTTAGAGCAGTCTGGGGGCAGATTTTAATTGCTTTTTAAATAGAGCTTTTCAAGATTTAATTTTTTCCCCCCTGAATTATATATATGCAAGTGCTTGTGTGGCAGATGTGCCCCTTGGCTGCTTCAGTTATGAATAGTCCATGTACTTTACAAGTGAAGCACTCCCAAGATGCAGAAGTTAACACTTAATGGAATCTCACCAGCACCTAGCATAAAACAAAACCTTATTATAATGTAGTGGGGTACCAAAACTCTTCCATTCAGCAACTGAGAAATCAGAAAGATTTTCATGCTGTTTGACAAAGGATCACTCATGGACTACTATCAAGAGCCTAATTTATGATTACTGGAGAAGGATACTTCTTTCATCAGCTAATCAGTGTGCCAAACTAACCATCCTCAATGAAACCTGAAGATATAATATTAGAAGGAGGATGAATTAATTTGGCAGCTGATATGAAAGATTTTATACACCACTTTTAAAAATAAGTTTCTAAAATATGCTCAAGATCAATCTGGGCATATGCAATTTGTGTTTACACATTAGAAATGTTAAAGATGAAGTAAGGCAACTGGTAATATAAAAATAAAAGCTCAGAGATATAATCTGGCAGTGCTCAGCAGGCTCAAAGTTGTTAACAAGAGCAGCTAGAGCACATACTTAAAAAAAAGTCATAGGGCTGAAAGGCTCTCATGATAAGACATATCCTTAGATTTTATTTGCTGTTAGTCAATAGAGTGACCGTGAAAAACATTTAACAGTAGTGTCTCCCAAAGGGTCAACTTCCAGAAAGCTAATAGCCAACCTCACTCTCATTAGGGCTCCAGAGTGACCTAGTTTTAAGCTCAACATCACAAACAGATTCTGAGCTTCAGATGTTACACATCTCTTTTGCTGAATATGCTTCTATGAAAGAAAAAAGGAAAAAAAGGAAGACTACACCATGCAACAGTTACCACTACATCCATGTTATGTTGTATACTGCAATCTTCTATATATCATTTTGCATATCATTTCCATACTTCTTCATATAGGGAACTGTTTGCTGTATAGAAATATGTACCATCTGATAAACCACAGAGATTTATTTGATAGAACTGAATGCAACTCTTTATTTTATGCCAGGAATTATTCTGTGAGTATGACTCACTTTTATTACCCAACAGGACACATTTTTTAAGCAAATCTGTTCACAAATGAGCCTTAATAATCAGTTCACTTAAATTCAAGTTTCTTTCACAATGTAAAGTTTGAAAATATGCAAAAATCCTAAAAGTTCTTGTACCAACAGGGAAATACAAAAGGCATTACATAGAATGTTTAGAGCATACAACTGCCACTTTAGTACAAATCTAGGTATTTAAAACATATAGTATCTGTATTGTACATTTCACAGTGTGAACCTATACTTGACAACATTACCTATCCTTTGGTCAATTTATCTTTTTTATCATATGACCCTGGCCAACTAAAAATCTGGAAGGAGAGCAGACACTTCTTAAAAATCAAATTAAAGCCTTCAAATATTCCCTTGAACTACATGTTAATTAAATGTATACAAGTCTACTTATTTAATATTTTATAATGTCTTTCCACAACACATTCTATAAGATAGCTAACACAATTTAGATAAAAATCTACATTTCCCACTGATGCAGACTTTCAACCAAACAGAGTGTGTATGTGTGTGTGCATGTGCCCTTCAAGTCCCTTTTCTTTATTATGGCCCCATGAATTTCATAGTAAGGAATCTTCAGAGATGACTTTGCCAGTTCCTTCCTCTGAAATAAAGCCTACAACACTTGGTATTCCTTGGTGGTCTTCCATCCAAGTACTAACCAGGACTGACTCTGCTTAGCTTCCAAGATCAGGCAGGATCTGGTGCCTGCTACTGAAGAAAAGAAGCACTTTACAACAAGGAGTTGCAGGAAATCAGTAATGTAAATCAGAAAAAAAGGAGGAGCTGTAATGTTGTACACACAGTTGGATGATTGTTGTCCTTTCTAGCTACTATATTCAAAGGTAAATTCATTTTAGTGTCAGATGTGTAGCATTTTTGTTATGTGCTTGCATAAAAATGTGAATGCTTAAATTAAGCACAAAAAACAAACAATAACTAACTTTGATTATCTGTAGATAAAGAAAGAAATTAAGGAAAATTGAACTGTCACTTACTTGGTAATAACTCTCTGTCTGCTGTCTCTGTACAGCTGGGGTATGGATAAAATAGATGACCTTTTTCTAATGGATAAGGAATCATTCTAAATGCTGAGAAAGAAGAAGAAATAAGAGATTTAGACATGAAGCACATGTTAAATTCACTTCACTGATAGTTGTGTTAGTGGACTAATAAAATTATCACTACCGTCAGTGGCATCCCTAATGTTCCTGTCACTCAGTGTGGGAGCCTGGTGGTCCAAGGCTGTGGGGATGGGGAGAGAAGGCAAATGATAGGAAGGCTGGCAAGCAGGGACTGCCTGGGGCTCAGGCTCTGCTGGCCCACATCAGCATCTCCCACTGGGCCCTTTGAGCTACCCCACTGGGCAATGTGGTGAACGACCCCATAGCCTGTTTCTCTTGGGCAGGGTGCCTCTGAAGCATAAGAAGCTTCCCTTAGTTTCCCATGGGAGAAACTACAACCTGGAAGCAGATACCAAAAAGGCTCCTCCTCAAACGTGCTGTGACAGAAGTGGGATTGAAAGAATGCCTTGTTCTTAGCACCTTAAAACTTAAGCAGGCTCAGAGACAGTCTTTCAGACAGTCTGGGCCTTAGTCATATAGGGCTTCGATGAACTGTGTATGGAAATGATGTCATAGCTAGTGAATCAGCTTCAACAAGGAAGTTATAAATTTCCTGTATACAGTACCTGTTAAGTATTCTGGTTACAACATTTTGAACACCTTGAAACTTCCAATAATTTCCAAAGGCAACCCAGTACAATGTATTATAGTAATGAAAAACATGTTTTACTGTAGTCAGACCTGACATCTCCAGGAACAGGCATAACTGGTGTACTGCTTTTAACTCTGCTAAGACACTCCTGGCTACTATCAAAACCAGGCTCAAGGCTGAGTCCAGGAATATACCCAAGGTACAAAGCTGTGTTTTCAGGGGGACTGTAACTCTTTTCAACAGAGGATGAACTCCTGATTTGCTTTCTGACTGCCCAGGAGAAACTCTGCATTGGATGGATTTAGGTTGTTTGTTCAACCTCATCCAGTTAATTACTGACAGAAGACACCATCTTAACACCAATACAGCCTCCCTGGAATTAGAAGTAAAGAGAACTGTGTGTCATTACTGACAGAGAACCACAAAACTCCAGACCATCCTGCCCAGTGACTTCATGTATATAGTCAACAGCATAAGTGACAGAATTGAGCTTGAGGGATCCACAGGTCAACAACCAAGGTGTCTAACAAGAATTGCCTGTCATAATCTTTTGAGCTCTTTCCTCCAAGGAGGATTGGACCCACTGTAAAACATTACCCCCAAGTCCTATCCCAGAAAGGTGACTTAGAAGAATACCATGGTTTATGGTAGTGAAAACAGCTAAGACCAGCAGAACAAACTCACACTGTTCAGCTCCTGGCATAGGTCATTCACAAGGTAATCAGAGTGTTTTCCTAAGACTGAAGCCACAATGAACTAGATCTAGATAATCAATTCCATCCACAAAAAACAAAAACAAAATTGTAGAGACTCAATAATATTGGCTACACTACAGTAATATGTTCTATTGAGGGGCTATCACTAAAAGTATTCAAAAGCAACAATTCCAAAATGCAGCAGCCAGACTGTTGTCAGATTTGTACTTTAGAAACCAAGAGGCCCCCCCCCGACACCAAAATCCTTGGATGCTCAAGTCCCATTAAATATAAAGTCATAGTAAAATGGTGTCCCTTACATAAAACAGCAAAATCAAGGTTTGATTTTTGGAATTTATATTTTTTAAATGGTTTCAAGTTGTGGCTGGGTCAACTGCATCACCAGTCACACAAGAACTGTTGTCCTCCTGTGACTTCCAGTTTGCTTCCAAGTTCAATTTGAGATATTCTTTTTGATCTATAAATGCTTAAACAGCTAGGAGTGAAAATATCTTGAGGCTTCCTCCTCCCAAATGAGCCTGCTCAAAAACTGATGGCCTCAGCAGAGGACCTGTTGCATACCTCACCACTTCATGATAGTAGATGAATGGATATACATGGGTATCCATCACAGGGCTTTCCTTCAAATAGCTCCTAACTATAGAGCACCCTCCCAAGGGATGTGAAGCTGGCTCTGTCTTGTACAAATTTCTGGCATGCATGGCCTTTGGTCCTCAAAACCACAACTGGCTTTTAAATTATTTTTAAAAATTCATTTTAGTCTGTTTTCTAAAAGTATTTGTGTACTTGACATTTTAATCTGTTGTCCATCAGCCCTGGTATCATGATGGTGTGAAGGGGAATTGATAAATGCTTTAAATGAATCAAGAAACTGTGCAGGTGGTACAGGTGGCTACTTTTATTTTGCAAATATCTAGTTGTGATCCAAGAGCAAGACTCAATAAAATTTGATATAAACAATATGCAAGTTGACTCTTCTAATATTTTTGGTTTGTCTATCTGTTTCAAAGATATCAACACAGAATCGGATGGAATAGGTTTTATTTTTTATTTTATTTTTTAAATGCCTTACAAACATGTTCCTCTGTGGTACAAATGCTTACCTTCAATATACCCAGCTAGTGAACTAAACATCTTACTCTTCTTAGAAAAGCATTGTTGTATGGCACAATAACAATGTGCAATGGTTTAACTGAAACACCCTTTCAAGACATAATGCTGTTTTAGGAATAGCAACAAATGAGTTCTCTTCTGCTATAGATCAGCCTTAACTAGAGGGTTTTTTCCACTTGCATTTTAAGATTTTTTTCCTCCTGCACCAAAAGAGAGGAGCATAGATAGTATCTGGAAGTTGTTGATGCTGCAGAAATAAATGTTAAAGTCAGCATCTGATTCCACACATTGATCAACTCATGTGCAGAGTGATTATTATTGACAATTGTTAAATCCAAAAGCACCCTGAAAACAACGAGGATTCTTCAGGTTGCTTGGAGTGGAGCATCCCAAAAATACATGTATTACAAAATGCGAGTGCTGTTCTTTGTATTGAAATTATGAGGAAGATAAAGGAAATGTCAGTCTCAAAAATCAGCTGGATATTCTAGAAGGAACACAGCAGTCCCAAGATGAAAAATGTAGCAGTTTGGACTGATGACTAGATTTAATAGTGAAAGGAAAATATGACTCACATGTTCAGTGAAGTTTCTGGAACAGAGTGGTGTCATCTTAAGTAAATAGCAGACGTTTAAAAAACAGAGATGTGAGGAGACAGAATAGTACTTTCCTTTTCAAGATGAACTGTGCATTATTTTTTAAAGATTTTTGTATTTTTTTTAAATTGCACTCTATTTGAAATTTGATGATTTAGTATTGGATTGGGGGGTTGGGAAGAGACTATTTTGAATTTTATTGTATTTTCTATGTATCTTAATTGCTCTAACCCGCCCAGATTCCTTGTGATTGGAGCCCTCTAGGTGCTATGTTACCATTGTGGAATCAGTTTTGGAAAAAGTAAACTGGACAAAGAAACAGAGATAGGTAGACATAGGAAAATGGTGTACACACAAGAAACAATCACATGGGACACAGAAGCACAACAGCTCTCCCCTACTTGCACCTTCTAGGTATAGAAATATATATACACTATATAGCCTTGGTTTCAACACTATATCTCCAGCTATTTCTCTATTGGAAATGCAGAGAGAACCTCAATATAGTTTCAGGACAGCTCCACAGATTACCCATCTGAACACAGTAACTGTAATTTTCAGGCACTCACTTCAAATGGTGGCTGTGAAAAGAGAGGGAGAGTACTAGGCTCATGCAACTGACAAAAGAATACTTACTTCCTTCCCATGTGCAATGCAATAAATTAAGTGCCCCCTCTATTCGCTTCCAGTGCTGGAGATGGAAAAAAGCATATGCCACTGCTTCACTGTCTCCTCGTTTCAAAATGTGTTCCGGGGGTAAGATTAAGCTTTTCATTTCTAGCAGGTACTGGAAGAAAATGTGTTAACAGATATGAAACTATATAGACAATTGAAACTCTCTCTCTCTCTGTTTTCCTGTGTGTATTTGTGTATAACAGATTTGTATTACTGCATATACTCAGGTACAAGTCTAGAAATTTTAGTTTAAAAAAAATGACCCCAAAAAACCTGAATCGCCTTATCCACAGCTCAATGTAAGTACTGTACTTTAACCTTTATTTTAAAAAGGAACCATCCCCTGGTGAAAGGCAAGAATACAATCTGTCCTGGAAGCTCTGTCCCCACTCTAGTCTCTCAACCATCCAGCCTTTAGTGTGAGCACAAGCAGTTATGCCTGCTGGAATTTTGTAATTTGGCATTGTTTTCTTCCTTCATCATTCTTCCTTTGTTACCTGCCCCTAAATTTCACTCTCGACTTATCCATGGGTCATATCAAAGTCCATAATTTTGGCCCCAAAACTTGAGTCTGATTTATAGTTGGGTATACATGGTACTATTCTGTGAAAAAATGCAAATTTTAGACCACTATATTTGTATTGTTTCCAGGAAGAAGCAACTCCCAAGCTAAAGTAATCCTAAACAAACAAAAGACTGCTGCTTTTAGAACACCACCAAAAATTTTAACTTGCATATGATGCAACTACTCTGCTGGGTTCTATCAGAAACAATTCTTGGGGACTATTTTTCATACACAAGATAGAATCATAGAATCACAGAGTTGGAAGAGACTACAAGGGCCATCCAGTCCAACCCTCTGCCATGCAGGAACTCTCCATTAAAGCATCTCCGACATATGGCCATCCAGCCTCTGCTTAAAGACCTCCAAAGAGGAAGACTCCACCACACTCCAAGGAAGTGTGTTCTACTGTCGAACAGCCCTTACTGTCAGGAAGTTCCTCCTACCGTTGAGGTGGAATCGCTTCCTGTAGCTTGCATCCATTGTTCTGGGTGCTGTTATCTGGAGAAGCAGAAAACAAGCTTGCTTCCTCCTCAATATGAGATCCCTTCAAATATTTAAACAGGGCTACAATATCATCTCTTAACCTTCTCTTCTCCAGGCTAAACATACCCAGCTCCCTAAATCATTCTTCATAGGGCATGGTTTCCAGACCCTTCACCATTTTAGTCACCCTCCTTTGGACATGCTCCAGTTTCTCAACATCCTTTTTGAATTGTGGTGTCTAGAACTGGACAAAGTGTTCCAGGTGGGGCCTGACTAAAGCAGAATAGAGTGGCATTATTACTTCCGTTGATCGAGACACTATACTTCTATTGATGCAGCCTAAAAGTGCATTGGCCTTTTTAGCTGCCGCATTGCACTGCTGACTCATGTTCAACTTGTAGTCTACTAGGACTTCTAGATCTCTTTCATGTGTAGTCTCATTACAGAGCACCAGAGAATAAAAACCTAGGTCCTAGGAGAAATCAATGAAAGCTGCAATGGTAGCCAGGGTTCCAGACACTCTTGCAACAAATTTCAGTAAATTTCAACAGATTTCAGCAAATACAATAAGTACGATAGATATACAAAGTTGCTCCTTTCAGCCCTTTTGATTAATGACAATTCTTTCTCAGTTTCCGGGCACAGTACAAGGTGTTGGTTTTAACCTTTAAAGCCCTTCATGGCTTGGGTCCATCTTATCTAAGGGACCGCCTCCTCCCATACGAACCCTCCCCCCCCCCGCACACTTCGGTCCTCTGGGAGGAACCGGCTACAACCTATGAAGACCAAGCTGGTGCAGACCTCCCAGAGGGCTTTTTCAGCTGTCGCCCCCAAGTTGTGGAATGACCTGCCGGACGAGATGCGTCTTATTCCATCTTTAGAAGGCTTTAAAAAAGCCCTAAAGACGCATCTCTTCCGGCAGGCCTTCCCAGAGAATGTGAATATCCCCAGCTCTACACCTAGGTCTTAAGGGCCTTTTAAACCTTTTCCCTGTATTTTTCTCCATACAACCTAAGCTGGGTCCGCTCCCTATTATTGTGTATTGTTATTTTAATCATTCATGTTTTTAACTCTATCACGATTTAATTCTCTTTTGAAGGGAGGGTGGTAAGGGTAAGGAAGGGGTATTTTAACTTGTTATTGTTTTAATTTTGTTGTACTCCACCCCAATTGCTTGTTCAGAGGGGTGGACTAGAAATAAATAAATTATTATTATTATTATTATTATTATTATTTCTCCAGTGAAAGAATCTAGACTTACAGAAATGCTACCATTGACTTTTTTTTATCCTCCCACTTCAAATACAACTAGAATAGTCATAACGTTCACGAAGCAAAATAAATACCAGGAGAAGAAAATAATATCCTTGCAAAGCAATTAACTCCCACATTTGTGTGCAGAGAAGGGCAGGACTAGAACAGCAGAAACAAATAGCCACAACGAGTTGGACTGATGAGGAAATTATTCTCAAGAGGTGGGAAAGGATGCTGAAGAGTCAAAGAAGCAAAAAAAAATTAAATTTACTTACGTCCTGCTTTCCCTCTAAAATTGGGACTCAAAGTGGATCACAATTTTAAAAAAAGCAATATAACTAAGTAAGCAATATATGTAAGCATTAAAATAGAATTAAACTATTACAGTATAGTTTACATTATGAAACACATCACACATTAAAAGAATAACATTCATTTTAAAAAGATAAAAGTGCTTAAAAATGATACAATTAAAACAGTACAGTGCCACTGATCCATTCTTGAAAAGTTTTCTGTTTTAAAAGCATGTCTGAATAAAAAAGCTTTTAGTCTGCTGACAGAAGGACAACAAGGAGGGAGGCACTCTGGCCTCCTTAGTAAGGGAGTTCCAGAGACTAGGGGCAGCCACCAACAAGGCCCTCTCTCATGTCCTCGCTTGTGATGGTGGTACTTGTGATGATGGTGGAACTGAAAGAAGGGCCTCTCCTGATGATAGCAGCTCGCAGAGGCAGATATAGTCTGATAAAAAGCAATATAGGGGAAGTAGACAAGTCTACGAAAGCTCATGCTGCCAATCTCTTTAAGTTAGTCTCAAAGGTGCTACAAGATCTCTCTAAATACTGATTCCACAGACTAACATGACTATATCTTTGAATTCTACCAATATAAGGTTTTATAAGTCATAACCAGCATTCTATTCTGCAGCTTTTTGGACCAGTGGAAGTTTCTGAACATTCTTCAAAGGCAGCCCCAAGTAAAGTGTGTTACCAAAGGCAGCCCCAAGTGTATTATAGTAGTACAAATGGGATGTAACAGATCAGGCATTTCAAGGAATAGACGCAATTGGCGCACAAGCTTTAAATGTGCAAAAAGCATTCCTGGCCATCGCAGAAATCTGGTCCTCCAGGCTCAAACATGAGCCAAGGACTACATTGAAATTGTGAAAGGCAATGTGTTTGACTGTCAGCAGGAACTGCTGAAGAATTATACTGTATGGAAAGGTAAGTGCCAACATGGTTAGTGGTTCAGTGTTAGGCTAGAACTCTGGAGACTAGGGTTCAAATCTCTGCTCTACAATGGAAACCCACTTGGTAACCTTGGGCAAGTTGTATTCGCTCAGCCTCAGAGGAAGAACAGGGCAAACCCCTCTGAATAAATCTAGCCAAAAAACCCGCTTGATAGGTTTGCCTTAGGGTGGCCATAAATCGAAAATGACTTGAAAGCCCACGACAACAGGGAAGTCCCCACTTCACAGGGACAGGAAGATCCATAATAAAGGAAGTTTTATTGGCAAATCCCTTAACTGTTTTAAAACAATGAACAAAAAATTCAGCATTGTTAGTGTGATTTCTGGTTAGTGCTCTGCTTCCAATGACAATATTTGATACCTGCTGTTCTGTTTTCTTATGATGTTGTTAACTTGTTTTTTTAATGTCTAGATTGTACGCCACAGGCAGGCTTTTTATATGGCAGGCTTTTTATATATTCTTGATTTTATCTGTTTTTGTACAGCGTCATGTACATTTATGGCGCTTTATAAATAAAGCTAATAATAATAATAATAATAATAATAGCAGGAGTTGATGCAGGTAATTTGCCTTATGCAGTAAACAGACTGAGTTGTCTTAGCACTCCCAAGTGCATTCCGTACCTTTCTCCCAAACACACAGGGTTATTAAATATTCTTTGCTCTCTTGGGACACATGCATACATGCAAGCACACGTGCTTTTAGAAATCCTTCACTGTAAAAATTGCATTTTAAAGGTGTTCAAATCAGCACGTGCTTTTGCATGCATTCATACATGCATACATGTGTCTTAAGAGAAGAAAGAGTATTTAGTAATCCTATGTGCTCCTTGAGGAAAATACCTATCTTTGATCATTGTAGCTAATAATTCCATCAGCTCTCCCCAAAATTGTAAGAATGCACCCAACTTGCTGATTTATTTCAGCAGATGCCACAAACCATGAGATTATTTACTAATCCAGTTTAGGAGACTTAACTTTTCCTATTCAGATTCTTGAAGGAATGTAGCCAAGGTTGTGCCCTGGTCAAGTAAAGTACATTTACTGCCTGGCTAGGTTCTTCTGCTAGTGTCTTGGGGCTACTTCTGGGAGGGCAATATTCCTACTAATCCCATTTAATCCTCTTTGACAATTTTTTTTAACACAGTAAGAGATCACTCACACAAGGCCATTGTGGGAAAATGGTCTCAAATATCTGACCTCTGACATGACTCCTCATGGTCTGTGCAATTACTAGTTTGGTGTTGAGCTAGCTTTCATAAATATGAGAAGGGAAAGTTGCAACAATGGTCAAACTTGGGCCGAATTAATATATCAGCTTGTAGAATCACTTTAACTCAGGGGTTAAAATTTGTCTCACTTTGAGTTTTAAAACATGGAAACACTCAGCATAAACCAATTGAAGTTTTAGGAAAATAGTTTTCAAGCTCTTACTTAGCTATAACTTGTCTTCACTGAACCTGTATGTTTTAGTTATGAAATGAAAATGCTAGAACCAAAGCTATGTCCCTCTCTACTACACAGTTCCAGTGATCCTGTCACTTCTCAGCATCTACATCAATTTGTTCTAATTGTCACTATTTTTATTGAAATGTGAGGCAAAGTGAAAGATATTGAAAACCTCACCCTTTCCAGATTTCCCATTAATCTGATGGATTTAATTTCCAGCTAAACACAGTATTGGATGTGAAATTTTGAATCTAAGATCAGCTTTCCTCTACCTCCATTGGACCACTAATCAATTATTAAGCTGCAGACACAGCATTTAGAATTCACCTATATCTTCATCAACAATCTTATAGAAACTTAGCAGTGATTTTATTATTTAGCTTAATTACCCAAAAGGCACCACATCTCTTCTGACCTTGGAAGGTAAGCAGGGTCAGCTCTGGTTAGTATTTGGGTGAAATATTGCCCATGAATACCAGGTTCTGTTGACTATATTTGAGAAGAACTAACTGGCAAAACCATCTCCTTGTCTCAGAGAACCCTATGAAATTCATAGGGTCACCATAAATCACCATGTGACATGAAGGCACATACACACACGGGTGCACATGAGGTTATACCTCTTGGTTGTAGTTTTTTAAAAACCATTTATCATTTAAAAGTTTAGTTCTGACTGTTTTAAGGAGAGAGAAAAAATAAATGTCTAAAACAATGTCTGTTCCTGCCTTTTCTCAATTGAATTTGTAACTTTCAGGTTCAGCACACATTACCTGGAAAGATAATCTTAGGTCATATAGATCAATGCGTTTGTAAATATTATTTATTATTAAAATGCATTAGTCATGACCACTTTAAAACAGAGAAAACAACTTGGAGCAAGACTGGCCTCTTATCCTAAGGTGAAGAAATTGTGTCTGCATGTAACACAGGCAAGTACATCATTCTCTTTCCTTTCCCACCATCTCTTGTTGCCTGGGGAGTTGTACTATTACAATTCTTTCTTTCAGATATAATTACCATAAAGGGAGATAGAAATATTGATAACATGCAGCACTAATTTTCTTGACAACATGTAAAGCTAGTCAGCGCTAATGAAAAAGACAACCCAAACATATTGAACTCCCTTCAAGACACAGGAGTTCTGAAGCAGCTAAGAGATACCTAACTCTTAGATAATGATAATACATCATAATCGTCTCCCCCTAAGGCAAAAGGCTGAAGAAAAATCTGTCTGAGACTGTCTGAAATGAACTTGATGTGCTCTTGATCAGTCATGCAGGCAAGGAGAAAATTCTCTCAGCAATTAGCTCTCTCAGTGCACATTCTATCAGACTGGACAGGCAGACAGAAGACTGGATGGATAAATTCAATCCTTCAAGGCAAGAGCCATTTGGATGCTCCGATTATCAGAAGAGGATTAGGTGCAAGGATAAGCCATCCTTCTACTATCAAGACTGAAAGGGCCATATATCATCAGTGTCAGGAATGTGCAGAGCTGGATGGGTTGAGGTTCCAATTATACACATTCATTTAAGGAGAAAGTGGAAGGAGGAGGAAGTTTCTCCTCCTGGCTTGCTCTAATAGGCAATGCATACTTTACTAGAATATCAGGAAGACTTTAATTGTTACATATTATGACTAATGAAAGGGTATGGACATAAAATGTTTTTAAAATCTAGCCTGGAGGTATGGTGCTGGGGAAGAGAAAGTAGACAATTACATCAGCTTAAAAAATTTTGTGTTTCAAGATAGCCCATTTAACTAACCTTGTGGGACGCTTTTAAATTACTAGCTTTTACCAGACATAATTCACATTTTATTTATGGATTTACTGTAATAAATGTGTTCTAAATATCTTCAATATCAAAAATAGCTAAGATCCTACTATCTCAATATTTATTTAAAAAATTACAATGAGTTGAACAAATGAAAAAAATAAATTAAAGGCCTTTGCACTGTTAAAGTTTGATTTATATAGTTATCCTAATATTGCCAAAAAAAAAATCATTTTGCAAATGTACCTGTGGTATGGATGGGCATTTAAACCACTCAGTTCTACTCCAGCTTGTTTTAAACATTACAGTGGTGGTAAAGTACACTGGCAAATATTTCCATATTGTCAGAGCTCCACCTCTGTTTCTTACATAGGGTGGGTTTAGTCCAGAGGTGAGCAATTGTGAAAAGCTAAAGGGTTGCATTAGCCCTCAGGAGACTATGGTGGGTCGCACCTGCTCCTCCCAAATAAACACAATCAATCAAGATATGAAGATGACATCATACTACTAGCAAAAAATAGCAAAGTCTTTGAATGATTATAGAAGAAAGTCAAGGAAGAAAATGCAAAAACAGCTTTACAGCAGAACATGAATAAAACAATAATAATGACCATAAAACTTTAAAGGAGACAATTAAGACACTGACATAGTCAAACATTTCCTATATCTTGGCTCAATCATCATCAAAACTGAGACTGCAGTAAGATCAGGAGAAAACAGAGCAGCAATGAAAAAATTAGACATCTTCAAATGTAACATTGAATATCAAAGTCAGGATTTTCCGTGACATTGATTTCTGATGTATATGTATGGTTGTAAAAGCTGGACAGTGAAAAAGACTGGTAAGGAGAAAATAATCTCATTTGAAATGTGGTGCTGCAGGATAATTTTGAGAATAATACGTACAGCATGCCTGTGCCAAGTGCGGGCTTGCCATCTGCAGTTTGAGCTTCCGCAGATGGCAAGCCCCAGTTTTTTGAATGGGCACACGCGCAATGGGTACACAAGCAGAAGCGTGTACCCATTGAGAAGAATGAGACTTAAGGTACTGCGTTTTTCTATCTGCAAGGGGGTTTGGAACAGATCCCCCGCGGATATCAAGGGTGCACTGTACTGCTAAAAGACAAAAAAATGGATCCTACAGCAAATCAAGTTTGAACTCTCCTTATAAGTAAAGATGACTAAAATGAAACTGTTGTATTTTGGCCGTATCATGAGAAGACATGACTCACTACAAAAGACAATAATGCTTGGTAAGGTAGAGGGCAGTAGAAAAAGAGGAAGGCTGCATTACAGACAGAAAGACTCAATGGAGTTTATCATACGATGGAATTTGAGGGTATAATGCAATGGCAATCTGAACGCAATCATGGGGTTTCACGTTATTGCGTGTGAGTGTTTCTCACGCAATTTCGGGCAATGGGAAGTCATTCTGAACGCAATCATGGGGTTTCAAATAATTGTGTATTAGAGTATCTCACGCATTTTCGGGCAATGGGGGGGTCATTTTCGAGAAATGGAAAGCCATTCTGAAACCATTCCAAACACAATTAGAATTCACATAAATTCGCTAAACTAGCGAATTTACGTGAATTCGAATTGGCTCCATTCGAAATTAGGAGAAATTCCTCCCATGTGATAAACTCCAATAAAGGAAGCCACAGCACTGAGTTTTTAAGACCTGAGCAAGTCTGATGACAGGGTGCCTTTAAGTCTCTTATTCATAAGATCTACTTTAAGTCTCTTATTCATAAGATCATAAGTCAAAGTTGACTTGAAGGTAGTTACCAGCAACAAATATTCATGCAGAAGCATGTTAAGACAAAAACTACACAGTTAATGTGTGAATGAAATCTAACAGGTTAAATCTATTAAGCATGATTTAAAGAATTATTTACTTTTCCATAAATTGCTTGAAGCACTTTGGCTGAAGTGAGAGTAATAAAAGTAAACATGGTCTTAATTAATATTTAAATACAGTAAAAAGTTCAGAACATAGAATCAAATTTGGAAGAGATCACAAGGGCCATCTAATCCAACCTGCTGCCATGAAAAATACACAGCCCTCCTGAAAGATGACAATCCAACCTCTGTTTTAAGACCTTCAAAGATATAGAGGCCATCACCATCCAAGGCAGTCTATTGAATCGCTCTTACAATGAAGAAGTCTTTCCTAATGTTTAGGTGGAATTTCTTTTTTTATAATTTGAATCCATTCACGTGTGTTCTAGTTTCAGAAGCAGTCAAAAACAAACAAACAAACATCTCAATTCATCTTCTAAATGTCATTCCTCCAGATATTTAGAGATAGCTATCATGTTGCCTCTCCAGCTTGTCTTCCCCAAGCTAAGCCCTAGCTCCCTCAGACATTCCTCATAAGTCTTGGTTTCAGACCTTTGATCATTTTGGTTTCCTTTCTCTGGACAAATTCTAGCTTGGCAATAGCTCTCTTGAACTGTGGTGCCCGGAACTGCATGCTGTATTCCAGGTGAGGTATGAACAAAGCAGAATAAAGTGGCACTGCTACCTCTCTCAGTTTGGACACTGCACTCCTGCTGCTGCATCACATGTTTAGTTCTACTAAGACCCCTAGAACATTTTCACATTTGCTGCTTTCAAGACTGTATTTGTGAATTTCATGTTTCCTGCCTAGATGTAGCAGGGAACATTTTGTTACTGTGTGCCTTCAAGTCATTTCCACCTTATGGCAATCTTACGGTGATTCTATCAAGGGGTTTTCTTGGCAAGACTTGTTCACAGGGGAACATTATCCTGCTCTGAGGCTGAGAGAGTGTGACTTCTCCAAGTCATCCAGTGGGATTCTGTGGCTGAGCAGGAATTTGAATCCTGGTTTGCACAATCCTAGTCCAATGCTCAAACCATTACTGGTTGTCTTACATTTATCTTGTTGAAATTCATTTCTCCAATCTGACAAGGTCATGTTGAATTCTGTTCCTGTTCTCTGGGGTATTAACTACTGTTCTAATTTGGTGTCATCTGCAAATTTGACAAGCATATCTAGTATTCCATCACTTATGTCATCTATATAATTTTTATCATAATATATATCATTAAACAACACAGGACCCAGACAAAACCCTGAAGCACCTCACTAGTCACTTCTCTCCAGGATGAAGAGCAATCATTGATGAGCACCCTCTGGATTTGCTCTGTCAATCAATTACAGATTCATCTTACTGCAATACTATTGAGCGCGCAGTTCACTGATTTGCCTGAAAGAATACCAAACACTTTTTCTTCCTCTTATCGTCTTAGAACTAGCTCCCAGCCTTGCCAGAAGAATATCCTACTAAAGTAAGATCAGAACACCAATGATCTTTAGGACCTCTCCAAATTTAGTCATTGTGCCAATACCATCCTTGTCCATTAAGGCAACTTCATGTGGCTTCTTATTTGACTATTTCCAGAAGGAAGTATTATGAAGGATAGAATAACAAGTACTTTTCAAAATAATGTTTAATCATTTTGGAAAACTAGTTGTCATTTCTATGGTACAGACAAAACATAGGATTACTAATAGTTCTATTCTATTGGCCACTGTATAGAAATGTACAAAGCATCCTCTCCTGCAACAATACAATAGCAAATTTATTTATTTACTCCATTTGGCAATTTTATGCCAATTTCTGGTAATTATTTTTTGGGTAGTATAACAATTCCCCTCTAGCAAAACAGAATAGCTTCTCTCCATTCAGGAACACTATGGGCCTTATCATTCCTCAGACCAATGTCATACAAATGAATGAAACTGGCAGTTTGCTTAAAGGAAAATACTGTAATGGTTATTTTCATTTATGTATTTCTGTGTGCCCATTTCCTGAAGGCACACATTTTTCTATACATTTTTTTGATGGAAGAACTTAATTTCAGTTCACTTATTGCTTCAGGAGGTGAGCTAACATTAAAATGTGAACTAGACAAACTTCTTCCAATCCCTAGCGTGGCTGGCTCCTACAGGAAGTACCAGAGTCCAAACTGGATCATCATGGGCAATGGGAAAGTCTGTGCATGACTCACATATCCAAGTGCCTACATTCTTCTCAGTCAGGTTTTCAAAGAAGTAGCCATGTTAGGAGCAGAAAAGACTGCTTGAAAAGGGTGGATTAGGACCACCCCAGAGCCAGTTGCTCCAGAGACACATCATGGCCCCAATCCACCCTGGAGCCAACCCAAATAGGAGTGGAAAAGATCCGCTCCTATTTGGGCTGGTAAAAAGTTGCTTTAAGTGGCCCAGCCACAACTCCAGGGCAGCTTCTGTGAGCTCTGGCGTCATATGGCATGTAAATGTCATGCCCCCAGAACATCCTGAAGCTACCCAGAAGGTGGTTTAACGTTCCAGTCTGTTCTGGCCCTTAGTTTGTTGGGAAAAGGAGAAGAGATGGGGGAAGGGATCTAGCAGCACCTTATATTTTAGCACAAGTTTTAGTGGCTATCTACTTTTTTTAAAAAAAAACAAATCTCTCCTCTGGTCTTCCTTTATATTCTTCCCGCTCAAGAATACAGGCACTAACTTAGCTACTGAATCCAGGCAAGAGGAAAGCTGGAGAACTGGGTACTTCTATCAATATGATGTGGTACTTATATCTACATGATGTGAAGGAAAAGAAAAAAACTAATTATGAAGGTTCATTCTCCATGGAAGAAGACAACAATAACATTCTGTGATAAGCAATACCTTCCACTCTACCTCCAAGTGTACTACATGCATCTGTCCAAGATTTATAACCTGTTTTTCCATTTCAAAATGTTCAAAGCTGCTTTCAATCACAACAGTATTTTAAAAAGACATCTACACCCATACATAGTGTGGTGTCGATAGTTTCTACTGCTCCCACCCCCAATTTTGTTTGACTCTGCAATCTCCTCTTATATAAAATTCTAAACCCTGGAGTGACTGTGCACCTTGAGTCACTTCTTAAATCAGATGGCTTTATGAAATCGGAGGATAGTATTTCCAGGTCATAGAAGCCCACCTCCTCACCAATACCTACCTCCAGAATTTGCATCCAAACAGAAAGGGTGTATAGTTCATATTAAACTAAAGTTAGAAACAAAAGGATGGAACTAACATATTAACTAAAGTGCATTTCAGAGAATCCATCTGTTTCATATTGTCTAATTTATCTGATACATCTAATTTTCAGCTGGATAAAATTCTACATTTCAGACATTTAGAAAAAGCTTTCACTTCCTACTAGATCAAGAAACTGGTCCATTAATAACTGTACTTTTTAAAAGGCTAATAAAAGCACACAGAAAAACAAGTTCTTTCCTAGAGGGTGGAGTTTTTGTTTTCAACCTACTTCTATATACAAAACAGTATATTTCTGACTGCTTACTGATAAAGCTGTCCAGAATAATGCTGATAGGATCACTTTTTCCTAGCCAGTTATTTTGTTCTCATGGTTCTCAAACTAGTAGATGGATCTCCCTAAGGAGGGAAGCAAATTACTAGAAGTGTTAGTTGTTCCATGCCCCTTCATTTCACCTCACAATTTGTCTTCTTATCCAAACTTATGAAATAGCATTAACTTGCTATATATTCCGTTGGAAACCAAAACAATGAGAACAGCCTCACAGGTTGCATACCCTTTCATTTGTATTTCTTGAAGAATAGTAAACAGAGCAACTTGCTATTTTCCCAGAGATTATTTTTCTGAAGTCCATATCTGAATGAGGTTTTAAATAGCTGAGCTCATACAGCAACCAGAGCTTTGACAAGTGCCACTACACAAGGAAAAACATTTGCTTTTATTTAGTAACACTGAACAACCTCCAACATCTTCTCTTAATTTAAAAGATCACACACTGTGGCTTAGTGTTGGAGACCAGGGTTCGATTTCCTGCTCGGCTATGAAACCCACTGGACCTTGGGCAAGTCACATACTCTCAGCCTCAGGGAAAGAAATGGAAAACCTGCCCTGAACAAATCTTGACAAGAAAACCTAATGATAGGACATTTTAGCATTGCCATAAGTAACAAATGACTTGAAGGCACACAGCGACAAACAGATTTTAAATTAGAATAGGGTTGGGTTTGACATGCAGAATAGATATGATATGACAGATTATATGGACCACTAATTTTTGGGGGGCTGGTAACTTCCAGCAGTTCTAACCATACAGCCAGCAGTGAAAAATGTTGAGAGCTGCAGTCCAAAACTTTTGGAGGGCCACAAAATTGCAAACACTGAACTAGAAAAACCAATCAACATGCTTCAAACAGGAATGTAGCAATCAGGTTTGAAAATTACATCCCATCATTGGATCCCTGAACACATCAAAAAAGAAGATGTAACTACTGTACATAATGAGGCTACCATATAAATATATCTTTTTATATCTAGATTGTGGAGTCGAAGGCTTTCATGGCCGGCATCTGATGCTGGCGAAACTTCAGAAAGGAACTCTTCTAGAACATGGCCACATAGCCCAAAAGCTCCTCAAAAAACTATATATCTGGATTGCTGGAGAATCATTAGGAATTTGAAAGGAGATCCCTAAAACTGCTTTGGCCTACCAACTTTATCATTAGTTCTGGAACTCAAAAACAGCCAATAGGACTGTTTGGTACTCTTAAACGGAATTGGTTTGTAAGAATTTTTCCATCAAATCCAGATATTGGTTTATAAGAAACTTTCCATCAAATCCAGAGATTAAGACAGTTTGGAAAGACAGCAATAGACATGTAACACATTTCATACAGTTTTAAAATAAATGCCATCTGAAATGAGCTAATACCAGAAATTCAGAAATAAAAGATAATTTGCTCAAAACAAATCTGGCAGAAAACCTGCATGTTCTAGCTAAGTCCAAAAAAAGAAAGAAAGAAAGAAAGAAAGGAAAAGAAAGAAGCATTTGTTGTTAGATGAGAATACTATCACTGAAAAGCTGAGACACCTACAGCAACACATGTGCCAGCATATATTTCAGGGAGGGCTTCACATAGGAAACCATGCTCCCTAAGGAATCCTCACCCAGACTTTTTGGTGCTAAAAATCAAAGGGATGAAACAAAAAGGGAGCCAACCTCAAGGATGGGCCTGAAAATCCATTTTGTAGCTTGTGGGCAACTACAAAACAAATATGTGAGCCAATTAACATGTTAGTATGAAAACAGTTTTAAGGACACTCATCTCTTAGAAACTCTACAATTAGCTCTTCTAGACTGGTCTAAAGAAGCCTGAGTACTCACAATATAGCTCCTAAGTTTTTGCCAACTGCTGCTTTCTCCATGTCCACTTATTCTTACATTTCCTTTGTGGGCTTTTTCAGAGTAATTTGTTGGGTCAATATTTGGGCTTTTCCAAAGCCCTTTTTTAAAAAAAATATTTTTCTAGAGGCTGTTTCTGGAGAGAACCTACAGTGTGATGGGCAAATTCTGTCATTTCTTGTTTGTTTAAAAAAATTCTTATAGTACTAATGTTAAGGTAAAGGTAGTTCCTTGACATGAATGTCTAATTTTAACCAATTGTAGGGATGGTGCTCATCTCCGTTTCTAAGCCGAGGAGCCAGCGTTGTCTGAGAACTGCTCTGGTCATGTGGCCAGCATGACTGCACCGAACACTGTTAATTTCCCACTTAAGTGGTATCTATTTATCTACTTGCATTTTCATGTTTTCGAACTGTTAGGCTGGCAGAAGCTAGTGATGGGAGCTCACCTCATCATGCAGCACTTGGGCCTTGAACTGCCAACCTTTCAATCTTCCGATCATCAGAACTGGCATTTTAACCACTAAGCCACCACACCCCATTTTATACTACCAAAGTGCACTTTCATTGATGCAACCTTTTGGCTGAAGAGTGGGGTATAAATAAATTATTATTATTATTATTATTATTATTATTATTATTATTAACTGAACTCAAGGGTAGGAATAAAATGTTGCCATTAATGTTGCAACTAATACTAAGACACCAGAAACACTGTATGTTGTTTTTTTTTTAACGGTTCTGAGAACTACAGCAACAAACACCAACTCCTGACACGCTTGCCCTGTCTGGAAGAGCCCAATGTTACCTTAAAGCATTTTGGGATGCCAGGCTTTTAATCTGTGCCATAAAAAATACAACAAAGAAAAATTTGTTACAGAGTTATTAAGGGCTAAACTTGAGTAAAATGTACTTAAGACTTGAGTAAAATGTACTTAAGGCATCCTGGAGGGTTCATCACCAATTGTTTGTCTTTATTTGATGTAACATAAATGTAGGAATGATTTGTATGGGGAAAATCAGAGCAAGGGAGTCTTGACCCCTCTCATGTCTCCCAGAAAATTCAATAGCCAACTTTATGACCTCTTACACATTGGTTGACTCAAAATTTCCAGTTCCATCTTCAATGGGGTCCTCTTTCACTCTTGATCTGGTATTGTGAGATAGATTGTGGGTGGCATTTTGATGGAGTTCCCCCCACCCCAATTTAACCAGCAGCTTGATTCAGGTGGCAGAAACTTGGGACAGGAAATATGTGTCAACCTGGCTAAAGTTTCACAATTGATTCCCTGAGTCAGCTGCTCAGTGCTACTGACCCCCCCCCCCTTTCCTTGTCCAGTGTGATCAAACAATGATGAAAGAGTAGCAAGGTAATACAAGTGCTGTACATCTTTGTGAGCCAACTGCTTTTCCTTAATAACCGACATTAACACTTCAATAACATTTCCAGAGGTAGTGAAATGAAAGTAGGGCATGTGAGAGGCATAACAAGAAATACTTGCCTTCTAAAGAACTGTCCAATGTCCATTCATTTAACACAAGGATTCAACACGTGACTGGTGCAATTTGTTTTGTTTTCCCCACATGTAGCTTAAATTCGTTAACTAAACTAGCAGAAGACTGGTGTGCCAGCTACAGCCTTTCCTAGAGAGAGATACCACATATGGCTTTTGGGGCCATAATTATGGATTTTGATATGACCCGTGGATAAGTCGAGGGTAAAAATTAGGGGCATCTTAAAGGAGTTAAACTGACTGCCAATTCACTTGAGGTCTAGATTCAAAGTTCTTGTAATGATATCTAAAGTTCTAAAGGAGTCCTGGTGGCACACTGGTTAAATGCCTGTACTGCAGCAACTCACTCAAAACCATAAGGTTGCGAGTTCAAGACCAGCAAAAGGGCTCAAGCTCGACTCAGGCTTGCATCCTTCTGAGGCCGCTAAAATGAGTACCCAGATTGTTGGAGGCAAGTAGCTTACAGTTGTAAACTGCTTAAACACACCTTAGGCAGTTTAGGACACACCTTAGGCAGTATGAAGTGGTATATAAATGAAGCTGTTGTTTGTTTCAATGACTTGGGACTTTGATATCTGAAGGAGAAAAATTAAAGTCTGCAGGAGGTGTCATCTTCTGTGTCCCACCAGTAAGGGCAATATGAAGTGGGAGAACATGGAGGAGGGTCTTCTTGCTTGTGATATCAACATTGTAGAGAGGCCTCCCCTTGAAGGTTCAACTGGTGCCAACACTGATTTCTTTCTGGTGCTAAATTAAAACATGGCTTTTTATTGAAAGAGTCATTTATTTCATATGTAACCATGTTTTTAAACTGTAGTAGGTTTGAAGACTTTTTAACTGTTGCTATTTATACTTTTAAATCTGGAAATGTTTTAATTTCTTTATTTTATACGCTGCCCTGAAATCCTGTGCTAAAGAGTAGGACAGAAGTGTTTTAATGAAACAAACAAACAAACAAAACTAATTTAAAAACCAGCTTTAGCAATTTGCTAACTTTTTAAATATCATGTAGTATTTATTAACATATGTACGCTTTGCCTTTATCCAAAGATATCAGTGCAATTTATAATAAAAACATCTTTAAAAAAATAAATGTCCATGTTGGTATAGTCATTTTCAACCTACAGATTTTCTGAATTTTTAGCCTTTTGTTTATGATTACAGTTGCCCCTCCTTTATCACAGACTTGAGGTATGCGGTCTTGAATATTCATGGAGGAGCGACCTCCATTATTTTTAATAGGGTATGCCCCCACGGCACGCATCACGCTCACACTCATGGGCACATGCCCCATTCAAGCCTATGGGGCTTGAATATATGCAAGTCTCCATTTTCATGGGGGAGGGGGGCATCCAGAATGGATTCCCCGCGAAAACGGAGGGCCAACTGTATTATGATAACTACAAGCAAAATTTTAAAAACCATTTGCTGCCTGAACTATGTTATTAGGAGATGGAAACTTTATAGTCTATTAACTTTATGTAATTTATATGGAGATCTGTGACTTATGAACAGAATAATAAGCTGAAGGAAAACTCATAGTGGAACAGGATCTGTCTGAGAAACTAACTGGATAAATATGCTACATTCTGAAGTTAACTCAGCACTGCCATCTAGAGTGCCTGGGACTTTGTACATGTCAGAGAAGTTTGAATAAGCATACATTTTGAGGTTTGGCTCTCAATAAACATCCAAAAATTATGTTCTTTTTTCATAAAGTTGCATCTAGTCTGATTCAGTTAACTTAAGGAAGCAGATTTAGCCTCCATAATTGCCACATTGTCTGGCTAGGCTTCTAATGTTAGTAATGGAACATACTGTACCACTAGATAAACCAGTCCATCTCCAAAAAGAAGCTGGCTTCAATGGACTCAAGCATTCTCCCATAGCCATTTTCTCCACAGAGCCCTTAGCACGTACTATGGCCTGAATCCAATTTTTATTCTAAATCAGTGGAACTTTTGTAAATGTTAATTCACCAAGTTACTACAATTCTGTAGGTCTACTCTATCTGACACTAATAATGGAACATGGAACTCTGAAACATACTGGTAAGATAATGTTTAAGTCAATACCATTTAACTATGGACCCTTTCACACTACAGTTTTGACACTATGTTTCCATTTTAAATGCCATATTTGCATCCTATGGAATCCCAGGGCCTGTAGTTTTTGGTGAGGCACTGAAATCCCTCTGGTTGAGAGCGTGAAATACTCTTCTATGAACATCAAATCCCAGGATGCCAAAGGATAGAACCACAGCAGTTATAGTGGAATCACAGCGCTGTAATTACATAGTGTCAAAGAGGTAATGCACATAGGATCATAGAATCATTGGCCACATTATCACACTACACTCTTATATAGTGCTGCTATTCTACCTTTGCTGCTCTGGCTGCCTCCTGTTGCATTCTGGGGTTTGTAGTTCAGTGAGACCTAAGAGCTCTCTGGCTGAGAATTCCAAATGCTCCTTCCTAAACTGCAAATCCAGAATGCAACATGAGGCAGTCACAGCAGTTGAAGTGGAATAGCAGCACTATAAGAGTGTAGTGCAGTAATCTAGAGAATTCGAAGAGACATTTGATATCTTTTCTCCCTTTAATTCTTGTCTCCTTCACATTTTTACTATCTGAAAATTTGGCTATACAGTTTTAAAGTACAGTTTGCAAAACATTTTTCCATGTACAAGATTTATAAGCTACTTCTTGTGTTTTTAGGATGTTCCACGTGATTTACATCTTCTAGGCTCTGGCAAGTAAAGTCAAAATATGGTCCTCTTTTAAAAACATTTCCCCCTAGAGTTGAGTTGTAGGGAGTATTGTCTTAACAGGAGGGTTTAGAAAGTCCCCAACCATGTGAACAAACTAAGATGTGGTGAGAAGTATAGCCTAACTGATTAACAGCCTATGCAGATGATGGGACTTTCCAGTAGAGAAAAATCTTCCTCTAACTTGTAAAAAGTTGAATAATATATAGTTAAGACAATGCAAATTTATGCGCTTTGCTTGCTTGCTTTGCAGTCCAATTTTAGAGCCCATGAAGATTATTACAAATATGGGTGGGGTATGTATGCTTGCTTTGTCACAACCATCATTTCTCCTCTGCAAGTGTCTGTCATCACACTTGCCTTACAGGACAGACACAACACAGGATTTCCAATGGTTTCTTAATCATTATGTGGAGTTCAGGCTTAAATATAGGATATATAAAGAAGCATTCAAAAGAAGGATCTCTTGCATCAAGCATAAATAGCTACCTGACTTGTCTAGGGAAACAAGCACACACTTACCTTTGGAACATGAGGGTTAAATTCAACTGCTCGGTGTATTGCCTCTACAGCACTGATTTCTGCTGTGCTAAGACCTCTTCTAGAAGCTGTTTCTGGTGAGAACCTACAACAATATCCAAAAACTGGTTATGTTACTAAAAGCAAGGCAAAAAATAATCTAGCCTTTCACAAACATATACTAACCAGGAAAACAACTGAGAACAAAAGCTCAAATTAATTGAGCTGATATCCTGAGGCAGCAGGAATTTGATCCCACAGTTCATGGTTAGGAGCAAAAATAAGCCCTTTCAGAAACAATAAAGTGCTCATTGTTTTATATTTCAATCTGAAATATGCTATCAACAAGAAGTAAATGAAGGCAAACCTCTGAACCAAGGCAAAAAAATTGCTTTTCATCTAATGTATAAGTTGTCTAACTGAATGTATACTACCCTGGGCTTCAACCAGGAAAATGCAGAACATTGTAAACTCAGAAAAAGTCTTACCTGAAGTTTAAAGAAATAAGAACAAATGCTTCCCAAGAGACTAGTGTATCATTTGGAAAATTCAAGCAACCCATCAGCCAAAAATTGGCTATTTAAAATTAAATTCATATGACACAGATAGGAAAGATGCAGCCATCAAGATGTTCTTAGACCACAACTTCCAGCATTCCTTAATATTGGCTACATGAAGTGTTGCTGGAATCTCCAGTCCAATAAAATCTGGAAGAAGACATTATTTCCAATCATCATGCATCTGTTCCATATGGCAGACTGATCACATGCAGCAGCTTGCTTAAGTACAAATCCAAATTAACAGCAAACATTGTGATGACCAATTCATTTCCCATCCTATAACACACTACACCAGTTGAAGATCTGTATACAGTGGTCCCCCAGGATACGAATCCCCCGGGTTAAGAAAACCCCGGGATCCGAAACCGGCGGGACCGCTTCGGTATCCCCCGGGATCCGAAGGATCCCCCGGGATCCGAAAAAAGGGACGTCCCGTTTCGTCCCTTTTCCTCCGAGGCCTAGCCTCGGAGAAAAAGGGACGCCGTTTCGTTCCTTTTCCTCCTTCGCGCCCAACGAAAGGAGGCCCGACCCGGTGGGATCGGGCCTCCTTCTGCGTCAGGCGCGGAGGCCCAGGCCGGCTTCGGAAGCCGGCCTGGGCCTTCGCGCCCAACGAAAGGAGGCCCGACCCGGCGGGATCGGGCCTCATTCCGCGTCAGGCGCGGAGGCCCAGGCCGGCTTCGGAAGCCGGCCTGGGCCTTCGTGCCCATCGAAAGGAGGCCCGGCCTCCTTCCGCGTCAGGCCCGGAGGCCCGACCCGGCGGGATCGGGCCTCCTTCCGCATCAGGCCCGGAGGCCCAGCCTGGCTGGGGAAGGGAACCTTCCCTTCCCCAGCCAGGAGGCCCCCCACGGCTGACGAAAGGAAGGCCCGATCCGCCGGATCGGACCTTCCTTTCCTCAGCCAGGAGGCCCCCGCCAGGCCCGGGGAACGGATTGCCTATTTCCTATGGGAAATAGGCCCCGGGTTACGAAATTTTCGGCTTACGAAAACGTAGCCGGAACGAATTAATTTCGTAACCCGGGGGACCACTGTATATAGTGAGTAAATCTGAAAGCCACTTCATTCTGCAAACAAAGTTCATTATTGACTGATGCCATGATCATCACCATGCGCCAAAGTTTCATATGAGATTGTTTGTACTGAGAACAAGTCACTTGCTTGTAACTATGGAACATACTATAATTACTCCAATTATTCAATTGATCTGCAATCCAGAAAGTAGCTGACTGGATTTCTTGTTACTAACACATTGAAAAACACAGGAAAAGCTCTAAGTACCTACATCTCTGATAACTGTTATTACAAAAGGACTTCCTCCACCAACTCACCTGTGCGGGGACAGCACAGAATAGTATGAGTTGCCACATGCACACCACCAAGATGCTTCACATGGGCCTACAAAGCATTCATATAATTTATCTTCCTTTCCCATTTCTTTCTTCCCTGAATGAAGACTCTAAATCCCATGCCTGAATCACAGAATCATAGAACTGGAAGAGACCACAAGGGCCATCCCTGCCATGCAGGAAATCACAATCAAAGCATCCCCAACAGATGGCCATCCAGCCTCCAGATGACAAGCCTGCTGACAGATGGCCATCCAGTTGGCCTCAGCTGTGCAGCAATACATTTTCTCCTCCTTTAAACACTCTCACAGCTCATGACAACCCAATCAGTCCAAGTACATAGTATGCTACTGCTTTGCGTAGCACAGCCAGCTTTGCAAAGCAGCCCTCTCTCCATGTCCTCATGCATTTAGACTCTGTTTGGCAGGGACTGCTGCAACCTCTTTCACAGAATGGAAAAAGGGAGAAGACAGGTTAACTTCTTCAGAAGTTTTTTTTAAAGAAAACACATTCCCAAATAACCCATCTCTACTACAGCTCATGTTTGCAAAATATCTCCATTATCTCCTCTGCCTCCCCAAGCCTTCTTTATCGCTCTGTTCTTGTTGCTGACTGCTTTGCTCCTCACCAACCGCACAATGCTCCACAAAGAAGGTTCCTATACACCATGGCTGCCCAACATGCAGCCTGTGGGCCAGATGTGGCCCGCCAGAGGATTTTTGGTAACCTGCGGCCCAATTGTCCAGAGCTGGATGATGTCCTGGCTCCCTGAGTCCTGGCTTAAGGTTTTGGAGGACTAGGGATTCAGGAGTCTAGTCTGCTTCCAAGCGGGGAGCTTTTGCTGAGGACAGGCTTATGCTCCTCTCACCCCATTGGCCCAGCAGGCCCATAGGAAGGAGCTTTTTGCAGGAAGGAGACAGGAGGGCAAACAGAACGCGAGCGGAGGAGAGTGCAAGACAAGCAGCAGACAAACAGCGAGAGCGCTAGAGACAGTGAGAGAGCCTGGGCCCTTCTTCTGGTGAGTAGGGGGGTGAGAAGGAAAGGCCGCGGAGCACATGGCAGGAAGCCTTGTCTGGGCTTTAGGTCCTTCTTTTTCGTTTGGTGAGGGGGGAGGGGGGGAAGAGGGAGAGAAGGAAAGGCCGCAGAGCACAAGAAAAGGATATGCAAGAATATAAGCCTTGTGGTGATGTTCTGCTTTGAGAGAGAACATTTCAATTTAAGAGGGTGGGGAAAATAACTATCCCAAAGTCACTCTGTGAGTTTCATAGATGGGCAAGGATTTAAACTCTGGCCTCTCTGCTCCAGGTTGAAATCTACCCACTACACCTGTGACAATAATGTTCCTCTCCTTGGAGAATTATCATGCTGTTTTTACATTTCTTTTTAGACTAGTTTGCTTATTTTCTAAGGGGCAGACCTAGTTTAAAAAGAAATGTAAAAACAGCATGATCATTCTTCAAGGAGAGGAACACTATTATCACAGGTGTAGTTGGTTGAGTTCAAGCTGGAGCAGTGAGGCCAGAGTTGAAATCACAAGGTGACAAGATATAATCCTCTTCCTCCTCCGTCTGGATCTGCCTTCATCCCTTTGCTTTTGCCCCCCCCCTCCTCCTCCTCCTCCTCCTCCTCCTCCGTGACTGCCAGGGTAGAATTGCTTTATGATTGTATGCAAAAGCATGGTCAGCTAATGTAAATAAATAAACTTGAAACCTGTAACACTTAAGTATTGTTTTTTATTATTAATGTGATTTCAAGATAAGTAAAAATCTTAATTAATAGGTCTACTAATTGATTTTAACTGAAATACCCTGTTTTATAGTATGGCTGTAAGAGAGGAAAGAAAGAAGCAAGGAAGCAAAGAACTGAAGAATTGAAAGAATTGAAGAAGGAGAGAAAGAAGAAAGGAGGGAGGGAGGGAAGAAAGAAAGAAAGATGGAAAGAAGGACGGGAAGAAAAAAAGAAGGGAGGGAGGGAAGAAAGAAAGAAAGAAAAAAGAAAATGTCCTACATTTCACCCAAATGTCCTACATTTGGCGGCCCGGACAACCTTAGCCAATCTTAATTTCGGCCCCCACCTCCTTCCAAGTTGGGCACCCCTGCTATACACAGTCAGCCACACAACTGTTCTTTCTCTTCCTCCCTCATATTGTTCTGCCTAAGTCAGAATTTAACCTAGATTGTTAGAATACACCAGTAATAAGTAACAAGTAGAAACTTCACTACATTACAATGGCAGTGGCAGTAGTAGGAACGGCCTCAAAAGGTTGGTCCAATAAATCCAGAAAAGCTATCAAAACCATAGAAAGGTGAGCTCTGGATTGGTTGTAAGAGCTTGGCGAAAGTAATCTTACACAGTAAGAGTAGTATCATGGCCTAGCTGCCACAATTCCAAGTGGTATAATAGAACAGTCTCAGCGTTGAGGAGACAGGTGATATGATCAACACAATGGAGAGTATTTTTGGATGGAGAGTAGGAATACAGATGTGTATCTCCATGTGGGTTCCCAACATATCCATATTCAGTAAGAGTAGAATTGTTGCCTATAGAAAATGCCACAGTCACAAGGGGATTAATGGAACACGGACCATTCCCAGTGTTGAGGAGAAAGATAGATATGATCAACACAACGGATAGCATCTGTAGGATGAACAGTAGGAATACAGATTTAGAGGTATGTCCCTCTCTGTGAGTTCCCAACACTATTCATATTCACATAAGAGACTGAACTCTTGGGGAATGTTCTCTTATGATAATGTTCTCTGTGTTAAAATTAATCACACACAGTAGCTTGCTTAAGTACAAATCAAAATTGATAGCAAACATATGATGACCCATTCATTTCAGTCGGGTCCTGATTTCTCATCTACTGAGAGACAGATCAGTCAGGACTACACTGAAAAGATCTCTTACTTCTCCTTCTAAGAGAAGATCATGCAAAGTTTTGATGACATATTCTTGATTTTGTCTTTTTTTTTCCTTTACAGGCCCCCTGAAACTTTGAGTGCTGGTGACGGATCTGACCTGATCGCTTATTCATTTCTTTGTGAGGAGAAGACAACCAGTGAAGAGTAGGCGAGGATAAAGGGACTACTAATCTACTGTCCAGTGTTAGATCAATGCACCTGTTCTGAATAAGTCAATGGTACCAATGCAAGTTATACCAATGAGCTTAGTTTAATTAATGCCATGGATGAGGAAGATGTGTTGGCTGAAATGGAAGGTATTGAAGTGGACTTTCCTAACATTTTATGTGATCAAGGTACCAGTTCCTCAAATAAAGATGGGGTGTTATATGCAGAAGCAGAAACTGTGCAAAGACTGAATTTTACCACTTCATCTGGAAACTGCAGAGCTGACCACAAATTCAAAGCCTCAAAGCTCACCTATGAAACCTTGTCTCATAAAACTTGATAAGTGTACATTTTATGGATCCCACCAAGGCAAACAAGTAATTGGCACACTCAACTGACTGTGCTATTTTGTGGCTGCAATGAGTACCCTTCTTAAGGAGGGCTTACTGACATATACAAAATGATAGTAGTAACAATGACAAAACAATAAATTTACAAAATAATATGATGCTGAAAAAAACTTATTTCTTCATTCAACAGAGCTGAATCACAAGAACATGTTCCTAAGATGGGACTGAAGAACAGTAGCTTGGGTGTGTTGGGTTTTGCATTGGTCAGTGCAATGGTGGGGTCTTTGCTGAAATCTACAGTAGTAGGCTTCTATTAAGAATTGTATTGAGATAGGCTTCTAACTCAAAGAAATACTTTGACCATACATACTTGAAGTTGATATCATAATAATCAGTGGATGAAACAGTAAACTTACCTATCAGAAACTGCTCTGGCCTTTAAGAGTGCTGCTGTATAACATATTGCTGCTGACTTTGGAAGGCTGATATCTATAGAATAATAAAGTGGTGTCTTTAGATCCTAAATCAAAAAACATTTCAAAATCACTCCCTCTGAACACTTTAACTTTGGGGATTATCAATACAGTATATACATTGTGAACAAAAATTTTATGTTTGTTATAAACTTGTGAACAGGCTGAGAATAAAACAAACACAATCCAAATGTATCACTTGTTTATGTTTAAGCAATCCACTTAAGGAAAAGTGCCTTTACAAGAGCAGACCAGAAGCTGTATTTCAACTTAAAATTTACCTGTCTTTTTGGAAAAATCAAAGGGTAGTTATGACTACAGAAGTAGATATATGTCTCAATCCAGTTCACTTATATATGTGTAAATGCCTTTTTAAAATGGTTCCAGTGGTGTACATACTCTAGGTTCAATTTTCCTTAAGTCAGAGAAACAACTGGCAGCAAATATTTGTGAACAAAGACTGAATATACTGCAGAGAATTAAGCAGCTTCATCTAATTTATATCCGCTGCCAGCTTGGAGCACAGTAGCCTAACAGGGGAAGTCTAACATAACATAAAAATGACAGGAACTTAGAAAATATCCATGTGGAGTTGTAGGCATTGTCTTTTCAGTCCAGAATAACAATTACTGCTAATAATACAGTACTGTGGGCAGCCTGTGATCACAAGAATCTACTTATTAAATTTTCTCATTAGAGCATACACAAATCAACTAGTATCTCAATGACAATGACACTTATGTATTAGGCAACTAGCATCTCACTGACAATGACATATATATTCTTACCATCATACTTTGCAAGAACTGCCTGGACATCAGCGTAAGCTTGTAGTTCTAGAAGTGCTTCTAGAAGGTTTTCATGGATATTCAATACACTTAGGAGAGGAAATTCTTTCATTAACTGTTAGAAAGGTGTGAAGGAGGACAACTAATTACCACCTCTGTGTATTCCTTGTCTAAGAAAACCCTATGAAATTCATAGGGTCAATATAAATCAACAGGCAATGAAGGTGCATACATACACTTGCTAAACAGCAAGATGAGGGTTCAAGCCATTCTCCAGCAAGCTTATAATTTTATAATTGAGGTATTCAGTAATTTAAACTCAGGGAAGGTTAACACCCATTCTTCTGATATTCTTTGTCATTCATGGGAATAATCTAATTTCATCAACAGAATAAAATCAATGTTTTGGATGTGAATGGGAAAAAAATCCCACATGTGACATATGCATCATATGATTCAAATTTAACTATACAGAAAGCCTTGCAGCCCACTATTTCACACAGAAAATCATAACAGATTAAGAACACATCCAAATGGTTACAAACCCCAAATGTCAGTATATTATAAATCAAAATGGACAATATTCAATTTCAATTATAAGTTCTCAGGTGATTACATAAAGTGAATACAGTGCGCCCACTTTATAAGCGGGCACAGCTTACGCGGTTTCCAGCATACTCTGGAAGCCCAGATGCAGAAGTGGCCATGCAGAGCCCATAGGAAGTAAAGGGGTGCACAACTGTGGTGCACAGGTGCACAGCATGCAGTGTGCACAAGCCCCATTACTTCCTATGCGGCTTGAGCATGTGTGGAATTACCCTTACGCGGAGGGGTCTGGAATGGATCCCCGCGTAAGGGAAGAGCCCACTGTATATTAGTAAATGATGTGCTGAATCTGATGTTCATTTAAGACATAGATTTTATTGTTGTACCTATGTAACCTACCATTAAATTAAGAAAAAATACATGGTTGCAAACTAATCAGATGAATATAGACCAACTAAAAATGTGGCCCTGGTTAATGTGGCAAGAGTTTTTTAAATTTGGTAAAACTGCAGCCACAAAGCATCTCTACTCTAGGAGAAGCTTTACATTCTGTAAAAAGTGCAACCCATGTAAAATACATACAGATTATCTAAGATTATATTAAAAGTAAACAAAAATTCATGTATAATATGCATTTCATATGAGTAAAACATTAAGGTATATAGATTTGAAATAACAATTAAGTGATTAATTAATAAAAGCATCAAAAATGAAAAATGCAAAAAAGTTCTTATTTTCGCCAATAATATGGCCCACAGAAATGAGTAAGAATACAGAGTTTACCAAGATAGACTACGATCTGATTAATTACTAGCTGTGGAGATTAGACTGTTTAAGTGAACCTATTACCCAAATCATTTAATTTCTAAAATACTTACATCTCTCATCATTTTCACTGCTTCTTTAATTCTTCCAAGTTTTCTTGCACACATAGCTAGTCTCCTTTTCACATAAACCAGTACATTGGTGTCTCTTCCTGAAAAGAAGTTACATTAAACATATAGTGATATCTAAAGTGTCACACTTCTAACTCATTCATTTGTGTACCTCACTTTTCCTGTTCCAGTAAAGCAACTGATACTGAAACGCTAAAAGCACAACCATATAATTGTGGTCAGTAAAAGCTTTTTATTTTCTGGCAAAACCTAATCTGTAGATTTATTACCTACTGATGTGACACTGAAAAGAAAAATTAAGAAAGTGTTCCAACTCTTCTGTAACAGGTGTATAATATTAGGCTGTGCCAGTCTGCTTTGGAATTATCATTAAACTAGGGAAAACTCTTCACGATGTCCCTGCAGAGTCTTATGCATTAGGAACAATTTACAATCTAAAATAAAAACAAACAGCATCATTTATATATAATATAATAATATAATATTTATTTATTTATAACCCACTCTTCAGCCCTAAAGGCTATCAGAGCAGCTTACAATTATTATTATTATTATACCTCTTCATACTGCCTAAGAAGTGTCCAAATGGTTTACAACTGTAAAGTAATTTGCCCCCAACAATCTGGGTACTCATTTTAGCAACCTCAGAAGGATGCAAGCCCTTTATGCTGGTATTGAACTCACAACCTTATGGTTTTGAGTGAGTGGCTGCAGTACAGGCATTAGTGGTGAGGATCTTGTGACCATCCAGATGTTGCCCTATCATTCCCATCAGACAATCCCAGCCAGACCAATGTGGGTGTAACAGCACATTATCTTCTGTTGACTCCCTATGCTGGCCTTAAACATTATACAAGCTATCGGTAAAGATGGAGCTGGTTTTATAGAAAGCAAGCCTCTGTTAGTGAATGTGTTTCCATTTGACTGACCTAGTATGAATCACATAAAATCCATGGTTTCTCAGAGCTCCACATCCAAGGATGTGAAACATGAAACCCACTAACACCCTCTCCTTCAGTCATAAATACACAGTCTCAGCACATATTTGCTTATCCATTATAATCATAAACTGAAGATTGAGAACTTGTTTGTGGCATCAGAATTAAGACACCACATCCCATGGCATAAGAGAGAAAGCGAGGGAGGGTTCAGAGGGTAGAAAAGGACATCGTGATATTGAATCATTGATCACGAGTTGGAGAACAGCTTTAAAAGAATTATTACGCAGAAACTAGAAAACAAAGCTTTTAAGTCACTAGACTTTTGGTTGGTGGTGCAGGAAATCCACCAAAAGTAAGTGAGTTTTTATCAAGCTATCATTTAGAAGTGTTTTGAAATACTACCATATCTCTCATCAATAACTCATCAAGATGCAGTCATATTAGTGTGTGCATTAGCTGACACAAGTGTTGTTTTTTTATTGAGTGGCAGATAAAGCTTTTAGAAAGAAAATCCATTTCTACATTAATATATGGCATTAATATATTGTTGTTGTTGTTGTTGTTGTTATTATTAGCCCGCTCCTCTATCAAGACAATCAGAGCGGGTTACAGCAATAAAAAATAACAGAGTAAAACAATATCAATATCCCTCTACCCAACCTCCCACCCCTTAAAATTAAATAAAAGTATAGCAGATTAAAACCAAGAACAATTAAAACATGAATATTAAAAGCAAACTAACATTCAGTGGGCAGCGTAAGTTGTAGCATCATAGATGGTATTATGATAGAAAAAAGCATAACTGAATTCTAGAGCCGGGAATTAAGAGATTTCTGGGAAGGCCTCCCGGAAGAGATGCGTCTTTATAGCTTTTTAAAAGCAGTCAAGAGATGTAATACAATGCTTCTCATCTGGCAGGCTATTCCATAGCCTGGGAGCAGAAATGGAAAAGGTCCTCTGGGAGGTCTGCGACAGCCTAGTTTTCATCAGCTGAAGCAGATTCTTCCCAGAGGACTGGAGTGTGCGGGGGGGGGGAGGGGGTCTGATCGTACGGGGAGAGGCGGGTCCCAAAAATAATATGGACCCAAGCCATGTGGGGCTTTAAAGGTTAAAACCAACACCTTGTACTGTGCCCGGACATTAACTGGCAGCCAGTGGAGAGCCTCAAGCAAAGGTGTTATGTGCTCTCTCCTGGATGTTCCAGTAACGAGCCTAGCTGCCATGTTTTGAACTAATTGCAGTTTCCGGATTAAGAACAAGGGTAGCCCCATGTAGAGCACATTGCAGAAATCCAAGCGTGAGGTTGCCAAGGCATCTACCACAAATTCCAGGTCCTCATGGCTTTATCCCAAGTTGCTGACCCATGACAACATAAATTACTCCTTTGAAACCAACTTGTTTTTCATGAAAGGATGATAATGCTAAAATAGGACCCACAATATTTTAGAATATTACTATGACTAAAACTCTATTCATACTTATCTGGGTATAAAATCTACCAAGCCCAATTTAATTTATTTCTGAGCAAATATGTACAGGATTACATGACAAAGCAATCAGCACTTTTTCCTAATGTGCAAAACATATAATACAATTAACTGTACTTTTAACTATATGAGCACAAAAGTGCAGAGGTAATGTTTCATGTTTGCCAAAAATTTCTGTAAGTCCAACTCCAAATGTATTTAGCCTCCTGAACACTATGTGAAAGAATACTTACTGAGCTGTGCTTCGTGCTGAGGACTTTGAGAACTGCAATGCTGAGATTTTCTATAAATTGTTTCTCCTGCTCGCAGAGCCTGCTTAAAATATTTTTCAGCATCTATGATAGTTATTGCTTCTTCTTCGGCCAACAGAACATATGCCATGGCACAACTGAAAAACAGAAGGGGCAGGGAATAAAGAGAGAAAAACATGGCTTTCAGATTGAAGGTAGCCAATGACACTTATTTTGTATAGAGACCTAAATGATACGAATGATTAAAAATTTTAATATCATACAGTAGCTGCACTTAAATAAACTCTCACCAAATAAGATACAAAAACTATCATATTTAGCAGACTGTTAGGTCATAGCAGAAAATGTAGGGGTGTCTTCAGTCCTTCACGCAATTTCAAGTAAATCACTCAGAAAAAGATCAACAAATCTTGTTGATTATATACTAGGCTGTAGGGCTCAAATTCAACATGATGCCCACAGGGGGGGAAAGTTGACAATGTAATTACACTGGATCCAATCACTGCATGTCCAGTAACACAACAGACAGCACATACATGCTGTCTGCAAGTCACAAATGGTTGTGCAATGGGAAATGGATGTGGATGCCTACTTGTGGTAACTCTAGAAAATTCCACTAGCATACTGGAAAACACACAAGCACAATGACACCATTTGGTACAAGCCTAAGAAATTACCTACAAGTGCCATGTGCCTTTTTTTAAGCTCAGAATTGAAGTTGAGACTTGTAGGCAGACTTACTCATTATTTAATTCTAAAGCTTGATATGCTGCTTTGATTCGGGCCTGAGGGTTTCTCTCCCGCCATGCCTTCTGCATTACTGTTGAAAAGGACAGAAAAATGTTTTTAAATGGCAAGTCACAAACAATATTCATGCAATACACATACATTCAGGAAGAATAAGTTATCAGTTTAAAGAAAGTACCATTACTTGCTTCTTACCAAGGTAAGATCAAATTTAACACCAGTCTGTGTAATATTTATTTTTTCTATTACACCTACTCTTTTAAGAGAGATTTCAAGAGTAGAAAACAGAAAAAAAAGATCTATAACTAGTGCCATAAAGGTTACCATCACTCTTTTTCCTCTAGTGTGCTTCAAAGTAGATTGGGCCACTGATAAATTCTGAGTGGAACAAAAATGGTTAAGTGGCACCTCTTGTCCAAAGTAATATTGACAGACCTTTCCTTCCTTTCCCTCAGTCAAGTTCTGAAAGCAGAGTGACTCAGGCCTGGTACAGAACATTGCTTTGCGGTGGCCTGGGGCTGAAATTAGGGCTCAGGAGAGAAAAACATCCACACATTCCATGCTCTCCGGGTGCCGTGGAGGGGGGGGACACATTCACATGGCGCACATGCCAATGGCGTGCTTTGTGTGCCACGTCCAAACAGTGTGGCACACAAGAGACGTCACCATGCCGCTCCAGAGCACTAATAGTGCCTTGGCAGCGGCATGGAAAGGAGTTGCATTGCACAGCCTGGAGACTGTGGTACATGCTCTAGTAACCTCACGTCTGGATTTCTGTAACGCGCTCTACATGGGGCTACCCTTGTGCCTAACCCGGAAACTTCAATTGGTTCAGAATATGGCAGCCAGGCTTATCACAGGAACATCTAGAAGAGAGCATATAACACCAGTGCTCAAAGCTCTCCACTGGCTGCCCATTAGTTTCCGGGCACAGTACAAGGTGTTGGTACTAACCTTTAAAGCCCTGCATGGCTCAGGCCCATCCTACCTTAAGGACCGCTTCTTCCCGTATGAACCGCCCCGCACACTTCGGTCCTCTGAGAGGAACCTACTGCAGCCGATGAAAACCAGGCTGTCCCAGACCTCTCAGAGGGCCTTTTCAGCTACTGCCCCTAAGCTCTGGAACGGCCTGCCGGACGAGATGCGTCTCATTACATCACTGGCTAGTTTCAAAAAGGCTTTAAAGACGCATCTTTTCCGGCAGGCCTTTCCCTGAAGGACAGAATAAATGAAACCCTTGCTCCCTGCTCTAAAAATATAAACAGTACTGGAAATTATTAGTGATCCCTTTACTTAATACTTACTTGAATCGATTTAATGCAGCCTTGCACATGGATTGTTCATGAAAATGCACTTTGTTTTAATAACTGCCGACCAATTTTAACTGTGTTAATTTTAAACTGTCTAGATTTAATTCAGTTTTAAGGGGGGTGGTTGGGGTGGGATGTGATTGTTGTTTTTACTCTGTATCTTTTTATTTTGCTGTACCCCGCTCCGAGTATTTTATTAGAGGAGAGGGCTATAAATAAACTTTATTATTATTATTATTATTAACAATCTGGAAGAGAAATCACCATCTTCTCATCTGTACGGCCCCTCACTTACTTACTCACTTACTCATTGTAAGTTAATACACTATTACTGTCACAAACCCAGCTTAATTCAAATTTTTAGAAAAACGAACACTAATTCGACTGCACTTATAAACTGACAGGGAAATCCTGCACTTATCTACTCAAAACTCAGAATAAGGGATGCAAACTGCAGGAAAAAAGATTCCTCCTCAACATTAGGAAGAACTTCCTGACAGTAAGGGCTGTTCGGCAGTGGAACACACTCCCTCGGAGGGTGGTGGAGTCTCCTTCCTTGGAGGTTTTTAAGCAGAGGCTGGATGGCCATCTGTCGGAGATGCTTGAATTGGGAGTTCCTGCACGGCAGGGGGTTGGACTGGATGGGCCTTGTGGTCTCTTCCAACTCTAAATTTCTATGATTCTATTATTCTTTGAAAATTTTGCTGAATTCAATGACAAATATTCAGAGGTTATTTGATCCCACCTTCAAAAAGGGAAAAAAGAGAATCCCAACAATTATCATCCAGTTAGTCTGATATCAATACCAGGATGGATTTTAGAGCAGATTATTAAACAGAGAGTCTGTGGACATTTAGAAAGCAATTCCATAATCACAAAAAGTCAACATGGGATTCTGAGAAACAAGTCATGCCAGACTAAACTGATCTCTTTTTTTGATAGAATTGTCAGCTTGGTAGACAAAAGGCTGTAGATATAGTATATCTGGATTTCAGTAAGGTCTTTGACAAGGTCCTCCATGATATTCTTGCAAACAAGCTAGTAAAATGTGGGCTAGACAATGCAACAGAGGAGAGGATCAAGATTCAAAATGATCTGAATAGATTAGAAAGCTGGGCTAAAACTAACAAAATGAATTTCAACACAGCGAAATGTAAGGTACTGCAGTTAGGCAGAAAAAATGAAATGCACAGATATAGGATGAGGGACACCTGTCTTAGCATGACTACATATGAAAGGGATCTAGGAATCCAGTAGACCACAAGTTGAACAAGAGTCAACAGTGAGATGCAGCAGTTAAAAAGGCCAATGCTATTTTAGGCTACATCAATAGAAGTATAGTGTCTAGATCAAGGGATGTAATAGTGCCACACTATTCTGCCTTGGTCAGGCCTCACCTGTGTGTAGTTCTGAACACCACAATTAAAAAAAGATGTTGACAAATTGGAGCGTGTCCACAGGACTGCCACTAAAATGGTGAAGGGTCTGGAAACCATTCTTTATGAGGAAAGACTTAGGGAGCTGGGTATGTTTAGCCTGGAAAAGATATGGTTAAGAGTCGATATGATAGCCCTGTTTAAGTATTTGAAGGAGTGTCACACTGAGGATGGAGCAAGCTTGTTTTCTGCTGCTCTAGAACACAGAAGAAGCTGGATGACCATCTGTCAAGGCTGCTTTGACTACGACTTCCTGCATAGCAGGGGGTTGGACTGGATGGCCCTTGTGGTCTCTTCCAACTCTATGATTCTATGCTTAAGATTTAAGCTTGCATATTTGATCTTTCTCAATCCTCATAAGGGAATTAGAGAATCTGTATGTTTCTTTTGGAACAAAATCTGCAATTGACCAGCAAGAATAATGTGAAAAATGTTGGAACATTTTTTTCTGGAAAGATAATGTTAGTTTTGGCTTAGGTGATGGTATACTATATTCATTCAACATATAGATCATATCATACAATATATCTTCAGATCAGCCTGGATACAGCTAGCTCTTGGTGATTTAGACAAATCAATCAGCATTAACATACTATCTGACAAAAGCCAGGTATACATCAGTAAGCATTAACATACCATCTGAAGAAAGCCAGGTATATATCAAACTAGAACATCACTTTAAATATAGGAGCAGACAATATGCAAACACCAAAATGATTCAGTGTGATCTGAACTTGTCAAGTCTCAAGATTTTTTAAATAATTAAATAAACTTATTAAAACACACAAACAAGCTTCCAAGACTTAATGTTTCTGAAAGATCATTGCTAGAGTCTGATCTGCCAAAGAGATTAAAAAGTAACAATGCCTCATTTATATCATGGATGGGCCACTGCACAGTGGATGAAGGCCATTTTTCATCTCTGCATTTTTCATCAGAGATATACAGGCATTTTTTTTCTGCTTCACAAAAGTTTATTTTATAATATATTCTGTCAGAACTGTTCATTTTTCCAGTTTGGCGGGGGGGGGGGGGGGAGAATAGATGTTCCAGCCACCATTTGCTGAACTAGTTTTTAACACCAAATCATATTACTCTGGAAAAAGATGAATGCATCTTATGATCAGACTAAATTTGTTTTAAAGAATCTAAGAAATAACTGTTTCTTCATAGCAGCAGCCAAAATTGGGTTCTAGCAGCTTAACCTGACCCATTTTAAAAAGCTTTGAATAAACCAGTGATTTAACTACAAAAAGAAAAAAGAAAAAAACAACACCTGTCTTTGAAAGAAAGGAAGGGCAGGCAGACATTAATGCAAAATATGGAATGATTAGGTCAAATATGGCACTTAGCAAGAGTTGCTTCGTGCAGTTCGTTTATTTGTAAAAGATGCACTTGTTTTGAGGCTATACAGACATTTTTGATACAATCAGAAGTGACCTTATACTGCTTCTGATTTTGCTTTTGACTGACTTGGGGGGCGCAAAGCACTGGGGGCGGGGAACAAAACAGTCATGTTTGGTGGCAGTTTTGAACCATTTTTGGTGTAAAAAAGTATCTTTAAGACCTTGGGGGCAACTGGGGGCTTTGGGAGCTTGAGGGCCTACCAAATGAAGCCCTGCAAGCTCTACACATTCCCCAGTCAACTTGTGTTTTGGGCAATACTCTATAACATTCCAGAGGAATATCCAAACATATTGTGGATGAAGAATGACTGGAAGAAATGCCTCCTTCCTCCTCCTTGTATACTGAACAAAAATTAGAGTTATGCTCCAATTCCACCCACTGATGATTTTAGCCACACACAACACTTGAATGCAAGCACCAATTCACTTTAAACTGAGATAACAAAGAATGCAACTGTTGCTCAGGCTTGGTTTAGAATGGACATTTTGAATAACAAGAAAGGAAACACGTCACCATTCACTTTTTTTCTTTCACAAAGAAAAAGCCACTGGTACCTGCATCTGAAGGTCGAAGTGAGTCTGTTTCACATGTGAAAAAAGTCTGGTGATCTTGAGCAGATAAGTTCATGTCATAGTATGTAAGTGGCTCTTTTCCAGTCACCCATGTATACCTTTCAAGAGAGAGAAAGAGAAAGAGAGAGGGAGAGGTTTCATTAATGGTATAAGCCTAAAAATGCCCACTAGGAAGCAAATCATAGGTAGTGCCCTTGGTGAGGCTCACTCTTTGGAATGCATATCTAAGACTGCAGCATAAAGATTTTTATTTTATTTTTTAATTTTTTTTTTGAGAGGAAACTTAGATGTGTGATTGGCTTTGTATGACTAGCCTGGGAAGCACAAAAACTGCTTCCTGAAGGCAGGAAAATTGCACTATTGAGACTTCCCTTAGTGATGGACTAACAGCCCTAGGATGAACATTTGGAAATTTCAAACGTGTCTGGAACACTATAGTACAGATTCTCACCAATGTTCACAATGGCTACCACTTTCTTTGCATTTAAGGAATAACACGTTTACTGTTCCCGTTAGAATGGGCCATAATGTAGTGAAAAAATAAAGCTTAAACAGAGCTGAAAACATGTATCTATCCAAAAAGGTGCTTACCACTGTATGTGGCATTCACAAGAAGAGACAGGACTATAAACCTGTGACGAATTAGAATTCAGGTTTCTTTAAAAAAACAAAAACAATTATAACATAAAAGATTTCAGAACTAAGATACCTGCTATATTCTGCTCCTCTAAAGAGGTTGAGGGGATTTCTCCATACTTTACACTCTGTGAAAACAAACAAACAGAAATTAATCTAAAATTAAACTAACACTGCTGGCTTTTAATGTACATGGTGGATCCATTCCAGACCCACCTCCCTGCATAAGGGAAATTCTGCGGATGCTCAAGCCCCATTTAAAACAATGGGGCTCATGCCCAACATGGCGCGTGCGCCACAGGTACACAAGCCATTGCTTTTATGGCGTGTGGCTTGCAGCGCAAGATGAAAACCACGTAAAGTACACCCATATAACACGTGGACACACTGTATGTTTCTATACACTGATGCAGGTACCAGACCTGAACTAGTCTTGAATATAACTTTTCTACTTCAAAATAACCAGGGTTTTCAGATTCAAAAATGGACAATGGCACATTTTACATTTCTCACTTGATAGCCTCCCCCCCTGCCCAATTTCACTGTTTAGACCTCACCATAACTTCCTATCATGACCAAATCTGAAAATTATGTCTGACATTTGACTTTCAAAGAAGAATCATAAACTATAACCTGAACTGGGAATCTGAGGTTGGGATGTGGGTCATGGGATGCCCATACGTTTCCTATCTGGATATCATGGCAAAGTATGATGAGTGCCTGAGAAAGGGAAGCTACAGATGATACATGATGAACACGTGTCTTCTAATTTTCTCAGTCATTTCTGATTTCAAGAAAGCAAAGTTCATTTATAGAATGTGTGAAGCAACAGTGATTCACAACAAAAGCCTGCCATTTGGGATGAATACAATATGAGATTTGAAGGCAGAGCAATAATCTGAAACTGAGAGCATACTCACACTACACAACTACAATGTTTTTATACCAGTTTAATTGTCATGGCTCCATTTTATGATATCATGGGACTGGTGGCAGTTAAAGTATTTGTTAAAACTGTGCAGTGTAGATATATATTTGGAACAGTGACGCAGTGGTTAAATGCCTGTACTGCAGCAACTCACTCAAAACTATAAGGTGGTGAGTTCAATACCAGCAAAAGGGCTCAAGCTCCTCTCAGGCTTGCATCCTTCCAAGGTTGCTAAAATGAGTACCCAGATTGTTGGGGGCAAGTAGCTTACAGTTGTAAACCGCTTAGACACTGCTTAAGCGGTATGAAGCAGTATATACATGAAGCTGTTTGCTTGACTGCTGTAATCCGCTTTGATTCCCCACCAGAAAAGGCAAAATAGAAATAAATCCTATTATTATTACTATACTAAACTGATGATCCTGCCTTTCCACTGCTATAGTTCCCTAAGCTTATTAGTTTTAATGTGAAGTCGAAGGCTTTCACGGCCAGTATCCATAGTTTTTTGGGCTAGGAGGCTGTGTTCTAGAAGAGTTTATTCTTAATGTTTTGCCAGCAGCTGTGGCTAGCATCTTCTCCAAAGATGCCAGCCACAGCTGCTGGTGAAACATCAGGAATAAACTCTTCTAGAACATGGCCTCATGGCCTGAAAAACCCACAAAACTTATTACAGTAGTTTACTTTACCATTTCTCTTATTTGGATTATTGTAGGTATGCCAAAAGAGTAACTCAGACTATCAGATTTATAATATTTTAATACGATATAGCTAAAGCCAGCTATCATGAAGTACACTTGCACTAAGTGAGACACTGGAAGCAATCACCTGACAGACTCTGTCTGTTCATCTCATTTTCTCCATTTGTGGCAGAGAATGTTGTTTGTGGGGAATTAGTATTATCTGTGCCTCCAATAAGTGGTCGCAAATGGCTCACAGATACCTGTTCTATGAAAGATGTGCCATATTTCCTGAAGTACCACCATTCAAATATCTGTAACAAAATACAGAACAAAATCAATAGAACACAATATACTGTGTATGCAAATATCAGTCATTTAAGTCTTTCACAACTGGAGTTAATTAAGTAGTCATAGTTACTTAAGTTTCATTCCACTAAACAGGCAGAAAGCTTGCACACACATAATATGGCAGAAAATAGTATGTATTATATTTTACCTATATACAAAACCTTTATTTAAAACACAATGGGAAAAGCTATCAGGTTGATCACTGAAAGATCAGAACAAAAAATTGGGGGTTTCAACTAGTATTCAGTTTCTGCATTGGATTCTAAAATCTACACCAGACTGTTAATCCCAACTACAACAGATTCACTTCATCAATGGAATATATGTAACTTAACCAATCTCACTGTTCCATGGGTCTTACTTATTTCAGACTAACAACTGGATTTAGGTCAAGATTGATGGCTGTTTTCCACTGGGGGGGAGGGGTGCGCATGTATGCACTCAACCATGGTTCTTTTTTCTACATCAGTTCAGACTGGTAAACTGGTAATATTAAAACAATTATTCTTTCTAGAAATGAATGTTTTATACATTGTAGGAATTGACATTCAATTATTTGAAAAAGGTCTAACTCCTCTGTAGAAGAACAGGGTGTAATTTACATGTTAGCATGCAAGAACGAAAATACTAAACTGGCCTGGTTCACAGGCAAGTTGTCAGCTGTACAGGCATGTCAGAAGTGATTTTCCCCCAATATCAGAGGATGGAGCCATGCAAGAACAACATGCTCTTTTCAATACATTTATAATAGATGGGATACCATGAAGCATTTGCCTGAAAAGCTTTCTATAAGAGAATGATTACATTCAACTGCTGTTAACTCTTTGCTTAGGACTGTAACCAATAAAAGACCATTACTTCTCAACAGTGACAGCTCAAAAGCACATAGCTAGCAAAGTGCCACCAAGATTTTCCATCTTGAGCAATATTCTTCAGAATGCTGCTGGATGCCTGCTTGCTACACTTTTAAAATATATCTTTTTCTGTATAAGTGCACCACCTAGAGTTCAACTGGAATTAGCAGAAAGTTACCATTCAGGCAGGCAATTTAAAAAAAAATACAGTGGTCCCCCGGGTTACGAAAGGTAATCCGTTCCGGATTACCTTTCGTAACCCGGAAATCTTCGTTTCCCGGGAGACTGCTATTTCTGCCGGACCGCGCGGCCAATTTAAAGGGGCCGCACGATTTTTCTCATTCGCATCTCGGGGGATCCTTCGGATCCCGGGGGATGTTTTTTGGTCCCGGCGGTTTCGGGTCCCGGGGATTTCGTTCCCCGGGGGATTCATAAACCAGGGGACCACTGTAATAATATGCAGCTCTATTAATACAAAGCCTATCACTCTTGCTTGCTATATGCCCCAAAATATCAGTAAAAGAAAAAAAGGTTCCATTTTAGTGATGTGTAAGAACATCAACAAGTAGCAAAAACAGCAAGGGGCAACAACAGCTAGGTTTTTAATATTATTATTATTATTAGATTTATTTATAAAGCACCATAAATGTACATGGCGCTATAGAAAAACCAATAATAATAATAATAATAATAAAAAGAACTGCACAGCAGGGGGTTGGACTGGATGGCCCTTGTGGTCTCTTCCAGCTCTAAATTTCTATGATTCTATGATTCAGGTCTAATTTATTGTCTAATTAATTTAGTATCTGCATTAAACTCTCACATCTCTTTTCTAAAATGCAATAGTCATAGGCAGACATCTGAGCAGTAAATAACCATTTCTTATTTTGTGAACATCATATACTTGAAGACTTCTATACAAAAATTGCTTCTGTCTTTTAAATGCCGGTTAACACAAGCAGTACGACAAATTCACAGTCTATATTTCGTGCTCTGTAAGAAAGCATGTTCCAGTAAGGAGCAAAACAGAGAAGTTTACTTACAAATATCAGACCAGATATCAGAGATGAAGTCCCAGTAAGTGCAACGTAGAATTTTGGAGTCAGTGTGCTCAAGAAAACAGTCACTGCCAGTGGGGATAAAAAAGATAGTCCTGTCAATGAATACATTTGTCTCCCTGAGGTTGGCTTCAAACTATCCTGCTTCTCAAGATACAGAACATATAGTCAATCCCCTCTTTGGCTAGTGGCCCTTCTTGAAAGGTCTGAAAGACCATTTGTTCTGACTACAGATAGAACCACAGAATTGGAAGGGACTACAAGGGTCTTCCAGCTCAATCCCGTCTTGCAAGAATACACAACTAATGCACTCCTGAAAAATGCTCATCCAACTTCTATTTAAAGACTACCAAACAAGCTTTTCTTTAGACAACAGAAGAAGCATCAACCAACCTGATGGGAAAAACAGTATATCTGGCATGAAGCACTATTTAAAACGATGTTAGAACCTTCAGCCCCATTAGGAGTAGTAAACACTCCTAAGTACTTACAGAACTTTCTCCAGAAAGTTCACAGTGTCTTCATTTAGAGGCTGTACAGACCACCCTTTTTAGTGCCTAATTGGGGCCTCAGCAACCGCACACTGCGCCCCTGATCTGGCCTTTCCGTGGCGCAAAAAGGAACCACAAAAAGCAGCTCCTTTCTGCACCGTGGCAAGGGCACCATAGCTGCCAGTGCCGCAGCTTTTCTGTGCCCCTTTGGCATTGCATCATCTGGACGCAGTGCCAGAGGAGCACCATGACACCGCCTGCTGCATGGTGCAGTGTGCAGCATCATGCCGGCATGGAGGTGGAGTCAGGGCGTGTGTTGTGCAGATGCCACACCCCCACTCCGCCCCCATGCCAGCCTTAATGGCTGGTCTATACAGCCCCTTGGTCATACAAGCCTTACCAGACCGTTGTGATTTCACTTCTCATGTGCATATTGTAAGTTTTGGATAAATAGTTTGCTGAAACACATTTAACTGCTAGTTTGTTTTTTTTAATCCTATAGGAAACTATCCCTATTCTTTCCATGTTATTTCTGCTTCGGATAACAATTTCTTGTTTCAGTAATGACTAGGAACACATCTTTGTTAACTGAGATGCACTATTTTAAAAAAAGAAATACAAGGCATATTAGAATTCCATAACCAAAAATTCCTTCTTGGCCTACAAAGCGTTTCAGGGCTCTCATCAATATTTTATTATTATTACTGCTACTACTACTACTACTACTACTACTATTAGCAGACAAACATGGCTGAAGGATAATGTTGTAAATCATGCAAAGCATATTTGGATTAGATGGACAAGAGAACAGGGAAGAGGAACCCTATTTGGGGAACTCAACAAAAGGGGTTTGCTTTCAACTTGGGGTATGTTGTGTTTGTGACAGTTTATTTATCATTCTCAAAGACTGCAGGAAAGGATGAAATACACACTTTCAAAATGGAGTACAGTACCATATATACTTGACTGTAAGTCAACCTCATATATAAATCAAGAACAACCTTTGGGGCCAAAATTGTGAGGTTTTATATGACCTGTGGATAAGTCGAGGGTCAGACTTAAGGAGGTAGACCATCTGGGGAGAGGCTGCCAGGCGATTGATCGCCCTTCCCAGCTCAGCTGTCCCTTGTGGGGGCAGCCCAGCTGGGGAGAGGCTGTGGGGCAATCTATTGCCCTTGCCAGCCTCTTCCAAGCTGTGCTATCCCTTGCAGAGGCCGGCCGGCTGGGGAGAGGCTGTGGGGCAAGCGATCGCCTTTCCCAGCCTCTTTCCAACTGTACTGTCCCCTACGGAGGTAGCCCGGCTGGGAAGAAGCTCGGGACGAAGTACAATATTGACCTGTGCATAAATCGACCCAGGGTTTTGAGGTCAATTTTTTTTACCTAAATTTCTCGACTTATACCTGAGTATATACAGTAAGCTGATGGCATGTCTGCATAATTTAGTCCATCAAATTTACTACCAACTTCATTCTTACACATAATCAAGGAATACAAACAATGTGCCACTGTAGCAGAATGGAGCCTCTTTTGAATAACTGCAATTTGTAGATAAGACTGCAGTACTGGACACAAGTTAGATGTATTAAGATCCACTTGAGTATCTGAACAATGGCTGAGAGCCTACATAAAGCAAGCAGCAGAGTATTAACAGTCCCCCCTCGCAGTTCCATGGACTCTTGTCAAGCCCTGGAAGAGGACCCTGCGGCTGCAGATTAGTAATGGGGAATGCTATTCAGATAATGAAACAGCAGCTGGTCTTGGCTAAGAGGACAGGAACAAAGGTGTAGCTAAAGATAAGAACGCACCTTCTTTTTCCTTCCCCTTGTAGATGAGAGCTTCCACATCTGAATTGGCCCGACCGTATTTATTTCCCATCATTTGAGCACCAAGCCAATAAGAAAGCCTTAACGAGAGTTGCACAGACTGATAAATTTGTTCAGTGTTCTTAACTTTATACTGGAATAAGGACTGTATAAAGAACAAGGTCTTTTTTCTAGCATGGATCCCAACAGTATACTCTGTCTCTGAAGTATTAAGCTCTAAACCAGTGGTTCCCAACCTTCCTAATGCCGCGACCCTTTAATACAGTTCCTCGTGTTGTGGTGATCCCCAACCATGAAATTTTATTTTCGTTGCTACTTCGGAACTATAATTAAATAGAGGTTTTCCCAATGGTCTTAGGCGACTCCTGTAAAGGGTCATTCGACCCCCCAAAAGGGGTCCCGACCCACAGGTTGGGAAACACTGCTCTAAACTAAAGAGTGAGCTGTTGAGCTGTATTGAAGACCTAAGTGTTCCTTTCATTCTCCAGCAATTAAGTAATTAACTAATTATAATTATATATTATATATATATATATATATAATTAATTTCAAATTAACTAATAATTTGATGATTATTATATATAATATATAATATTAATATACATATAATTTAATTAATTAATTATAAATTAACTAATAATTTTATGATTATTAGTTGTTTTGGTCTTCTTCAGCTCTCCCCCTCCCAAGAATCCCAGAGCATTCATTGGCCAAGCTGGCAGGGAGGGCATTATGACGTAGGAAGGAAATTTGCATGTGGGTGGGGATTGGATGAGGGGCAAAGAGGAGGGAGGGGCCTTTGTTGAGGGGCTCTGGATGGAAGTCTATTCAGGTTGACTGTAGAATCGTGAGGTGGGAAGGAAATTTGCATGCGGCTCCTGATTGGCTGGGGAATCCTGACGGAACAAAGGAAATTTGCATGTCGGTGGTGATTGGCTGAGATTGGCTGAGGCTTCTGGGAGATGAAGTCCAAAACATTTGCAGGGCCACCGGTTTGGAAGCGCTTTAACTCTTATTTTGTGGCTCAATTGCTATGGAATTCTGGGAGTTGGAGTATGTTGTGGGGCCCAGAGCGGAGCTCCGCTCCGCTCTGGGCCCACAACAAACTCCAACTCCCAGAATTCCATAGCAATTGAGCCACAAAATAAGAGTCAAAGCGCTTCCAAACCGGTTTATTCCTCCAGTGTGGATGCAGAGTCACAATCTCTTCTTCACCAACCTGCGGCCAAGTTGTCCCGCAGACGGAGCGGCCCGCGGAGAAAGTAAAGCAAGCCCAGGGCCGCCACCGCCCCCAGGCTCCGCACCCAGGGCCCCGACGCCACCCTCAGCCGCTCCCATTGGCCAGGGCAGTGGCTCGTTGGCGCGGAAGGAGAAGAAGGAGCAGCACCGTCCCCGTCAGTGGAAGAAGAAGAAGAAGAACCCGCGCCGCCGCTCTCCACCATCGTCGCTCTGCCGCCTCAGGCCTGAGGGGCGGGGCTTCACGCTACGGCGCATGCGCATGGCCGTTCTCCCTCCCTCCCTCACACTAGTTGCTTTTGTGAAGCCGGAGAACGCCGCCGCGCATGCGCACTGGCTGCTTTCGTGAAGGAACGAACGCCCTGGCGCATGCGCACTGTGAATGAACGAAGCGACTCCGGAGAACGCCACGGCGCATGCGCATCATGGCCTCCTCCAGATATTTCGAACTTCAACTCCCAGAGTGCCAGATCATTGGGCAACGTGGCTGAGGCTTCTGGGAGCTGGAGTCCAAAATCTCTTAAAGGGCCACATTTTGGGGACACCACACCAGAGGCTGAAACACCTTGTAAACCGTTTAGAGAGTGCTTAAGTGCACTGATAAGCCCTATAGAAACGTACTTGGTATTGCTATAAAGTTTGGGAATCACACTCAGGGCCAAAAGCAGACTGCAGAAGCGGTCCCTCTTCAGAACGCTTGGACTGCCCTGGGGTATAATTAATAAATATTATTTTATTATCCTTATTATTCTTATATAATTATTATAATAATATAATATAATATAATAATATTATATTATAATTATAATATATAATATAATACAATATAATACTTTGGCAAGTGTTACAATATATGCTGAAGTTATTGCTGTTTTGTACTAGTTTTTTGTACTTTGCACTGTTTTCAATGCTGTGTGAAGCCACTCTTGAGTCCCAGTCCTAGGAAAATAGCAGGATATAAATAAACATAATAAATAAATTATAGTGCAGCAGCTACACTGCACTTTTACTGCTGCTCTGGATGCCTCCTCCTGTTGCATTCTGAGCTCACTGGCTGAGAACTCTAAATGCCTCTTTGTAAACTACAAATCCCAGAATGCAACAGGAGGAGGGAGGCAGTTAAAGTGGAACAGCAGCAGGGTTATAATAAGAGCGTAGTGAAGTCAACATTCCAATCCGCGCTGCCCTTACTCAAAATGGCGCCCGAACCGGCTTCACTCTGTCAGACATTCCATAACTGCGTCGCTTCGCCTCGGAGAGCGCGCTTGCCCACAACAAACATGGCGCCGCGCCAGCTTCAAATGAGGGCCGGGAAGACAAACGCTCATTGGCATATTATGAAAGACTGTTGTCCCCACCCTCGGCCACGGCTCTTTCCCCAGAGCGCTTTGCGCGTCTGTGAAGAAGAGTGAGTGACAGGTCAGGTGGGGTTTGGGCGGCTCAGTGAGAGAGAGAGAGAGACACAAAATGGCGGACTTTGAGGATCGGGTGACGGATGAGGAGAAGGTAAGGAGTTTAGGATCAGAGGGAGACAGCGGGCCTTGGGCTCCTTGCCGTCCTTCTAAGCAACTAGGGCTGCATCCAGACTGGAGAAATAACCCGGTTTGGAAGCGTTTTAACTCTTTTTGTGTCTCTTTGCTATGGAATTCTGGGAGTTGGAGTTTGTTGTGGGCCCAGAGCGGAGCAGAGCTCCGCTCTGGGCCCCACAACATACTCCAACTCCCAGAATTCCATAGCAAAGAGACACAAAAAGAGTTAAAACGCTTCCAAACCGGGTTATTTCTCCAGTCTGGATGCAGCCCCACACTCCACTCTTGTTGCCTTTCTCCCATGTAAAACATTATGTAAAACATTAAAAAAAGGTGAAAATCGTACATTTACAGTGATGTATCAGTAAAGGTTAGTAATAATAGTAATAATAAGTGATTAAAACGTCATGCTTTTTGTTGTGGGGTTTTCTTAAAAAGTTTCTCCAGAGGGAGTTTGCCGTTGCCATCCTCTGAGGCTGAGAGAGTGTGACTTGGCCAAGGGCACCCAGTGGGTTTTCATGGCCGAGCCGGGATTCAATCCCAGGTCTCCAGAGTCATAGTCCAATGCTCAAGTCATACGCTCCACTTGTAACTCCGAATCATACTTGCTTTTTAACACCACGTACATGAAGCTGGAAAGCAAAATATTATATATATATATATATATATAATACCATGAGAGACAGTATATGATAAAACCAAACTGCAACTAAAAGTAAAATCCAACAGCGAAAAGGAACTAGGAAGATCTAAAAGCTGTTATTCAATTGCTAGTGCAGAAAACAGCAAAAATGCAGGCGCCAGGCAAACGTCTCCGGATATTTCGTGTAGAGGCACCATGGCTGGGAAGGGGACCTCTCTCTCTTATAGCCACCTGTCTCATTTTATTTGGCACATTTTTATTAAAGGATGGGTAGACAGATAGGAGAAGAGAGACTCCTTCAGATAATGTGGCTGCAGACCATGTTATTTCATTGGGTTGTGTCTGGAATTGAGTACGGATGGCAGAATGCTTGTAGAACATTATTGTATTTGTTCGGTCAGTAGCCTGTGTACCGTGTTTTGGGCTAACTGAACTTTCTCTCTTTAATTTTCAAAGGCAGCCCCATGTATGTGCATTGTAGTCATCTAAACAAGGTTACTAGAGCGTGCATTTTTGGCAAGCTTATCTCTACCCAAAGGTCCAAAACACAATAATCCAGTTTGAGACCTGCAGATTTATCTAGTGAGAATGCCTCCCCAAATACTGATATTGAAAAGCCTGCGAGATGCAATAGACAGGGAGGCAACAGACAGGGTTGGAGGGCTGCATTCCTCTCTGCAAATTTGGGAGAGTGACTCTGTCCTGCCCCACCATTTTTCCCCCTCCACAATTGTTTTAGAGTTGGCTAAAAATGACAGTTCATGATTTCTGGACATCTGCAGAGCACCCAGACCTGTTTCAGGTTGAAGGAGGGACTTAAAACAGGTGATAGGGAATGATCTGACATGTTGTGCCATGATCTCTAGGATCTCTAGGAGTGTGAAAATTTATGCAGGCAGTTGAGTGCATTTTCATAAAAAGATGTAGCAACTACGACAGGAAAGAGGAAGAATCCTCCTGCTAACAAATTCTGCGAACACACACTCTCTTTCTGACTTGTTGGACTATGTCTCTGCTTCTAAACCAGTTCTCCAGTTGGAAGGAATTCCTGTATTATTAGAACTTTTTTAAAAATAATATTGCATTCCCTTCTAGTAAAAGCAGATTTGAAAGCACATTTCCCTTTTGCTCCTTGTACTGTCTGTGGGAAAAGGAATAGTCTAGTTCATGACCAGGTAGAACGTCTTGCAGAATTATAAACCCATTCAGGCTTCCAAGACCTGATGCACATGTCCAGGCAAAACCTGTTACAAGATGAGAAATGCAAAGGGAGCAGGAGCTATATTTTTAGCTCCACACCTCTCTAGTGCAACGTGAGTGGTCCAAAAGGACCAGAAGTGATGTTACTCATCCTCAAAATTGGCTGGATTAATTTCCAACCAATTTTGAGGAGGATTTACACTTTAGAGCCGCCTGGAATGTGGGATATTGGAAGGCAAAATGTCTGTTTTGTGACCTTTTGAGCCACTTTTGCCTTTTGGGAGGAGGTGAAAAATTGCCTGTGAAGGTCAGGGGGCTTCAAGGGCTGCACTTTCTCCACCCTATTTGTTTGGCTGATATAAGAAAGAGAACCTTTCCTGTGTAGACACATCTCTATGGAATACTGTACCATAAAACATGTACATGGTTTGGTCTGTGCCACTTGTAACGAGGACAATATGTGTTTAATGTATGGAAAGCAATAATAAATAAATAAATAAAATGTAGATGCTCCAGTCTGCTTTTAAACAAATGTATGTCCACCTTCATTTTCTAAACTGGAGTTTTCATTGCATTTTACATTAAGATCTTACCTTCTTGAAGTTTGTCCGTGGATGATAGTAAGAATGTATTTTAATAAGTACTTTGTTCATTCTGAGCACAACTCAGATACTCTTTTGAGATCGCTGAAAGGACTTTGAAGGAAAGATTGCTGTGTGTACAATGCATATTCTACAGCTGACTTGGTAAATCAATTTTTACACATTTTTATACAGTTCAGAAACCATAAACCATAAAGGATGGTTAATACTGGAATGAAAGAAATATGTATGCTCTGCAGGCATCTATACATCCTTTCTTTCCAACTATCAAGAAGATATTAGTGCTGTTACTTGTCTCCAGTCTTCACATGTCTCTCAGTCACTAGGAAACATGATTTGGACATAAATTTGGTAGTTTTCTCAATATGCATTTTTCTCCTGTCTTCTCAATATTTACACCACCCTCAGGTGGGAATGTAAGGATTTTATACCTAGTTCTATATCCAGTCTATGGGGTTTCATTTGGTTAAATAATAGTACAGTGTGCAGCACATGAATTACCAAACCATAAGGGGGAAAATGACATTTTACAGAGCTTGTGTTTGTGGTGCGAGGTAGAAGCAGTTGGGAGCGGAATTTCATAATATATTTCTAGCTAGGATTATTTCCTGATCACAAAAAGCAGGTGTGCCCAGCCTGATGCCCTCCTTCATAAGTGTGTAAGGTTGGTGGGAGTTATAATAGAACACATTTGGAAGGCACCAGGTTGAAGAAGGTTGATACAGAAGTCAGTAATCCAACACTACAGTATTTAAAACTGCTTTTCTGTGGTTTTTATTCATGTTATCTGTGCAATTTGTATTCTAATAAGTGATACCTTGACACAAGTCTCATTGATTTGCTAGGTACATGAGAGGTGTGAGAAGGAAAGTGTGCAAAGCTCTGTAGAGGCAACAATGGCTTTCGAGATATTCTGGTGCCAAGAAGATTGCCTAGCGCTTAGTTTTTAAATATTTCCTTCTAACTTAGCATAGAGCTGATTCAGACTTCTGCAAGGAAGTGAGAATGTGCAAAGCATTCATTAAGTTACAGCAGAATGGGTAAATGCAGCCTTCCAGATGTGCTTGGACTTAACTCTCATTAACCATGATACCCAGATTGCTGGATATTGCCGCCCAATGTTTTGTGTTTGTGGAACGTGTGATAGTAGAATATTATAAACAGAGGATACAAGTACACTGTAAGAGCCAGTGTGGTCTATTGGTTTGACCATTAGAGACTGTCTCTGGAGATCAGGGTTCGATTCATTGCTTGGCCTTGGAAACCTACTGGGTGACCTTGGGCAAGTCACAGACTCTCAGCCCCCGAAAACTTGGTGATAGGTCCACCATAATTTGGAAACAACTTGAAGGCACACAACAACAACAACATAAATACACTGTGTTGCTTTTCACTCTTCTGAGATAGCATGTGTAGCGATGATGATGATAATATAATAATAATAATGTTTTATTTATACCCCGCTCTTCAGCCAAGACTATCAGAGCGGCTTACAATTTGTTAAACAAACAGCTTCATTTACAATTGTAAGCTATTGATGATGATGGTGGTGGTGGTGGTGGTGGTGGTGGTTATGATTATGATTTATTTCTATTCCACCTTTTCCAGGTGGGAATCAAACCAGATTACAACAAATATTAAAATATTCACAATCAAATTAGAATCCCCTTTCCCTCCTCTCCCTCCCCAGTCATATAAAATTAAAACCTTAAAACTTTAAAAGAGAATTAAACAGTAAGGGGAATTAAAATACCTAATACAAAGTAATTTAAATAGAAATAAATAGAAATAGAAATAAATATACAAAACCTGATGTGTGAGGAAGGGATGCGTTATCTCTGGGGGGAAAAGCAGAGACATTCATCAAGGGGAGGGAGAGGAAGACTGAACAAGGCTAATCTGGAAAGGCCTGCTGATTTTTATATGCAATGTAAAAATTACAGTGAGTCATATGACATCTTAAAAACCCAGGATTCCACTGCTTGCAAAAGAGGGGAGAGAAACCTCTCTCTCTTTCTTTCCCCATAACTCCCAGGATTCCATTCCTTGCAAAAGAGGGGACATTGCAAAAGGAGGACAGATCTCTCCCCCCCCCCCCCCCCCCCCCCCCCCCAGGATTTGCAGGCTCATGGCTTGCCAAACGGGTCCAAGCCTGGGCATTCTCTCTCTCCCTTTTTCCTGAGCAGCTCCTTCTTAGCTCTGGCTTCGAGGGGAGTCTGACTGGAGGGATCTCTCTCTCTCTCTTTCACACACACACACACACACACACACACGCATGGGAAGAGAGGAGAGTGTGCCTGGGGACTGAAACAGGAATCTCTCCAAAGATCCCTGGCTGCAGAGGAAGGTGGGCACTTCTTTAACAAAATTTTCAAGTAGTATTAACTTGTTGCCTCATAGATAGGTCGACCCGTGATTTTAGAGTCCATTTGGGGCATAAATTTATCAACTTATAGTCAAGTATATACAGTAAAGTGTGGGGAGTACTGACAGTGATAAGTATTAACAGTAACCATTCACAAAACAGTTGCTAATGTAAAAAACTTCTGGGTGTTATATAGGTTGTGTGTGTTGTGTGCCTCCAAATCATTTCTGACTTATGGCGATCCCAAGGCAGACCTATCATGGGGTTTTCTTGACAAGATTTGTTCAGAGGAGGTTTGCCATTGCCTTCCCTGGAGCTGAGAGCGTGTGACTTGCCCAAGGTCACCCAGTGAATTTCATGACACTACATTAAATCTGTTTTTTACAGCTTTTTAAAGTTATTTGTAGAACAACAGGAAATAGAAATGAGCATTTTGAGAAAATGTAATTCATCAGTGACTCTTTCAAATTTCCTCTTTGCGGGGAGCATAGTTAGGTAGAGAAACCACGTTTTTCTAATCAATGATTGCTGCTAATCTGTGCAATTATAACTCCACCTTTGTTTTTGTTTTTGTTTACTTTGCCTACTTTGAACGGTAACACTCCTAAAGACAAGTAGCAGTAAATGAATTGCTACATCTGATTTGGTCTGTCTGTATAGATTAAGCTCCAGATTTGAATTTTATAGCTTACTGGAAGCTCTGCTAACTTCATTTCTAACTCATCATAGACTGTTTAATTATACTTCACGATATTGGTGGCAAAATAAGAATAAGATCAAATCTAAATGATTTGGCTAGTCTGATGTGACACAATGGTTTCATGACATAGAGATTTATAAAAGTTGGTGATAGAAGTAAATAGAATGTGGGCATTGGTCTTCAGAGTCCACGAATATCAAGTAGTCTTAACTCAACAGCATGTATATATGTTTTCTAATAATGATATGAGTAAGCATCTCTTCTAAGCATCCAGGACAGTTTATTTGGAATTTAGAATTGGGAAAACTGATTTGTGAAGTCGAAGGCTTTCATGGCCAGCATCCATAGTTTGTTTTTTCAGGCGATGTGACCATGTTCTAGAAGGGTTTTTTCCTGACTTTTCACCACGAACTGATTTGTTTATAGAGCCTCCCACCTTGGATGTGGGAAACTTACATTCATATCCCAGCTCAGCATTCATTATATGCTATTCATATGCCACATAGGGAAATGGAAGGAATAAAATCTGCTTAATGTTCGCCAAGCATACTTTTGTTTCTCCAAAATGATTTTTTTGCCTAGCAGTTCTTGCTGTTTAACTTGAACAGTCTTAACCAAGTTACCTTATAAGCAAAAACTGTTTTCAAAAAGACAGACACATAGACCAGCAGTTTTTTCATTCAAATGTGCCAGGGACGAGTACCACATTTGTACCCATTGGTTATAATTGTTTCTTTCTTTTATGAAACCTGCCAGAGTGTGGCAGCTAATAGCTGGCAGACAGGCACTGGTCTACAGGCCACCATTTTGAGCAGCACTTCTCTAGATGACTCAAATAAATGATCTAAGCCAGTCATTCTTAGTGGGCCGTAGTGTCCTTGCAAGGGTCCATGAAGTCTTGAAGACTGCTCAGCTTCAAAAGCTAAGGAGCTTATGCACAGGGCTCTGGGAACACAAACGGCACAGAATGAAAGGGGTCGGGAAGGGAATGGAATGGGGAAAGGACGCATTTTACTGTACGCCCGAATGCTGCTGATGCCACCAGAAGTCCCTGTTCCATTCTGTTCCTCATCCGTCCCAAAGAGGCCGATTTTCAAGAACTGTTCTGAACAGTTATTGAAAGTCAGCCTCTGTGGGACAGATGGGGAATGGAACGGGGACTTCCAACTGCGTCAGCAGCATTCTGGCATGCAATAAAATGTGTCCTTTCCCCATTCCATTCCCTTTCCGACCCCTTTTTTTCCATGCCATTTGCGTTCCCAGAGCCCCATGTGATAAGCTCCTAAGATGCAGGCAGGCTGGCTGGGACTGTGCATTGCCTGTGGCTGCTCCACTGCAAGGAGGAGGCAATTTACAGTTCTATATAAATAAAGGTTAATAATAATAAGCTGAGCAGCTGAGTAACAGGAGAGCTGATAGCCTGCCATCCTTTGCTTTTCTGTCTCTCCCTTTCCTCCTTCACAGCGGGGAGCAGTCCATTCTCCTATCATAAATGCTGGCAGGGAAGGAAGGAGCAGGTGGACTAGCAAGCAAAGAATCTAGCATCCCTCCTCAGCATTAATGTCAACATTTACCTATTCAGAGTTAACCAGGGCATTAGACATAGCTCTCTTCCACTTCCTGACTACCCTCTCCCCCCTCAACAAAATAGAATCTGGGAACTGGGATACACTTAGACTTCTACAATATTTTGAGGGAAATGGGTGGGCTCTTAAGGAGAACCAGCCAGCGCCTACTTTGGAAAAATAATGTTTTTAAAATGCTTTTCTTTAAATGTTTAGGTCTCTCCCCCCCCCCCTATATTATTTTGTTTCTTCAACAGTTACTATCTTTGATTTTATTTGTTTGTTTCTTTGTTTGCTTGTTTTGATTTATACACACACTCCCATGTTTGCATCCATGGCTTATAGGGCTTCAGTTCTACCAACCACATGGATTACAATTTTTGTTTTGTTTTCTGCTGAGGAGTAGAGTCTTCAGGAGCTACCTTTTCATACACACACATGACAGGAGCCAAAACAATAGTTGTCTGGACCTGTACCTTGCTGTTCAGTCTGCCCCAGCTGCAAACTGGTAGGAAGAAGAAAAGTCTTTCCACCATTATACAGATGCTATAATTGTCAATGGGAGTTGCATTCTGTGTCAATTGTCCAAGGCAATCTAAAACTTGTTATTTTTGCTGCAGCTGTTGACTGACACAGAGCAGTAAAAGGCAACCCCAGGTGTCCTAGGTCAAGGTGTATAGTAAGTACAGTAAGTCAAGGCCAACCAAAATAATCCCTAAATTCAAAATAAAGTTTTGCTTCATTTTGGGGAATTGAAAGATGAGATATGATTATTCCTTGTGGGACAGCAATTTCGCCTCAGTGGTCATTGGACAGATATTATTATTATTATTATTATTATTGGTTAGTTACATTAGTGTATATATGTCAGACATCTTAATCCATTTAAATATGCTCAACTTACCTAAATCTTCAAGAAATGACAGATTTTCAAGTTTAAGACTAGATCAAAGCAATTAGGAAAAAAGTGGAATTGTGGCATTATTGCCTATTGAACCAAAACTATGAGACATTTCTTAACTTCACAAATGTTCTTACTTCCAGTAACAAATAGTTGTCTGAGGAATACACATCATGTATTATATGACATTTGAAAGATTTGCAGCATACTTTCCATGAATAGTTTCCTCTTTCTGATGAAAGCAAAAGCTGGAGTTAGAGATCAGTTTTCAGTGAATGTTTATGAACTAGAGGGAGAGAAAGACAAGTTGATAGAAATATCCATGGATGGTGCTCTGCAGTTCAAGGAACAATCCCTTCCAAATTTCTGGACTCACAAGCAGATTTTCTGGAACTATTGAAAAGGTCTTTGAAATTATTGATGCATTTTGTAACAACATACTTGGGTGAAAAATAATTTTCTGCTCCTCTTTATCTTAAAAATAAGTGTTGAGACTATTTGAAAAATGTAGTCAGAACTCAGAACACAAGTTTCAATTATTAAGCTTGATATAACAAGGCTTGTAGCCTTCTCACTGATTTATTAATTAAAATTAACAAAAAATAAGGTTATGTTTTAGTGTTCAGATGGAATCATTTCAGTAAAATATTATAAGAGTGTGTGCATTTACTTATTTCTCCCTTCACTTCAAATTTGAAGATCCTTGATAAGCAACTTCAAATGAATGTTTGATGACTTTAGTGTTTTAAATCTTGAAATAAGTATTGGGAGTTCACAGCTGCAAAATATATTTAAAGGGGATCCCTGGTAAAATAATGGTTAAGAACCACTGTTATAAGCCACACACACATAAATGTGGTGTCATTAGCCAATATAACCACTTGAAAATCTTATCCCCAATTACATAAATGATGACATGCATCCATTTACCTGGTTATATGTCTTCATCAAAGATGGTGTTGGTGGAAATCTTTCCTATCTAAGCAATCTGTCACTAGGGAAATTAAGGTAGCCATTAACATAGGCAGTTTATTACAAGCGTATCTCAGTTAACAAAACCTCTGATAATGAAAACCTTTTCCAGAAGGTTTTACATCCTCCTGGTCCTGCTTTTCCTCTTCATTCTCTCTCTAACTGGACATGTTTTAGCACTATCAGCATTGTGGTGAAGGTTGCAGTGGCACATAGCTATAGTAAGATCATCCAGAGTAAAATCCCATTCTTTCCCAGGCCAAACTTTGATGCTCTGTTTACTGCAGACACACTGCTGCAACCCAGCACTGAAAGGCTGCTTATTCCAGCCCTCCTTCACCACCCTACCAGTGCTAATCCTGGGGGGAGGAAGCTACAAAGAAAAAAAAGGGGGGGGACTGGACAGGACTTCTGAAGAAAAACTATAATCCTTATCACACTAGAGGGCAAACAGGATTTAAACAGGAATTAAACAGGAAATGCCTTATGTTTAACATAGGGCATTTAACATAGGGCATTTCCTGTTTAATTCCTGTTTAAATCCTGTTTGCCCTCTAGTGTGATAAACCATAGTTAACTGAGGTATACCTGTAACTTTATTAACTGAGTTATACCTGTGCTGTTAAACTACTGTACTGTCACAAATCAGTCAAGAATGGGCTGCAGCAGCTGTTGAATGAGAGATCTGGAAAAGGTCAAAAGACCAGTTTCTCACAAAAATATGCAGCAAGACAGGATTGTCAAATGTTGGCCTAATATATCACCATTATAAAGTGTCTCTAGAAAAAATACAGTTATTCAGTATTATTTAAACAAGATGAACAAGGCAGAATCCAAGTTGTCCACTTCTTAAATCTTTCCCCCCTTTAGTTACATGCTAGGATAAACTTTCATATCTCAACATTTTTAGGATAGTCACATTTGATGGATTGCAGTCAGTTTCAATATGGGCGCTTGGTATCCACTGGGGTTTGAGTCCAGGAGCCTACTGGGTTTTAAAAATCCATGGATCCTCAAGTCCCATTATATATAATTTGTGTAGCATGTAGATATGCAAAAATGTAAACCTTGATTTTTTCCATTTCATATAAGGGACATTATTTTGCTACACAAATTATATATAATGGGACTTGAAAATATATATATTTTCAAGCTATGGATGGTTGAATCTGTGGATAAAGAATCTGTGAATACAGAGGGTTGACTGTAGTTTCATTATTAGGAGACTGCATTATTCTGAAGGATTTTTTTCTTCAGTGTTTCAGCTTTTCACTTTGGCTGGTTGTCATATTTGCGTACCCTAGAGAGGAAACTAAAGCTAAGGAGGATCGAGTGGCATGCAGGGTGGATGGATCCTAGACTACTCCTCTTGAAATGGATCCTTGTGCTTATTAGACAAAGTAATATGTTCTCTGAGTACCGTATTTGTAGCAGTGCTTCAATCCAACCAGAGTGTCATGCTTACTGCTTACAGATGCACTTTCTAATAAAAGCACGTTATAAATTGAAAGAGACAGCCATCTAAGGTAGTGCTCTGAAGAGTCAATGGGAAGGCTGTCCAGTGGCAGTCTTTCTAGCAGTTGTTTTTGAGCAATATTTTAGGAGGCTATCTTAATGTTTTATCAGTTGCACTAGCAACTTAGACACAATAGGAAAATATATTCTGTTTATCTGCCTATAGATTGGTTTGTGTTGCAGGACCAAAACATGTAGTAGGATGATTTCCAGTTTCGCACCAGGATATCAGAAACCTTGTGTTCTGGAGATGAGAGGCAGATATGTTGTAGGTGTACAAATGTATGATTTTTTTTAAAAAATCTTATTTTATTCAGCTTGAGACATCCTGACCAAACTCCAGATGATTATATATGTGCTCTACTAAAAACAGTAATTGGGCACAATTACATCAGCTCTGACCAAACACATCAAATACTGATAGCAAACAGAACTGTTCTATCCCATGGATGGTACAGAGGAACTGAAGTTGGCCAGATTTTTCTAGTAATGTTCATTTGATGAGTAAGCCATACCTTTAGATGCAGAATGTGGATCTTAGGCTTTGGGATACAACTAATAGGGATGTAAGTCCCTAAAATGTGTTTATGATTGATTATGGATGCTAAATCAAATTAATTTATTTACTGTTTATTTAATGCTGGAATCATGGGTTTCTAAACTTATAGGGTTATGAAGATGAGGGAGTTTGCACGGTATCTCTTGCTGTGTTGTAGGGTGAAAATTTACACCATATACAATCGGCCCTTAATATCCGCACGGGTTCTGTTTTTGATCCCGTGGTGGATACCAAAAATGATGGGAACTCATGTTCCCATCATGTGGCAGTTAGGTCCAATAGGGCTTGCCACCCATGGATGCTCAAAATTCGGAGATTTGGGGCAGGCAAGCTTTATACACAGTTAGTAAAAATATATGTGCTGAAATTTAGATTGTCCCTCCTCCTCTCCAGCTTAACAGCATTCTAGTTAATAATTTAATGGTCATCATTAAAAGAAATGTGAATGCAACTGATTAGTTTGGCGATACTCAGATGTAACAACCAAAAACCTTCAGAGAGCCACAGAGGGATCAGTTTGGTTTGTTGATTTGTATGCTGTGTGAATTTGCTGATAAAAACCAGTTTAAGAACCACTGAATATGTTGCCTCACTAAATCCATCTATTTCTCTGCAGGTACGTATAGCTGCAAAATTTATCACCCATGCACCACCTGGGGAATTCAATGAAGTATTTAATGGTAAGTAATTGGTGGCTTAAAGTTTTTGGAGTTTTTGTTTTGTTTTGTTTTTAATACTATGCAGCTTTGGGTCCCATATTGGGAGAATAGTGAGATGTAAAATAATTTCTAATTAAAAAGAAAAAAAAATCAGGTTCTATATTTTACTAGTAAGGAAACAAGGCTTGCATGTTTACTGACTCCTCTCCATTCTGAAAGATTAGTCTTTTATTCTTTAAAGTCTACTATTCAGGCAATAAGCTATACTAAGAAAAGTTTAGTCTCCAAGAGAAATTGTATAAAAGTATTAAAGGCAGCCTATAAAGAAGTCTATAAAGAAAAAACCTTTCTCAAACAGTGCCTAGGATAGTTGTTAGTATATATTCTTTTTAGAATATCATTTCTGTGCCTCTGTGTTAACTTTTCATAAATTTCTAGCAGAGATTTTCAAACTCATAGAAATGGACACTGATGCTGTAAATCTGTAGGTGACACATGCCAAACAGATTGTTATTCAGACATTTATTGTAGTACCAGTAAATATTACAGCAATATAGTGACACTGTTGCTAATCTGTATGGATTTTTTTCCCTTTAGATGTACGATTGCTGCTTAACAATGACAATCTTCTTAGGGAAGGGGCAGCTCAGTAAGTACTGCTTATTTTTTTAAAAAAAAAATGAGAGAGATGATTGATTGTTGTGAGGAATTCTGTGTATTTCATTTGTAATGACAAGAAATAAATCTTCACTGCTGTTTTAAATTGCATTCTTACTATTGAAACATCTGTGAAGAAGTGGGAATGATTCTAGTAGTGAGATTATTCTGTCTTGGAATTATTCTGCATTGGTTGCTTCTGTTTCTGATTCACCTTCAGCAGGGACAGCAACAAGAAGTGGCATCATATCCGTCTTGATTTTATTAACAGATGGGCTAAGGGCAAGAGATATGTGTGGGTTTTATTTTTGGCTTTCTGATATAAATGCACTGAAAATAACTAGAATTGCAAGCTCTAGTTTTTCCAAAAAGCATGCATTTAAAGGTCACAATCAGAAAAAAAATGTTAGAGTTGTGTAAGCATTGAGATTGTAACCTTACATTTCTTTAATACGGTAGCAGTTTCCATGCTTCACAGATGAATAATTCTGAAACTTCAAAGGGATAATAATGTCCTATTTGATATGTCATGCAAAAAAGAACTTGGCCCCCTAAATAAATAAAGCAACTCATTTTATGCTTATCAAAACATATTCAATTGACAAGACTCTTTTTAGGCACAACATCTTCAAACTTTTCATAAACAGAACAAATAAATCTTGATGTTTTGCCATGCCTTTTATATGACAACCTTTGGGCTATCTTGTGAATGAATTTTACTGATTGCTCAGGGTCTTTAGTAGAAATCCTCAAGGTTGAGTATGATACTGTGCTAAAATCTATGGAGGTGGTTTGTCTAAGACGCAGGTCAATAAAGTAAGTGGTTTGTCCATGATCCAGGTCAGTAAACCTGGAAACAGGAAAACTATACATCATCACTCCCAGTCCTATAGTAACTGTTCATTATAAATCTACAAGCTGTGAAAGTCATATACTGTATATGCTCGTGTATAAATCTAGAATTTTTAGTCAAATATTGACCCAAAAAACCTGGATTGACTTATCCATGGTCAGTGTAAGTACTGTACTTTAACTTTTATAAAAAAAGGGAATCATGCCATAGTGAAATGTAACAGCGTAATCTGTCCTGGAAACACTGACCCTGCTCTATTCTCTCATCCATCCAGCCTTTAGTTATGCTTACTAGAATTTTGGAAATTCTCTGGCATTGTTTTCATTAGCTTCACCCTTTAGATTCTTTGTTATATGCCCCTAAGTTTTACCGTCAAGTTATACATGAGGTCAAATTATAGTCAAATATATATGGTACATCCTTTCTACAGTAGGAAAAATATTTCTCTCTAAATGCAATACAAGACAATGAAGTGATGTTTACACGTTTCTGTGATGTTGGAATATAGTAGTTACTTGTTGTTCTTATCTGACAGTGCATTTGCCCAGTATAATATGGATCAGTTCACTCCTGTGAAGATAGACGGTTATGATGATCAGGTAAATAAAAAAATCTCCCTCCCACACACCATTGTTATACAGTGGCCTTTGTGAGTAGCCAAACATTTATGACATCTTTCTACAGAAGTCTGGATACAAAGTTATTACCATTTATGTTCAGAAAATAGGTTTTTCTCACATGCTGCTAAACTTTAACCATTCAGATTGCCACTTCTGGTGCAGGCTTAGTATTTTATCCTAAAGGCCTTTAGGAGTTGGGTTGTATAATGTTTCTAAAATGTTTCCAAAAGGTAGTCATCAGCCTGCAGAACTAAGAAGAGTTACCTAGGCAAACTATGCATGTAAAAATTGTCTTTTCAATTTGCAGAACTAGGAAGATGCATCTAGGCAAGCTGTGCATTAAACTAGACTGAGCAGATGTTTCCATCTAGAAGGCAGAGAGATCAATTTCTACTTTTTTTAATTTAAAGAAAGAGTTACGTGGGAGTTTCATCTGTTATGATTTGTATATGCAAAATTGCCAAAACTGAGCTCTAAGACAAGAGTGATCATCATGCAGCTCTCCAGACATTGGTAGGGTGTTGTTATCAACATTGCTTACCTATAATGGCCTGGACTCCTGTTGCAGCCCAACAACTTCTTGAGGCCCACACGATTTCTACCATTGCTCTAGGGAAATCAGTATTGAAAAGGATCTTTTACTGTCTTTGAGTCTAACTGAAAGAAAGAGGTTGGTAGCATGAGCTTTTGTAGACTTAAGCCTACTTCCTCAGATGAAAGCTCATGTTACTGACTTCTTTGTTTCAGTTAGTCTCAAAGGTGCTACAAGATCACTTTGCAATACTGATTTACTAGACTAACACGGCTATACCTTTGTATTGTGCTCTAGGGAAAGTAGGCAACAAGTGTTTATTATTATTATTATTATTATTATTATTGACCTTCATATAGCGCTGTAGGTTTACACAGTGCTGTACATATAAACTTATAATTAGATGATTCCCTGCCCTCAGGCTTACAATCTAAAAGATTTAATTTGGAGTATGGATCTCTTTTTGAGTAAGAGCACTTCCTGCCTGGGATGGCACATGTTATGTCACTTTGGAACAATTATGGAATTATTAAGGCCTTTTATTTTCAAGGATTATTTTTTTTTACCAAAAAAAATCTCACTTGGAATATACTAAGGAAGTCAGTTAAACGAAGATGTCTTTACCTTTGTCTATTCTCTAATTGTGGGTTTGTCTTTCTGTTTCAGGTCTTAATCACAGAACATGGCGATCTTGGTAATGGCCGATTTTTAGACCCAAGGAACAAGCTTTCCTTTAAGTTTGATCATTTAAGGAAAGATGCCAGTGATCCCCAGCCAGAGGACACAGACGCAGCACTGAAGTCATGGAGAGACGCTTGTGACAGTGCATTAAGAGCATATGTGAAAGATCATTATCCACATGGATTTTGTACTGTTAAGTATCTAACCTGATCATCTGATGACCAGTTCTTCTTATGGCAGCGAATGCAGAGAGCATCTTAAGTTATTAGTATCTTGCCTTTTCTGTATTAGAATGGGATATTTTGTAAAGTTTCTGTATTTATGCTGAGGTGGTTATGCTTTGGACGTATCATGGAATGACCTGACTCGTTGGAAAAGATTATAATGCTTAGTAAAGTGAAAGAATATAGGAAAAGTGGGGGAACCACACTACAGGTTGGTTGATCTTTCAAGGAAGCCATGCTCCTGACTTTGCAAAATTTGAGCAAGGCAGCTGATGACAAGAGCTCTTAGAAGTCCTCATTCATAGGGTTGCCATAATCAATGTTGGTTTCATAGCAGATAACAGACACATTTATGTAGGACCTCACAGAGATATAACCATGGAATTGCAGAACTATAAAACATATTTTGTAGGCCCCAATGCACTCAGTATTTTCTGAAAGGATCCCATATCTCTGTTCTTCTCTCCTCATGAGAAGGACATGTATAAAACATGTTTATAGATTTGTACTTAAATCACATAAGGTGCTTGTCATATATTTTAAAATGCATGGGGGGTGGGGGGGAGATCATGAATATTGGGAAAAGCATAAGTAACAGACAAGATGCATCAATTATCAGGAAAGTAGGCCATGGATTTTCATCCTGATGGCCTGGAATTGGTGATACCAAGAAATTGGTAGCAGTGGTGCCAAGGAATAATAATTTCGAATAATAGAATAATAAGTTGAAAGATACCACAGGGGCCATCCCATCGAATCCCCTGCCATGCAGGAACACACAAAGCACTCCCAACAGACACCTCCCTAAGTCTCTCTTCATAAGGCATGGTTTCCAGACCCTTCACCATTTTGGTCACCATCCTCTGGACACACTCCAGCTTCTCAACATCTTTTTTGAATTGTGCCCAGAACTGGACATAGTATTCCAGGAGAGACCTGACAAAAGCAGAATAGAGTGGCACTACTACTTCCCTTGATCTAGACATGGTACTTCTATTAATGCAGCCTAGAATCTTATTAGCCTTTTTAGCTGCCGTATCACACTGCTGACTCATATCACCTTGTGGTCTACTAGGACTCCTAGATCCCATTCATATGTAATCATGTTAAGACAGGTGCCCTCATCCTGTATCTGTGCATTTCATTTTTTCTGCCTAACTGCAGTACCTTATTATTATTAACCTTTATTTATATAGCGCTGTAAATTTACACAGCTCTGAACATACAGTCTTTTAATTAGATGGTTCCTTCCCGCAGGCTTACAATCTAAAAAGACACAACACCAAAGGAGAAGGGAAAGGCGATGGGGAGAGGGATCAGGTCCAGCAGTTTTTCCTCTCCCTCTCCCTCTGAGGCCTGGACTAAGGCAGATGGACTGAAGGGAGGGCTTGGCTTCTTAATACATAGTTAAAACGAGGCATCCTGGGGCAGACAAGGGCACACTCCTGGGAGCGCTTCCCTAAACAATATAGTCTTTAACTCAATTTTGAAACTGGTTAGAGATGTGATGAGGTGTGCATGTAGGGGAAGAAGGTTCCAGGAGTGAGGAGCAACAAGTGAGAAGGGACAAATCCAGAACGGAGCAGTGGAAATCCTAGGTTGGGACAGGAGATCTTGACTACCAGAATGGAGGGTACGAGTAGGAATGTGAAGAGAAAGAAGTTCAGATAAATAAGGAGGGGCCAGTCCATGTATTATTCTGTACTACGTTACATTTTTCCCTGTTGAAGTTCATTTTGTTAGTTCTGGCCCATCTTTCTAATCTATTAAGGTCATTTTGAATTTTGATCCTCCGCTGGGGTATTAGGTACTCCTTCTAATTTGCTATCATCTGCACATTTGATAAGCATGCCCTCTATTCCTTCATCCAAGTCATTGATAAAGATGTTGAATAGCACTGTGCCCAGGACAGGACAGAACCATGTGGCACCGCACTGGTCACTTCTATCGAAAATGAAGAGGAGCCATTGCTGAGCACCCTTTGGGTTCGGCTAGTCAATCAATAATAAATCCATCTAACAGTTGCATTGTCTAACCTATATTTTACTAGCTTCTTCGTAAAAATATGGGAGGCCTTGTCAGAGGCCTTACTGAGATCATGATATTCTATATCTACAGCTTTCCCTTCGTCTACCAAGCTGGTAATTTTATCACAAAAAGAGATCAGATTAGTCTGGCATGGCTTGTTTTTGAAAAACCCATGTTGACTTTTTGTGATTATGGCATTCGCTTCTAAATGTTCGCAGATTCTCTGTTTAATTTTTTTTAAGAACTTTTCCTGGTATTAATGTCAGACTAACTGGCCAATAGTTGTTGGGATCCTCTTTTTTTCCCTTTTTGCGTTGCTATGGACATACGCAAAAAACCCTTTTTATTGTTCTTAACCTCTCCAGAAAGCCTGATCTCATTTTGTGCTTTTGCTTTTCTGACTTTACCCTACACATGCTAGCTATGTGTATTAATTCCTCTTTGGTGATTTCCCCCTTTTTTCCTTTTCTTATACATGACCTGTTTAAAACTTAGCTCAGTTGAAAGTTCTTTATTCATCCATCCTGGTTTCTTGAGACACCTTCCATTTTTCCTCCTCATTGGAACAGTTTGAAATTGTGCCTTCAGTGTCTCCCTTTTGAGAAACTCCCATCCATCCTGACCCCAGATCTCCCCCAGTGTTTCCCTAAGTTTACTGAAATCAGGTTTCCTAAATTTTAGACTACGTGTCTGACTATGTCTGGCTTCTCCTTTCCACTGTATAAAAAACTCCAGGAGAACATGTTCACTCCCACCAAAGGATCCCATGACTTGCACCCCATTAACCAGGTCATTCCGGTTGGTTAGGATCAGATCTAAAATGGCTGATCCCCTTGTTGCCTCTTCCACCTTTTGGACAATGAAATTGTCTTTCAGGCAAGTGAGGAATTTGCTACACCTTAAAATTTGATTTGGCTGAGTTTGATTTCTAGCAAATATCAGCATTGTTGAAGTCACCCATCATTACTACATCTCTCCTTTTTGAGTGTATGGTCATCTGTTCTAGAAAGGCATCATCCAATTCGTCCATCTGACTTGGAGGTCTATAGTAGAATCCCACAATAATATCCCTGTTGTTTTCATCCCCTTAATTTTTATCTAGATGGTCTCTACCTGGCTTCCAGGATTTAAGTCCTGGATCTCTTCACGGGTGTAAACATCCCTGACATATAATTCTATATCTCCTCCTTTTCTGTTTGGCTTATTTCTTTTTAAAAGGTTATACCCCTCTATTAATACATTCAAATCATGAGACTCAAGGTTTCAGTGATGCCTATTATATTTGCTTCGTTGTGCTAGGAGTTCAGGTTTATCTTATTTCCCAAGCTCTGTGCATTAGTGGAGAGACATTGAAGACTATGGGTCCTCCCTGCTAGCTGCCTGTGTAAAGTTTTTTTCCCTCTCACTTTTGGGTCCTTGCACTATTCCCTCTGTAACTGTTTGGCTATTATCTCCAGCCCTTGATGAACTCCTCCCTTCCGAAATACTGTCTCCATCCCCCACATAACTCAGTTTAAAGCCCTCCTGATCAAATTTTTGAAACTATTGGCAAGAACATTTCTCCCAAATGGCATGAGGTACAACCCATCCCTTGCCAGAAGTCCTCCCTCATGGAACTGCAGCCCATGATCCAAGAATATGAATCGTTCTTGGTGGCATCATCCACAGAGCCAGATGTTCACATCTGCTATTTTCTTCTCCTTTCCTGTACCATGCTGTTCAACCGGGAGAAGACATCAGATTTTCATCCAGCTCTTTCAGCTTCCTACCCAAAGCCTCATAATCCCTTCTGATATTCTGAAGGCTGTGTCTTGCAGTATCATTGGTCCCCTCATGAAACAAAAGGAAGAGGTAATGGGCAATAGGTTTGACATTTAGATTGTACATTGGTAACATATGAGTTGTTTTTCCAAGGGTTCTTCAGAAGATGGGTGTGGGTGTGCGCACGTGCACATTTGTATGTGTGCATGCATGTGCTTTCAAGTTACCAGGCCAGTTATGGTGATCCCATGAATTCCATAGTTTTTTGTAGACAAAGAATCCTCAGAAATGGTTTTACTACTTCCTTCCTTTGCACTATAGCACTTGGTATTTGTTGACGGTCTCCCATCTGAGTACTAACCAGGGCTGTCCCTGCTTAGCTTCCAAAATCAGACAAGATCTGGTTCCTTTAGGATATTTAGGTCCTCAGATGATGTCGCTGTAGTCTTTAAAGGATCATCACTATTATAAAAGGGGCTAGCAAATATGGATCCTAAACTATATTACAACCTTGTGATATTATGATATCAGTGGAGTGGTGAGGACCAGCTTGTTCTGCAGATAAGTACTTTACTGCTGTAAAGGCAGAGTTTGTAAGATGTTTCTTAATTTTGTAAATGTTTTCTTCTGGACACAGGTTTACAGTAAGACTATAGATGGACAACCAACAATCATTGCTTGTATTGAGAGTCACCAGTTTCAGCCCAAAAACTTCTGGTAAGTATGTCTATAGTATTTCCCTTTTGTTTGTGTTCTGCCCAAAATTGTCTTCATTGGTCCATCGTGTCCTTAACTACTGCTGGAAAAGGAGAACTATCTGCCTTTACTTAGTAGCCATCTTTTCTTAGATTTAAAGTAGATTCCTCAGAAGCAGATCCTGTGGTCCAAACTACCTTTGATTTTAAATATACCTGTGTTTAAAGTTGTAAGTTTCATAAATTTAGAAGACATAATTATCAAAATCCCTTCTCTGAAGCTGAAATTTCCATAGGGAGAAAGTCCCTATGAGGTGGCAGAGCTGGAATAAGTCTATCTTCTTTTCTGGTGTGGTCCCGATAAATAACAATCAGATCCCAGGGGAAGTTGCTTGCATTTTTTAAAATCTTCATGTTCATTGTAAAGAGTTGTTTGAGTCACAAGCAGTTGAATCAGACTGTAAAAGGGAAAGGTAGCCAGCTGGCTGGGACCTCAAAGTGACAATGCCCATGACATTATAACTAACAACAGCAGTAGACTGGAAACATTTGGTTATCTTGATTTTCAGCTGTTTGGGGAGTCTTCCATCACTTTCTGATTCCAGGTATATTTCCCCAAAAGATGGATCTTATCCTGCTTCACTAGGTCTGTGAGTGGGGTGCTCTTGGTCAATTCACTGTCTTGTTAAAAAGAGCCTTTATGCCAGTGTCTTCTCCTTGTTTGGGTAGGAATGGGCGATGGAGGTCAGAATGGAAGTTCACCATCACACCGCCTACAGCTCAGGTGGTTGCAGTGCTCAAGATTCAGGTCAGTTGAGCTACATGGAAACAAAGCCAGTATATGCTCCAAAATTTTTCGCGGTGATTTTTGCTTGTATTGACAAGCATCTTCTATGGTCTGAACCTTCAAAGATGAAAATTAAATGAGCTCATTAGCTTGTGTTCCTGATATGAAACTGATAGGAACATAAACTTGGTATGATAAGGCAACTTAATTATAGCAATGTAAAACTTATTCTTGGTTTTGTTCCTTTTCTTCAAACTCTATTTGCTCTCACATCCAAACCATTAGTTGCATTAGGCTGCATTACTTTCTTTTTTCTTCCCACATTGATATTCATACAGATGTTTCTACATTTTTAATGTGTGTTTTCATCTATATATTTTACCAGTTATATATTCCCCATTGACTAAATTGTGTTTATTCTTAATTTTTTCAATTGTAAATGTTTTTTGCCATTCACATTTTAAAATATGGTTTTTGTGTGCACTTAATTTCTCTATAACATCCCACAAGCCTCCTAAATGTGTAGATTGTCATGGTGAGAGAAATGTGTGGGTTGGGGGGGGTTGATTGTTTTCATTTTGATCTGGTAGCAAGTTTCAGGAGGAAAACTGCCACTTTTGTTTCAAGTGTTCAGTCTAACGGACTTCTTTTTTATTCCTAATTAACTGTAACCGTAGCAAATTTTAAACTACCTAGTGCAGTTCTTAAGTTATCTGATGTGGGAGACTAGCAGTTACACTTTCCCAAATTGTCAGGGACCAGTACCATACAGTATTTGTGTCTATTGGCTACAGTTGTTGCTTCTCCAGGGAGCTGCAGTTGGTGACTTGACTGACACAGGTCCATGGACCACGACTTTGAGTAGCGCTGTTTTAGTGGAGCACTATAGATTATTCTTCCTTATCTTAGTAGGAATTAAACAACTAATGTTTAACAAAGGCCAAAGCCAAAGATCTTGAACTGCCATAGTGATTCCTAATTATCAATTATTTTTAAAAGGGAATGTAAAAATACTGTACAACCACATTGGATAATTTAAAGGTGGTATCTGCATAAAATGGTTGTGCTTTTTCATTTGGCAGTGCTTCAGTTTATTCAGCAGACTATGAAAACCTTTTCACTCTATGTATTTTATCATCCCATCCCATCCCAGCAGTGCACCTAAATCTTAACATGCTTTTTATTTTAATTTTAGGTGCATTACTATGAAGATGGTAACGTGCAACTGGTTAGTCACAAAGATATACAGGATTCTGTAGCTGTTTCGGTGAGTTGTATAAGTTTACTTAATACTACAGCATGCAGTTCTGCTTTCCAACCTTGGTCATGTTAAGAGAACTTTTATTGAAATGGTCCTTCTACAACAGATGCCATTTTATAATGGAAAAATCTCTATTGTGACCAGTACCATGAATTACTTACAAAGAATGAAGTATGGGGAAAGGGTACTACAGCAGGTAGAATAGTCTCTCCAGAGTCATCCTATGCATGAGAGATGCCTTCTCTTTCCTTCATGGGTTAAAATCCCTCTTTATGAAGAACAATGTGGATATGTTGTGAAACTTTTTCCAGGTGTTATCACAAGATCTGCAGTGGTAAATCCTTTGTATATAGGCTTCTCCAGGTATCAAAAACCCTGTCCAGTCAGCTCCTGTGTAAAGCTATAGATGTCAGAAGTGAAACCTTGTGTATGGAGTCATTAACATGTCTCTGCTGCTCTTTGATCATGTTGAACACCCCTCTCACACATAGCATCTAAAAGAGGCTAATTATTTTACCCATTATTTTTTCTTGCTTAATGAGTTAAAAATCTGCAACAAGGCAGGCAGGTAATAAATAAATTCTGAAGTTGTGGGTAGCACACAGGCTCATCAAGCCTGCCCTTCTCCCAACAACCCATTTTTGAAAAAAGAATTGTTGTAAAGCATTTCCTATGTTCTTTGGAAGCTATTGGTTACACCAAGTTTTGGCATCTCCATAGCCTATTCTGGGGCCAGAAGAAGCCATTTTCCAGATGGGAAGTACCAGAAGTCACTTGGAAGTTTTTAGAAAGCCCACTGACACAAAACAGTTTGGAGGAGGGATCCACAAAACCCCTGTTGAAATTCTCTCCTGTAGTCATTAGAGAATGTTGGTTGGCTTTTTTATTAAAATGATGTTGTTGTTTTTAATCCTTTGGGGATGGAGTAGGTACAAAAAGGTGGGCAACGCCCAAATCCACTCAGGCTGCCATTTGTCCACTTCTGATCTGCAACATCAGATCGCCATGGATCTAGTAAATAGGAAGTTCAGTAGCCTTCAGAATTGTTGTTGTACAATGTGACTAGCAAGCTCTGAGCTACTGTTTATTATTTTAAATTTTGTGATGTTTGGTTTTCAAGTTGTCAGTATTCAAGTAATAACGAAATACACAGCAGTTACTGTTGAAGGTTCTTCATTAATAAGACATTTTTATTGTGGGGTCAAAGCAAAATGGGCAGGGCCTCTTCTAATTCTTACTAGTATACTTTTCCACCAAGAATACAATGTGCAGTGCAATTTTGTGTGTGTTGACTCAGGAGTAACCCCCAGTGCAAAGGTCCTCTGCCAATAAAGCTCAACTCAGTTCTATGCAAGGCATTTAAAATTTAAATACCTTTAAATATTCTCTAATTTTTAGCACTCCTCAGAGATAACAACAAAAGATATTTGTGGCTGGTTAAAGACTGGAAGTTCAGAATTTCAAAACAATCACATTGGACTGTGCCATATAATAGGACTTACACAATGAATCCAAATTTGACAGGTATGCATGGAAGGGGAATGCCCTTCACTTACAAAAATTGTTCCATCAGCAGAAGGACACCAGTGGATTTCATCCAGTGGTTTACAAAGTTATTGAGCAAAAATGACAAAAAATCAGCATTGTTTCTGCAGTTATCATTCACAAATTGGGAATTGTGATACCTGTCTTTAATAGAAAAGGTGGATGTCTGTTTTCCCCATTCTGTAAAAATCACTTCTGTATATGTTAATATGAAATCTTTTGAAATTCACCATTTAGTGATAAACAATTTCTTGCAACTTCATGTTTGTAGAATGATGTTCAAACAGCCAAGGAATTTATTAAAATCATTGAACATGCAGAAAATGATTATCAGGTAAGAACTCTGTCAAATTTTTAATATATGCTTTAAATTAATATATTTCATTTGAGGGGGAAGAATTTTCAATCATATTTTGTTTCTAAGACTTTGCCCATATATATCTTTTACTATATTTTTGTTCCATCTTTCTTCTATTATAGAACTCAGAATTGTTTAGATAAAACTAACCAGATCTGTTCAACTTCAACAGTGTTCTTGCATCCAGGGCTTTCATACCAAGTTGAGCAGAATGACCACAAGGGTTATACCCTTACCCTGTTTCTTGAAACAATGGGTGGTATTGCTGTACCATATGCCTGACAAAGAAACAAAGCCCCATACTCCCTAAATATGCTTCAGAGGGTCCCACATATTTCAAGGATGTGCAATAGGGTGTCTTTTCCACTGACTGAAACTATTGTGCTGGAGGGAAGGGGTAAATGAATACAATTCTGTATAATGTGAATTGCTTATCACAACAATTATTTGATTCGAGTTAATAGTGAACATAACTATAAAGCATAAATTCTGTACAGATGAATTATAGAGATTAAGTGCTTGTTTGATTAACTTCAAATTCCAGCAATGGGATAGTTTTCCCATCCAGTTTAGGTAGGAGTTTAGAAATCTGTATACTAAATTAAAAATAAGAATATGCACATCTGCTTATTTCCAAAAGCAATAAACTGTACGTTTTAATCAAGTGATCCACAACTGCCTGATTTTGTATATATGGACAAATTCAGACATATATCTGCTAAGTATGTTTAGCCTCCAGAAACACTTTATGCTTGTTTGTGTACTCAAGTCACATAATTAAAAGTGTCATGAGTTCTTCAGAGAAGCAGATAGGCAAGAAAAGAAGCAGAGAAGAGAGGTAGACACAGGCTGAGAGTAGGAAAGGAGGAGGGTTTGCAGAGAAATCAAGTTTGTTTGCAGTGTTGTTGGTTGCTGCTGAATGCCAACAGCAAGATATGTTGCCATTATTTCTACTTCTTGGGTTGTAAACTGATTGAACCTTGGAAGGAATGCTCCAGAGGCTTTATGAGGGTGCACAGATCCATTCCTTTGGCTGCTTGTGACCTATGATCCACACTTCCCCTTCCCCATTCAATTTCATTTGGAAGCTGTGATGAAAGCCCATTGCACTAGGAACTCCCATGAAGTAGAAGAGGTAGATGTACCATAGAAACAAGAGACCATTTCTTCTAAACAAGAAATAGACAATTCACAACCAAAGTTGAGAATGAAATATTGAGAGAGAGACTCACTTAGGGCACAGAAGCAAAAACAGAAATTGTGTATCAGAAAGAGAAGACAAGACATTTGCACACATGGTATAATTATTCAACTGTCATTCAACCAGTAAACATTCAGAGATACCTATGTTTAGCACATAGCAAAATGCAACAATATCCAAAATCTATAAAAGAGTGATCCCTTTACTGGCCAGCCAAAATACACAGAACACATCATGCAAGCTTTTAAATCTGCACTGGCTTCTTAATCAGACAAAAATGTTAAAACAAATAATATAGGACAAGAAAAGTGATGGTGTTAGAATCACGAGCCTACATTTTATATCAAATGTTGTTTCAGTTGCAGTTCAGCTGGCTTAGCGGAATCTCAGATAGAGCCCATTCCTCCTGTTTTTAGCCATCTGGGGATGGAGAGAAAGGAGAGTAAAATTTAAACTCCATTAGTGGCAGTAAAATCTCTTGGGATCCACAATGTCCCTGTATTTTGTGAAGCCACAAAGGCACACAACTACTACAGTAACAACAACGCCCAAACTTCTTTTTCTCCAACCATCTCCTTAATATGTAAGAAACCCCTCCCCCCCCCCTCACTTATATGGCAGTAGGTCTGGGTTCAAAACATGTTTGACTTCTGGTCTGGTCCATTAAGTCTCCTATTACTGTGGGATTCCTTGAAAAATAGTTCCAGTGCTCTTTTGTTTTCTGAATTGTGTATGATTTCATGAGTGACCTTCTACCTGCAAGTGTGCATTGCTTCTGTACCTTTGTACTTTTTTTTCTCCTGCTAACTTTAATTTGCTTATATGTACAGGAATTCGTTGTTCTCTGCTGCTAGTTGTATTTTGGTTTTATATTCTCCTTTAGTTATTGTTTTATTATGGTGTTACTGAATTTAAAATGTTTTATGCCACTCAGCGATATTTGTTTATGGGTAGTTCAAAAATGCAATGAGTAAGTTAATCAATCTTTTTCGAAGGGCCATACTTCTATCATTGACCAACTTGGTTGATAAAGTTAATTTAAGTTAGGGAGCAACTAGTCTATACAAAGTGAAATGTGTATTCAATTTTTACAGTTCTAACCAGTTACTCTCTTGCTTGTTTACAGACAGCAATCAGTGAAAATTATCAGACTATGTCAGACACCACATTCAAAGCCTTACGCCGCCAGCTGCCCGTTACCCGTACTAAGATTGACTGGAACAAAATCCTCAGCTACAAGATTGGTAAAGAAATGCAGAATGCATAAAGCTAGAGCAGTTGTGCTGTAGGAAATGTTAGCATGCAAAAACAAACAAAAAACACAAAGCTAATGTGGTCCTATGCCAAGTAAGTGGGTTCTCTGATATGTACTTGTCTAGGGCTTTCAGAGTTAACAGGTTTTCTAGCCTTGGAGAGGACTGTCAAATCATACCACTGTCTTGTTTTGTGTGTCCCTGCCATGTAAACCTCCTACACAAAATGTAACAATACATCTAGTAGGCATTTTGCCTTTAGCCACATTGGGATCAGTGCTGTATGTCCTCAGTAACTGGCTGGAAAACTTCTTACCTGTGACAGTCTAAGAAATGCAGGCTGGTAGTACTGGGATACCGTTCCAACATGTCTAGCAGCACTCCAGGTATTATAATCACTTTAGTAAGACTGCTGGCAGTATCAGTGGTGTCTCACTGCACAGGATATAACTTGTCCTCCCTCCTCTCCCACAACTGCCAATCACCACCTAGCAATATCTTCTAGGCTTTGCTTTTTATGTTTGCAATGTGTTTACAAGACTCCTCCCAGAAATCCCAAGAAGGCCAGGTCCTCTGGAATGGTGGGTTTTGAGAGGGTTGTTTTTGTTTTTTGTTTTTAAATCCAAAGACTTGAGCCACATTTTCTTCATGTGAACTGTTTTTCTGTTTTGACTTTTCCTGGAAATACAATTGATTTACAGGATGGGTCCTCTGTTTTTCTTTTTTAAAAATACTTTTCTGATTGCTGCTGAGACATTGTTTAAATAAAGAAATTACAAAAATCAAAAGCTGTACATGTTTAAGGAACATTTGATTTATTGTGCTTTAATGCTTTGTGGTAGGTTGATGGCATTTGTACCAGAGATGTAAAAATGGACATGTCTAAGTGGTCAATAAAAGATTTCCACCAAAACATGTTTTGATGTTGTCAGTTTCTTTTGACATCCTTAGAGAATACTGTGTTTCATTGTGCATGTGTTTAATAGCAATCCTGATTTATTTCAGACACAGTGACTGGAATCCTATTGGTTAGCCTCAAGTAGAGTAGATCTATTACATAAACTGAATGATAAGTCAACACTTAGCAATATTAAACTTATGATTTAACTATTCTAGGTGGGACTAGAATATGGTGCCAGGAGGTGGGATGTTGGGGGAATGGGACGTCAGGGGGGCGAGACTTCCTCGGAGACAGTTGAAGAACAGGAGGGAAGAAAAGGAATGGGTGTGCGCCTGTTCCTCCTCTTCCCTGCCCTCCATGTGCCCTGAAAAATGAGGTTTTGTAGTCTTGAGCCTAGTTCAACCAAACATACCTTTCTGTTTTTTGTGGGAGTAAACAATATATTGCAGGACAGATCATGCTGAAGATGAAAACAACATGTTGTTATGTACAAGAGTTTTGCCTGATATTTCTGTGCTGATATCAAAAACAAAAAATAGGAAATCATGGAAGATTGTGACACCCTACCATCTGATTGACAGGGGGAAAATTAAGGAGATAAATAGTAGACATGAGAGGAAGGAAATAAGACATGGCTAGATAATTCCCTCTCATCCCACTGGTTGCTTCCACTCAAACATATTTATAATAAACTGCCAGTTGAAGCAACACTCCATCCGCATAGAATCAGAGTTGGAATAGACCACAAGGGTCATCCAGTCCAACCCCCTGCTATGCAGGAATTCCCAAAGCATCCCCGACGGCCATCCAGCCTCTGCTTAAAGACCTCCAAAGAAGGAGACTCCACCACTCTCTGAGGGAGTGTGTTCCACTGTCGAACAGCCCTTACTGTCAGGAAGTTTCTCCTAATGTTGAGGTGGAATCTCTTTTCCTGGAGCTTGCATCCATTGTTCTGGGTTCTAGTCTCTGGAGCAGCAGAAAACAAGCTTGCTCCCTCCTCACTATGACATCCCTTCAAATATTTAAACAGGGCTATCATATCACCTCTTAACCTTCTCTTCTCCAGGCTAAACATCCCCAGCTCGCTAAGGCGGTCCTCGTAAGGCATGGTTTCCAGACCCTTAACCATTTTAGTCGCCCTTCTTTGGACACGCTCCAGTTTCTCTACATCTTTTTAAAATTGTGGTACCTAGAACTGGACACAATATTCCAGGTGAGGCCTGACCAAAGTAGTATAGAGTGGCACTATTACTTCCCTTGATCTAGAAACTATACTTCTATGGATGCAGCTTAAAGTAGCATTGGCCTTTTTAGCTGCTGCCTCGCACTGTTGACTCATGTTCAACTGGTGGTCTACTTGGACTCCTAGATCCCTTTCACATGTGGTCTTTTTCAGCCAGCTGTCCCCCATCATATATCTGTGCATTTCATTTTTCTGTCCTAGGTGCAGTACCTTAACATTTCTCCGTGTTGAATTTCATTTTGTTAGCTGTGGCCCAGCTTTCTAGTCTATTCAGGACATTTTGAATTTTGATCCTGTCCTCTGGAGTATTAACTGCTACTCCTAATTTGGTGTCATCTGCAAATTTGATAACTAGGCCCCCATTACTTTCATTCAAGTCATTAATAAAGATATTGAATAGCACTGGGCCCAGGACAGAATCCTGTGGCACCCCATTTGTCACTTCTCTCCAGGATGAAAAGGAGCCATTGTTAAGCACCCTTTACTTGACAAAGTGATTTACAGTTCATAAACAAGGATGCCCCTGTTATTGCTCAGAATGAGGCAACTGTTCCAGGCAACAGGATGCAAGTATTGGTGAAATGTGCTGCTCAATGTAATCCACAGTCAGAGATCCTGCTGCTGCTTTCTCAACTTGCCTTCTTCCCAGACCACTCCACTGCACACTCGTGTGTTGTCTACCCACCACTCCTCTATCTTCCACTACACCATGTTCCAGTTGCTCCTGCAAGCTGCTGGACTTCTTTCTCCTTGCTTCCCTACCTGATACCCTCCCATCACCTCTAGCTCTCATCTCCTTGGTCATCCACACTATGCCTGTTGCTGTTGTTCCTTGCAACTGTGCTTGTTGCCTCCACCATCAGAGAGAGGCCAGGGCTTTCAATCAGACTTCTCTGTGGCCATCACTCTCTCAGCCAAGGGAGCAAAGGCAACAGAGAAGAAGGGGCGGTGGTGTAATTGCAACCTCACCACAGCCACCAGCATCCACCCATTCAGGCTTCTCCATGGCTGTAGGCTTTGGCCAAGGGAGCTAAGGCAGCAGAGAAGAAGGGATAGGTCCAGCAGCTATAGTGATCTGCTGCTGCCAAGTGGTAACTGGCCAGAGAGGAATGGGTAAAAATTATGGCAAGAAGGGGAGGAGTTTGTGGCACTGCCCTCTCCTAACCAGCCCACCAGACCCAGAAGGATCTGCCATGTTGCAGCAACATTGTACAAAACTGCAATGGGCAGAGGGTCTGACTGGATGTTGCATATTGATGAAAGGTCACCAGAGGCATCACTTGGGGTTCAGGGCATGGAATGGAATACCTGAAGGGACTGGTATGGCTACTCGGGGAGCGAGAAAGGCCATAGCCTCCCTTTTCCACTTGACTAGCAGCCACACTGGATCCTAAATGGGCCTTCCAGAGGCCTCAGTGCTGACGCCTTCAGTAGCAGTGACTGCTAGGAGTGCAGTGCCTTCAGTGTCTGACATGGCTTCAACCACATAGGACCCTGAACGGGCACTCTGGAGGCCACAGTGCCACCCCCCTCAGCAGCAGTCTGGGTGGCTTCTTCACCAGCTGCCACCACTGGGTAACTGGTGGTTGGGGGGTGGAGGGGAGGACCAGGCTGTTCCCCTCACACACACTGGGTGACACCAACTTCAACAATGCTACTGAGTATCATCAGTGCAAATTGCCTCTACCCCTCAGCACTCTCCAGTGCCATCTCCTTTAGCAAACACTGGCATCTCCTTTAGCAAGCAGTGACTGAGCCTGGGCTGTTGCTATCAATGACAGCTAATGCTAAATAAAGCCTCTTACTTTTTATGGTACCATAAGCCTCCATTGCTGTTTTTCCCTGCAGTGCATTAACATGACTGTTGTTTTTTGTTCTGGTTGTGCTTGTGCACCTTCAAGTCTTTACAGAGACCCTAAAGTGAACCTATCATGGAGTTTTCTTGGCAAGATTTATTCAGAGGTGGTTTGCCATTGCTTTCCACTGAGGCTGAGAGAATGTGACTTGCCCAGGGTCACTCAGTGGGTTCAGGGAAAGTGGGAAATTGAATCCTGGTCTCCAGAGTCATAGTCCAACACTGAAATCACTACGCCATGTTGGCTTTTAAAGGAAATAGCAATCTAATGGCAAGCTTCCTCTGAAGAAACTTGCCAAGAAAGCCCCATTTAGCCTTAGGGTCACCATAAGGTGGAAACCACTTGGAGGCACACAACAACAAGCAATCTAGTGTAACAGACCTATGTTTACTCATTAACACCATCACCCTAAAATTTATTTCTACTTCTCAAATTAAATTTGACCCACACAACTATCCACCCATAGCTGCTGATTTGCTACCCTGCTACTAGTCACATTCAGCTATGGGAATCCTACATCTGGGCATATTTACTTCCATCTGAGACCTTTTTAGTTCAGTAAGTAATAAGACTGAGGAAAGGGTTCAAAGGTCTAAGCATACAGTACAACCAAGACAAGGAAGTGTGGAATTATTTTTTTCAACATAACCCCACCATCTGTTTATTATCTGAAACCTAAGATCCACAGCATGCCTCTACCTTACCTCAATCACCTTTGGCTTTCTGTCTATCCTCCATCTTTTCCCTCCTGTTGCTTTCTCCCATCTCTTCTTTGCCACCAGGAAGCAACACATTAAGCGCTCAAGAAAGCTGAGGAAAATAAAATGGAGTTGATATTTTACCAGAAACCCAGTAAAGATTACAATGTTGCAGCAAAAGCAACTGTGTCTATTGGCACTGATTTGATGCAGCACTGATCCATCCAGTCTGATGGGAGGGACTCAATATCTGGTCTACATTCAGGTTACTCTTGAGAAACTGCATTCCTTGGCGGAGTCCTAACTGTAGAGAGTCCTACAGTTTTATTGCTCTAAATCAGGGTTTAGGGGCCCAAAGCTCTTCACAATGTTTTGGCCCCTCAGCGCTGCTTTAGACCCAGGCGTGGTCCTTTTTCCAACAGGATATTATTATTATTATTATTATTATTATTAACCTTTATTTATATAGTGCTGTAAATTTACACAGTGCTGTACATTTAATCTTATATCCTTCTTAGTTGTTTTAGGGTCACCTCTTGTTAAAGAGACTGGGGAGTTTATCAGATGGGAGGAATTTCTCTTTATTTTGAATCGAGCTAATTGGAACCAATTCGAATTCATGTGAATTCGCTAGTTTAGCGAATTTACATGAATTCCAATTGCGTTCGGAATGACTACCATTACCCAAAAATGACTGCCACTGCCCATTGCCTGAAATTGTGTGTGATGCTTTAATATGAAATAATGTAAAACCCATGATTGCGTTCGGAATGACTTCCCTTTTGCCTGAAATTGCGTGAGATACTTTAATACACAATAACATGAAACCCCATGATTGCCTTCGGATTGCCATTAGATTATACTTCCAGTTTCCATTGTCTGATAAACTCCTGGGTGCGTTGTTAAACCATTAGTTTGACATTGTTAAAATGTTGGAGAATAGCTTCTCATTAAATATACATCACCATGATTGATATAAAACAGAGATGAGTAGCTGTCCAGTATTGTTGAATTGCAACTCCCAGCAGCACTAGCCATAGCAGATAGTGATAAACACTGGAATTTGCAGTTCAACAACATCTGGAGGGCCACACTATTCCCACCATTATGTAAACATTGACTTACTTACATGAAATACTTTTTTTAAATCTGAAAAAAAGATTGTGGAGATCAAATTAATATGACATGCTCTTTACAAGGTTGAAATGTGTAAAAATGTTCCTGGTCTTGATTTTGTAGCTGGGGGATCAAGGCTACTGGGATGCATAGGGATTAATATAAATTAATCTCAAACAATACAGTGAATATTGCACAGACTTGTTCTATTTAATTTATTCCAAACAAGAATAGGTAAAAATTAAATGACTGCAAATAGTGATGACAATAAAAATACAATTTAAAACACCTTTTAAATTTTCATGGCATAGTTTGTTTTGGGCTGAGTCCTGAAGATGCCAAGTAAGGATTAAAAAAAAAAAAAGAAATTAACTGTTTGGCCTAAACTGTTATCAGCTAATTCCTAGATAAGCAGCAAGAATTCTGAACATTTGCCAGCAAGTTAGCAGAGTCCAAAGTTTAATTTGTTATTGTCTCCATGCAAGCCATTGCAACTAGCAATATGAGTCTGCAAAATCCTATACTGAAAGATAACCAATTCTCTAAATGCCGTCCCTTCTTCTAGCCAAAAGAAGGTATTGCCAATCTGCTGGTATGAATAGGGTTGGACAAAGGGCAGGGTTTACACAGAGGTGGAAAAGGTTACTGGACTACTACAATTTTCTGAAAATCTAGTGTGATTGGCTTGAGTTTTGGAGAGTTATAGTACGAAAACAGGCCGGGAAGGCTAAGCTGGCATTCTGAAAAAGAGACACCACACTGCAACATTATTTTGCAAGTTCCACTTTTAAAATAAAGTACTGTACCTTTCAGATCTCAGCCAAATGCTCTTGTGAATTCTATTAGTATCATGGAATGCTTCTGTTCTCAAAGGAAAGGTCATTTAGTTTGGGGGGAAATGCTGATAAGGCTACAACTATTTGCTTAACTGCTGCTAGTCCATGGTGACACTGGAACCAACCCTCCTAATCATCAAGAGAGGGTCAGGGTTTGTGTAAACTGACAAAGAAATCTAAAAGTCCTGAGACTGCTAAGTCAAAATTAGTTGTAGTTTAGGCAGATATGGTCTGTCCTAAATTTTCCTTTTGAGAATCATCATCATCATCTACTGAGCTGTTGATTTCATTTGGGATTTTATTGTAGGCTTTAATTGTTTTTATCATGAGTGGCTAGAAGCAAGCACTGGAAAAAGTGGGGTATAAGGTTCCTTGTAGAATAAATAAAAGAGATTATCTTGGTGAGGCCAGTTACTATTATTTCCATTGTACAGATGGTAAATATATAAAACTGGAGCTGCAGAAGATTGGTTTGCCTCAAGTAGGATTGGGAATCATGCAGTGTTCCTCAACATTGGTTGTGCTGGTGGGAATGGCTGTCCAACAACATCTGGAGGGCTGCATAATACATAAATGTTTAAAATAATCAAAGAAAGCACTGGCAGTGGTTGCTGTTGATGACAGTATATTCTGTCCTTGAGTGAATTTTCAAACAGGTTTATTCCAAAGATTAACTGTGGATGCTCTCCCTCTCCCTTTTATTCTCTGTTGACATGTTTATTGAGTCACTTAATATACTGCAACCCTCCTTGAGTCCCAGTATTGGGGAAACGAGAGGATATACAGGCAGAATACAATAACATAAATTAAGGGCACTGGTTCATTGTATAGATTTCAAAAACATATATTCCAAAAACTTATAGGTCTCTCTCTGAGGTTTCCACTCCACACATCTAAGGAACAAGGCTCAAGGCTAGCAAAGCTCATACGTATGGTTGGCCTCTGGACTCTCCACTCCACCCTATGTATCTGAGGAAGTAGGCTCAAGTCTAGGAAAGCTCATGCTACCTACTATCTGTCTCTGGATTCTCCACTCCACCCCATGCTTCTGAGGAACTAGGCTTAGGTCTACAAAAGCTCCTTCTTCCCATGCTCTGTCTCTGTCTCCATTCCACCTCATTTATCTGAGAAACTAGGCTCAGATCTAGAAAAGCTATGGCCTGTCCCTGGACTCTCCACTCTCCCTGGTTTTATTTATTTATTTAGAAGGTTTTTACTCCCCCCCCCCCTTCAGCCACAAAGGCTCTCAGAGCAGCTCACAAATGGTTAATTCCAGGGTTCCCTGCCCTCAGGCTTACAGTCTAAAAAGACATGACACAAAAGGAGAAGGGAATGGCAGTGGGGAAGGGGATCAGGCCCAGCACTTCTTCTCTTCTCTACCTGATGTAGCTAAGCAGCTAGGTTCAAGTCTAGGAAAGCTCATACTCCCTAAGACCTGTCTCTGGACTCTCCACTCCATCTGATGTATCTGAGGAACTAGGCTCAAGTCTACAAAACCTCATGCTATAGATGGCCTTGCCCTGGACTCTCCACTCCACCCAATGTATCTGAGGAACTAGGCTCAGGTCTACAAAGCCTCATGCTATCTTTGGTCTGTCCCTGGACCCTCCCCTCCACCTGATGTATTGGAGGAACTAAGGTCAAGTCTAATAAAGCTCATGATCCCTATGATGTATCTGAGTAACTAGGCTCAGATTTATAAAACCTTATGCTATCTATGGTCAGTCCTCATGCTATAGATGGTCTGTCCCTGGACTCTCCAATCCACCTGATGTATCTGAGGAACTATGTCTGGGAAAGCTCATGCTGCCTATGGTCTGTCCTTGGACTCTACACTCCACCTGATGTATCTGAGGAGCTAGGCTCAAGTCTAATAAAGTCCATGCTACCTATGATCTCTCTGTGGACTCTCCACACTACCCGATTTATCTGAGGAACTAGGTCTACAAAACCTCATGCTGTCTATGGTCTGTCCCTGGACACTCCACTCCAGCTGACGTATCTGAAGAACTAGGCTCAAGTCTAGGAAAGCTCACGCTGTCTATGGTCTGTCCCTGGACTCTCCACTCCACCTGACGTATCTGAGGAACTAGGCTCAAGTCTAGGAAAGCTCGTGCTCCTTATGCACCTGATGTATCTGAGGAACCAAACTCTGGTCTACAAAACCTCATTCTACCTATGGACTCTCCCTGGACTCCTCCACCTGATGTATCTGGGGGACCAGGTTCAGATCTAGGAGAAGCTCATTCTCCTTATGATCTGTCCCTGGACTCTCCACTCCAGCTGATGTATCTGAAGAACTCTCCACCAGCCGAAGCATCCAAAGAAGTCGTCGATTCAAGCCTAGGAACGCTCATGCTCCCACCTTCTTCCTTTCAGCTCTCTTCAAAGATCCTTGCTGCTGATCCTTGCTTTGATTTCCCTTTGGGGGAGCAGGAGTCAGGACTCTCCTCCTGGGCTAGGAGCTGGAGGAGTCAGTTTCGCTTTCGTTTACTGCTGGCCTGGCCTGGGAGTGGTGGAGCAGAGCAGTAGCAGCATCACAGCAGCCCTTCCTCCCTGCCTGCCTTCCTTCCTTTGGGCAAGTGTTGGCCTTGGGTTCGGCAGAGCTGCCTGGAGGGAGCGGACCAGAGGAAGCTCTCGGAGTCCGTCCAGCAAGGAAAGATGCCCAAAAGGACGCTGAGAGAGACGGCGGAGATCGGGGAGCACTTCCTCCAGTTCCTCAAGGACTCTGGCCGGGACAAAGTGAGCCAGAAAGAGCAGCTGAAGGCCATCTACAACCAGGAGTTCCGCTACAGGTAAGAGAGAAGGGGAAAGAAGGCTGGAGGGGGAGGCAGGCATGGCCTTTGCCTTTCCTCTGCTTTCAGGAGGCTGGCTCTTCTTTTCTGCCTCCAGAATGCTCGGCCACGAAGGCTGGGATCCTGCCCAGGCTGAGCTTGGAGGGAGCCCCCATTCATTACTGGGACTTACTGGTGAGGAGGAGGAGGCCAGGAGAAGATCGCCCAGGCAGCTCCTCTGGGGAGCTTTGAGGAAACCAAGGAAGGCAAGCCCTCTTCGTCTGGAGAATCAGCCCCTAAAGAGGGCTCCCAGCACCTTTCAGACTCCCTGGAAGGAAGAAATGAAAAGATCTAGCCATCTTAGTAGGTAGAATCAGTAGGTAGTAGAGAGATCTCGAATCATCTTCGAGACTCACTGAAAGAAAGAAATTAATGTGTCCTCAAACTATCCAGAGGAGCTGACTGTGTGGTCTTCTCCTGGGCTACTCATCACAGTAAGTCCCAATGGGGCTCCCTCCAAGGTCCATATGGACAGGATCACAGCCTTCAGGGCTGAGAGAGCTTTGAAGCACTTTTGAGACTCCCTGAAAGAAAGAAATGAAAAGATATAGCTGTGTTAGTCTGTAGAATCAATACGTAGAGAGCTCTTGTAGCACCTTTGAGACTCCCTGAAAGAAAGAAATGAAAAAGAAAAGAGATTACAACCTGATAAAATACATACAGTAGTACAATCATTAATAAAATGCAAACAACAACAATTTCAGAAAGCTAAACCTTATCCCAATACAACAATGATTAACAATAGGATTGCTCAGTATATAGCTGTGTTAATCTGGAGAATCAGTACGTAGAGAGATCTCACAGCACCTTTGAGACTCCCTGGAAGAAAGAAATTAAAAGATGTAGCCATGTTAGTATGTAGAATCAGTACGTAGAGAGATCTTGCAACACCTTTGAGACTCCCTGAAAGGAAGAAATTAAAAGTATATTTCCTCAAACTAACCAGAGTAACTGACTTTAAGATCTTCTCCTGGTCTACTCATCAGCCAGGCCCTATCCCTCCAAGGTCAGTATGGACAGGATCACAGCCTTCAGGTGTGAGAGACCTTTGAGACTCACTGAAAGAAAGAAATTAAAAGATACAGCTGTGTTAGTCTGTTGAATCAGGTACATAAAGAGTTCTTGCAGCACCTTTGAGACTCACTGAAACAAAGAAGTTAAAAGATATAGTCATGCGAGTCTGTGGAATCAGTACATAAAGAGATCTTGCAGCACCTTTGGAACTAACTGAAAGAAAGAAATTGGCAGCATGAGCATTCGTAGACTTGAGCCTACTTGCTCAGATGCATTTAAATGCATCTGAGGAAGTAGACTGACAATTTATTTCTTTGATTGAGTCTCAAAGGTGCTGCAAGATCACTCAACACACCTAGTCCGCACACTGAAGAAACACCCCTGGTTCATTCCCTCTCCCAGTTTTCAGGCTGTAAGAAAACTGGGAGTGTGTTGGTGTTTATGAACTCTTCTCATTCTTGGGAGCTTTTCCACCTTGACACAAGAGTGGGTTAAATATGTGCTGTGTAAACAACTTAGGAGGAAGACAGAGTTAAAAAAAAAAACAAATCAAGAGTTGCCACACTTTTCTTTTTGGAAAAAGTTTATTAGAGTTTAAATCACCCCCTGTTTAAGGCTAGGGTCCAGTTCAGCAACTACAGAGTTGGAAAAATCAAGATGGCAACATTTCTTGATCCTTTTGCTTCTGAGAGATTCCATTCTAAATCGGAGAGTCAAAATGGCCTCTGCGAGGAAAGGAAAGGCAACTGGTAGTAATGGCTCTTGAAGGAGATCCTGATGGTGTGTCAGAGATGAAGTGACACAGCCCACTGGAGGTATCTTGTGAATCATTTTAGGATCAAAAGTCTTCCAGAAGTAGATGTTTATAATGGTGCCTTTTCATTGCGGTTATATGTCAGCCTATTGCATCAGAATCAGAAATCTAGTAACTAGAAATGGACTGGTGTACAGAGGTGGAGGACAGTTTTAAAACCCCTTTTGGTTTGTTTTAGTTTTGAAGAGAGAGATTATTTGTCAGGAGTTTTAAAAATATTTTTTCCTGATATCAGAAAATAATTCCTTCTGAATTTTTAAATCATTCATACACTTAAAATGAATGAAATGTGGTGGTGCTGTAGCTTAACCGAGGGGAAAATGCTGTACCACGTAAAGAGTGTCAGAGAATGCTGTGAGAACTTTAGAGCATAAGGCGGAAATGACGTGAAGAACACAACAACAACAACAACAACAACAACAGAGGCCCTTCCCCACTATACAGTTGTGGTGCTGTGATTCTGCTTTAAATGCCACGGTTCATTCTATGGAATCTCAGCATTTACTATCCATGGAAGAGTGTTATAGAACTAGAGATGTGAAGGCCCATGGAAAAATGAGGGGAAAAACATTTTTTTTTCCATGTTTTTCCTGAATCATGCTAAAATAAAATATTCCAGCATTGATTTTTTCCTTTTTTCCCCTTTTTCTCTTGTTTTTTCCCCGTGTTTTTTCCCTATAATAGACCTTTTGGCCACAGAGCTGTAGTAACTCATTGTGTGCTTTCAAGGAGTTATGTGCTTTCAAGTCATTTCCAACTTATGGCAACCCTATCATGGGATTTTCTTGGCAACATTTGGTCAGAGGAGGTTTGCTATTGCCTTTCCTGGAGGCTGAGAGAATGTGCCTTGCCCAAGATGACCCAGTGGGTTTCATGGCTGAGCAGGGATTCGAATACCACCTCGTCCCCAGAGTCCTAGCCTTACGCTGAAAGCACTACACCACGCTGACTTTCACTAGTACCTCACTAAACTACAAACCTGTAAGAGGCGGTCATGGCAATTAAAAGGGAGTCAGTACTATAGTTGTAAAGTGTGGACAAGCCCTGGAAATGTGGCTGTGGAAATTTTGATTGTGGAGTCAGGAATTCCATGAGTCAACTGAAAAGTGATTGTCACATGCTACAATTTCCAGAAGAAGGAATATGTTATTGGGCTGACAGGAGGAACTGGAAGGGCCCAGGCTGTGCCTACATGTCTGGATGCAAGCAGTGTTGCAATAAGAGCCATACTTTTACCTCCTCCACAGTAAATTTGCAAATAATAAGTTTATTTGTATAGCGTATGCCATTACAAAAGGTAACCCATATAAAGCATAAAATACAAGATAGCTTTGAACCCCAACTATTCTTGAATATCCTCAGCTTTGCAAATCAATGCTATATAGTTTTAGCATATCTGGTCCTTATGCATATTTAGATTCATCCGAGCCCTCATGTTTGTTTGTTTTTTGTTTTTGTTTTAGTTCTGTTTTATTTTGTTTTAAAGACAATTTTAACTTTGTAATGCAATGTATTATTTTTACAATGTATTTGCTGTTTATATTTTATGCTTTATACGGATTACCTTTTGTAATGACATACACTATAAAAATAATCTTATTATTATCCTCCACAGTAAAGATTGCTGAAAAGAAGGGAGGTCAGATATGAGATGCAAGGAAAAGGAAATTAACAGATGTAAGGCAGAGCTTGTAAACAGTTGGTTCTCGGGCTACTTTTTGCCTTGTTGGCTATGGGGTTCTGAGAGTTGTGGTTCACAAAATAAATTTTTTTTATTCTAAGCTCTGGATGCGGCTTTGTGTCAGAAAAGCTGCCTTCCTCAATAAATCAAAAGTGTCTCAGGAGGAGGAGGAGGAGGAGGAGGAGGAGTGTTGAAGTAGGAGTTGGATAAAAAGGGGGAATAGAACAAAGTGGTTAAGAGCCCTGCTTTAAGACTAAAGAAGTAGAGCCAATATTTAAGACCATTCTGGAATCCTATTTCATTGTACTGGTCCAAAGTGCGGAATGTAGGCATACGTAATATAGAATAATCTTGAATAAAGGGACCCATTTAGAAAATTTAACAGATCCTTAAATATGGGAATATTTGGGAAAATACAGGAAACTTAGTAAATCCTTTTTAGGAGAAACTTGGTGGTGTTTTGTCCACCCAGAAACAAAATACTGTACCCCTATCTGCATAGTAGTTTGAGTGTTGGACTATGACACTGGAGACCAGAATTCAGTTTCCCATTTTTTCACAAAACCAATTGCGTGACTTTCAGAAGGTCACCCCAGCTTCATATACAGTAATAGTTTGAGTTGGAGAACAGAATTTGAATTCGTCCACATTGGTTCCACATACAACCTGACAACTACAAAGGGAAAACCCTCATTGTTAGAGGAATACCTACGGTATGCAAAAAGAAGAGAAAAACACTTTTGTGATTCTAGCAGGCTACTGAAAAGCATCTTATCCTGAGGACAGGAAAAGGAAGGGTAATAAATATGAATGAAAAGTGCAAGTAACAGCATGCAAATTAAGCCTTCAGTTATCCCTGGGAAAGTTGCAAATCAGTTTGGAACCCCAAACTGGTGTTCTTTGCACCTTGCTTCAGATACATATTTTTCCCCAAGTAGAAGACCCGGAGGAGATTTTTTTCGAGCAAGAAGAGAGAAAAAAGACTGTATGGGTGGGGGATAGGAGGAGCAGAAGATCAATCTATGCTATAAATTGGTTAGTCTTTAAGGTGCCACACAATGCTGCTAGCCAATCCTTTGAAACGTTCTCAGTTTCACTCAGGCCAATCTCAAAGCCTCTCTTACTATAACCCTCAGTTTGACTGTCTGGGTACTTTGTCAGAGGCTTTGTTAACTGAGGTATGCCTTAGAGGCTTGATTGGTATGGACACGGCAGTCATTCCAGTGCTAAGTAAAAACATGTTGCTTCACTAAAGCCTTTGGGACCTAATTGAGATCATACAACTCCGCATAACTGCACGGTCTTAAACTATTCAAAGTTTTATTTGCATGGTCTTAAACCATTTAAACTATTTAAAACAGTTTTTAATCTGTGTTTTAACTGGTGAAATTGATTAATATGTGTTAAGTCATATGAAGTCTTTTTTTGCATTGTTTTAAATTGATCTTTAGATAGAAGATCAGCTTAAAACAATGCAAAAATAATAAAAATTATTTCATACACTTCACATATATTAATCGGTTTAACCTGTTAAAAAGAAGAGAGATTAAAACTGATTTAAATAGTTTTAAATTTATCTTTACATAGAAGGGGGCATGGTGGCTCAGTGGTTAAGATGCTGACTCTGATGATTGCAAGATCAGCAGTTCGATTCCTGCACACCCCTACAGTCAGATGTGACTTGACAACCTTGTCAAAGGGGAAACCTTTGCTTTTACTTAGATTAAGAAGGCAGCATGTAACTACTTTAATTAACAAAATAATAAATAAGTATATTAAATGGATTTGCCCAGGTGAGATCATTCCTGAATCAGTTTGCATCCAATATATGATGGAGCATGGTCTTGTACTTTAAAGTAACCCAAAGAGAAGCAGAAATTCTATCCCACCCCAAACTCTATCAGCTTCCTCTGTTTTTGTGTGGGGTGGGAGAAAACAGTCTTCTGTACTGGCCAACAAACCCATCAGAGTAATTTCAAAGAAGTAGGTGTGTTGCAACTTAAAAAGAAGTACAGTAGTCACTTGCAACTTAAAAAGAAGGAAGGGAGAGAGAGGGGAGAAAAAAAAATGTGGCAGTACCTTTAAAACTAAATGGGTTTTATTTTAGCATGAACTTTTGTGGATATGAACTCACTTCTTCAGGTGCAGCACATAGATATGTTAAAGCTTCAGGTTATAAAGTATATTTATACAGTTCTAGGAGTGGGATAGAATGTAATAGGATCCAGAAAGATGCAAATCATGTTCCCTTGCCCTAATTTTTTCAGAGGGTGAACAAGATGAGATGTGTCTTCAGATATTTACCGTGTTCAGTTAGTATTCATGTGTCAAAGAAAAAAAATAATCTGGTAAACAGATTTACAGTTCTAAAGAATCTGTCACATTTCTTTTTTTATCCCCTCCCTTCCTTTTCTTAATCCATCAGAATGATCCTGCTTATGGATCCTGCTAAGTACTTGCTTTCTTCTAACGTTGTCTTCTCCCTGTTTGTTATTTTTCTGGGCAGAGATAATGCAAACAGACCCAATTTCTCCTCTGTGCTCTATGCGCTGTTTGTTTTCGGCCGTGCCACAATCCGTCAAAAACGTGTGCAGTTGAAAAGGTAAGAGATGGTTTTGTTGTCAACTCTTCACTCCCTTCTTGGGTAACTTTTCTTGATGTGCATGTGCCTTCAAATCACCTGTCAACATATGGTGACTCCATGAATTTCATAGAGATTTCTTAGGAAAGGAATATTCAGAAGTGGCTTTGTCAGTTGCTGTGTACCTTAGCTTTCCTCTGAAATACTGTATAATTTACAGAACCTGGTATTTCTTGGCAGTCTCTCATACAAGTACTTACCAGGGCTGACCTGCTTAGCTTCCAGGATCAGACAGGATCTGGTGCCCTTAAGGTATTTAGGCCACTTGTCTTGAATATTCCACATGAATTTCAGGGCAATGAAACACTATCAGGCCTTTCAAGAAGAAAAGGCATGAATTCTATTGTTAATCTCAGCTATTGTTACTCTCAAACCCATTGAGTGAGTGACACAATCTCTCTTTCTTTCTCTCTTTCACTTTACACTTGAATAGTAACAGCCCATGTTCTATTTACATTGTTAATTGGTTTCGTAGCAGCTATAAAATCAATCTATTTGCATTATGCTAAAAAAGTGAGGGGCTCATGGGGTTCATGCTGTATATTTTTATCCTGTGAGGTACAGCTGTGTAATTCCCCTTGAGGGAAACAAACACACAGAAATGAAAACAGCACAGAGTCATTCTATTGACACTGCAGTGCCAACATAGAGGAGCCCACTCGTAAGCCATTGGCATGGCAGGAGATTGGACACTGAGGGGTTTCCCAGCTATCCAGAACAGATTTGGATGGGGGGGGTGGGTGCATGGGTTTGTGTGTGTGTAGTGAAGATGAGAAATGGGAGATTATCCTACTCTCAGTCATTCTGTCAGTGGATGTACTGAGTTGGATGCTGTGCTGTCATCTAGTGATATTTGTAGTTTACCAGCTGTGAAAAGGTTAATTTGTGAACCCCTGCTTTCTGCTGTGAAATTTCTTCTCTGGCAGTTGCTGGAGGTTGTCATCATATTGCTCCCTTGCTTGCTAACCCACAGGTAAAGAAGATGGTAAAGCTTACTGATCAATATTGGAGGCCACCAAATGATACTGGAGATCACCCTACCCAGGGACCAGCTCAGATGGTGGCCCATCTCCCCGTCAGTCACCTGCAAAGAAAAGGTATGGAATGAATATGATACAGAGGGCTGGAAGATTGTTGTAATCATGCTCTGCTGCTTCATTCCAATTCATAATTCCTTTTAGGGGTCTGTGAATCCCTGGGTCTGTCTTCCTTCCACCTGAGTGAAAAGTTTTAAGGACTTGCCATTGTTTTCATATTCTTTACAAGTTAAAAAACAGTAAGGTCCTAGTCTTTGCAGTTGTAGAAATAAACTGGAAAATGTAAGGCCAGAGTGACTAAGTATCACTAGGAGACAATCAGTCACCACTCAGTCTGTTGTCCTCATTTTTAGCTGGAAAAAAAGAAATAAATTTAATAGAAAATAAAGAGAGATTTTGTCACTAAAAATGATCATAGACCAGTTCGTATTTATTCAGAAGTAAATCCCACTAGTTTGAAGTTATTCTGTGTTTGCCTGTTAACTTACACCAACCCCATACATTTCATAGTGTTTTCTTAGGCAAGGAATATTCAGTGGTGATTTTGCCAGTTCCTTCCTCTGAAATATAGCCTATAATACCTGATATTTGTTGGAGACCTCCCATCCAAGTTACTGGCTCCCCATCAAACATGTTTAGGAATATAACCTTAATATAGTGCTGGGAAAAGTGTGACCCATGGGGTCATATTGACCAAGGCCCTTGGGTGAGGAAAACACCAGCACACCCAATTTCTCCCTTGCCCAAATGCCCCATCACATTCCTTAAGATGTTGTCTTCCCATTGACTTCCTATTGCAGAAAAGAATCTCCTGGGGAGAGTGCAGAAACATGGTGAAATTGCTATTTTGGGTTATTTTTAAAAGTTTGTTTAAAAAAAGAGTCACTGGAATGCAGCCCTCCAGGGTCCTGTGGACCTCTGGCATTTGCCTCCCCCAGCTTAGCATTACACCTGTTCAATATTGCTTTTTCGTGACACTCCTGCAGCTAGAAGAGCTCTTTGTGGTGGCATTAACATAGTGATTTCAGCCTCTGAGCTTTGAACAGGCTCCCTGTAAACTCTTCTGAGCCTTGACACTGTGTCTTATGGCAGAGCTTGTAAAACTTACTTTTTGACAATTGCTCCCAGAGTGCCCCAGTTAGCATGAAGACTGTTCACATTGTGTAGAATGCAGTTTCTAGGCTACTAATCAGGTTGGATTTTATGAGCATATTTCACTGGTGCTAAACCAACCACGCAGGGCCATACTAGCTGGAAGATTCTGGGGGTTGCAGTCCCCAAAAGTACTTATTTCGAGAAGTGGACTTGGAATTTTATGGCAACATTGACCTTGAACCCAAGGGCCTTTTTGGCATTCCAAAGAAAAACAAAGAATCGATTGCTACAGTGGTACCCCGGGTTACGAATCTCCAGGGGTACGAAAACCCCGGGGTACGAAAGAGCCGGGGCCACAAAAATGGCCCCGGCTTACGAATAAAACCCCGGGGTACGAAAAAAAAACCCCGTGCGGCCCCTTTAAATTTGCCGCGCGGTCCGGCAAAAAAAGCGGTCCCCCGGGTTACGAAGACTTCCGGGTTACAAAAGTAACCCCGGAACGGATTACTTTCGTAACCCGGGGGACCACTGTATTATCGAAAGGCTGGGTTATCACAGCCTTAACCTCATCATCTCCACTAGGCTGCACCAAATGATGTTTATTAAGATATAATGCTAAATAGGATGGCCAGTCAAGAAATGGGTCAGATTTCTTCTATAATTTATTTCTAGTTTGAACTTCAGTAGTTAAATTTGATGGCTGTGGTGAGGTTGAGAGGAAGCGGAACTTTCTTTTTTTCATAACAACAGCTAACATCCATTTCCCCCAGATTCTCTGGAGAGTTTATCACATGGGAGGAATTTCTCTCAATTTCAAAACAAATGGAAGTGAGGCCAGTTAGGAATTGAGTAAATTCGCTAGTTCAGAGAATTTATGTGATTGCGTATTGACACTGCATTACATTCAGAACTGTCCGAAATTGCCTCCCAGTGCCTGAAATTGCATGTGATAGTTTCTCACGCAATCACGTGAAACCCCATGTTTGCGTTCGGAAGGACTTCCCTTTGGCCGAAAATGCGTGTGATCAGCTTTCACGTAATCACACAAAACCCCATGATTGCATTCAGATTGCCATTGGATTATACTTCCAATTCCCTTCGTGTGATAAACTCCTGGGATTTGCTGTGCTGTTCCTCTATTTCATATCTTCTGTAGAAATCACACATGCACCTTTGTTTTCCTCTCAGCCCAATTTTTTTTAATCATGCAAAATGAAATCAAAGTTTTGCCTTCACTTTTTATTGAATTACTCTTAATTAGCAGGGCACTTTAAATGGCTGTTTCCTTTTCAATGTGGTAATCAGACAGTGTTGATTCTTTGGCAATTACAGTTTTGGGGTAATGTGTGTGTGTATGTGCCTTCAGGCTTCCCGTTGATTTACACTGATCCCATGAATTTCATTGGGTTTTCTTAGGTAAAGAATATTCAGAATTGATTTTGCTATTTCCTGCCTATATAGTATATCCTAAAGCACCTGGTATTCATTGGCTGTTTCCCATCCAAGTACTAACCAGGGCTGACCCTGCTTATCTTCCAAGATCAAACAGGATCTGGTGCCTAAGGATATTTAGGCCAACATGTAAATAGTTTTTTTAAATAACAAATACAGTAGATATCTTTATATTACCCTTCAGTTATATTCCCAGGTGGTTTGCAAAATAATGAAACAATTAAAATATAAATAACAAAAATTGTATTCTCTGTGGTGTTTAACAAGAACGTAAAACAGTCAGCAAGATCAAAACTTTATAAAGCTTTGGAGATTTTTTTTTTAAACCCTGCCTGATGTCGACAGGAATGTGAGGTAGGAAATAGAGCAAATTTATCTAGGAAAAGCACAGATATTCCAACACAAAAAAAGGCTGTTCTCTTAATGGCATGGCAGTGGAAAGCTGTTCACTGGAGCTGTTGATGTGCATAGGAAGAGAGATATTTCTTCACGCAATTGATCCTAAATCATAAAGATTTCAAACACTTTGAACTGGATCCAAAACAGTATAGTTGACATAGCACCGTTACAGTGTACAGATAATATCCTGTACAGTTAGTGGTGCTGCAGTAGCATTCTGCACTTCATGAATTTTCTTAAAAGGCAGGTGTATATTATAAAGCATTGCACCAATCTAAACTTGGAGTTACCAGCAAGGATAAATAAAATCAGACTATATGTAACCTTGCAATGACATTGACTTCTGTTTCTGCTTTTGACATGGTAGTCTCAGAATTCTTAGAGCCTGTATGTTTCCTGTTCTGCCATCCTCTAAGATGGTCAACAAGATTAAAACTGTATCTAAAAACTTTGGAGAATAGAAAGGTCTACCTGGTGCCAAAAGGACAATAAGGTAGGGAGGTTCACAAAGTTATCTGGGAAATGTGTTCTGCATCTGGCATGCCAATACTGAGAAGGTCCTTCTCTTAAGGGTATCCTGGCTCTTCAGTTGTGTGTTCTATGTTTGAAGATCATCAGTACCATTTGAAAAGCTTTAGATCATATCTGAGCAGCATTCTCACAAAACTGTTGAACCCGGTCGTGCAGATGCTCACATTCAAGGGGATGTTGTGGGAAACTCCTATTAATCCTGCAGTTTCTCTTCTCCAGAGCTGAATTTGTCTCCGAGAAAAATGGAATTGACATAGTTTCTACGTGTGATGTGGGAAATGGTAAAATCAGTTTCCATGTGTCCCCAAATCAGAATGTGATAATCCGCATTGAGGTAAAGAATAATGGGACAAATGAGGTGACATTGTGCAAGTACAGAAAATTACCTAAACGGCATGAATTCACCTTTGAAGCTTCTGTACCCACACCTGTAAGAATACCACCAGGTAAAGTCTGAATATTATCATTCTGCTTTTTTCGGAATACAACTCCCTACAAGGTGGGGGGTGCTGGGAGTTGTAGTTCAAACAAACATAACTTTTCCACGCTCTCGTGATCAGTATATTTACTTGTTGTGAAATGAGTAATATCTTGCTGCAATCCAGTAATTAAACAGCTATGGAAGAATTGTCCAAAACCCCTCACATCTTCACTGCTTTAAAGTAGGGCCTCATAAACAAGCTCAAAGGGTTTTGTAGTGCATAGCTCTTGGCATGTCTCCCAAGCCAAGAAGTATCACTGACACAACTGTGACCAACTTGGGTGTTACTTTCTCTAAATACTTTTCCCATCCAAGCTGACAGGCCTATATAAGCTTTGCCTGGCACAAAGGACTGGAAGAGAGTAGTAGTAGTAGTAGTAGTAGTAGTAGGTATCTTGGAGTTTCTTATTGAAAAGGTAGTACTGCAATTAGTCTGGGTGAAGGGGTTGCAACTTTGAATGTATAAAGTTGAGTGGGACCTTGGGCAGTGTCCAAAATGTCATCTAAAGTGATTGAAGGTAGACTTAGTGTGAGTCAACATTTATACATGAAGCTGCCTTATATTAACTCAGGCAATATAACCAAATACTGTTAATTCTGGATTCTTTCATACATCTACCTACAGATTTCTAGTATTTCTTGGTGGTCTCTCACCATCCATGTGGTACTTAGACTTGTCTCTATCTGGCTTCAGAAATCAGTTGACACTAAGGGTATTTCCACACTATATAGTTACAGTGCTTTAATACCACATTAGCTGCCAGATACACCCTGGGAATGTTCAAGGTGATATGGAGGCATTAAGCATTTTACTACAGGAAAGACGCAACTGAGTCAGAATTACTCTTAGTAGTGTTGAGAATGGCATGGGTTTCCTAGGTTAAGCTCATTGACCTACCCTATTTCTTTCTCACCATCACTCCCCATTGTGTACTATCTCATTAAAAATTGTATTTCCCCCCAGTGTCTAAGGATGAAATACTACCAGGTTTTGGAGAAAATGAACAAGTATTGCAGATTCATTCAGTGATGTTGAAAACCCTATGTACTTACTATAACAGTTATTTGTATATAATACTCTATAAAATTTGAAAGAATTCACCCCCAAACAGGCATGAGTTCCGTTTACTTGATATATTTTGTACATATAATCCATTGATAATTTTTAATTTGCATTACATATTTGTGGAGGGGGTTATATGCTGGTGTCTCTTAATTTCAAGTATTATTGTCAAAAGTTATATTGGAAAGATAAAAGAAAACCCACCCCTCCTTTCTGGTGGCTTGTAATGTAAAGAGGCTTTTTTTTTTTTTTTTTTGGTCTTCAGGGGGAACTTATGAGATCCTGGTGCGCTGCCTGACACAAGACTATGGCTTCTTTCCTGTCACTCTGATGTTTGATTTCATGAATGAGCAGAATGAACCCTTCATCATAGGACGTTTCATATCTGCTGTTGCCAATAGCAAATTAGCAGAACAATTGGGTCCCACAGCACCTTACCAACCGTATCAAGCCAAACTACACAGACCTCAGGTTGTCACAGTAGTAGATGGCATCCCACCAGATGAGTAAGTGAGGATTCTCCAATATTCTCTGTTATATTGCTTGTATGAAGTGGTCTCTCCTTTCTTCCACAAACTACTTCTCAGTCCCATACTCTTTCTGAATTCCTTTCTTTAAACAACCTTACTGCTTCTTACCTGTTTTCCCCTTGGCCTCTAAGAGTGTACCTGTACTATAGCAGTTTGTTACCACTCTAAACTGTCATGGCTCTGTCTTATGAGATCTTGAGATTTGTAGTGTGATGTGGCAACATACAATTGTCTTCTAGACACTTCTAGTACTGTTCAGTGGAGTTTAGTAGAGCTCTCCAGCTGTGAATTGAGTCTCTCACCAAACTACAAATCCCAGGATAGAGCCATGTAGTGTAGATACACTCTAACTGTCCATGTGCATTTTGAATGAACCAGCATTTCCATTCTCTATATCCTGCCCAGCTGATATAGGTCTCTCAGCCATCTGCCAATGTTACCTTCTTATGGAACACTTTACTCTCCATCAGTGCCAAATACAGTCAGCCCGCGCCATATGTGGGCTTCCTTTATGTGGCTTTCAGCTTACGCTGAAGGCACAGTACAATTAAGTGAATGGTGTGCATGTTTGTGCTGCGTGCACTGTGCCACATGCATACACCCCATTGTTTTCAATGGGGCATGAGCCTACACAGTTTTTCCCTTACATGGGGGGGGGGGGGGAATCTGGATTGGATCCCTGCATAAGGGGAGGGCTGACTGTAAATGGTAGATAATAAATCTGTAATGAATAAGTAGGAATGGAGGATGATGGAGTTGGAAGTATTGCTTTTTTATGGCCATATTATATTTGTAAATATGTACAGTCCTCCCTTCTGTTGTCATGGTTTTGGAACCCACATCCCTTACTTATGCACGAGGGACAAACAGAGGGAGAATGAATGGGGCATGCCCCCTCCCCAGTGTTCCTGCGACTATATTCAAGCCAATGGGGCTTGAATATTGGCAAAATGCCATTTTCGTGAGGGGTCCGGAATGGATCTCCCATGAAAAAAGAGGAATGACTGTAATTCATTCCTCCTCCTAAATCTTCCATGGGGTTTGTCATACATGTTCCACCTTCACCAGAACTAGCTAATGTGTATATATGTATATACAGTACTTCATCCACTAGGCGTCCACTGAATCTCAACAAGTGAATGGCAGCCACACTCATAGTATAATGTCTAAGAAGATGTCAGGTGTTCTGTGTATATGTATGAATCTGCTGATTGCATTTATACTTAGTTTTTCAGCCAAGTTTGTCAAGAACAGCCCTTCAGTTCTGTAAACCAATCTTCTGTATTTTAATAGCAACTTTTAATTCAGGAACCAGAGAAGTTAACAGTATGGCTTCTGCAGACAGAACTACCATGATACACAGATGCATACAAAGTCAGCAGGGTGCCCTGATAACTAAATATATGGATATTCACAGGCTCCCCCTCCCCCCAATTTGGTCACAAACTAAGACATGCCAACAACTAAAGTTATTCATCTCCCACGCTTTTCCCACACATCTCTCTCAAACCTTTTCAAGCTGCTCACACACCTGGCCTTGGTGAATAATGGTACTACCATAATCTCTCACATATCTAGCTAAGCAATTATTCTACTTTGCAAAGGAACCATAAATTCCATTGACTTGACCACCAACTTCCTTCCCATTCTTATATCTTTCTATAAGGCATAAACAGTAGCAATACACAGTAATAAAACAGCAAATAGAAATAAATCTTCAAATAGCATAACACAACTGTCTTTCAAGGCAAGATCTGTCAGGTTCCTGACATACACATTTGTATTTATTACCATGTCTTGGTCCCTGGCAATTTAAGTTGAATTGTCAAAGTTTCAGGGTCTTCCCTCCAAAGGAAGAGAGTAGAAGGACTTTACACCTGGACACCGGGCTTGTGGATTATAAATATGATATGATACCTTGCATGAGGAGAATCTGCACCCTTGAACTGTCAGGGTTTAAGGTAGAGGTATGCCAAGCAGGGCCCTGGAGCTGTATGCTGCTCCCGAGGCTGCATATGTGGCTCTCAACACCTCCAGACTGGCTGGTTTTTTCATGGTAAAAAGTGAATTGCTTTTCTTGGAAGCCTCATGGTTTTTCACCTTTTAAATAGGTATTGCAGGCTCCGTGTATGTACAGTCTGCATTGAAACATACCAGGTATTTTTTTCAGATGCAGAAATGGTCTCCTAGCCATTTTGTTTTCTGGGGTTATTTATCCAGTGAAAAAGGAGACAGAAAATTGATCCATGGACTTGCTACAGCTGCCCATCTCTACTCTAGACCTTCTAACTATTTGCCGTACAGATGCCATTGGGTTTACTCAGCGTGGCCAATAGAAAGGGATTGTATGAGTTGAAGTCTAAAATCCTGAAAAAACAGAGGTTCCTGCTGTAGGTGATAGCCTGTGTCTCTGGTATTTGATCAGTATGCATTGCCTTTCATATGTACATCATCACCTGGTGATACCATCCTTCAGAAATAAACAGGTGTGTGTGAGAGAAGCATTTCTCATTCCATTTTTCACATGTCTGGAATGCCAGTTTTAGTATTTCCTGGATCCTAGTTGTAGCAGCCTGTTCTGGCTGTTTGGATTGACCTTACAAAACTTGCTGGCAAGGGGTGCCAAGTGCCCATGAGGTAACATTCTCTTAGTATTAGGAAATACCACTATTACCATTGCAGACTGCTTGGCTTGCTCTACTGAGCTCTTGTTGACACCTTGATGCCACACAACCTTGTTCTTTATTTTACCTCTTCAGCTTTTTGGAATATGAACTAAAACTAACACAAAAACTGAACCTCTACAAATACCCACCAGACTTGAAGGATCTGGTTAAGTTCTTGACTGTAGGCTATGCACTCAGTGATGACATCCGTAACAGAGTTGCTCAGCTCAGGTAAGTGCCTGAGAAATAGAAAATTGTTGCTGTTTCACTTCCTTCTTGCCACCTATCCATCTGTCCTTTTCAAAAGTGGTTGGCCAATGGGAAGGCTATGTCCTTGCAAAAGGCATATAGATAATACTTTGAGGAAAAGAACAGTTGCATTCCATTTATCTGAACTCGGGTGGAAAACATATGCTGTATTCCAGACAGAAGCCATTTAGAATTTCATTCAGAAGTTTAGGGAGCAGTTTTTATCAACAGGAACTTCAAGGGCAGCAGTGGAAATCATATGGCCCTCCAGGTGTTGCTGGACTTCAACTCTCAGCATGCCTAGCCAGCGTAGACACTGCAAGGAAACGTGGAGCATTCATTTGAAGGTCTGCCCTGGTATTTGTTTTCAATGGTTACTTGACTCTGGTATTTTTAGATCTTTTTTCTGTTGCTAAGATATCACCCATGCATTCATGTAGTGATCAATCTCCACAGAGTAAAAAACACACACCCACACCCACACAAATTGCTAACCTGTGTTACCTCAAAATCTATGTATTTAATTAGATTTTTGTGTTTACTGATTTAGTGCATATTAAACTAGATAACTATAGTTTAATGTTTAGTTTATCAATTTTGTATGCTTGTACTACAGACATCCCTCCAAATTCTGGGTCTGTTCAGGAGACCTCTGTGAATCTCATGGATATTCAAGTCCCCTCCTCCCTCCATCGCTCCTCCTTTCCATTCCTCCTCTGCTCCCTCTCTCAGCTCCATTGCCTTGGAAGAGGCTCAGCTGATCCAGCTCCAGGATGATGGGGCTCAGAGAGAGAGAGTGCGCAAGGGTGGGGCCCTCTGCTTTCTCTCTCAGCCCCATTGCCTTGGAGCAGGCTCAGCTGATCCAGCTTCACAGTGATGGGGCAGAGAGAGAGAGAGAGCGAGAACAAGGAGTTAAATTACAATGCTTACATTGATGCATGGATAAGTCAACTCACTTTTTGGGGGGGTCAATTTTTAGCTAAAATTTCTAGACTTATACATGAGTATAGACAGTAGATTTAGAGTGATTGGATTTAGAGTCACCCTGTTAAGGTGGGTGAGCTAAATTCAACAGGATGTTATTTTGCACTTATATAGAAGTAACCTGAAAGCTCCCCTTCAGTTTGACAACTATTGTGACAAGTTTTGCCTGCTCCTTCACCTGGAAGAGATCCAAATGGAGGTGGACATCCATGTATATGATATGGAAAATGTTCCTATGGTTGCTGAGCGGAATCTCCTTGCCCTGGAGGTGAGCAAGATATAATCAAGAGTTTGTAGAGTAACAGCTGGAGCAGAGGTGAGAATTGTGCATCCCACAGGGACATCAAATATGATCCTTCTCTGTCAAAAATAATTTATTTAGGACTGAAAAAAATATTCCCTAGGTCTGGATTCCTTGTTAAGATGTTCTTGAAGAGGACATCTTCAAAGGCCATGAAAAAGGGCCCAGTTCCTCCCCAAAAGTGACCAGGAGTAAAGGAATGTCAGCTTTGGTTGCCCAAAAATGTTGGCCATAGTTTTACTGTGCATCACTCCATTGGCTTGGAGGAATGGTCCCCAGAGACCTGGAGTGTGCCCACCTCTGAGCTGGCATATTCTGTTTGAATGGGAGAAACCTTTCTGATCATGCTCACTGGGTGGCCTTTGGCTGCATTTCTGTTTCTCTGCCTAAGGGATGAAACGGACCACCTCGAGGGGAAAGCTTCAAGTTGGTCCTGACAAATCTGGATTGGGATCATGGAAATTGCATGAAATGGCTCCAACCTGCTATGGCACTGCCTGAAAAAAGAGCAGTGCTCCTTTTTCAGCTGCAGAAAATCTGCCTTCAGTGGCTGTTCCACAGCCCAGTGGCATCTTCCTACCATGTTGGGGGCTTGCAGTATGTAACCATCATACCCCCAAGACTCCTGGAAGCTGGCCTACATCTGGGTAGCTTGAAGCTGACTTCCAGACAGCTTCAGAGAGTGTGGAGTCAAAACACCGCGCTCTGAAGTTGCCTGGACAGCAGCACAAAGGGGTGGTCTGTTTCACCCCTAAGTTATCTCTCAGGGTGGTTGTAATATTGAACTGTAACAGTTAAAGCAAAGCCATAATGGCTCCTGAGCGTTTTATAGTGAACACCAATTCAAACAATTCACAGTTAGCATACTCAACTATAAGTCAACCTCATGTATCAGTTGAGATCAAGTTTTCAGATCAGAATTATGGATTTTAACATGACCCATGGATAGGTCAAGTGTAAAACTTGGAGGTTCCTTCTGTGTGTGTATGCCAGTGGCAAGAGGTGAGGCTTCAGTGTTTCAGAGTTCACACCCAACACAGTGAAGCACATGGGTGGGAGCGGAACTATTGAAAAAACAGCAATCAATTACTCACCAAGGACTCTGTCTGCTTGGCTCAGGACAGAAAGAAACTGCATGCTCTTTGATCTCCTTGATCCCATTTCCATTTTTGTCATTTTAAAAAGTTATTTTTGAAAATGCACAGTTTTTATTTTTTAAAAAAAATATTTTGTGCAGAATGCCCTACTGCACCCCTTAACTGGTGGCGCAGTGGTTAAATGCCTTTACTGCAGACACTCACTCAAAACCATAAGGTTCCGAGTTCAAGACCAGCAAAAGGGGTCAAGCTCGACTCAGGCTTGCGTCCTTCCGAAGTCGCTAAAATGAGTACCCAGATTGTTGGGAGCAAGTAGCTTCCAGTTTTAAACCACTTAGACACTCCTTTGGCGGTATGAAGAGGACAGGATCAAAATTCAAAATGACCTGAATAGACTAGAAAGCTGGGCCAAAGCTAACAAAATGAAAATCAACACAGAGAAATGTAAGGTCCTGCACTTAGGGAGGAAAAATGAAATGCACAGATATAGGATGGGGGACACCTGGCTGAATGAGACCACATGTGAAAAGGATCTAGGAGTCCAAGTAGACCACAAGTTGAACATGAGTCACTAGTGTGATGTGGCAGCTAAAAAGGCTAATGCCATTCTATGCTGCATCCATAGAAGTATAGTGTCTAGATCAAGGGAAGTAATAGTGTGACTCTATTCTGCTTTGGTCAGGCCCCACTTGGAATACTGTGTCCAGTTCTGGGCACCACAATTCAAAAAGGATGCGGAGAAACGAGCGTGACCAAAGGAGGGCAACTAAGATGGTATATGGTTTGGAAACCATGCCGTATGAGGAACGCCTTAGGGAGCTGGGGATGTTTAGCCTGGAGAAGAGAAGGTTAAGAGGTGATATGATAGCCCTTTTTAAATATCTGAAGGGATGTCACATTGAGGAGGGAGCAAGCTTGTTTTCTGCTGCTCCAGAGAACAGGACCCGGAACAGTGGATGCAAGCTCCAGGAAAAGAGATTCCACCTCAACATTAGGAAGAACTTCCTGACCGTAAGGGCTGTTCGACAGTGCAACACATTCCCTCAGAGTGTAGTGGAGTCTCCTTCCTTGGAGGTCTTTGAGCAGAGGCTGGATGGCCATCTGTGGGGGATGCTTTGATTGGGAGTTCCTGCATGGCAGGGGGTTGGACTGGATGGCCCTTGTGGTCTCTTCCAATTCTATGATATAAATGAAGCTGTTTGTTTAACTGCATGGCAATTTTATGACTCCCCCTCCCCCCGGGTTTTTAAAAGACATTTTTAAAACCATAAATGAACTGGGACTCAAAAGCTGTCCTACATCTGGTGAAACCCAAAGGGAACAAAATAAGGCAGAATTGCCCCCCTCATGGGTGGAGGACATTTTGTATATATATATAAAAAAGTCAAGGATTTTCTTGGAACTGGAGTATTTTAGGGGCCAGGAACAATTCTTCCACTCTTGCTCTAACAGTAAAGAGCTCCTTATGTGTGTGTATTTATGAGAGAGAGAGAGAGAGAATGAGAAAAAGACTGATACCCTCCTCCCCTGCCCCACAAAAGTAAGCCCTCTAACTATTGCTATACCACCTTTAGGTAATTGTTGGGGACATATGGATGAATGTTATTTTTCCACAATGGTCCTGTCTTTTACTCCAGGTGCCTGGTGTTGCAGAGAACTGCCCATCAGTACTGAGAGGTGACCATCTTTTTGTGACCTTGGCTGAAGAGCAACGACAGCAGCCAGTTGTCCAGTATAAAGGCTATGTTCATGGTGTGGAGTTGGAAAGAGTCAAGCTGGGTTTTTCTGAAAAGTGAGTTCTTCATCTTGAGGTTTGGGATTCCTAGGAATAGGTTTCAGGTTGCCAGTTCCTAAACTGGACTACTTGTATTTTTGGGCATGTGAGGGGTGGAGATTCAGAAGGTAAAATTTAGAATTATGCAGATCCTTGGAACAGCCTTGATAACCCTAAATGGTGAAATGTTTGGACACATTATGTCTTGGACAGAGTTCAAACATCCAGTGACAGGGAAACACTTGGCAAAGAGAGCAAAAGATAAAAGGGGTTGTACAACACTATGAGCTGATTTGGAAAGCAGTTGCAGCTGGTGGCTTCTATGGCAGTGAACCCTCCCTAAGTGTTCCCCCCACTCCCACCCAGATTCTAAAACAACGATCCAAAGTGATAGTAAAGCCTGTCCCTAAGATAGGTTTCACATTTGGGATAGTTCATGTAAAATTTATACTAAGGCATGGAGCAAATTGACCTCTCTACCGAGATAAAAACTTTCAGTCACCACTGCTGCAAAGCAGATCGGGTAGTAGGGGTGATTTAAGTCAGATGGTGTTTTGCATGTTGTTTAGTGAAGTGATTAAGAAAAGTCCTTGAGATTTAAGGGGAGTAGTGGAAGAAGTTGAAGAGGAAGAATGGTATGGTACTGAAGTTGGTTGGTTGGTAGATAAGGGCGCTTGACTGTGGATCTGGCATGGAGGATGGCTTAGATTGGTTCAGGGTTTGGAAAAGTTACTTTTTGGACTACCATGCTTGCTGAAGAATCTTGAGAATTGTACGCCAAAAATGTAATTGTTCAAAGCTCTGGAGAGTTAGAAGAAATAACATAGGAGAAAGTAAGCAAGGAAGAGAGAGGAAAATAGCAGATGTCAGCAACTGGCTCCACAGATGGTGTCACCAAGAACGATTTGGATTCTTGGATCATGGGCTGCAGTTCCATGAGGAGGGACTTCTCGCAAGGGATGGACTGCATCTCACGCCAGGTGGCAGAAACATTTTTGCCAACAGTCTGAAGAATCTGATCAGGAGGGCTTTAAACTGAGTTATGTGGGGAAGGGAGATAGTATTCTGGAAGGCAAAAGGGCTGGAAAAAATTATCAAAATGACCTAGAGGGAATAAGGCAAACAGTGCAAGGATCCAACAATAGGAGGCAAAAAAGACGTGCACAGGCAGCAAGTAAAGCGGACACATGGTCTTAGATGTCTCTACACTAATCCACAGAGTATGGGAAATAAGCAGGATGAACTTGAACTCCTAGCACAACAAGGGAAATATGATATAATAGGCATCACTGAAACCTGGTGGGATGAGTCTCATGATTGGAGTGTAGAAACAGAGGGATATAACATTTTAAAGAGAAATAGGCCAAACAGGAAAGGAGGAGGAATAGCATTATATGTCAGGGACATTTACACCAGTGAAGAGATCCAGGACATCAATACTGGAAGCCAGGTGGAGAGCATCTGGATAAAAATTAAAGGAGAGGGAAACAGGGATATTACTGTGAGAGTCTACTACAGAAGCCAAACTCAGGCAGAGGAATTGGATGATGCCTTTCTAGAACAGATGACCACACGCTCAGAAAGGAGAGATGTAGTAGTGATGGGGGACTTCAACTATCCGGATATTTGCTGGAAGTCAAACTCAGCCAAATCCTCAAGGTCTAGCAAATTCCTCACTTGCCTTGAAGACAATTTCATTGTCCAAAAGTTGGAAGAAGCAACAAGGGAGTCAGCTATTTTGGTTCTTATCGTAACCAACAGGGATGACCTAGTTAATGAGGTGCAAGTGGTGGGATCCTTAGGTGGAAGTGACCTTGTTCTCCTGGAGTTTGCTATACAGTGGAAAGGAGAAGCTAGGCATAGTCAGACATGAATTCTAGACTTTAGGAGAACTGATTTCAATAAACTTAGAGAAATACTGGGGCTGATGCCATGATCAGGTATACTAAAAGAGAAGGAAATTCAAGATGGGTGGGAGTTCCTCAAAAGGGAGATACTGATGGCCCAATTTCAAATAGTTCCAATGAGGAAGAAAAATAGGAGATGTCTCAAGAAACCAGGATGGGTGATTAAGGAACTTACAACTGAGCTAAGTTTTAAATGGAACATGTATAAGAAATGGAAAAATGGGGAAATCACCAAAGAGGAATTCAAACAAACAGAGAATGAACTCAGGTTTTCTAGAGAGGTTAAGAATAATAAAAAAGGCTTTTTTGGGTATATCCACAGCAAAAGGAAGAAGAAGGAAATGGTAGGGCCATTGTGTGGTGAACATGGCAAAATGCTAACAGGGGACAGAGAAAAGCCAGATTTACTTAACACCTTCTTTGCTTCAGTCTTCTCAGAAAAGGCAAAGAGTGCTCAACCTGAGGACAGTGGAGCAGGGGACAGAATAGGAGAATTTCAGCACAGAATAAGTAAAGACATTGTACAAGAGTACCTGGTTAATCTAAATGAATACAAGTCTCCAGGATCAGATGAACTACATCCAAGGAATTGGCAAATGTAATATCGGAACCACTGGCAATAATGTATGAGAACTCCAGGAGAACAGGAGAAGTCCCAGAAGACTGGAGGAGGGCAAATGTTATCCCCATCTTCAAAAAGGGAAAAAAAGAGGATCCCAACAATTATCGTCCAGTTAGTCTGACATCAATTCCAGGAAAGATTCTGGAGCAGATCATTAAACAGAGTGTCTGTGAATATCTAGAAGATAATTCCATAATCACAAAACGTCAACATGGGTTTCAGAGAAACAAGTCATGCCAGACAAATCTGATCTCTCTCTCTCTCTTTTTAAATAAAATTACTAGCTTGGTAGATGAAGGGAATGCTGTGGATATAGTGTATCTTGATTTCAGTAAGGCCTTTGACAAGGTTCCCCATGACATTGTTGCAAACAAGCTTGCAAAATGTGGACTAGACAAGGTAACCATTACATGGATTTGTAACTAGTTGACTGACCGAACCCAAAGGGTGCTCAACAATGGTTCCTTTTCATCCTGGAGAGAAGTGACCAGTGGGGTGCCACAGGGTTCTGTCCTGGGCCCAGTGCTATTCAATATCTTTATTAATGACTTGGATGACAGTATTGGGGGCCTAGTTATCAAATTTGCAGATGACACCAAATTAGGAGGAGTAGCTAATACCCCAGAGGACAGGATCCAAATTCAAATTGACCTGAATAGACTAGAAAGCTGGGCCAAAGTGAACAAAATGAAATCCAACACGGAGAAATGTAAGGTTCTGCACTTAGGGCGGAAAAATGAAATGCACAGATATAGGATGGGGGACACATGGCTGAACAAGACCACATGTGAAAGAGATCTAGGAGTCCAAGTAGACCATAAGTTGAACATGAGTCAAGAGTGCAAGGCAGCAGCTAAAAAGGCCAATGCAATTTTAGGCTGCATCAATAGAAGTATAGTGTCTAGATCAAGGGAAGTAATAATGCCACTCTATTCCACTTTGGTCACCTGGAATACTGTGTCCAGTTCTGGGCACCACAATTCAAAAAGGATATGGAAAAACTGGAGCAGGTCCAAAGGAGGGCGACTAAAATGGTGAAGGGTCTGGAAACCATGCCCTATGAGGAACGCCTTAGGGAGCTGGGGATGTTTAGCCTGGAGAAGAGAAGGTTAAGAGGTGATATGATAGTCCTATTTAAATATCTGAAGGGATGTCGCATTGAGGAGGGAGCAAGCTTGTTTTCTGCTGCTCCAGAGAACGGCACCCAGAGCAATGGATGCAAACTGCAGGAAAAGAGATTCCACCTCAACATTAGGAGGAGCTTCCTGACAGTAAGGGCTGTTCGACAGTGGAACACACTCCCTCGGAGTGTAGTGGAGTCTCCTTTCTTGGAGGTCTTTAAGCAGAGGCTGGATGGCCATCTGTCAGGGATGCTTTGATTTGGAGTTCCTGCATGGCAGGGGGTTGGACTGGATGGCTCTTGTGGTCTCTTCCAACTCTATGATTCTGTGATAGTTGGAGAATGTGATACTCAATTTGGTACCCTGCATTAGGAATTGCTGAGGCTTAAGTGATTCAAGTTTAGCAAAGCCTCATGCTTGTTTAAATACTCTTTCTTTTCCCAGACTGCGATGTAATTTCATCAATAAAATGAAATTTAATGTGTCCTTTACTTTCAACCGTCTGCCATTACGTGTCCAGCATCGTGCTGCTGAGCTTGCCCAAAAGAAGCAACTGCAACACCTGCTTTTCCCATCTTTATCTTATGGGCAATCACTACTCTCTCCTGGTCAGCACCTCAGGTGAGTAAATGGGATTGGGACGGGCAGGGAAGAAATGGATATGAGCCGAAGTTCCTTCCTAGTCTAGAAATACTCTGGATGTACTGGATCTGGAGTTCTGAGGATATGAGGTCTAAGGTAGCATTGACTTTGCTCCTTGCTCTGCACTTAGCTATAACTCTTTTCTCTCTCCCTCTCTTTTTCCTACACACAAGTCTATATAACTCTAACCTTGAGAAAAATGAAGAACAGAGGAAAGCTGTTTATCAAGTGGTAGCAGGAACCTCTCGACCAGCCCCATACCTTATATTTGGACCTCCTGGTACTGGCAAGACTGTCACCATGGTAGAGGCCATCAAACAGGTAAGGAAAGAGGTTCAAATACACTGCAGTTTGGGCAGACCTTACAGGTACAGTCAACCTGTGCCATAAGTGGGCTTCCCTTATACTGCTTTCAGCTTACGCTGAAGCTGTGGTACAATTAAATGAGTGATGTGTGTGCCCATGGTGCATGCACCATACTGCACTGTGTGCATGCACCCCATTGTTTTCAATGAGGCGTGAGCATACACAGTTTTCCCCTTCCTCAGGGGAAAAGGCGTAAGGAAAGGGCTGACTGTAGTATTTTGTGCTACACCTTTTTTGGACTTTAACTTCCAAATGACTATGCTGTGTAGTTTGGAAAGCTGTAGTCCAAAAAAGTAACTTTACTAAGTTTGAGTTTTGGAAAATGAAACATTCTTGCTTAGAATATTTATTTATTTATTTGCTTGCCTTACTCCTTGTACCTGGGACTTGGATGCCTGCCTTGTTTAAAAATAAAAAAACAATTAAGAGCCTCAAAAGCCTGGTTTTGCATAGTCCCTTGCTGGCATCCTGCTAATTGTATTAGTAACATTCATTCTGCACAGTTGTTGCACTGTTATTCCACTCTTAACTGCCATGGCAATTTCCTTTAGAATCTTGGATTTGTAGCTGGGTGAGACACGAAAGCTCTCTGCTCAGAATTTTCAATGCCCCTCTCTAAATTGCAAATAAGTAGGAAAGAACCATGACCATTAATGTAGAATCATAATGCTGTGATTATGCAGTGTGTGAAAGGGTACCTGATTTTAGAGGCTAAGCAAAGCCATGCCTGGACTTCTGTGGAAGAGAACCAGGGAACACCGATATACAGGTAGGGCTAGGAAAGAATCTTGCCTGAAATTGTGGAGAGCCATTACTGCCAATCAGAGTTGACCTACTCTCGTATTTGATGGACCCGCACTCTGATCCAGTACGAGGCAAGTTTCCCATGTATTCCTTAGTGTGGACCATTCTCAGGATAGCACTTGACCTCTCTGATGCAGCCTGGAAGTATGGCCTTTTAAAAAATCACATATCTCCTGTTTATATTCTCCTTAGGTGTTGCACTGCATTGAGGGTTCCCATGTACTTGCTTGTGCCCCTTCCAACAGTGCCTGTGACCTGCTTTGCCAACTGCTTAAACAACACTTGGAAAAGAGGGCTATATACAGGATGAATGCCAGCAGCAGGGATTATGGCACAGTCCCTGAGGATATCAAGGTATGTGTTAGTTTCTTTCTTCAAGCTAAAATTTCTTTTCCCGGCAGGGCTTCTTTCTTCTTCTTCTTCTTCTGATGTTTGGGGACAGTAATGGAGTGGAGAGGCAATAAACTAAAGTTGAGTCCTGCCATAATAAGGGTTCTGTGGAGTAGCAGTTCTCAAATCCAGAAGTTATGGAAGCAACTATTGGTGGGAACAGCAAGATAGTAGCACCTTGAATTGGAAATACAGTGGACTGAACTTCCAAGTGCACCGAGCTTTCAAGCCCAGTCAAGGGTCTATCTTACAGCAGTTCTCGTTGTTGTCATTTTATTCATTTATCTTCAGTCCCTTCCCCAATAATGGGGCTTAAGGTGGTTTACAAAAATACTAAAACCAAAACAGATTAAAATAAATAAAAAAGATGTATACACAGTTACACACATGCACAAGTTATTTTAAAATGTAATTAATCTATAAAATTAAAGCTATTTAAAAATTAATTAAAATAGAAGATAAAAATCAACAAGACAGCACAATGTTACAAGCCAATTGCTGTCACTTTCCAAATGTATGTGTGTACCTTCAAGTTTCCTGTTCACTCATGGTGAGCATTTCATGGCATTTTCTTAGGCAAGGAATACTCAGAGGTGGTTCTGTCAGTTCCTTCCTCTGAAATATAGCCTACAGCACCTGGTATTCCTTGGATGGGACGCTGCCAAGGAATACCAGGTGCTGTAGGGCTGTCCTTACTTAGCTTCCAAGATCATATGGGATCATGGGTCTCTAGAGAGGAAAGTGTGTCAGATCAAGAGTCCCCAGAGTCTGCTCAATATGCTGAGCAGCAAATGGTGGTCGTCTTCTCTCTGTTCTTGGTAGTAAAAAAAAAAAAGACTGGATGAAAAAAAAAAAGTAACCATTTTGCTGCCTCTTCATGACATTGAAAATGATCTGCTATCTAATGGTAGTGCTTCCTAGGTATGGCGTTGCCCTGTCTCTGCAACTTCTCCCCAGGGAATTTCAGGCTTGTCCCCACATTTTCTCAAATACTGTATATAGTCATGTATAAGTCTAGAAATTTAGGTCAAAAAATTGATCCAAAAAACCTGAGTCGACTTATTCATGGGTCAATGTAAGTACTGCATCTTAACTCTTATTTAAAAGAAGGAACCATCCCTGATGAAAAGCAAGAGTATAATCTGTTCTGGAAGCACTGACTCCCTTTACTCTCTCATTCATCCAGTCTTAAGAATAAGCACAAAGAGTTATGTCTGATGGACTTTTCGAAGTTATTTGACATTGTTTTTTCTCTGCTTCATCCTTTCTTCATCCTTCCTAATTCCCCTAAATTTTACCCTCGACTTATCCACTGGTCATAGCAAAACCCATAATTTTGGCCCCAAAACTTGTCCTCGACTTATACATGAGGTCAACTTATAGTCGAGTATATATGGTAGATAGATGTTATCTTTATTTCTTCAGACTTTCAGGTTTTTATACCAAAGACATTAATTGTTCATAATAATTTTAAGGAAGTTTATAGTTTTTGCTGAAATGTTCTGTGATGTCCCCCTGTGTTCAGGTGCTGGTAGATGGGTGGAACATAATCATATTTAATAAATTTAAATGAATTCAGACTTGTCACACCAATAGCCTGATAGAATCTCCTCCTCTTGCGATAATACACCAAAGAGGTTACTAGGCAATGGAGCACCACTTCTAGGCTATGTCTGATACCTGTTTTTACTTCTAGCCCTTCTGTAATTGGGACAAGACAAAGAAATGCCCTGTCTTTCCCAGTAAAGAGGAGCTGCAAAACTACCGGGTCATCATCACTACCTTGGTGACAGCAGGAAGGTATGAAGAATCAGGTACTATGTAAAAATAATAACAGCTGAAAATAGGATGAGAAAATGATGAAAAGTTTTTTCTAGCATAGTGCAAAAGGCATAGTAGGTTAGAAGAATTTTATTTCTAAAAGATTCAAATTAAAAAAAAAATCTGTTTCTATTAATGCCCCCCTCCCCACCAAAAGAATGAATGAATGAAAATTTATAGTACAGAAACATCCTTCCCTTCTTCTCACTATTGTGTGCGTATGGGGGTGTAAGTTTTATATGGAAGAGTGCCTTTGAATTCCTTCTTGCTTGATGGCCTTGAGGCACTCACATTCTGTCAGCCTGACCAGCCCGTGAACTAGGAGTCTTGAGTTCTGAGAAGTTTGTCATGGGAGAGACTTAGCAGGAGGGGAAGAGGGTAATATAAAGGAAGAAGAGCAGAAAAATAAAGAAGCTTGTTTCAGAAAGCTGTCCATAAGCTGTTCTTTAAGATGCAGACTAACTTGGATGTCTTTGAATTCTGTTCCTTGAGATATACTGAAACTTCATTCTGAGGAAGAAAGGGCAGATAGGACAAAACCAGCTTAGAAGAGTTTGAGAATAAGGGGGCAGGGAATGCATACTGCTCTGAGCACTGTGGAGGAAGAATGGTGTAACCATATAATAAAGGGCAAGAGGAGAGGGGTGTGTGTGTGTATGTGTGTGTGTGTGAGAGAGAGAGAGAGAGAGAGAGAGATTGAGAGAGAGAGAAGTATGGTGTGATTTGTTTGATTCTATATTGGCTAGTGGCATTTGAAAGAATGGGAGATTTTTTTAGTTTGGTACCTGGAAGCTCTGAGCAGTATGGAGGATGAAGGATGTAACCATATAATAAAGTGGAAGAGGAGAGATGGAGGGTGTGTGTGAGAGAGAGAGAGAGAGAGAGAAAGGAGGAGGAGGAGGATATGATTTGTTTGATGCTGCATTTGGTAGTGGCACCTAGAAGCCACCATTCAGCTGATGATGCTTCACCTAGTAAACTGAATATTCTATCCTTGCTCACTTCTGATCTCTCCTCTTGGCTAGATTGGTCTCAGCTGATTTCCCTCCAGGACATTTTTCTCATGTCTTCATTGATGAGAGTGGGCATGCTGTTGAGACAGAGAGTCTGGTTGCTATTGCAGGTGAGTTACTATACCCCTGTGCAGAATGTAAACACTTGCTTGACATATTGTTCATTTGTGCATTTTTGGTCTTGTGGTATCATGTATGTTTGTTCTTACTCCCTATCAATATGTTTCCAGGTGTTTCAGCATTTCATTCCTTCCTCCCTTCCCCAGCTCAAGGCCCTGGAAAATGTCCTTGAGTATGTTTAAACAGCATTTGGTTTATCTTGTTTATTTCTACTGCTGGATTTTGGGCTGTCTTTCCCAAAACACATTCCATGTCTTGTGAATTCTTGGGCTCTAAATGTAATTATTGAAACCCCAGGCAAAGGATGATGAGACTATATACTTCATATGCCTTCTATAGACCAGACTGAGCAAATGGCTTGAGACCTCTCTTTTCCTCCATTCTAGGTATCCTATCAGCGATGGACCCAAATGCTAACCCTAAAGGTGGCCAACTGGTTTTGGCAGGGGATCCCAAGCAGCTGGGGCCAATCCTGAGGTCACCTCTGGCTATTCAGCATGGCTTGGGTGAGTGAGAAGCAGCCGATGGTAAGCAGCAGGTAATACAGATAAACCTGACTTGCATCGTTCTCAGTGGCAGATTAATCATCTGCTCCTGGTGGGGAATTGACAAGTAGGTTTTTTGTTGTTGTTTTTTTGCTGATTGCTCCAGCAAAAAGTGGGGTACAAATACAAGTTTTATTTTAGTATTATTATTATTATATAGTCAACTATATCAGAGCCCTATGAAAACCCAATGAGAGAAGTGGGAGTTGTGTGACCCTCCAGATGTTGTTGAATTGCAGCATTCGTCACCACTACCTGTGCTGACTAGGGCTGATGGGAATTGCAGTCCAGCAACATCTGGAGGGTCAGAGAATTCCCGCCTATGCTTTCTATACTCTAGGTTTTAATGTGATCAATGTTTCTTTCAAATGGTATGTTTCTGTGGAGGTATTCCCATCCTACAATTTGCCTCAGGGCTCAGTACATTGTGCATCAGTAGTGCTGCTGTGGCCCATGCAGTCTGGGATTATTTTAAGACACTCTGCCCAAAAAGCACAGCTCCTCTAAATGTGTCTGATTGTAATCCCTATCACTCCCAGCTAGCATGACCATGGCTAGGGATAATAGGAGTTGCAGTCCAGCACCTGTGATTTGGGGAAGGAAGTTTTAAGCACACCAAAAACAAAACAAAACAAAAAACCTCACTGAAACAGATTTTGTCAGTATGATTAGATCAGCATTAGGAATGTGAGAGTGCTTCACACATGTACGAGCAGCACCTTCCAGATGTACACATGTGAATTCATGCTGGTCTGAGATCGAGTTGAGAAAAAGTCTGGAAGAGCACACAGATCCAGACCTTCACCTTAACTAACAGTCTCTGCTCTTTTAGGGCTTTCCTTGCTGGAGCGACTGATGGAGCACAACTCATTATACCAGAAGGAGGATGGGAGCTACAACACACAATTTGTTACCAAGCTGTTGAGGAACTATCGGTAATCTTCTGCTCTGCCTCACAATTGCAGCAGGGGGAGTAAGAGAGGTGCTGTGTGCTTCCTATCCTTGCCTTCTCCTGTTTCTTGCAAGGGAGATTTTGGTTTGTAAAAGATCTCATTGTGACATGAGTGAAAATGAGCAGGGTCCCTGGTTTCTTTCCTTCCAGTTTAAGAGGAAAACTTGGATCACTAACTGGGGAATATTTTGTGGATTTTTTTTTTTAAAAATTGCATATCGCTAGGTTGGTGGCTCTCCAAATGCATTATTCAAACTAGGCAGAAAGAATACCACTTCCCATTCATTGCTGTCATCTCAAGCACTGTAAAAACCTTTTCTCTGTGTGCTTGGTATATGATCTGAGAAGAGTGAAGACAGACACAGATAACACAGCAGAATTAGTACATGAAGTTCCATCCAGTGGTCTTCTTAATCTTCTTCTTAATCTTAATCTTGCACTGTTCTTCCAGTTTTTCAGATGGAGTCTGAGACAAGAATTTGTCATCCTTACTACCCAGTAATTCAGTGGCTGCAATCAGGAAATACAGTTGGCCTTCGATATCCACAGAGGATTCATTTTGTGTCAAAAGTTTTTTAAAAAACAGAAAATAACCAGAAGTGATCCAATACTCCAGTTTTTCCTGGTGCAAAAATGGCCTTGCACCGCAAGAAGCACTAGGGGACTGTCCAGTTCTGAAGCTACACCTTCTCTACTGTTGAGTTAGAGAGTTGGGAGAAGGGGAATATTTGAATCATGTGGACTTGCAAAGCAGGAGTTTGAAAAAATCCAGGAGTAGATTATTCAGGCAGGGATTCTGTTTGTAATTTACTTGGCCAGGGAAGTGAAGGGTGATGCTTAATTTGCATAAAGAGACCAGTAAGGGACTCATGGTTAAGGTGAACTATGTCACCTTTCTTAATTTTGAGCGAGAGTCTGGCTATGAGAGTGTCATGGGAGAGGTGAGCTTCATGTGCTCAGGCACTTTTATTCTTGCTGGCAAGAAGTAATTCTAGCCACCTAGCCCAAACATAATTTGTACACTCCTTCCCTGTGGTAGATGAACAGTGAGAAACAGTTTCATTTTATGGGAGAAGGGAAAGGAAAATATTGCCTTTACTCCCTGTCTCAGACACTTTGTATTGGTTTATGTGTTAAGATACATACTATCTTGCACCCTAGATCCCATGCTGCCATTCTCAAATATCCCAATGACAAGTTCTATGATGGGGAGCTGCAGGAGCATGGTGACCATGCAATCACCCATTCCTACTGTAAATGGAAAGAACTGGTCAAACAGGTGAGGAGCAGTAAGCTTTGAATGAGTCTGCCCTAGCCATGTGGTATAAACATGGGCTCTAAGTTGTAACTCTTCTTACAGGGGTTTCCCATCATTTTTCATGGAGTCTGTGGAGAAGACCAGCGTGAAGGGAACAGCCCTTCCTTTTTCAACACTACTGAGGTTTCGATTCTGATCAACTACCTGAAGAAACTGCTCCTAGAAGATCAAGGAAAGAAAGGCCAGTCTCGAATTCTTCCCAAAGAGATTGGTGTCATCTCTCCATACAGGAAACAGGTGAGGGTATTCTCCTGGTTCTGGCTGACTATGATTCCCTCTCAGAGTTTGAAATTGTTACTTGCTTACCAATGCTGGTTGGAGATTCTGGAAACTAGTTTAAATAAGCAATTTTTTATAATTTTCTGGATTGCTTTCCAGAAGGTGTCCTAACTTGGAGCCTTATCATAAGATTAGAACATCTTCCACCTGATGTAATCATAACTTCAGTGGGTCGTATACCTGCCTATGACCTGCTGGAGTATGTTATCTGTAGAATAGGCCATCTGCTGACCACATCTGAGGCATTGAAATTGCTACATCACCCTTTTCACCTATTACAAGAATAAGCATTGCTATGAGCAATTTTTTAAACGATGAATGTCTGAGACTGTACCTTCCATTCTCCACATGGATTCTTTTGCCATGATCCTGTTGATACTCTCAAGTAGAAAAGATCCATTGTGAAGTAATAAATCAGCACTCATCTTGCTGATTCAATAGGTCTTCTCTTGTAGGAACTAAAGATAGGATTGAAGTTGGATAGTGTCATCAAGATTCTGTCTTGCTCTGAGCTTCTACCTTCTGCTGCAGTACAGATAGAAATAGAAATCAGTACTGGCACAGTCTGTGTAGGAACTATGTTTTGATCCTGCAGATAAAGGCATTTTGTTTCCTTCCAGGTATTCAACTGAGTAAGAAAAACATGTGCTTGTTAAAATTGAGGGGTCAGGATGCAGATGACAGTGTGACATGCACAACTACATCTAATCTGTACCCTGTTTTTACTTAAACTCTTGTCGATGTACACACATACACTCATGACTTCTGCCCAATGAAGCTGAAAATAAATTATCATTGTCATGTGAATAACATTCCACTTTCACTTCCATCTCTAACCTGGCACATTCCAGAAGTTTTGGACTTCAGTCCCCCATCACCTCTCACCCAGGTTCTTGCTGGGAAATGGGAATTGTAATTCAAAGCTTCTGGAAAGTTTCCTATTGGGAAACTCTGCCATCAGTGATTTCTTTTTGTGGACTCATACAGATGTTAAAATAGTCACAGAGAGGACCAGACATTTACCCCCACCTTATCACCACTACCACCATCACCACCTACTTTCAGAAGAAGAAGAAGAAGATAGCACAGGGATGGTGCAGTGAGCTGGTGATGTAAAAATAATGCCTTTCTCAGGGCTTAGCATGCAGCAAGGGAGAAGTATGGAAAGACAACAGTCTCTTCTATATTGCATTCTCTCACACACTTGATTTGCAGTCCTGTTTCCACTACTTTTGAGCTATTTCCCACATATCTGCTGAGGGATGGGGATGTTATGGAAAGGCAAGTTTGGAGCCTCACCCCTGTTTCTGTCTTCTCCCCCTGCCCAGCATTGGTCATCCATGAGCAACAGATGAGAAAAGATGGAAACATGGATGGAGGGTAAACTGAGCATTAACCAAGATGCAGAGGTTCCCTAGCCCATTTTCAAGAACTATGGATCCCAATAAGATATTGGACACCAACAAGAGTCACTGAGCATTGTTTGGACTCTCAAGTGGATTGTCCTGTAGTATAAAAGCACTCCACAAATATAGAAAATAAGTCTGGAGATTGTCTCCCCCCCACTCAGAAATATGTTAGTTTATTTCAATGTTTTCAGGCTGTAACATTTCTTATGGGGTTTCATGAGTTACTGGCTTTGTTTTTCATCTCTCTAGGTTGAGAAGATAAGATATGCTATTAATGTAGAAACAGAACTCAAAAATCTCAACAATATCAAAGATCTGAAGGTGAGAGGTGGTTCTGCCAGCTGGGCCATGAGAAATTGCAGTGGTGCTAAAATGCTCATGCCTAGATGACACATCTTAAATAGAAGGGCCCAGAAAGTTAGGAAAAGTGGATTTAATAACACACTGTACCATGATAAGATGACATTTTGGAAACCAGCATGTCATCTTAGAAATAACTCTTCAAACTCGGGATCAGTCTTTCTGTTTCTAATTGAAGGTTTTTCTCTCCTGGGTTCTCTTAACTGGATACTGGAATAACTAGTCTAGAAAAGCTAACATACAAGGTTTTATGTGAGTGTTTCTGATTGTAGTACCACAGCTGCAAATACCCCCATGGTGGTGCCCTCTTTCTTCTCCTACAGGGGTGGGCAAACTCTGGCGGCCAGCTGGGGGCTGCTGTTCCTCCCAGAATGTGATTATTTCACTTTAAATGAAGTGACCAAAAGGTCCATTTCAATTTAGATGGGGAAAACCACCAGAAAGCACACACATACTTGCACACAATAAAAAAGCCCTTGCTTTTGGGTGTAGATGCAAATTGTCACTCCAGCTATGATTCTCCTTTCTTAGGGTGGTTTTTTTTTTGTTTTTTTTTTTGGTCTTCCACTCATGACTTGCACCTTTGATTTGTTAGGAGGGGAAAGGCATCCTGCTAAGTTATGTACTTTGAGGCACTGCATTCTGATCTTGGAAGACTGAATATTTCTCATCCCTGTCACTGTTACTTAACTGTTACCTTGTTTCTTTCTTCCCAGGTGGGCTCTGTAGAGGAATTCCAAGGTCAGGAACGGCGTGTGGTGCTCATTTCAACTGTGCGGAGCAGCGATCATTACTTAGGTTTTGATAAAAAGTTCAACCTTGGCTTCCTCAAGAATCCCAAGGTATAAATCAATGGGATATCTTCTTTATCACATAGGTAGCTGATACCTTTCACTTCCCTTTGGGCACATGGACTTCCAGTTCATTGTTTCTTTCCTAGGGATGTGCTGTTATGGCATAACTGGATAGTAATTTGTACCTGAAAGGTATATTCTGGTAGTCCCATTCCCTTCCTCCTTTGAAGTGTGGGTAAAGTCCCAGGAGAAATCAACAAATTCTCTCTTCTACATGCTGATGCCCAGAGGCTGGCATTGTGGATCCTGCCAAGACTGCCATCTTTGAGTTACCTGCTTAGATGATACAAAGGATGACACTGACCTGCTGGAAATCCCCCCTCACACATACACATATATAAAAATGCATGATCTTACCTACCATTGCCCCTCTGTACAGTAGGTATCCTAATGTGCTTAACCTTGACCCTCTTACCACCATGTGGATAATGTACCCTTCAAATTCTGACCCTGTGACTCAGTCTCTTCCTTCTCTCAGTCTTCTAGGCTGCTTTTGACGAAGCAACAAGAAGTTTCAGTTAAAAGTGGTAGGTCAAAGAGTCCTTTCCCAGTGGTAGTGATAGGCAGATTCCTCCAGTGGATGCTGCACTCTTTCACAGGGGAACACGAGTATACAACTTTTTCTCTTTCTGCTTTATTTTCTTCACTTAGCGCTTCAATGTGGCTATTACAAGAGCCAAGGCACTCTTGATAATCGTGGGAAATCCAATTACTCTCGCCAAAGATCTCCATTGGGCCGAGTAAGTGCTGTCCTTCAGTTCCCTAAATGTCTTCCTTTTCCCATTATTCCCCAAGCATTTTCAGGAAGAAGTTTCTCCCAGTCCTTTCAGTCAACCCAAGCCTTGTTAAAAAAGTGGGGCTTGAATTTTTCTGATTTTGCCCAGCTGAGAGAGGATTTGTGTGAACAGTTCACCACAGCATGTTTTCATCTAATGGAGGACTGAACTAAGTGTGGACTGTTACACCATCATCTACAAACTATCTGTTGCCAGCGTTTTTCATCATTTGGTCCTTCAGATGTCATTTTCCAAAATCATTGATCATTTACTTAAAGATGTACAGCAAACCAGAAGTTGAGATAGAGACTCCCATTGGATGCAGAGTGCTTTTCAGTTAGCACAAGTGCATCCATTTTCTTCATTTTTGACATCCTCCAAAGTCCAGTCCACATTCTGGTTACTTTCATATTCTAACTGGTGATCCTAATCATTCTGTTTTGTATCTTCAGGTTCCTCAAGTACTGCAGGGAAAACAATGCTTACCGAGGATATCAGTATGTGGAAGATGAGAATGAAGAGGATGAAGTGTTGGTAGCTGGGCTCCATTCTCTGAGCCTGAATAGAGAGCCAGCTGGTAAGAGGCTACAGTGACACTGAAGCCAAGACTTCATTTCCATTCATCTCTTGGAGTTTTAAAAAAGAGCAGACTTTTCATTATTACTTGTATCCAGTGCAGCAGACCAAGCCTGGAGGGAGCTATTTCTCCAGTCCCTGAATGGAAAAGGGAAACACCCATTTCCCCCCAGCATTACAACCTTACATTTGGCCAAAGGCAGGAACCAAAAGCAAACTTTAAAAGTTGGATATTTGAAGATTTTATTTGTATGCTTCTAACAGACTGACCCCCCCCCCCTTTTTCATCTAGACTTGTTTTTTTTTTTAAATAGAAGTCTTTATTCCTGTATTTAAAAAAAAAAAAAACACCAAACCCCACATGCCATAAATTTGGTTGCTACAGAGTACAGTAACTTAATAAATCTTAAAGAATAAGGATCTATGGTGTGAAAGATTTATACTAGAATAAAAAGCTTGCTACGTCTGTTGAGAATTCCTAAGGCCTTGCTAGTTTACTGTGAGGTTAAAGGAAAGGTAAAGGAATGCAACTTTTTCACTGCCCTGGCCTATTCATTTCTCTGTTTCTTTGCAGCAAGCACCTTAGGAGAGTGTCACATCCAGCAACAAGTGGAACCAGAATGGAGGCATGAGCACTGAGGGCCCATCTTGCCCTCGTCTTGTAGCTGCTGTTTTCTGACTTCTTGAAGAATTAACTTTTCTGTTGTCTAATGAAAAAGCAGATGACAACCCACTTTAAAAAAAACGTGGCTTGGGCCCTGTACCTATTGGTTCTCAGGTGTTAAAGGCCAGTGCCTAGAGTTATGCACAGAAATCTCAAATCCCTGTGGTTAAGATATCTTAAATGGGCAATAAGGGTAGACTGATTTCTTTGAAACCTTTTTCATTTCACCTTCTGTGTGTTGTGTGTGTGTGAGACACACACACACAGAGAGAATATATGTGTTGTGGTGCTGGGAAAAGATTAATTCACATCTCTGGTGTTTTGAAACTGACAGCCCCTGTATAATTTTTTTTTTTAAAAAAAAAATCTTTGACATTTCAGGAGATGAGAATGGATTTCAGCCAGCTTTAATGTTTATCAAGAAGTGATGCTAGGATGTGAAGCTTATTCTTAAACCATTGCCATTTTCCAGACAATCAGATTTTATCATGTGTTTTTTGTACTGAATTTATTAAACTTTACGAGAGCAAGCAGTCATGTTCTCCTGCTCTTTAGCTTTCTGTTTACTCTGTTATACAGAAGAAGAGAAATAAAACAGGGGAGGAAGGAACTTAGGAGCATATTTCGAATAGAAATGACTTTTAAAACACATTTTTCATTCATCTGTGGATTGTCAATGTCTCATCATTTTCAGAAAGTTACAGAGCCAAAGTGTGGTGCTGCCTTTGTCAATATTTGACTTATCTCTATAAACAAACAAACAAACAAACAGCTTCATTTATATACCGCTTCATACTGCCTAAGGAGTGTCTTAGTGGTTTACAACTGTAAGCTACTTGCCCCCCAACAATCTGGGTACTCATTTTAGCGATCTTGGAAGGATGCAAGCCTGAGTCGAGCTTGAGCCCTTTGGCTGGTATTGAACTCGCAATCTTATGGTTTTGAGTGAGTGGCTGCAGTACAGGCATTTAACCACTGCGCCACCAGGGCTCCTAAATAGAGACAAGTATGCCAGTGGGTGCAGTCCACTAAGCATCTTCTGTTTGGTGAGGTTTATACAGTACCCTGGTTTACTTGAGGAGTGAAACAAGGAAGTAGGTGGTTAGAGCAATGATGTTTGCTGAACACAGCTTTAAGCTCATTGTATGGCATACATTCTGACAGTGACAAAATCAAACACATTTTCTGTCTACTGCATCTGCTCACTGTCAGCTGGACAAGATGTTATGCATGTAACTGTCTATTACAACTAGGCCCTCAGAAAGGAGGGGGGGGGGGAAGAATGATTTAGAATTTGCTGTGACTTGCTTGCAAAGCATTTTGAATATAAAATGGCTTGGATCTTCTCCAACTTAAGAATCTAGGCTGGAATTCATTCAGACAGTTATGAGTGCATAACCTAGTTATACATTTGTGACTGATTCATATTCAGAGTTCTTACATGCTCATTAGTTTAGGGAATACATAGGGACTGGAAGTTCCCCAGTCCTTGCTTATTGGGCAGCAGCTGCTGTAATGGGTCTCTTCCTCTGTTGATTACACACACTCACACACACACCCCATATGCAAATTCTGGTACAAGGGGGAATTGTGATGGGGACTCTGCTTCCAGTTGTCACCCTGGGGATTGCTCATGGAAGAGGATGGAATCAACATCTGTTTCCCAATCAACAGGAGAGCACCCTTGTTGCTCACAGCAGCAGCTGCTCAGTAAGAGAGGATTGGAAGCTCATGGGTGAAGTCCAGGACATAAGATGGAAATTTCCTGTACTGGGACAGATCACCTTAAGGGTATAATCGGATCACTTAAAGGGGGATCAAGGTGATTTGTCAAAGGTCTTGTCATTAACTGATAAGGTATCCTATTGTCATCCCTTCCCTTTTCTTTTTTGTTATGTTGCATCATACCAATTGTTATGACACTAGAATAAAGCAAAAGTACAGATAGGTAAAAGGATACTTTAGGCTATATTTTAGACTGGCAAAACCACTTCTGAGTATTCTTGCCAACCCACCACCCCATAAAATTCCTGGAGACGCCATTAGGTCAACAGACAACTTACAAGCAGAGACACAAAATACACTCCTCAAATAGACTGCTATTTCATTGTCATTACATCTAATAGTAAGTTATACTTTTAACAGAGTTCATTGATTGATGCTGTCTGCTTGCTCAAGGAGTGTATGAAGACATGTTTTCCCCCTTTACCTGTCCATTTCTGTTCAGTGTTGCTGTCTGGTGCCTCTTGTTTTCTTTAATGGTCACACTTTAGTGAAGTTCTCCAATTGTAGAGGCTGGTGAACCACTAGGTGCTGGAGAAGGGTAGTGTCCTAGTACTAGTACTAAGGAGACTAGGCCAAGATAAAAGCAAAATGAATTGCAGAGACTGACAAGTCACCTTTTAAAATTTGTTTTAGGCTTGTGAAAAACAGCAAGCCTTCCATGTTTGTACTTTGGTAATCCACTCTTTAGGATCTACCAGATCTCTAAATGCAGATGTGTGGAATAAAAAAGCCATTTAGGTTTCCCAATACAAGTCAGGTGGGGTGGGGAGCTAACAATTTATATTTCTAGACCTGTATTTGGATTCAGGGTCCAAATTATTTTGAATCTGGGCTCATTCTAGATCATTTGACTGCAGCCTTCAATTTCTGAATTGAGGACCCTCTCCACAGCCCTATTGCAACCAGGGGAAGCGCTCCTGCACAGGCTTTTCTTTAGAAGGGCAAGGGGACTGGACAGGAAAGGGGGGGGGGCTAGCATGCTCTCTTTGCATGTTTGTTGCATATACTTTCTGAATAAGTAGGGATATGCAGATATCTCTAGCACAAATAGCTGGATGACTTCCATTTATCACTGCAGACCTTGGGAAACAAGTACCTCTGTATGGCACAGTACACTGTTAAAGAAAGGTGAATCTGAAGTAATTTGCCTGCAGTACTGAAAGGGAATCATTTTGGAAAACAGTCCTAAGAAGACCTGTAAAGTGACAGTATTTGTTTACACACAGGCCATGAAACTATCACTTAACCACAGGAAATTTTTCCATGGATATGGTCAGTGCAAGAGCTAATCTCCAGACTTCTCCACTGAAATGGCAGTTTTCATTAGGGTAAAGATCTTCTTTATTGCTGCTGTTTTGTTTATTATTCCTTTTTGCTGAAGAAGGAGCTGTGACTGGTACAAGTAGCAACTGTTTTTCACCAGGCCCTTGGAGAGTTGCATGTTAATGGAGCAGCTGGTACAGTGTACAGCCTGCACTGGCAGCATTTGGCTCTTCCCCTGCCATGCAGTAAACACACAATAAATTTGGTCTCTTGTGTAGTTCTGCCACAGTCCTTTTCTTAAGTATGAAGGATCCATCTGCTACCTGGAGTCTGAGACTTATTTATTTATTTGCTTTGTATGCCTCCTTTCTTCCAGAAAGGGACCCAAGATGGCTCACAGATAAAAACATTTTTAAAAAATTACAATAAAAGGTATCTCATTATGCAAATAATCCAAAATCTGAAAAAATGAAAAATACTTCTGGTCCCAAGCATTTTGGCTAAGGGAGATGCAATCTATACAAAAATGCAAGGCAAGGGGAGGGGACAAGGGGCCCATGACTGACAGTTGTAGCTTCCAAAAGAAAGAACTGATTGATTGGAGTGCTCCAATCACATCCACTCCTTTCCTAGACATGGACTATGGAATCAATCACTTTGAAAGGAATGTGTTAGTTTACATATGTAGTAGAACACTGTGATAGAGGTGATTTAATCTCATTATTGGAACAGGCTGTACTACGGTTGCAGGGGAGATGTCATTATTGAAATGTCATTATTTGGTAAGTTCTTTTTCTTATTATGTGCTTTCAAGTCATTTCTGACTTATGGATACCCTAAAGTGAATCTATCATAGAGTTTTCTGAGGCATGAGAGTGTGCCTTGCCCAAGGTTACCCAGTGGGTTTTCATGGCTGAGTGGGATTTAAACCCTAGTCTCTAAGTAGAAAATTGTTGTGTGCCTTCAAGTCATTTTTGACTTATGGTGGGGTTTTCTGAGGCTGAGAGTGTGTGACTGGTTAAGGTCACCCAGGGGGTTTCAATGCCTGAACAGGGAATGAAACCCTGATCTCCAGAGTCACAGGCCGATGCTCAGAGTGCTCATGCAGTGTCCTGTCCTATTCATATATAGGCATTAAGCACTGCATGAAAAATGTTAAATCTGAAATCCCTTCCTGTTGTGATAGGTTTCCTATCTATGAGAAGCTTCATATGTGGATATGTTCAAAACAGTATCCCAAACTTAAAGCTAAAATGGTGCAGTCCAATCTATGACCTCAGCACTCAGAAAACAGGTCCTATTTCATGCATAGCTCTATACGGAGAAGAACATAAGTTGGCTGTGAACATAACAGCTCTAGGGGAGTGGGAGATTTAATAAAAAAATTAACTTTTTCAATATCTGGGATGAGCACATCATAATCAATACAGCTTTGTTTTTCTCAGTTTGCAGCTGGAAAGCCATACATTGCCCTCCACAAAGAATGTCAATACATTTGAGGTTCATTAAATTTAATGAATGAAGTGAGAGAACATGGTATAGTTAAAACAGAAGACACTGCCCCCCAAACAGAAGCACAAACAGCACTGCTGACTGTGGCAGAGCTCAGCTCAACAGGAGTAAAGGCAGGCACTTTGGCAAGTCTTAGTAAATTGTTGAAGAGAGACCAATGACAACGTACATACCAGTGCTCAGAAATCTAGGTTGTTTTGTTTGCAATAACAGGAAGACAAGGGTAAGAATTGGTGAAATGTGTACAAGCAGTTGAGTTAATATAAATGGAGGAAAGAGCAATGTGGTGTTAGTTCAGCTACACTGCCTGCCCAATTAAAAAAAAATTATATTCTTTACCAAAAAAGGATCCAGAGTTTATCTAATACCCACATGCACAGAGTGAGCTGGGGAGGAAAGTCTTGCACCCAGCACAGGGAAAGGCCATAAGGTTCCTACACTGTGTGCCCCAGGTCACTCTTACAGTGTACAGAGGGTTGGAAGGCACAGCTGGTCTGAAATTCTTACACTAGGCAGAGCTAACAAGCCATTATCTCCACCCTGACTCCACACTTGCATCCACAGGATGTGTGGAAAGAAAGAGACACTTCAGACAGCAGACTCAGATCTTTGTCCAAGGCTTTTCTTTCACAGAAGAGGGCACCCTTTGCGCTTTTTGTTCTTCCTGACTTGCAAGGCAGCCCGGGTGGCCATTTCGAACACTTCTCGCACCCCATCCTTTGTCTTGGCTGAACACTCAAGGTAGCCAAAGGCATTGATCCTGTTTGCCATGTCTCGTCCTTCCTCTGACCTCACTGGCTCCTTATTAAGATGTAAAACACAAAAATAATGATTGGTTATGAACGTCTGGGTTAATGAGGAAAATTTTAAGGTAACACTATATTTATCCCTTTTTGGCCTAGGCAAGCACAGCAATGTACAGAAGCCATTTTTCCCTAGACTTTAGCCCCACTCCCAAGAAGAGTTTAGCATTCAATATTTTTAAAGATACTGCAGAAGGACATTTCCAATATCACCTTGTGCAATGCCTTTTCTCCAGGTTTGGATGGCTAGCCAGAGACTTCTGGGTTCAGTTCCCCCTCTGACCACTAACTAGCTATGTGGCTACCCTTGCACACCTGGGAACGAAGAAACACCCTTAGTTCAAAACCCATCAGTTACTGCTTCTTGCTCATCAAGGGCATCCATATGGCACCTGGGCCCACCCCCATGCCCAGTAATTTGCAAAGGGCAGAACTCTACCTGGGAGTCTGTCTGCCCTTGCACACCTAGGAAAGCAGCAGCTGTTGCTCCCTGAGCACCTGCCTAACTGGATTATCATACTACACTCTTACAGTGCTGCTATAGCATAGCTTTATGGTTGCATTCCTTGGGCTTCTGTGCATTCAGCAGGGAAACCAGGAGAGAAATTAACTCTCCCACTTCTCCTTTCTCTGTGTGGTCACTCTTGCACTTCAGGGCCAAGATCCAGTTGTGGCACTGGCAAAGCATAAATCACTGCCAGCCACAATGGTCCTTACACTCTTATAGTGCTGTTATTCCACTATAACTGCTCTGGCTGCCTCCTGTTGCATTCTAGGATTTGCAGTTAAAGGAGGTGCATTTAGAATTTTCAGCCAGAGAGCTCTTAGTCTTTGCTGAACTATAAACATCAGAATGCAACAGGAGCAGCCAGAGCAGTAAAAGTGGAATAGCAGCACTATAAGAGTTTAGTGTAGTAATGTGGGTGGCAGTGATTTATGTTCTGACAATTCCACCACTGGATCTTGGCCCTATAGTGCAAGAAAGGAGAAACAGAGAAAGGAGAAACGTGAGAGTTACATTTCTCTCCTGGTATTCCTGCTCAATGCAGAGAAGCCCCAGGAAAGCAACCATAAAGCTATGCAACATGTGGGATGGGGTTCATAGTGGTCCTGCTGCTTCATTCTAAATATTCATGCAGTTAAGATATGAACCATGATGATAGCTGGATGGATAAACTATTCTAGATGCCACTGTCTCCACTAAAGCCATCAAGAATCTCCTTAACACTGTTCTGATAAAAAAAAAAAGCTGTGCATGCATTAATGAATTATCTGCCTTTCTCCCAGACAGGACCCAAGGTGGTTTACCATAAACACATTAGCAAGCAAGCATTTTAGATTTCTATACCGCTTCATAGTGAACTATGCATTCTAAGCAGTTAACAACATGTTAGCCAATTGCCCCCAAGCAGCTGGTTACTCATTTTACTGATTTACAAAAGGATGGGATGCTGAGTCAACATGGAGCCCCATGGGATTGAACTCACACATTGTGGCTGCAGTATCAGCATTTAACCACTGCACCACCAGGACATTAGCAGCCCCAATTCTTCACCAAATGTTTCTGTCTTCCATACAATATGGAAAAAAATGAGAAGGCTGAAATCAGAACTGAAACAGTGCTCACTGTCAATTTTCATTTAAAAAAAAAAAAGCAAGGGCCCAAAGAGGGGATGGGAAAGTGAACTGGTCCTAGGAACCAGACTGCTCTGATTTGTCCAAGCCAATGGGGCATGCCAGAAGCCTTTTGTCCTTTCTCTAACATCATAAACATTTCTCAACATTTTGTGCAAAGAGAAGCATAGATTTCCAAGCCATTCCTTTCATAGAAGATGTTCTTGTTATCTCTAATCTCAGATTGGAGATAACAAGGATATTCCTCCTCCAATGCAATCACATTCCCAGAAAGGAATTGAAGCCAGGCAAGGGAGGAATGTCACTGTTAGCTCTGGTATCATTCTTCCTTCTTACCTTCAAGGAGCAGAGGTTCCTCTCCACTGCACTTAAATGTTTTCCTCTGGAATAACCCCTTGCTATTCACAGTTTTAAAATAGTCTTAGGCATTTAACATTCAAATAAGTAATTTGCTAAGATCCTGAATCAGGAGATACAAAATTCTCCACAGTCAGAATTGCAAAATATTTTCCTGTCTCAAGCCCCAAACTCATTTCTCAGCTGCTGTAACCCTCACCTTCAAAACACAAATTTACTGCCTGGTGGATAGCAGGAAAGCAGGAGAGAAACATTTAGCGATGTTTTTGTAATGAAGGAATGGGCAACTGTGAAAAGGGTGGGGGTTGTTCCCACTGTTTCCCCACCAAGAAGGATCATTTTGGCTGGTTTTCTGTTGGGATTTTTTTCTTGGCAGGGGCTTAGGAGAATTAAACCACTGCATTTGTGGCCAGGTTTAGCTTCTGACAACTTTTCAGAGGAAAAATCATAAAACTCTGTTGCAATTTCTTTTTTTTAAGGAGGGTAGTGGTCTTTGGGAATTTTGTGGGCTTTGGGGCCAGATTTTGGCCTATGGACTGCACTTTGCCCACCCTTGCTATAAATGGGCACACAGTGATGAGGCATTCCCAGGAGCTCCCAGTGTACCTCCATATTTCCTGGAGGATATTGTCAGTGCTATGCATAGAACATGGTGGCTTAGTAGTTAACATGCCAATTCTGACAATCGGAAGGTTGGGAATTCCTGGCCCAAGTGCTTCATGATGGAGTGAGCTCCTGTCCCTAGTCCCAGCTTCCAACCTAGCAGTTCGAAAGCATGCAAATGCAAGTAGATAAATAGGTGCCACTTTGGTGGGAAGGTAACAACATTCCGTGTAGTCATGCTGGCCACAAGACCATAGACTCTTCGTCGGACAAGGATGGCTCTTCAACTTAGTAACAAAGCACCGCCCCTTACAGCAGTTTCAACTAGACATTCATGTCAAGGGGAAACCTTTACCTTTATGCATAGGAATATAGCTGGATGCTTCTCTGACAATCCAGTCAGTAAACTGGCATTCTGGATGGGAGGGCTGCAGTGTCTAAAAGATGAGCTTTTGGTGGGAGTTTGATCCCTCACTGTGCAAGGTCAGAAGAGAATTCCAATCTCCGTAACACCCAATAAGAGTCATGAAGTCTGCCTTTGTTTTAATTAAAGATGTATATTGAGGGATCTAACTCATTCAAAGCAATAGTGGAAGACTTATATGTAGAAAGGACGGTAGAAGAATGTTGTTCCTCCAAGCCCAGAAAGAAGATTTCTGAACTGTGGCTTAAGGCCAGCATATATATTACCTTCATTGAACAGAGGCTTATAAAAACTGCTTCTAAATGAAAGTTTCTCTCCACAACCACTGTGTCTTATAGTATCAACCATTTGCTGTTCTGCTGTGAAGTGTTCCCTTGCTACTCTGGCTATTTCTAGCAGTGGTGGCTGCTGGTGGGAACGCTCTTAGAAACAACTCAAGGAGGCCATTCAGTAAAGTTTCTACACAGCATTTCCTATGTCAGATACCATGCCTCAAAAGATACCATGCCTCAAAAAAGCTCCAGCAACTTAAGAAAAACATCTGGGGAATGTATGGTCCTCCAGCTGTGGTTCCTACTAGCGAGCACAACTAGAGGAGAGATGACACTAACTCTGCTATTTTTCTTTAAAGGAAAGGCCCATACCTGCTTCATCTTTGCCAGTTCCCTGCGGGTGTGCTCATCATTCCTCAAGTCCTTTTTGTTTCCCACAAGGATGATGGGCACATTAGGGCAGAAGTGTTTTACTTCAGGAGTCCATTTCTCTGGTATGTTCTCTGCAAAAGATATCAGAAGAACATATAATTGAACAGACCAGACTATGTAATTAAACATTCAACACCCAGGGACAGATTCATGTCTATATAATCCCCAGATGGTTATAAACTACAGTGCTAGGGATGCCAAAAGTCCCAACAGTGTCAAGAGAGATAAATGATTCCAATTTCTTGCCAAGAGTGAGACTGGATATGATGAGAGTCCTATTTCTAGAATCTTGGCCAGCACACAACGGAGAGCCTGCTTCATCTACCACCCCCCCCCACAGGAACACAGCATTCCTGTAGACCAGTTTAAAAAAGGAGAAAAAAGATGTGGTACAGCATGAAATAGTCCCCCATCCAAATCTGAAAGCCACAACCAGCAAACTCCCTAGAAATAATGTGCAAGAAAAGCTTCAGAGAGACTCAGTACCACAAAGGAGATCTGCAAAAGAGATCAAAGCAGTACCCACATCCATATCCTTGCACAATCCAACTCTGACTAATATTGCTGTCATTAATTAATTATAATTATTCATTCATTCTTCTCTTCTGAAAGCAGCAGCTGAATCCTTATTGCCAAGTGCTAATGATTTATAATTAAAATATTATTAATAGGATCATAATACCAAGTACACCCCCAAGGAACCAATGAGGTTCTGCAATTGTATAAGCCCAAGATCATTGTTCTGTTTTGAATACAGAGGAGGAGCTCAATCAATCCTCAGCCAGAAAGCTCCTTCCCCAACATCTAACCAAATGGACAAGACTACTGTCTTAACAAGGCTCTTGATAATCATATCCCAAAACCTCTATGACTTCTTGCATTCATTCAGGCACATGTTCATGGTATTAGTTCTGTGTTTCAGAGCTCATGGGTCTTTTCCTTTGAAATTCCAGTTGTTGTTGTTTTGCCAAGATGAGACAATATTATGGCCTTGTAATAAAAATGTTATGTGAATTAATGCATTTAAAACAGAGAAAGAACGAAATGGTGCTCCTATTAGAGACAATGCATTCCAAAGCATCAGTGAACAGAATACACCGTTTTCCTTTGTCCAGTACCAAGAAATACCTTACAAGCATCTGATGATGGTTAATAAGTATTTGCTTGATAGAATAGGACAGAGTAGCCTCTCCATCGTACAGGCCACAGACCAAAACCTGAAGTAAACCCATTCATTTGAAGAGAAAAAAAGCACTCTCCTCAAGTAACAATCACTGTTGGGAAGATGTTCTGATAACTAGTTTGCTAAAGGCCTTGTTGTCAAACACTTTATTCTATGGGACACCTCCTATGTCATGAGAGCCTTTTAAGGCCCCATCAATCACAGCACACTGAAGGTTGATCATTATTTCTTCAGCATTTTTTAAGTGCTAAGTGCTTTAGAAATCTCTCCCTCCTTGTCTTTACAACTGTTTGAGGTTGAGCAAATTCAGAGCTAGGTCTTCATGCTACACCCAATTGTATCTCCACTTATCACTAAGCAACCCTTTAGACTAGGAGTGAGGAGCCTTTAGTGAGGAGCCTTCAGTTTTGAACTACAACTCCTATAGTCCCTTTTTCTCTAACCATGCTATCTGGACCAGAGAAATGAAAGGCAAAATAGCTACAGAGGCAAAAGTACTCCCCCCCCCCCCCCCGCTTACACACATGAAGCTGCTTTAGTCAGACAATTGATTCATTTTGTCTTGTCTTGTACTGTGATTTATAGAGGTCTTTCTCATCACCTGCTATCTGGGCATTTCAACATGAGATCCAAGAAGCTAAACTTGGAACTTTGTACATACAAAGCATTTATTCTTTCCACCAGGCAGTGGTCCCTCTGTTTATCACTGAATACCATGGTGAATGTACACAATCATACAGTCAGTATTCTCAACATTTTACTTAAAAACTGGGCAGTTTCAGCCTTACCTAAACTGTCTGGACTGTCAATAGAAAAGCACATGAGGATGACATCTGTGTCTGGGTATGAGAGGGGCCGTAGTCTATCATAGTCTTCTTGCCCAGCTGTATCCCAGAGAGCTAACTCTACCTACATAGAAAGATACGTTACTTCAGCAATTGTCACAATCATTGTCTCTGGCAAGAAAAGCAGAAACTATAGCAAACAAGAAAACAACTAATTTTATTTCTGTAATATCATGCATCTTAGTTAATTAGCAATTTTAAGGCAGTATGGTATACCATCTACACTAATTAATTCCAAAATTGATTATGGCCATTACACTGCTCTTGCTGTTATCCTCAGGGACACAGCCAAACTGGATATGATGATATAAAACTGTAACGTGTGTATGTGTATGTGTATATGTGTATGTTTCTTCAAGTCTCCTGTTGACTTATGGAATCCCATGAATTTCACTGAATTTTCTTCAGCAGAGAATACTCATAAGTAATTTTGCCAGTTCCTTCCTCTGAAATATAACTTACAGTACCTAGCATTCATGACCAAGATCAAATACAGAAACATTCCTTCTAAGAAACATTGGAGAGCAAATTACAAGTGGTGCAGCCACACTGAGATAGTGGCATGAAATCTTTAGAAATGGAGTGTGAGCAGCTTGCCCCAAAACAGAAGGCAAGTGTACCACTGGAGTTCAGAAGAGTTTCAGTCCCACAAAGTTTCAGATTCTGAAGCAGGCTGAGGTCAAATGAGGAAAGCTGGAGAAAGAGAGGAAAACTGGGACATTTTTAAAGCAGCTAAAAAAGGACAGCAGAGGATTAATTGGGACTATCTCTGACAAACTGGGACAGTTGGAGAGTATGCAATATGATTTAGGCCATAAAGTCCAGCAGCTATGGGTAAGCCACAACAGAATCTGATGACAGAAATAATTAGTGAGCTCTGGGATAAAAGCATACATACTTGCAGAGGGGTAGCATGGAGCAAGAATATTACCTGCTTCCCATCTACTTCAATGTCAGCAATGTAGTTTTCAAAGACAGTTGGCACATAGACCTCTGGGAACTGGTCCTTGCTGAACACAATCAACAGGCAGGTTTTCCCGCAGGCACCATCTCCCACAATCACCAGCTTTTTCCTGATGGCTGCCATGCCTGCAGAGATAGAGAGAAGGCTAGATTTGGAGTGCAGTTCACTGGAGAGTTAAGAGAACTAGAGCATATAGCAGAGATCCCATAAGTTCCCCTTGTGGCTATGTGTTTGTTGCTGTGTGCCTTCAAGTCACTTCTGACTTATGGCTATCCTAAGGTGAATGTATCACAGGATTTTCTTGGCTAGATTTGTTCAGAGGAGGGTTGCCCTTGCCTTCCTCTGAGGCTGAGGGAGTGTAATTTGTGACATGTGAGGAGTCACCCAATGGGTTTCCAAGGGGTGAGTGGGTATTCAAATCTTGGTCTGCAGAGCTGTAGTCCAACATTCAAACTACTACACTATGCTGGCATGATAAATATGTCACCTTTTGCATCAAGGACAGGTAGATTCTCTAAATTAATTACAGAATGTGAACAATAAGCAGGGGAAAGAAATCATTCCCAGAATGTCAAATTTAATATTTTCACAATTAAGAAAACAGATTTGAAATATGCACATGACAGTTATCCAGCAATGTAGTGAAAATAAAGAAGGCTGGGAGCCATGCTACATTTCTACCCCCACAACCTGATGATTCACTCTTCTTAGCACTAACAAGATTAGTGTACATTGGACCCTTGATATCTGCTGATTGATTCCAGGAGCCCCATGGACATCAAAATCCATGCATGCTCAAGTCCCATTAATAACAACAGCATAATAAAAGGGTCCCCTGTGCGATTCCCTTAGTAATTAGCCATGAGAACTGCAGGCACATGTCTGGCCAGGGGCAATAATATGCTCAGTATTACAGAAGGCTGCCCTCTTCACCAGCTATCAGTATATTACTGATGCCAGTGGGAGAATTTAGACACCAAAAAGGGTGCAAACTCCTTGTGTTCCATGAAGCCTAAGATTCATTTTACAAATACCACATACTCCTTTCCACATCTCAAGTCAGTTCCAAAGTTATTCATCCTTCAATGCTAAATCATTACACTTTTTGTTTATTTAACTTCTTATTGACCTCCCTTGGAGAACATGATTGGGCTACATTTCAGAACAGCTATATGGATCAAACTATAAATATCACAGAAATGTGACTAGATAAGACTTTCTGCTGGTTTTAATCCAACCAAACTTGCTTTAGGCCAATGCAATGAACATATTAATTCCACAAATAATCAAATCTGCAAAAGTAAAATCCACAAATGTGGAGGGCCAACTGTACATGCCTCCAGTGCAATGTACTCCAGCACTTCTGTATGAGTCAGCAATTGACTCTAGCTGAGTTTGCTTTCTTCCATAGCAGGACCAATCACACTTCATTAGAAACAATGGAATCCTTTTTGAGACTGGGGTCAGGGTGGGAGGGCTAAGAGGGAATTAAGACAAAGGAGTTTATCACACAGAGACAAATTGCTGAAATCCTGTGCAGAAACAGGATTTAAAAGTCTGGAAAAACTTTCTCAAAATTTATAAATTTTTTTTGGAAGATGTATAAATTATGCAAAAAAGTTAATATGATATTTACTATGGCATTAGATGGAAACTCTGCTGTGGTAGATAATTGTAGATAATTGCAAGATGTGTAACTAATAATTGTAAATGTTACTTATTAAAAAAAACCTTGCAAAAGCAGGTTGTTTTTCAGACATGTTTGTGTAAAGGCGAAATAATGCAACATTAATTAACCCGAACAGAAATTCACCAAAACCCACTCCTTTTTACTTTTGGAAGTTCCCGAAAGTTAAAAGGAGCAGGCTTTGGTGACTTTCCGTTCGGGTTAATGTTGCATTATTTCGCCTTCACACAAACATCATCTGAAGAGCTACCCGGGAAAGTGCGGGTTTTTCCCAATTTTTGTTCGGGTTAACCCCTCACATTTTTTGAAAATCTATCCACTTTTGCAGGTTTTTTTCTAGATTAAATTCAGTTTCTGCATGGGATCTATCCCATGTAATAAACTCCATAGTAGCCATTCTAATGCACATATGAACCCTTAGGAGGCATAAAGGAAAAGTTCCCACTGGAATGAATGTGAACTATTCCATAAAGGGACAAGGCCTTCCTACACCAGATCACTCACAAACACACATTTTTAAAAGGTGACCATGCAGTTTTAGCGGTGTACATCCCATTTAATTTGCATCAGTAATGTAACAACAGGAGGGCATTGTCCCATTATGATAATGGCCACCCAATGTAATTTTCTTTCTTTCTTTCTTTCTTTCTTTCTTTCTTCAGATTTCTAGGATTGCAGTAGCCTAATCCTTCATTTTAGCTTTCAAAAAGAGTAGGCATCCAAAGAAAGTGGGCAAGGCTAACTTACTAAGGGAGTGCAAACACAGAAAATATGAGTAAAATGCTTGAATGATATTTATTTTCTATGTTTGCATTCCCTTGTTAAGTTAGCCTTGCCCACTTTATGCCTGTTAGTGGTCCATATGTGCATTAGAATGGCAACTATGTCTTAATTGAGATAATTGGAAAAATGTGTAAAAGCTGTACTTCTAGGGAAAAGTATTCCAGATTCTGAAAAACCCAATGAAAACTACCCGAACAGAAAACCTTAGGCCATGCCCAAATCACACACTGTACTGAACAAGACAACAACAGCCTGTATGCGAGTAACTGGAAAGTAATAATAATCTTCAGCATTATCAAAAACCAGGGACACACAGGGGGAAAAATGCATGTTTCTCTCAAAGATTATCACCACCTGTTCTGAGATAAAATAAATAATGGCAGGAATTCTGCATCAAGAGACGTAAAGATGGCACATAGTTGCATCTCTGTAGCTATATCACTCACTGTTACCCCCCATCAGAAACCATTTATCAAACAACACAGAGAGTGCCTTGCCATTGGGAGAGCAGGGTAATCAGTGGAAACACCACCAGTCATTTTCCTGTAGATTGGACACATTTCAACAGGTTACCACAGGGACCTCCTCCCCTCAGGCAATGTGCTTGCAGTGCATTCAACTACAGGAAAATAGCTGAATGTGTCGCCATTGATCACCCCAAAATCAAATCAAATCAAATCAGTCTTTATTCGGTCAATGACCAGCAAGATTAAAAAAATATATAAGTCATAATACAAAGTGTAACAATAAAATTCAAGTGCTGCATAATAAAATAAAATAAAATAAAATAGGGTAGTATAAAAATACACTGTCCTAAGATTTTATACATTTCACAATTACGACGAAATAAAATATGCTGGCATTCTTTGTACAAGTAAAGAGAGATGCTAGCTTTACTCTGTTTCTTCTATTTATGTAGTTTCCACATCTCTTGTGCTTACAAAAATGTCTAGAGGCAACATATCAACTGAGAGGCATCATGATAAAAACAGACATATTTTTTATTTGGTCAATACCCCGCAAAATTTTAGAAAATTCCGAAACCCAGTACATGAGTACCACAATGAATTTCGAAATGCTTCAGTGCAATAGAGTAATATAAAATAAAATAGATTAAAAATGGAGTACACCCCAATTTCCAAAAGTATGGAAATAGCTATGTTGCTTGAAAGGGGAGTTGAGGGAGATTTTGGTCACCAAACATTTGCTATAGAATTCTAATGTCTGCAAGGACCAAAAAAGTTAGTTGTGCTCATGCAAAGTCATGCAAAGTCAGCCCTGGTGGCGCAGTGGTTAAATGCCTGTACTGCAGCCACTCACTCAAAACCATAAGGTGGCGAGTTCAAGACCAGCAAAGGGCTGAAGCTTGACTCAGGCTTGCATCCTTCCGAGGTCGCTAAAATGAGTACCCAGATTGTTGGGGGGCAAATAGCTTACAATTGTAAACTGCTTAGACACTCCTTAAGGGTATGAAGCGGTATATAAATGAAGCTGTTTGTTTGTTTGTTTGAGTTACTAGCTTTGTAATTCATTGACAGATTCCAGCCATTATTTCCAAACCCTTTCCCACACTTCTTCAAATCCACATACAGGCCACAAATAAGCCTTGTGCAAATCATGCTCTTGGCCTTCCTTGAGACAAAATGTGTACACCAAGTCAAAAATTGTAGTGCCAGTGCCTTTTGTGATTAGATTCCCCCAGCAAATGTACCAAACAGTTGCATCTCTGTGTGACAGCTGCCTGGATTTCCTCTATCACTTCAATTCCGCAGCAGAAACAGCAGAAATATCTGTACCTATTGGATTTCTGAGTCTAAGGAAGCTATTAAAGGCAATTGAGCATGAATAGAGGGGAGGGAGGAAGAGAGGCAAACTTAATTTGCCAGTATGTTATGAATAAATCAGAAGACAAAAAGAAATCAGAGAAAGAAAGTCACGGGGAATTCCAAGGGTTGTGGGTCCCATGCATTTCCCCTGCTTTGGAAACTCCAGACAGATCTCATCTACCACCATTCACTCTAGCTATATAGCAAAGCTCTGTGTACAACATGCTCCCCAGTTGACTTACAGCTGGTAGGGTGCAGAGCCTGGGAAAATTACCCTTTGGGACTTCTCAGACTCCCCCTGCCAACACAGCTTTATTTAAGTTTTATATAGTTTGTATATAGAACACTCACACTTAAGTGAAACTTGTGGGTTTCACAGCTCTGGTTTAGTCCATGGCTCAGTTTGGCTTGAATCTTCTGGACAGCAATCTATTTCTCATTTTACTCTCTAGAAGCAAACTGTTATGGCAATGGTTCTCAAATGGTGGGACAGGACCCTTCAGAGGTTTGTGAGAGTTGCTCAACATGAGACTTGGAGGCTCTGACCCCTCCTCTGCCTCCTCTTCTCAAAATTTTTAATGTGTAAAATTTACATATGTGTTGAGTTAAATATTAAATTTACTTAAATAAAACAGTACTAATTTGAACAATTTTATTTCCTTATCAAATATTAAAATACGGATATACATGAATGTGCAAATGAAAAAACACACATTAAATAAACAAAATATTTTTATTTATATACAGTGGGCCCTTGATATCTGCTGAGGTTTTGTTCCAGGACATACCATGGATACCAAAATCTGTGGATATTCAAGTGCCATTAAATACAATGACATAACAAAAGAAGAGCAAACGGGGCCAGCAAACGGGGCCAGCGTAGCCTCCCACAGAAGGGAATTCTTCAACGTGCAAGCAGCCTCCAAGAAGGCTCCATCCCCTGTCCTCAGAAAATGGGCCCATTACAGCAGTGGGACTCAGAAAACCTTTCACAAGGAACTTAGGACTGACATGGGTTCAAACAGGGAGATCCATTGGTCTTTTGCTTCTCACTGTGCAAACTGACACCAGCATGTCTAGTCAGAATTCTGACAAAGTAAGATAGGACAGAACAGCACAGATCAGCATACTGTTGGAGAGTATGAAGAAAGATGAGACAGTATGCTGTTTTGTCCCTTCCACTGCAACTGGAAGAACAATCTGCATACCTTTCACCACCATCTTCTGTCCATTGTTTGTTTAACTTGATGTCCAAACCAAGCAATCTGGCTTGTCTCTCCCACAAGAAGCTTGTCAAAGGAGAGATAAGCCAGCCCACTGTGGACATCATGGTAAACAATCTATGGACAGAAGGCCTGTGAGTTCAGCTGCTCATACTAGTAAAAAGATCAATCAGAGAGTGTGCACATGAGGAGACTGCCTTATATTGAGTTATCATTCCATGTGTCTCACCCAAAGAGGAAAGTACAATCAGGACGGTATCACAACTGACTGCTAACTGAGAAGATTAGATGCAGCTTTAAAAAACCAGTTAAAGTTCTTACTCACTCATTTGTTCAGCAGGTTAGCAAGATGCATTCCTCTTACTCTGCCTGCAGCCAGATTGTCAGAGGGGTACATCTGGAACATTCTGCCATAAATTTAGGCCTTTGTAAGACGTGCAGTATTGCACTCTTTTCTGAGATGCTTGTATTCTCAGGGACAGCACTGGCACAACTTTTATAATCTCTGAGGTTAGCACTGTGCTGATTGTCCCTAATTCAGTCCTGTAAAACTCCTACATTTACTCTCAAAATGCTTTCCAGAACCTATCAGGCTGTGCATACTGGCAGGAAAAGCCAGCCTGGGGGCAGAGTTGGGGTGTAGTGTCCATCTGATGCACACCCCAGCTCCACCTCCAGAGTGACAGAACACCATGTGCCACACGGCATGGCACGCAGCATTACAGTGCTCCTCTGGCACTGCGTCCGCACACTTTTTGTGGCTCCTTTTTGAGCCCTGCAAAGGTCAGATCGAGGCTGTGACATGTGGATGCTGCAGCCCCGATCTGGCTGTAAAAGGGGTGGTCTGCACAGCCCCTATAATCTTTCCAAATTAATACTTCAATTCATTCAGCACACATAAAAAGCACTAAGTATTAATCTCTCACCACACAACTTGCCAACTGACACAAACCAGTTCAGTTTGTAGATGCCACCAATCCCAGCTCAGATCTTCCAGCCCCCAATTAGAGAGCAACACAAATGTGCAAGCATCAGTCCATTTGGAGAATTTATGAAGCCTGGGGGCCCATTCACATTGCATTTTAACCTGGGCTCCAATCTGATTTAAATGAGGGTTGTTCACACTTGCACCAGGGTTTCATGACCCGAATCAGGTGGGTTGTTTATACTTGCACCACGGTTTTCTATTGGGGGGGGGGGTGCGGTGTTAATCCCCTTTAACCCGGGCTTTTCTGTCATGGATTTTCTTGCGGTTCTTTTCAAAAGAACCGGTTTTTGGGGGGGGTTTTGCCAATGGGAACTTGAAAATTGTTCCCATCTGATTGCTTCCTTCCTCCTCCTCTCCCTCAGTCATTCTCTAAGCCACCTCCGCTCTCCACCCCCGATCTTGCCTCTGTTTGCCCCTTCTGTTCTTGTGCTTCCTCCTCCTCCTCTTCCTCAGCCACCTCTATTCTTTCTCCTCTTCCTCCCTCCTCCGTCACCTTGATCTTGCCTCCGTTTGCACCCTCCGTTCTGCTCCTTCTCTCCAGCCCCCTCCAATTGCCCCTCCTTTCTTCTCCTTCCCTCCAGCCCCCTCTGATTGCCATCTCTGTTCTTCTCCTTCCCTCCAGCCCCCTCCGATTTCCCCCTCCATTCTTCTCCTTCCCTCCAGCCCCCTCCAGTTGCCCCCTCTGTTCTTCTCCTTCCCTCCAGCCCCCTCCGATTTCCCCCTCCATTCTGCTCCTTCCCTCCAGCCCCCTCCAATTGCCCCCTTCATTTTTCTCCTTCATCTTCTTCCTATCCCTCAGCCACCCCCACTCTTCCTCCCCCCCCCCCCACCAGGATCATGGTATTTTACCCTGTTGCCAAATGTGAACAGAATCCAATCAATGCCACGGATAGAATTGATCCTGGCAATCAAATGCCACAGAGAAATTTGATCATGGCATTTCTGGGAAATAACCCGGTTCCCACACCAGGTTATTTTTGAGTGCTTACAGGGCCTTGGTTTTAACTTATGTCTGAGTTGGACTTATGTCTGAATTTAGCATCAAGGTATTTAATTTCCTTGTAAAAGTATGAATAATGTAATGCTTTCACACAAATCTATGTTGCAAAAATTTCTTATTGCCACATATCAAAAAGATTACTATAGAGCTATTACTATAGGCCCTTCTCTCATACCACATGCTTAAAGCTCTCCCTCTGAAACAGCTATTAGTTACTTGAAAGACCCATTTCCACTTGCGGAAAAACCCGCATTGGAACTGGGCTGTGCTCCGCTTATGAAAGTGATTCCAAAAGGCCCCTTGTTCACACTATGAAAAGGGACCTTGTTTGGAACCGCTTTCTTAGCCGGGAATGCTTGTTGTTCCCACTGGAGTTGCCATGTAAGGTGACAGCCCTTAACCCCATCTCCTTCCCGCAGGGGAATTTTTTTTATGGGGGGGGGAGGGTATTGATCGCAAAATCAATCTTATGCATTTGCGATCTTGTGTATTTGCGATCTTGTGCATTTGTGATCAGTATAATGAAGAAAAAGAGAAAAAAAAGGAAGGAAGGGGGGAAGGAAGAAAGGAAGGACCCCCAGGAGCAAGTGTGTGTGTGTGTGTTTTTCTTTTTCTTCATTATACTGATCACAAATGCACAAGATCGCAAATGCACAAGACTGCAAATGCACAAGACCGATTTTGCGATCAATACCCCCCTCCAAAAAAACCCCCCAAAACCTGATTCTGACCAGCATTCCCACTTACTGGAAACACTTCAGAATCGTGTTTCCCGAAAAAGACCACTATAAACTAGTGTCAGGAAAGCCCAGGCTATTTGTTTTTAACCTGGTTCTTTCCTCCACTAATCGATCCAATGAGAATCGGAAGTCGATTTGAGTGTGAACGAGGGTCATAAAGGGCGCATCACACTTCGAATCAAAATGTAGTGGGAATGGGGCCGAAGTTTGGCATGGAAGGTGCATGCATCTATAATGCAGCCTTCCTCTTTTTCTACTTCCCTCTACAACCTAAGTTTTGTCCTCTTGGCTTCCAGAGAGATTTCTGGCTTGATCTTCTCTAGGACCCATTTATAGCTCTTATTTATTTGGTTGTCCATAGCATCCTCAGCACTCTTCTCTAGCACTGCATCTCAAATGAATTGATTTTCTTCCTATCTTATTTCTTAACTGTTCAGCTTTCACATCCATACATGTTAGTAAGGAATACAATGGTTTGTATGATTCTAACTTTTGTGCTCTGTTGTATAGCTTTGCATTTTAGGATCTTTTCTAGTTCTTTCATAGCTGCCCTCCTCATTCTTAATCTTTTTCTGATTTCCTGGCTACAGTCCCTGATTCTATCAATGTTTGATCGCAGATATGATAACACTTTTACTATTTCTATTTCTTCATTGTCCAGGTTGAATTTATGCAGATTGTCCATAATCATTATTTTTGTTTTCTTTATGTTAAGTAGTAAGCCTGCTTTTGCATTTTCTTCCTTGATCTTCCTTAGTAGTTGTTCCCGGTCTGGGAGTTTTTCTGCTAGTATTATAGTGTAATCTGCATATCTAAATTGTTGATATTCTTTCCTCCCATTTTCACTCCTTCTTATATGTCTCACCCTGCTTTTCTTACAATATGTTCTGCATATAAGTTGAACAGGTAGAATGCGCAATCTACATTGAGACAAAAGGTTGGTTGGATAATTAAATTTCATTGCTTAACTTATCTGACTTAAAACACAATAACATAAAACTTGACTGTTTGTGGGGTGGTCCTACTCCTTGGGAAGATAAGACCCCTAATCTCCCAACATCCCTCCTAAACACCATGGAGTGGAGGTACAAGATGTTGCAGAGAGCTTGTGTAACCCATATGAATTGGTTTATCTCAGTGGGTGAGAAAACCCTTTAAAAGAGGGGCTTAGCCACCACTGGATGTTCATCAGCTTGATTATCTGATCCAGTTATAGACAGATCAATTACAATTCCCTATCTTAAAGGTAAGAACAAAGTTTAGCTTACATTTTAAAATAGTGAAATTTATTTTGATTGGCATGAAATCAAACCATCAGCAACTGAGCAGCTCCCTATGAGTGTATTTCAAAAGAGGCCTGAACAATTCTATCCCCTCCCATCCAGGTTTTCTTCTTTCTTGATCTTCAGAAAGTCAAATGCACATTCCCCTAGGATCTGCAATAAACATTCATAAAATACCAGAAACATTCTTTTGGTCAGGAGATTATCTTATCTACCGCAATATTGCTCCCATGGCGTAAAATGGATGGAGAGGGACAATACATCAGGCCAAATACCCTGTAATTATCATTATCATCATCCCCACATTACCTCTTAAATAAGATAACATTTGAGTCTAAATCACAGACATGTATAAATATGTCCAAGAGATTCAAGATGACATCTTTGTCTCTCACCCAATTATATTAGAGACAGAGTATAAAATTGGAGCCAGTGTGCTGTAGAAGACCTTACCTGGCTCTGCACTGCAAAAATACTGACACCACTTTAACCACCATGGCTCAATGCTATGGAATCCTAGGATTTGTAATCTGTTATGGCAGCAAAGCTTTCTGACAGAGATGTCTAAATACTTCACAAAACTACAAGTCCTAGAATGTCATAGCATTGAGTCATGGGAGTTAGAATGGTATCAAACTACATTATTTCTGCAGTGCAGGCACAGCCTTTGAAGACTGGAGATAATGGCTCAAATAAGGGATGAGGATCCCAAAGTCTGCATGTGACCTCCAATACCATATTTTGTGGTACTGAAACCCCCCAGAAGACCCCCGTAGACCAGAAACCTCAAAAAACAAAACAAAGCAAAACAACCCTGGCTAAATATTCAGCCCCACAACTACTCCAAACCACTGTGAAAATAGGGTGGTTTGGGTCACTTGCCCACCACTACATCAAAACCATGGGAAAACTGCAAACACCAGACATTTCTAAACCAAATCCTGGAACCAGAAATGTTGTGATGTTACTTCCAGTCATGATGGGAGTAAATGTGAGGAATGTGAGGGCAACAACCCTGCTCACTTTCACAACTGTCCACACCTGTTCTAGATATACAGAGTATGTATTTTTTTAATGTGTCACTATATCCGAAAACAAGTTGCCTTAATCTTTTCGCCCTTCAAGAAGTCATTTTCTAAAATTAAATGGAAACAAAGACTGAAGAGGAGAGACTCAGTGGTCACTTCTGGAGACTTTGGAGTCATTCCAATATCTGAATACAGAGTCATCTTTATTGTGTAAATGATTAACACAGACATCTGACTTGCTACCAGAGTTGTAAAGTATGGAATGTGCAAATTAGTACTGCACTGCTCTGATACACTGGCAAGTCTGTTGGTAGTTCACCCATGTTTACTTAGGCACACACAGACAAGAATGTCATCAGTGTTTGCATAAATGTCTGAATAATTTTTGTGTATATATGTGCCTTTAAGTTTCTTGCCAACTTATGGCAACTCCACGAATTTCATAGGGTTTTCTTAGACAAGGATTATTCAGAGATGGTTTTGCTTGTTTCTCTGAAATACAGCCTACAGCACCTGATATTCATTGGCCATCTCCAATCCAAGTATTAACCAGGGCTGATCCTGCTTAGCTTCCAAGATCAGGCAGGAACTGATGCTTTTAGAGCATTTAGCCTAATATATTTTAAAAGGAAAAATACCCTGCAATTCTCCAGAAGCTAAACAGTTAAAATTTGATCAACGCTGCATTTCCAAACTAAGTTTTAATTGGCACTTTTAAAATTCCTAATCATACTAATTTGCTTGTTGTTGTCAATAATGTCATTCATTCCATGTACAATGGCACAGGAATATTTTGTATTTCTCAGTGGTTATCAGTTACATGCTGATAATAACTCATTCATTTTTGTATTGTGAATAAGAAGTGCATGTATCTATCAGGTAAAATGAGTATATACATTCCTTGAGACTATCACCTGAATTTCATATAATATCTCTTGTCTCTTATCTTGCCCAACAAATGTTTTTTTTAATTTCTTGTTGTGGAAGCTGCTTTGGGTCCCAGCCTGGGAGAAAGGCGGCATGATAAGTAAATAAATAAATAAATAAATAAACACCACATCAATATTATTTAGGGGAAACACACTAAATTAAAAGACTAAACAGTGTTCTTAGGGTTCTTGTGATGCAGTTGGTTTAAACAGTGTCTAAATGCAAATAATGAGCCTTGCACTCTTGACATTTTCTTTAAGATATGTATGGAATGGGGCTAGGCTTCCTAGAGGTAAAACAAGGGCCTGAACCTACTGTTCACTAGTGCTAGGAGTTACCCTGTCCTATTGTTTCTCAAGCACATGATCTAGAATAGATAAGGCAAATCAAGCTTCCTTTGTAAAAGGTCTCTTGCTGCTTAATTTTGTACATTCAGAGTGTGGAACACAACCTCCGGATGCTACGGGAAATGACAGTATTAAAAAAAAATTGCTGGCTGGCATTTGAAATAGTTAAATATTGCTTGGAACAAGTATAGTGGGACCTTTGACTTATATAGGTATGAACAACTTAGTGTCAGGGTAGGTGAAGGACTGGATCACAAGGGAAGCACTCCAATAAAAGGTTGGGAGTTTATGAGTCTGCTTTAGCTGGACATGTGGAAGGTTAAGAGGTACTAAGTTCATCTCAGACAAACTCTATCATAGTTTGTTTGAAAGCTTTTATTGATTTTCTCCATTAAGCCAGACTTCCTTGGCATCTTTCATCTGTGGACTGATACCAAACTCTACCTTTTATGTGAGCAGCCCTTTATTTCTGATAACCTACATAATAATAATAATAATAATAATAATAATAATATTTATTTCTATTCCGCCCCTCTGAACAAGCAATCGGGGCGGAGTACAGCAGAGGTTAAAACAATATCAAGTTAAAATACCCCTTCCTTACCCTTACCACCCTCCCTTAAAAAAGAATTAAATCACAATGGAGTTAAAAAACATAATAGATTAAAACAGCAATACACAATAGTAGGGAGTGGACCCAGCTTAGGTTGTATGGAGAAAAATGCAGGAAAAGATTTAAAAAGCCCTTAAAACCTAGGTATGGAGATGGGGATATTCACATTCTCTGGAAAGGCTTGCCTTTCTCTCTCATTTACTCAGTGCTCATTCTTATGAACATGAGACAAACAGGTCGAAGCCTTGTCTGGCTAATGGGTTCACTGGGTATTAGTCACACAAGATCAGCTGCAAAGAATGCAACTCATCACATATCCCATCCATAATATAATGAGCATCTATTGTTACGTGTCTGCACGTGTGCTTTCAAGTCACTTGTCAATTTATGGTGACCCTGTGAATTTCATAGGATTTTCTTAGGCAAGGAATACTCAGAGCTGGTTATGATATTTGAAAACAACAAGGGAGGGGAGAATGAGGCCAGCATCTACAATAATCTCAATGTTCTTGATCACCGGAAATCTGTGCTGATATCACACCACTTCCAGTAGATATTCAGGGTTGACCACGTGTTTTAGTCAAGACTATTGCAGCCACCTTACCAACAATAGCATAATGTTGAAGGGCATCTATTGCGAGAATTGCTCCAACAACTTTCCCTTGGCTTTAATGGTTTCTCATTCAATAGCAGTGGGGAATACCTCAATAAAACATATATACTATTCAGTCACTGTTAAATGGGCTATGAACATCAGAATGCCTTATATTGAGTCACACCATTGGTGCACCTAGCTATACAGTGTCCATTGGGGGACCTTTTTCAATTAAAGCAAGATAAATTATGATTTATGCCAGCAAACTGCAATGGAATGGGGGAGGGGAATTAATTTTTCCATTACTACAAATGTTTCCTAAACAAAACTACTGATTTGACCACAAACCATGTCGATTTACAAACAAATGAAGTATTCCTTATACAGCTCTTTTTTTCTGCCAGGCCCTACATCTTTTTGTCAGTTTTGCCTCCTCTATGTGTTCCTTGCATAAAAGGAATCCATGAGTAGAAAGATGCAGATGCAGCAGTGCTCCACTGCCCCAAACCCAGTCATACCAGAGCTTCTAGAACAGTGGCCATCACCTCTGCCTATACTGCCTATGATTGCCAGGTCTTGCCCTCCAGCAACATCTACATCAGTGATTCCAAAACCTTGCTCCTCCAGGTGTTCTGTATTTCAACTCCCACAAGCTCCAGCCAGTCTGGCCAATAGTCAGGAATTCTGGGAGCTAAAATCCAAAATATCTGGAGGACCAAAGTTTGGGAATCATTGATGTAAATGATAATATGATTCCCATCTCTTATAAGACAAGACGTCTGTTTGGCATGGAGCATTTAGCTACATTCTAGTTTGGAATACACTGGGTACCGCAGAGATTTCCAGTACAATTACAATGAGCACTGCAATTTTAATGGCTACAGATGGTAATGAAGGTGGCAGGTAGGCCCTGCTCCTTGGATGTAAATTAGAATTTGACTGCACATAGTTACAACAACACTGTTCAGTAAGCAAAAGTCTAATTTAATCCCATGCGTTCAAGGATACTGAGGCACAGAACTTGTGTCTCCCACAGTTTTAGCCCTGCCCGTGTTCAGGCAAATGCCAGAACAAGGGGAAATCTCCCTCCCTAGAAATTACTCCCTATCTTTCCAACTGACTTTTTCAAACCCTAACCAATTCTCCCACCATTTTAATTCCAACATCATCTCACAATGTCAGTCTTCATCTATATGTACATTTATTCTCCAAACTTTCCACCTTCATCACTCAGGAGATTATCCCCAACCAGAATTAGGATGTCCCTTTTCACTGACGGGATAAACCCATCAATGAGCTGTCAACAGCACAAGTGCCCAGGTGCAAAATGTCACTGCAGGGGCAGTCATGTTATTGCCAGTCATGTCATGTCAGTACACATTCCTTTCCTCTTGTCCCTGCTCCCCCATACTATTCCCAGGCCACCCCCCCCTTTTATTCTTTCTGTCTTTACTTTTTTTACTAATGGGTGTAGCAAAGCTCTGGAATTGCATGAGTTAAAATATTGTTTAAAAAAACAAAAACAAAATGAGGTATGAGGCAGGGATAAAGGGGGCTCATGAAGAGAGCACAACAATGGCAGCAGCTCCAGTTGAACAATTCTGAACAAGTGTAATATTGAGGCTGTGAACATGGTATGTTTTCAGTCTCCCTACAACACAATTACTGCAAGAATGGGACTCATGTAAAGCCCTCAGTCTTCATAGACAACCCTGACCATACTATATTACACTAAAACACAAAGACACAATGTACAATGCAATTTATTTAAAGTCATGAGGACCATCTATGCTTCAGGTCCACAGTCCATATCTCAGGCTCTTAGGCATTATGCTAAAGTAGGTCATGTTTCAAAATATGTATAAGCTCCAGTGCATTAAAAGCACCATTTCTGCTAACATAAGCAGCATAGTATTGTTAATTCATGTGTCAGATAATCAGTGGCTTGCACTGAACTTCAGAGAAATAAATAAAATCAAGATATTGCAAAACAAAAAAATGTATGCTGCAGTAAAGTTGCCTGTGGATGGATTACTGCTGTCAGATACTTTGTTCATTTTTATTTCATTTTTTAAAAGAAGGGAACCTATGTTTATATTTCAGTTGTCAGTGTTGGCCCAATTTTTCCTGCAGGCCCCCTGCCTTAAATCATTGGGCAACACTGTTCTGGAATGTTAAGAATTCACATGCAACACTGGAAAAGTAAATTGGGAAAGAACAAACAATGCTTCTTGAAACTGTATAGATAAGACCTGGAGCCACAAAGGAAAGACAAAAATGTATGTCATAGAAGATCAGAGACAGCCAATTTTCTGTCTGTCTGTCGTGTGACCCTATACACTGAATTCAATCCAGCAGCCATGAACACCAGTCCACCAAGAGCTTGATAAACATCCTGGTTTTGTTGCTTGTGTATGTATGTACCTTCAAGTTGTCCGCCGACTTATGGCAACCTCACATAGGGTTTCTTAGGCAAGAGGTGGTGTTGCCAGTTCCTTCCTCTGAAATATACTCTAAAGAACCTGGTATTCCTTGGTGGTCTCCCATCCATGCTTAGTTTCCATGTTCAGAAGGGATCTGGGGCCTTTACGGTATTTAGCTCCTTAGAATACTTCAGAAGGAGGAAGGCAGTCAAAGAAAAATAGTAGGACCCAATGGGGCTTTCTAGATTGGCAGGAAAGTGTGACATGAAGTTGCCTTTTCCTTAATGCTTAGCAGCTGCACCACAGCCTTTAGATGGACCTGCGCTGTTCCGTAGTTTTTAAAAAAGAAGCTGGGAAAACCAGCACTTTTTTAAAGGCACTTCTTCTCCTCTAAAACGCAAAAACAGCGTGTTCATGGCACACTTTCCCTTTTTCTCATCTAAAGGCTAGAGTTTCATGCAGCCATGAACACACTTCTTTTTGCCAATCTAGAATAGGCCAATGAATGGCTGGAAGAGCTGCAGGAGTTGCAAGATACACAGACTGCTCTATTCTGAGAATGCATAGTCAAACAGTACTGGAGCAGAAAGAAGTGCCACACCTTTGCCAGGGCATAATGCTCCTGCCTCCCACATAGTTCAGTTCCCTGTGCCAAGGTATGGCATGCCCATGAATCATCTGTGATCCAAGATTGCCTCCTTCCATAGGAACCTGTCTGAAATGTAAGTCCCTGTTACATGTCTAACAACTTCATGAGGCTAGGCTAGTGGGCACCTATGACCATTTTTTTTCTGCAGCAGAATACTCTTCCAAGGAAGATCAGGCTGGTTCCATCCTTTCTGAGATTCCAGTGGGCAATCAAAACTATGCTATTTTGTTTGGCCTTTGGCTCTGAAATTTGGTCTTTAAAACTAGCTGATTTTCATTGTTAAGTTTTAGAACTATTTTTAAAGAGGAGTTTTGGAGCATTTTAAAAAATTTTTAGTTAGGCACTGAATATTTTCGGTTTTTTATTCATTGTGTACCACCTTGGGGGCCCAAGTGGGTTGAGAGGGGAGAAACACATGCTATAAATATATAAATAACCAGTACAGTGCATGGACCCTTCACTGCTCATGAGATGCAGATGGGAATACTGTTATATTAGGAGGCAATATTGACAGTTTGACCCCATGGAAACCAGCAATGAGTTACTTAGTGAAAGTCCTTCATTTAAAGCAGAGGTGGGAATAATGTAACCCTTGGGCCTCACATGGCCATGCAACATTGTTTTCACAGGCCCCAGAATGATTTTTTGCTCTGGTGTGTTTTCACAGATGACAGCTCTTGTTCAAGACAAGGCCCCTGTTTTGCCTCTGAAAAAGGGATTTTATAGAAACATACAGAGACAAAAACCAGTTGAGGGGGTCCTTGTGAAGCTTGTGAAGTGGAAAATTGGCCCCTGTAAAAAAAAATGTCGGAAAAGTGCTATTTCTGAGATGCGGACAGCAGCTGCCAGAGTAGTAAAGTGTGTCCATTTATCTTCTGTTTTACCAATACTCCCATCACTTAATTGTTGACCACTACAGCCAATGATTCTTGGCTGTGCAAACAATTCCTAAGCCTTACATTGTGCAGCTATCAATTCAAATTACCTCTGTCTAGTCTAGTGCCTGCTTCAGTGGAATTCAAAGAAGGAAGGCATTGCAAAAGTGCTGGTTTAAAGTCCAAACTATGTGTGACAATAAATGCATGAATGTAATTACTCTGCATGTTGTTTTAAAACATAAATAGCTATGGGGAAAGGGGACATTAGCTGCACGGAGACTTGGCAGGTAAGGTTTAACCTTTAATTTTTATTTTTTATTTTTTTTTTGGTTCTGTAATTGCAACCACATAAACAAAAGCTATGTTCTCACCAGTTGCTATTTAACAAAGGGTAGAAGCCTCCAATGTTGATTCCCTGCTTCCCTACAATTCCTATTTATATGCTTCATGAGTGCATGTTAATTGCATTCATGTAATTATTGTCAGGCTTGAGGAAACCTGACTGTCAACCTTCATAAGACTGCAAAACATAGTTTATAGCAATTATTTATTGAGTCTTAGATTCCAGCCATATTTCCCGGCTATAGCTCAAAACCCTCTTGTGATAAATATTTTCATAGAATAATTAAATATATTGAGCCAATGTGGTGTGACGGGGTTAGTGTTGGCCTGTGACTTTGGAGATCAAGGTTCAAATCCTCACTCAGCCATGGAAACCATTGGGTGATTTTGGGCAAGTCTCAGTCTCAGAGGAAAGCAAAGGCAAACCTGCTCTGAACAAATCTTGCCAAGAAAACCTCTTGATACATTCACCTTGTGTGTACATTCACCTTCGAGTCATCTGATGACTTATGGTGACTCCATGAATTTTATAGGGTTTTCAGACATGATCAGACAGGATCTGGTGCCATTAGGATATTGAGGCCCCAGAAAGGACAGAGTCACCTTAGGGTCACCATAAGGCAGTAATTCAGCAACAACAAATTAAGCATATTACTGCTGCTGCTGCTCATTGTAAGGAAACTTTGGGGCAAAGTAGAAGGCAAATACATGCTAAGTTCTTTGGGCCTATAAAACCAACCAACCAACAAGCATTCAAATGCATTACAAGACTGTTGTTTCAGAATATCGTTTTAAACATGTGTATCCTGAAGGTAGGAGAGATGAGATAGATAGGATGATGTCTAGCCTTTGGTTGGATTTTATTTCAGTGCTAAGATGGTAAAAGTATATTTAGCACAGTTTAAAAATTTAACATGATGTAGAATTTTGTGCTGTTCAAAAGTTTGCATTGGCAATACTGGTTGATTTGAATAGAGATGCCATTTAAGTGCCCTAAATGCTTAATTTCAATAGATTAAATTGAGTTGTAATGGCACATCCAGTTACTGAGAAAATATCTCTCTCATTTTTGTGTCTGCCTGAATACAAATCAGCACTAATGCAACCTACGTAAGAACTATGAAAGAGTGCATCATTTTCAACTGGTCAGGCAACTTTTGTGAAAAGGGTTGGACAGAGAAGCAATTCAGTCTTACAGCCCAAAACCAGGGTGGAGGGAAGTGAGAAGTAAATGCTGTGTGGTAACCCTACCAAGAGGATTATCAAGAAAACACTTTCTCTCTAACTCCAATGAATGAATAGGAGCATGAATAGGACTCTGAGTAGACACAGAAATTCTGCATAGAGAACAGAACATAATTATGTCAGTCCAGAGGCAATACCAAAATCCCAGATGTGAAGATGTATCACTTTAAGATGCTATAAACAGAAAAAGATGACAGCAACAAACAAGGCATCTCTTTAGAGCAGGCACAGCATGCCCCAAAGTAAATCTTTCAGATTCAGTAAATGGATTGTAGAGTTGGAATCAACTGTGACACTGCAGACAGGGTTAAACCAAGTCTATCCAAGACTGAAAGTGTTTTTCAAAAAATCTGCAGGTAATGGAAACATCATATACAGAGCACTCTAAATGGGGCAGCAGAGAGAAATTGATATTGAACTGCAATCTAGGATTTCAGATACAGTCAGCAGGAAGCTTGACAAATTGACTCAAACAAGAAAAGTAGCAGACATGGAAAACGATGGTTCCCATCTTCCACAGCTTTTGTATTGATCTCTGTGGCTGACATTTGATTCAGATTATGGCAAAGCAAGTAATTGTAGATCCATTGAGGTATATATTGCACGCAACCAGAAAAACAGTATAATCACGCAAGATAAGAAACTGCAAGCCTTGTTTGCACAGATAAGCATCCTAAAGAGGACCATTCTTAAGTGTTCCAGCTAACTCCTACCCAACTAGCCTCTTATTCACCTTGCTGTTATATCTCTATTATGTTATTCAGTTCAAGATCAAAAATAAGATGCGTATACATTTCCCATCTTCTGTTTTCATATTTGTTGCAATGCTAGAAAAGACTAATAGGCTGTGTCAAATACGAAAATAAGTCTGTTAAGACATCAAAACTTTAGAGCATGTTTAAGAGTTTGGGGAAAGGATGGCATCAACCCACAACAAAATGTAATAGCTTGCATTGCTTTTACATGGCAATACTAAATCAAACCTGCTATGCTTACTTTCCTACTAAGAGATAAAATTTTACCTTAGGATGCTACCAAACATTGAGGCAAATCCAGTATTTCCAATTATAGTTTTGCCTAGCAGTATCTTTATAGAGACAGCATGGTATAGTGATTTGAAAGTTGGACTTGAGCTCTGTAGATCAGGGTTTAAATCCCTGCTTGGCCATGGAAACCTACTGGGTGACCTTGAACAAGTCACATTCTCTCAGCCACATCTCTTCTCAACAAATCTCAGTGAGAAAATCCCATGATAGGTTCACCTTAAGGTTGTCATAAATCAGAAATGTCTTGTAAGTCATTCAGCAGCAACAGCCTTATATGAACAGCAAGCATCATGAGAGAATCAGCAAGTGGAGAAGATACAGTACTTAACCCTTCCTCTCCATGTCCCTGTCAATTCATGCTTGCAACCCTCTCCATGGCTTTTAACTCATTTTCCATCACCTCCAAACTTCATCATAAGCCATGAAACAAACCTAACATGGTGGAAGAGCGAACGTGCATTTGCAGGGAAGAACTGGGGGTGCAAAATAAACACATCCCGATTCTACAAAAATGTACTGCACTACCACTATTTCAGTGACAAGTCTTTTCATACCACTTGTAAGAAACTTTTTAAAGCTATGAAATGATTTTATGAAGATCAATCAAAACATTCTTTGAATAGCTTTTTCTATTCTCTTTTCCAGAATTTGGGAGTTAAGTGTTTCATTGTGTTCCAATAATGAAACATGACCTATGGTCTTTACATCAAAAAATCATGTAACAAAATGTACTTTAATTTTTTTTAAATGCACTCTTAGAATGTCAAGTTTCTCCAGACTACAGGCACCTGCCTTACTGGCCAGTATGAATAAAAGCATTCAGTATGGTGACCCTAAGGCAAACCTATCACAGGGTTTTCTTGGCAAGATTTATTCAGAGGTGTGCCAGTACCATCCCCTGAGGCTGAGAGAGTGTGACTTGGGCAAAGTGACCCAATGGGTTTCCATGGCAAAACAGGTATTTGAACCCCGGTCTCCTGAGTCTTATTGCAACACTCAAACCATTACACCATACTGCCTTGCCACATCTGTGTTATACAGTTGATTGCAGCACATCACAGAGCTGCCACAGATAATCCCTGAAACTGCTTACTTCTTGCCTACCACTGATAATGATTAGACACATAAAGGCTAAATTGATAAATATATTCAGACATCAGCTCTCAAAACAAATACAAAACTGACTACTGGCCTGTTCTATATCAAAGCCCATGACATCCAAGACAGAGTAAAATAAGTGGCAGAAAACACCTTTCTGTTAGGGGAGCTGTGCTTCATGACTGAAACAATTTTAAGGAGGGTCTTCTGGAGGCTCAGATGCACTTTTGGGCTTCAGTCAAAATTGGAGGTATGCTTTACTTACTTTTAGAGAGATCTAGGTTTATGGGCTCACAGAGGAGTCCATACCACTGTGCTCCTGCATGAATTACTGGACTGGCTACATGGAAAGAAGGAAAACAAGTGCAGGTACCCCTGAAGAGGGGAGAAATTGTAGACCGGAGAAGGGCCTGCTTAATACTTCCCCCAGCACTCCAAGAAAGTAGAGGTGTGAAAGATGGATGCCAGTTGAATTAAACATACCTCTTCTCCTTGCCTCATATCTACCATTTCTCTCTAGACCACACTACCTCCCTCCCTTGGAGTTTTAAGGCATATATTTTTGCTACGACTGGTGGAATTCTCCCACTGGCAAAAGGAAGGAGGGGGCTCTTCCAGACAAGTGCAACTAGGGCCTTAATCACACGGGTAAAAGTGACGGGATCATAGCAGGATGTTCTCATTACTATCGCATTAGTGTGCTAAGATTATCAGACGATGTTGCATGATGTCGCCATGATGTCATCATTATAGGGTGAATAAAGAGTTGCTTCAGCGCTGCTTTTCATTCACAAGAAAGTCCAAGAGTTTAAAAATACAGTACAATTAAAAACCTTCAGAAGTGGCAGTTAATATTGAAAGAAACTATTATGACATTAAAACAGATCATTTGTTTAAAAATAGAATACAGTATAAAATACACAAGCACTTAAAAACCATACACTTTATAAAATAATACAACACCCCCAGGACATTCTTTTAAAACTTTCTATTTTGAATGCCTATCTGAACAGGAAGGTCTTGTCCTGCTGGCAGAAGGACAAGAAGGAAGGAACCATTCTGCTCTCCCTGGGAAGGGAGTTCCAGAGTCTAGGGGCAGCCATCAAGAGGACCCTCTCTCACATCCCCAACAACCATGCTTGTGATGTCTTTTGATTCTGCCTTAGCATCCACTCATGGGCCCTCCAGGTTTGTTAGTCCCTATAGAAGCTGGAATGAGGAAGAGGAAAGGAAACGTACGACATTGTAGGCAACTTGACCAATCATCACTCCATTTTCATGATACTATAGGCAACTTAGTCATCATCCAGAACTCATCAGTGCCTTATCTCACTATGCTTCAGTATACTTTAAGAGAACATGTTTGTTGCTAGTTGTCCCACTTCTCTCTCTACAGTAAGAGTGAAGAGGAGTTAACAGTGAGTAAACATTGTGAACAGCAAGTATTGAACCACACAAGCCCACTGTTGTTGCTGTCATTCCAATATACCCAGGAATTGGGTGTAGGAAAGCACCCTCTCTGATGGGATAAAATGTTGCTGCCACTGAATAATCTCGGACAACAGAAAGGTTGCCTGGTTATTTTTATTTTAAAAAACCCAACACCCCAAAACCAGGAACTACTCCTACAAATACCACAACCATCAGCAACACTTACTCCTGCTAGAAGCAGCAAGTGGGCAAAAAAACAGTATGCACTCATCTTAGACCAACTACATTTCCCCCCTTTAAACTTTCAGCATCAATTCTGTTACCCAGATGCTAGTCTTGTCAAAAATCTACTTTGATTCCAGTAGGTTTTGCATAGACTGTGGCCATTCCATCACCCTGGAGAGCTGTAAACTTTGCTTGTTCAGTCTGTATTCTGAGTATCCTGAGTATGGATTTTTTTAAAAAAAATCTACATATTCTCCACTTCTCCATGGAAAAGCAATTTTAAAGTTCAAACCACAAAACAAAATGCAAAATGGATCATAATACTCATAAAAATCACACCAACAAATAAGCTTGACGTGGTAATGAGGGTGGCTGCACCATTAGTGAGGCAGCTACCACAGGCACTGGATATTGAGAGGCAGAGCATAGCAGCAAGATGTAAGACAGTTTTTTGTGCCTCTGAGTTAGCCTGCAGCCCTTAGGTGTGCTGGTGGTGGACACTGGCCATCAGCAATGTTGATTCAACTACCAATCCAGCTGGTTTTGGTAGATGTGTGTCACAATGTGAACTTCAAAATTATAGTACAGAAGCCTTCTTGTCAAGTATCACAATAGAGCAAAAAAGGTATAGCTAGCTTTTCAGAATAGCCAAACTAGATAGCTGGCTTTGAGGAGTTTCTCTTTTGTGGCTTTTAAAAAGTTTTTTCATTTGGTATACCTCAACTTTCAAAGCTAAATCATGTCATATAAGCTGAAAGTCATAAAAACAACCCAAATACAAAGCTCCCTCCCCACTTCTGCCAGATTTACAGTTGAGTCAGATTATGGAATAATTTCTTTTCAATGGGGACAATGACCACATTCATTCAACTTGGCAAACCAATGCTTCTGCTGATTATTTTTCTTGTCTTACGGAAATAGAACTGAATGTCACGATAGCTACTCTGGGAAATGATAGATTGCTTGCTTACCAGGTCTGCAATGGATTTCTCTATCTAGAGCCAGTCATCATTTCATTGGATTGGAAGAAATGTTTAGGAAGAAGAATAAGCTCTGCTGTACTGCTTCAGTGTGACTCAGTACAGTCTAAGTTTGGTTAGCCAACTCAGCTTGTCCTTGTGCACTTGGCAGCAAAGACAAGCACCTCCCTGTGAATAAGCTGGTAGGAAGAGGGAGAGAGGATATCATGCAAGAAAGATGCAAGAGCACTCACTTGTGAGGAAAAAAGTAAGTCACTTAATTTAGCCTGAAGGGAGTGAATCTTCCAGTCCCCATATTCAGATAAGCGAGCAACAACTATTTTGGAAATATAGTTGTTGCTCGCTATTTTTAAAAATTACTCCATAAAAGAGCACTTGGCTAGTTCTCTGAAAGAATGTTCAGTGTTTTTGCCATCCACATCTGATTTAAGATGAGAACTGTATAATGCAAGTTTTAAATTAGCATGCATCGCTGTGAGATGCTCTGAATATTTACAAAAATGGGGAAATGTACCTCATAGGTCAGCAGTGGGTATAATGGCTTTCAAAATGTTGTTGGACTATTCTTCCCATAATTCCTCACCACTGGCTATTTATGGGAGTTGCAGTCCAAGAACATTTGGGGGCCACAGTTGTCAACCTTCTCTAATTTAAGTTTGGAATTGAAAAACAGTGTACATACAACTTTCAAGCCAACGCTGCAATTTATGGATGAATTTCTACAAGGTGGACTGCTCCAATGTTACAGCCTTAGCATCAATCAATATTTATTTAATACATTCCAACCACTGCATGGCATTACTTTTTCTATAAAAAGCAGCAGGTCACAAAATATGTTTGTTGACTGCCATTTACCAACTTTATTGGGAAAGGAGCTCCAGTTCTTCATTATGCATTTCTCTGTTTTGCAATGCAGCCTTCCTAAAGTATAAGAAATTGTGCTTGAAAGTATTTCCACATTATGTCTTTACATTAGAACAGTGACACTTTGTTCACTTACTTTTCAGTAGGAAATCTACACGATTATACCAAATCCATATCCAAATCCATGTATTTTTCTCATTGTTTTTCTCTCTCTCTTTTCAGCCTACAGGAAATCTGTCAGTTTTGCCATTAAAAACTGGAACTGTAAAGCAATCTCTGTCACACACAAGTCTCTTTAGCACTGCTCTTTGGTTTTTTAAGAGGTGTAGCTGCAACAATGTTGTTGTTGTGTGCCTTCAAGTTGTTTCTGACTTATGGCAATCCTAAGGTGAGCCTGTCATGGTTACTTCAGAGGGGGGTTACCTTTGCCTTTGTTTGAAGCTGAGAAAATGTGACTTGCCCAAGGTGACATAGTGGGTTTCCATGGCTTCAAACCCTGACCTCCCAGGATCCTAGTTCAACACTCAAGCCACTACACTATGCAGCAACAGACTGTGGGGAATGGAACTATAATTATACATCTATCACAACTTTAATAGTTTTCTCATCAAATAATAAAAATAATAATTTATTTGGCACTAAACTACCTTTTTGTCTATTTTGCTTTATGAAAATGCATTATTTGTGTAATATTACTTAATGTACAAGTGTTTCAGCTCATTAAAATGTGATTCTCCCCTCCCTATTTATACTCCCATCCTTCCTCCTAAGATTGGCTGCCTGCTAAGAGCACAAGGTAACTACCTAAGATTATGTTGTCCTTGCTGTCACTGCAACCTCACTGTTCTTGTGTGCCTTCAAGTCATTTCTGATTTATGGCAACCCTAAGACAAACCTGCTATGAAGTTTTCTTGGCAAGAAAGGGGTTTGCCTTTGTTGAAGATGAGAAAAAGTGACTTGTCCAAGGTCACCCAGTGGATTTCCATCCAAGTGGACTCTGGCCTCCAGAATCATAGTCCTATGCTCAAACCACTACATCATGCTGACACTTTGTGTTATTTTGCAAAAACAAAACAAAACCAAAAACCAAAAACCAAAAAAAGTTTAGTGACATCTCAGAATTGTGCATTCCCTGTTCACACCAATGGTTTATTGCCCCCCCCCCCAGTGTAACATTTGTGGAACATTCACACCATATAGTGGGACTCTGTAGTGTGACACCATGTAGTGTGACACACTTTGTAGTGTGGACAGCATCACCACACATCAGGAGCCCCTCTTGGTTGTCCTGTCCACCCCTCAGTCTCCTCCCCTCCCTGCTTGCAACAAAATACAGTTGAAACAAGAGATATTTGTGTTGGGAATGTTACATTAACAAACTGACCAGAGATAATGGCAGGACTTTAAAATATTTGACTAGTGCAGCAACAACAGTCTACACCCAAAAATGGAAGTTTGGTTTTTGAAGATAGTTGAACTTGCTGAACTTAGCAATGCTGATTAAGGAGAAATTTTTGAATAACTTTTAAGAAATACACTGTATTGGGAATTGGTTATTATTTTCCAACAGTCTTGTCCGAGTCATACATATTTTTTAGGTTTTGTACATTAAACAGTTTCCATGATGCAGAAGCATGGATATATCATCATTTAAAGGACGTATAGTACATTTTGGGATATAATTGATCATTTGGGGTGGAAAATCAGTAGTGTTAGAATACTAATATTCTTTCTTTTTGTTGTTTTGCAGTTTTTATAGTTTTCAGTTCTGTTGTTGTTCATCTACATATGTGCGTATAGATATATAGATAAAATATGTGTGTCATTGGTTTTTTAATTTAAATTATTTTTTTAAATTATTTTTTTTAAAAAAGAAATTCCCCATGTAGCTAAAAGTGACAAAGCAATGATTAGGTAAGAGCCATCACAGTGAAAAGTCAGATTATTTCTTCTCCACAACACAGCTCATTGGAGCTTCTCTCTCACACACACACACTCCATTGAAATGAATAAGAGTTACACAAGAATTAAAGCAGGGGCTGTGCAGGAGAACCTCCTGACAATTATGTGCCAAACCTGTGGCCTCAAATGACTCAAAAACCAAATCTACCAAATGTCAACCATTTTGGAAGGCAAAACATACTTCTTTATCTTTAACAGAATTTAAAACACAGGAAACAAGAGGCTTTGGGTAGTTTTATTGTGTAATTGATCTGTCTTACATACCAAATTTAAAAGGGATCCAGATGATGTGATTTTCCACTTATAACCCTTCCAGTTTTTCCATCACTATTGCTGTCTTTTTTCTTAAGGACAGAAAGGCAATGTGGCTGCACAATACCTTTTGACTGGTACTGCTAGGAGCTGTCCATTTGGAAAGACTGTTCAATTTGCTGTTTTTTTAAAAAAAAAAAAAAAAAGACAGAAAGACAGAAAGAAAGAAAGACAGAAAGAAAGTTCACTTCAGAGTGCAAGCCTGCCTTTTATTCATTAACCGATAGATATGGGAGAGCCCCATGGCACAAACAAAACATCTGCCAATCACCAATATCTCTGTGAAGCAACATGAAAAAGCGAGTGCCATTTTCACTGGAGTTTTTCTTAGAAGCTGGGAGAGGATTTAGGGGGCCTGACTTGCCCTGAAAGGATTAGGCTGCCAGATTCCAGGAAGAGAGAGAGAGAGAAAGAGAGAATATGCACGCACCACACACCATTCAGTCATGGTTTTGGAATGTTCCCTTGCTTCTCGGTGATTAGCACGAAACTCCTTCTTGCCCCACTACAAATGTCAGAATGTGAATGAAGCAAACAAGGATAACATCTTCTGGCTTTTAAGACAAGAGCACAGGGGATCACTGTCCCCATGATATGACAAGCCAGTTCGTCAAGAGGTCTCACACAAGGAAATGCAACAGCCACATGACAGCAACATGAAAAAAGGGAGTGGTCCTGAAGAAATCCAAGAGTCCATCCACACTGGAGCAATAATCCGGTTTGACATTGCCATGGTTCCATGCGATGGAATTCTGGACATGGTAGTTTGTTGTGGTACCAGGGCTTCATGAAGCCCTGGTGCCACAACGAACTACCATGCCCAGAATTCCATTGTATGGGGCCATGACAGTTAAAGAGGTATCAAACCGGATTATTGCTCCAGTGTGGATGCAGCCCAAGTCTTCACTTTGGGGGTTATTCAGACAGTAAAAACAATCCCAGTAGAATGTGTTTGCATCTTTGTTGTTCACATGCAGATTGAATGCACTTGAGTGAATTGGGCAGGGGCTGCCAAAAAGCCCCCCCCCACCTCCATCCCCAAGTTTTCCTAAAAGATTCATATTCTTGCCTTTGTGAATAACTGATGAGAATAGGTCTGGGATAAACTGTGATAAAACTCTGTAGGGGGTTATTCACACTGTAAAAATAATCCAGGATGAATCCAGGTTAAATCTCCATTGTTCACACACATCCTGAATGCACCTGATTAAGTTTGGGGAGGAGGTTGCCAAAAACCTACTTCATCTGGGATAACGAATATTGGGTTTTTCCTTGAGTTTTTAAAAAAGATCTGCATTGTCAGTAGTGTGAATAACCAAAATTAATAGACCCGAATAGACCCGTGACAAAATGCTGTATAGCCAAAAAGGAGTTCTGAGTGCATTCACATCATTGACTCCATGAAGCCTTTGACTTCAAGACTCCACTTCGGTTTATCACACAAGGGGGGCCAACAGGATTTAAACGAGAGTTAAACAGGAATTAAACAGGAAATGCCTTATGTTTACCATAGGACATTTCCTGTTTAATTCCTGTTTAAATCCTGTTTACCCCCTAGTGTGATAAGCTTTCATGTGTGAGCAACCAAACTCACAAGATGTGCATTCAAGCGGTTCCACAGCATGAGTAACAAACCCAGAATTCAAAGACATAGCTGTATCATCAGTATGTAGAGAGATCTCATTGCACCTTTGAGACTAACTGAAAGAAAGAAATTGGCAGCATGAGCTTTTGTAGAGTTCAGTCTACTTCCTCAGATGCATTTGGTGGAGTGGAAACCCAGAATTCATGAGATGATTCGCATTGTCACGCCAAAAACAATGTCTGAATGACCTCTTTGCATTGAATGTATTTTGAATACATCCACATCAATGCCACCTTTACTCGTAATGCTGACACATGTGAGCAACAAAACATGCAGAGATGCCATTCCGATAAAAAAAAAATAGTGTGAGCAACAAAACTGGAATGAATGAATGAGATTATTCAGATAGTCACACTTTTAAAAAGTCTAAATAACCTCTTAGTTTAAACCAGATTCTCATCCCACCCACAGCAATTCTGAAAATACCTGTGTACCTAGCAAGCCTGCAACATCAAACTTGTATAAAACACCCTAAAAATTTTCAGATGGATAGATACTGCAATTTTTTAAAAGCCAGAAGCAGTTGGGAAACGTGCTCTTCACGGGCTGTTGCCCTTCCTTGTCACATAGTTCCTTTCTTTCCATTTGTCAGAACTCATCCTGAACTACTCACTACTCAGTTCTTTCCATTCGTCCACATCCTGAACTACTCACTAGAGAGAAGTCACTACTCACTTTGGCAGCTGCCTCTCTATTTAATGATTTCAGCTCATCCCTGTCAAAAGCAGAGCCTAAGGAGTGAAGACAACACTTTCTAACAAAAGAGAAAAAATAAAAATAATTATTATTTCCAGATTGAAAACACTTTCCTGTGAATATGATGTCCTTGTGTGAGGCCTCCTGACAAACTGGCTTGTCATATCATTTGGATCCCTATGCTGAATAACCAAGTAAAATAAAAACAATTTATTAGATCTAGGTTCTAGTTCCTGGACACACCAAGTGTTAGAAATGAGAAAGTGCCTCTGAGCATGCACAGGTTGGATGAGTCAAGGGCAAGACTCCTGGGCTAGAATCCTGTTGGTTAATCCCAAGTAGAGTAGAGCCACTGAATTAATTATTAAATGGTGAGTCAACACATGAGTGAATCCAGTTGATCCAATGAGTCTACGTTAATCAGGACGAACAACAGGATTTAGGTCATTGAGTCCTAGTTCTAGGGAAAAGGTAGATAGAAAAGAAATAAATAATAAGATGGAAAGTACTGTACTGGACAAGCTGTCCTCCTTTTCCAGGGCATGTCCTCCATTTCCACTTTCGTTCCAGGAGGAATTTCCAAATGCTCTCCATTTGCAGCAGGGCTAAGCAGCATAGATTTACATTTCTAAGACTGTTTTTATAGGGTGACCAGAAGTCCTCCAATTCCAAGAGATGGTCCTCCAGTTCAGCCTACTGTCCAGGAGAAATTCCCAAACGTCCCCCATTTTGAGCATGACTAAGAAGCATGAATTCATAGGAGTGCCTTTCCAGGGTCCTCCTTTTTCAGGACACACCCTACATTCCAGCCTAATGTCCAGGCGAGAACCAAGCAGCATGCAATAATAAATAATATTAATAATAATAATGTTTGAATGTTAACATGTATTAATATGTATCATATTTAATTATTCCCCTAGAAGGTACGCCAGGTTTATTATATCTATTTAATTGTATGTACAGCACTGTGTAAATTTACAGAGCTATAAAAATTATATAATGATAATTTATAAATAATAATATTTAATAATAAATAATTATATTATTATATTAATAATAATATTTAATAAGAATAATTTATAAATAATAACATTTAATATTAATAAGTAAATTGTTACATTATGTTAATAATAATAATATTTAATAATAATTTATAAATAATATTTAATAATAATACTTCATAAACAATATTTAATAATAATAATGATAATAACACTTTATAATCAATGTTTAATAATAATCTAAAATAATAATTTATAATATTATTTATCATCATAATAATTTATAAATAATTTATTTATAAAGGGCTGCACATTTGCACAAGGCAGAAAATGACATTTCTAGGAGTGTTTTGAGCTCCTTTGTGTTTTCCCTTGGGGAGATCCTCCACTTTGGGGGGGGGGTGCCTCTTTGACAGCATCCCTTCCACACACACACACCCCCCCATCCCTCTGGTCCCTACCTGAAGGGGAGACTGAGCCCCGGTTCCTTGCCTTCTCAGTCTCTCGCTGCCTCCCTCCGAGCCTCCAGCTTCGTGGCCAAAAGAGAGCCAGGCAGCAGCAGCAGCAGCAGCAGCAGAGCCTCCAGTCCTCAGGGAAGGCTGAAGGGAAGGAGGGCCTCCACTCCCAGGGAGGGACTGACCCAGGGACGCTTCTTGGGTCACTCACAGCAGAGGAGGAGAGGAGGGAAGGGACTAGGAGGGGAAAGAGGCAGGGAAGTAACAATGGGAATTATTTGCTCACAGGGAAACATTGGGAATTATTTGCCCATAGGGAAACATTGGGAATTATTTGCCCATAAGGAAATATTGGGAATTATTTGCCCATAGGGAAACATTGGGAATTATTTGCCCATAAGGAAATATTGGGAATTATTTGCCCATAGGGAAACATTATAATAATAATAAATAAATAAAACGTTTATTTCTATCCCGCTTTTTGTATGCACAATCAAAGCGGCGTACAACAGTTAAAAATACAGATAAATACATATACAAAATCCCCCCTTAAAACAGGATTAAACAATTATAATATTAAAAATGTATTATTATTATTATTATTATTATTATTATCCTTTATTTATATTTCCTATTTCCACATTAATTAAAACTATTAACACAGTTAAATTTAACAGTGTGCAAAGTCATCACATCCATAGCTACATCAATCCAAAAAAAAAAATATGAGGAGTCTTTTACATGGCCAGGGGCTTTTCCAGAAAGGCCTGCTGGAAGAGATCCATCTTGACAGCTTTCTTGAAGCTGTCTGTTGGATATTTGACGGATCTCATCTGGCAGGCCTTCCCAGTACAGCTCCCGGCCATATAAAAGACCCCTCACATTGGAAATTATTTGCCTAAAGGGAAACATTAGGAATTATTTGCCCAGTAGAAAATACTGGGAATTCTTTGCTCATAGAGAAATATTGTGAATTATTTGCCCATAGGGAAACATTGGGAATTATTTGCTCATAGGGAACCATTGAGAATTACTTGCCCATAGGGAATCAGGGAAATCTTTGCCCATAGCAAAAACCTTCCCCTTGAACAAATATTGCCAAGAAAACGCTGAGATAGGCTCACTTAAGGTTGCCATAAATCAGAAATGACTTGAAGGCACACCACAACAACAACTATCAACAGGAGCTACCCTGAATTATACAAGAGGTAAGTGTTCAGACATCATTTGGCTCTGCCTTGTTGCCTGGAAAACTGGACCAGATTGCCTGCTGTCTGCCAGATCTATTATATTAAGAGGCAGAAGTTGTAATTGACTGATTAAATGATGAATGGAAGAAAGGAAAGGATTAGACATCTGCTCGAGATTAAGAGGAGTAGCATTTACCTCTATTGCTTGCCAAGGAAAAACACACTGGGACAAGTATCATGGATCATATCTGAAGTGCACTTCAATGCACCAATCCATAGCACAAATTTACATTTCGTTAACTTTCAATATCCTGATTATACTGGACCACACACATGGAACTGGATTAAACCAGGTGTTTGCTGGAAAGATTGGGATTTAGTCTGGTACAGTTTCCATTTCACTTTCAGTACTGACAATAATAACATGGTTTCAGTGTCTTCTGTACTGTACACTGATATAAAGTTAGGTGAAACACATCTTTCTTCATTGCACATTTCATTGTTGAAATAGAAGAGTGAGAGATAAAGACACAACGCATGTTTCTGAAAACTCTTGGTTGGTTTATAAACAAAAATTATTTGATGATGGCTGTAAAAGCTGGACAGTGAAAAAAAAGCTAATAGGAGGAAAATCACCTCATTTGAGATGTGATGCTGGAGAAGGGTTCTGAAAATACCATGGACTGTTAAAAAGACAAATAAATGGGTCCTAGCAGAAATCAGACCTAAAGTCTCCTAGAAACTAAAATGACTGAACGGAGGCTGTCGTACTTTGGCCATATCATCAGAAGATTTGCTGAGGTGATCCTATGATCCAAAGGGCCATTTTCCCCTCTCTGATTTTTAAATTTATTTTTTAGAGTTATAGTACAATAGGGCAAAAGATTTTTGTGGGTTTTTCAAGTTATGTGGACATGTTCTAGAAGAGTTTATTCCTGACGTTTCACCAGCATCTGAAGGTGCCAGACACAGATGCTGGTGAAATGTCAAGAATAAACTCTTCTAGAACATGGCCATGTCGCCCAAAAAAACCACAAAAAACTATGGATGCTGGCCATGAAAGCCTTTGACTTCACAAAAGAGCAAAAGTTCCCTGTCACTGATCTACTGATCAGGAATTAACAGAAAATAGTTCAGGGGTCAAGAGAAATGTTATGTAGAAAACTACATTAACAAATACCACAACCTCCGAACACATTGGCCCTGTCTAGAGGAACCTATAATATTAGTCACTGTTCCTCTTACAACTACTATTGGATATTGTAGTGGTTCTAATCTACCAACAGGGAAATTCCAGTCATAAAACAGTACTGTAGTACCTTTCCTGAATAAATACCCAGCCACCAAAAGAAAGCCCAACCTGTTGACCCTTGACTCTGCTGATGTTAGTTATGGTTTGTTTATTATTTTTTGTTATTATTTGAAGTGATGTTTTGAATGGTTAACTGTTTAATTGTATTTTAAGAAAGGGATTGTGGGATATGGAATGCATATGTATATTTTAATGTTGTAAGCCGCCCCGGTTGCATTGCGCTGAGGGGCAGGATAAAAATAACAATGGGATGGGATATTTTAATTTGTACTGCTTTTAAGCTGCTGTAACCCACTCTGATTGCTTGTTCAGAGGGGCGGGCTAGAAAATAAAAACTATTATTATGATTATGATTATGATTATTAAGTCAAAACCACCACTAACCAACCTGAACCCCAACCTCACCCCCTGACAAAAGAGAAAAAAAGAACAATAAGAGAGAAGAAAATAAGTGAGAATGAGGTTTACCATACACACTCACATGGCATGAAGTAAGCCAGGCACCAGCCTCCTAAATCTGGATGAAAGGCTTTTTCATGCTGTTTCACACGAGGATTTAGGAAAGCAAAGCTGATCTCCTTCCAGCTATAGGCTTGAACTCCTGTGAATGAGATAGGAAAGAAAGGGCCCTCAAGGTCTCTGGCTTCAGCCCAGACAAACCTCAGAACCATTGCTGTTTTAAAAAGCTTTCAAGTGCTGAGTCTTTTTCTTCACGTGCTATGTTCCATGTTTCCATAGAAATCAAAAACAGGAAAGGAAGTGTGTGGACCAAGCACAACATTTCCTTTCTATCTTGCATCAGCTGCTTTCTAGTAAAAAATAAAGGTCTGTGAAAAACTGGATTTTTGAGGGGAGGGGACAGCTATAAACTTGTCAAATTAATGGAACTTGTCTGTAACTTTCAAGTGTTGAATGAACCAGGTGTCAAAAATGAGCCATCCAAAAATTAGGGCTTCCTCTATTCAGTGATACAGCTTTATACTTCAGGATCTTCTCTAGAGGAAATACACATGGTGAAATTTCTCCATGCCTTCATGTCCCCTGTAGGCAGTGCAGTGAGGGATATGGCTGTTGGCAAGGTCTCCTGGGTGAAAAATATGGTGGTAACCCACAGTAGAAGTCCACCACTCTATGTTGGGAATGGGTTGGGGATTGTGGATTTTTATGATTTCTGCACTATGTATTTGTAACTTTACCATTTGTTGGAACCTGCCACGAGGTGGGCTAATAATAATAATAATAATAATATCATCTCCTTACTTATTCTGTGCTGAATTTCCCCTATTTTGTCCTCTGCGACACTTTCCTCAGGTTGACCACCCTTTTTCTTTTCTGAGAAGACTGGGGCAAATAAGATGTTGAGTAATTCTGCCTTTTCTCTGTCCCGTTAGCATTTCACCATTTTCTCCATACAGAAACTAGATTGTGTCCAAGTAGTTTATTAGTAATGTTTTGTGTGTGTGTGTGTGTTGGGTAGGGATAAAATAAAATGCATAAATAAAGCATACAGTATTTGATTTTTTTTCTAAAAATAGTTGAAAAATGTTTTTCAAATGTGAAATCCTGCCAAGAAGAATTTCCACACTTTGAACAGTAGAAGAATAAAAGGAAATGAGGTCCCACAGGCTGTTGATGGTCCAAAAACTTTATTATCTTAAAAAGCCCAACATGGTTTGCTTTTGTCACCAATTGGCCTTCTTCTGGGGCTATTACCAGAAATTTCTGGAGCTGTAGTCTGCATCTCAACAAAGTGGACATTCTGAGTGTTAGCAGGAAAGGAAAAATTTTGTGCAAATTTTTGTGCAAAATAAGTCCCAAATTGTGAACAGAATTTTAAAACGATGTGGTTTTCAAACATTTTTTCATAGCAAGAAGAAAATTGATAATTTTACTCATTGCAGCCTTCAAGCTTCTTTTAAAAAAAACAAAAAAAACCCCACCACCCTATAATGCAGCTTCCACAATCTCTTATCATAAGCAATGCTGGCTGGGCCTTCTGGGAGCCAAAAGTCAAAACCTCTGGAGGATCAGAAATTCCCCACCCCTGTCTTAATATCAAGATATAAAACAGTCTTTCCCCCCCTGAAATATATTTCAGCTTTCAACAAATGCAAGAGAAATAAGGATTCAAAGGTGTGTTCTTGCCAGGAGATGTAGAGATGGAAATCTGAAATTTTCTGTGTGTCAGTTACATGTTCTACACCACTGCTGAAGATACATAATCTCCACCAAATGATAGCTCATGCTGAATTACAAGTAGTATCAATACAGAAGGACTGTGGCAGGACTAAGGGTCTCATTTCTGACTCTGCTTTGATGGTGCTAGCTATGGACCCAGGATAACAAATGCTTAAATAAATCCAATAAAAAGTGGCTTGAACTATAATACGCATGTGCTAACCATATTTGGCTGAGCTTAGTCATAAGTAACTCAAACTGTCCCTAGACATCTGGCTTAATAGGATAATTCCTGTTAAAAAAAAAAACCAAAGAAACCACACACACACCCCAAAAAACAAGCAAACAAACAAACAAATCACCACAGGATTATTTTCCAATTCTGGAGGAAAATCATAAGCTTTAGGAAAGTTAAAAACATCCCCTGTAAAATGTGAAATACATCCTTTCTTTCCCACTGTAAGCCTGCCACGTAATTCTGGCTTCCCCAGTCTGGGACTGACCAGCTGTATTATATTGGAGCTCCCAATTTATCCACCAGAAAAAAAAGAAGGGATGGCTGGGGATGATAGGTATTTTTGTCCATTATATTAGGTTGAGGAAGGCTGACTAAGGAGTTTATCACACGGGAGGAATTTCTCTCAATTTCGAAAGAAATGGAAGTGAGGCCAGTTCAGAATTGAGTAAATTCGCTAGTTCAGCGAATTTACGTGATTGCGTATTGACACTGGTTGCGTTCAGAACTGCCCCAAATTGCCTCCCAGTGCCCGAAATTGCATGTGATAGTTTCTCACGCAATCATGTGAAACCCCATGATTGTGTTCGGAAGGATTTCCCTTTGCCTGAATATGTGTGTGCTCAGCTTTCACACAATCACGCAAAACCCCATGATTGCGTTCAGATTGCCATTGGATTATACTTCCAATTCCCTTCATGTGATAAACTCCATAGTGAGAGGGTAATACTTGCAAATGGGTTGTTTGCCTCTTCATTCTACTTTTCTGGGTGCTTTCAGAATCTCCTAAATGGATGTATTTTTAAGACCCAGTAACATGAGCAGAATGGATTCTGCTAAGCTGCATTATTCATTCCATGACATTGTATTGAGCCAACATATTGGTGAGGACCATGGGGCAGTACAGACTGCCCCAAAAGGGCAGTCTGGCGCCACCTCTTTTTTGTCCGTACCTTCACTGCAACAACCACATGGAGCAGTGAAGGTACGGACTAAAAAAGGAGTCGCAAAAAGCGGCTCCTTTTTGCATCACAGTTGCAATGCGAAAAGAGGTAAAAGGTGCCATAGGATGTCTCTACAACATCACAGCTGTGTAGCACCACTTGGAAGCTGCACAGCTGTAATGTCACTGCATATGCTGTCTATATACACTGCGCAGCTACAATGCCCTTGTCACGTGCTAGGGTTGCGGGGTGTGTATAACCTCTACCCTGAGGCAACCCTAGCATATGACGAGGGTGCCACTTAGTGCCCGTCTGTTTCATTCCCATGTTGACTATTCTCAAAATTGGTTCAGCATCTTTGATAGTATCTTTAAATTTTGTACTAAAATCTAAATGGCTGCCATGGAAGTCACTTGCCATCACTGTTAAGGGGACAACCTGTTGAAGCATCTGCTAAATTACTTATTCTAATAAAAAGCTCATTAGTTGGCTATCAATCACAGTCTGCTTTGAGATTCAACTTAGTTATGTTCCATTGATTTATTTTAAAACCAGTCTCTCAAATCAAAGCGTCCCCTTGAGACCAATGTTTCATCAGGCTTCTCCAGACCCATCATGCTGGTAATTTATAGCATATAGCTGTTGCCCATTTGTTGCACCCGATCCAGATAATTTCTTTCAGTAAGTGCTTTTGGGTGCAATGGAGGAAGGATAGAGCATTTTTCTAGCATCCAAGTATAAAAATCAGTATAGATTCTTGCCATTTTTACAGCACCACTGTCATCTTTTTCCTTCACCCACCCCACAATACCTATGTCATTTTTCTGACTGTGGTTGCATCAGTTTGCATGGCATCCTTCACATTTCTCAAAAAGAAATGAACAACAACAACAACCATCTGGCCCATTGTAGACGCATTATAGTACTAATTCCTGGTGAAATAGGATCCTGTGCTTATTTCTGCTCTTAGCTAGTCAGAACTGTGATCAGTCTACTAATGACTGACACCATGGTTGATGTGGCCACTTATCAGAGGGAAGTGACACTACACAAGGGTGGACATAAATAAGGGCATTGCATGCTTCTGATGCTTCACAAGTTATTAACACAGGATCTCCACTTACCACATTCTCTGTGGCCATCAAATGTAACCTACCAGTGATTACTGTTCCAAGAATGGGAATCATGCAGCTTTCAGATGTGGCTCAATTTCAGCTGACAGTATTCCCCCAAAATTGTTATGTTGGCCAGGGCTAATATGAGTTATAGTTCCATCACATTTGGAAGGTCACAGAATAATCAACCCTTCAGGAGACCTTGTCAAATAGGGGTGCTCTTCTTGGCTACTTTCATTCTCAGAGGAAGCAATAGTAATTTCAGCAATTTTCTTTCTCTTTGAAAAAGTGTTTGAAAACTACACACATGACTTTTTTTTTCCTGTGTAGAAAATGCTGTAATTCAGGACTTACTTGGCAGAAATTTGCACATCTTTTGGTGCAGAAAACATATATTTTTTTGCACAGGACACAATGTATTATTTTCTGCACAAAACCTGCTTGTTGTTGCACAGAGATTAGTTTTCTGTTCAGAAAATCCCCATGAGGAATTTCTGCAGCAAATACGTCACAATTACAAAGTTTCTCCTTTTCAGGGTTTACTCATACACAAAACATGTTTTTTCCCCCAACATTTTTGAATAGTCTTTTCATCCTTACTCACAGGCTTCTCCAGAGACAAATCTTTTTGGTCACCAAATTCACATCCCCTTTGCAGAAGAATAATCTTTACATATTGGGGAACACATTGTGCAGTTACTGGGGAAAATAGTTTCCTACTATCGATTATGTGTTGGGCTGGGTGTTAGATGTCTTGCAAAGTTAAAACATGACAGCAACATTAACCAAACAAATCTTTCCAAGAAGTCTCTATGTGTGTGTGTATCTGTCTGCCTGCCTTCAAGCTGCCTGTTGATTTATGGCAACCACATTAATTTCATAGGGTTTTCTTGGGCATGGGATACTCAGAGGTGGCTTTGCTAGTTCCTTCCTCTGAAATATAGCCTACATATGATTATTGAAAACATATCCAGGGGTTATTGAAAGAAAAGCTACCAACAGAGAAAGCAACACTGCTGCCCTCTCCTGGCCACTACCATTCTCCAGATTTATAAAATGCAACAAGGATGGGTTACCTGGAATTAAAAGATACAGTAATCTCAAATAGCAGCATCAGTGGTGTGTGCTGGGCATTGGGGGGAGGGGGAGGAAACAAACAAAGGGAGTTGAAGTATCAAGAACACATACTGGGGAACAAGTCTTCCTAAAGTTTAACTTTGGTTTCAGGTTCTAGGAGATCCATTCATGAGACTAAGGAAACCTAACTTATTCAATGTGATATGGAATCCACTGGGGTACAGCCTTTTTACAGGCTTCAAAGCACACAGAGAAGTAAGATTAAAAAGAAAATAAAGAGCACATTCAATCTGTGAACACCATTGAAAAGCTCTTTTCCATGGCTGAATCTAAACAAAATCTGGATCCTAGCTCTTACAACTATGTTGTAAACTTAGCCCGGTTTGTGTCTGTTACTGCCACCACACCTGTTTTAATCCAAACTGAAATCATTTTGGAAACCACACATGAACCTCATTACATAGCCACATTGATGCACAGGGGTGTTTCCACTGCATGCATGTGTTCACCATATCAATTTATGTCTGGTCACACAACCAGAACAGCTGTGGGTTGCTTTTTGGATCCCTGCAATGCATGCATATGTTTGCATCTTTGCTTAATCAAATAGTATTTATTTCCCCTTGTTCTGATTGCCCACCTGTGCTTCTATAATGTGAAGGCAGTAGAACAGGGGGAGGTGCAATGCTGACCTGCAAATGTGTGCATAAAAACACCTAATCAAAAAAGGAAAGATAACATAATCTTTTCTGGATACCAATACAAACAAGGGAGCAACCTTTCCATGGTGGCTACCAACCTGGCCCCATCCTCCCCCACCCCCAATTCCACCACAATCCCAAGTCAGTGATGAAACCACACATTTTAAAAACAGCATTTTTAAACAACATGTTTTAAAAACAATCTTCCCAGAAGCAATAGAGTAAACTGAAGTTTTCTTTTTTAATGCCTTGAAGTCCTCAGGCACTGAAAATAAGTTTTCACATTAGAGGGAGAAGAACATCATGGATTGAAGTAGGGGCATATTATTTAGCCTGTGTAGTTTTAGCCTAAGACGATGCTCAATTTCACTCAGATGTAAAACCTGCAACACCTATGCTTGCATGCTTTTGCCTCTCCTCCATACAGTGTTGCTGCTAAATTGAGCAGTTTGATCCAGCCTTGACACTGATAATGTAACATTGTGGTTGCATCAGGAGTCCCGTGAACAATACGTAAACATATACAAGTACCCAGTTGGCCCTCCTTATCCATGGATTTTTATCCACGGATTTGAGCATACACAGCTTGAAAATATTCCCCAAAAGTATAAATTCCAAATAGTAAACCTTGATTTTCCATTTTATATATGGGAAACCACTTTGTTGTGCCATTATATTTAATGGGACTTGAAATACACGGATTTTGTTATCCATGGAGGGTCCTGGAACCAAACCCCAGCGTATAACAAGGGCCCACTGTAATGTGAACATAACATGGTAACTATATGCTGAATATTCTCATCAAATACTTTCACAGTTTCATCTTTTCATTTGTTCTCCAACCCCCCACGCAACAGCAGAATGACTTTCCAAACTGAAAGTTAACTATTATTTTCTGTTTGCTCAGAGATGCAACAAAGGGCAAACACACCCTTTAACATTCCGATTGCACAAAGCCAGATCACCACAAAGCTGAGCAAACTGCATATACCTGGCAGACAGAAGGCAGGGGGTCAGGAACTAAGGGAGTTATTAGTCACTGTATGGGAATAAATCTAGCTTTGCCATCAAAAGCATGCTCAAGAATGAGCCACATCCCTATTTGTAGAATGCATACATTTTCCAAACACTAAAGATTAAATCCAATTCTTACTCCCAGTTGGACAGCCATTGAACTAATGGGCCTCATACAGGTTTTAAAAATAAGGTATGCACCTAAAAATGTAACATGCAAAGAAAATATTATCAGCCATTGAAAATCCATGGACTCTGTCCTTCATTTCTGAATCCATTCATATTGGCTGAGATCTTGTTCCCAATGGATAGAGGCTCATTAACAAGTGTGTGTGTGTGTGTGTGGGGGGTAATCCATGGAGAGATTCTACCTGGTTCCTAACACTTTGCCTGTGAATATTTGGAGAACTATCTCAAATGGCTGGCATCTTGTTCAGCAGTTACAGTATAGTAACCTGCACATGCAACATCATAACTACTGAGGATTCACATTTATTGCCTTGAATGACTGAATTTGACCCCCAAACCCAAACTCTATCTTCATAGCCTATCATCACACTGACTAAAGTGTATCTGAGGCACTGGGGATTGGAGCACTGGGAAATTGTGTCCACGGTATGCTCCTGATCGCAGGATGCCTTTAGACAAGCAGCTTGTGGCAGGAACCCAAAAGGTCTCTCCAGCATCCCCTGATTTGGAAAGTGTTGTTGATGTCATTTCCTAGTGCTCCAATGTTCAGAGCTTCAGAAATACTTCTGTTGAGGTGCTGCCAGATTACAAAGTTGTGTGTGTGCCTATGATGCCATAACAATGATGAGGATGCAGATCTCACCCCACATTTGTTTACAAATAATGTTTTTTTCTGTGTTTTTAGGATATTTCTCTATAATCCACTACATGTATTTTATAAAATTAACCCCCACCACAAGGTCCTGACAATTCATTTCTCAGTGGTGACCAGGTACACATCACTTTCACCACAAGCTGACAGGATGTATGTATTGCTGGAAGTGAAGAAAGCATCACAGCTTGTCTCTTTAGTAATTAGGGCTAGAGAGGGAACTTCCTCAATTGTCTCTTGTTCCTCAATTGTGTCTGGTATAATAGGTCACTGTCTCCCCTCTAAAAAGTTAAGTGTGGGATTTTACAACTCTTTGTTCCCTCTTGTTCCATCTTTGAAGTCCACAAGAAAGGCTTCTGTGGCTCAGGCTGCTGCCCCCACATACCCATGGGACATACTGAAACAAATGATGGTACTTGCCCATAGGGAAACCATATTTTCCCATAGAGAAACAGTGGAGAATACTTGCCCATAGATTTTTGATTCATGATTTTTCCATGGAGAGCTCATTTCCCCCTTAACAATAAGGTCCTATGTGCAATTCTCCAATGTTTCCCTATGACCAAGTATTCTATGTTTCTCTATGCACAAGTATCTGCCTATGTTTCACCATGGGGAAGTATCCTCCAGTGTTTCCCTATGGGCAAGCATTTTCCAATGTTTCTCTATGGGCAAGTATCCTCCAATGTTTCTCTACACCAAGCATCCTTCAGTGTTTCTCTAGGGCAAGCATCCTCCAATGTTTCCCTATAGGCAAGTAGTCTCCTATGTATCCCTATGGGCAAGTATTCTCCTTAGCAATATCAATATGAAGTGCATTTCTATACCACTTATCAGTGAACTCATCATTCTCTAAGTGATTTACAATCTGTAAGCCAATTGCCCTCAACAAGCTGGGTACTCATTTTACCAATGTATGAAAGGATGGAATGCTGTCAAACTTGGAGCCCCTGGGATCAAACTCACAACCTTGTGGCGGCAATACTGGCATGTAACCACTGCACCACAAGGGCTCCTTCCTATGTATCTCTATGGGCCAGTATCCTCCAATGTTTCCCTATGGGCAAGTATGGTTTCCCTATGGGCAAGTACTGTCATTTGTTTTAGTACGTCTCCTTACCCCCATGCATAGGAGTCAGCTCTAGAAACCTTCTACCAAGTATAGATATTTTTCTATTCTATTTTAGATGAATTTATTTATAATAATAAAGTAAATCTTGTTTGTTTAACCTTAACAGAGTATCCTTTTTTAAAAAAATACCTGAAGCTAATGCACTGGGGCATGCTGCATGCTCTGCATAATAAATACCAATAATTTCCTACATGTAGGTGTATATACACACATCAAAGTGTTTTCCAGCAGCTAAACAACCACTGTCTTGGTATTTTAAATACCAAGAACTTTGCACCCTACAAACAAATACGGTAGATGAATCCAAGCTTCCAGGCTTAGCTTTTGCATAACAGAGTAGTGCCTAACAGTGCAGTCTTATTTATGCAGAAGCTCCCTTGAGTTCAAAGACTGCATAGCACTGTAGACTAACAGAGCAATCTGATACATATGTTCTTACAAACAGATTCTGCTGAGTTACACAGGACTTTATCCCAAGTAAATTTATATGAGTTTATATAGCCTGAGCAAAAATTCTGCAGAGCAGAACTGCAGTCTGTGCTTAGATTTTATACAGAAGTTTTAAATAAGCTTTTTTTTTTTTTTTAAAAAAAAAGCTACATCTTATCACTTGCTCACTATAACAAATACTACAATGGTCAAATTTAAAATGTGCACTCCAGCTTGTTTCACATGGGAAAAAAATGGATCAATTTCCTACCCCGTCACCATTTTGAAGACCATTTTTCACCATTTTGAGACTGAGAATTCAGAGCCCTGGGCTTCTAATTGTAAAAGTGTGTAACTTTTCACAAAATAAATCAAGTAATCAGTCTAAGAACATAGATTGTATTACAATTTTGCCTTTTTAGAGGTAGCTGTCTTCCATGGATGTAATGTGTCACCTTTCCTCTCTGCAATAGATTTCCCAATTTTATGATTTAAGGATCAGCCATTTAAACTAGCCAATCATCCTTTCTGTTTTATTTTTGCACACTACTTGGTCAAGGTGAGTTTCTAGTAACATTTTCTATAGCTGGAATTTCTCAAATCTCTCCTTTGCCACTTGGAAGCAGCTTTATAAAAAAAAATTAGCACACCTGACTAAATTGCAGCAATGTTCAACATTGTGAAAAATCCCTGCAAAAATAAATAAATAAATAAATAATAAACAAACAACAAGCAAATGCTTATTCAGCATCCACCTCATTACACAGGGACTGGTTTGGAGTGAATGCTGTATATGCTGCCTGAGGATCAGTAATAAACTCAGCACCAGCACTTACTTGATGCTACTTTAGCAATTTGTAAGGAGGACTGATTGCTAGGGCAAGGCAATATATCCAGGCAAACAGGCACAACTGTTATTCTGATCAGGAAGGATGAAGCGTCCTTGGCAACTGGTAGTTGCCTCTTTGTAACCATGGGACAGAAGCATTCCTGTGTGACAATATACTGCAGTGGATCAGATAGGCTTCAATATTTCTACCAATTTCCCCATTCTAGCGTAACAAAATGACACTGCCCTGGTCCCTTTCCTGGGACAAGGAGGGCAAAAGCACATATATAAAGGCAAATCTAGGAGCATGGGATTTTCTATAGGTCCTTAGGGCTGATGATGATCTTTCCTGAGAGAGATGGCTTTGATTTGATATCCTTGATGTTAATAACCACATGGTCCAGGGCTGTGTCTCCTGCCGTCCAGTGGGATACAGCAAGCTTGGATGGAGAGAGAGCAGGGCTCAAGCTGCAGTACTACAGTTTTCTAATCCTCTTCACAAGACTCTGGGAGTGCAAATGTTCTAGCAGTAGGGGGACTGACAACCCCCAGTTGACCTCTGTTTGTTTTGCAATCCAATATCATGAATCTTGAGACTAGAGAGTCAAATGTAGTTTCCTGGTCCACCCAGAGGAATAACAAAAACAGAGATATCATCACCAGACCCCAGCTTGTCATTGGCCAGCCTCCAGCCGCGGTCCTTCAGAACACCTCGGGATCTCATCACCAATTCCTGGGCTACCATGGTGTACCTAAGGGATAGAGAGCCATTCGCCATAAGTGAAAGCCAAACTGCAAACTAGGGTACACCAATATCTCAATATGCAGTTAAGTATGCACCATGTTTATAACAATTATCCCATTTCCTTCATTGTTTAGAGTGGGAGAGCTAATGGTGAAGAATTAAGGGAAGAGCAGAGTTTGGAAAATTTACCATTGAGGATAAATCTCCCAACCTGGCCACTGGGAAAGAAGTAGACAGAGGTAGCTTTTCCATTCTACAGTTTTTTTGTACTCTGCTAAGAAAAATGGTCTGTAACCTACTATGAGAAAGTGATGTCAGTGAAAGAAACAGAAGTGATACAGCATTGTGCTATAGGATTAGGTTTGGTTCAGAATTTCATCCTGACAAAATATGTGTGTGTGTGTGCATTTACATTGCCTGTTGACTAATGGTGACCCCATGAATTTCATAGAGTTTTCTTAGGCAAGGAGTGCTCAGAGGTGGTTTAGCCACTTTCTTCCTCTGAAATGTATTCTACAGCACCTGGTAATTGTTGGCAGCCTCCCATTCAAGTACTAACCAAGGCTGTCCCTGCTTAGTTGCCAAGATCAGATGAGATCTGGTGCCTTTATGATATTTAGGCTCTTTGTGACTATACATATTATGACTATGCATATTCTAAAATGCAAATTCCCATAGAATTTTAAAAATGAACAATTTAAAAGTGCTTTTCTTCCAAATATTAGATGACAAACTATTTTTGTTTGCATTTTTTAAAAGAAACGGGTGGGGGTGGGGCTTCCATTTTGAAGAAAGGAATGAGGGAGAGAATGCTTAACTCTGTTTGCTAGCCATTTTACTCTAATAGACCATTCCCAAACAGGATTTTTCAGCCATGATGAGCAACTGATGAACACTGTGGACAAAAGTGGCAGGGCAAAAATTTGAGTGGGAAAACAGTTGGCTGAAAATTGAAAAACCTTTCCTCCATTCTCAAAACTGCAGATTCTGAAGGTGCTTTTCAATTTTCAAAAAAGGTTGGTGCTTCATTCATGTGTCCTATTAGAGTGTAATAAGGGAAAACTACATGTAGTTTCCCTTATAGCACACTAGAAGGACATATGAAGCAGCGTCAGAAATTAAAAGGTCAGGGAAGAATCCTTCACAAAAGAAAAATTTGCTGGTGAATAAACAAAGCAAAGACTGCCAGTAAGTAAGGTGATTTTGAGATGATTTCACCGAATATAACCCACTATAATAGAGGGCAGATTAACTTTAATAAATAACATTAAAACATTGCAATGGAGCCTGCCCATCTTAAGAAAGAGGACTCTGCCAAACAGTGGTATAGCACAGGCTTTTCTGATGTCATTTCCAACATTCAGATCAGTAACCCTGCCTAACTCACCTGCAGGGATCATTGGGCTCGTAGCGCATAAGAACATCAAATACCACTTTGGCTACCTCTTGATTGTTGGTGACATCCCAGAGGCCATCAGTACCCATCACTAGCACATCATCAGGGCAGTGTTCATACTGTGTGAGGTCATATATGCAGACCTGTAGAAAAATAAGAGGTGCAACCTTGGACATAATGCACAACACAAATCAACATTTGCTGCTGAAATGGATAAAATAGTCTGCATGGCTACCACTGCCCTGTCCTATGCCCACTACTAACCAAACTCTACATGTCTTGGTTTTTCTGATTCAGCTGTTTCTCTGTTCCCAGGAACAAATGAGAGCTGTATCTGTCCACAGACCTTTGCACATGGTCAGAATTCTCTTCACATGGTGTGGGGACAAGAGTTTGAAACTGCCTCAGAAACAAAGCCAATATTTAAGGAACTCTCTGCCTTTCATCATTTGCATCTTATGAAATAGGGTCAAAAAGCAGACTTCCAGAAAAAAGAAAAACCTGTTTGGGCCACCTAAGAATCAAGCAGGTTATATATTCAAAATGATAGAGATGACCACCGTAAGATTCAAGGAAACTTAGTCCTTGTAGCACTTGCACTCCAAAAAGTAATTTGGGATGGGCAAAGACAATGATTCTTAAACTCTGGTCCTGACAGGATATCAACTGTCAGAATCCCTGAGCATTGGCCAAATTGATTGGAATTTCTGAAAACTGAAGTTCAAAACACCAGAAGGAACAGTTTGAGAATTACTCAACCAAAATGTAAACCATTTTCCCCCAGCTTTATGCCATCCATACCAGAGATTGGAAAAGCTATTTTTGTACTATATTTCTCATAACTCTCATCCAACATGACCAGTGCAAAAACAGCTTCCCCAAGCTCAGCATATTCAAGGATACGTATCCTTTCTTATGGATAGGTATGAATTCATTCCTTAATCCATCTCATAGTCAAGGGAGCTGCAGAGTGTTTTCCTATAGTCCCAAGAGTAAGAATGCACAGAAATCTATTCTGATGTACTCACTTCTGGGATGCAGGATAGGAAAGGTTTGATGTGAATGTTGGAGCTGTAAACCTTGAGATCATGATCCCCCAAACCTCGGGTTACCCCAATAGTTGCCATCATTCGAGCCTAGGAGAAGAATAAAGTTTAAAAAAGCTGTCACATTTAATTATATGATGATAGCAAATAAGGACATTTTTGTACTGAAATAGAGTCCTATCACCTTAATCAATGATTAGACTGACTTTTTAAGCTTTCAGAGAAAACATTTCTAAAGGATAATGTTCTCTTGATTTATTTGGGTTTCTTTCCCCATGTATTTCCCCCTTTTTGTCAACATACCACACATCCTGGCATGTTGTTCAGGACATGTTACTGTTATGTTTCTTCCTATAACAACACTCTGAATTTCTGATAAAATTTTACGCTTAAAAAAACTAAAGCCAGTGCTAATTTGTGCACATTCCACTACAGATTCTTCTTTTTCAAACTGTGAAAATGCCTGACTAATAGATAAAATTTTCAAGTTTAAAGATATATTATCAAAAATAAAAACCAGAATCATCCATGCCACAGTATTTCTGATTTCTGTTTTATGGACAGTGAAGAAAAGCTGTCAGGAAGAGAATCAACTCATTTGTAATGTGGTTTGGACAAAAGTTCAACACATTCCATGGATTGCCAAAAAGACAATAAATTAGCAAATTAAAAATAAACAAACAACTGCACTCTCACTAGAAGGCAAAATGGTCAACTGAGGCTATTTTACTTTGGAAATATTGTGGGATGACACAACTCATAGAAAAGATGATAATACTGAGGAAAGTGGGAAGCAGTTGGAAAAGAGGAAGACCACACAACAAAGGGATTGATTCAGTCATAGAAACCATTTGCATGAGTTTGTAGGATCTAAGCAGAGCTGAAGACGAAAATGGATCACAGAGGTTTCTGATACATAGGATTGCTATGAGTAGTAGCCAATTTAACAGCAAAATAAAAACAACAATTTTGGCAGACTGTACAAAATGTCAGATGTGTCGAGTAGAGGGATGAGGACATTAGACAAAACGTGGATCTCAATAAGAAAAGAAGGCTCAAATATACAAAGGTTCAGTGTAGATATTAAAATATAAGCATTGCCATTTGTTTATACCATACCAAAATATTAGCTCAGTACATCTTTGCTTTCATTAAGTGGTGCAGAAATGAAATTGTTATCTTTTTAATAAGGTATTCATGTCCACAAGAAAGGGAATGTGAAGAGTAGATTAAGCAGAGTACTGGGACAAGTGTCTCATTTACAAATTCTAATTTGTTAAATAATTTTTGCCTCAATTTGGGACAACAGTTCACACAAGTGAGCACATCAACTGTCCCCCATCAATTCCCCCCCCCCCAAGAATAATTTTTAGGCCTCAAAAATTTAAGAGATATTCCTTTGAAAGGGCAGAATTCATCCTGAGATATGCACCTATACCTTACTTTAGTAGAAATCAGCTTCATAAAATCTAAACCCAACTGTTTTTCTTTAAAGGAAGGGGCTTTTCATAACTTCTACAGTAGTTACATATGGAAGAGCTGGTGTGATCTGGAGACCCCAAGACATTGTCCATCCCTGGGCATTGCAAGAGGCCAAAATAAACAGTGGATGGAGCCAAAGCCCAAAGTGAGCAGGGCTACCCTAGACTTTCTATATTGCCAACACCTCTCTCCTTTTGCATTTTCTTTCCTAAAGAATGGACTGCATGATAAGGCACAAATTATTCTTGCCAGGGGTCTTTAGTGACTTGGTTTCTCAAATCAGGGCAGGGACTCCATGTAGTTCTAGGGCTGTAAGTTGCCACTCTCCATACCAAAATATAAACATTATCCATAACAATCATGCAGTAACTATCACACTTTGCTCCAGAAGAATGTGTCCATACTCTGGACACATTGGTATATTCAGACATAACTATGGAATGCCTACATCACTGAGTCCAGTAAAAATCTGCTCAAAATTCTAACAGCTCACATCCAGAGGCCCTTCCACATTACACAGTTACAGTGCTATGATCCGACTGTAACTACCCACTACAACATCATAGAAATCCTGGGATCTGTAGTTTGGCAATACAGAGAGCTCTCTTGCTAAGAATTACAAGTGCCCCTAACAAAGCTGAAAATCCTAGGATTTCATAGGATGGAACCATGGCTGTTAGAGTGGAATCATATAGTGCTGTAACTGTGTAGTGCAAAAGGACCTCAGATCTTTACTACAGGGATGGCAAATGTGTGCCTTTTTAGCTGTTGTTGCACTACAGCCCCTGTCACCCATCATCATTAGGCAGAAGTTCTTGAAAGGAAGAACTGTTTCAGAGTGGAATATACTGCCTCAGAGTGCAATGGCGTCTCTGTCTTTGAAAGTTTTTAAACAGAGGTTGGATGGCCATCTGTTGGGAGTGCTTTGATTGTTTGGCAGGGGTTTGGACTGGATGGCTCTTCCAACTCTATGATTCTATGCATAGTCTCTGCTGGTTAGGGCTGATGGGAGCTGCAGTCAACAATATCTAGATGGCCATGTATTCTCCATTCCTATTTCATTTTTATGTCTACTCCAAATTCATATTTGCTCTTTTTCCTGAAAATGGTCTCCATTTCTCAAACACTTCCATGTATCCCCAGTAATTCACCTTTTTCCCCTCTCCATATATAAGTGGAAACTTCAGGTCATCTTCTTCTATCTTTTTATATGCCCTGGTTAGAAAACAAAACACACAGATAACATTATTGGTGAAGATGGAAATTACCATGTTCAACACCATCTTCTCAAGACTTGTTAGATAACTACTAGCTGCTTCAAAAAGGCAGAGCAGAGTGTTTACCAACAACAGGCAGCAACTAATCTCTGTGTGTGTTGTTTGCCTTCAAGTCGGTTCTGATTTATGGCAACCCTAAGGAACAATTAATCTAGTTCAGCATTACTGAACTGAAGGATGAACAGAAGGCTGTTGTATTTAAAAACAACAACAATAACCTCAAGAATCCCAACATTTGCCAGCTGGAAATACATGTTGAAGTCAAACATTCTGAGCCCAGGAATTTGTTTTGCACTGCTGTCAAAACCACCTCTGGGTATTCCTTGCTGAAAAAAAATGAAGTCCATGGGGTTGCCATAAGCTGATAGGCTACTTGAAGGCACACGTACACACACCCAACCAAACTGAATAGAATTCATAAACCTTCCATACAGAAAATACAGTTCTGATTACCCTACACTTTTATTATTGAAGCAGTATAATCAATGGGAGTCACTCTGTTATAGAAAATTGCTAATCACCTAGATCTATGCCGGGTCTTCCTTCTGCCCCTCCCCAGTACCTAGAAAATTTCCCCTTGTACGTATGCACACACACATATGTACACACAGACCTCTTTTCTCCCACTGTTATTTTTGATCAAACAGGATTTTTGAAGGACCATACAACCTATTTAGTGAGTGTAAATTCACTCTAACCAATAATCCTTCTGTCGTGCTGCTGCCAGCTCTCTTAGATAAATGTCATCTGTCTCAGGTCTTAATGTAGGGAGAAAAATGGTTTTTTTACACCCACTGAACAGATGAAGATGATGTAACAGGCTGGCATGAGAACATCTACTGGTTTCTTCAGCTTGCATTCCTGACTGATTAGGATAATCTATGTATTCTAGATAAAATAACAAGAATTACCAGCCAATCATGTTTTGGTCCCTGTACAACATCTTCTTTCCCAGTTCCTTATGTTGGATCCTTCGAGGGAACTCAAGGTGAGTAAACTCATTCCCCAGTAGTTCAGGTCTCAAAAATCCCTATGAGGGGAAGAGAGTTAACTTAGCCACAAGAATCGCCTGGATCTTCTTCACCACAATAACAGAAAACGAACACCATGCTCCAAAGATCAATCATAAGGGAAGCACTGTACAGAGGCATTTCCAAAACAACTGAGCAGATACAAATATTAAAGGCAGGACAGAGGAAATCAAATTGCCTATTTGGACCAGTGCCAAGATTTTAAGATCCAAAATGGACCATGAAGACAACCAAACATGGTGAGAATCCTCCCACACTCTTGAGTGCGTGTTTGGGGATTTTTTTTTATTTTTTATTTTTGGCAAGAGCAGGTAAAGTGTGTGTGTGTCCTCCAAGGTTTCCTGGGGAATGACTAGTGCCTCCCACCAGCTTTCCACAGTTGTCTATCCCTGAACTATTAAATATGTCTGTGTACCAAGTCCCTGTGCACTATGTCTGTATGGGTTTCCCGAAACATTTCTTATCTCATTTTTATTTGGTTACTTCAGCACTTCTCTGCTTTAGCAAGTGGAGACAATTGATAACATGCTACATTGAGCTACTAACTAAAACATGCATCGAGAAGACTGAGTCTCCCATGAAAGCTGTTTTTGGTTATTGGGATTTGGTGTTATACCTGTGGAATTTAAAAAATATATATATATCCACATGATATACTGCCAGTCCTGGTCCATTTCTTGTGAATTTCCAGGACTAGCTGTGACTTTTAAAACCCAGGACAGGAGATACCACCCCCTCTGTTCCAGTTGTTTCTCCTATAGATAAGTGTAAATTTCCACATCTGTATTGTCTTGGTTTGTCCTGTACTTATCAGCAGTCCAGCACTGATGATGTGTTGAAAGGGGGTGTGACCTTTATCATGGACATTTTCCTCTCCCTTTCATTCTCTCATTACCTTTCTATCATGTTAAACATCTCCTCTGTACTGCATTCACTTTCTTCTCTTTCTCCACTTCCCTGACTTTCTACAAATACAGTGCTAAACTGATATGGCACTTTACCACTATGATATATTTTCATCACAACTATAAAAATATTGTAAAAAATGGGAACAAGGCATATTGGAAGAGGAGTATGGAGAAGGTGCTGGATTCATAGAAGGATGACAGGGAGGGAAGAAAGCTGCCCAGATTAAAGCTAACCACATCTCAAGCAGGGTAAAAAAAAAGTAAATTTAGACGAACACTAGTAAATTTAGGGCATGACTGGATATGGGAAAAGGAACAACCATTATAAAATGATGCAAAGTATGAAATGCAGAAATACTTAATGTAGAATACTGAATATTTACCAGAAGTGTTGGCCTGTTGGATGAACTCTGAATAAGTAACAGACATTTTAGGGAAATTAGCACTTTAGGAAAAGTAATGTGTGTGCAAGGACATGCACATGTCTCTGTGCAAAGTTTTGCATTGGGGGTGTTAACACTCCAGTAACTCAGTCTAGATGCTATACTTTGTTTAAAGAATTCATCCTCCTAATTTTAATGCAAGTTAGTCTTCCTAAGTCTGGATCCTCTTCTCCAATGCTCAGAGCAAGGGGAAGGAATCTCATGGCAATGGCATGGTCTTGAAAAGTGTGTGCAGTTTTCCTCATTTGACTTGGGCTTTTTTTATTATTTGAATGATGTACCCTGTGAAACCAGGACTGACCACATTAACATCATCCTTATGATGCACCATAAGGACTTATCCCTAGACCTCAGGATTTGGCTTCAAAATCTCAGGGCCTGGGACAGTCCTGACCTGGCATCCTAACCATGATGGTCATTCTTTCTCTCTGCCTCTAGTCCCTCATAGAAACACACACACATAGGTACAAGAAATTGAAGTAATGTATTTCAAAGGTAGGTTTAAGGTCTGTGGATTATTTCACCTTGCTAAAGGAGGAGACTATGTCTTCTTGGCCTTGTTCTAAGGTTTAATTTTCAGAGCTGGCTCTGTTTCCCATGACTTGTCAGTGTTCTAAAAAGAGACAATTACTCACCAGGCAAACCCTTAACAAACAAGCTGGAAGGCAAGCCTAGAAGGAAATGCCTACATTCAACAACCTGATAAGCCTCAGAAGAATGAGCTCCAGAGCCAAAGAAAGAAAAAGAAAGTATGATCCTAAATACACGCTCTGAGAGGATGACACCTTTTATATTTTTATTCCTTTTAACTCCCCACCCCCATGCACAACAATTTATTACATAATTTTTAGTGCACATCCTAATAAGGGTAGGACCTGAAGAGCAATGCAAGGAAGCGAGGGACGAACCAGTCCTTGTGCTTTTTTGTTTTAAGGGGAAAAAAGCACCGATGCAAAAAAGATAAACATACAGGTACATGTTTAAGAGCAGAATCTCAAACTGCACAAAGTAAACAATCATCACTTTAGCACTCCCTACAGCAAAGGGCTTAAGTTATAAAAGGCTTTGGCTCAAAGCAAACTACTCAAGAAGATGAGGGAAGTACATGATTGGTTTTCTCCGTGCTCAGTTTCGTTATCACAGTCAGCTGGAGAGGATCTGTTACTCAATGCAATTTCCTCCCTTCCCAAGGCAGAGAGGAGGCTGTTTGGATATAGAACAGCAGATAAGTTTTCATCTGGTGTTTTGCCAACGAGTTACACTTTGAGCATGGGCCAGCAACAAGCATCTTTGCTTTCTTGCATTCAGTATTCTCTCTCTCACTGTGCTTCAATGGCTTTTTTACTTTCTCTGCTGCCTTAGAGCACAACTCATCTTAAAAAGGGTGGCCCTTTAGCTGTATTCTGTGCTTCAGACCATCTTTTTTCTAGAGAAAAACAAAAAGGTGAATTGTTCCTCTTAGGAGCTCCAGGTGAGGCAATTCACCTTTAAATAAGTTGCATAGTGCCTTGACTGTTTAAACATTAAAACAATCTGTTTTTCAAAACCAGAAGTGGTCCTGCCAGATTTGGGGGTTTTAGGTGTGTTTTTGCTTTTTTTTCATTCTGGACAATCCACATAGTCTCTGGAAGGTCCCAGAGGCAGAAAATTGGCCCACAGACCTGATGCAGCAGCCCAGTCTGTTTTGTGGAAAAACAAGTGTGAGAGTAAGTAACTGAAGCAGTTAAGTACAGATGAGAAGCAAAAGGGGACAGAAATAGAGCATGAACCCTGAATGCAACAGTTCAACAACCTGTGCACAAGGACAAGGAGAGCTACCGTAATAATCACTGCAGAGAAACTGATGGCAATAACATAAAAGGAAGAACAAGAGACCTCTTCCACAGGGCCTGAAAAATCCAAGGAAAAATTAAACCAAGAGTGGGGATACTCTACAACCAGCAGGCAAACACATTACATGACCAAGAAGAAATAACAAGATGGAAGAACTATATAGAGGAAATGAAAGGATAACAGATTCATCTGAAGAAGTATATGGAATTGTGACTACATATAACTTTTAACAATAAACTCATCTTAGATGTGGTGCCGGAGAAGAGTTCTGTGGATACTGTGAACTGCTAAAAAGACAAATAAATGGGCCCTAGAGCAAATCAAATCTGGACTCTTCCTAGAAGCTAAGATGACTAAACTGAGACTGTCCTACTTTGGCCATATCATGAGAAGAAAAGACAGTAATGCTTAGCAGATTGGATGAAAGTAGGTAAAGAAAGGCCACATTCCACATGGATAGAATCAGTCTATCCCTGAGTTTGCAAGACCTGAACAAGGCAGTTGATGATAAGGTGATGGGGTTCTCTCATTCATAGGTTCACCTTAAGTTGAAGTAGAACAATGACAAAAAATATCAGAAAGGATGTCTATCTTGCAAATATGAGTCTGGAATTTACTATTGCTCTTTATGTTCCTTTAAGTTAACTTTGATCTGTGGTGACTCTGTCCTAGGGTTTTCTTGCCAAGATTTATTCACAGGAGATTTGCCATTGCTTTCCTCTTTGATGAGTGTGTGTTACATTCACAAGATCACTTATGGCTGAACAGGGATTCAAACTCTGGTTTCCCAGGGTCCTTGTCCAACATGCAAAGAACTATACTATCACTGATGTAATTTTTAACTGCTATTGAATCTTATTATTTGCAATGGTGGGAGGGTTGGGGGTTAATATAGGTTTTATTATGTCTTTTTATGCTTTTTGTATTTTATCTCTGTTGTAATCCAGCCTCGATCCACAGGGAGAGGTGGGAAATATAAATAAAAAATAAATTATATTATTATACTTTGGAGTTTAGCACATAGAAGGGATCATGTGCAAAAAAGCAGATTTATTATCAGATGACATTTGGGTTAACCCAACATTAACCCAGACAGAAAGTAGAAAGGACATGCACAATTGCAGTTGATTTTCAGACGACGTTGCTGTTAAGGTGCCATTAACGCGGCATTAGCCCGGCTAGAAAGTAGACAAAACACGATTCTTTTTACTTACCGAAAATCTCAAAAGTAAAAAGAATCATGTTTTGTGGACTTTCTAGCTGGTTTAATGTTGCATTAACCCTGGTGTGTCTGAAAATCAATTGTGCTTTTGCATGTCTTCTTAGATGTTTGGAGGGATTTTAAATCCTGTTTTAAATCTCGTTTCTGGACGGGATGCCTCTGTGTGATAAACTCCTATGCTGGCTCTCACAAGTCTGAAATCCCTGGGAGAAATGCAAAGTCCAATCTGTGAATGGGGAAAGGGCTCAGCAACCTTCTCTGCCACCTCTTTGCTTCAAACAGCCTCCCTCTCTAAGCTGTTTTTCCTCTCAAGATGTGGCTGTCGGAGGATTGTAACATGCAGTCTCATTCTTGTAGCCTTTTAAATTGTAGAGCTGAAAGCAATTTTCAAAGCAACCTATAGTAAATGAATAGGCACTATGGAAGGTTTTCTCCTGTCTATCCTCTCTCCAACCCATCATTCTCTTGGAGTATGTCTCTCCTTCACCTTCTAAAAATAATTAAAATATAATAATCTGTTAGCAGAAACCCAGCACTTTTTGCCAGATATTTTGGTCCATACTAGAAGAAACCTTAATATAGTGAATGCATTTAACATTCCTTTTTTTTTTAATGGAAAAAGATACTGTGAAGAGTTCAAGCAGCATCAAGTACTCTGGGATGGAGAAGGACAGCCTATTTCCCTTGCCATGGTTCAACCAAAAACTGGTCTCCTCCTGTGCTATTTGCATGATCAGGAAGCCTCCTTTGGGGAGTCGGTGGAAATTTCCTTTGAGACAATGGGAGGTAGGAAAGAATTACTTTCTCCCACCCCCAGAATCCCGATCCTGATAGTGTCCTTCTTGTCTACTTTGCAAAATATAATCACATTTTTAAAAAGGTACAGTGGTCCCCCGGGTTACGAAGGTAATCCGTTCCGGGATTACCTTTGTAACCCGGAAGCTGTTCGTAACCCGGGGGACCGCTTTTGCCAATGCACAGCGCGCCGGAAGCGCGCTGTTTTAAAGCTTCCGGGTTGTGAATTTTTTTCGCAACCCGGGTTTTTTTTCATTGGCCGGGGCCGTTTTTCCGGCCCCGGCGGTTTCGGGTCCCGAGGGATTCGTATCCCGGGGGACCACTGTATACAGTATTTGCATCCAGACAATCAGCCTCACCTCTAGAAAGTGTGCCCCCTTCTCTCTGTTATACTTCCACCAAGACAACCTAGAAATGTGGAAGGAGGAAATGAAATCTATATGGCCTACTGAATCTGCTGCATCTTTAGGCTTACTGTAAAACTCATAAAAAGGAATTAAGGGGACAAACTGCAGTATACCCAAGCTGCCCTATTCAGTTTTTGTTTTAGCTTGGCATACTCATTTAAATGTGCTTGATTCCTGTTCTATAGGTTGCCCAGAATATTCAACATATGGAAGAAACTTATTTAACTCATTTCTCCAACAATTGCAGTACTACATTATGTTCTGAACTGGTTCTCAGACTATTCTGAGAGTAACTGATAAGCTGAATTGTTAGGACTCTGTCCAACTATGTTGTTGTGTGGATTCAAATTGTTTCTAACTTATGAATACTGTAAATAAAGCCTATTGTTCTTCTTGCTGTCTGCCTTCACATCATTTCCAAATTAAGGAGGATCTAAGGCAAACCTATCATGGGGTGGGTTTTGTTGGGGGGGGGGGTGGCAAGATTTATTCAGAAGGGGTTTGCCACTGCTTTCCTCTGAAGCAAAGAGACTGTGATTTGCCCAAGCTCACCCACTAGGTTTCCATGGCAGAGTGGGGATTCGAAGCCTGGTCTCCCAGAACTCTAGACTAGCACTCAGTCACTACACTATGTTGACTCTCTGTCCAACTATAACCAGACGTAATTATTATGAAACACTATTTTTGATGCCTGCTAGGATATACACATGGCAATAAACATGCAAGTTTAAACATATATGGCAATATGAGAGCCAAGATCTTAGTGAGGTTGATTTTTTTTTTCTTGATATTGCAGAACATCCATTTGAAAAGCTGATTCTGAAACCCCACTTCCTAGTTTTGAAAGCAGTTTGCCACTTAGCTTGCATGAGTGTGCTGTTCAAAAAGAGAAGCCCAATGCTTCTGGGCATGTCAAACTAGTTTGTGCATTTCCCCATTTAGATCTGCCTTGTAAACTGTGTTTTAGTCAGCTGTCCCCGCCAGCAGTTGTCCTCTATCTAACAGAAACATCTGATAATACAGAAAGCCATTTCTTGATTGTATTCCTGGCTAGGCTGGGTTGGCAGTGCTGGTGGAAGTGAACTAAAAATACATCAGATAGGAAGAAGGTTCTTTCTTACTAAAAACTGCAGCCTTTGCCTCTCTGTCTCTGGAGTAAACTCCTGGGACATTGGAATGATTTCCCCATTACGGATGACAATGGCCCTGCAATGAAACATGGAATGATGGCATTAGAGAGAGAGCAAAAGAGTGCAAGAAAAGAAGATTGTATAGGAAGGACAAGCAGCAGGTACAGAAAAAGGCAAAGGGTTGCAGTGTTAGCTGAGGACCATTTTGTCCATAACCATGTTCTACCCAGAAAGATATTCTCTGCGAAGGAAGGGAGAACGTGTATGTATGAAGTGTAGCACAAATACATGGACTGGGCAAGTGATCAGTGAAGGACACAGTGTAGGATTATAATAGCTCCTTATTTAATTGCCAAAGCATCCCTCTAATGAAATGCTCAAGACAAAGACAACAACTAGCTCAAGGCCATTCAACAAAACTCCTGAACAAATGGAGATCTGAACCTGTCACATCTCTTTCCAGTACTATTCACTATCCATGAAGTTGCCAGTGGGAAGGACCAGAGCTTGTGAAAGTTACTAAAAGAACTCCAGCTCTCAGAATCTGGCCATACAAGCTGGGGAATTCTGGAAGCTACAGTGCCAAGCTCAATGCATGTAAAGCCAGGTAGGGTAAAGTGATGTTGACAGGCAAAGATGGTATGTATCTATTTTCTTCTCACTTACCAGAATTCCCTCTAAAACAAAGAGCATACAAATTGCATATAACGTAGTGGGCTCTACTGAGATTAGATAATTTTGAATCCTGTTTAGACAGATAACAAAAGGAAGGGGAGTGGGATGTAAATTGTGCTTGAAAACAGAGCAGAAAAATGGGGGAAGACCATGAGAAGAGAAGCATGGCCAACTTCGTGGGTCCTCACCACCAAACTTTACAAGACCAAGTGTTTGTTAAGTGGTGTGTGCCAAATCCACACCACAGATAGCATTATTTATTTTTTGCTGTTGTTATGTGCCTTCAAGTCATTTCTGATTTCTGGAGACCCTAAGAAGCTATCATAGTTTTTTTCTTGGAAAGATTTGTTCAGAGGAATTTTCCCTTTGCTTTTGCCCTGGGAAAAAGTATTGGCCATAAATGACTATAAAAATTAATTTTCTACAGAGGCTAAACCAAAGTCCCACGTTCACATCTGTTTTCTTAAAGAACTAAGCTTTTATGTATCAGTACCATCACTTCCCAGCACTGGGAAGTGTGGACAGAATGTAATTGGGAGCCACCCTCCCCCAAACCCCACAAATCCTCAATAATTTATGTTTATCTGGGTGCAACATACAACTATCTCAGGTGTCTCCATTCAACTTCCTCTTCCTAGTCTCAGGCTGGTGTAATTTTGAAAGACAGATTTTTCTTGAGCTCTCGCATGACCTTACCAGGGCTACTTGTCTATATAAGTAGACTTTCCCCTCCCTAACCAATTGGCTGCTAGGACTGGGAAACATTTCAGTTCATTTCTTCTGGGAAAGAAAGAAACTTCATCTTTCTGGTGACAACATGGTTTGGATGGCTATGATTAAGCAAAAAAGAAGCCATACATCCCGCCCCTTCCTACCTACTATCACCTGCATTGGCCACATAGAACTTCCCCAAGAGATAGACGACAGCCAAGGCACAACAGCCACCCGATGTATGCCGGGTCACCCGTTCCTGCTCGATCTGATTGTCCTGAGGAGACAGGAAGAAAAAAGAAATTCACAGGTGGAACATGCCTCCTGTGAAGACAAAGAGACAGGATTTAATGACTGCATGAAAATGGGGAAGGCAGTGTGAAGCAGTGGTTTGAGACAGAGACCATGGGACCTGAAATCAAATCCTCCATTAGATATGGAGCTCACTGAGTGATGCTGAGTCTCCCACTATCTTTCAGATTAATCTACTCCCAGAATTGTTGGGAGAATGAAAATGGAGAGGACCTTGTATGTCACCTTGCGCCCCCTAGACTTAGAAATGAGAAATAAATGGAATAAATAAATAAATAAATAAGAACAAAGTATTGCTTCACTTAGAGAGTCCCCTTCACTTTCACCAGGAAAAACAAGGAAAAGGAAAAGAAATTAAAAAGTATGACAAAAGATAAGAGAAAGATGACAAAAGTTTAAATATTTTTGCATACGCACCTTTTGAAATTAGGACAATCTAAATAGAAACACAACGCATTTTGCAATAATGGGAAGATTATGACCAGGTGACCTGTGTTCCTGCTCAGTCTTCTGTGAAGGAGCAAAATGCTGAAGGGCAATGCCATCTCTGCCTTATTCTCTATATTTAAACTGTACTTGGATTGTGCAGACTTTTATACAGAAGAGGCGTGAGGAAACCCTGGTTCATGGCCATAATCTGGTCCACAGAGATTTCCAAGTCCCCTTACTCCCTCTATTTCATCAGAAGGGAACTCGGTCAGAACGGAGTTAAGGTATGAGTCATGGACCTCTGTAACCTGGGAATCTATGCTTTACTTCTCCAGAATTTATCACACGAGCCTTGTCTTGCCCCAATTACATTATTTAAAGAGTATGAAGACATATGAATTTTAGAGTTTTTGTTATCACACATACTTTCAACAGCACAACTGGGGCTTTTGGTTCCATTGGTGGTCCAACCATCTCTCTTCCACATTGCCACTTAACACCACCTTCCTGCCCTATACCCTACCTAGCATGCCCTTTAAAAATATATTTGTAATGCAATTCTGGAGTTATGGAAATGTAATTTAGTAAAAAACAAAGACAAGAAAGTGAAAAGAGGGGGAGTGGGAAAAGAGGAGACTGAGAACATGTGACTGCCTTATTTTAGGACTGCTGTGCACTGTCACTTATTACAACTATGGAGTAATGGGGTGGCAGTGGAATTAGTTACTTATTGACAGCTTTTCCATCAATGAAAAGATGTGTTTTAACAACACTTCAGAAGTACAACAGCAACAGGTTGGAGGTGACGTGGTTTGATAGGAATTGCCAAAGGCACTATTTTCTTGCTAAAATTTCAGTTTAAAATCTGCATATGAGAAAGTCCTCGCTTACCTCCACCAGTTCCCAAAGTGCTAGCTGATTGTGCTTAGTTTCACTCCTCTCCCACTTCCCTATGTAGGCTGGGACACGTGGCCACCCTCTTCTGCTATAAACGGCATATGTTTGTATAGAAATCATGCCACTTCCCTTTCAGATGTATATGCACAGAAACTGACTGCTTTCTTAGTTTCTGTTTGCATGGATTGCAAAGTAGGAAATCTTAAAGAAAAAAATAACCGACATGGATATTACTGATACCTGGCAATGAATCATAGAATCATAGAATCATAGAATCATAGAGTTGGAAGAGACCACAAGGGCCATCCAGTCCAACCCCCTGCCATGCAGGAACTCCAAGTCAAAGCATCCCTGACAGATGGCCATCCAGCCTCTGCTTAAAGACCCCTAAGGAAGGAGACTCCACTACACTCCGAGGGAGTGTGTTCCACTGTCGAACAGCCCTTACTGTCAGGAAGTTCCTCCTAATGTTGAGGTGGAATCTCTTTTCCTGCAGTTTGCATCCATTGTTCCGCGTTCTAATCTCTGCAGCAGCAGAAAACAAGCTTGCTCCCTCCTCAATATGACATCCCTTCAAATATTTAAACAGGGCAATCATATCACCTCTTAACCTTCTCTTCTCCAGGCTAAACATCCCCAGCTCCCTAAGGCGTTCTTCATAGGGCAAGGTTTCCAGACCCTTCACCATCTTAGTTGCCCTCCTTTGGACATGCTCCAGTTTCTCCACATCTTTTTTGAAATGCGGTGCCCAGAACTGGACACAGTATTCCAGGTGGGGCCTGACCAAAGCAGAATAGAGTGGCACTATAACTTCCCTTGATCTAGAAACTATACTTCTATTGATGCAGCCTAAAATTGCATTGGCTTTTTTAGCTGCCGCATCACACTGTTGACTCATGTTCAGCTTATGGTCTACTTGGACTCCTAGATCCCTTTCACATGTGGTCTCATTCAGCCAGGTGTCCCCCATCCTATATCTGTGCATTTCATTTTTCCGCCCTAAGTGCAGAACCTTACATTTCTCTGCATTGAATTTCATTTTGTTAGCACTGGCCCAGCTTTCTAGTCTATTCAGGTCATTTTGAATTTTGATCCTGTCCTCTGGGGTATTAGCTACTCCTCCCAGTTTAGTGTCATCTGCAAATTTGATAAGTATGCCCCCAATTCTGTCATCCAAATCGTTAATAAAGATGTTGAATAGCATTGGGCCCAGGACCCCACTGGTCACTTCTCTCCAGGATGAAAAGGAGCCATTGTTGAGCACCCTTTGAGTTCGGCCAGTCAACCAATTACAAATCCATGTAACAGTTAACTTGTCTATCCCACATTTTGCAAGCTTGTTTGCAAGAATGTCATGGGGAACCTTGTCAAAGGCCTTACTGAAATCGAGGTATACTATATCCACAGCATTCCCTTCATCTACCAAGCTGGTAATTTTATCAAAAAAAGAGATCAGGTTCGTTTGGCATGACTTGTTTCTCTGAAACCCATGTTGGCTTTTTGTGATTATGGCATTGGCCTCTAAGTGTTCACAGACTCTCTGCTTAATGATCTGCTCTAGAACCTTTCCTGGAATTGATGTCAGACTAACTGGACGATAATTGTTGGGTTCCTCTTTTTTTCCCTTTTTGAAGATGGGGACAACGTTTGCCCTCCTCCAGTCTGCTGGGACTTCTCCTGTTCTCCAGGAGTTCTCAAAGATTATTGCCAATGGCTCTGATATTACATTTGCCAGTTCTTTTAATACTCTAGGATGTAGTTCATCTGGTCCTGGAGATTTATATTTATTTAGGTTAACCAGGTATTCCTGTACTACCTCTGATGGCACTCATGCAAATGATGGCACTCATGCAATTTACATGTATGTCTTTCACTCCACCTAAATAGCTAGGCCATGGCAGGTCACGACATAGTAAGACAAAATATGGCTGAAAACCAATTATTAAGAAAAAATTATCACGTGTATAGAAAGCTTTCATCCCTCCCGGTGGCTGGAGCAATCAAATTCCAGTAGTCCATAAAGCCAGTGGCATCACTGGAGGGGGCGGGGGTGGACTGCACCAGGCAACACTCCAAGGTGGGGGATGATACCACTGGTCCTCAAACACCTGCCTTTTGGCAGAAAAAGGCTATGGCATTCATCTGATTTCCTTTAAAATGCTTTAAGAGATGGTGGAAGTGGGGTGAAGCTCAGTGGGAGTAGAAAGGAGAGGCTGCAGAATTTTGTAAAATTAAAATTTCAAGTTTCAAAATTTGATTTTTTTAAAAAAAATTAAAAACTGAAATTTTAAATTTTTTATTCCTTTTAAATTTTCTTTAGAAACATCACATTTAAACTAAATCTTCTCTATGTTTATGTAAATACATTTAGGTTGTGCATATGATATTGTAATTTGAAGGTATAATTTTAATTTTGCTAGTTGTTTATATCAAAACTATTAGCATTACATTCAGTGGTATGTGGGGATTAAGATTTACAAGTAACATTAGTACAAAAAAAGCATTACTAAGGATTCTGTATTACTAAGGATTCTGAAATGGGAGGAGGTCAATGGTGACAGCATGAGTTACCGCAGTAAATGACACCAACCCTAGTGACACCACTGCATAAAACAGTGGGTTTATATATTTCTTTTCAGAACCATTTCAGTTTTTATCTTTAATCCTTTAGTTAATGAACATAATAGCATCTTCAGACCTATGTTTTATTATATGAAGAGATTCCTTATTCCTTATTATAAGGACCTTATTTCTTATTCTAAAAGCATATGACCTTCCAGTTCATCTCCTTTTAACAATTCCCATTTTATCCAATCTGCCCTGTTTGGTGTTTCCCAAAAGAGAGATTAGAATCTCTTTAAAAGAGAGAGATTTCAGTTTCTATCCAAAATCCCCCCCAATTCCTCTCTTCTGCTTTTCACCAAACTAGAGATCATGTTCATAGTGAGTTAGCAATTAATACATGCCTGCAATTGTTGTCTTTAAATAGCTGGTGGAGGAATTGGGCCTGCAGTACACCAGAAGGAGGGCTAAACATTTCCTCTTCTACTGTAATACTAAGAAAAAAAACACCTCCCAAAGCTGTTATTATCTCTGGGGCAGAAGCTCCCATTGCTGCTCTCCTGGGGCTAATAACAGCTGAGCCTGGCCAAATATCTCTCTTTTTTCCTTTTTAACAACAGTTTCTCTTCCCTGATAGTGGATTTCTCATCAAAGGGGCTGAGTTTGCATGCCTTCAATGTACCCTACAATCTTGCAAAGCACCATATGCCACTCCAGTGAAATCATCCGTTTGTGTGTGCTGGGTTCTCCTCACAAGATGATAATAACATGGTGTTTGAACAGCACAGAGGAAGTTCTTGCCCACGCATCAGTCCTTGTACGCAATGGGTGTTTTTCCAGGATAGGGCCTGAGAAAGACTATTTTACAAAAAGAGAGTAGAGAGCAATCAATTCAGTAGGACTATTGCTATCTCTGTTATTATTTGAGGCAAACAAATAAAATAAAAAAGGAAAACAAAAAAAAAATAGTATAAACAAAATTAATCTGTGAAAATGTGTGTGTGCATATATGTGCCTTCAAGTTGCCTGTTGATTTATGGCAACCCCAGAAATTTCATAGGGTTTTTAAGGCAAAGGATGTTCAGGGGTGGGTTTGCCAGTTCTTTTTTTCTGAAATATAGCCTACAGCACCTGGTATTCATTGGTGGCTTCCCATCCAAGTAATAAACCAGGGCTAACCCTGCTTAACTTCCAAGATGAGACAGGATGTGGCATCTTAAGGGTGTTTAGGGCCAATGTTTATGATTAATTATTATAACATATACAAAAAAGAAAAAAAAGAAAAAAGAAGTGTAGCAGAGTGACTTGTGGATATTTTCAAAAGAAAAACAGTTTTTTAAAAGTAGTGACAATATGGTAGAACATAAATACCACATTTAACCTGTACTAGATGACACAATGATAAGGCCTAAGCAGAGTCAGTCCTGGTCCGTGCTTGGATGAGAAACCACCAATGAATACCAGGTGCTGTAGGCATAGGCTGTATTTCTGAGACAGGAATTAGCAAAACCGGCTCTTAGTAATCATTGCTTAAGACTCATATGTGTGTTGCTTTGGAGTGAGTTTTTAAAATGTAGATAAAGGGAGGTATGGTATGTCCAAGTAGCCTGGACCTAAACAGTATAGGACTTCATAGGTTGGTGAAATAATGTCCAAAGTGGGAAGAATTATACTTGGTCCTGCTCACCTTATTTTGGTACCACACTGTACCTTTAGGTACATCTACTGCTGGAATATGGTCCCCAAAACCCTTCCTGAATTGGAATTTGGCCCATAGTCTCCAAAAAGATTTCCTAACAATGGTGCAGAGGATTGCTCCTGCAAGCTCTCACCATTAAAAGGTAAGTCACATACACTTTGCCAGACAATACAGGACTGTTTTCTGACTGTTTCCTAAATTAAACCTGTGTTAAGCTGTTCCCATGGAACATTCTTTCACTCACTCCCATTCATCTCTGAACAGACAGGCTGCCTGAGATGAATATAGGAAGAAAGAATGGTGTGCAATTACACTACAGCTACAGTTTGTCATGCTGAAAACCATGCGTTTCTACTACGTTAACCCAGTAACATGATTTCACTTGTGTTTTTGTGCAAATCTCCATATCTGTTTTATCTGCAAGAATCATGTTTCCAGAAAAGCTCTTTTGCTATCTGATCTTCCTTATCTTCTGAAGTGTGTTCTCACAGGTTTATGACTCTTACAGTAATGTCCTCTTTGTCCATCAAGTCTCACTAGAGAGATTTGCTTGCATCGAAATACTTTCTAGAAAATCTCTACCACCATCTGAACTAATTATATAAACTAAAAGTAATCTGAAACTAATTATTTTCCTTTTTCATTGTTTTATGAAAGCGAGTTGAAAATCACTAATAGACTTCTCAGCATCTCACTATGGTACAATTCCGAGGACACTTTGGTGGGAGCCACAGCAACTAAACTGCTATGTTTATTACTGATTTATTACTTTCATTTTCACCACCATCCTTTCTCAAATTGGCTCAAGACAATGCACTCCACTCTACTTTATCCTGAAAAGAACCCTGAAAGGTAGGGCTCTGCAGAGAGAGAGAGAGAGAGAGAGAGAGAAACCGAGACCCAAGGTCACCCTGTGTGGTTTTTCTGACACTGGGAAATTTCACTGGACTTCCCAAGTCCTAGGCCATGACCCTGACTATTACATCACACTGGCTCTCAAACTGTTTTTTAGTGTGTAGGCTTTCACGTACTTGTGCCTGCTTATGGAGAGATACAGAAACTCTGACTTCACAGGACATAGCTACAGAGGGGGACAGTCAACCAAAGCAGGCTCAAGAGCTGCAGCTAGGTAAGCAAATACCCTGTCAGACCAAAATAGTCATGAGAAGCCATGTCAGCATCTTGGCTGCAAAAGGAAGTGAATGCACATTCCGGATGGAAGATAGCCAGGCAGGATCGGAACACATTCTAGTCTTTGTGCTCTTTCCAGCTCGCACTTCATTTCATGTCTATCATTGTAGGGGCTGTGCAAGCCAATATAGGGCATTGTTATTTATTTAGACATCCTTTTTCATCCTTTGTCCCAAATGATTTAAGATGGGCATCAAACTATCCTTACCTGATTTAAACTTGTGAGATAAACTGGTTAAGTGTGAATAACTTATCTGAAGCCACTTGGCTTGTTTCAAGGTCAATTAAGAGTGTTATTGCGGTTATTATTATTATTTTAATTTAAAAAAAACCCTTATATCCCCTGTATGAAATAGGGCTGCCTTTATTATATTAGTATAAATAACAATGATTATTATATTCCATCAATTCATAATAAGTTATGGAAGGACTTGTTATCATGGTTATCCTTCTCAATATGTAGGTTGTAATAGCTACAGAATTTTTACATATACACACATTTTAGTGTTGTTACAATTTTGTTATTCCTTTTATGAATTTGATTATATTTTATTGTAGATTTTATTTTGTATAATCTATTATTTTTACGTATGTGTCATTTTAGACATATGTAATATTATGGTTTAGGTTTATTTAATTTAAAAGATTATCCTTATCAGATTTGAACCTGTGTGATACACTAGGTTAAGTGAAATTACTTATCAAAAGCTACTTGGCCAGTTTCAAAGTCAAGGACAGATTTATTTTTTAATACCCTTGGTGTCTCATGTACAAACCCAGCCTTTTAGCTTTCTCTATGATGCTGGATTACAATTTCTATCATCCCCCAGATAGCATGGCCAATGTTTGGAAGAGCTGTAAACTAGAAGGTAGCAACATCTGAAGGGACACAAGTTGTCTCCCCAATCTATGATCTATCTACTGCATTCCACTTCTCAATTGGGATCAGCCAATTGACTGTTTCAACTGCAATGGTATGCTAGCATGCTTAAACTAAGATAACTTAACTTAAACTAAGATAGCATGCTTCTTGCAGCTTCAGCTACAACTTTCAAAAGTTCTGCACCAGGCCAGGAAAATGATTTGGGAGTCTCAGTAGTCCTATTACAACACCCCTCTTACAAGCATCTCTCCTTTTCACATTTCCTTAATTCACTTACCATTTTCTTGAATGCATTCTCAATGGCTCCCACTACCAAACTCTCATGGGAAACCACCTTTTCCATATGAAAGCGTGGCAAAGCATTATTTGGGACTTCTGCATATTCATCTGCCAGAGGAGACTTGTTTGTTTCTGCTACAAATGTCCTAGAACCATCCTGCAGGCAGATTGGAGGGGGAGATGGGTCTTGCAAGATGTCTACCAAGTCCTGGAGTTGGTCCCGGATGTGAAAGTGAAGCAGCTTGGAGGCCATGATTGCAGCTCCACTTCCAGCATGTCCATCAAACAAGCCCCAGTAATAAAAGCACAGGCCTTTGCTGCCCTGAAGGGAATAATAATAATAAGGTAATTGCTCTAGAAATGAGGGCAAGCAGTCAAATATGGGGGTTGAAAGGATAAAGAGATGGAACAACCATGCTGCTGTGTAATTCTGCAAGGTTTCCAGCTCAAGGTTGGAACAGTGTTCAAGTTCTGTACTAGAGATCAATTTAAGCCCCCTGTGCAAATATGTATACATGGTACAGGACTGAATGTCTTTCCTGGCCTGGCAGCCCAGTGACTTGACAGTGGAGGCAGAGAAAATGAAGCGAAAGCAAGATCTAATACATCTATGGGTATATCCACATTGCAGAAATAAAGCAGCTTGACACCACTTTAACTGCCATGACTGTATCCCACAGAATCCTGGAATTTGTAGTTTATTGAGGCACCAGAGCTCTTTGACAGACCAGGCTGAACATCCACCACCAAACTACAGGATTCCATGGGATGGAGCCATGATAGTAAAAGTGGCATCAAACTACATTACTTTTGCAGTGTGGAAGAGCTATACATTCATCAACAAGAGGTTGGACATGGAGCTGAATGTGTTAGACCTGTTCTGGGATTATTTCCACCTTATTTAGTTCAGAAGACAGTCACCTTGATAATAAATGGTGCTGAGAAGTAGATCTTACCATAGAGCTGGCCCGGTCATTAAGCAAAATGAGGCAACTGCTTTAAATGGAAGACGCCAAGGGGAAGGAGTTCTTTGTAAAGATATTATCACTCAAGCCCCATTCTCACTGCAATTGCACTAGTCAACAAAAATAAGAATATACCAGTTTCAGAGCTACCATTACCACACATCTTTGCAATTGTGTGACTGGGGCTGCTTTTGCCACTGCAATCTTTTCCATACTCCTCCTTATCCTTTCCTCCCTTCTCTATGCCATATATATATATATATATATATATCAATCACACTGGGTAGGGACCCAGAATGCTTTTTGTTGTTTTTTTTTTGAAAAATTAATTTAATTTTTTAATATATTAATGCAATTCCAGAGTTCTGCTAATGCAATTTTTAAGTTTAGAAAGTAAAATAAAAGAAATAAAAATAATATTGAAGGGAATCAGGTTGCTTGAAAATTGTGATGGGGAAGGGGGGACAGGGAAAGAAAAGGAGACACTGACACCATGTGACTGTCAACCACACAATTGTCATGGCAGTGAATTTTTGCACGTGAGCTCTCATGGGACAGCAGCAGAATTGAGAGCTTATTGATGTGTTCCCCCATCAGTGAAAAGGGACACCCTAACCACATGTCCCCGACATAGCAGCAATGTGTTGGAGGTGACACTCCAAGTATTCCCAAAAGCAGTGATTAATTGTGGCTATAATTAAAAGCTGCATGTGATAGTCTCCCAGGTACTCATTTTTCTTGGAAGCAGAGACCAGTGGTGACTATACTGTCACAGGGGACAGTGAATCCACTCCAGGTTTTATGTAAACTTTACAGCATCTGAAAATAGGGTTAATCAAACTTAACATCTCTTTAAAGTTTGGATTAAAACCTAGAGTGGATTCACTGACACCTGACATGGGACACAAAATGCCAAGGTTTGGGAGACAGAACTGTGAATGGGTGCCAAGCAGCCTGTCCTGATTCCTTAGACTGCCTTGCTGCTTTCAGCAATGTGGAAAGTACTATCCCATTGTCAGTACTGAATTAAAAGTTAAATTGGCATTCCAGTCAACTTCTGTATGTAAAATGGAGGAGTGCCTTCCATCTCATCCTTTGCCACAGGCAGCAAAGGGCATGGGACAGAGGAAAGATGGGGAATGCCAGGAACATGTATCCTTGAGACTGATGATATATCCCCAGATTTCCTTGACTAAAAAAGGAAACCAACATTAGATGCCATGGTAACTGTGAAAAATAGATTTCCTTTTTTTTTTAAAAAAAAACAACAACAATCTAGCAGTTTCGAATTCAAATTCTACAAATTAAGGAACTGGCTTGCTGCAAAAGATTTGATCTGCTTCTGTTAAATAGGCAAGGAATAGTGAGATGGCAGAGCTCTGTTGCCTGAGTCTTCATCATCTTATTCATCCCTCTTTGGGTTTGGAATATATTCAGTCATTGCCTTAGAGACTCCATTTGGTTTATATCCATCCTAGCAGCCCAACAGGTTCACTTTGTATTCTTTTTCTTTTTTAAGTGCAAGCTGTGCTGATTCCTGTGATAACGGCAAATGGAAAGAGTTTGTGTAACTCACTGCCAATTCTATGCATATAAAGCCTTCCTTTCCATACAGCTACAGGACCACAATAGAGCTTTGAAAAGTTACTTTCTGGATGACAACTCTCAGAATTCCTCTAGATAGCATGGCTAGTCCCCCAAAGTAACATTTTCAGGTTTTGGCCTACCGATGTAAAGTGGGGTGGGCAATTCCCCTCCACATCCCCATGGGCCACAGCCCCTCATAGCAAGTCCAAATACCCTCATTTTCTCCTGTAGTCCCTCTCAAAATGTTGATGGGAGGTAACAATGTGCCACTCTGAAAGGGACTCTAGAGGAAAACTGGTTTATTTGAGTTTAGTACCAAGTTCTGGGGTGCTAGTGGAGATAGGGTGGGGTATTTTCAAATGTCTAAGATTTAGAAGATGTGCCAAGCTGAGACCCATAAAGCAGCTAATATCATGCATGACGACACAATGGCAATGAGATGCTAGGGCCTGGAACTACTTTCCCACCTCAAATAGGAGACAATGTACTGCTACTGAGAGGTAGCTATCAAGTTGTCACATCACCTCTTCTGGGTCTCCAGAAACTTCCTTGGGGTGTGGGTTAGTCCTCTGACTGTGTCTCTTTTCCACAAACACAGCTTCACAGCAAGCTTGATCTTCATTGTGCTGACTTTTGCCAGCATTTATCACCCTGAACAGGAAAGAGAGATAAAGAAAACAGAATAAGATGGGCTTAAGGGCAAAGTGTTTTATTTGTTCAGTGCATTTGTCTGACTGTATACTCCCAGCTCTTGCACAAAGACCAACCTAAGCTGAGGGCAAATGAAATGATTTCCTAAAAATAAAAGATGATCTGAAGATGTTTCCATGGGGAAGGTTCCTACCACAAACAATCAAGGAGGCACAGTGCAGATATTTCAAATTTTCCTATGAGATTCTTAAGGGTAAATTCTATGAATGTTCATTAATGACAGAGCATGATTGCACAGTACAATCTGATCTGAAAGCACTCACAAAGGGGATCTTTGCATGAGAGGAAGTTCAGTGCATTTTGATACATCTCAGACTGTTTCCACAGGCATGAGTCACTTCATATTGCCTAAGAACTGCCCCTGCTCTGGTGTGTTTGTAAGAGATTTTTCCCATGGTAAGAAAAATAATGGAATAAGAAGTGGAAAAAGGGGAGGGTTACAACTATAGGTTAATGACATCCCACAAGATCCAATAAATAGGTCAAGGGAAGGTTTTGAAAAAAGCCTCATATGGAACCCAAAGAAGCTTCTATTGTACAATTGCTGTATCTTAAACAAAGGCATTTACAGGGGGTCTAGCAGTTGTTATCATCTTTCTAATTTTCTAGTGTGCTCTCACTGCTTCTCTTATCTTTTTTTCTTTCTTTCCATGGAACAATCTATTGAGGAAGGAAAGATGGAATAGCTACTTAAAAACTGTCAGTTCGGAGCCACTTTTCTATCTCTTTCAAGCTACCTTCAAATATAGCTCTATCTCTGGTGACAGTATACTAGCTTATCAGCTCCCAGTAGAAAACTGTTGCTTTAGAACTTTGTTCAAATCCTTTATCTTTGCTGAAAATATAGTGAAAGAGGACTCCTTCAAGAATGTGACTACTAGCAGTCAACGGTTCTCACAATTGAGAACTGAATGAGTAACATGAACCAGAAGTTCTTTTTTGCCTAAGATAAATAGTTTATTTTTTGTTCATTTTTGCTCCTTTTAGCTATAAAAAATTGAATAACATTCATATTGGTTGGGAAAATCAACTCTGTGGGAAGAAGTTGTACAGATGTAAAGCAGGAAGCGCTGAAAAATTCTGTTTGTTGAGCAAAAAATGATTTGTCTATTGAAGTATGGCTGGAAAAGACCTCACAGGAATTTTAAAATTTCCTCTGAGACACACCTTCCCAAAGCTAAGCAGCTGGGACATGCCTCAGGTGACTCTGAAGTAACAAAGTATTTTTAAAAAAGCATAAGGAAACCAAATGCAGCATTTTTTTTTCAAATTACAAAAAAGGAGTTGTACACAGAGGGGAAGGAACAAACATTTATTTCCTTGTAGGTCAAGGAAGTAGTTAGAAAAGGTCCAGGTGGTCAAAAGAAACTCAGTTCTCCTAACTTTGGAAAAACTGATGCACCTCTGCCTTGGGATCATAAAAGTTCAGTGAAATTAGGAGCAAGCTGATGCCTTCTCCTCCTGCTATTGCTCTGCAAAAGGAGGAAGTCTTGCAAAATATACTGTGATAAACCAGAAACGTGGTCCAGATATTACTGTAAAGAGCCCAGTAAGCAATCCTGACCTGTAGGTTAAATCTTCAATTTCAGCTAACCCTGCAGGGGTGCAAACTTTTCAACCCTCCACCTTTGTCTTAAAAACTCATACTGAGTCAGAGCCTTCAGCCATCTACCCCAGTATTGCTAAGTCTGGCAGGCAACAGTGACTATTGAAGGTTTCAGGCAGGATTCCTTCCTAATCCAACCTGAAGAGACCTCATATTCAGTGGTGTCACTATGCTTGATGTCACCTTGCTGATGGTGGCTGCAAGTGAGGAGGCATTTATCTGCCCCCTGAGAAGTATCCCTCTAGCGCTTTCCAGCCAGGTTCATGAAATACCCTCCTTGCTTGCAGTCACTGTCAACAACTGGGAGGACATCTGTCTGCCCCCTGTGCCACATCCCATTCACATACACCCCACACCTCCCAGCCATGTTCAGGGGATGGAGAGATGGCCTCCCACTCATAGGTGATGACTGCAAGAGATAAGTGCATCTCTTCACCCCATGAGCCTGGTTGGAAAGTGTAGGGGGAATGCTGCTCAGAGGGCACCCTCCTCACTTGCAGTCACTGAGTGGGAGAACTTCTCTCTATCCTGACTGGAAGGTCTGCTGAAGGGTGGGATGCAGATCAGGGAGCACAACTCTTTATTTAGAGTCAAATAAAAATTTCTTAGAAATCTTACAAAAGTTGCGTTCTTAGACAACAGCATTGAGAACTGCCTAGCTATCATAACCAATGGCTCAAAGATGACTGCAGTTGTTGCACTCAAAAAGTAAAATCAGATGACTCCAGTCTGAACACTTTGGAAGTGCATCTACATCGTAGAAATAATGCAGTTTGACATCATTTTAACTGTCATGACTCCATCCTACAGAATCCTGGGATTTGGGATTTTGTGAGGTTCCAGCACTCTTTGGCAGAGAAGACTAAATGCCTTATAAAACCACAAATCCCAGGATTCCATATGATGGTGCTACAGCACTTAAAGTGGTGTCAAACTGCATTATTTCAGTGTAGATGGACCACTGGATGCAGCTTTAATTCAATCTCCAAGTATGCCTGGAGCTATAGCTGAGGACTGAACTACAACACACAACTATTTACACAGGACAGACTTATGAGACTGATTTCCAAGTGAAACTTTACTTTCCCAATTGAACTCAGTGGCACTTATTTCCATCTCATGAACATTCACTAGATTGGACTGGACAGAAGCAAGCTACAGTTTTGCAACATGATTTCTCAAAAAGTAACTGCTTTAAGAATGCAATTGGGAGCAATGGGCAATGTGTCCCTATCTTCAAATAAATATCTCTAAAGGGAAAAATAAAATAAAATAAAATCAGCAAAACAACTCCCCTTCCCAGATAATTATATTTAGAACATGAGCCTTAGTAACCTTCTTACAAGAAGCACTTTCTGGACAAAGGCAAACTAAGGTCACAGCAAGTCATAAGACCACCTTAAAAAGTGTATCAATTTACTAGAAACTGAAACTATTGTTGTTATACTTGAAATGAATGTAACAATACTGGAAATCAGTAGTAGCTCTGTTTAATGCCATCACTGTGTTTTGTAATATGAAACAAGATAGCAGAGAAGCAAAAACAAAAAATAGATTTTTAAAAATAAAAACAGTCCCAGTGGAAACAATCATTTTTTTCTTTGGAAAGATTTCTCTGCCTGTAGCAGTTAGATGACAGTTCCTCTATTTTCCTTGCCAGGAAAAGCTTCACTTGCTGAATTTCTATCCACTGAGTAGGGTTTTTTTTAAAAAAACAACAACAACAACAACACATAGAACTCATCAGAATACAAAATTAGACATTTATCCACCCATGGAGCAAAACTGAGCTAAACACCAGACATTTTTAAGTAGTTAAGTATCTTTGGATTCTGCCTGCCCCCCAATAAATTTGGGATCTCTCTCCCCCCCCCCAAAGATTTTCTCTTGTCTGCAGGGTCAGGAAAGCTATTTGGGTGTACATGGGAGAGATAGTGGAGTAAAATGGAGGTGCCATAAATGCACCAAGTCCTTTATATGTGTGTGTTTTGTATGGAGAAGGTGGTATTTAGACTGGGACTGTGGCATACAGAGAGGGGGCTTTCACCCTTTCTTCTATGCTGCATTTAACACCAGATCTGGTTTGGCTTTGTGAAGAGAAAAATGGATTTGCTCATTTTTTGTACTTAGCACTCTTATGAGATCCATGTATCAATCTCTCTGTCAACGTTTAGCAAAGCCTGTGAATTGGCAGGCCATCCTTGCACAAGGGCCATGATAGCATTTTGTCTTTTCTTTGTAATATATTATTAGCAAAGGACAAGGAAATTACAGTTTCCAATCTACAGTACATGTACAGTATTGATAAAGGTGGGATTGGTTAGGAAAGGCAAATTCGGTTGTCTTTGCACTGCACTTTTTATAGCAGTTGGGTATCATTTTAATTGCCATGGTTCCATGCGAGTTTTATAAAGTACAAAAATTCTCTGCTATAGTTCAGAGAAGCAGACTAGATGTCCCCAGCAGAAAATCCAAGCCTTTCAATCATACTACATATTCCAGTTCTCTAGAAAATTAAACTATGGCAACTAAAGTGTGTTTATTTATTTTATTTATACACCACTTTTCTCCTGGAAAAGAACCCAAGGCAGCTCACAGATAAAATCAGTTAAAACTTTATAATAAAAACTGAAAAACAATTTAAAAAAAGTTTCCACCCCCAAAACATTTATAAAGAAAATTCTGTCAAGATTACTTGGTGCTACCATTTTCCTTTCCACTAACAACCAAACTAACAGAGTTGACTCAGACCCTCCAATATTTTGGATATATTGAACACAAATGACAAAAAGTTTGATAACTAGCCCTGTGGACTGAAGGATTTTTTTAATTTTATTTTTTGTCCCAAGATCAATGAGGCTGTCCCTCCTTTTGGCTTCAATGCAATGCACAGTTCCTAAGGCTACTGGAAGGACTCATTTCCATAAGCAACATGCACAGAACTAGAATACTGAGAAGACTTCAGTGTGTCTTTCCATGACTTATCCAGGGGAATGGGAATAGTTTGACACCACTCCAACTGGCATGGTTCAGTGCTATGGAATTCTGGGAATTAGAGTTTATTTGACACCAGAACTATCTGACAGCATTGAGCCATGGCAGTTGTCTTCCCTACACCTACCCCAGGGGGAGGGAATGGCAGGCAAGCTAGATCCATCAGGCCTTCCCTGATAGAAGATGAGCCCTCCCTCCAGTCCATCTGCCTTGGTCCAGGCCTCAGAGGGAGAGAAGAAATGCTGGACCTGATCCCCTTCCCCTCCACCATTCCCTTCTCCTTTTGTGTCATGCCTTTTTAGATTGTAAGCATGAAGGCAGAGAACCATCTAATTAAATGATTGTATGTACAGTGCTGTGTAAATTTACAGTGCTATATAAATAAAGTTGTTGTTGTTGTTGTTATTATTATTATTATTTTATTATTATTTTATCTGCAGTGCAGATACAATCTCAATCATGCAATCCCCCTTGGCCACCACTCCATCTGCGCTCACAGAACATCTCAAGGTGAGTGAGAGGATAGCTGTAAAAGCTCACTGACTTCTCCTGCAGTACTTCTCCACCCTGACAGCATGGGCCCAGTATCCTCCCATGGGCAAAGAGAGAAAGAGAGAGAGCAGGGCAGGTTGGATAAAAAGCAACTCATTTGAGATGTGGTACTGAAGAAGTGTGCTGAGGTTACTATGGACAACTAAAAAGATAAGCCAGTGGGTCCTCGAACAAATCAAGCCTGAAATCTCCCTGGAAGTCAAGATGATGAAACTGAGGATATCGTACTTTGGCCGCATCGTGAGAAGGCCTGACTCATTAGAAAAGACAAGAATGTTAGGAAATGTGAAAGGCAGTAGAAAGAGGAAGTCTGCATGCCAGATGGATAGATTCAATTAGGGAGGTCACGGATCTGCAATCTACAAGACCTAAGTAGAACAGTGGAGTCAAGGACATGTTAGTCTGTAGAATCAGTATGTAGAATCAGAGATCCTGTAGAACTTTTCAGTGGACTCTTTCAGACGTGGGAAATTGGAAGTATAATCCAAGGGCAATCCAAACGCAATCATGGGGTTTCACATTATTGCAAATGAAATCTTCGCACACAATTTCGGGCAAAAGGGAAGTCATTCCGAATGCAATCATGGGTTTCACGTTATTGTGAATTAAAGCTTTGCACACAATTTCGGGCAATGGGGGCGGGGTCATTTTCAGGTAATGGAACGTTACTCTAAACGCACTCCGAACGCAATGGGAATTCAGGTGAATTCACTAAACTAGCGAATTCACCTGAATTCGCATTGGCTCCATTCGAAGTTGGAAGAAATTCCTCCCGTGTGAAAGAGTCCAGATAGTCTCAAAGGTGCTACAAGATCTCTCTACATACTGAAAGAAAGAAGCTGGGAGCAGGAGCTTTTGTAAACTTGGGTCTACTTCCTCCAAATGCATCTGAATAGTTTTCCAGACTAACTCAGCCATGTCTTTGAGTTAAAGCTACTAACAATTAATCTCAAAGGTGTTACAATAGCAGAAGTATTCAAAGTTTGGAAAATCAGTACATGCAAAGGGATCTTGTAGCACCTCGGAGACTAACTGAAAGAAAGAAGCTGGGAGCATGAGCTTTCCTAAACTTGAGCCTACTTCCTCAGATGCATGCACAAAAAATATAGCAGAACATGGAGAGTTTTTACAAACTGACATAAATCACATAGCATAATGAGATTCAGGATAAATCTGAAATTTTCTGCAGGATGGTGTCAATGCAGCTTTAGGCACAATAATCAGACCAAAAGGTGAGGTACTGTCTTCACATTTTCCCATTAAAAGATTCTTATAGGACACAAATTTAAAAGAACCTCCAGCTTTCCACAGGTTTCCAATGTGGAACTTGAATCTGGTACTGACTAGACTAACGGTGTCTCCATTTGAGCAAATTATGGTGGCTTTGTTGAGAATATTGACTTATTAAAGTGCTTTTTGGTGGCCATTATTTCCACCAGAAGGGTGTTGGAGTGCTCTTGGGATTCTGAAAAAGTTAACATTGACTCTAGATCCCACATTTGTACCAAACATGCTCAGGAACACTCTTTCTCACACTACAGCCCTGAGAAGGATGGAAAGTGAGAATGCCAGTGTGGCATAGTGGTTAGAGTGCTGGACCTGGAGATCAGAGTTCAATCCCCTGGGTGACCTTGGGCAAGTCACACTCTCTCAGCCTCAAAGGAACCAATCTGAACCATCCTCTGTACCAAGTTTGCCAAGAAAACTCCATGGCAGGTTTACTTTAGAGCTGCCATCAGTCGATCATGATTTAGGTCCTAGTTTTAAGGCAGTGATTCCCAAACACTGGCTCTCCAGGCTTTTGGATTTCAACTCACAGAAGCCCCAGCCAGCTTTGTCAACAGTCGAGAATTCTGGGTGGTGAAGTCCAAAACATCTGGAGGGCCAAAGTCTGGGAACCATTGTTCTAGGGGAAAGGTAGATAGAAGACCAATAAATAACAGAGGGATAGTATTGGAGAAGTCACCCTCCTTTTCCAGTACTGTACATGTCCTCCATTTCAACTTTTTCTGCCGAGGAAGAATTCCCTTTTGATCCTGACTGAGAAGCACAGGTTTATACTCCTAGGAGTGTTTGTTTTAAGCCTTTCCTTTAATTGCCTGCTACCATTTTTCCTGGAATGTCCTCCTTTTTGTGGTGTTTGGTCCTCCTGGGCAGTGAGGAGGCTGTGGGGTCACCCTGCCTGAGCACTGGACTAAAAGCTAACCTTTTGTATATTTTATGTGATTTTATGCAGAATGTAGATGTTTTGATTGTTTTGAATTTTATTGAGAGTTTTAAATGTTTTATCCGGGAGCTATCTAGGGTCCCTCCAGGGATAAAGGCAGTGTATAAATGAAATAAAATAAAAATGAATAAATAAAAATAAATAAATAAAGACCTTGGGCAAAGTCACACACTCTCAGCCTTGGGGAAAGGCCAGGGACAATCTGAACTATTGAGAAGTAATATTGAGAAGAAAACCCCAGGAGAGGTTCACCTTAGGGTCGCCGTCAGTCGGAAACAACACACAGACACAGCCTGAGTGCTGCACTAAGCTCTGGTGACCAAGGTTTGATTCCCAGTTTGGTCATGACCTTAGGCAAAGTTACACTCTCTCAGCCTTAAGGGAAGGCCTGGGCCAAACTCCTCTGAACCAATCTTGCCAAGCAAACCCCAGGATAGTGTCACTTTAGGGTCACCATTAGTCATAAATAACACCCCCCTACCTACCCCCCTCTGCCCAGTGGTGTCACTAGGGGGGCAGAGGGGGCTCCTCAAATGCCTACTTTTTGGCAGAAACAGGCTGGGGTAGTCAGGTTCCCTTTAAAATGCTTTGAAAGGCGGTGGGAGTGGGATGAAGCTCAGTAGGAGGAGAAAGGAGAGGCTGCAGATTTTTTTTTAGATTGAAATTTCAAAAAATTTAATTTTTAAATTGTTTTTCTAAATTATTTTTTTTTAAAAAAAAACTTTTAAAATTGCCTTTAAAAACATCACATTGTAACCAAATCTCCACCCTGCATACATTTTGGTTGTGCGTACGATGTTGTAATTTTGCAAGTATCATTTTAAATTGGGCTATCTGTTTATGTCACAGCAGTGCTGTGTGGGAATTACGGTTTATGAGGTGCATTAGCACAAAAGTTCTCCTGATGCAAACCATGAAGCTTTCTTGAGAAATTCAGTGTTCTCTGCCTACATGGCATCCTTCAGCTTCCCAAAGGAAGGAGACATGCTGGATCTCAAGGAAACATCTTCTTTGAATTGCAGAGAGACGTTAAATTTGCGAAGTTGAAGGCTTTCATGGCTGGCATCCATAGTTTTTTGTGGGTTTTTCGGGCTATGTGGCCATGTTCTAGGAAAGTTTATTCCTGACGAACTGTGGCTGGCATCTAAGATAACCCAAAAACATCCAAACAATGAGACCTTTATTGGGCCAATGCAAATGCACAATGACAAGTTGCAAACTTTCCAAGTCACACCGGCCTCTTCATCAGGCAAATAGGAGAAAGGCATTGAAGATGTTAGTCCTAGGCCTGCTTTTTCTGTTTCTGGTCAAAGATCCCAGCCACAGATGCTGGCGAAACAACAGGAATAAATTATCTTAGAACATGGCCACATAGAATCCTAGAGTTGGAAGAGACCCCAAGGGCCATCCATTCTGCCATGCAGGAACTCCCAATCAAAGCATCCCTGAAAGATGGCCATCCAATCTCTGTTTAGAGACCTCCAAGGAAGGAGACTCCACTACACTCCGAGGGAGTGTGTTCCACTGTCGAACAGCCCTTACTGTCAGGAAGTCCCTCCTAATGTTGAGGTGGAATCTCTTTTCCTGCAGTTTGCATCCATTGCTCTGGGTGCCGTTCTCTGGAGCAGCAGAAAACAAGCTTGCTCCCTCCTCAATATAACATCCCTTCAAATATTTGAACAGGGCTATCATATCACCTCTTCACCTTCTCTTCTCCAGGCTGAACATCCCCAGTTCCCTAAGGCGGTCCTCAAAGGGCATGGCTTCCAGACCCTTCACCATCTTGGTCGCCCTCCTTTGGACCCTCAAGGCCATTGTGGAGCATTGGGGCTGGCCCAAGAAAGCTCTCATGCTTTGGATGTGACTGGGTTTACTCTTCTCTGGCCAACAGGTGTCGATGAGTGCAAGAAGAAAAAGCCTGGCTAAAGCTTCTCTAAGGAGGAGGTCAATGGGGTGACGCTAGGTTTACATCCAGACTGGAGAAATAATCCGGTTTGGTCCCGCTTGAACTTGTTGTCTGGCTCTTTGCTATGGAATTCTGGGAGTTGGAGTTGGTTGTGGGCCCGGAGCGGAGCGGAGCTCCGCTCCGGGCCCCACAACCAACTCCAACTCCCAGAATTCCATAGCAAAGAGCCAGACAACAAGTTCAAGCGGGACCAAACCGGATTATTTCTCCAATGTGGAGTGACCCCCAACCCTCCCATCTCCCCATTTTCCTCCCCCCTTCCCCCTTGATCCCTACTCAGCGTAGCCGGTGCTCCAAGGGAGGCGCCTCCTGCTCTCTCGGGGGCTCTGGACGGCTCTCCCCGCGCGGTCCTCCGCCTGGAGCAGCTCCGCCGCCGTCAGCTGCAGGAAGGCCGGCCTCGAGAAGCTCCCTCGCCTCGGAGCTGGAGCAGCAGCAGCAGCAGGAGGAGGAGGAGGCAGGGACTCGTGGCTGCAGGAGGAGGAGGAAGGAGCCCCAGCAGCAGAAGCAGCAGAAGAAGAGGAGGCTATAGTAGCAGTGGAGGAGGCAATAAGGCTGGGCCCAGGAGGAGGAGGAGGAGGAGGAGGAGGAGGAAGGGGAGGCTCAGAGGGGCCTCCTCCTCCTCCTCCTCCTCCCAGACCCCCGAGGAGCTGCCCCATGGCCGAGCGCACCCGCCCCAACATGCTGCTGCCTCCTCCGTCCCTCTCTCAGCTCTTCTGCTGCCTCTCTGCCTTTCCTTCCTTCTTCTTCCTCTTCCTCCTCCCCTCAGAGCATCCTCCTCCTCCTCCTCCTCCTGGCCCTCCCCCTCCTCTAAAGGAGGAAAGGAAGAAGGGAGGGCATTTATCAGGGGAAGGAAAGGGACTCATTGGAAACCCTGGGGGACTGGAATGTCTTCAGTGGTGGAGTCTCTCCTTCCTTAGGGGTCTTTAAGCAGAGGCTGGATGGCCATCTGTCAATGGGGATGCTTTGATGGGGTGTTCCTGCATGGCAGGGGGTTAGACTGGATGGCCCCTTTTGTGGTCTCTTCCAACTCTATGATTCTATGATTCTACTATGATTAGGAGGAGTAGGCACCCCAAAATGGAGGGTGTTCAGGAGACTCGTAGAATCATAGGACCCTAGAGTTGGAAGAGTCCCCCTCAAGGCCATCCAGTCCAAACCTATTCTGCCATGCAGGAACTCCCCAGCAAAGCATCCCCAACAGATGGCCATCCAGCCTCTGCTTAAAGACCTCCAAGGACAGAGACTCCACTACACTCCAAGGGAGTGTGTTTCACTGTCGAACAGCTCTTACTGTCAGAAAGTTCCTCCTAATGTTGAGGTGGAATCTCTTTTCCTGCAGTTTGCACCCATTGTTCCGGGTCCTAGTTGCAGCAGCAGAAAACAAGCTTGCTTCCTCCTCATTGTGACATCCTTTCAAATATTTGATCAGGGCTATCATATCTCCTCTTAACCTTCTCTTCTCCAGGCTAAACATCCCCAGTTTCCTAAGGTGGTCCTCATAGGGCATGGTTTCCAGACCCTTCACCATCTTAGTTGCCTTCCTTTGGACACACTCCAGTTTCTCCACATCCTTTTTGAATTGTGGTGCCCAGAACTGGACACAGTATTATTGCAGGTGAGGCCTGACCAAAGCAGAATAGAGTGGCACTATTAATTACTGTCAGGAAGTGGAATCTCTTCTCCTACAGCTTGCACCCATTTTTCCGGGGCCTCTTCTCTGGAGCAACAGAAAACAAGTTTGCTCCCTCTTATCCTTGATTTCTTTCAGGCTCAGCCCTGTGACTAAACCTGACCCCTGGCATTCCCAGTCTTTGTTTCACAGATCCCACTGTGTTGAGGGTCTCCTTCCAGCTTATCTCTTTTCTGTATATCACATTCAGGGATGCCTTCAAGATTACACACTTCAACCTGACCCCTATGGCTTTACTGTATCCATAGTATTGTTCCTCCAAGAAATGCATACATTTTTGAGACTAACTGGAAAAAAATTATCTGAAGCATTCTCAGAAGATGCCAGCCACAGATGCAGGCGAAACGTCAGGAATAAACATGGTCACATAGCCCAAAAACCCCACAAAAAACTATGGATGCTGGCAAGGAAAGTCTTCAACCTCACATTGAAAGAAAGACGTTGGTACCATGAGCTTTCCTAGGCATAAGTCTACATCCTCAGATGCATTTGGGAAGTCAAAAGCCAGGGACAGACCTATAGATGCCAGTAGTGCACATATATATCTATCCACTGTTTGTAGTCTCTTTCTTTATTATTATTCATTTCTACAGAGATCTCTGTAGCCACAGCTTTTCACTGTTTTATATACACTGTTTTATGGGCATATACCAACCTCTGCCACTTCCAACTCTAGGATTTTGTGATTTGTGATTCAAGGTTTTGGGTCCTTGTTGACCTCATGACCAAATGACTGTCCAGAGGTATAGAAAGGGTTAATTTATGGAAGTACTGTAACTGTAGTCCAAAACACACTACAGAAATAATCCAGTTTGAGAGGGCTTTACTGATCTGGCTCAATGCTAGGGAATTCTGGACCTCTGGTGCCATTAATAAACTACAATTCCCAGGATTCCCTAATACTGAGCCAATGTGGTCTCGGACTGGATTATTTCTGCAATGTGTTTTGGACCTTGGATACTTTTAAACCTTAGTTTAACAATTTGAAGCTGGGAAAAGATATGAAGGTTGGGAATGGACGGAGGGAGTTACTAACCTGCTTGTGTTGTCCCCATAGCTGTGGGGTATTAACCTGTTTGTGTTACTGCTTCCTGTTACTAACCCGCTTCCTGTTACTAACCTGCTTGTGTTGTTCACATAGCTGTGCAGTAGGTGGGTGGGTTACACTTTTCCCAGCTTCAAATTGTTAAAGTAAGGTCAGAGAGTCAACATAAAGTAACAGCAACATCTCACTTTCAGGGTCTTCTCTATAGATTTGGCTTTATATGTCTATAAAGCTTGAATTTCCTCCAAGCCTGCTGATACAGCACCATGTATAGGTGTGTGTTTTGCATATCTCCATAAGAGTGTTCACAGACTGACCTCATCAGAAACGATTCACAGATATTGGAACAGGGATAGATAATAAAATGGAAAGGGAAGTAGTGATTTACAGTCTATGGCTCCAGGTCTTGAAAAACAGTCCAAATATCTCCTCAAAAATGTTTTGGGTGGTCTAGGAAGTATTTTTCTATCAAGCCAGGGACAGTGCCATACAGTAGGACTATGTAGTAAATGGTAGACTGAAGGATCACAGCACCTTCAGGATCTGCAGAGCATCCTCAGGCATTGTTTACAGGAATTTCAGTATTCTTCAACCCTTTCAGACCTAGGGCTCACCATTAGCTCAATAATATATTTTGTTTTTGTTTTTTCTTTCCCTTTTCTTTTCTCTCCTCCCTCTCATCCCCATATATTTCATATGGAGATGGTGCTGCCCCTGTGATTTACTTTGAGTCCGGGTGTAACTGTAATAAGTTCTTTCCCACCAGCTGAAGACATTGTTCTTGTTGTTTTTATGTCTGTATATATTCCTTTCTCCTTCTCACTGGTAAAAGCTGGTGTGCTGTGGATACAATGGGACCAAGGAGATGTGAATTTGAATTCTTGCTTAGCCCTGAAGCTCATTCTGAGCCATCTTGTAGTGGTTTATCCAAGATGCCCCCAACCTATTGCAGGGGTTTATGGGATGTTTAATTAAATAGGAGAATCCCATAGATCTTTGGAAGAAGAGTGGGGCAAAAAGTAGTTCACTTATTCGTTGTTGTGTTTGATTGTAGTTGTTTTGTTTGTTTCTATAAGAACAGGAGTGGCAGAACATAAAAGAACACTTCTTGCAAATATGGAAAATTCTGGCAGTGTCAGGTAACAAGACTGGATTCCAAAGACTCGAGAGATCAAGGTGTACTTGCTATTGTCTTTCAAAAAAGAAAGAGCACAATAGCTCCCGAATGAAGCATAGCTCCAAATGAGATGGCTTTTCACTGCACTCAATTAGGTCTGATGCTCATAGCTCTCTTGTATTCGGGGTCAGACAGAAGCAAGACTACTCATTGCCCTCATACATTGTGTGGATGAGTGTTGGTGTGAAGGAGTAGAGTATATCAATCAGACTGATCTTTTTATTTTCTTTAGAAATACTCTGCTAATCTACTGGATGTAGAAAAACATTGGAATATGCCCACCTGATCATAAAAAGAATCTGGAAAGCTCACCTTCTCCATTCATTTCACTGTTTTTCCTTGGCTGACATTAAGAATGTTGTAAAAGGCATAATTAATTACTGTTCTTTATGTCAAAGCAAGGAACAGAAAGAAAAAAATTCTCAAGGTGAGAACAGTGTCAGTGCACATTCCCACTTATTCAAATAATGTTCTGATATTTCCCCCATGCCATTTTGTTTGGGTACCATTTAAGCACACTTGCCTATGTAATGATTTACTTATGAAGCGTATGAAGGATGTATTGAACAAACTGGCCACCTCCTTGACTGTGCAGGCAATAAAGCTGATGACCCAAAAGTTTTCTTCAAAGTATTGTTCTTGATCTATCAGCATTTTGCATTGCTTCTGCCCTTGCTGTACCTGCACAGGAATAAATGTGCTAATGCAGCACCTTTCTTGGCATGAAAATCCTGCTAAAACTCCAAGCAGTGATGACTAGTCAGGGTAATGAGAGAAGGCTGGTGGCTTGTTTTGTATTCAGGAGAGACTTGTAGTGGAGAAAGAAAGAAAGAAAGAGAAAGAAAGAAAGAAAGAAATAATTTTACCACACTATAGAAATGACATTTGGGAGAATTTGAATCCATTAGTGCTCCAGTTATCAAAATATGCTCCAGGTTCACTACCAAGCAGATGTAATACATTTTGCACACATGTAAAATCCACATTCTGAATATATTTAGAAAAAAGCAGTAAATGACTGTATGTTCTGCATCCTTTGCTGCTGAAAATTGCTAGGGAAGTTTATGTATGTGAAGGGATCACGCAGCACCTTTGAGACTGAGAGGAAGAAGTTGGTAGCATAAGCTTTTGTAGACTTCAGTCTCCTTCCTCAGTGGCAAGGAATTTGATGTTTCGACATGCTTGAAACTAATGGAATAATGGCATGGTGTTGAGATTTGATGGATGGAATATGTTGTGGGTAAGAGCCAATGTTTTATAATTTGAATGTTGGACTAGGACAGCAGGAGACTGGGATTTGAATCTCCAGTCACTGGATGACCTTGGACCAATCACATTCTGTCAGCCTCCGAAAAGGCAATGATAAACTTCCTCTGAATATATCTTGCCATGAAATCCCTGTGATAAGGTATCTTTGCTTGTGCATATGTGCCTTCACATGTGCTTGTTGCTTGTTGACCTATAGTGCTTGTTGACCTATAGTGATGCCATTAATTTCATAGAGTTTTCTTAGGCAAACAATATTCAGAGATGCTTTTGCTAGCTTCTTCCTCTGAAATATAGTCACAGCACCTGGTATTAGTTGGCGGACTCCTCTCCAAGTACCAACCATGGCTGACCATGATTAGCTTCTGTGATCAGACAGGATCTGGTCCCTTTATGGTATCAAGGGATACAAAGGTTTCCTTAGAATCATCATAAATCAGAAATCACTTGAAGGCACATATCATCATCATCATCATAATCAACAACAACAACAACAACAACAACAAGAAATGGTGAGGGGGTAGGCAACCAAATGATGAGGGTAGAGAGACAGCCTTTATGGGCACCAAAGCCCTTCCTTTGCTGAGGTTCTTGGGATACTTGAGACTCTTCCCCTACATGGAGGAAATGTTCCCACCCTGTCCTCATACCGACCTGTTCAGATGATGTACAGGGCCAAAATGGGTGAAATGTGGCCCAATCTGCACTCCAGGGCAATTGTCCAGAGTAAAAAGAGTCCCATTTTGCTCTGTATCAGGGTGGGGCAGATGGGTTTTTTAATTTTAGTTTTGGGGTTGGTTTTTTTAGCTTGATCTTACAGGCAAAAGTTTCACTAACAGTAATTTAGTACATGGACTGCACACAGTTCCTCCAGCACCATTGCTTTTTCTGACATGTAAATTGATCATACAAGCATACATTAGCACAACAATACCATCTGTACCATTTACTGATGCTCAATAGAATGGCTATTTTCACCACAAGCTGTGAGAAAAGAAGGAGAAAGGAATTTTGGGGAGTATGAGGACAGTGCTGCTGGTATCACCCATTGTGGATGCTCATTGTGCATACAGCTTGTCCTCCTTATGGATCTGGAAATCCTGATGATAAGCCAAGTTTTCCCATCTGTGTGCACATGGCCTAAACTGCCTGCCAAATTCTTCATTTCCCACTAACATGATATGCCTCTAGACCCAAGGAAACCCCATCTGAAACAGGGAACGGTAATGTTAATCAGAGATACACATGTTGTTGAGTCTTCCAGAGAGGCAGGCAATGTGCAAACATTGCTCAGTGACAGCTGTAAAAATGGAAAAACTCCTATGCCCTGAGGCCCAGTTCTTATTACAACTGTATTACTGCTGAACTCAATTCGTCATACTCTCAGTTGTGATTTATTGTAGCAGCTATAATAATTATAATTACTTGACTGTCTTTGCTGTATGCTGCCCATCAGAGTAATTGCACTACAATTGTTAGTCATTCAGTCTTTCAGCAATGGAGATGATAAATAATTCATCAAAATGAGTATAGTGCCATAAAAGGTATATGAAAAGCTTTCCCCTTTCCTTGGATTGAGCTGCACTGCAATAACTAGGTTGAGGTTCTTAGCAGAGTAGGCTGAACTCATGAAGAAAATACTCTTACTAGAGAGTAAGCCCCACTGACGATGATGGGAATTAGTACTCACTAAAGATGCATAGGATTGTGTTGTAAAAGCTTGAGGATGACCAGCCTGTCTGCTTCAGCCACTCCATTCTCTTATTGGAATGGAAAGAATATTCACAATCATTTGTTTTCTGCCCTCCAAATAGATTTCTTAACAGTTGGGAACAGTATTCTGTATCCTAAAGTGTTACGCATGAATTAGACTGCAGAGAAAAAGTTGTGTTTTTTTAATACAGGAACCCTTTTTTTCTGCACAGAAAAAAAGCTTTTTGTGTTTGCAAGAACATGCTTTTTCTCTGCAAAATGTTCCTGTGCAACATTTTGGGATCTTCAAATATGAGGAGAATACTATGGAAGAATATTTGTTTTCTTCCATGGTGAGAAGAAAACTACTTTAACTAGTCATTAAAGATGAAATAGCTGAGAATTTACATCCCTATAAAAATCTTAACACACCCAGGGAAAAAATGAGAATTTTGGCATGTAAACTGCCCCTCTGAGTAATGAAAAAGATGGTGCTGTCTTCAGGACTTTGTGATTTTGTAATGTATGCACAGAAACAATTCAAAAACATGTCCAGAAGTATGAAACCTCTAGATTATTTACAACTTATTTTTTTTCTCTTTAAATTACAGTTTTACCAATAGGCAAATGGTTTACTTAGCTTGGATTCCTGGCTAGATTATGAATTGACATGAATTGGCTATCTCTGTTTGTATCGATAGTTTTAGAGGAAATGAAAACTTCTGTTGGTGGTTGACCATTTTGCAGGAGTTGTGCCTCTTGCTGAAGGGCTTGTCAATACTAGCCCTATAACTTGAATTCCTCTCCCCCCACCCTCCCTGGATAGCTACATGATGTCTCCAAACAAATACAAGAATACCCTGAATATGGTAACTAAAATGCAGTTAGCAATCAGATAGCCTTCTATTGGAGCAACAGTCACTTTTATAGCAAATTGTCATGACCTGTTAATAGATTATAGTGCAACAATGTAATTATAACTTGTTATCACATATTTAACAATATAAATACAATGTATAACTGTAAAAATAGTTTACATATAATTGTAGATTTATAGAAGAGTATGCCACCACTCCTTGTGTTTACATTGTGTTTATATTGTTAATTACATTGCATTATAGAATAGGCTTTTAGTCAACAGTGTTTGAAGCATCCAAACCTGTGTTTTTTTATTGTTTATTATATTGAATTTATACTGTATTGTTAAACATGTTTTAGCTGGTTATAATTACATTGTTATACTGTTTATCTGTTAACAATGTCATGACAATTTGCTACAATAGTAACTTGCTCCAATAGAAGGATACCTGATTTAACTCAACTTTTTCTGTGGGGTTTCTGGTCTTTTTGTGGTAGCGATAGAGGCTGCTTTCATTCTTGTGCTCTCAGATCGATATGCCTACAGCAACAGTGGGCAGTAAAGTTGAGTTAAGCAAATGTGAGTTGTGTGTGTGTGTGGAAACCTCATATTGGTCCCAGATGTCATATTAAATGGCTCTGACCTCATTTGGAGTTTTGGGACTGCATGGTGTAGAGGGAATTTGGAATATAGGGCTAATGTAGACAAGACCTTATTCCCAAGGAAATATGGGATAACTTTTCCTTTTCCAGGCTATCATTCTCTGAAGATGCCAGCCACCGATGCTGGCGAAACGTCAGAAAGGAACTCTTCCAGAACATGTCCATATAGTCCAAAAGCTCCACAAAAAAACTATGGATGTCAGCCATGAAAGCCTTCAACTCCACAACTTTACTTCTGTCTGAGAGACACCCAAGATTGCTTAGCTGAGCTCTCATTTGGAATATATGAGATAGTAAGAGTCAAAAATATACTAAAAATAAGTAAAAATAAGGCCTTGCCTGAAAAATATTTCAGGCAATACCTGAAATATTTGATGATATTTGATAGTATGTCTGTCTGAGAGTGTGTTGTAAAATAGTGCAGTTCAAGTGCGATAAGGTTTTTAAAATCCAGTCCCATCCACTATGCCAGAATTCTGATAACAATCACTTGCCCCTAAATGTCTGTTACCTATGAAAGGAATGAATATGTCTTGTCAAATACAAAAATGATCCCTCTAGGGGTCAATCTCAAGTTTCAGATATGGTCTAGTCAGATTTCTTTGGCCATGAACTGTTGGTTATTTAACTAGGCCAACAGGACAATATCAACAGGACAAAAATGTGGATGGGGGAATATCTCAGGTAACCATCTCTGTCCAAAAAGAGTGTCAGCTCTGCTTGCTCCTGAGCTGCACAGGATGGCTTACTCTCCCCCCCACCCCCCATTGCTACTGTATGGCTCCAAAAAGTGACTCCACACTGATATAACAAGAGCATTACACCAGTGTAAATCACCAAGAAGACACTAACTTTTGTCTTTAAAGTCCATGGAGTTGTAATCCATCTTTAACCCTCTCTGCAATATGATTTTTTTCATATACAAACCAGCAAAATATCATACCAACATATCATACCCAGCTCTGATATTTCACTTGGGAATCTGTATTTCTTTTGTTTTCTTGTCTTAAAAAGGAAACAAAATGGTGATGTGGTTGGGGTGAACTATCCTAGCTCAGGATGCAGCATCTCAGAAGAGCTGTGAAACTAGAAGTATACATCAAGGGCAAATATCTGACCTGAGACAAGTAACTTCTGGTGTTGTTGTTTGTCCCTTCTCATCAGAGCATGGAAGTAATATGTAATAAGTAACTATTTTACCTGTAATATGTTATTTTGCAGGGCAATGTAGACATGATATCATTATTTTGATAAAGCAATGTAGCAACTGCCAACAGCTTTACTTCTCTCTTTATGTCTGAAAACATTTTTATGAGTCATATTGTAGGATTTTGGCTACTTTTATGATTCTGCATGATTAAAAAAACAGTAGTAATGTTAGGTTAGTATAACATTACTAATACACTATTTTAAAAATAATAATAATAGGCAATAATTCCTTCTAGTAGTGACTAAAGCAATGTTGGCATGACATTTTCAAAAATAACACATAGTGCTTTCTGCATATTTTGTTCTGAATGTATGCATTTACAAGTACATGTGAGATTTTAAATATATGTCATAGCTACAAATTATTGTTCGAGTGAGATTTACTGTGGGTTGCATAGCTAGTGTGTTATTGTGGTTTGAGTGTTGGACTTGGACTCTGGAGACCAGGTTTAAATTCTCTGTTCAGCCATGGAAACTGACTGGGTGCCCTTGGGCAAGTCACACTCTCTCAGTCTCAGAGGAATGCAATGATAAGCCCTCTCCATACATCTCACTAAGCAAACCCCATAATAGGTTCGCCTTAGTTACAGTTACAGTCTCCCATACTCTAAATCTCAGAGGAAGTCCTTTTCAAGTTCAAGTACTGGGGCACTGTAAATTACTTGAGCTTGGCTCTGCTGAAATCAGTGGGGCAAGCTAGATATTAGTTCCACTGAATTTGGTGAGAATAAGATTCAGTTTACTTAGTTTGGATGCAATCCAAAGCAACTATTTTCAGGCAAACTAGTCACATGAACTCAGCTCAGAGGAAGGCAATGGCAAACTCTTCTGAACAAATTTTGCTACGAAAACCCTATGATAGGTTGCCGTAAGTCGAAACAACTTGAAGGCATAGAAGACACAGAGACATGAATTAATATATTTATACTGTAGATGTTTCTGAAATTTGTAACACATAATTCAAACTAGAACTTGCCGCGTCCCTAAACTGCTTATTCACAGAACATTGCATGGTGGTTAAAGTGACTATAGTGCTATAATCATATAGTGCGAAAGGGCCTCTGGTGACTTTTAGCTGTGTTTAACAGCAGTGGTCATTATCCAGCTCCCATCACCACTGAGCATGCTGGCTGGGAAGGAAGGAAGGGATTTATAGAGCTCAGGTTAGTAGGATTCTGAAGAGACACAAGCATGCTGGGTGGGAATGATGGGATTTACAGGATTCTGAAGAAACAAGTTGGCAACAATAGCTCCTCCATGTGTGAAGTCTTCCTCATGAGGAGCCCAGGGCAATTGCCCTCTTTGATCCATTCATAAAGGCCCTGCAGGGGCTGCCTTTGCCCACCTCTCTACTCTTGGAAGTTAAATCTGTATGACACTTGTTGCCATTGCTCTGTCTGGCTCACAGGTTCAGTACAAATTTGTTCTTCTGTTTTTTAAAAATTGATTTCTCCAGAAGACTTCTAGCAGTGGGATCAAGAGACTATTAGTGACTGAACATTTCTCCCCACAGTTTCTGCCAAAAGAAACATTAGCATCATTCTGTCTGGTACCTGAGCAAAGGACCAGGTTTCCATGACATGAGCACTACAGAAATATCTGCTACCAACTTTGAAGGTGTGAAGTGTGGTGAGGCACCCACTTAAAGCTAGAATCTTGCATCCTAATTATTTTGCATTATAGGACCCAGATTCCAAATGAAAAATTGATATACTTGGTAGATCCATGCAAACTGCCCTAAACTTTAGGACTGGGTTCAAAGTATTTAATAGGCATTGTCTTGCTTAACCCTTTCAGGAACTGTGCTGTTATTTTATATTTAATATCTTATTTGTTCCCAGTCCAGGACTCAAGACATCTTACAAAAACTAAAACGGATACTGCTAAAAAAATAAAAATAAATAAAATCATAAAAATATAATTAAATTTTATTAATAGAATTAAAGCATCTAAAAGCATGACCATTAGAAAGAAAGCAACAAATAAAGCATATTGGAAACAGACTGCTATATTAGAAGAAGACTGCAAGAAGGCAACCTCCAATGTTCTCATCAGATGTACTTGTGAAGGTAGTGGGGCATACAAAAGCATCCCCAACAATCACTGTACATGTGTCTGCATATGTGACTGTATATATGAATGTCACATATATGTGTGTGGGGTAGTGGTGGTGGATGAGGGAAATTGCCTCTTCTGGGAGCCACAAAGGGAAGCAATTCATATTTGATATAGTTTGCAACTGCTTGCACCATTTAATATCTAAATATTTCTTTTTCAATCCCAAAGCGAACTTCCAATTTCATTTGTTTTGTCCAATCATGGATATCTGGGGATTCCTGCAAATTAGCACCTAGCCTCCTGATAATTGCCTATTCTTGTTTTATACTCATCTCACTTCAGGGTATTTTTAAAGGATGGAATGGAGAATGGTTCTTAATATGGGCCCTTTTACACCAAACAGTGAACAACACTGTGATTCCACTTTATTGTTTGCCTTCAAGTCCTTTCTGACTTATGGTGACCCTAAAGTAAGCTGATCATAGGGTATTTTTGGCAAGATTTGTTCAGAGAAGGTTTGCCATTCCCCTGAGGCTGAGAGCATGTGACTTGTCCAAGCTCACCCAATTCGTTGCATGTGGCCGAACCCTGGTCTCCAGAGTCATAGTCCTATAATTGCTAAGGCAATGCCTATCATATCTCATACAGTGAACTTGACTCTGTTGTTGTTTTTCCTGTTGTTAATTTGCATATGTTCCTCCTTTGGCTCCCTAGCAGACCCAAAATGCAAACTATCATGTTTTCTAGTTGCAGAAAAAATGCAGAGACTGTTCAAATATGCATAATATTGTTGTCCCCATTCTGCCACTGTGCAGAAAATGTCATAATCAGGCAAGTTTCTAGAGCCTTAAATATTGGAAACTTTGCCTCTAGTCTTGTTGTATACTACCATCTAGTGCCCAGATGTAGGAATGTTACAGCTTCCTGATGTAATTTTTAACGTCAGAGAGAATATTTCTGGCATGGAAATAGTGCCTAGTTTCTCGGATGACCTTACCGAGATTTTTTTTAACTGCTCAAGGCTAAAAACAGCATTGGAAGGGGACTCGGTTGAGGAAGTGGCACAGCAGTAGAAATGCCATCTCTCCTAGCTACATGGTCTTCTTCCAACTTTCTTTTTTAACCCATTAAAATACCATAGGAAGCTCAGTTATGCAAAGGGGTCTTTTAGCACTTGTAAGTCTAACTGGTAACATAAGCGTTCGTAGACATGATCTACCTCCTCAGATGCATGGAGTGAACTGGTGCTCCACGATCCCTTTTCATACTGATATTCCAGGCTAACACTGCCATTTCTTTGAATTCTACCCTCTTAGAAGCACAGTAACAAATCTCACATATGCTATATATAAAGATAGTAAAGTTAGTGGGCAAATGACATTACATTGCTACTAAAAGTCTTTAAAAACTTATAGCAATTACATTTATGTTGAAAAGAGAATGTTAATTTTATTAATATTAATCTAATTATGTTAATTCTGACCTGGTACTTAAATGTATGTTTCTTTACTACACATTACTGGAATGCAGGTGGAAATTTTCATTCATGTTTTCCCTTCATCTTCCAGTGTCTCATATCTGAGCATGGGAAAGAAGGAAACCACTATATTTTTGAAAACTCACCCACCCAATGGGAATGAGTGAGTTTAAAAAGAAAGAGTCACACACAGGAAGGATGCAAGAAATATATTTACTGTCTGTAAATATAAACTATGAGACAAATATATCTAACTCCCACCAACAATACTTTATATGGGCAATTCCCCAAACTTAAAAAAACAAAAACAAAACACCCAGATACAGATTAACAGAATCCTCTTCTGAAAACTGTCTTCTGATTCTATTACTGTAGAGGCATCTTCTGAAGCCTCAAAAGAACCAGGGGTCTTTTCACATTGCGTAATTATAATGCTATGATTCCATTTTATCTGCCATGGCAACATCTTATGGAATCCTGGGAACTGCCATATAGGGAGAAGCATTTAGAATTTTCAGCTACTGTTTCACCAGACTACAAACACCAGGAATCTGTAGGATGCTGCTAAGGCAGTGAAATCATAGCACTAGAATTGTGCAGTGTGAAAGAGCTCCTGGTTCTTGAGTATATTGTAAAATCAATTACATCATCTATTTGGCAAGGCATTACCACCTGAATTAAATGAATTAATTCATATTGTACAGTCATATTGTAAAGTAGAAAACGAGAGCTGGATGAAGGAAATTTCCTTTCTCTTACACTTGCCTGTACTGTTTCTGCCATTCAGTGGAATGTGTTCATATATAGCAAGGCTGTGGAATGTGCAGCCTGTGGATCACATATGGCCCGCTGTGGCCCACATATGGTCCTGGAGCCCCAGATTCTAAGATAGATAACATTAATTTCTCTCAGCCAGTAAATAGCCATTGGGAGGTGTGTGAAATCAGGTAAAAGATGGGGCTTTGACAATGGAGAGATAGGAGAGATGCCATCATTCAGTGGCATCAATGGAGTTGGCGTCACCTGATGAAGTAATTCATGGTGTTACCCCTACATTTATCTCGTCCTGTACCACAGCATATAGAATCCTTAGTAATGTTTTTTGTATTAATATTACTTGTAAATTGTAATTTCCATCACTGAATGTAATGGCAATTGCTGTGACATACAGCCTAGATATATTTACTTTTATATAGTTTACTGTGATTAAAGTGAACATTGGGTCTGATGTGATGTTTTTAAAGACAACAGTAATTAAAACATCAACAGCCCGAGGTCTCTCATTTCTCTGCTCACTGAGCCTCACCCCACTCAGAGCTTCTCTTCCACTGAACTCCAGGGTTTTAAAAGGACATTGGTGAATGCCACAGCCCATTTTTACCAAAAAGCAGACATTTGGGGAATAGTAGTGTCACCTCCTGTAGGGTGTCACCTGGTGTGGACCACACAGCCCCAGTGATGCCCCCTGCCTTCATTCCTCCTGATGGAACTTTGTTGTTAGTCTTCTTGATTGAGGATCTGCTAAATATTAAAGCAACAGGAGCCCTGTACTGTATTCAGTCTGGCAACCATATCCTATCTACTCCCTGCTTTGTCCATCTCTTGCCTCTATCCAGTTCTCTCACACCTCCACTGATTCCCCTATTGCCCATGTCACTTCCTTCTACCCTCTCTACTACTGTGTGTGTTTTTAGTCTCATATGATTCTCCACCACCACCACCACCTTGTCATTCTTCTGTGCATTGCTTTTTCTCCTGTTGTCTTGTTCCACCTCATCTGTCATGCATCCATTCCCATCTCCCATTCCACACAGTTTAGGCTACCTTTCCTATGTGTACATCCACATCATGAAGCAATACAGCTCAGGCTTTCTCTTCCTGTTCCTCCCTCTCTCACACCTGTTCTTTGCTGCTTGTTATTGTGTTTGTCAGTTTCTGGTACCCATAATGTAGTGAAAACTCATGTGAGAATGATAGCAAGAGCAGGGGAAACAACATGGCAGACAACCTTCACCCATATACCTAGCTGTCCCCTGCAAAATGCCCTAAAATTACATTGGGGAGATAAGGTACTTTACTTTCTGGTATAAGGTGCTTTTTAAAAATGTATTTCATTGTAACAAAGATCAACATATCCTCCAATGGCTGGCCTTCCTTTCCTACTCAGACCTCTGCATCATGATAGCTTCTGATTTCTTCTCCCATATTATACTGGGTTTGTTTCTAATAGTATGTAGGCCTTTTCTGTTGTGTAGATATTGTCAAGGATAATTAACAAATTAGGGCCTAAATGTACATATGACTCAGTTTTTCATAATTTCAAAAGTAACTAGCAATAATCAATTAAATTATCAATTAAGGGGCTATACAGACCATTCCAAAAGGGAGGCCTGCAGCCGCCTCTTTCCTGGCTGGATCAGGGCAACGGCCAATTCATGCTGCAGCCCCAATCTGGCCTCTGGAGGCCACAAAAAGGAGCAACAAAAGGCTGCTTCATTTTGTGCCCTCAAAAGAGTGACATAGCTGTGGCCTTTGGCACTGTAGCGCTGGAGGTGCATCATGATGGCGCACACTGTCTAGAGTAGTGTGCACTATCATGGCGCCCTGGAAGAGTTAGGGCCTGCATTGTCAGGACACTGTGCCCTGACTCCGCCCACAGGCCAGCCTTTCAGGCCACTCTGGATAGCCCCAAAGTTATCATTAAGTTGAATACAAAAGGTTGAATTAATTAAATTTGAGAACCAGCATGGTGTAGTGGTTTGAGCCTTAGACTATGACTCTTGTGATTAGAGTTTGAATCTGCACTTGGCCATGGACAAATCTTGCCAAGAAAACCCTCTGACAGGTTCGCCCATCAGCTCAAAAGAGTATAGCATTCAGATGTTTCTTTAAACATCAACTGAAATAGAAAAGTAAATAATTAATTTCTTAACGTTGTGGTTATAATGGCAACTAATTACTTTTTTGGCCTTTGAACTATAACTGTAGCTCACTTTCACCTAAAGGCAGCTTTACAAGCTTTGATCCTCACATTATGGAGAAAACATTTGGAGGAATTGTTAAACCAAAAGTGGCAAATTGAAGCTATATTTATTTAAGTACTTGTAAACTGCTCTTCATTAAATAGATATCAGAGAGGTATATAAAGAAGACCAAAATGGGCATCTATAATAAAATATTAGAAAAATACAATGTAAAACATTTTTAAAAAGACAGCCCTAGTAATAACATTAATGTACTTCCCATACATTTCTGCTTCCTCCTACCAAACTGTGGGCTTGGGTTTTGTATTGAGATCAAGCTGCGGAGGTTTTATTACAGTAAAAGGCAGCATTTCTGTACTTTTATTAACAGTTCCTTCCTAGGGCAATGAAGATGTTCATAACTGGATGTTTACTGTCTTCATTTTAAGAAAACAAAACAACTATAAAAAGGCTTTGTTGGAAATAAAACCAATTTGACACCACAAAAGGTTTCTCAGAAGTATTGTGAAAAGGTGGTGTGTTTTTTAAGAGGGAGGTGTCCATAAACAAAGTGGATTGTTAAAATGATTTGGCATTATAATTAACACATTTTTATTGCAAAGTGAGCAAATATGAGTTGTTTTTTTTTAAAATCTAACTTTTCCACAAATTTGAAGACAATTAAGGAGAATATAAGAATGAAGATATTATAGAACATTAAAACTCCTCATTTTAACACTGAACCAGAAACATATATTTCCCACCCATGCTTTTCAAAGCCCAGAAGCAAAGGCTGTTATCTAACTGACCCATTAGTGCTGTCCAGTCTTCTTTCTCCCATGTATCTGGTACAGGCAAGCAACTACAATATCAGCAAGGCAGTGAATCCACTCTGGCTGTAAGTCCAAACTTTAAAAGAACTTTCCAAGATGTGAACCTACTTTGGAATAAGGTTCAGCACCTTGGAGAGTTGTGATTGTTGCTATTGCTCTAGTTGTGTACCTTCAACCCATTTCTGACTTATGGTGACCCTAAGGAGACCCTATCATGTGGTTTTCTTGGCAAGTTTCTTCAGAAGGAGTTTGCCAATGCCATCCTCTGAGGCTGCAAGTGTGTGATTTGGCCAAGGTCACCCAGTTACTGAAACAGAGTGGATTTAGGCCTGGATTCTATTGGTAGTTTGAAATTTGTTTTTGTTGTGTGCATTCAAATAATTTCTGACTTATTATTACCTTAAAGCAAACCTATCATAGGGTTTTCTTGGCAAGAATTGTTGAGAGGAGGTTTGCCTTTACCTTCCCCTGGAGCTGAGAGAGTGTGATTTATCCAAGTTTAGGCAGTGGGTTTCCATGGCTGAGTGGAGAGTTAAACCACTATGCCACACTGGCTCTCTACTCTGAATTAGAGCAGACTTATTTAATCAATGGGACTTACAAAAGTGCTGACCCTCTGATATTGGAACCACCAGCCCCCCACGTGTACCTCAGGTTCCTGCCTGCCCTGTTCCTGCTTGTATCAAATATATTAATAAATGTGGAGTTTTAAAAAACACAAAACATGTAGTTCTCCACTGCTGCATTCAGATGTGCATGTCTATGGGCCCCTTCACACTACATACCTATTGCAATAATTCCACTTTAATTGCCATGAATGCATCCTGTGGAATCCTGGGGTTTGTACTTTGGTGTGGCACTAGAGCTCTCTGGTTAAGAATTCTAAATACCCTCCCTAAATTGCAAATCTCAAGATTTCATAGGACGTTACCATGGCGTTAAAAGTGCCATCATAATGCTTTAATTGTATTATGTGAAAATGTCCTACTTGTGGCAAATGTGTGCATCACAAGCAAGAAGGATTATCTTGATATTAACCGAATGACTAAAAGCACAGGTTCTCAAACTGGCAATTATTTGTTCCCCATTCCAAACTTTCTCATCCAGAATTGGTTTTCAGGCTCTCAGGAAGAAATGAATGAAGTCAAAGGGCTTCAAAAAGTGCAGTCTCCCCACCCCCCACCCCTTGATGCTCTCTTTTTCTGCAGGTGTGTCTCCATTTTCAACAACTTTCTTCTTACCAGCTGTGAGTGGCTTGGGAAGAGATTCCTAGCAACTTAAATGATTCATGGCCCATTAAAGTGAGAAAGAGTGGGGGAAAGGAAAATGATCTCCACTTATCTGCACAGACTTGTTATAGGAAGATGAGTCTGCTATTTATCCCCCCCCCCCAAAAAAAAAAATCCATGGCTGCCATTTTAGACTGAATTTGAAAGCCAGGACATTCTGTTCCCTGGAACAGAGGAAGGATACCTTGTGTTTCTCTCTCCACTGCTTCCCACATAACTGAATGCCAGTTTCATTATATAGTATTGTCATTTGAGACAGGACTGAGTAATGAATGATAATTTCATGGATGTCATATGTTGTGCTAAATTAGTTGGCAACTTGTAGGCACACATGAGCATATGTGTGTATGTGTACCTTCAAGTCACCTGTTGACTTATGGTGACCTCATGAATTTCATTGGATTATCTTAGGCAAGGAAGGATCAGAGGTGTTTTAGCCAGTTCCTCCCTCTGAACTATACCCTACAGCACCTGGTATTTCTTGGCAGTCTCTCATCCAATAAAAACCAAACCAACAGTACTTCATCCCCCCACCCCCAATATACACAGCTTGCTAATATTGAGCACCAAGGAACCAATGGTTTGGGATAGAATCTGAATCCACCTTTTTGTGTGGTCTATTTACAGTTCTTTTCCAATTTAGTATCATCCCATTTTTATCCCTAGTAATATATACTGAGGCATGGAATGATATACATAAGAATGATTTGGACACCCTGATGTTGATGGAGTGTAACTCCCACTATGCCTCAGCACTATGCTGACTAAGGCTGGTGGGAGCTTAGACACAATTTCAATGAACTAAATGAGGCTGCAGACTTTATCACAGAAGGTTCATAAGGTGCCAGAATCACTTTAGTCCAGGAAACACAAACATACCAGTTTGGGGACAGTGATTATTGCAAACTCTTCCAAATTTCCATGCTGTTGCTTCTGTCCCAGCATCTGTCTTCTGCATGCTGGCCTCCATAGCTCTGCCTACTTGCCCTATACCCTCTCCCAGCATACCTTTTGGTCTGTATTCATTTTTATTTTTAACACAATTGAAAGATCATGGCAATCCATTAATTAAAAGAAAAGAAATTGAAAAAAAACAACAAACCAGCCAGCCTGGGAATAATGAGAGGGAAGGGAAGAGGGGAGATGAGCAAAATCATGTTCACTCACACGATGTGACTAACTGCATATTGGAACTGCTTCAAGAAGAATTTATCACACATGTTGCCCATATAATGAGAAAGACCACTCCAGCAACAGATGGACTACAGACCAGTTACTTAACACACACAGCATCATGTGATACTATACAACTCAACTGCAGATGCAGATGCTAATATCTTGCTCTAATTTCAGTTTTCAAGCCTCCTGTGATAAAGTCCATATTTCTGAGTAAACTTGTAAAAATATCAACTGTTAAGTGCATCATTTTCATTCACATATACTGCTTTACTGTTCTTTGAAGTTTCCTAAAGCAGCTTTTTTCTTTAAAAGAAAAAAAATTTCAATGTGATATAAACATAAAGGTTAATTTTACTCATCTCCCACAAAAAAAGAAGAAGAAAAAAGCCAACAACAATTGTTTGAGGTGCACGCAAGCAGCTGAGACAAAAACTGCCATACAATGAAGGAAAGTGAATGCAGCAAAATGTGAATATGGTTTTAGATGACAGCACAGGTGTGGCCTGTGGAGCATAATGCACTGTGATGTTTTCCTATAGAAGTTCCACTGAAAACAAGAGAGGATTACTCAAGGGCATTGTTTTGGTGGATTATGCCCCATATGCATTAATAGGAGGGGTTTCATTTAGATTCTCCAGCAGTTCCAAAATGTTTTAGCCACACCACTGAACGCATCATAGAACTAGTAGCTTTCTCCTTCTTGTTATACTGTGGAGGAGCAAGCCCTCAATCCACAAGTCCAATAGTTATTGTGCTCCCAAATGTTGTTGGATTTCAGATCCCAGAAGTCCCAACTATTTTGAGCAATGATGATGGAGTCTAGGATTTGTTGTCCTACATCCGGGTACCTCAGTTTAGGAGCCATTGGTACAGCCAAGGGCTTGCAAATGATTAATCTTTCAGATGTTTTGGACTAGAAACCCCATATTCTCTTACCAGGTGCCAATCTGATTGAGGATTCAGGGAGGTGAAGTCCAATATATGGGGGGGGGGGGGGATTTGCCCAACCAAGCTCTAATTCTTGAGAAATGCCCAGTAACCAGCCTATAACAGTTGCAAAAACTCTGCAAAATCTCTAGCTTGATTTTCACCAGAAGATAAATGGGAGTGAAGGTGTTGCGCAAAGGAAAATGATTGGTCATCTGGCCTCCTCTCAATATACCATAAAACTAGCACTGACTTAAATATACTTTGTGTAGCCTTGTTTAGTTTGTTGCTATATTACTTTCGCTTCAGCTGACAACAGAGAGTTCTTCCAGACAAAGTGGAGGGATATCTCAGCCCAATGATGACAGATATTTGTATTGTTTAGCTTGGTTCTGCTTTGCAATTTACTTGGATGATCCCCTGAAGACAGAACCAAGATCCCAGAGCAAAACAGGCCAGGATGGTTTCGATTACAGCTGTCGGAAACAGTTACTTGGAGGCAGGCTTGGACAGCCAAACAGATCTGGAGGGAACAAAGGCGGAGGCTCTTTATTCCAAATTCTCTCACCTATTTGAGATCTGGGAGTTATTTGATAGAGAATGAGCAATATTCTGCTATTAGAGGCACAGCCTTGGGACTCTGCATTTGTGAATTTATGTGTGCACAGAAAGAAGAAGTCTAGCCACAGCCTATTTCTGTGGATGCAAAATGAAATAGTACAGAAGATCTCTAAAGGGGGTAGGGGTAGACTAATTTCAAGCAGAAATTTTAAAAACAGTCTTCAGAAACAGGGACTGATAGAGCTGAGTCCAAACTTTATAGGCAGTATCCAGGGTTCAAAAAAGCAGAACATGGCCTCAATGACATGGAAGTCACTGGACATAGATCTTTGCACCTGAAGATTTTGCACTCTTGCTTCATACTTTCTACTTTATTATCTTGTGCCAATTATCAGACTGCAGCAGAAGCAGGGTATTTTGATCAGGACAATGGAGAGGAAAGGAAGGATCAAATATCTGTGTCACCATTCACACACAACAGTAACTCTCTTCAGATGTTGTTCACTAAATCTCCAGTGTGAATACAACTATGGTAGCCTTTGGAGCCACATGGTTAGCTCCACCCTCCAACCCAACTGCCACTACCCTGGCCTTGGAGGAAGAGTAGTTTCTGCTGGACTACCCCCCCCCCCCCCCCCCCGGGCAACCTGGCCATCTCCTTTCCTTGTGTGTCATTGGGCTGTAAGTCTGAACGCAGGAAGTGCTTTTTCTTTATTTTATTTTTCATGTAAAGCACCATGAACAGTGATGATGTTATATAAATGATGATGATGATGATGATGATGATGATGATTGTTACCCCAGGATCTCTCCTTCTTTCACCCCTGAGCTACTTCTACTTCAAGGAGCCCCCAATAGGAGCTCCATTTCTGGAATTGGCATAGCATTGCCATCTGCACTCTTAATTCACTGTGTGCTACCACCTTCTGCATTGTTATTTCTTGAAGGTGTGCATCAGAGTGTCTTTGCTTGAATGGTGACTTCCATCTGATAATAAATAAAACTAATTTGGACCTTGCCACCTGAAATTCTGTTTTTGGAACTGGTATACAGAGGCTAGCAACCCAGTTCAGTTGCCTGAGCCTTCTCGCTGCTTTCAATTGAGCTAATAAATTTCCCCCATTGAATGTTAATTGTGGGTGCCCTCCTGGGACCCTGGTATTTGGGTAACATAATGCACTTCCTTCTGTCCCCTCACACTTTTATGGTGAATTTCTGAAGCAGGGGACCTGCTTTGGATGATGCCTGTATAATTAATGGACTTCTTGAAATATGCAATGTTTATTTGCCTCACCCACATAATTGGATGCTGCAGGAGAGAAATTTACCAAGCTGTGAGAGCAAGATAAAGGTAAGTTGTCATATGTATTACAGAAGAAGACATGGAGTATGGCTTAGAGATTGGAAACATTTCATTTTAGGGACATCAGCTCATAGAACCCCTGGCCAACAACTTTTGGAGTTGTGGTCCCAAAAAGTAACTTTTCTAAGTTCTAAATTGTATGCTTTTCTCAAGGTCCCTGTGAAACTATGAATTCACTTTAATTGCAGTGGCTGCATCCTATGGAATCCTTGGGTTTATAGTTTAATGAGGCACTAGAAGTCTCTGACAGGTAATTCTACATACCATTCCCTAAATTGCAAATCCCAGGATTTCATGGGATGTTGCCATGGTCATTGAAGTGGAAATGCAGTGCTATAAAATTGTATCATGTGAAAGGACCCTAGGTTTTGTTCACTGTAGACTGCTGCCCTTAACAAGAATCTTGTTTTATTCTTCCCGAGTTATTTACCTGCTGATATTCTCAGATGCAGTACCATGTGGCTAATACCCAAGTGTCATCCATGATCACAGACCTATGAGAGATCTTCAAGAGCCAGGCATATGCCCCAAATCTTAATTAATCATGTGTTTTCAGCTCCAAAACTTTAGCACACTATTTCTCCAGCCTCCCTCTGAGTTGCCTGGTACACAGTCTGCTTGAGTCATAACATTAATTCTCACAAACCCCTTGAATAGAAAGCAATGAATCCAGAGCTGCAGGATCTGGGGTTTGCATGGCAATGCTGATTAAAATGCATGGTGGCAAGAGGTGCCAAAAACAGTGCATACTGTAAACATTTTCTTTTGAACATCCTGCATATGTGGAAATCTAATCAGGCAGCTGGGCTTCAAAATGCTTTTTAATGATATATCAAGGACTACAATCTTTTGGAATTGGGTGAATTGCAATCAGTGTATAAGAGCCTATCTGTGTGGGAGGCCCTGCCTTGATCCCTATTTATTTGCCCCCTGTAATGACTCCTATGCTCAAAGGCATCATTTGCAGATATTGTAGGGCAACACTAGTGAAAGGCAGTAAAGTTCTTCTGCTAATACATATTTGGTAGGCTACAGAAGTGTACTGTGTATTGAGATACAGTAGTGGCATGTTAGTTAGGTCAACACACAGCTGGGTGAACTGTTAGGCTAAGGACTCTAGCTACATCTGTCCAAATAAGCCAATTGAGCATCTTGGTAGTAACCGTGACATGAGCTCCTCTTTACCCAGGAAGTGAGATGTAAAAGGAGCAGTGGGGTTTGATTGAAAGTGATAGAATGGAAATTTAGGCATTCTGGGTATTATTTATTTTGTAAATATAAAAATGGGGAACAAGTGAATTCATACAGCAACAAGTGTGAAAGAGAGAATGACTGGGAAGTAAAATTTCCAGACTCTGGAGGATACTTTAACAAAGTTTGGCCATAGGTTGCATGTGGGTCTCCTCCCCCCCCCCCCCCAAAAGTGTGGCGCTTGAACTCCCTGAAGGCCCCCCAAACCCCAGACCCCCTAATTATTATTATTTTCTTGTTATTTTTTTGACTTCAAATCTCCCAATAATTCAAAACTGCTGCAAGCCCTCAATACCCTACCCCTGGCTGAAAAGGAGTCAAAATTGAAACTACCATAGATGCAAAGTCATTTTGGGTCATAGTAGGCATGCCATTGCATCCTGTTGCGGGAGCACTAGCATGAAAATTTGGCCCTTCTCCTCTTACAACAAAGGTGGGTAATCTGTGGCCCTCAGCTGATATTGAAATGCATCTTCAGCTGATATTGAAATGCATGGACAACAACTAGAGCATCACTGGCAAAGAACTCAACTCATATCTGACAAGGCATGCCACAGGATTTTTCTTAAATTCTATGGAGTGTCAATAGAGGCAGCAAAGATGTCTTTCTACAATGCATCTTTTGCATCTGCAAAGTCTCATCTAGCAGAGCTATTCAGGGTGGTGAGGGATTTAACCCAGCTGCCCCCACCCAGAATCCACTACTAGATCCAACATCAACCTGCTCTAATCCTTTTAATAATCACTTTGCAGATAAAATCTCTCAGATAAGAGTTGACTTGAATCAGAGAATCATAGAGCTGGAAGAGACCACAAGGGTCATCCAGTCCAACCCCCTGCCATGCAGGAACTTCTAATCAAAGCATCACCAACAGATGGCCATCTAGCCTCTGCTTAAAGACCTCCAAGGAAGGAGACTCCACTACACTCCGAAGGAGTGTGTTCCACTGTTGAACAGCCCTTACTGTCAGGAAGTTCCTCCTAATATTGAGGTGGAATCTCTTTTCCTGCAGTTTGCATCCATTGTTCTGCATTCTAGTCTCTGGAGCAGCAGAAAACAAGCTTGCTCCCTCCTCAATATGACATCCCTTCAAATATTTAAACAGGGCTATCATATCACCTCTTAACCTTCTCTTCTCCAAGCTAAACATCCCCAGTTCCCTAAGTTGCTCCTAATAGGGCATGGCTTCCAGGCCCTTTACCATCTTAGTTGCCCTCCTTTGGACCTGCTCCAGTTTCTCCACATCCTTTTTGAATTGTGGTGCCCAGAACTGGACACAGTATTCCAGGTGGGACTTGGATGCTGGCCTTATCACAGAGGTCACAGAAGAGGTATCCAGGGCCTCTGCCTATTCTGTTATTCTGAATCAATTTGAGTCTGTAAGTACTGAGGATGTGGACAAGCTCTTTGGAAGTATGAAAAAGATGTCTTGCCTCTTCAATCCCTGTCCATCTTGTCTGGCTGTCCAGGGGGGAGATATGATCAAGATGCTGTTGAAAAACATAACACATCCCTCAGGGAAGGCTATCTTCTGGCCTGCCTTAAAGAGGCAGTGAAAAAACCTCTTTTTAAAAAGCCTTCTCTTGATCCCCTGGACAAAAACAACTACTTGCCAGTTTCACTTCTATCTTTTCTAAGCAAGGTGATAGAGAAGGCAGTCGGTATTCAACTCCAAGCTGTCTTGGATGAAATGGATTTTCTAGATCCATCACAAACCAGTTTCAGGACAGGATATGGAGTTGAGACTGCCTTGGTCGCCTTAGTCAATGATCTCCATCTGGGCACTGACAGGGGAAGTGTGACCCTGTTGGTGCTCTTGGACGTCTCGGTGCTATGTACCATGCTATCCTTCTGGAACACCTTAGAGAGTTGGGAATCGGGGGCACTGCTCTGCAGTACTTCCGATGCTACATCTCAGGTAGATTCCAGATTGTGTCACTTGAGGACAGTTGTTTGGCCAAGAGGGAGCTCAAATCGGACATCCCTCAAGGCACAATTCTGTCCCCAGTGCTATGTAACATTTACATGAAGTCATCTGAGATCATTTGGAGTCATGAGGCTGGGTGTTATCAGTACGCTGATGACACCCAAATATATTTCTCTATGTCTCAGACTGATGCAGTGACTAAGGGTGGCATATCTTTTCTGAATGCCTGTCTTGGGGTGGTAATGGACTGGATGAAGGAAAACCGATTCAAGCTGAATCCAGGTAAGACAGAGATACTTGCTATAGGGACCCCAAACCCAGGAATGGAGATATGTGCACCTGTTCTGGATGGGGTCACATTTTGCCTGAAAGACTGTACCCACAGTCTGGGGGTGCTCCTTGACTTGTCCCTCCAGATGACAGCTCAGATAGATATGACACTCAGGAATGCCTGTTATCAGTTTTGGCTGATATGCCAGCTGCAGCCTTTCCTTGAATAAGGTGACTTTGAAACAGTAGTACATGCACTGGTAACCTCTCAGCTTCACTTTGGTAAAGTTCGGAAACTTCAACTGGTACAGAATATGACAGCCAGACTGGTTACAGGTACTTAGTGAGCTACCCACATTACACCAGTTTTAAAATTGTTACACTGGCTGTTTATTAGTTTCTGGGCAAGGTATAAGGTTATTACCTTTAAAGCCCTACATGGCTTGGGTCCTGACTTCTTGCGGGAATGCCTTCTTCCATACAATCCACCCTGCATATTTAGATCCTCTGGAAAGAATCTGCTACAACCAAAAAAGACCAGACTATGTGTGGTGACCCAGAGGACCTTTTCGGCAGCCACTCCCAGGCTCTGGAATGGCCTGCAAGCTGCAATCCATCATATTGCCACCCCAGAAGCCTTCAAAAAGGCTATGAAGACATATCTCTTCTGACAGGCCTTTTCAGACTAGCCTTGTTCAGTCTACCCCCCTTGCTGATTGTCTCCGCTTTTCTCTCCAGGAATAATATACCTCTTTCTCCCACACCAGGTTTTGTGTTTAAATTCATTTTCATTTTAACTAATCTCGCATTAGGTATTTTTAACTTTTTCTTATTAATTCTTTTTTAACGGCTTTATCATTTAATTTTATATGATTGGGAGGAGGGGAGGGAAATGGGATCTTAACTTTGACTGAACAACAAAGGTTGAAGATTTCCCATATGGACATTGACTATGGACTCTTTCATACGAGGCTAAATTGGAAGTATAATTTAAGGTCAATTCGAATGCAATCATGGGTTTTACGTTATTGCGAATTAACTCTTCGCACACAAATTCGGGCAAGAGGGAAGCCAATTCGAATGCAATCATGGGTTTTACGTTATTGCGAATTAAAGCTTCGCATGCAAATTCGGGCAGGAGGGGGTTATATTCGGGTAATGGGAAGTAATTCCGAACGGAGCAGGGGTTCTTCTGAACGGAGCAGGGGTTCATGTAAATTCGCTAAACAAGGGAATTTACATGAATCCGCATTGGCTCCATTCGGAGTTGGGAGAAATTCCTCCCATTTGAAAGAGCCCTATGTCTGTAAACCCATTGCCATTTCTTGTCCAGGAACAAGTCCCTTTACTAGCATGCTTAGAATATATACAGCATCTCAGTTGGAATTTAATGCCAAAATATCAAGGCACTGTAGAGTTTGCTGTGGTGGCAGCATTTCACTTACATGTTCTGCAGCAAAACAGTGTCAAAGTCCTAGCCTGAAAGCACACAGAGACAGATCCAGATAATGTCCTGCTGATACAATGCCCTGTAACACCAGCATGAGAAACTAAGAAGCAGCACCCCTGCTGAAAAGAGAACAACACTCTTATTCGACAAGTCCAAGATGCACCAAAGTTCCCAGTGGGTTGGACTAATTGATTTCTTTGCTCCTGCAGCTGGGTCCAGTGATAAGAATTGACAAATGATTTTTTTAAAATGCTGAAATATTCACACTACTAAAGCCAAACAGTATTACTTTACTGTGAATAAGAAACAATTAAGAATCTTGCTTTGTATGTGTGAATGAAAAGGGAGGGGGGAGCAAATTATGGTGGTGAAACAAGAGCTATCACTATTGATTTCTGCCTGGGCTGCAAGGTTTGAAATGTAGCAGATGAGCTTAAAAGGAACAATACTCAGTCTGCCCCCACCCCCACACTGATTATTTAAAATCAAAGCAAATATCTATCTAATCTTACTAGATTGTATCTTTCTCTATGTGTTTTTAATGGACTAACACAATTAATTTCTTCATCAGGAATACACACACCCACACACAGATTGAAGAGCTACTGCATAATGGGTAGAATGGTACTGTCTGCATGGCCTGCTCCAAGGCAGGCTAAATAACCACGGACAGTTTGCACCATGAGGTGTCAAGCCGCACCTCTTGGTTTGTTTGTTTTTGCCTCCTCACCATGTATGTACACCATCAGAAAAACACATCACTTGAGAACATAATTATCTCCCTCTTCAAACCCAGCTGCCATCCCACTGGATGCCTCATGGCTGCCTTCCTTTGGCACAAGATGTCCTTGCAAGGTAAAATCACATTAGAGCAATTGAATTTTTTTTTAAAAAAGCAGCTTTTTGTTTCTGGTTGCAGATGAAGTTTCTGGCTTCACCCTCAGTTTCAGTGCTAACCTGTTCTATAATTCCTCCAGCTATAAGCAGACCATCCAGTTGTTATGAGAACTATTCAGGAGCTGAACCATGTTCCCTAACACAGGCTCAGTACCTGGTTAGCTGCCATAGCCACTGCTTGATCTATTATACCTGGAGGAGCATCAGAACAGTCAGAGGATGTAGTTGTTGCTCTGCAATATCAGGGCCACTGGCCATGCATGGCTCTGTGTATTTAAAGCCTGAGTTAATGCAAAGCACAAAACAAGAATTGTAGTGGTTGCAATGACTTCTTCAAAGAACCCTGAGGAATGAAGTGTTATATTGTTTTTTGTTACAAAAAAGAATAACTTGTAAACAAAAAAACAAAACTATAGGGAATACTTGCTTTGGCCACAGAACCACAATTCTCAGCACTATTTTGTTTGGGGCCATGACAGTATGCTTATTTATTTATATGTTTATATCTTATATTACATGATCTCAGGCCAGAAGACAAATGAGTTTAATTAGCAGGAAATAATTAAAATAGTTTAAAACATATTAAATAGTTTGACAAATTAAAACAATACAATCAAAGTCAGTTTGAATAAATAAGTATGAAACGATATGACCATTATTCAGGTTTGCATAGGAAATGTGTCCTTACTTTTGAAGCAGAGATGCTTGCTCTCTAAAGACATTTTGTACATTCTCTTTAGGAAACATGTGGCTCTTCTAGCCATAACCCTCTGCTGGGATTAAAGGACCTTGGAAGGCTTCACCATTGACTTGCACCACTGGAAAAATATTACATTTAAAAAATCACACCCCAGTACATCCAGGCCCCTCTAACAGGTGCAGAAAGACTTTTTTTGCTATGTTTTTAGCCTCTCCTGGGTGTTTTTAGGCCAAGGAAAGTTCATTTTCACAAAAGGAAGTGGCACAGGCATCAAGAGCTTTCTAAAACAAAATGTCCTCTCCTGGATCTAAAATGTTCAAGGGTAGACCAAAACCATGGGGGAAATTATTTCAAAACATTTCAATTTTTAATTTTTTTTTAATCCTGTGGAGCCTTATGGACTACAATGGGCTACAACTACTAACAACTCAGAAGAGGGTCGATGGGCTATGCATGAAGCCAATGGGCTAAACTTTGCCCACTCCTGATTTAGAGCACCCCTGGCCAAAATTCAGAATCTCCTTACAAGCATTTAGTTCAGATTTTTGGCAAGAGCAATCCACCACTCTCCTGGAAGCCCACTGGACAGAGCAAAAGAAGGAAGGAATAGCCTGACTCTCTACTGATTGTGGTCCAGTGTGGTGGCTCCTATGTCACTGTCCTGGTGAATTCAGAGTTTAGTTCAGACTTTGAAGTAGCTATCCGAGGTTCTTCAATTATCTGAGACTAAGGGGTGAAACAAATTGCCCTGAAGGGGTGGCTTCAAGCTGCCCCCTCTGAAGCTGGATTAGGGCCACAGTAACCACACACCGTGGCCCCAATCTGCCTTTTTGCCAGCTGAAAAAGGAGCGGCAAACAGCCACTCCTTTTTGTGCTGGCAAAAAACCAGATTTTCCACCCAGTGGGAAGCCGGCTTTAAGGTGCTCTGGCGGCATGCAGCATGTAAACACTGTGTTACCAAAGTGCTTGGAAGCCATCTCCCATGTAAACAGATGGGTGGCTTCCGGGCAGCTTGGGAGCATGCAGCATGTAAACACCATGCTCCCACACCACCCAGAAGGTAGCACAAAAAGCCAGTCTGTTTTGGCCCTAAGACTCAGCACCTTTAAAGTTCAAATTAATACCCAGAGCTGGGTCACTGCTTCATGGACATGAAAGTCACCAACAGCCACTTCTTCATTGGCACACAGCTGTTTTATACATTGACCTTTAATGAAAGTAATGTGTTAGAATGAGAGTGTTACTACAATGGACAACATAATTACTTTTAACCATTTTAATATTAGTGATGCCACCAATGAAATTATTTTGAGTAATTAAAGCTGGAAGAGAGTTCCACCAATACCATGGACTGCCAAAATGACCAAACTGAGGCTACAATTGATATAATACAACAACAACAACAACACAAGCATGGTACTTTGGATGTACAATGAGAGGAAATGATTCATCAGAAAAGATAATAATGTTGGCCAAAGTTGGATGTAGTGGGGAAAATGGAAGTCCTTATGGATAGGTGGATAGACTTGATGAAGTAAGCCATAGCCCTGAGCTTGAAAGACCTTAGCACAGCTGTTAATAACTGGGTGTCTTGGCTGTCTCTCCTTCATAGCGTTAACATAAACCAACTTGATAACAATTAACAAGAAAATGAATAACATTTACCTATGATTTCAACATGCTATTTATTTGGTAATTTGGGGAGGGGTTTTTTTTTTGTATATTAAACTTTTTCTTTTTTAAAAAAATATGCTGCTAATAATTAATGTAGTACTATGTTTGTGGTTCAGTAACATGTAATGTCAAGAAATTACTTTTTGAAATAAAGTGAGCATGTTAGCTTTGAAAATAACACTTCTGAGCCCTGGGCCATTTGAGAGAACAAAATATGGCCCTTGACAAGAAACATTTCTCCCACCATTGGATTGCTCTTCCTTCATCTTTCCCCTTTTCTTCTGAAGCACTTACCTTCCCTCTTGTGCCAGTTCATAAGAAATGTATTCAACAGCAGCTTCTGCACAACTTGTTCTGGCTCAGCTCCATTCCCAGTTGTTTGGGTAATCATTTCTCTCCAGCTCATGCATAACCATTTCTTGTTTTTGTGAAGCAATTGATTACTCGCAGCCAATATGTCTCAAAGCCTGGATCCTGAAGGGTAAGGCATTGTAAGAGCCTGCTGAGTGGAGGGTGAGTGCCAGCTTGTGAACCAAGCTGGCCTCTGTTGGTGGGAGATAATTAACTTTTCTCCCTGGGACCTGATGGGTCATATTGTACAAACATGATTGACAAAGATGGTTGACAGTTGAGATGGAGGCTTAGCTTCAAAGCCAAAAGTTTAAAGGGATTGGGGATCACCTGTAGAAATGGGTACTTATTGACAGACTGTTTCCCAAACATATTGTAACAGATCACTGCAAAAAGGAATGCTACTTTATTTTATTTACTAAATAATGTGTGCATGACACTGCAATAATGTATTTCCAGGACAGCTCACATACAAAATACTAAAAATACATAATATAACCATTAAAAAGAAAAGAAAGACCATACAAATTAATTACATCATAATACAGCAAAAAGGAAGGTAAAATAATTCAAGCAAATTGGGGAGTTTAAAAGCCTGGGATGCTTTTTAAGTCTTTGCCTAATGCCTAAAAGATAAAGTGACAGGTGAGCCTTCCAGAGAAAGGGAAATGATACTATCTTTTCTGTGAAGAAAATGATGAAGTAAATAGGCCTCTGAGTCAACACAGAAGAGATATCCAAGAGAGAAGTTAGAAAAATTATTTTTTTTGGATTACAACTGCCAAGACCTCTGGCCAATTGTCATATTTGTGAAGAGATTCTGGAATCTATTATTTCCAAGCTCTGAGAAAAGGTATGCAGGCTTGCAGAAAAAAGGGATACAGGCTAATCTGTTGTGGGTGGATTACTGACCCATTGTGTTGTCATGAAGCTATATTTCCTCACACAACACCAGGCCCAAAAGTAGTATATAACCTTCCAATATCCCAGATTACCAGGCTCTGCACCCCATCCATTGTGTCTTTTATGTACAAACTCTTTGGCATGGGAATAGCTTTCAAAATCTGCCATAATATTACCCAGCATACAAAACCAGGTCTGTGATGCCAATACACATAACACCTTCTAAGACTTCAGCACAGAGATATATACACTTCAACTCACTGATTTAAATGGATTTAATTGCATTAGAAGTGGATTTGGTGTTGATGTTCTACAGCCCATATTAGCACCACTATCTTTTCCTGTTGGCACAGCCATCATTTGGGGGATTAATTTTGTTCAGGCTGCTGGACTCACTTTCACGCATGTTGGCTCAGCAGAAATGTATCACAGTATCCTCAGAGAGCTCCATATTCCCTCGTCATGGTTAAATAGTGATATAAGGAGAATTGAAAGAGCCAGCTCATTGTTCTTTTTATTTACAGCCTTGGGCAAATGCAAAATGAGAGTTTATTAAAAAGGGGAGCTGTGGGGCTTGCCAGTATTGTAAGAGGCGTATGCCAATGGTGTTATGAAACCACAAGCTAGAATGAGCAGCACAAAGTAAGAAGCATATGCTCCTCATAGCAGGGGTGGCCCAAGCTCCCCCCATCTGAGGCTGGAAGCAAAGTGCTAACCACCCTCACATGTGCAATTATTGGCATACACAACAGAGCAGCTAAGCATCTGCCATCCTGGAGATGAAGGCATATCCTTCTTTGCTAGAGGAGCAAGAGAAAGAGGAGGAGGAGGGAGGCAGTGCATCTCTGTACACTTTGTGCAAGGTCCCACCATGGAAGGGGGAGGAATGAAAGATTAAAGGGCAATGGACACGGTAACATTGAACATGTTGGCAGTGGCTCTAGCATCCCCCACATACTAGAGAACAAAAGAGAGGAATCAACACATGATGGCAGTATTGAGGGCTAACCGTTTTCTAAAAATGCTTTATTTTATCCTATAGGCTGGGTAGCTGTTGAAAGTCTTGCTTCAGGGGATCTTTGAAGCAAAGTAATTTTTCCAGTCACCTGTGGAAAAATCACCTGTGCTATTCACAGAGCATTTTCCCATAGTGAAATGAGTATTTCCTCCCCCATAATACGGTTGCTCCCATAATACGGTTAAAAGAATAGCTAGCCTATCTGCATTGCCTCTTCCTCCAGCATGCAAGCATGCAGAAGACAATGTCTTCATTCAATCCTCATTCCATGGTGTGGAAGGTGATGAGCTGCCATTGCCACCTGCCTCTTCTAATGCATGGTTGACTGTGTTAGTATGCTGTTATGTGCACCAGGTGCACTAAATATGTACATTATGAACAATGGTCTCACCAGCCTTAAAGACTGGTCATAGCTCCTGTTTTCCAACACAGAATTGTTTCTCCTGAGATGGTGGCAGCCATGGAACCTATTTGTTGCCCTCTACATTTTGCTACCTGACAGCATTGCTTCACTGGGCCTCATAGTTGGGCTGTCTCTGTCCCAGAGAATAAACATGTTTTATGTTTGTAGTAATGCCCTTTTGTTCAGAGTGCTAGAAATCAGCAATTGCAGAACTCTGTTACTCAACATTTCATCTATTGCAGGACTGGCCCTACTCTCAGGCTGTGTGAAGTGGCTATCTTAAGCAGCAGGTTTTGAGTAAAGGGCAGCAAATTGTTAGTTATTTAATTCTTCATTCTAATATTTTTAATTTCCAGGGATGGTTAAAGATGCTCTGGATTTTCTGCCTTGTGTACCAAAATAACTCCACAGGATTTGAGTATTATACACTTTGTAGGGGTGGTGAGCATATTTCTTTGTTTTGAGTAGCAGCATGTCTGGGACTAGCCCTGAGTAGTGGACATACCCCTGAGTAACTCTGTAGTGAAAGTATTGATCAACAGCCTGTCAAATTCATGTTTCTTTCTTTTTAGAAGACATTGGCTGGGGTAGTTCACTCGGATAGGAGAAAACTGTCCTTTCCCTTTGGGTGCTTCTCATTCTTGATGCTATATTGTTGTGACAAAGAATGCTGCATGAGCTGGATGAGTAGCAAAGATCTGCTCTTGCTGCATTTGTGCTGCTCAAGCCCTTCTTGCCCTTTCATGTGAGAAGAGGTTCAAGCCCATTCATCTGTGATTGCAGTGGTCCCTTTGAGCTACATTTTCAGTCCAACAGATGATTGACATATTCATGGCTACTGCATGGGAAAAAAGAGTACCACAACAGAAAGTGTGAAGACATATAGCCAAGGACGGAAATTGAAAAGGCATTGCACACTATATTTTCTAAAATCTATTTTAATTTTTAATTTGAAGAGGGGAGGAAAGGGATATCAGAAAATAAAAGAGGGATCCTCCTCTTCTATAAACAGTTCAATCAGTAATAAATTGGATTTGCTCCCAAGTAAAGGTGATAAAGAATCAGTAAAACATTTCATGACACTGTTTCTCTCTGAATTAGTTGTGTCAGTTTCCATGAATTTTTGATTTCATTGCTGCCTCACATGTCCAGTCTAGCTGAATTGGCTCTGAGAGAGTTATTATATTGTTTACAGGAGACAGCTATCCTGTCTTTCAGCCTCAACACAAAACTGCTTCTAATGGTTTTCCCTGCCCCACCTTTTAAAAATTAAAATAATAATAACAAAAAATCTTTGCAGTTGCTGGTTGCTGAAATTGGAAACAAAAGACAAATAAGGGGAGAGGTTGCTAAATGCTTTGCTCTTTCTGCTGTATATTCACTCAGATTTATCCATCTCATTTATTTCCCATCCCTCCCTGTTAAAAGAATGGAGAAAAATGTGGCTGATAATTTTAATAATTAGAAGGGAAAAGATTGAGCAGGTCTGCCAGATCTGTGGTCTTCATTCAGCATTCAGCACTCTTGTGAGCACTTTTCATTTAAAATAATTTGAAAAACCACACACAAAACCAACCAACCCAAAACCTCAGGAAAAAAAAACCCCACAGAATTTAAGAGGCATGGTCTGCTTTCATTTTGGTAACAATTCTAAATATTTACCAGTGTAAGAGAATTTAAGGTAGAAAAGCAACATTTGAATTCTAAAATGTATAATCTGAAAATGCTTTAAGGTACTTTGTTTGAATAAAAATTTGTTAAAAAATCAAAAAGAGAACTCTTTAGTAATTGTGTGAGGTGGAGGCGGTGAGCTCTGAATCCAGCTTTGTGTAAATGTTTGTCTTCTTCAAAGCATAACAAGGCAAAACAATCTCCAGTCCATCAGAGTTTCTTTACCATTCTGAAAAAGTCAACAAACAAGAAATGAAAGGCAAGATGGGGGACTGTAAGTAAAGACAAGTTAGTGCTTATGTCAAGAAGTTAACATCTTAAAATATATCCTGCTGCTCATATGGATAATGACAATTCCAAATCAAAACAGAGTTCAGATTTCATATAAAATATGTGACCAATAGAAAGGTTTGTGTATGTGCATTGCCAATATATTCATTTTTGTGCATATTTTATGCATATTATTTAAAAAGTAAAATTATGGATCTATTACATGCTCCAAAGAATCAGGCTGCATTCTTATACTAACATTATACTAAGTCACTCTTAGAACGTTATCACATGAGGGTAATCAGGCAAAAGTTGGGGTTTAAATGGACATTAGCCCATGAAAATCGCATGATCGCGGTGAAGATTTTCACATGACATTGTGATTAAATAGGACTTACCCCAGCAATAAACAGGTAATAACCAGCAACAAACGATTCACAGGATTTCCCCATGAATGATTTGTTGCTGGTCATTACCTTGACCTCATTACCATAGCCACAAATTTTGCATTTTTATAGCTATTCATATATTTTTAGGTGGACAAATAAATGGCAATCAGAAAAATGAACATGAGACTGTGATCCTGTTTGTGACATATGTAGATACAATTCAGGGGTACCACTGCAAATGTCTTTTTTTGATGTTGTGGAAGGATATTCGCTACCTTTTTGTGCAATGTCCAGACACATACCCCTGACAGCTTTCAAATTCTGGAGCTGCCATAATGGTTATATAATGGTCAGAGGGAGGGAGTTGAACAGCAAATACTCATACATCAAGGGAAAGAGAACTGAGGCTGATATCCTGGATTTCAATTAAGCTGCTGGACATCATCCCTCAACATTTCTGCCCTCTCCCCTTGACTGTAGAATTAAGTGCTGTCTGGTTGTTTTCTCCTCCCTTCCCTCACCCATAAAATTACTGTACTGTACTGTCGTAATGCACTCTGGTGCTTGGATGCTGTCTCCTATGGGGTGAGAGCAACATGGAACTGCATGTGCAGAGGGTTATGTTCTGCATGCCCTGAAGAAGGCTCACAGCATAAGTGAATCTGGATGATAGTGAAGGAGTGAAACAGACACAGAGATGCCTTTTTGAGTGATGATGCTGTGTCAGTAGAAAATGTGCCATTTCAGCTCCGTAGTGGATTGACCAATTATATAACTTTCCTTCTAGACTTCATTGAGAGCCTTTATCATTATTTTTTATCTCTTCCCTGTATATACTTCATAGGTGCCATATTAAACAAATAGTTTTGTGTGTCCAATCATAATTCGGCAGAGTTACTTTTTCAGGCCAAGATTCTATATGCTGTTCACATCTCATGAAATTATCCCAGTGCAATTATGCTGGAATTACCAGACCATGAAAGAGTCACCATAAGTTGAGAACAACTAGAAGGTACACAACAACAACAACAACAACAAACCATTTCGCAATTGACTGAAAATACAACTATGTGAACCTCTGCTGCACAATGGATTCATTCCTTACCCACTGTTAAGCATCACATTTATGGAATCTCTTAGATACCACAACCACTTGTGCAATGGTTTCCATTAAGATTACCAAAAAAAAAAAAAAAAGGGGGGGGGAGAAATAATGCAACAACTGGCATGACAGTATTTACACCTGTGTAAAGCTGCAAAGAGATTCCAGTCAATGGCCCACAATCCTAGTTAGCCATAGGCCATGCTGCCTAGATGGAGCTGGGAGTTTTTGATAAAATAATAATATTAATAACTTTTCCAAATCCTCTAAAGGGGTGATGGGCCCAAAATGTGAACATTTTTCTGTTTGATTCTGCCCATTCTCTGCCCTCCCATCCACCAAAGCTTTCTGTTGCTTTCATAGGACTCTCTTGGCAATTTGAAAATGTAAAGGCAAAACCAGCAATGCAATATCAGACACAGGCCATTTTCTTCCTGTCAGCTCTGTGTATCATTTGCTAGTTTATTGACATCCTAGGATCATGCAGGGAGGACTGCCAGTGCTCTTAGCATTATTTATTTATTCTTGAGTTTGCTCAAACCTTTAATCAAAGTGCAGTAGCATTTCAGGAAGAAGAAAAATAGCCTTCCCAAAACTGTTGACATTCAGGCTTTGGGTTTTTGTTTTTTGAGGGTAGGAGGAGGGGCTGGTGGAGCGTGTGTATCTCTATATTTTTCACTAAAGTGTGTGTGTGTGTATAGGGATATATATATATATATATATGGCTGTCTCAAGGTCTAATCTCTTCATATCTCATTTCCTCCGTGTTGACAACAATCTGTTGAGATAGGCTAGGACAAGGCTGATTGACATCTCGTGGTTTTAGATGCAGACATTTAAGTTTGTTCTAGAAAATGTAAAAACACTGCAGTGTGTAAATGCAACAGAGATGTGAAACCTGCTGTGCATTGACAGAAATGTGGGAGAAGGGCTGTGGGGCTATGCCCAAGGTTTGAAATTTTCATTTCTTTGGACTATAACTCCCACATTTTTTCCAGTAGCTCAGCTGTAGCCCCCCCCCCCCAAAGTAGTAGTAGTAGTAGTAGTAGTGTTCAACATTCTGCAAGCTAGGAGTGCCCCCACCGGAGATGCCTATAGTTGCTTCCCTGATACTTGCATTGAGATAGTAAGTGAAAAGGTTTTCTGTAGGTACTGATACATGCATGTAGGCATAGGCCAGAAGGCATCTTTGGGAGACTGAGGTATGCATTGGCTCTCCAGGGCAACTTACAGCATATCTGGGCAGTTTTGCCATGTGTTTGGTCTTCTCACTGCCAATTTAGGACCAGGAGAGGTTTGTCCCCTCAATGAGAAGTGGCCTGGAAGCCAGCCTCCAATAGGGCATATAGGTATGCTCTCACTGGAACAAAATCTTTGCATGGATGAGTCCTATCTAAATCAGTAAATGTAGAAAGTTCTTTCCTATATCAGTTTTGTAGCATACCCTCCATCGTCCCAATTTATTACAGGACAGCCCTGATTATTCCTCTATCATCCTGATTTTTCAGATGCTATTAAAATGTCACAGTTTCTCTCTTCTCTGCCCACTCTCCCCCTTCATCCTTTGTTTACATCAGTTGGTGTAAACTGAGTTCAAAATGCAAAAGTACAGTAGTTTGCACTCAGTCAGTTCAGTGGGAGGAAAGGAGACAAGGGAGAGAACCTTGCCCTTCTCATTATGCTCAAGCAAAAGCAAACTGCTGCAGCCTCTCATAGCTTGTGTGTTCTTTCTCATCCATAACTTTTCCCATCTTGACCACATTGTGATGTTGCTTGAACTCACATCTCCAAGTATTCATCTGTGGGTCACATGCAGCCCCTGAAGGAGAAAGGTCCCCACAGCTAAGTTGGGATGGATCAAGAGGCCTTACTGGTGAACTAACTATTCAGTTTTATTGTAAGAAATGCATTTCTGTCCCACACCCTGGATATCAGTTTGTTGAGCATGATGAGAACTTTGTGCTCTTGGCTAACATATTCTAATATAATTTTTCCAAAAGTTACAAAGGCATGAGCATCATGTATGTATCAGGCTAATTCTCCACTCAAGTAAACCTTTATGATCTGTATACTGTTTTTTTCCTAAAGAATCAAGCAGGTGACAACAAATATCTTTGCTGTGCTCAATCTATACCCAGTTCTCTTTTACCTGGAAACATGCAGACAAACTGTGCCACAGCATTGCAAAAAGCACTGGAAAACCAAACTCCTTTGTGTTACACAGTTTATTAATGCTTATAGCATGACCTGTCTGAAATAAAGGAAAGCCGTTCTAAAATCCCTACACCCCATTTTTTAGCTCTAAGGACCATTTTGTTTTGCTTCCAAATGCCGCCTAAATGCCCTCTGGGTGTTTTTCCACATCCCCCCATGCACCATTATGGGGGCAGGAGAGGCCTTTTTTTAAAAACAAAACAAACAGGGAGTGAATTGGAAGTGATTTTCCTGGAGTACATTTGGGGCTGCAGACAGGTGTGGGGCCCTTTTCTAGGGAGCCAGTACACCCCCCTAATCCATGACCATTGCCTATTCCAGAGTAGACAATGTGCAGATGGTGAGGTAGGTAAAACTTGAACCCACAACTATTTGGTGTATCAGCCTAAATCTAGTTGTTATTTCCAGTAAGGCTAGACCAGTTAAATTGATTATCTAAGTATTAACTTGCCAAGTTCCAATTGATCCCATGGATCTACTCTAGTTAAAACTAAAAATTAAATTTAAGCCATTATTTCAATGAGTGGGGTTAGATATACATATGCATATGTGAGAGAGAATCACCGCTGGGTGCTCAAGGCTAGTGAGGTTCTGGCTTCCTTTCAATAAGAGCATTTTGAAATCTTTATAACATTTCCTTTATTTACAAATACATAAGTAGGGGCAAACAGATATTCTTGCAAGGCAGATTCCTAATTTCTGGTCAACCAAGCCAGTGTTTGCTATTTGTCTGGATTCTTGCAGGTTGAAAGATGTTGAACTTGTGGGTCTTGATCTGATCCAGCATAATGCTTCTTATGTTCTTAAGTAAGAGGGCAGATGGAGGATCCCTTAATCCAGATTAGTTATGCCTTCCCATAATCTTCTAACTGGCATCCCTCCCAGTCATCCCGATCAGGATTTGCAGGCGAAAGACAGGGGAGAACTCAGCCACTCCTGTCTTATCCAGATGAGGTTTGCTTTTTCCTCATTGCTGACATCAGTAGAGAAATGACTCTCTTGATCAGGATTGCAGAGAGGTGGGTGGGAAAAGGTTTTAATCACCTCCTATCCAGCAATCCTGATCAAGATTGCTGGGGACAGAATGTTTCCTACAGAGTTTCTAATCAGCTGGCCAGTGGAAAAAAGTGGATTAGTCACCCTGGGTTTCCAAGGATTGCACCTAGAGTATCTCATGGGCTTCCCATAGGTGCCTGACATGGATGCTGATGGGAGACCATGACCCATTGTGTATATTTGTATAAATATCATGCACAGTGATTGATTTCAGGGTTGTTTTAACCCTCATATACCAGGTTTAATATTTCATTAAAAATAAACTTGTGTGGATTGAATTTTTTCTGCTTGTTCTGATCCCATGAGAATTCCAATGCATCAAAGGATAGCTTCATCTTTGGGGTTATTGCAAGAGTGTGTATATATATATATATATATATCTGGTATTTCCTGAACTTTGCACTATCCCCTTGGATAGGATCAAGCTACTGAGAACTGAGCACATTACTTCCATTTCTCAGCATCATGGTTTATTGAACAATGTAATGTTGGCTAGGACAGAAAAGTACCATACTGATAACAATAAATATATCTGTTGGACTAATACTTATCTTTTTTTTTTTTTTTTTGCAAAAACAAAATTAAAATCCTTGCCAAGTGGCTGAAACTCAGGGACAGTGTTTCCAGCTCTCCAGATCACAACACTGTAAAATGTTAACCTTGTGGGTTTAGTTCTGTGTGAATTCCACAGCAAAATGTAACTGACTAAATGTTCCATTCTGGTGCATGAGAGTAGCATAGAAGAGTGCCTGCGGCCATACTTATTGCACAACATCATCTCTGTCTTCTCACTGCTTTGATATCATCCCTTTTCATTGATGGGGAAAAACATCCCTTTCCATTGATGAGGAAAACTCATCAATAAGCTCCCAATTGCATTGCAGTCCAATTATTCTTTAAGTGTGAAACACTGCTGCTTTAGCAGTTCCAATATTGGCAATGTAGTGTCACAGTCTTGTCGTCTTCCCCATCGTCTCTCCCCATCGCTTTCCCCAAGCAGTCTGATTTCTTTTATTTTTTTTCTATTTCTTTTAATTTCTGCTGAAATCACATTAGCAGCAAGAATGGGATTCATGTGATAGGTCCAAAGTCATAGACATGTTAGTCTGTTTCAGCATGCATAGATATAAAGAAACCCTGTAACAAGACAAAGAAATTTCTTGCACACATTTTCATGGCAGATGTATCTGATGAAGTGGGTTGGAATGCTAGAAACCTATTTTTAAAGTTAGTTTCAAAGATGCAACAAGACTCTTTTGTATTTTTAGTGCCTCCAAGTTAAAGTGGATCACACAAGAATGAAAGTCAGAGTGAAAGTCCCTTAAATTTTAAATAACTTCATTTGCTTTGTTTCAAAGCATAACCTTTCTCCTTTAAATTTCACAGATGCAGTGGCTCACAAGAGTTTTAGAGGAAGGAATATAGAGTCTCTACAGACTGGCATTATATGCTGGTGTGGGGGTGGCATGGGGGTGTGGCGTAAGCACTCTCGCTGCCCTCATGCTGCCCCCATGCCGCACACCCAACTGCATGACAAATGGTGTCATGGTGCTCCATTAGTGCAGCATTTAAATGTGCCACGCTGCACCAAAGGAGTGCTGAAAAGTTGCAGCCGCAGCTGCTAAGGCACCTTTTCTGTGGTGCGAAAGGCCAGTTGAGGGCTACAGCAGGCCCAATCCAGTGAGGAAAGGAGCAGCAGAGAGCCGTCTGTTGAGCCCCAAAGTCTCCTGTACGGAATGTTATTTTTGGAGTGGCAAAGCACTTTCTGGCAGCTGAGATACTTGCTGTGAGGAACAGTCCTTGAGTGGCCTTTAAACCAAACTACTTAAACCAAATAAATGAAGCCTCTAAATCATCAAAATATTGGAGGATGCTCCAAAATAGACTCTTTGGTGCAGTGCATTAATTGACTTCCTAACTTTAGTGTGTAATGAGCAATATATTAATTTATAATTAGTGCCATACAGTAGAGCTCAGCAAATAGCTCAGATAATTCATCAAGAGAAGGAGCAGCCTTTAATGGGTTCAAAGGTTTGTCTGTCCCCTATAACCGGGAAGGGCAGAATTTATGTGATATCTCTTACGGGGAAATTTGATTGTGACCATACATTTTCATCCCTTGCCCACACGGCTTCATCCTGCACAGAGGAGGATGTTCCAAAACAGAATGACTCAAATGTATCTTCAGCAACCATATTGGCTGATCTTTAACCTCAAGGACTTTCTCCAGCATTAGCACTTTCCTCAAAAATACTTCAAGGGACTATTTTGCAAGGTGCTAGCAGTTTTTCAAAATCCCCCCTCATGCATGCATACACTCATCGACCCAACTACACACCCAGGCACTCTTCAATTTGCATCCATCCAGCTGGTTAAATTTTATAGAATTTTAGAGTAATATTTAGCCCCCCAGCAGAAAAACCAAAAAAACCAAAAACCACCCTTCTTTCCACCAGCCCTCTTACAGGGACAACAGTATCAGGACAATTGCAAGTTGGGTTACATAAATGACTAGGAGAAAGCATTAGATATTTGTAGCCTGTTGCTGTATGGCTTAAGAAGTTTCTGACTTAGAACTACCCTACAACAAACCTACCACAGGGTATGCTGGGGCTGAAAGTGTGTGAATTGCCTAAGGGTTTCAGTGCCCAATTGGGGAGTCGCACCCTGATTTTCAGATCTGTAGCCTAACACCCAATCCACTACACTACTCTGGTTCTTTTGTTAAACAGAGCTGGAAACATTCACTTTTTTTTTTTCAATACCCCAAATCAGCCCAGTTACTGGACATCTTGTCTGTTGGATTCTCAGAATGGTTACTCAAAAAAGTAATGTTTTGGTGTGAAACAATTCTTCACTCAGCAATACTGTTCTAAGGAAAACCTAATGCACAGGTGGGTAGGGGATGTTTAAAGGGGAAAAGCATCAATCCTCAGGAGAAGGAAGGGGGCAACACTTCTGAGAAAACTCTTGCATCTGTGGACTGGGGGTTATGGAAGCAACAAAGGAGAAGTGTAAGGAAAGTGAGGGCACAGATGTCGATTTAGTAATAGCTGGTGACTTCTGGTGATTCCATGAATTTCCTACGTGTTTGTTTTTCTTAGACAAGGAACACTCAGAGATGATTTGGCAGTTTCCTTCCTCTGAAATATATCCTACAGCAGTCTCCCATCCATGTACTAACCAGGACTGACCCTGCTTAGCTTCCAAGATCAGACAGGATTTCAATGGGAAATTGGCAAATTAACATTACTGTAAGTTACACTGAGACTATGGGGTGGTACAGACTGCCCAAAAGGGGTACAGACCACCCAAAGAAGTGGTGAGATGGGGCCAGGGATGCCTCACCAGCAGCCCCAGAGGCTCCATTTCACTGCTTTTCCAGGCCACAAAGAAGCAGCAAACTGCCACTTCTCCATGGCCTCAAAGCGGGCTGCAACACATGCCCTGGGTGCCCGCTGCACCCCGCAACCTCCGACTTTACCGAGGGGAGAAAGGGACTGCTGCCGCAGCCCCTTTCCCCTCGGGGTCCTTGGCGCAGCCATCTAAAGGTCGCGCCAATGACCAGGCATCAAAAAGGAGCTTGATTTCCGAGCTCCTTTTGGCGCCATGGAAAGGTTGCCCTCCCATGGTGCTATTATGTCATTGTTTAAATGCTGCACGCGCCATGACAACATCATAACGCATACGTATGGACACCACCATTTTAAAATGGTGGCATCCATATGCTTTTGGGTTAGGGAGGGCACAAATGCTGCACCTTCCCTAATCCTAATCACGCTGGAAAGGCACTTTTTTTTTGTCCTTCTATATCAGGCCAATGATTCTACTCTAGTTGGGAAAAACAACTGATTTATTGAACTAAGGAGATTATCACATGCCTTTTTCTCCTGAGCTGGGCATGGGCATAAACCACTTAAAAATGGATGGTAAGATAAGAAATTAGAAAGTAAAAGTAAGTAGCAGAGGATAAAACTAGGTTGATAGAGGAATTAGAACGAAGGAAGGAAGAAAGAAGAGAAAGAGTTTGAAAGGAAAGAAAGGGATTATTTGATAGGATCAAAAGGAAAGATAGGAGAGTTGAAAATAGAGAGAAGAAAAGACTACAAAAACAGATAAACAATGATAATCAATCACTATGTGTACTGCTAGGATAGACAGTAAGTATGGAAAGATTCTTCCTTTTTCCTTTTTTGTATGATTTCGCGTATGTAGGTATGTATGTATATGTATAATTGTGGTTTTACATGTGTTTTTTCTTTTCTTTTTGTTTAATAAATGTAATAAAAATTTATATATATATTTTAAATGGATGTTATCACATTTCTCCGTGCCTGATTTGGATTTTTTCCAGACTTTGCAAAGAATGGGACTTTCCCATTCTTTGCGAAATCTGAGAGAAGTCTGGATTGAGTACAAAATGCCTCTGAGCTGGGCATGGAGGTGTGCAATAACATTTGTTTTTAAGCAGTTTACGCCTGGTCCTAGCTCGGGAGAAAAAAGCACATGATAATCTCCTAAATTTTGAATGCGACATATCTGATTTATGTTTGCTATCAAGAACAGCAGGTTGGTGACTGTGTTTTAAATGTATATAAACACTTATATGTTGGCTACTCCTGGCTGTAGACATCTAAGTGCTTTACATAGGTATTATATCTGGAATAGTCTCCCCGGAGGAGTAGGGAGGACAGCAGACACTGAAGGCACTAAGAAAAATATAGATACAGACCTTATCTTTTACAATCAGATCTCACTTTCCACACTCCTGCTATCTTCCTAATTTATAGAGTGAAACAGAAATGCAAGTTTTCCCTACTTTTCCATGTTTGCTGGTATATACAGTGTTTCAATGTATGTGAGTGAGACAGGGCCATTAACTCATTTTCATAATAACCCATTTAGCTAGTATATTTCTGATGAGATGTTGTTTTAATGGTTATTTTTAAATGAGTCAAGACAGAAATCTATTTTTTAATTAATTATTTCTTAAAATAAAAACAATCTAAATAAAAATGGTATTTACATTTTTAAAAATCTGTTTTAAAAATATCCTTAGTTTTTATTGAAGAATGTGGGTAGAGTAATCCTCACCATGATCATGTTCTTCTACCTGTTCCAATATTAGCTATAAAGAAGAATGACACATGCTCATAGCTACTGAGCAGTATGAAATCTGGAAAGCTGCTGTCTTCTGCAGGAAATCAATCTTACCATCTGTGAAATGAGTTGAAAACAAAACATGTTTATATTTACAGTTAGTTGATAACACCAGTGGAATTATAATTGTGTATTCAGATGAATATGCTGCTCTCACTTGGTAGAAATGCGAGTATTTTAAAAGAGAAAGAGAGAGAGAATTACCTCACTTTGCTATTCATGTTTCAGTACTAAAAAAATTTGATTTGAAGTTAACACATTCTTGACTTGTCATTACAAGAATATGATTGGGTTTCACCCAAAATTATTCAATTAGTATTAAAATGAATTAGATTTAATTCCTGTGTTCAGTGTCTAAGCAATTGTTCTTATTGTTGCTTTTTAAGCCTTAATGAGCTCTGCCACTTGAAGAATGAAATGTTAAGATCTATCACAGGCTTCCTTAAAATTTATAGATTGCTCTAATATACGGCTAGGCCAAATATAACCAGGCTTTCAATACTGAAAACCTGTTTCACACCACAGCTTTCCTGTGTATCAGGAAGCAAAGTTCAGTGCTAGCATGTCTCACTTCCCTCCCCCTTCATGGTTTTGCGACCCTTAACCATTTCAGATTTCCATATTGTAATCTTTCCCCTATATCATTAATTTCTTCCTCTGGAAGGCTCCACAAGCAGCAATTTATGTTCAAAATATTTTGCAAGTCCTGTACCTATACTCTTGCACTCTAAGTAATTATACCAATATGGTTGTACTTTAGCTGCATCCTATGAAATACAGTATTGGACTTTGTAGTTTGGTGAGGTACTAGGGCTCTCTGGCTAAGAATTCTGCCTGCTGCTCTCTGAACTGCTAGTTGCAGGTTTCCATAGGATATTGCCAAGGAAGTTAAAGTGGAATCATAGCACTACGAGGGGGTATCCAAAAGTTTTAATGATCACCTTTTTAAAAAATTGACAGAAAGTTTGTTTTGATTTGTAGTTGTTTACTTATCTCTATGTAGTCACTATCCAGATTTATACATTTTCCCCAGAGTATCTTGACCCTACGAATACCTGATATTGTAGAAGCCTGCAGATTGCACCTGATGAGGATTTTACACTTTAGTCATTTCTGGCAGAATCAGTCACAAAAATAAAGGACGCACTTAGGGACCAATGATGACACTGACAAAATTTCATCAATATGCCATAATAACTTCCAGGTGATAATTATTATTTTACAATACCCCTCGTAAGGCACAATCTGCAGACTTCTACAATATCAAGTATTCAGAGGGTCAAGATACCCTGGGAAAAATGTATAAATCTAGATAGTGCCTACATAGAGATAAGTTAACAACTACAAATCAAAACAAACGTTCTGTCAATTTTTTAAAAAGGTGATCATTAAAACTTTTGGATACCCCCTCGCATCATTGTGCTGCTCCAGAAGTGGACACCCAGTCACCAATTTCTCTCCCCCCCTTTTGTATGTGTGTGTGTGTTTTTGCCAGTCCATGCAGCTCCCTGGGGATTCCATAGGCAGAAGAATGGGCCTCTTGACTAGCTACAGATGTCCACCCCATCTCTATACTGGTAGTAAGGTGGTCCTTCAGATATTTATGGTCTATAACTCCCAGCAGCCACAACTTGCATATCCTATGGTGAGGGATTATGAGAATTGCAAGCTAACATCTGTAGCGCCACAGTACCTCATACATTCTTTACAGACTCACAATCATTCCTGGGCACACACATATGAACAGAAACATTATAAATGTTTCATAGATATTTGGTGTAATTTATAGAATTCCTGTGTCACCTATACCATGTACATGTGATAATCACAGTTAACAAATTATCTTGTTTATTCAAAGGTATATCAGCAAGCAGATAAAGTCTCTTTTGTGAACCTGCCCAGAGCCACAATCTATTCTGATCTACAAGCCAGCATTATACAAAGACTGGAATCCTGTTAATGACATCTGTGTGCATAAGCGTGATTTACATGTGCATATGTCCATTTTCCCCACCTTGGCAGTAGCTTTTCATAGTGATGGGACTGTGGTGGTGAGACTACCAGTAAGGTAAGAGGCTATGTTGTTAATAGCATCACTACTGATATGGTGTCCTATACCAGACACACTTTGGCTGAGAATCAGATTAAATGTGTCAAACACCTAGTGGGCAGCAGCAGTAGTGGAGGGTGACACTGGAAGAGTACATCTCAGAGCCAATGACATTAGCAATTTAGCCAGCTCTCAAGGAACTAGTATTGCACAGGAGAAGGAAAAGTACCCACTCCTTATGCATTTCACCTTGAAAACCCTTGTTGTTGATGATGTTGTTGTGCTTTCAAGTTGTTTCTGACTTATGACAGCCATAAGGCAATCCTATCACAGGTATTTCTAGGGCTGAGAATGTGTGACTTATCCAGGGTCATCCAGTGGTTTTCATGGCTGAGCAGAGTTGGATCACCATGCTGATCCAAAGGAAACAAGAGATGATTAAAACTGCTGGGCAATTTGGCTCCTGGGTTAGAAGGCACCCAGTCTGCTAACAGGGAGGCCACTTGAATTTGCAAGACCTGAGCAGGGCAGCTGATGAATGTGGCTCTTTGAGGTCTCTCATTCATAGTGTCACCTATGTCATAGGTGTCCAAGTCATAGGGTCCAAGTCATCTTGGACGGCAAATACCAGCAAAAATGTCCTTTGGAGGAAGCACAAGGTACTATGCATAGTGCTTTGAACCCCATCCAATCCCTCCAATATCCACCAAGCCTGACAGACACTGGTGGTTGCTGCTGCTTCTTATCATTTGGGAAGGGAGGAATGGTGGAGAGAAAGGAACAGGAGGGTTCACACCATCTATGAATCAACTCCAATTTCCTTCTGTGATGAACTGGTTCTTGCCTCTTCACTCCATGCCCTCCGCAGCCACCACCACTAGCACCACTGTCTCTCTTGGGCCTTTACATCCATTGTAAGGAGGGTGTGTTTTTAGATTTGGTGCAAAGGTATTGGATGGAACCCTAGAGTAAGGTATTGGATGGAACCCCTACCCTATTCTCCACAAGAGGTGGACACAGAATTGTGCAAACATAATGTTATACTTTGCCTGCTCTTGATTTGATTCTTGGCCAAAGTCTGGCTTTCCAGATCTTGCTGAACTGCAATTCTCATCTCTCTTAGCAAGATAGTATAGTTCATAAGGAATACTGGAAGTTGCAGTACATGTCACAGAGACTCCCAATCAGTTGCAAAGTGAGGGAGTGAGCCCTTTCTACCCAGAATTCCCCTTTCCCTTTATTTCCAAGTATCCCCCTTTTTTAAAATGCTTTTACTGAGGTTACAATTTAGAAATGCAATATAAAGAATAACTTTAAAAACAAACAACAAAAACATACCATTACAATTGCAAGAATGGTGTTCATCATCTGTTGAAAGGTGTGGGCAGAGGATAGTGAAAGATCAATTAAAACGGAATGCAGTTCTTCAAATTTGATCATGAGACCCGTGGTGGCAATGAAAGTCTGCTCGGTCATGACTTGCAAGATAAATAAATATGAACTGTGTTTCCACAAATGGAGCTGATTCTGAATAATTTTGAGTCTTGTTTTGCTGTTCTCTGGCTCATAAACAGTGTGCTCATGTTTGTTAAGTTAGGCGGAGGCAAGGGTGGCAACTGCTGGCTTTGGTGTCATGGGGGCAGTGAATTTAAGTCTGGATTTTAGTCTGAATTATGTAAAAGCTATCAAAGGTGTGGAGGGCTATCTCTAAAACATGACAGTTTTGACTGCCCCACCAGCATTATTCTCTGCTACTGTCCTTCGGCTCTTTTTCAAGAAATAGTACTGTAAATGTAAGCTGAAGGCCCTTTCACAGTGCAAAGTTACAGTGGGCCCTTGGTATCTGCTAGGGCAGTGATGGCGAAACTTTTAGAGATTGAGTGCCCACACTCAGTGGTGTTCCCGCACCGGGTGTTACCCGGTGCAAGGGGGGGGGGATTTCCAGGGGGCACACTATCTCAGCCTCAGGCTATCAATAGCAACCCCCACTGATGAAACTTGCTAAGAAAACTCCATGATAGTTTCACCTTACGGTCACCATAAGTCAGAAATGACTTGAAGGCATCACACACACACGTCACACTCTCTCAGCCTCAAGGGATGGCAAGGGCAACCCCTTCCACTCCTTCCCCCACCCTCCTATGCCTTTAACTGGCTTCAGGAAACCAGTAGTGAAATGGACAGGAGGACAGGGGAACAGGTGTGCACCAGGTCTTTCTTCCCTCTGCCCTTCCCTGCCTTTAACTGGTTTCCTGAAGCCAGTTAAAGACTCAGGAGGGCAGGGACAGAGGAGGAAGAGGAACATGCCAGCTCCTGTGCCCATAGAGATTGCTCTACGTGCCAGAGGTTCGCAACCACAGTGCTAGAGTTTTGTTCCAGGACTTGCTGTGGATACCAAAATTTGTGGATGCTCAAATCCCATTACAGTATATAAAACAGCAAAGTCAAGGTTTGCTTTTTGGAATTTCTTTCTTTCTTTTTTCTTTTCTGCAGGGAGAGGGGGGATATTTTCATGCCATGCATGGTTGAATCAATTGGTATAGCAGGCCAATTATAGAGTACTAATATTCCTATATAATTCCTGTTTCCATTCTATAGAATCCTGGTATTTGCAGTCTAGGGAGGGAAATACAGTGGGCCTTCGGTATCTGCTGGAGTTTGGTTCTAGGAACCCCCATGGATACAAAAATCTTTGGATGCTAAAGTCCCATTATATACAATCTTGTAGTAAAATGGCATCCCTTATATAAAATGGAGAACAACTCAAAGATTTGCCTTTCGGATTTAAATATATTCAAATTGCAGTTGGTTGAATCTGTGGATGCAGAACCCGTGGATATGGAGGGTCAACTATATTTATAATTCTAAGCCAGGAAGCTCTAGTGTGTCACCAAACTACAATTCCTAGAATTACACAGGATGCTGCAAAGGTAGTCAGAGTGGAATTATAGCATTAGAACTATATAGTGTGAAAAGGCCCTGAGAGACAGTAATCCAGGGAAAATTGTTTAGAAATGTCTGGACAACCAACTCACTTATTTTCTGCCAAGTGCCTTTACTATTTGAACAGGAAAGTGATGATCTTCTAAGGAAGAGACTCTGTTGAACAGCCTTTTAGGACTTTCAATCTGGAAATAAACACACTCCGTAGATTTTTGCTAATCCAAAGCATATTTACTTTTCAGTAAACATGCCTAACGTCTTTCCTTCTGTGCTATTAATCAGGATGTCATTTAATTTAAAGCCGTCAAATAATTCCCCAAAGCTTGAATTTCTTTCAGTGCTTTTTCACTTTTGGTTGCTGAATCTAACTGTGGTTTGAATATGGTTACTGCCAGCAGATTCTAGTTTTAAACCCTGACTCACTTAAACTTTGATGGGCACCTGAATGAGATCCATCTCCACTCAGATATTTGCAATTGGCAGTCATCTTTGTACCTTCCTTTTAGTAAGTGACTGACAGATGAATTCAACAGGTGAAGCTTTGCTTAAGCCTCCTCACCTCTGTGCCAGAAGGAAAAAAAAAAGCTTAATTGGTTAATTTCTGACTGCTGAGCATCTGTTATGGACACAAAAAGCATAACTGGGGGGGGGGGGGGGGAGATGATATGGGCAGGGCACCACTAGTTCCAAGGAAGAAAGGAACAAGCCAGCAATAACAACCAGCTTGTAGGATCTTTGAGACTAACTATGTGAAAGAAGTTGTCATATAAGCTTTCATAGAACTTGGTTACTTCCTCAGATACTTGTCCAAGGAAGGAATTCGACCAAGACTACAAAAGCTTATGCTATATGTTCTTTCACACAGTTTCAAAGGTGTTACAAGATCCTTATAGATACTGATATTCCAGACTAAGGAGATCATCAACCAGGGGACAGAACGTCCTTGGCCTATCCTTTTCCCATTCTTATAGTGTGACCATGAGAAGATTTTCATACAAAGTCATCCTTATGCCATCAGTGGAGTGGAATTGTCCTGTCCTTGCCCTTCATTTTAATGGAAGAACACATTAATGCAATTCAACTTCATTGACAGTTTAATAACAGGATTTGCACGAATGTATGAATGTCTTTTGCACCATCTCTGTCATGGACGGGATAAGGACGGGTTTCACTCCTGATAATCTCCTAACACAGCTATATCTCTGAATTCTAACCAGAGATGCTGAAGACAGTTTGGGTCCAGGCTATTTGAAGGATTGCACTTTCCTATATGAGCCCATTGTTTTTAAAATTCTGTTATTCACCTTGAGTCTTATTATTGTGAGAAAGGCAGGATATAAATGAAGAAGAAGAAGAAGATATGAAATAGAAGAAGAAGACAACCTTTGAGTGCTGGGCTACAACTCTGGAGATTAGAATTTGATCCACTGCTTGAGCATAAAAACCCACTGAGTGATCTTGGGCAAGCTCCTCAGCTTCAGCGGATGGCAGTGGCAAACCCCTCTGAAGAAACTTGCCAACAAAATTCTATGGCAGCCTTAGGGTTGCCATAAGTAAAAAATGACTTGGAGGCACACAACAACAACAACAACCTCCATGTATGAGCCCATTAATTTTTTTTTTAAAAAAATCTATATTGTTTTTAAAATGTTGTTAGCTGCCTTGAGTCCTATTATCGGGAGAACAATGGGATATAAATGAATGATAATAACAACAATAATAATACGAAGAAGAAGACAACCTTATTTTAGTGGTGTGAGCATTGGACTATGACTGGCAATCAGGTTCGAACCCTACTCGAGCATAAATACCCAGTGGTTGACCTTGGGCAGAGTCACACTCTCTCAGCCGCAGAGGATGGCAATGGCAAACCCCCTCTGAAGAAACTTGCCAACCCCCCCCCCCCTCCATGATAGGTTTGCCTTAGAGAAGTCGAAATGACTTGGAGGCACACAATAACAACAACATCATCAACAACAACAACCTCTCTGTATGAGCCCGTTAGCCCATTTTTATTTCCACCAGCTAATTCTACGTATTCTAAAAATGTGGGATCTAAAAGAAACTAATGATAATAATAATGTTTGTTTATATTTTTATAATTTTATATATTCATATAAATATTTATATAAATCAATAAAAACACAGGTTTTTCTTCTTCAGATAATAAATAATAAGTAATAATATTTTATATAATAAACATTATTATTATTATTATTACTACTACTACTATATGTAGAAGAAGAGGGAAGAGAAGAAGGAGGAGGAGGAGTAGAAGAAGAAGAAAAAGGAAGAGAAGAAGGAGTAGGAAAAGGATAAAAAAGATGAAAAGGAGAAGAAGAAGGAGAAGAAGGAGTGAAAGAAGGAGAAGGAAAAAGAGAAGGTGAAGAAGACGGAAAAGGAGAAAGAGAAGATGGAGTGGAAGAAGGAGAAGAAAAAAGCAAAAAGAGAAGAAGGAGTGAAAAAAGGAGAAGGAGAGGAGAAGAAGTAGTGGAAGAAAGAGAAGGAGGATAAAGAGAAAGAGAAGTATCACACTAGAGGGCAAACAGGATTTAAACAGGAATTAAACAGGAATTAAACAGGAAATGCCCTATGTTAAACATAAGGCATGTTAAATGCCCTATGTTAAACATAAGGCATTTCCTGTTTAATTCCTGTTTAAATCCTGTTTAAATCCTGTTTGCCCTCTAGTGTGATAAACGCCTGTGAAGGAGAAGGAAAAGAGAAGAAGGAGGACAAGAAAAAGGAGAAGAAGAAGGAAAAGGAGAAAGAGGAGTGGAAAAAGGAGAAGGAGGAGAAGGAAGAGTAGGAGAAGAAAAAAGAGAGAAGAATGAGTGGAAGAAGGAGGAGGAGGAAAAGCACAAGGAAAAGGAGAAGAAAGAGAAGAAGGAATGGGAGAAGGAGGAGGAGAAAAAGAAGAGAAAAGGAGAAGTAAAAAGAAAAAAAGGAAGATGAGAATAAGATAAAGGAGAAGGAAAAGGAGAAGAGAAGAAGGAGGAAGAGAAAAAGGAGAAGGAGAAAGAGAAAGCGAAGAGGAAGGGATAGAGATAGACCCTCTTCTTCTATGACTGGTCAGGGGTGCAGTTCCGCGTCTGGGCAGCAGGGGTCGCTGCGGCGCTTAGGTGCGAGGCGCTGGCAGACAACGGCAGCATCAGGGGCTGAATTACGAGGAGTAGTAGTAGTGCCGCCGGAGTGGCCTCTCCTCCTCCTCGGAAGGCAGCGGGGCTGCTGCTGCTGTGGCTGCGGCCGGAGAGGAGGAGAAGGAGAAGGAGGTCCGGAGGAGGCGGAGGAGGGAGCCACGATGCTGCTGCTGCTGCCCGCTGCCCGGGGCCAGAGCCGAGGGGGCTCCCAGCAGGCGAGGAGCAGCTCCTGACGCCCGACGGACCCGGGGAGGGGAGATGATGGGCAGCGGCCTCGCCGGAGGGCAGGAGCTCTGAGGCGGCAGGTAACAGGGCAGAAGGGACGGCACTTCCCAGAATTCCATAGCAGGGACAAATCACTTCTCCAAGGTGGATGCACTCCATGGGGGCATCCACACTGGAGTAATATAACCCGGTTTGAAAGCGTTTTAACTCTTTGTTTGGCTCACTTGCTATGGAATTCTGGGAGTTGGAGTTTGTTGTAGGGCCCAGAGCGGAGCGGAGCTCCGCTCTGGGCCCCACAACAAACTCCAACTCCCAGAATTCCATAGCCTTGAGCCACAGAAAGAGTTAAAGCGCTTCCAAACCGGGTATATATTGCTCCAGTTTGGATGCAGCGAAATTGCTGCTCGGCAGAGTGGGACACAAAGGGCTGGATCCGTTTTGCAGCAGTGTGTGAAAACCACGAGGGTTTTTGTTGCAATTCCAAGGAAAGGGTTAGGAAAGGCTCAGGAGAAAGTGTTCTGGGAGATCTGGTGCTTCTTCTTCTTCCTCTCCTTCTTCCTCCTCCTCTTCTCCTTCTCCTTCTTCCTTTTCCTCCTTTTCTTCTTCCTCTTTCTTTTTCCTCTTCATCTCCTTTCTCCCTCTCCCTCTCCCTCTTCTTCTTCCTCTTCCACCTTTTCTTCTTCTTCTTCTTCTTCCTTCTTCTTCTTCTTCCTCCTCCTCCTCCTCCTCTCTCATTCTCACTGTTCCAAAACCCACTTCAGAAATAATCCAGTTCGAGACCGCTTTAACTGCCCTGGCTCCATGCTAGGGAATCCTGGGAATGGTAGTTAATTGGTGGCATCACTGCTCTCTGACAGGGAAGGCTAAATGTCTCACAAAACTAGTTCCCAGAATTCCCTAGCATTGAGCCAAGGCAGTTAAAGCGGTCTCCAACTGGATTATTTCTGCAGTGGGTTTTGGACCTCTGCTTGTTCCTCTCCGAGGCTGCATCTGCACTGCAGAAATAATCCAGTTTGACATTGCTTTAACTGCCATGGCTCAAGGGTATGAGGATTCTGGGAATGGTAGTTTCTCCAGTCTGCACCATGGCAGGGAAACACAGGGATTACTTGCCCATTTTCCCCTATAGACAAGTAGCCCCCATGATTCTCTATGGGCAAGTAGTTCCCATGTTTCCCTATGGACAAATAATCCCTATGTTTTCCTATGGACAAGTATTCTCCGGTGTTTCCCTATGGGCAAGTAATCCCAATGCTTCCCTATGGGCAAGTAATCCTTATGTTTCTTTATGGGCAAGTAATCCCTATGTTTCTTTATGGGCAAGTAATCCCTATGTTTCTTTATGGGCAGGGAATCCCCATGTTTCTCTATGGGCAAGTATTCTCCAGTGGTTGCCTATGGGCAAGTATGGTTTCCCTATGGGCAAGTACTGTCCTTTGTTTTAGTATGCCCCATTTTCTATCCCATCCCTGCACCCACCCACTCACTCACACTATGCTTCCATGATTTGATGTGCTGTACTGCCGTATTACCCCATTTACTCCTGCCCAAGTCAGCGGTTTAATTTCTCAGCATCCTTTGCCGTCTCCAGGGCAGAGGTGTTGCTCTCTCGCAACACCTTTGGAACAACACGGAACATCAGCGATGAGAATTGCCACCTGCCCCTGAAAAAGACCAGGCTCCAGTATTTGCTGACAATCGATTCCACTTACATCGTAGACTTACAGTCTGGCACGATGCTGTGGGGCTTGGCTCACACTTGCTCTTGGAAGCCGTTCGTGATGCCAGAAGGGGTGTGGTAGGGCAGGCTGGAGGCTTTATAACAGAGAATGTAGGGCAGCCACTACTGGATCCTCTTAGCATGTAGGCGAGGCATCCAGCCATATATCTCCTGGCGGAGTGCCTCTGGGTGGCTGGCACATTATTTTATTTTCGCTTTTTGGATGTTTAAATCTGCGCCGCTGTTGCTTCTGCAGGGAGAATTGGGTCTTGTCGTGTCACAGGCCACTGAATAGTAGCTTTGATGTCTTGACTTTGAGAGCAGCAAGTAGCTGTTTCCAGAATAGTGGCTGCGACTGTGTTACATCTCCCTTAGCTGAGGACTGTCTCTTTGCACTGGTGTCCGTATGTTCTTAGTTGGTAGGCATAGTCTCCACTGCTTAAGACACCAAGACCTGGTTTCTTGCTAGTTAAGGCACTGTTTCAATGTTGGTTGCTGTTGTTCAAGTATAAATGAAAAGATGGTGCCACTTCCGAAATTGCACCCCAACCTCCTAGTGATGCTTGTGATAGAAGTTTTCCTGATTGGTATCTAATCTATTTTACTGTGTGGCACCCAGTAAACTTTTTGTTATGAGGTGGCGCATAAACGCAATAAATAAATGTACCTATAGGGCACAGTAATTTTCATGTGCTGCTGTTTCGGAGTCTTCGAATGACTTTTAGTACTATGGGCCAGCTGTGTGGATAAGCTCTGTCTATGCCATTTGTAAGCCTTTGAAAGAGAGAGCAGGGTATGAGGTAAGTTATTTCATGAAAATGCTTGCCATTTGTATAGGGGTGTGAGTTGTAATATGCTGATTGTGCCTCACAATGGAATGTCTGTCCAAATGCTCTTTGCCTTGTGTTGTCTTTGCTACGTTTCATCATCAGCATGCAGTTTCCTTTGAAAGCAATGTAGTGTGAAAAATATTTGCATCTGGGTGTGCATTCTTTTTACACTCCAGAAACTCCTGGATATGAACTGCAGCAAAAGATTCTGCATGCCATGAAAACATAAGAGATTGTTGGGTTATTTAATTTATTATTGTTGTCTTTGTATTCAAAATCTAGGGGAACTGTGCTTGTGGGTTTTTGTATTGTGTTGCCTCAATCAGCCTTGGTGGGAAGAAGTTTGACTACATGGCTAAAGAACGAAAACCATTCACAACTCCCTTCCCAGAGAGCCAGAGTGGTGTAGTGGTTTGGGTGTTGGACTGGGACTCTGGAGACAAGGGCTTGAATCCCCACCTGGCCATGGAAACCAACTTAATGGCCTTGGGCAAGTCACATACTCTCAGCCTCAGAGGAAGGCAAAGACGAATCTCCTCTGAACAAATCCTGTCAAGGAAACCAGTGATAGGTTTGCCTTAGGGTTGCTGTAAGTTGGAAATTACTTGACGTCACACAACAACACTCCCCTTTGTTCACCAGTTTTTTGACTGCAAAGGAGCAATTCCCATGTACCTTTAAAAAAGCAAAACACAAAAAGATGCTGCCTGTGAATGACTGTGCCTTGACTGCTTGGCCAAAGGACCAAGTGAGAACTTAATATTCTCTCCTTTAAACTACAGAGGGGCTCCTCCTCCCAATATTTTTTCTCTCTGCATAGCTGGATAGGTGTATGAGAATCTCACAGCTAATAAGGTGATTCATTTGAGAGATCATTCCTCTGGATTTTTGCTGTTGTTGTTGAGAAATCATCATCTTTCCAAATTGCTATCATTCAGTAGCAGGTATCTTGCATCTCTGCTAAGATGGACACAGAGCTGGGCACAATGTGGGTCATCTCATGCTTTTATATTCTTAACATGCTTGCCACTTTTCTGGCCATGCCCTTTTGTACTGCCAGTACTCACATGCTCATGGGATTTAGTAATTAAGCTTGTTTGAATTTGACATTACATTTCAACTTTTTATATGCTGAAGTTAGTGCTTAGGGGCCCCAGGTTTATCTGCAAAGACCTTTCTTGCATATGTGATTTCAGGAACTTTAAATGATTTTGTGTCCCTTTGTTCATATATAACTGCAAAGTGTATTTTAGACATCATCCTGGGAATTCTGGAAACAGCTTTCAAAGATGCATACTACGATAGATAAAACAAGGCTTTTTTTTTTCCTGAGTAAGTAATGCTGACACCCTTCCTGAGTGAATGGATAAGACAATGGGGTTTGGTGCCATGATTTTCTAGATAAAAGCAATGTGTGGAAGCCTTATAATAAATTCATCTTTTCACCCATTCCCATTGTAGGGAGCAGCTGAGCCTGATGCTGTTTTATACAAAAGATTTTAAAGAGTGGGTGGTACATCATGGCTGTTTTATACCGGGTAGTCCTACTGAAATGATAGCTCATAACCCTCCAAATTGCTACCATTCTCGGGTTTAGAGGGATTTAGAAATCCTAAATTGTCTACCCAGCTTGTCTGCTAATCTGTTATGCAACTTTGTGCAAATCTCTTCTCCATAACTATCTAAAATACACAGCCTCTCGACCATGCTAAAATGAGGATGTTATGAGGTCACCAGCTGCCCACCAGCCAGATGATGTGAGTTTGTGCTTGTATGTGTATATATATCTTTAGCAGCCAGATACTGAGCCAGCACAAAATCAGTTAAGTGAAACTTTTTGGCCAAATTTTGAAAAAGACACTCTAGTCTAGTGCTTGTTGTAAAACACCTTAGCTGGTTGTTGTTCCAAAAACATTTAAATTCCTTGCCACAGAATGATGTCCATGACATTGTGAGGGGTGAGGAAATGGTGGTGCTGATATCCCTCAGAATTCTTTGTTCAGTATCTTTGCTTGAGTCATTCACAGATTAAAGAGAATAGGACAAGAAGATGTATGAATGTTATGCATATTGTAAAGCTGAAATTAAGACTATTCAATTGTCATAGGAACAACTTATTCTGAAGTGTTTGTGTCCTGCCCTGCCATTTACTGCATTAGATACAGAGTGTCTGTATTTATACCATCTACAAGTACAGTATGGCATCTTGAATTAGGGATGGGCTTTGAACATAGGGGAATGTGATGGCTCAAGTGGTTAAGACGCTGACTCTGTTGATTGCAAGATCAGCAGGTTGGCAGTTCGCAGCCCGGGTTCTGCATGATGGAGAGAGCTCCCATCACCAGTCTCAGCTTCTGCTAACCTAGCAGTTTGAAAGCATGCAAATGCAAGTAGATAAATAGGTTCCACTCTGATGGGAGGGTAAACAGGGTTTTGTGCAATCATGCTGGCCACATGATCACAGAGTAGTCTCTGACAACGCTGGCTCTTTCACTTAGTAACAGAGATGAGCACTGCCCTCTATGATCGGACACGACTTGACAGCCTTGTCAACAGGGAATATCTTTACCTTTTTTGAACATACTACTCACCTCTTTGCAGTTGGTGGATCTCACTGTCACAGGATGGCACTCAGGATCTCAATTTGGCAAGGGCTTTGGTTGGTTATTTGATAGAAGCTAGTAAGCACTGAGCAGCCTCACATGTAAATAGCTATGTGAAAATTTAATTTATCTTGAACGCAGACATAGTGAATATTCCAGCAGTAAGAAATTATGCAGATGGATTTAGTGCTTTTCTGATGGTAGAACCAGAAACATAACATCTCATAATCTTTGGCCACTGGCCATTCTGTCTAGGAGCTGTAATCCTTAATATCTGAGGGGCATCAGGCTGCCTGCTCTGCCAAGACAAAGTTTATTGGAATAAACAGCAGAAGAGGAATTTAATTCCAGTCAGAGCTAAGCAGTATGCTGTTTTCCTGCAGTGGGATTGGATGCCATAAGCCTTTGTGCATTCCTCCTCCTCCTCCTCCTCCTCCTCCTCCTCCTCCTCCTCCTCCTTTGCCTTCAAGTTGTTCCTGACGTAATGGCAACCCTAAGATGAATTTCAGGATTTTCTTGGCAAGATTGTTCAAAGGGAGTTTGCCTTTGTCCAAGGTCACCCAGTGGGTTTCCATGGTTAAGCAGGGATTTGAAACCGTGGTCTCCAGTGTTGTAGTCCTTGTACATATAAGTGCTCCTTGTCTTCCTTAGTCTTCTAAGTAGAACCAAGCACAGTTGAATATCATCAGTGGTCCCTGGAGCTGATAGCTCCTTCTTCTCCATCTAGCTTGTTCTTGTAGCTTATTCACCTTGATGTTGCTGGCAGTCAGGTCTGATTCCAAGCCACTTCTCACCACTGTACTTCCTATTGAAGGAGCTTCTGCTCTTTACTTAGCCACAAGGTGTAGGTAACTTACACATGGAGGGCTCCGTACTTTGCTCCCAGACCAGCAATGATAGCTCTAGAAGTTGGAAGGTTTCATGTCTCTTGATGTATGCCGTGATGCCTTTTATAAAAGTAGCCATGAGGTTGCACACATGCAAGCAGGCACACACATGTGTGCCTACATGCATGTGCATGTATGCACATATACACAGGCATGTGCACACACCCACACACATGAACAAACACACATGGAGTGCTGTGTACAGTTCTAGTTATTGTAATTAGAATGGTTACTGTGAAGTTGAAGAATGTCTAGAAAAATGGCAGGCAAAATGATGAAAGGACCAAAGCAGCTCTCCTATAAGGAAAGTGTACAACTTTTGGGTACATTTACTTTAGAAAAAAGGTTGAGTAAGCTCAGGTGTGAAAAAAGTGCATACAAGTATGCATGATGTGAGAAAAGATTATTGAGAGAAGTTTGCCTTTGCCTCTCACACTTACAGAACCCAACGTTATCTAGGGGAGTTGAGTGGTAGATTTAGGACAGACAAAAGGACATGCTTCTTCCCATGACATTTATTTACACTTAGGAATTTCCTATCATGGGATGTAATCTTGTCCACTAACTTGGATGGCTTTAAAAGGGATTAGATAAATCCACAGAGGATAAGTCCATCATTCATTATCAGTTGTCATATCTATATTACCTCCATTAATAAGATTTAGTGTTTCTCTCTCAGCTGTTAGGGAACACAAATGGGAAGGTACTATTTCAGATCTTACTCCTGACCTACTTATGGTCTTCTCATGGTTACTTGGCCACAGTGGGAATGGAACGTTGGACCGCATAGACCAGGACAGTCATATCCAACACAACTCTTCCTATGCTTTCATATTCTTAACACATGGCCGTAATCCTCCCACTTCCATGCTTTCCACTTTCATCCTCTGCCTCTTCCTATCATATCATTTTCCATATATACTTTCTATATAAAGATGTGTGTGTGTGTGTATAAAATTTACATCCTGCTTTTCTCCCACAATGGGACCCAGTTTTAAATGACTCCTTACAAATTAACTGTACTTGCATATCTAAATGCATCTGTGTTGTATATAGAGAACACTTTGACTTAAATAAGGGGACAGGTTAGAATTGATTACCTTCATTTACCTTGCATTTATGGTTTGATGATTACTGTTTTTCAAGTGGTTATTAGGCACAGTTCAAAGTATGACTCCCATTCATTTTTTTAAAAAAGTAATATAATGAAAGCTAATGGTAATATGTTCCTTCTTTTCTTTCCAACTAGCTGAATGATCAGTTCATAAAAGGCTGTTTTCAGAGTTGGGAGTGGGGTGGGGGATGAATGTAACATACTCTAAATTCAGAGGGCTCAGAATTCATTGGAACTGGAAGATGTCACTTTGATCACATTATACTGGATTAAAATAACTTCATTGACTCTCAATGAATTTCTGGGCATGATTAACTGTGCTGGTGTTGGCCTCTAAAGCTTAAATATGTTGGGACCTGACAGTCTGAGGCTACTTTCTCCCATATCATCCTAGCAGAAATTTAGGATTTATTTGTTGATGGCAGAGAAGACCATTTTATAGTGGTGTCTTGGCTGTGGAATAACCTCCCCAGGCAGGTTTGGGTCAGTGCCAGTACTTTGATCATCTGCTAGTTGTTCTAGTTCATTATTTTTATTTTATTTTTGAAGGTTTGTAGTATGTGAACCAGACTGTTCTTTTTATTGGCAGTATTCTTATAATATTGTCTAATTTTAGATTGTTTTCTTGTTAGTACAGCTTTTAAAATTGTGTGTGTTACTATTTTATGAAGGAGGCTTTTTACTAAAAATTGTTTTGGATTTTTAATACAAAAATACCTATAAATATTTTAAGTAAACTGAACACAAAACAATTAATACTCCCTTTCCACTTTATCACACTGTAACTCACAATTTCCAAAATAGAGGCAGGAGGAGAAGGAGCAGTGTGCATATGTATGTGCTTTCAAGTTACCTGTCAACCAATGGCAACCTCATGAATTTCACAGGGTTTTCTTAGGTGAGGAATACTAGTTCTTTCCTCTGAAATGTAGCCTATAGCACCTGGTAACCATTGGTGGACTCTCATCTAAATACTAACAAGGGCTAACCTTGCTTAGCTTCTAAGATCAGATGGGATCTGGTGCCTTTGAAAAATGAGTGGGATCTGTGTGGATGAAGCCACTTTGCATGTTGTCTTCTCTCACACACTCTAAAATGACAACTGCACTCCCTCTTCTTCCACAGTACAGTGGACCCTTGTTATATGCTGGGATTTGATTCCAGGATCCCCCACGGATAATAAAATCCCATTATAATGACATAGAAAAATGGTGTCTCTTATATAAAATGGAAAAAATCAAGGTTTGATATTTGAAATGTATAATTTTTTTGAACATTTTCAAACCGTGGATGATTGAATCCATGTATAAAAAATCAGTGGATAAAAAGGTCTGACTATATATATATATATATATTCAGCTCTGCAGTGGTGAAGTCAAGAGAAATGTCTGCATTGAACTCAGCAGATTGAATCCAGAAAACCTCAATTTCACACTTCCCTGATTGGCTCCCCCCCAGAAGTACTGGATGCTCATCATCCCTGGTCAGGTTGGGGAAAAGCTAAATTATTTTACAAGACAAATCTACAACTGAAGGCACTGGAGGGAGAAGGAAGCATATACATCTAGTATAAGGGGACATCAAGCTAATCCAATTATGTTCAAATAGGTGAGGGAGTTTCAGCATTATCTGGTCTCACTGTACTCTCTACTGTCCATGCTTCCTACATATGTTGTAATGGAGTGTATGCAAATGTATTGTTTACCTCACTGATGGGAATCATATGGCATTCCAGTTATTGCTGAGCTGTAGTTCCTAGCAGCCTGAGCCAGCATTGCCATTGTTGAGAAATGTTGGGAATTGCAGTCCAGTACCATCTTGGGGGCTGTATGCTTCCAATTCCTGTTGTATACACAGGAACTTTCTCACGCAGTTCAGTTTCAGGGGTGGTAGTAGACACAGCCTGTATACCTCGTCGAGTTGGAAGTAGTGTATCTCTTCTCAGTGCCTGATGGGAGCTGATGTGAGCCAAGTTTGGAAACATACTTGGATTATAGTCAGCTGCCAGAATCCAACAGCTAGCATGGCTACTACCATGTTGGGTGGAAGAATTTGGGAAATGTAGTCTCAAAAAAGTAATATGGTTGAAATTCATTTTGCTAGCTGGTTTCTAGTTCTCCAATCTGCCAAGGTCATATTAAATTTTGATCCACCCAAACCACTGTAAACTACAATTCTCAGTGTTGGCTTAAAACGATTTCCAGACACTATTATATCCACCTGCATCATCTTTTGTGAAGCCAGCCTTCCAATTTGTTGGATTCCTTATAACTGTTGTAGCTCATAATAATATATAACTATTGGGAAAACGCAGTTACTGTGGGATTTGCAGTCCAACAAATTATATAATTGACCATGCTATTCTAAAAGTCCTGTATGATTGGTGTGAGTCCTTGCACCCATAATATTGAATAATCTTGCCTGCCTCTTTGTAAACAAAAATGAAACTTTTTAAAAAAAGTACATGGTGCATCCTACTTACTCCAGCTTTCATTTCATAGCATGAAATGTCCTCCTTTCTTTCTTTGAAGAAAAGGTGGAGTAAATAAATCCTCTGCTTAAAATTCCAGTTGAATTTGAAAGGGAGCCAAGTAGTAATATAAATGAGAGAGAAGTGCTAGCTTAGCTTATGTTGTCCAGGAGATTCAGCTTCATGGTCAGGATGTCCTTGAAAGCTAGAGGTGACTAATGGAAAGCAGTGATCTGTGTTGTGAACGCTACTGAGTTTCTCATTGATTTGTACTGAAGTCAGATACAGTTCTGCCATGAGGTGATGTGAAGGGAAGGGAAGGTTTCAGAAATATGTAAGACTTTCACTTAGGAGCCATAAGGTACAATTTGGTGGGGGATTCTTTTGCCCAAGCCAAATTGGAATAAATGGGAACTGTGCAATAATATAGGTATTGTCTTGGGAAGCTGGCTTTTAACTTTGAGTTGGGACTCACATGGAAGAGCTTTCTACTTCATTGTATGCCATATTAATCTGTGAGAGAGAATGGCCACCAGAATTAACAGCCATTGAAGTTTCCCCCCTTGAATACCAAAATAATATGAGCTTTATAGTGGGCTTAAAAGTGGGACTTGGCACAAATAGGTAAAGTGAAGTTTAGTTTTCCAGCCAGGTATGCTCTTCCATAATATTCCTTTCCATTCCTGTTTCCCCAAGGATTTTTTAGTTTTTCTCTTCAAACGATCAGTTCCATGGTCTTTGTGGTGGGCTTCACACTGGGCTCAGTTCACCTTCCCCACCCCAATTTTTTTTCCTATCAGAAATTTTGTACTTCCACAAATCCTGGGATTCCAAGCCTTCCAAAACTTTACTGCCTATTATTATTCTGGTTGTAGCCAGCCAGTGGTTTCCATTATCAGTGGTGTGGTAAAGTGGCTTTCGTATTTATTTCATACTTTAAAGGAGTTGCCCAAGGTGGTGAACCTATTTTGGAAATAAGGCTCAGTGCTTCAGATATCTCCTTTAAAATCTGAATTACAGTCCAGTGCAGATTTTGTGCACCGCTGACATGAAAGCTGTCAGCCTCTGTGGTATCCCTCAGTGCTCATGTCTGACCATTCAGAATAAGAGAATGATGACTGACACAATCAGAATATTAATTTGACTGAAACCAGTGGCCCATTGCTCTGGTTTCTTTATTCAGGTATACAATATAATAGTGAACATTAATTTTCTTGACTGCACCACACAGACTTGTGTAAACAGTATGTGTTCTTTTCTAAAACTCAGTGTAATTCAGAGTGATAGAAAGTCTCTTATTAACACAACATAATCAGTGTTGATAAGTCAAGGATATTTTTTTTGTTGTTGTTGAGGAGGTTGGGGATGGGAATTAAATGTAAAAACCTACTTATTCCAGACCATATAATTTTTTTCAAAAAAGAAATAAACATTTTAGCACTGAGATAATTTCCTTGGCTTTTTGTGATTAGCCTCTGCTAACTCACTGTGGCAAGTTATTTTTCACTGGTTTGTGTTGTGTGCTTTAAAAAAAAAAGAAAAAAAAATATGCATTGCAAAATTAAAATTAATATGTTCATGAAGCTAGCCCAGTAGACGTTGTGTGGATAAGGGATGGCAAATAGAATATGTGTCCGTGTGTGTGTGTGTTTTTTTTAAAATGCTGTTCAGTTGATTGATAATTATTAACCTTTGCTAGAATGAGGGCACTAGATGTGGCTTTTCTTTTTATGATGATAATATAATTTCATCAGTGTCTGACAGCGTTGCTAGCAGCACTCCCAGGGCACTAAATTGTTGGGGGATGAACACATGAAAATCATAAAAGTCAGTTGCAAATCTGTGAGGGACAGCAGGTTCTGGAAGCCACTGTGCCTCTCCCCTCCCACCCCTTCTCTTTTTAGTATTCCTATCAGAATCCCTTTTGGCAACTGAGCTGACAGGAGCCCACAGTATCTTAACTAGCATTGTCATGAAACACATTGTCTAGTTTGCAGTCAGGGCTGTAAGCCTGCCTTGCCTCATTTGCTGATTACAATATAGCATTTTGGCAGTGGTCATTCCATTTTTGAACCTCAAAGGCAGCCATGGGTGGGAGGGGGTGGGCTGCTGTTTTGTTTTCCATTGGGAAGGAGAGAGCAAGGGTTGTGTAAAGGATGTCTAAAGAGTAGAATTCTAGAGGGCCTAGAAAAGATGTTCTGCCTTGTTGCATTCCTTTAAAATGGAATGAAAGCCAAGGGCCAAATGTGTGCTGTTGTGATGTAGTGGTGAGACTTATATGCTGTACTTTTATTTAAAAAAAATCATGAGCTAAATATGCTAACTTTTCTTTGTAGCTGAAGAAAAGATTTTGAAACTGCATATACTGGTTTAAACATGGACACTGATAACATTGATCTAAATAACATAGGGACTTGACAGATTGACCCTAAAGGAAGGCCTGCAGCTGCCCCTTTTAGCGCTGGATTGGGGCTGCGGCAACTACATGCTGCAGCCCTGATCTTTCCTTTCTGCAGTACAAAAAAAGCCACAAAAAACTCCTAGTTTTTGTGCCCTGGAAAGGATGCCATAGCCACTGACGCACAGCTTTTCCACTTTCCTTTGGCTCTGCACCATGTAGATGCAGTGCCAAAGGAGCACCGTGATCCAGCATGCTATGTGGTGCAGCACCCGGCATCACACCAACCTGGGAGCAGAGTCGGGGTATGAGTCATGTGGATGCCACACCCCAACTCCACCCCATGCCGGCCTTAATGGCCAGTTTGTACAGCCCCATAGAGACCTCATACTTGGTATTGCTATAATCAGCTTGTTTTCTGCTGATCTAGAGGCAAGAACACAGAATAATGGATGCAAGCTTCAGGAAAAGAGATTCCTCCTCAACATTAGGAGGAACTTCTTGACAGTAAGAGCTGTTTGACAGTGCAACACACTCCCTCAGAGTGTGATGGAGTCTCCTTCCTTGGAGGTTTTTAAACGGAGGCTGGATGGCCATCTGTCAGGGATGCCTTGATTGTGATTTCCTGCATGGCAAGGAGTTAGACTGGATAGCCCTTGCAGTCTCTTCCAACTCTATGATTCTAAGAATGCTGTGCTGATATTCATGGTTGTGAGGGGTATATTTTCTTTGGGTATCTAGGACAGCCTTTACAGGCTAGTCTTTGCATTTTATTTGATTAAAAATATGATTTCTGGGTCAACACAGAATAATGAAAATATATTGATAGTGTCATGTCTGACTTTGATCTTGTTTTTTTTTTTTCCTGCCCTATAAATAGTGTGGTCTGAAAAAGGATTTTAGGATCTGGTAGATTAATATATACATATTTATTATGGTCATAGACCAGAACAAATGGTAGATTAATATAGGCTTTCTAGTCCAAGAAAAACAATGGATGAATGATGTTGGGTCACCAAAGATCAACTACAGGCTACAAAATGCCCATGAGTTCAAAGTAAGAACTTAAAGTATTTGCAGAGAAGTCATCTTAAGCAGACGGTGTAGTTACCTATGTCATGAAAGTATGAAGCATTTAGAAGAAATTTTATAGAACATTTGTACAGTTGCTGAAGAGTGAGGTTGAAACTAGATATAAGGATGAACATTGCAGCTCTTCCATGGAAGAGTAATACATGCAAAGCACACCTCTCAGTGTCTGGGAAATGAGAGGCTACAGGTCTGGTCTCAAGGATCTAGATTAGATGACCAAAGAATTAAACATGGATATAGTATTCTAGATATGATATGGCTGTTTTGTAGATGGAGAACAGTGAGACAGAGAAAAATGATTTGCCAAAATATCAGGGAATCTGTGAGGGACTGCTCAAGTCCAGTCAGCCCCCAAAGCCTGCTAGCGGCAAAACAGAAAAGACACAGGACACAGATACACAATCTAAGTTGCTTCCAAGGAGTCTGAAGGACTGAGGCTAACCATAGTCCAATGTGTAGTTCTCCAGGCATCCATTACTTCTTCTTGTACTGTAAGCAGGTGATCTGAGCAGCAGAGGCAAAAACATTACCCAACAGTGAATGCTCTCAGGATTAGGGTGCCAGGATTTTAATTAGTATGAAATCACCTTGTCAATTGATTGTGGCTGGTATCTTGCCTGTTCCTGTGCATTACGGAATGGGATATGACATCTTTTAGTGTTTCCAAATGATTACCTTTTTTTGGGGGGGGGGGGAGGGGAAGCAGTATATCTCAGTATATATAATGAACAATAAAGCTTTATATTAACTAAATTGGGGGATATGTTTATAGATATATTTTCCACGCTTTATTTATTTATTTATACCCCACTCTTCAGCCAAGGCTATATTTATATGTAAGGATGGGGGATTGGTGAAATTAGTGACAGATAACTCTGGTTGAAGATGACAGCATGATTTAGCAAGAGCCTCATGGGCTGCAGGCCAGTATGTGATAAGCTGCCTCCTGATGTTATTCTTGCAACCTTGTTCTCCCTGGGAGAAAATTGAAAATTGGCTATTGCTACTCTGTATGCAGATGATGATGTTCAAGTAATTCATTCATGTGATAAGCATTTCTCTGACTTGTTTAGGAACAGAGGCTCTCAATTCAATGGCTTAGAGGAACATCTGGCTGTTATTGACTGACCTTCAGCAGATGGAAGAGGAGCCCAAGCCAGGAAATCTGGGAAATCCTTGTGACTGTTTCTCTTGTTGTACTTCTTAGGGCTTGAAGTACTGTATCTTCCTGGTGATGCTCTGGAAATTGTGCCTCATTACTGTAGTACAGTGATGTACATAAACTATGAGAGAACTAGGAAGCATTTGACTCAAGCATATGAGTTATAGTTCTTTGCATCTAGACCTGTCCCCTTGTGCATAAGACTAGGAATCTCTTAAGCACATCAGCACAAGAACTTGTCTGATTGTTTCATTCACATCATCAGGCTTTGCTGATTTTTAAAAGCATACGAATTGTTGTGCTGGATTAGATCAATGATCTATCTAGTTCAGCATTGTGTTCTCACTATGGCCAAGCAGATTGCTGTGGGAAACCCATAAGCATGAAGGACTTCAGGGCAGTGGCACCTTCTTCCTTATTTTCCCATCAACATGAAGTCCATTAGAGGTACATTCCCTCTGATTAATTGATATTATAGCCATCATAACTAATAGCCATTGATAGCCTTGTTCTCCATGAATTTGACAAGGCCCTATTTGAAGCAGACCAAATGGCAGCCACCAATATATTCTGTGGTAGTAAATTTCACAATTTTATTATGACCAATGTGAATAAGTCTTTCCTTTTGTATGTCCTGTATTTCTACTGTTAAGCTTCATTCTAGTATAATAAAAATTCTGGTATAATGAGAGAGGGAGGAAAGTTTCTACCTACACCTATACACTTTTTCTGTACTGTGCATATTTTTCTACACCTTTATCAAGTCTCCCCTTTCTTTGCCTTTTTGTAAGATAAAAAACCAGCAACATTGCAACCATTCCTCACAGGGGAATTGTGACAGCACTTTATTCATTCTGGTTGCCCTTTTCCGTGTCCCCCCCCCCCCCCCAGTTATACAACATCCTCTTTAAGTGGCATTGACCAGAGATATATGCCGTATTTATTTTATTTACACCTTTATTTATATACCGCCCCCTCAAGAGTAGGACTCAAGGCATTTTACAAAATAAAATGATTACAATGTAATTTAAAATGCACAAAAGCCAACATTTAAATTGAATTATACTATTAATGACATTAAAATATTTTAACATACTAAAAACAATAAAAAGGAGTCAAAACAGTATAATTTAAAACAATGCACCACCTCTTTCAAACCCTTTCCTTAAAAACCTCCAGTTCTAAAAGCCTATCTGAATAGAAATGTCTCCACCTGGTAACAAAAGGACAGCAAGGAGAGGGAGTTGCAGAGCCAAGGGGCAGACACTGTGATTATTATTTTATTTTCATAGAATTATAGAGTTGGAAGAGACCACAAGGGCCATCCAGTCCAACCCCTGCCATGCAGGAACTCCAGATCAAGCATCCCTGACAGATGGTCATCCAGCCTCTGCTTAAAGACCTCCAAGGAAGGAGCCTCCACTACACTCTGAGGGAGTGTGTTCCACTGTCAAATTTTATCTATTTATATGCTTCCCCCCCCCCAGTGGCTCAAGGCAGCTGGCAACTAATTTAAAAACAATACAAATTAAAACAATACAAAAGCACTAAAGTATAAATATGAACTTTATATAAATAATTCAACACTTTATAAAGTTAAAATCATTAAACATTTAAAATATTAAAATGTATTTAAAGACTCTGTACAAACATTAATATCTGAATCACATAGCACCCATAAAACTATATTCAGTATTAGTCTCCGTGCCCCTTCATGTGGCTGGTGAAGAAAAAAAATGGCTTTTTCACTTCATGGAAAATGTCTTGTTTTGGTACTGGAAGGTGAAAATATGACATGCCTAATTTTGCTCCATTGGGTAAGGGATGATCCCTTGCCTGCATTGTTCCTCCCAGACTCAGTCCAGATGTTTATTGGAGACTTCGAGTTCCAGGTATCTCAAGGACTTTTTTCTGGGCCTGCCAACATGTATATGCGCAGCAACAAGACAGTGTCCTGCATAGTTTCAGCACCACAAACTGTGGACAGTTCCCTGGTCTCTAACAGTGCTAAAGAGGTTTCTGAATTTGTAACTAATCTGTAGTGCCCAACTTGAAGTAGTGTTTTGAGCATTACTACTCTGGAGATCAGGGTTCAGTTCCCCACTTGGCCATGGAAATCCTCTGTGTGACCTTGGATGATTCACACAACCTTAGCCTCAGAAAACTCCATGATAGGTTTGCTTAGGAGTGCCCTAAATTGGAAGCTCCTTGAAGGCACACAACAGCAACAACGACATTTTTTCTTGCAGTTATGTGCATCACCCTTTGAAGACTAACTTCCCATGTTATTCAAACTATTTGAATATTCTTGTATTTAAAATGTCCCCCAGGCTGCACTTTGACCCCCCTGAATGCATTTTATGATCCCACTCCTCCTCCTCCTAAATTGGTTTTTTTTTCCAATGAAAAAAGTAAGTTGTCTTTCCTGATTGTGTCCAAGAGAAGCTGTTTCACACTTTAAATAGATTACAGGAACATTCTGTATTATTTGTTTTTCATTGGTCCCTTCCAGTTTCACCAATTTGCTGTTTTGGATTTTCTGTTAGTCTTCATGGCTCCCAGAGGACTGGATCTGTACAAGTAGATATTCAAGTTCCAAGAATTTTTGCTCCCCATGGGGAAGTAGGTTATTGTTTCAAGAAGGGGAATTGATTAAATTACTAGTGCTGACCACTTTTTGTAAGAGTCCAAGCCCCCATGGTTTGGTGCTACGACCATCTTGCAGCAATTTCTTACCCCAAATTGTCTAGCTGTAGCAACAAGTAAAGGCCTCCATTCCATATTGGTTGCAAAGTAACAACTCATGGGGTGTGGGGAGAAAAGTAGAAATGTGTCCTATGGGATGGGTCCTGATAGTGTTGGCAAGTTTCAGGATAGAATATGTGTTCCGAGACTCAATTCCTTTCTCTGCTGCAAGAACCTACCTCTTTATTGGTAGGTAGGCTTTTGAGACTGTTCTGCTAAATCCTGTGCCTGAGCTATTAATTTTCTACTGGATTTAGGTGGTATGCAAAATGAATGGTCTTACAAGCTTGAGTTCTGCCCCTTACTGTTACTGTAAACGCCCAGAATTCCCCAGGTAGCATAGCCACTAGCCATGTGGACCAGGGAATTTGGGGAGTTTTAGTACAAAAGTAAACTATCCAAGCTCTGCTCCATCTCTGTGGACCTGCAGGATTTGTTGCACACTCCTAGATAAGTTAACCCTTCCAAGCAGTGTTGATGGAGATAGGTCATGTAGGAGCTGTGATGTTGAGCTGATAAATCAATTGTAACATCCCTCTTATACAAGTGAACTGTGTATGACCTTAACAAAGCCAGACATCTGATGGCAGGTTGGCAAGTGTGGTTACTGAGGTGTTTAGTCCTGGAGAAACAGTGTGACAGAGAGATGGCTTTTGCGACTCTCAGTTCCCTGCATAGCTAGATGAAACCGCTTGTAGAGGTCATGAGATGGCACTTTGCAAAATAAAAAACAACTGGGGTACCTAAAAGTGTTATTCCCACCTCACCATTCCTCTTTGTCCTAATTACATCTTTACAGTGGTGTTTGCAGGCTGCACAATTACTTTTTCATCTTCTCCTTCCTTTGGTGGTTATGCACAGAACAGGCTATCACCCAGAGAGGCTTAGATAAGATGCCCATGCATATTTCATTTGGGCTCATTTGTCTCAGGGGAAATTGGAGGTGCATATGCACTTAATGATTTGCCCAGGGCTGTGTAGTGAGCAGGTCAATTCCTTCTCATTCACCTACAGGTCAGAGAAGGGGTATAATGAATTCTCACCCTCCCCAGAATGGACTTTTCAGTAATTCCCTGCTGGTACATCTTTGCCTTAGTGTCTATGCTTTCTGCTATATAATATGCTACTTTTGCTCATTACATTTCTCTCTCTCTCTCTCTGTATGCATGTGTATGTGTGCAGGGAAGAGAGTGAGACATTTCTTCTCTCAGCTCTCTAGTAGCTGTTCGTAATTTCCATATAGCTGTGGTTCTTAAGTTCTATTTTTCTCACTGATAATTTGATGATATGCAAAAAGGCGGAGGAAAGGAAATAGGAAATTGATGGTTTGCAAAAAAGACCATGCCTGAAAGAGCAAGAATTCCATTGAAGCAAGTCACCAGGTGCTTTGGAAATCTTTCCCTGCAACAATTATTTCCAGACATCTGGGATTCAAATATTCTTGAACTATCATCTGTGTGTAGATGCAGTGTGTAATAGTCTCCTTGTCTTTTCATTATTGTTTGTAACAGATCATACAGTCTGATCCTGTGCCTCACCATAACTGTTCTTATAGTTCCAGCTTCTGCTTGAATATCTTCTGTGAAATAAGGGAAGTCTTCAGCTGTAGCCTGCCTGCCTATGTATATTATTACCCTTCTCATCAATCCCTAATTTCTCCTTGTTCAGCATTGTCATGCCACATACAGACTTCTCCCTGGCTCAAGCAGCAGTGAAATACACTGCCTTGGAGTATGATGGAGTCTATTTCTTTGGACATTTTTAAACAGAGGCTGGATGGCCATCTGTCAGGGGTGCTTTGATTGTCTATTCCTGCATGGCAAGGGGTTGGACTGGATGGCCCTTGAGGTCTCTTCCCATTCTGATTCCAATTATGTGATTCTGATATGGTGTTAATAATGACTATTCACTCAAAATGAACAAAAGAAATAAAGAACCAGGCTCACAGGACATGAAATTCGGTTCTTTTGTCATTCAGTGCTTTTAATATTCAACTCAGAGTCCATGTACTTGGGAAGATTAGTGGACAAAAGAAAGGAGGATTTGCCCTATCTGACTCTCAGGCCTCCTGGGCTCCTCACCCACTTCTGAAATTGCCACAGAGCTTGATTCATACAAAAATAGTACTTTCAGGGGCTTTCCAAGACTGAAATTAGCTTCAGAAATATGGTGGATACACAGCATGGACTATATTTTAAAATCAAAAGAAAAAGGAAAAGAGATTTCATTATTGCCAGTGTTTCTGAATGTGTACATGTGTTCATGCATTAACAGCTCTCAGTGGGTTTGGAGGAGAAATTCTGCTCATGGACTTTGAAAAGTTGAGAGAGTTCCAGCTGATCCATGGAGAGATGGATTCAAATTTCCACCCATCTTCCAAGCATAATAACTTTGCAACAGCCACTATTTCTCAGTCTAAGGTACCTCACAAATATGTTGTGATTATGAAAATAAAATATTTTTCGCTTATATATTCCACCTTGTTCTCTTCTGTTTAAGAAATTTGGATTGTTAATAGCCGAATATCCTTTTATTATCCTGATCTTATAATCAGAATATAATGGTGGTGGTGGTTTACACTCCTTCCAGTGCCTGCTTCTGAGCAAAATGTAGCTCCTGGTTAATGAACCAGATTAATGCCTCACAATGCTTGATTACATAGGTGTGATGGATGAGAACTGTAAGTGGTTTGGAGTGATAGATTTGGATCTAGAAGACTTGGTTTCAGATCCCTGCTCTCTCAAAAGGCTGATCTTGAGTTCTCTGGAATGAGTAACACAAGACTCTTAGTCAACCTACTTCACATGCTGGTTCTGTGGCTAAAATCAGGTAGTTTCTCTTTGTGCCACCTTGAATGCTTTGCAGAATGAATGGGAAATACAAATGTGAGAATAAGAAAGATAAATTATATCTGGGAAGAGGTGAAGGATTAGTATTTGATGGGAAATAACCAATGCAAATGTATTAGTATCTCATTCGACATGTGTTGGGGATTAAATCTGGCATTGAAAATGTATTTGAGAGCTGAATTCTGGTGAATTCTAGCTCAGATGGAACCTGGAGGAAATGGTGCATGGGGATTTTGACTGAGTTGGTTGCAGCTGCATCTTGGCTTTGATTCTTTCTTAGATGTGACAGATTGGCAGGGTCTGAAATCATAGAAGAATCATGAAAGGGCTGTATATCCCCCTCCTTTGCTGCCTACTGCATGAAAACCTATGCCACAATAAATCCCTTAGTCTTTAGGATGCCACAAGAGTTTACTTTGCTTTTTTCTCTAACAGATTGACACAGCTACATGCTGAAATGGTAGCTCATTATTTGCCCTTTTAAAATAATTGTTGTCATCATCAACATCACCACCACCATCTGAATAAAATTTTGCCACATTTTGTTCTCCTCTGTATTGAGTTTAGGTTTCTGTTTACACACCCAGGAGGCCAAATTAACCCACTGCAGTATTTAAATGCTGCATGCCAGTGCTGTCATGGCTGAGAACAGAATATCCTTGTCCAAAACTGACTTGTCTTGCTTGCTACCCTCCAATATTGTTAGGGTGGCCATTTACCCATCTGCAAAAAAGTAGAAATTCTTCACCCACAAAGAGGACAAAAGCGGGGTACATGAAATGTGTGTTTCCTTATTTGTGTAAATAGGGTGCAAATATATAAATTTGTTCTATAACTTAAGTAGAAATGAGTGCCTGCCACCAGAATGGCAAAGACTGTAAGTTCACCTGGGTGTCTGCTCACTCTGTTGTTTCCCAGGCACTGTTAGATGGTGGGCAACTTTGTGGCCCCTGCTCTCTCTCTGTAATGGTGTTTTGTCTCTGAGCGGTACCTGAAAACTTATTCAATAGATTGTCTTCTGATAGCCTTTCAAATGGAGAACTCTCCTCTATGAAATAGAATAAATGGTCAACCTACAAGTGTTGTAGCCAGTTAATTACAGCTGGCAGTGTAGAGAAAAAAAGGCAAATGCTTATGGTTTTAAAATATTATGGTTTAAAAATATTCCCGAGAAGTGGCATTTTACTGCTGCTTCTGCCCAGGGATCTGTCTGTCTCAAGTATATTGCCTTACAGCTCTCTTAAAAATAATCTCACTGTGTGTTTATTTCATAAACTAGTCATCTGTCTCCCCCCATTCCACTCCTGCCCCCCCCCCCCCCCCAAATCTTCTGCTGAGCCTGAAATCAGTTGTTCTGGGATTTTGGAAATGCTCTTCGAAAATATCTATCTGAGATGAAGGAGATGGGAAGCCTTTGCAATAAGCGTTCAAGCTGTGATTCTTTTATCTTGTCATCTGGACCTTGGCAAAGGTTGTGGTATCTATACACAGTTTGTAAAAGAGGGAGCAGGAATCCCCAGTGAGTGGTGGGATCATACATAATGTGACCTATAGGGAGGGGTATGCAAGAATAAAGACTTTCTTTTTGAGAGTTCAGTCACAAGTTTAATGCAATAAGTAAAGGGTTTTGTTTTGATATTAGCAGTAATTTTTTTCCAACTATATTAGTGTATAAAAATAAATACCAGAAATACTGAGGTAATAGATTTCGTTGTCCTGAGCAAATATCCTAGAAGGCAAATCTTTGTTGGTTTGGAGTATGTTTTAAAAACAAAACACAGAAGCAAACTGATGAATTAATATTTCTTAAGTCAAGGAGATCTTGTTAGGAAGGCTTGAATGGCTTCCTCCTTGCTCTCCTTCTGTTACCAAGCTCTTTTTCTTCTGCCAGGCTTTGAGGAATTGATTCCAATGGGAATTTAATGGTGTATTGTTTTCTTGTTGTTTATATATCCTGCCTTTTAAATATTTTTTTTAATTTTAAATGGAAATTAACTTAATTGATTCCAAAATTATATTTGTTATTGTGTGCCATCAAGTTCTTTTTGACTTAAGGCTAGCTTAAGGTGAACCTATCACAGAATTTTCATGGCAAGATTTGATCAGAGGGGGTTTGCCTTAGCTTCTCTCTGAAACAGAGAGTTTAACTTGTCAAAGGTCACCCAGTGGATTTGAATCCTAGTCTCCAGATTCATAGTCCAACACTCAAACCACTACATTATGCTGGCACAAGTAGAGACACCTACACAACTATATGGGAGAAATGATTGTAAAGTATTTAATTCTATTTTAAGGAGAGAGAGGGTTGGGGGATATGATATGTAAAATTTTTAATGCTGTAAGCTGCCCCAATTGTCTGAGTGCAGATGGGGTTGGATAGAGAAACAATGTTTTTGTATTTTTAATCTGTTCAGGTTTTAACATTTTGTAATATGTCTTGAGTCCCATTGCAGAAAAAGGTGGGATATAACTGAATATGAATATGAATATTACTGTGATGATGATTAAGATTTTGGGACCATTGTAGACTTTCTTGACTTCCATGGAGCCAAGCTGTGCTTGAACTATTTGTGTCATCCTATCTCGAGTTTACTGAGCTGGATTCAGACTTTGAGTCGATCATTTTAATCAAGAGGACTAGAGTTAGTTATGGCCCATTGACTAAGTGGGACTCAGTCCACTAAGCTGATGAACTTTACTTCTTTACAGTACCAGCTCCCTTGATGGTGAACCTTTTATGGACCTAGTGTTACCCAGTGCCAGGGGTGGGACATCAGGATGGGACTTCGGCCCTCTGCCAAACTAATACTAAAAACCTAGCACTGATTCACCAGCCCACAGATATCAAAGCCTCATTCTTTGTTCCCCCTTCCCTTCCCAGTAGTCTAGTTAGAACATAAAAATAAAACAATAAAAAACCAACCCATAGCCATCAGAACATCCAGATAGACATAGCATTTTAGAAGCATATTTCAGGATCTTGGATGCCTGGACAATAGATGAGTGTTTTCATAGAGTCTAAAAGCTCTTACAGTATATGCTAGTGAGGCAGACTAGGGACTCAGTAACTTTGCATCTGTTAGAATTGTGAGGCACAGAATTGGTCTTTTACAATTGTGGTACCTTATCAGAGATTGGGGAAAAATACTTTTGGGGACCATAGCTCCCAGTGTCCATGCTGCTCTGAGGGAATCTGAAAAAGTAACTTTTTCAAGCATAACACCTTCTACTTGGGACTTGCCACCCCAGGAATGATGCCAGGCCACCATCCTTTTTACTGTCTAGTGTTGGATGGGTTTACCCCCCTGAATTTAGGTAAGATTTCACAATAGTGCTGCTCATAGCTGATTTGATCATAATTTTTAATTGAGGTTTTATTGCTTGCTGGTGCTAAACAGCTGCTTGTTTTATACATAGATGCCTTAATGTTTTTATTTTGTTTTGCTATACATTATTTTGGGCATTTCCTAAACTTTAGGACTTAAAGGAACAGACAATGCATTTTACAAATGAAAAAGAATGGTGTCTGAGAGTGTAAATTTCACCAGTTTGATGAAGGATAGCTCATAGAAGGTAATGGAAATAAGTTGGAATTTGAGGAATTCTAATCTGGTCCAGTAGTCCACAAACTTCTTAATACACACGCACGAGTCTCTGAGGTGGGAGAGGGTCAAAATTCAGTGGTGAATAATGTGATTTATTGCTTATTTGTAATAAACATGTTAAAAGAGTTGTGAATCATTTGAGAAGTTCAGTTGTTTAGGGGCCCTATTTGTGTTCCTCCATTTTCCAAAAATTGGGGCATGCTTTTTTTGATGATTGCCCTTGGCTTTGGAACTCTCTGTCTGACAAATCTTTCAGGAGAGATCAAAACTCTTATTTCAGAAGGGCTTCAATGCTTTTGTGGATTAATAAAGCACCTATTATTTGTTCTTTACTTCCCCAATTTTTCACTTGATGTGCTGCTATGTTGTATTCTTAATTATGCTGTTACTTAATTACTTAATTCTGGTCATTTTATAAAGAAAAATGAGATGCAAAAGAGGAGAGCCTAGAAGTGTCATTTTACCTCCCCCCACTAAAAAGAAGACAAAACAAAACAAAAACCTTCAAACAGTTTAATATAATGGAAGAGTAGCCAGCATGGTGTTGTGATCTGAGTGCTGGACTGCAACTCTTGAGACCAAGATTTGATTCCCAGCTGGGATATGAAACCTGCTGGGTGGAAAGGTCATATTCCCTTAGTCTCAGGGAAAGGCAATGGCAAACCCCCTCTGAATAAAATTTGCTAAGAAAACCCCATGATAGGTTCACCTTAGGGTTGTCATAAGTTGGAAATGGAGAAGGCACTCGATAAAAACAACAAAATATACTTTTTGTCACATTTTCCTCTTTTTCTCTGTATCTGTATGCATGCACACATGTGTCCAGGTTGAGGCAGAGTGGACGACAAGGGAATTAAATTGTATCAATGCTTGTTCTGGGGAGTCTTATGTACACTGGGGAGTGCTCAGCCTTTGATAGCAGCATCAACAAAGAAGCTCTGTGTTACATGAACTGAAGGACTGTTACAAGGCGCTGGCCTTGATGGCAAGTTCTTATGGGCTATTCCTATGAGAAGGTAAATAATAATAATAATAATAATAATAATAATAATAATAATAAAAACTTTATTTATATACCGCCCTTCCAGTGATCAGGGTGGTGCACAATTACACAATTAAAAACATATACACAGTTAAAAACACTCTATAAACATATTGAAATGTCAGTATCAACATCAGCCCAGGGCGACAGTATAGTAGCAGAACTCCAAGTCCACCCATAATGAGGGGGAGATAGTAGCAGGGGGAGAAGAGCCGGGGTAAGCCTGCTCGAATAGATATGTTTTTAACCCCTTTTTGAACTGGGCAAGAGAGGCAGCCAAGCGGAGCTCCATGGGCAACGAGTTCCAGAGGCTTGGGGCCGAGATAGAAAACGCCCTCTTCGCAGTGGTTGATAATCTGGCCTCTGGAACTCTTAATAATTGTTGCCCAGTAGATCTGAGTGTGCGGGGCAGATTGTGTGAGGAGAGACGGTCCTTCAGGTACTCTGGGCCCAAGCCATTTAGGGCTTTATAGGTAATAACCAGCACTTTGTACTGAGCCCGGAAGTCCTTTGTCCTTTGTCCTTTGTCCACAAAGAGTTAGAGGAAGACCAAAAAAGCTTGATGCAGCCAATTTTTGACTACAGAGCAGCTTCCTGAACAACATATTCGTTTCTACAGTAGTCAATTTGGTTTTGAGATACAGAGTATGTGACACATGACCTCAACAAAACCGTTTCTTTGGAATCATGGACATTAGGCTGATTTTTGTGAGATTTATTAGCAGTCACACAGGTCCAAAATACACTGCAGAAATAATCCAGTTTGAGACTGTTTTAACTGCCCTGGCTCAGTGCTAGGGAATTCTGGGATTGTAATGTTTGTGAGACATTTTAGCCTTCTCTGTCAGAGAGCTTTGGTGTCACAATAAACTACAGTTCCCAGGATTCTCTAGCACTGACACTTAAAGAGGTCTCAAACTGGATTATTCCTGCAGTGTGTTTTGGACCACAGTTATATCAGTTTTATACAATGTTACTTGTCATAACTACATCCTAAGTGTCCCTGGGGAAGTGCATAGACTCTACCTCCAAGCTCTAAGAGACTAAACATTTAGCTCTGTAGTACTGACAGTATATTGCAGTTCTGGAGGAACTCCAGTGGTACTTCTGAGTACCTTATCAAACAGCACATTTCAGGCTATTTCATCTAAAATGTTATGAAACTGATATAAAAATGTAGTATTGATGCCCAATTACTCAAGCCTATTGATTTTTTGCCATCAAAGTCACTGGACTGTCCCTGTATCCTATCACCTATATTAGAAACAAATACTCAGCTTATACTTCATAAGTATAAGGAGGGGTGGAGATTTGTCAACCAGTGCTGTACAGGGTCACACTTCCCCTAAAGGATGAGGTTCACAGTTTGGGTGTTCTCTTGGATACATCTTTTCAGCTGTCATCTCAAATAGATGCAGCTGCCAGAAGTGCTTGGTATCAACTTTGGTTGATATGCCAACTGCGCCCATACCTGGACTAAAAGTACCTTGAAGTAGTGGCACTTGCACTGGTAGTCTCTTGTTTAGATTTTTGTGACCAGACTGGTCACCAAAACATCTAGGTTTGGCCACATAACGCCAATGTTAAAATCTCTTCACTGGCTGCCGATCAGCTTCCAGGTGAAATACAAGATGTTGGTCATTACCTTTAAGGCCCTACATGGCTTGGGTCCGAGCTACTTACAGGAACACCTCTCCCTACACAATCCGCCCCGCACTCTCGGAACATCAGGGAGGTACTTACTTGAATATCAACAAATCAGGCTAATAACAATTTCCAAGAGAGCATATACCGCTTTGGCTCCAACACTTTGGAATGCCCTACCAGAAGAGACCCATCTTATTACCACCTTAGATGCCTTTAAAAAGGCACTTAAGATGGATCTCTTCCAGAAGGCCTATCCACTGTACCTTATATAAAGGTCATTAAGAACACTGGCTCCATTTCATTGCAACTGTTTGAATAATTAATTGATTCTAGATTGGATATTATCAGATGATTGAATTTTGATAATTGTAATGTATATTGATTTTATGATTGTTCTGTAACTGTATGTATGATTTTTTTATGCTGTAATCCCGCCTTCATCTGTAGGGAGAGGTGGGAAATATAAATAAATATTTATTATTATTATTGTTATTATTATATAAGTATCTTTTAAAAATAGCATTTATTACTCATTTTATATCTATTCCTTTATATAGGTTAATATAATGAACCTTAATATAGTTTAAGATTACTTTTGCGGAAATTAAAAAAATATATATTCAAAGAATCTGCAGATTGTTTGGAGTAACTTGAATTCCTGATTTGGGTTGAGATGAAAATTTATTGAACTCCCCCAAGGTCCAAAAGCCTGGACATCCTTAGATAGGTAGCTTATGTGCACCTGATTCATAAATAGTTGTGTGCATATGTGTTTGTGTGCGTGTATGTATTTTCATTCTTCCACAGTGCTGTAATAAAATCATCAGCAAGGAAAAAAGCAGTGACTGATAGCCCAGAGTGGTTTACAGTGTTAGTTTTCGTTTACGGCTGCAAATTACCTATACCATCACTTAGCTCTGACTGAATCATTTATTAAGTGAGGGTGCTGTGTCGCAGTCCCTGAATGTTTGGTAAGATAATAATCCAGCATTGGTGAGAAGTCCTGGGGTGGAGGACGGGACCTATCCTGATCTTACAGGGTAAACAGAGATTCATGCAGGACAGGATGTACTTTCTTGCTTAAGGGTCAGTGTCAATAGGATCCTATTTCTCTTCTCTGCTAGTATAAAGGAATGGAAATGACACTGACACTTGCTCTTATACTCTTTACACTGACAGTGCATTGGGAAGCCTTTGTGTAACCAGGATCTCATATGCACAGTAGTTTTTTTTTTTCCCTGTAGAGGATCAGTTTACCTGCATTAGCTAATACAATTTTATCCTCCCCCTATTCTTATCACTACAATCTCCATAGCCATGTAAAGGTAAAGGTAAAGGTAGTCCCTTGACTTGAATGTCTAGTTATAACTGACTGAAGGGGACAGTTCTCATCTCCATTACTAAGCCGAAGAGCCAGCATTGTCCATATAGGAATCCGGTGGTCACGTGGCCAGCATGACTGCACCAAACGCTGTTACCTTCCCACCATGGTGGTACCTATTTATCTACTTGCATTTGCTTGCTTTTGAACTGCTCGGTTGACAGAAGATGGGACTAGTGACACGAACTCACCTCATCATGCAGCACTCTTCCGATCATCAGAATTGGCTTCTTAACCATTAAGACACCACATCCCTGACCACCCTATCCAAGACACACTCTAAATGTGTCAGTATGAATATACAAAAATTAATGATGGATGACTCCTCCCAGATTGAATTCAGAATAGGATGTGGTAAAATGAGGTGTGGTTCTGTACTTCTGAGGGGTTACTGTGTGGTTCACATTCTGATTTCAAAACTCCGTGTTATACAATAGTATTTAATACTATAGTATTAAAACATTCCCCCCAACACACACGCACACACACACACACACACATTTTCCTACCTAACTTTGATATTGCATCTTTCTTGACCCCATCCTGGCATACCTAATGTTGATGGAACAAGTTCAAGGACTTTCTGGATGTTTATCTATATACTACCTCCACTTAATAAATTGTTTGCGGTCTAGCTAATTGACAGTATGTGTAATTTGGTGCCTTGGATGCTGAAATACCATCATTCTAGGCAGCACCGAATCCTGGAAATGTAGGTCTTCAGGGTGCAGAAGTCCATGTCTGATGTGTAGACCTCCCATATCATGGATATTGTCATTGCTGCATTATAAGCACTAGGTTGCAAAGCACTTTTACAGAGTGGATTTACTATCAGCATCAAGTACACTCACCCCTCCACAGGACCCCTGTGAATGTGTAAAAGCAGCAAATAACAAAACCACCATGCTTTTGCCTGAGAGAACACCTCTTTAGGAATTTCTAGGTCCTCCAGTGCAACTCTGTGGTCAACATCAGCCAGACATTGACCATAGAATTGTGTGGTAACAACTATCAATGCCTAGTGGGGTGTTCCCTCTAGGAATCTCTAGTAGGTCTTTTGGTTAAAGTTGACCATAGAGTTGTGCTGGACCTAGATATTCCTAGAGAGAGCATATTAATAAAATGTGTGAATAAACAAATCCTCAGAAGTCAGAGCCACAGATGTGGAGGAATGAGTGAACTTCTCAGAATATCTGATGATAAGGCAACACTCCCCCCCCTCCCAATATGAGATGTATTGGCAGCTGGTGGTTCCCATGTCAGTGAATATGCTTCAGAATTCATGCTAAACTTTAAAGAAGCTGTCCAGGGTGCTGAACCTTATACTACAACTAGTGTTAGCACCTTGGACAACTCCTTTGTGGTCTAGACTAAAATGCAGAGGCCATTCACTGCTGCTCTGATGAGAGAGCCACCATTTAGACTAGAATTCAGAATGGAGGCCGATACTTTTCAGACTAAGAAAGTTTGCATCCTGAGTTCTTCTAGTTGGAAATCTTACCATGTGATTTGGATAGACACTTGTTTGATTTTTATTGTTTGACAGTTAGTTGTTTCAAATTTTTGTTTCATATTTTATATGGTTATTAGTTAGATAATTTTAATTTTTTTAAATTATTATTCTAAAGTAACAACAACAACAACAACAATTTTATTTATTTCCTGCTCTCCTCAAGGCTTTAGGTGAGATAGGACATGTTAAAATACAAAACACAATTAACACACATGAACACACAGCTGGGTTGAAATGGGTTGAGGAACTTTGTGTCATCCAAGACCTCCTGGAGAATGCCTTTATCAGTGAGCTGTTTTGAGTCCCTTTCTGGGAGAACGGCAGCAAATAAATAAGTAAATAAATAAAACAGTGTATATCATTACAATACAGTATAAAGTACATTTCAGCTGGAATTTGGAATTGGTTATGGCTCTCAGTGAGTATTCACTTGATAGCCAATAAAAATCTGCAAATACAAGTGTACAAGATGTGCCTGAATGAGTTCATCTCAGAAAAGAGCACAACATGGTGTCCCAGACTGCAGCCAGCACACACCAACAAAAGCTGACAGGGCTGTTCCACAAACCTAAACGTTGATCCTAAGAATAGTCCAAAAACCAGAGCCGAGGTCAGGGTTGGGGAAATCACAGAAGTCAGTCCAGTCTGAGGTCAGGGCAAGGAGAAAGCAGCAAAAGTCCAAATCGTTCCAAGGTTAAGGCAAACCAGAGTTCCAAAGACACGAAGCCAGCACACAGTCACACCAAGAGACTTTCAATAAGTTCTGGCAAAGGGATGGCGTCCCACAGGTGCTTAAGTAGGAGACACCCTCCCTGTTGGCAGCTGTGCTTTATTACCAGCTTGCTTTTCAGCAAGCCTGCGGGACCGACGCACATAAGCACTCTCAGCCCTCTTTTCCTTAAAGGAGGGAACCACCAAACTGGATTCTTCATTTGAAACCTCACTCAGCTGCTTAGCCTCTGAAGGGAGCTCCACAGTGCTAGAGCCTTGCTGGGCTCCCACTCCTGGGGTTGAAATGTCAAGGCTGGGGTCTGGCATGGCAGAACTGGGACTTGGTCTAGCCAACTCCTCTTGCTCCTAAGGAGCCATGTCCTCCTCCTCATCCTCTGACTCCATCTCTTGGCTGGCCATGACACATGGGCTCTTTTGTTCATCACAGCCTTTTTCCAGTGTGTGTGCTGAAATAAATAAATAATTATTTAATTATTTGACTGACTTTTAAAGGTGTTTGGTCTGCAATAGCAGCGTAGTAAACTCTTGAGCTCCTCCTTAGCATTTGTATGTGCACAACATTTAGCACAGAAGATTTTCTTTATAGATGGGAGTCCTTTTCTATATCTCTTCATGGGCCACATCAAATAATGGTGTGTTTATTTGCTTCAGCCTGCTTGTGCCTATTTGGCATATACTGTACATATACAAGGGCTTTTAATACAAATAGCATTATTATTGTCCAGGAAGAGTGTTCATTTCCTCCCCCACCCCATCACCTAGTTTTTGTTTAGCACATGGGACATCTTTTCTCAGGGCCTATTTTGATTTTTTGAGGAACCTTCTTTTGAGGAATAATCTTGCAGTTCACCCAAAGTCCAAAGAGTGACCATATTCAGTTGCTTTTTTTTTTAGAAAAAAAAAACCCCATGTTCCTTTTTGGATTGTTATCAAACAGTATGTAGCATGCTCAAATCATTCCCTGGATAACCATCTGAAGTGCAATTTTAAGATGGAGTTCTGTCATGTAATGGTTTTTAATAGGGAGTTTCTTCTAAAGACTGGAAGTGAGAGGAAAAGAATGTTTTTTAAAGCCCTCCCGAATGGGTTTAGTGATAGTTTTACCAAAATGCTGCTGGAGGCAATGTTGGGGATGACAGACCTAGGCAAGCTTCTCAGTCAAGGACTAAGCAGGGGTTGTTTTGTGGATCTTTATGGTTGTGGATACATGTATGGGCTCTACCCACAGCTGGGACGAGATGCCCCTGTGCATTTTGACCATGGATTGCTCGTGCCTTAGACAAGTTTATGTCACATAGTTTGAACTCTCATTCCATATGTATAGCTGTCAGGTTCCCAAGAAATACTGTTCATATAGCTGTACTAGTCTGGTGGCAGCATATGTATTATGTGTTGTGTCAGATGACAGTGTTCATACATTTTCAACAGTTTTCTTGCTTTGATGCATGACTAGATCAGCTCCTCTGTTGTGGTTTCAAGAGATATTTATCATTCAGCAGGTAATATACAGTCAAACAAGGAAAGCTTGCTACCTCTGCATAGACAAGATACTTGGATCTATAATAGGCTCTTGGGTCTTTAAAAACTGCACTGAAGAATAACTCTTAACAAGGCAGAGCAGCTTTCAGAAATTCAATTAAAACAACACTAAATCATATAACAACATTAAAAATACAGTCCATACAACCAGTAGGCTAAAATAGCAGTAGAAGCAGTAAAGTAGCACAAACATTAACACAGCAGCACATTTAAAAAATCTCATTAAAATCCTGGACAGATAACTTAAAAAAAAAAAAAAAAAGCTGATGCCTGAACCTCATCAAATTGAGCCCTAGGCAACCAACCCTGAGGAGAAATTTGTAGAGCTGGAACTGTGCAGGCCTCCTAATATCTGCAGACATCTTCTTTGAAAGGACAGTAGAAAAAGGTTGCTGAATGCCAATATTATATTTATTTAAAAATATCCTTCTTTGTCATTCGCCGGTGACAAGGCTCACCCCAAGAACCCACCTCCAGTGGGCACATCCTTGTTATCTGTGTCGCTTGGTGCTTTATCATGTCATCAAGAAAGGAAGGAGGAGAGGGAAGGATAGAGAGACATAGAATGACAGGTGAAGGCAGTTTCTTTTTCTTCTGCATATTTCAGATCATTTAAATGCAAGCAGATAGGAAACTGTACTATACAGTCCTAAGAGAACTTGGAGAGGAAGGAATATATATTAATATGGTCTCCAATTGCTTTGGGCAGCATTTGCTGAAAGGTCAGTGAGCTAGGACTAATGAATTGCAAATAACAGAATTGTATTTTTAAAAATTATCATGGCTGCAAAGGGATTGCATTGTGTTGCTGAAAAAATCCCATTGCAAGAGGGAAGATAAAATTAACCCTGAGTTCAGCATCACTGGGAGGACCCTTGGGATGATGATGTAGCATGAAATAGACTTTTAAAAAAGTGCAAGGAATGATGAAATGACATTCCGTTCTTCAAGTTTCCCAGTAGATAAGAGTACTTTGAAGGTTCTCATGGTTGTATGCATGTACCTCTGTGCAGGCATTCTGTTGACCATGTGGTTGTTGGAATCTTGTTTCGTAGTAATGTTTTCATGAGATGATAGCTAGAAAAGATGAACAGCATGTGGGCTGGATGATGGAAAGTGAAGATGGCTTTTCCATAGAACACTGGGAGATAAACAGCAGGGTCAAGTATAAGTGACTACTAATCTGTTAGAGCCTCCCTTAGAGCAGGTATGCCCAAGTTAAAGGGTACAGCGGCTACTTTTGAGTCCAGAGGCCATCTTCCACCCTCAGACTAAATGTGAACTGTACTAGTCCATCACCAAGAAACTAGAGACCTTTTAGAATGGGGTGGGCTAAGTGTGACCTCCAGTGGTCAAAACTCAGCGAATCACACTGAGTTTCTGCAGAAGGTGCAAGATTCAACATGGACCAGGGTCCCTGTTGCTTTAAAAGTTGGCCAGGGTGTGAGAAATGAATACAAGTGCCCACTACCACCTGTGTTTTCTCATTGTTTTGTTATAATGTGAGAGGTGCTTTCTTATTTTGAGAATCAGCCTGTTCTGTTGATGATGGACACTAGATCACAGTGGGAACCTTGCACAATAGCCAATGATGAGGAAAGCTGGGAGGTGCAGTCAAACAACACCTGGAGGGTGGCATGATGCCCACCCCTTAACAAGAGTATGCAAGTAGTAGAATGTAATCTTAAGACATATTTATGGACTGTATGCCATCAATTATGGTGTTCTTCCATATGACATTCCTTCTCATTATTGGGTCATTAATTGTAATTGTTTTTCTTGCAGTATAGCAGTAGCAATAGCAAGTACATTTCTATAGCTCTTATCAGTGCACTTAAGCACCCCCAGGCAGTTAAAATATGTGAGCTAATTGCCCCCAGCAAGCGGCTAGGTACTCATTTTAGTAACCTTGGAAGGATGCCAGGCTGAGTCAAGTCTGGAGCACCTGGCTGCTATTGAACTCACAGCCTTGTGACTGTGAGTGGCTGCAGTACTGGCATTTAACCATTGTGCCACCCAGGCTCCAGTAATGTAGAATTTAATAAATATGCTTTTGAATATCCATTGAGGCACCACACATGCATTGATAACTGGTCTATTAAAATCATTATGTGTCTAATGCTTGATAGAAGTTTAAAAAAGGGAGGGAAGCTGTTAAAATGTTGTAGTAAAATGCAAAATGCTAAACAATACTGCCTTTGCATTGCTGATTTGAGTTGTTGGGATTGAGTAGGGGTTTGTGATCAGTGGAAGTGTGGCTTTGAGAGAGAGGGAGAGAGACAGAGAGGAGAGCCTTGCAAGGCTAAAAATGTGAATTCTAGCCCTGAAATATATCTTTGAGGACCTCAAGTCCAAAACAACTGTCTTGAGCAGTAATGATTGTTCTTACCTTCCAAACAGTAACTCAGGGTTCACAGATGCACCTGGAATTCATGTCCTACATCCCAAAGAGAAGGATGGGATGGATGGCTTTCAAAATATCAATATCAGATGAGATGATGATATGGGAAATAAAAGAAGTATCTCAGTTGTGCTCTGAGAAGAACGGAGCCAGTGGGCTATCTGTATGCAGCTCTGCTTCTCCATTACAGATCCTTAGTCTATGAGATGATCTCTCAGAGTAGGAATGAGTACAGTATGTGAATATTTTTGTTGGTGGCTAGGGCTTTGGTTTGCTACACTTGCATCATCCTGAAACAACACAAACCCAGGACTGGTGTATACCCAAAGCTTGTGCTTATGCTCTCTCCTCCCCCCTCCCCCAGTCCCTTCCCCTCATCTCTTCCTTTTGATAGACCCTGTTATAAGCCTTGAAATCTACACTTCCTCATCTCTCTATCCTCTGTTCCAATATATCTCACTCTACAAACGCTTTCTGGGTACAGGTATTTTGGCCTAGTATTAAGGGTTTTTTTCTCTCCATTCCTCATAATTTCTCTCCTCCTTGCTCCTTGTTAAGATTTATAGTTCTGTTTGAGCATGTGAGATTCCATGGGCATATCTCTACACTATTGCTCATTGGAGATGGGTGGTATAAGATTTGGTTTTGGGAGAGTCAGCCTGAATCCTGAAAGCAACCCTCCACAATTATAGAAATACTTGGATCACTGTCTTGAATTAAATCTAGAAACTTTAGGAAAAGAGAAGCTTCATTTTTATCTTTATTTGTCTGGTTTCCAATGAGCCTTTTTTATATGTTGTCTTTTCACTAGTTTTTCACCATTCCTCTGACTCTTAACTTCTTATTCATTGACTCTTGATTTCTTTGGTTGTGAGGCATATTGCATTTATTCCAGCCTTCCCCAAATGATGCCTTTCAGATATGTTGAGCTAACACCTATAATCCCCCAGTCAGTATGATTTTATGGTTGCTGGTCATGTCTGCATAGACCTCTGGTAGGTTCATGTGTTAATACTTCATTTTGAAATGAATGGAACTTGCCCTCAGTTCAGATATAATTAAGTTCATTTTTCAGAAAGTAAGAACTCTGGTTCTCTTTGAATTTGTTGAGATTCAATCAAGCCTCCTGTACCCATTTCAATATCTTGATACAGAATTATTGAATTGACACATCCTCCCCACTGGATTGAATACATTAGCAAATTATTGAGATCAAATCATTTTTTTTTATCAGAACACATTTCCTATCCCTTTGCAACCACTGTCAGTTTCCAAAGAAGAAGCAAATCTGGACTGCAGATGTATAGTAGTGACTCTGAAAAATTCAATGTAGTTTTAGATTACTTTCTGTAGCTGTGACAGCTAATATAAACAATGGAGAATTGGTTACCCAGGCACGACTTGTTCTCCCACATTATGTGAAGACAAGGAGAAGATGAAGTTCAAATGCTCTACATAGTGAAGAGACAAATATCTCTGTCAGCAAATCAGTACTCTGGTTTGCATGTCCTGGGAGGCCAAGAATCCACAGGACTGTTTGCTGTGTGCAAGCAGTGTGCTAGCATAGGATGTTGATAGCTACTGCTTGCAACAGCAGTGGGTAAACTAAATATTCCACACTCTTACTTCCTCACTGTCTACCCTGCTGTCTACAGCTGTGACAAGCCAGAGAAAGAAATCTTAAAACTCATCCTAGAGTCTTTTTCTGGCTTGTTGAGAATAAAATAGGTCAGAGTGTCAGGTTTGCTGGGTTTACAAAGCATGGACTGAAGTGGCCATGCTGCATAAGGGATGCTGAGTGCTATAAGCACGACTTGAGCAATCTGTCTAAGCTATGGCCTTTATTGATAAATGTAACTCCGCAACAGGGATCTAAAGAATCCTCACACATTTACTCATCCATTTATATATTGAGATATTCTGTGGAGGAAATGGTCGATTCATATGAGATATTTTACTTCTTTCCCCCAAACGTATTTGCAGAGAAAACACACACACCATATTGTGTGCAGAAAATAATGTATTTTGTGCAATTTATGTTTTTGTGCAAAATTTTCATGAAAAAACTGGAATGCAAAAAATGCATAAGAACCTGTCATAATTATGTTAAGCATGGATAAAACTTCTGAAATTAATTGTTCTTGCATGCAGGAACAAAATGAGTAAAGATTTACATGGTACTTCCATGTAAAGAGAGCCAGCATGGTATAGGGGCTTGAGTGTTGGACTAGGACACGGGGAGGTCAGGTTTCGAATCCCCGCTCAGCCATGTAAATCCACTGCATGACCTTTGGGAAGCTACATTCTCTCAGCCTCTGAGGAAGGCAAGGGAAATAAACCCTTAACAAACTCTGCCAGGAAAACCCCATGATAGGTTTGCCTTAGGGTTGCAATAAATCAGAAATGACTTGTAAGCATACACTAACAGCAGCAGCAACAACAACAACAACAAACCATATATACAACACTTCCCCTTTCTTGTCTTTCTGTACATTTGCACCAAGGTTTAGGAGGAGCTGAATTCTAATTCAGAAAGCTTTCACACAGCTTTGTGGAAAATACCACGTTTGCTAAAGAAGAAATGCTGAGGAACAGTGAGTCATGATAAATCATACCTCAAGAATTGCTTCAACAGAACAAAAGATTTAAAATATGTTTAGATAAATTACTGGAAATCTGGGGTGCCTTTTGACCAGGAATGATCAGGATGTGGCCGTTTGCCCAGTCAGGGCAGTATATCACCACCAACAACGTACACTCACTATCTAGTTCACTGTTAATAAATTCTGATTGGGTACTAAAGTTTTAAAGCTTCTGTGGTTGTTCACTCTCTGGACTCTGTTAAATCTCAGCAGGTAATATACAAGGCTGTGAAGTTGTCATTTTCTCTGTCCCTGGCAAAGTGAATTTGTGTGGGCAGGGCTTTTTTGTTGGTGACAGCTTTCTGTCTCTTGTATTTCCTACGCCTGGAGATGTCTCCAATGGAAAGTATCAAGGACTGAATGAATACATTGGATCTTTGGTTCATGGAAGGAAAATCCATTGATACAGAGGGCTTATTGCACACAAAAAGTGTGTGTGTGTGTGTGTGTGTGTGTGAGAGAGAGAGAGAGAGAGAGAAGCTTCATAAATAACATCCCAAACAGTATGTCATGCAACAATGTTTATATCTCAGTTGTCCAGAGGTCATCAACTTGTGGCCCATGAGCTGTATGCAGCCCGTTGCTCCTTTTTAGCCTCCTCCCCATCTCATCTCTTGCTGTTGCTGAAACTATAGCACTGGAAAAAATATTTATGTTTCAAAACAAGACATGTGGGGGCCATAACTTTGTTCTATAACATAATTGAGCTTTTGGGGACAAGATTCTCCCGATACATGTTTTAAAAACCCATGGAAAAAAATGGCTTCTGCTTCTGTCACCACCCTGCCATTGAATTTTGGTGGTGTGATTGCAATTTTAAATAAAAACAAGGGCCTTTTTCAGTTCTAATTTAGCAGTATAATGGCTTGTTGCCACTCCTGGTACATTAGGGAAATGCAGTGCAGTACTTTACTGCTGGGAATTTACCCCACCCTGTTCCTTCCCACCATCCTTTCTGCAGTCCCCTCACATCTGCAATCCATATCTCCTGAGTTTATGTAGGTACAGTAGCTGATTTCCTCCCTGTGCTCCTGCTGTTTTCCTCGGCCTATCATTTTGCAGGACTTAAGAAAGAAAAGGATAAGGTTCTTATTAGTAGCAAGCTGTTAATAGCAAACATACATTCCTGTCCTATGGACTGGCTGGCACAGAGTGTAGATGTCTCATGCATCCTATTGGTAGGCTTCCTTTGCCAGAAATGGCTGCAAGCTTTGTCTGGGTTGAGGGGTGAGAAATATAATTGTTGGTCAGATGTTCAGCTGCATTAATGATACCCAGAGATTAAAACATTATGAAAATCTGAATATAGCGCTTTGTTGTTATGCTGAATCTGTAGGTGGTTTTAAGTAAGCCATGATTTCATATCATCCCAAACCAATACAGTGGTCCCCCGGGTTATGAAAGTAATCCGTTCCGGATTACTTTTTGTAACCCAGAAATTTTCGTTTCCCGGAGGACCGCTTTAGTTGACGGACTGCGCGGCAAATTTAAAGGGGCCGCGCGGTTTTTCTGTTTCGCAACCTGGGGTTTTCTTCGGATCCCGGGGGCTTTTTTTCGTCCCCGGCGGTTTTGGGTCCCGGGGATTTCGTTCCCCGGGGGATTCGGATCCCGGGGGACCACTGTATTGCCTACATAATCTGTAATTATCCCTCATTTTATCTTTTTTATCCCTCCTTTTGAGGTGTGGTAGAAATAAGCCTTTTTGTCTATGTTTACAGATATAATCGGGATAGGGAATGGCTGAGTGACTGGGTTTTTCTAGCTTGTGATATTTATTTCCTGGTTCTGAACATCACTGGTCATTTGTCATAGACTATGTGTCAATTGACCACCTGTTTTTCACTATTTTGCTACTGACATAGACTTTTGACACCTCTATACTTCTCCAAATGTTGTGGATGGTGCAGAAATGTGGTATTATTTCCCACACCTTTTGCAAGAATACACAGTTTTGAAGGGGAAGCAAATTTGATGGTAGTGTCTTAAAACATGCTTACTGAATTCTGATATATTTGGGTTATTGCATACTGTCTTTTGAAGTCACAGTACATTTCAGCACTTTTTAGCCAATAACAGGCCCTTTGACAGACCATCTTGCCTAGATACTTCAGAGCAGATCAACCAGAGGAGGAGCAGGCAGAAATGAGAACATGAGAGGAGATTTTGTTTGATGGCATACAGAGTTGAGAATGTGAGAGGAGAATTTGTTGACAGGGTACTTGTAATATTTAATGACATTGTCCCTTCTTTTTGTCCTTTGGAAATAAATACATTTTCCTATATGTCATTGAAATAACATCCATATTTATTTATTTGCCTTCTTAGTACCCATCATCTTAACTGACAGAAACACTGTGTCCAGAAAGAACTACACAGATTTCTTACCCTAACTTTTAAGGACCCAAACATATGCTTCATCTGTCCATCTAGATAATCTTTCCTTAGAATTCTACAGTATTTGACTGTTTAGGTAAGAGTAGGTGTGTTGGGATGTGGAGGTGAGGAAAGGTTGTAAATCTTTGCATGGAAGAATGAATAATTTAAAAAGCTTCCCTCCCTCCAACTAGGTGAAATTATGGTGTTTTTTAAAAAGAGCATTATTTATTTATTTTCCTGCAAAAGAAAATTGTTTGGAAAGAAACTTCATATTTTGTGCTAAAGCAAGTTTTTATACACAAAATGCAGGGTTTTTTTTTTTCAGAATTGAGAACAATCTCATATAACATTTTATCATTTTCTCAATAGAGCATCTCAGTGTGTTAATAACTTGTTCTCACTGACTGAATTTGTTAGTATTGTTTACATTCATAGGGGTTTTTTTTGGGGGGGGTTACTTTGTATTTATATATTGGGTTTTTTTTTGCATAGTCAATATAGCTTAGGGAGAAATATTGGAATGAGACAATGAAAACAGAACTGTATAGCAAATCAACTAAAAACATACACTTTCTAGTGTTCAAGATCATTTCTCTAGGAAGTCTAATACAAAGGAAGGTTCTCATTCAAGCATGGTTAGATTTATAAACTTAATTCTATCACCCTCTTTTTAAGATAATAATGTATACCGTATAACTTCACTTGCAAGCCATATTGCACTGTGGGTCCTTCCTGTTAATTCTGTCAAGTAGGCCCTTGAAATTCTGGCCTGAAGTCCTGCCATGAACATGCTGCTAGAAATGAGAGCAGAGGAGAGCCACCTCAGAACAAGATAGTACCCAAGCCTTGTAACTGCATCTGTAAACACCTTGTTTCTAGGTCAGAGTCTATTTTGGACTAATTGAAAGTATCATAGCTTTGTGGGAACAGCCTAATGGAAGTGACCCATGCTGAAATACCAGTGTTTTAGTGTCATGGCACTATGACATGTAGAAAAGTAATGCATGAAGAAACACTCATGAGACCTCTTTAATATGTGCATGTAGTCAGTATCAGTTTGTTTGGCTAGCCTTTTCAGGCTTGGCTGAAATATGTACATCTGAACAATGAAATAAGGGAAGGACTGTTAGATACAGTTGACTACATGTTAGAAATTAGCTTGCAGGGTGTCTTGGCTTCTGTATTTGCAAGTTATTCTGAAGAAATACACTTGACTGGTATTTTCAGGGAAAGATGAAAATAATACTCACTGATATTCTTATGACTAGCAAGAAAGGGTGTCTTAACACACTGAGACACCTTCTTAAGAAATGTTCAGCTGTCATTGGACTTTGTTTTGGAGAAAAATTCCTTTGTGGAAATTTGCAAAAGATTTGTTTCTTGCATCAAAATAAATGTTTTTGCACAGAAAGCAGTGTATTTTGTGCTGTCCCCACAAAATTTGCATCTGAAAGTTTTAGTGCAAATGAAGTCTCAAAGTGAGAAAAAGCATAATGTATAATAACTCTCATAATCTCACGTATTTGGGAGAGGCTTTATGAAATTCATTTTTGCAGGCAGGAATAAAATCAGTGAAAATTTACACCCCTCCTTTCAGGTAGGATCTGTCCACTGTAATGCTAAACATGTGTTTCATTGTTTTCAGATGCCCTGATGTTTGCCTTCCTTTGCAAATACCGAGTCTATCTGAGATTGGCCAATGCACAGACAATAGCTGTGAAGCCCTAATAGGAGGTATGTATAATTGCTTAAATGCTTATTTTAGTTGTTGACTATTTAATGCTTTCATGTGGAATCCTTTGAGAAACCTGAGGGAGTCTTGCCCAGACAACAAAAACAGGTGAATATCCACATGAAGGAAACAGAGATTCAAAATATCCAACTGCTTTTATACTATACCTGCTGCTCTCCTGGGCTTCAACAAGTACTGAACTTCTGACCTGCTTCATTTAGTGTCTCTCCTTCCCCCATCATTTCTTGTGAAATTAGCAGTGCCAGCAGGTGGCTTCCATGTTTAAGAGAGGATATAATAAAATTGCTTAGTTTTTAGTCCCAGTTTCAAAGAGATGTCGCAGGTGCTGTAAACCATATCCCTAAAATAGGTTCAGCACCTTGAACAGCAAATTTAAATTTCAGATTCAAATCCAGAGTGTATTCACCACCCCACTGACATGAAAGTTCCTAGCTACAATTAAAAACTGGAAGAGTTTTTTTTTTTTTTTTAAGGCAAAGGTACTAAGAGGCTGTACAGACTAGTGATAAATGCTGGCATGGGGGTGGAATGGGGGCTTGGCAACTGTATGCTCTGGTCGCCAACTCTGCTCCCATGCTGGTGTGATGCTGTGCACCCCACCACACAGTGGGAGGCATCATGGTGTTCCTTCGGCTCAGCATGTACGTGCACTGTGCCAAAGGAGCACTGAAAAGTCACAGCGCTAGTGGCTATGGCGCTCTTTCCACAGTGCAAAAAGGAACCTCTTTTTGTAGCTCCTTTTTCCTACATGGAAAGGCCAGATCAGGGCTGTGGTGTGCGGTTGCTGCAGCCCTGATCCAGCTAGGAAAAGGGCGGTGTCCTACCACTCTTTAGGGGCTGTCTATACAGGCCCTGATTCTACAATTTGATGCCGAAGGAGCAATTTACAGACTTTTTAATTAAGGAACAGCAAACTGATTTCTTGGATTTTGAGGACTGAGAACTTCTGTAATTGTTGTGTGCCTTCAAGTCATTTCCGATTTATAGCAACTGTAAAGTAAATGATCTCAAGGGTTTCTTGACAAGTTTTCTTCAGAGAGGGTTTGCCTTTGCCTTCCTCTGAGACTGAGAGAATGTGACTTGCCCAAGGTTACCCAGTGAGTTCCCATGTCTGTGTGGGCATTTGAACCCTGGTCTCCAGTGTCCTAGTCCAGTGTTCAAACCACTATGCCAGACTGACTCTTTATGTAATTGCTCAGAGTCCTGAGGTGCTATCTGGCTTTTTTGAGTGGAATGGGAAGTATTGTGTAAAGCAATCATGGCATTTACAGATTATTGTAATAGTGATTCTTGGGGCTGTTCAGACTGCATTTATAATGTTGCATCTGGCCTGACTAGAAGCAGTTCAGCCACAGTGATGTGTTGGGTATATGGGGCAATGTTCAGGTGAAATCACAAAAATTATTCACTCCCATGTGTTCAGTATTTAGCAACTGCATTCTTGCCTATGTAACATCTCATTTTCTAAACTAGATTAATTTGCAGAAGCTGTCACATTTCAAACAGCTTCATGTGACAAGTTGCTGACATGAAGATTCTGTTGTTTTTGTCTTCTGTGTTTTTGTATATTTTACCTGGTGTGCTAATTTATTATTGTGTGCCTTCAAGTAGTTTATGACTTAAAGCAACCTTCAGTTGAACCTATCCGGGGGTCGAACCCCAGACTCCAGAGTGATAGTCCAGTACTCAAACCACTGTGTCACTGCTGTCTTTCTCTGATGTGCTAATACTTAGATTAATTCTTATTAGTTAGCTCCATTGGACTTTTCTCGATGAAAGGAGAGGATAGGAGTGTCTGAATGTTTTTAATCTTCCCCTGAATAAAAGGCATCAATGGCAACTAGTAAAGACAGTGACATATCACTTCTGGTTCTGAGGGTAGCATGCCGTTGTATATCAGTTGCTAAGGAATGTGAGATAGGGAATGTGGACTCCTGTTCTGTTCTTGGGCTTCCCATCAGCAACTGGTTGACCATTGTAGAAGCAGAATACTAGATTGGATAGTTCAGTATATCATCTTTTATGTTCTTACAGTGATGCAGTTGTTTACTGCATAGATCTGCTGGATCACTAGCCACTTCACCTTGCTCCCAGGGCCTCCCATATAACACCCATATTGAAAGATCTTCACTGGCTGCCTATTCGCTTCCGGGCTCAGTACAAAGTGCTGGTTATTACCTATAAAGCCCTAAATGGCTTGGGCCCAGGGTACCTTAAGGACCACCTCTCCCCACATAATCCGCCCCGCACACTTAGATCTTCTGGGCAACGGCTACTTAGAGTTCCAATGGCTAAACTATCAACGACCACGAAGAAGGCGTTTTCCCTCTCGGCCCCCAGCCTTTGGAACTCGTTGCCCATTGAGCTCCGCTTGGCTGCCTCCCTTACTTTGTTTAAGAAGGGGTTAAAAACATACCTATTTGAACTAGCATACCCCTGATCTCCACCCCCCCCCATTGAGATCCTTCCCCCCTCCTCCCTCCCCACATTACAAGCTGCTCTGCTGTAATTTTAATGTCATTGTTTTATTGATATTTAATTTTGTATTGTTTTTACATTGTTCTGTTTTAGCTTCTAAATTGGAATGTTTTAACTATGTATGTATCGTTTATGTTGTACACCGCCCTGATCGTTGGAAGGCCAGTATAAAAATAAAGTTTTTATTATTATTATTATTATTATTATTAAAGTGTCATTGAAAATGGCATGTTAAAAGTGGTTAGCTCCACATATTGGTAGCTGTTCATAACACCTAATCTTCCATACATTGCCACCACAAATTTAGTTTTAATCTAGCAATTGAATCAGGTCAAAAATAGGGCATTTGTGAAGTTGCATTGATTCTTATGGTTTCCTGTAAATTGTCCTGCCTCACTGCACTGTTTGCTTTATAGACCATAATACATGGGTGTATATGTATATACATGCACAATTGCCATCAGAATGCTATCATATTTTTTGTCCACCTGCTGCCCACTCTGGCTTATAGGGGCAAGTTAAAAACTGTTATTTTAACCTGGGGATTTACTGGCATTTATATTGGTTTGAGTGTAGGACTAGGACTTCAGGAGACCAAAGTTCAAATCTCTGCTGAACCATGAAACTCACTGAGTTGATGAGGTGCATCCTTCCGAGGTCGCTAAAATAGTACCCAGATTGTTGGGGGCAAGTAGCTTACAGTTGTAAACCACGTAGACACTCCTTAGGTGGTATGAAGCATTATATAAATGAAGCTGTTTGTTTGTTTTGTTGACTTAGTTATGCTCTCTGTGCCTCATAGGAAGGCAATGGCAAACCTCCTCTGATTAAAATTTGCCAAGAAAACCCAAGGATAGGAGTTGCTGCTAGTGGGAATAAATTTGAAGGCACACGACAGTACAACTGCTGGAATACTGTGTGTAATTTTGAGGTGGTGGAGGAGGAACTGTTGAAATATAAATTAATTTGTTTTCCAAATAATAATAATAAGTTCACATAGTCTTAAGATGCTGTTATTTTTATTTTATTTTATTTTTTTGCTTTTTGGCTCTCAGGCCTACTGTCAATCTTATGTGCATCTTACTTCTTTTGCCTCACCAGAATGAGTGAGAGGGACATCCGAAGCTTGAGCAAAGGGGTATTGGTGCTCTCTCTCTGCCTTATCACGCTATGGGGAAGGCTCACTCTGGCCTCATCACACCACAGAAGCCATTCAGGTAAGCCTTGAAGATCTTTCATCCTGTCTCTCTTTTAATATGCTGAAAATTGGGCTGTTCTGTAAATGGATGCATTTCTTCCAGAAGATTGAGATTATATGTTTGAGAGCTACAGAGCAGGGATCTGGAATGTGGAGCCCTCTAGAGTTTGTTGGACTACAGCTTAGCATCAAGAATGCTGGCTAGTACTGATGGACATGTTGCCCATCTCTGGTACAGAATAATGGCCTTCGAGAGATATACTTTGATATTATACAAAGGCATGCATATGCAAAATCTCACTGCTACTTTATAATTTCTTTCTTATAGCACTTGATGTAAAATCTCTCCAAGCTAAAAAATCATAGCAGAGCTTTGAAAGTTTCTAGACTCTAGAGACAGGAAGACACCAAGCCTCTTACTATCCCTGTGACTCAGTACTGGATTTGAGAAGGATTTGAGAAGGAAGGTCATCCCATTCCTCCTCCTCCTCCTCCTCCTAATAATAATAATAATAATAATTTATATCCTGCCTCTTCTGTTTCGGGGATCGAGGCGGGTAACAACAAAATATAAACAATACCAAAATTTTTTGATAAAACAGCAACCCCCTCCAAACCCCAACACTAAGCTAAATGCAGAGGTCATACAACTTTGAGGGAGAGAGAGAAGAACAGTGTCCCTTTTCCAGAACTGCCTTGCTGGGTGGACTTTATGTGAGAGTTTATGATATTCAGAGAGCGTATGATACTGCCTCCCAATGGGGAGTATATTAACTTCTGGCCTCCCCTAGGCCTAAAAACACTTAAAAGGGGCAAAGTTGTAGCAAAAATGTGCCTGATGAAGCATGGGAGGCATTTTTAGCAAAAAAGAGAGGGATGCGTGATGCCCTGAAAATTGGTCATGTGGGCCATGAGCTGCACTTTGTTTATCCTAGTGTATGGCTGGGTTTCTGCCAGACCTGGAAGAAGTTTGACTGCTGATTTCAAAATGAGAAATCCTATGGTATATTTCAACCACACCTTCATAGAAGATAAGCAAACTGCAGACTATTTCCAAAGTTTTCTTCAACCTTAACCATCTCAGACTTTCTAGCATGTATAGTCAGTGAGAGGAATAAGATCACTAGTGGAAAAACCTGGCTCTTTATTACAGTTAGGCAAAGTGCGGCACACAAAAAACGTCAAATTTTGGCCCTCCAGGTGCTTTCTACATGATGTGAATGGCATTTCCCCCATTGTTTTGCTTCTCAGTGCCATTTTACACCAAGACATGCCTTTATAAAAACAAGATCTTTTCCTATTTTAAAAAAAAATGGTGAAAATGCTGCCTTGTCACCTAAGGGGCATTTGAGGGCATTTTTTAAATGAGGGGATGCAGTGGAGTGCGTATTGGCCCTATAAAGGCCCCTTACCCCTCCACAGTTGCTTACCTATGCTGTAATGGTTGTGTGGGCAAGGGAATTCAGCAGCTGCAGAATGTATGACAAGCTTGTATGATCTGCTGAAATTTCCTCTTCTTCAGAACTATTAAAGTTATGGGAACAATGTCCTGTTTTTCACCTGCAGTCCTACATAGGAAATAACTAATTAAGCTCAGTTATGTTAGAAATTTTTTAACAAGAGGGGGCAATTTAATTAATAGCTTTTTTCGACTTAATTGATTAACTTAGTTGGACTCTCAGTGTTAATTTATTCCCAGAACTAAATTGTTAATTAAAATATTAATTTATTAAATAAGAGACTAACAATTTTTTATGTTTTCTGCTTGGCTCTTTAACAAACAACAATAGCTATCAGTCTTTGTTTTTTCTTAGGATAAGATTATGGTAGTTTAGTTGATTATCAAGTAAAATGTTTTTAAAGGAAAATCCGTCATGGCATGTTGGAAAGGGATAATTTTCTTTACATCCATGTGAAGAACCACATAGATGATCCTCATCTGTACTTGAAAACTAAGCACTTTATTACACCAGGCTTGTCTCCCATTAAAATTGCATTTTTTCAAAAGGGTGATGCAGTTAGGACTACGTATGCTGTTCTTTATCGCACCGGTGTAATTTTTACAGAATTACAGCCTATGTTCATGCCATCACATGCAACATTTGGCACTGCCCACAAGTACTGCTCAGTGTGTGCATAGTTTGTTATACACTGAGAGACTCACCCCACCATATACAAATTTATACAAGTCTTTCATTAAAAAGGCCTTTTTTTCCTGAGGGATGGGGGGAGACTTTCTGATTCAGGATAGACTAATCACTGACAAATGAAAGTGATTACTCTACTTTGCTCAAATCAGGAACACCTTCAACCCTGATCACTGACAAGCAAAGGGCAAACAATACTTGAAGCCCACCCACAGACCACCCAAAATTGGGATTAAAGCAGAATTGATTTATCATATTGCAAATGCTAGCACCACAGAAGCAGGACAGGAGTCAGTAATCTAAAGAAAGAGGGACGATATGGGCATCAAATTATGAGGGAAGGAAAAAGGTAATGCATGAAAAGGTTTTTAGTATAGTAGGTGAGAAATGGGGTTTTCAAAAATCCATGTAACTATTTCCTTCTCTCCAAGTTCAAGATAGAAACAAAGGGTGGAAAAGAGTAAAGCCATGAGTGGCATTTTTCAGCTTCATTCTGGTAAGCCTTTTATTTTAGGCTTTTAAATTAAATGGAAATTTAATATAAAACATAATAGTTTTAATTTCTACTTTCTAACATAAATTTAATTAAATTAGATTTTTTAGCTTATTAACAATTAACTACATTCATTAACCATTTTTGACTACCATTTCTCTCTCTGTGTGCATTGAGTATATGCGATATTACTTCAGCCGGCTCCAACTGAAAATACCACACATTCATTGTTTCGTATGAAAAGACCCCTATATGAACTGCTGTATGTATCTGGTAGTTCTGTTTTTTTTTTTTTTTAACACATTGAGGTAACTCTCTGAATCTGTAGTTTTATTCAAGATTGCTCTCAGTTATTACAAAGAACATATATAGATTGGGGGTGGTGGCACAACTTTCTGATTTTCTGCTCCAGACATCCATAGGCATTAATTGTAAAGAGGCTAACCTAACCTCTAAGAAAGACTTAAAATACACAATGTCTTCCAAGTGTGCACCATTATGACAAGAGTCAGCTGCCTTTTTATATTTAGAGGAAAGAGTTGGTTCCATTAAAAGTGCTTCCTCTTGCTTACAGTGGTCAGAATCTTGCTGGGGACGTTTACTTCTGCCAGTTCCCTTATACATGTCATTGTATTTTTTGGGGGGGGAGGGGGCAATGGATATATTCAATTCATGGTTTCCTAACTGGAATTCCACAAGTTCATATGAACCTAAACTTTATTATTAGTCCTAACTACGGAATTTATTTATTTATTGAATTTATATCCTGCTTTTCTTCCAAGACAGGATTCAAGATGGTTCGCAATCATTTTTAAAAAAAGATTAAACTAAAACATTAGTTTACAAAAGTTTAAACTTAAAAAAAAAAAGATTTTATAAGATTAAACTAAAGCATTAGTTTACAAAAGTTTGTAAAATAACATTATATTTTTTTTTACAAAACCATTTAAAAAGTTAACATATTTAAGCATATTTTCCAGTAAAAGATTAAAAATATAGTACAACATTTTACATATTATATACATTGAATCAACTTACTATTAAACATTTGGTTAATTGGGTCCATGCAAGTTGGAAAAAAAAACAGCAGGATTTCAGCCATGGAGCTGTGCATTCCTGGATGGTGTGTATCTATTCATCAGTGCCTTCAGAGTATCACTGTATTCACTGGGATTGTAGAAATAGCTAGTGTGCATTCCCATTGCATAATGGTAAACAGGTACAATAGCAATATAGTCAGTTGTGCAATTTTGGCATTCAGCATACATTGTGTGCAACAAGACTTCTGTAGCGGTAAACATTTTGCCTGAGATCAATCTGAGATATGTTGACGACACCATAATACTAGCAGAGATCTGTAACAGATCTGGAACAACTACTAATCACAGATCTGGAACAACTACTAAGGAAGATCAAAGAACAAAGTGAAAAGGCAGGCTTACTGTTGAACATAAAGAAAACAAAAATAATGACCACAGAGAATTTACACACATTCAGACTAGACAATGAGGAAATAGAAATAGTAAGAGTTCTCATATTTGGGATCAAATATTGATCCGAATGGGGACTGCAGCCAGGAAATCAGAAGAAGAACTGGAAAAGATCCTAAAATGCAAAGGCATACAACTCAGCACAAACATCAGAATCATACAAGCCATTGTATTCCCTATTACCATGTATGGATGTGAAAGCTGGACAGTCAGGAAAGAAGATAGGAAGAAAATCAACTCATTTGAGATGTGGTACTGAAGAAGAGTGCTGAGGATTCCATGGACAGCCAAAAGGACAAACAAATGGATCCCAGAGCAGATCAAGCCAGAAAGATCCCAAGAAGCCAAGATGACAAGACTTTAGACTGTCGTACTTTGGACACATCATGAGAAGACGTGAATTGTCGGAAAAGACAATAATGTTAGGAAAGGTGGAGGGAAGTAGAAAGACAGGAAGGCCACATGCTAGATGGATGGACTTTATTAAAAAGACCACTGAGTTTGCAGGAGTGGAGCAGAGCACTGGAGGACTGGGGGCCCTGGAGATATCTCATCCATAGGGTCGCCATGGGTCAAGATTGATGCGAAGGCAGTTAACAACAAAAACATAGTTACGGGAGTGCGGTTAGAATGTAACAGAATGTAGAAAGAATGACCCTGGTTTCAAAAAGTAGTATAAGGTGACACAGGTCTTTCAAGTAGCTGGTCTGTAGTATGGAGGCATGAAAACTATGGATATGTTTACCAAAAGAACACTTTATTGGAATCAAAACCTTTTCTGAGGAGAATTCTTTAGTTGAATTACAGTTGTGAAAACCTGTATATTAATATACATAGTATGCTGAGAAACTATTGTCTCTTTTACCTTTTGCTAAAGAATTGGATTTAGTGAATAGGGGGTTGTACAGATGGGTGGCATCTAGCCACCCCTTTAGTGGCTGGATTGATGCTGCAGTAACTACATGGCGCAGCACCAATCTGGCCTCCAGAGAGCAGAAACATGGCCCAGAAAAATCGGGTCCTTTTTGCGCCCTCTAAAGGGTGTCATAACTGTGGCAGTGCAGCTTTGTGACATCCTGTAGGCACTGCATCATCTAGATGCATCGCCAGGGCTGTGCCATGATGTCATGTGCCATCTAGAAGGATGTGCTGCATCATGACACAATGAGGGTGGAGTCATGCCATCCAGTGTGTGGACACTGCACCATGGTTCCACCTACAGGCCAGCACAAAGTGCCGGACTATATCCCCCCTATCTTCCCATTCAGCTGGAATATGTGTTACATGAGCAAAGTTTCATTTTCACTAGTAAAACGACCGTCTTGGATGATGGCCTATATTCTTTCAATCTGATATAAGCTATCAACATTAACCTCATGGTTCTTTTGTTTTTTTTGGGGGGGGGTACCCTCCAAAAGCCGGATTGGGGCCACAACATGAGGTTCTCGTGGCCCTGCTCTGGCCAGGAAAGGGGCAGCTGTACCCTCCCCCCCCCCTTTTGTGGCAGTCAAGGAAGAATGTGTCTTGAAATATACTCACTTCTAAAAGTGACAGTGTGCCATGTCTTCTTGTTTTTCCATCTAGGAACAACAACAACAACAACAACAACAACAATAACAACAACAGGAACCTCAAATTTATTCACATATTATCAGTATCATGTGTCTGGTAGATGAGCTTCTAGTTTGTAGAAAGTTATCTAAATACTGAAATCAGGATTTATTTTTCTCCTGCATAGTTTTGTACATAGTTAAAACAACAACCCTTGTTTATCTCATATGCTAAAAACCTCTCCCACTGTTTTGGCCATCTTTGAACTGTTTGTTATGGAGCAGTTGGCAGAAGAATTCCAGGATATGATGACTTCAAAAGCTTTTTGCTCAAGACTTGCTTCCCTAATTACTTCATGCTATAGGGAGCAATTAAAAGTGAGTGGCTGCTTGGGGAAGTTCTGGAGCTATTTCTATTCACAGGCTTAGGGGAACCTCTTTGGTTTGCTGCAGGGACCCAGATCCCATTGCTATAGTGTAGTATATATGTTGGTGTGTGGCAGGAATTTATAAAGAGGGAAAAGATCAAGAAATGCATAATAAACACTTGCCTGTGGAGTACAGAGGCAAATGCTGCTCTGTTTATCTGTATTGTAGCCATCTGAGTTGTGTACGTGTAGTTCTTACATTTTTAAAAATCAAATTATTTTTCAAATACCTCCTCTACCTCCTCCTCCTCTATTTATCCTGCCTTCTCCTCAACACTGGGAGTGTCCCTTTACGTCTCCTGATGACTTATGATAATTCTAAGATTTGTAGTCCTGTGAGATATTTAGTCTTCTTTGTCAGAGAACTCAAGTGCAACAAAAAACTACAAATCCCAGGATTTCATATCATTGTGCCATGGTTGTTAAAGTGTTATTATTTCTGAAGTGCAGATGCAGCCATTGTTTAAAAAAAGATAAAAATCAACAAGATAGCACATCATTGAAAGCCTATTGCCGTCAGATTCTGAAAGCCTTTTGGAACAGAATATTTTCCTTTGAAGCTGTAGAACAGAGGAAGGGAAGCATCTTAGCTTCTAAGGAGTGAGTTAGAATCTGGAAAGAGCCACTGAGAAGGTCCTCCCCCTTGTTCCCACTAACCATGCTTGGGAAGGTAGTAGGGCTGAGAGAGAGACTCACATGAAGATCTTAGAGCACAGACCGATTGTATAGAGATATAATGATCCTTCAAATAGCCTGAACCTGAGCCATGTGTAAACAGAATTCTCTCTTTTGAGGGGGTCAATGATGGAGGCTGAGCAAAATGTCTCCTGATTTGGATCCGAATTCCATACCAGTTTTCTGCATACTTGAACCTCACATTAAAGTAATATCTCTTAAGTAATTCTGCTTCAGTTCTTTGTTCCTGGTTTTGAGGCAACAGAGCTTGTTATCACTAGGCCTTTCTTGCCAAATTTTGGCTGACATAACACGGGAACAACCTTCCAAATTGCCTCTGCTTTTAATAACCTAATTTAGGAGAGCCAACTATGCAGCCAGCTTCTAAGAAAGGCACACAGGTATTGCCAAGATGTTCCAAGAGGACTTCAATACTACTGTATTTTTTTTAGAATCATGTTAACATTTCAGACACAAAAAATTACTCATGGGAGTACTTCCCTACTTGGAAATTGTAGCAAGGGAAGGCTGTAGAAACTGATGCTATTGCACTGATCTTAGCCTGGTAAATGCCTGAAAAAGAGACTGACTAGAAACCTTTATAAGCTACTATAAGCTTTCCCAAGGGAAAAATGGGAAGTAAGTGCATCAAATAAAAAAGCTGTGAGATTGTAGCAAGAAGCTACATTGCTGCAGAAAGTTCTCAAATGAGTGTACTCATTCCTCATGTTGATTCATTCTGTTTTCTTTCTGCTACACTGGGAAACAAGAAAATGGCAGCATTTGGGGAGCATATGGCAATTTTCAAATTTAGTGCAGGTTTGCTTATATTATCTGGCAAAAGGCTCTGTGCAGTGGTTTATAGGTTTCTATTTTTTTAATATAGTGGATGTGCTTGCATTGTTCAGCCCATTACTGAGTGACAAGGTTTTGTGTGAATTGGTCCTCTCTCCCCACATTCCTAGCCATGCCATCGGGAAGAAAAATGTAGTTGAAGCTATTGAAAGGTCACATAGCTAAATGGAGAACTTGTAATTTTTATTGCCTCTTTAAAGCTGGTACAACTAGGATTGGGTTTGCCTTAGTGTCAATTTCTGCCAGGCACATGATACAGACATTCTAGGTATCTGGCAGTCAATCTCATGTGTGAATACTAATAGTACATTACATTCTGCTTGAGGCATGGGCAAAGGAGCCCATTTTCTCTTGATCTAAGCTTTCTATGCAAAACTGAATCTGAATCTGGTAGTTGCTAATTTTCCCAGTATGTTCAAAGAATTGTTTAGGCAGAACTTTAACACTTAAAAACATGCTTTGTAGCAGTGGAAGAATGAAAGTGTAATATAAAGAAGATATACTGGTGCTAAATTGCAACTGCCTTTGTTAATATATGCCACACACCTATTGCTTTTTCATATCTAGCCATTCAGCAATCCCTCCAAATAAATAATTCTAATTCTATAATTCCCTCATTGCTTAAAACAAACATATATCTGTGACCGATGTGACCATTTCAAACTATTTGTGAGCATTGGTTTTCTTTATTCTCTTGTAGACCTGAAACAATCTGTATATAAAGATAAACATCTGTAATAATATTTCTAATTATTTGTAGAGCAAACATGGCATTCACTGGGATATTTGCTATTTCCTTGAGTTGATCTCATGGGTATGATCTGCGGGAAGGGAGATTTACTTGGAATGAAGCTGCATCAAGAAAAGTTAGCCTTGCAGAATAAAACAAGAATGCAGTTTTTGGGTAGGAAATATTTGTAATGTTTCCTGTGAATAGAACATACATGTATTTTGTGGGTAAGAAGGATTTGTAATGTGATTGTTCAGCTACAAGATTTTTCACTGTATTGCTCGGGTTATTTTAATTTGCTACTCAAAATTTAATCAAATGGCCAAGCAGATAGATAATCTAGAGGGTTTAATAAATGTTGGGTCTTGTATGACCAAGTAGATAGGTTATTTAAGCCTCATCCACACTTCAAAAATAATCAAGTTTGACACTGCCATGCTGTGGAATTCTGGGAACTGTAGTGTGTTGTAGCACCAGATCTCTCTAACAGAGAAGGCTAAGTTTCTCACAAAACTACAGTTTCCAGAATTCCATAGCATTGAGCCATAGTTAAAGTGATGGCAATCTGGATTATTTCTGCAGTGCATATGCAGCCTGAGACTATTTAATAAATGCTGGGTTTTGTATTTGGAGTAGAAGTAATAGTTAATATTTTACCTTTTTCTTACATACCACATATACTTGACTATAAATTGACCTCATGTATAAGTTAAGGGCAAGTTTGGGGGCCAAAATTATAGATATTGATATAATTCATGTATAAATTGAGGATAAAATCTAGGAGCATGTAGCAAACAATGTAAAAGACAACATTTACTGTCTTCATACAGAAATGTCTTATTCAGATCCTTCTCAGCCCAATTCCTCTAGACACCCCTTTGAGGGGGAGTACCAAAGCAGTGCCCCCACTGCCATTTTTCTGCCCAAGCATTCAGAAAGGCCAGAAGTAGCATCATGGTGGAAAGAGTAGAGGGGGTTAGTGCTTCTTTTGGGTGCTCCCAGGATGGAGTAAGATCTTACATTTTGCCACTCTAGTCAGAGAAGGGGAAGAGTTAAAATGCAGTACTTAAATTGACCTGTGGATAAGTTGACCTAGCTTTTTGGGGTCAATTTTTTGACTAACATTTCTAGACTTATACATGAGTATATACAGTAATTGTGTCTCGAGTGTTTTATGCCTTACAGCTTGGGAGAAAACTTGTGTTGTTGAATGAGGATGTACATGTTGTAATGCCTGTGATAAACACTTATTAAGAAGCCAAACAGAGAGAAATTGACCTTCTACTTAAAGATCCAGTGATTTCTGTTGTAGCATAGGTTTTCTGGATGTAAGGGGTAGAATAAAGTGTGCCTGCACCATATGTGGGAACGCTATATGCAGCTTCAAGCTTACACTGAAGCCATGTAACAATAAAAGATATGGTGCCTGTGCCCATGGTGTGCGCACTGCATGGTGCCACGAGCACACAGCCCATTGTTTTTAATGGGCACAAGCATACGTGGAATTCCTCTTACACGGGAGGATCCAGAACTGATTCCCCATGTAAAGGAAGGGCCCACTGTACTAGGTTCCAGTCTAGTCTTTGAGGGTACTTCAGATGTCCACAGTCCCCTTCCAGTAATACTTCATAGTTTCTCAGCTTTTGAATGGGAGTATTTTCTTTCTAAAAAGTTGAAATGCCTCTCTTAAGACTGGTTCATGTCAGCAAGAGCTGCACCCTAAAATGTGCTGGTTCTTTTTGGTTCCATTCTTTTGTCTATTGGCTTGGCCACAACTGGAATATTGTTCCTTGCAGACATAGTCACACCTCTCATTGATTTTTTTCCCTACATGTTGTGTTAAAAACTAAAATTGAAAAAGATTGAATTAGCATTGTCACCATGCGTGTGCAAGATATTGTTGTGAAGATGCAAAATAGATTTATTGTGGTACAAAAGATAAATCTATTTGACACTTGGTGTTTAAATCCATCCCAGTTCCAGGTTGTAACACAACAAAAAGTGGCAGAGTCAAAATTGTTGTGTGTGTGTGTGCAAGCATGTATAAATACTTCTGCAGGGCTGTGTATGTCTCCTGAGAAATTCTCTGAAATTGAAACCAACCATTTGGGATGAACGAAGTTTCTTACGTTTGCTTTGTGCCCTCACATATCTGTTTCTAGGAATCTTCCTCAGAGGCATGCATTCTCACATTTGGTTTCTGAATCACTTAAAAAACAAAACCTTTCTCTTAAAGGCAACTGAAGAGTGCGAATGGTTAAGTATAGAAATTATGCATCCAGGGAATGTTTCATTCTCCAGTCAAGAGTCCAAATCACTTCCCAGATGTAAAACATATGCTTGACTTAACTGGTAGTGTTCACTCATGTAGGCCCCAAGGCAACAGACAAAAGTGTGAAGAAAAAGAGGAAAGGAAGTCAGTACAATCCCACAGAATCCCTTAAAGGATGTAAGTATCCATGGAAAATATAGCACTCAGCAATAACAGGATATGGTGTCATCTGTCCAAATAACTTCTAGCAATTACTAAACAAAGCAGTGATTACTGCAATCCTTGGAAACCCCTTGCTTTGCAGTGTTACCCAGAAGGCAGAATCTGAATATTCCTCTAGTATTCCTACTTGTACAGTATTTTTTGTTTGCATTTATATCTCACCTTAATTGAATGGAACTCAAGGGGATGTACATTACCCCTCTATTTTTATTATCACGACAACCTTGTGAGGTATGTTAGTCTGAAAGGTCATGACTAGCCTAAGGTGGCCTGGTCAGCATCAGTTACAATGAGAGACAAACTAGTAGATCTGCTGTATATACTCGACTATAAATTGACCTCATGTATAAGTCGAGGGCAGGTTTTTTGGGCCAAAATTACAAATTCTGAAATGACCCGTGGGTAAGTCGAGGATAAAACTTAGGAGCATGAAGAAAGGGATTTAAAGGATGAAGCAAAGGAAAACAATGCAAAAGAACTTACGAAATTCCAGCAGGCATAATTGTTTGTATTAACACTAAAGGATGGATGGATGAGAGAATTGGTAGGGTGTCAGTTCTTCCAGGACAGATTACACTCTTACCTTTCACCAGGGATGGTTCCTATTTAAATAGGAGTTAAAATACAGTTTTTTGGGTCAATTTTTTGACTAAAATTTCTAGATTTATACATGAGTATATACAGTAAGTATTAGGTGGAAAAATGTTACAAATCCAAAAAGTCATAGGAAATAAATACAAATGACAGTGAGATAGACTATAGTAAGAAACAGAGCCTGCATAAAAGCTATTCAGTATGTTGATGATGTTCAACTCTGATATAATCTAGTCTAATGCAGTTTGATACTGCTTTAATTGCCATAGGTCAATGCTATGGAATTCTGGGATTTGTGGTTTGTTGGCACCAGAGCCCTCTGACAGAGAAGGCTAAATATCTCACAAAACTACAAATCCCAGAATTCCATAGCATTGAGTCATGGCAATTAAAGTAGGGTCAAACTGCATTATTTCTGCATTATTTAGACATCTGTTACTCTTTATCCTCAGAGTCTGCTCGGACTCTGCAGGTGCTTGACTGGTGCTTGGAAACTGAAGGTGAATCCCAATAAGACAGAAGCTTTATGGATTGGTGGTTCTTGCATTGGAGAATTAGATAAATTGCCTTTCATGGATGGAGTTGTACTCCTCTTAATGGAGGAGATATATAGCATGGGAGTGCTCCTGGATCCATCCCTCACTAAAGGCCCAAGTGGACTTTGTGGCTTGTAGTGCTTGGTGCCAGCTTCGGGTGGTGTACCAGCTATGGTCTTTCCTGGAAAAAATAACCTAGCCACAGTAGTCTATGCACTGGTAACCTCCCAGTTAGGCTGTTTAAATATACTCTATGTGGGGCTGCCTTTGAATAAGATTCAGAAACTCTAGCTAGTGCAAAATGCAAGGAATACCATTGAGACATATAATGAGTCATACTGGCTGTCAGTATGCATCTGGTCTGAATTCAAGGTACTTGCAGTGATATTTATAGCCCTAACAAGCTTGGGACCTTGATACTTGAGGGAGTGCATCTCTCTCTCTATGGCTCTGCCTGAAGATTGAGGTCTGTTGGGTGAGGCCCTCCTCTATATCCAGCAAGTGAAATCAATACAGTGAAAGGGGACATGTATAAGGCCTTCTTAGCTATGGCACCTCAAATATGGAATGCCTTTCCCATGGTGGCACAGTTGGCACCAACACTCACTTTATTTAGGCTGCAAGTAAAAAAAAACAAAACCCTAAGCTGTTTATCAAAGTCTTGGGGCCTCACAGCTTTCTCTCAAATTGTAATGCACATAGTTTTAAACTGTTTTAATCTTTTAAATATGTTTTAAATGGTTAATTATGTTCAATGTATTTTTAGTTTATGTACATTATTTTTACGGTTTTAAACTTTTTAAAAACCTGTTTGTATTAATTTTACTTACAAACCACCCTGAGGTCTTTTGCCACAAATACTTATATAAGAATAATAGTTATTATTTAATAATAATAATAATAATAATAATAATAATGTGAGTTTCATATTCCACAGTTTTTTGTCAGCTCATTTTTCAGAAAAATTATGCTGGCTTTCATGAACTTTGTTAAAGAAATCATTTTTCTGTTTGCTTTTCTATCCAACACTCCCAGTGATTTTCTGTAAATCTCTGGTGTGCAGAGGATACATGCGGATCTCCTGGGAGATTCCTTTGAAATTTGCCATAGACCAGCGAGGATTTCAGTGCCCCAGTTGTTTAATCATAGAAACATTATGATCAATCTCTGCTGTCATACTCTGAATTAGCTTCATCCAGTTATGCCTCTCAGGATAAATTCCAGGGCTGATAACTCTTTGGTCTGAATCCTAATGGTTAGTCCCAGGAATAGTAGAACCACTGAATCAAGGATGAATGGAGAGTTAACAGTTATATAAATCCCATTGATTTGATCAATCTTTTCTACTTGGAACTAACAGTTGGATGGCACCAGGATTAACACACACACAAAGATTCTGCAAGCCAGGGCTCTTTTACATTACACAGTTACAGGGCTATGATTCTGCTTTAACTTGAAAGGCAACATCCTATGGAATCCTGGGGTTTGTAGTTTGGTGAGCCACTACAGATCTCTGGTTGAGAATCTATGTATTTTCCAAATGGCATATCCCAGTATTCCAGAGGAGTCTGCCTATCCTTGTGTAGATAGGTTGGCTACTCTAAATATGTCCATCAAATTTCCTGCTGTAGAACAAAAACCAGTTTGAATGATGTACCCACACGCTCCCCACTTCTAGTAATTAGTGATGAATTTTTTATTTAAGTAAGCACAGTCTTGTGGTGAGGACTAATGATCTCAAATGGAAGCTGCTGACTGCATCCATTTTAGCAACCTTTGGCAACTTAAATTGGAAATTCATTATCTTTGTGAGCCTAATGCTACTACTGCTTTATATAGAAATATCTTAATCACATTATTCAATATACAGTACTGTATATACATCCATGTAAATGCAATTGTGTGTTGAAAGTGGCACTGAATGCTGTCTCATCAGGCTTCCTTGTTATACTGCTCAGGGCTTGTTCATTACATGCAATTTCAGAAAAGAATTTGTTTTGATGTTTTTTTTTTTTAAAAAGAAAGAAACTGTATATTGAACAAACTATATTTATGAACAAACACATCAGAATGGAAAGTTGGTTATTAAAAATCTGATAGCTATAAAGAGTAGCTTTCTGAATTCTTAAACAAAGACCCAGTGCAGTGCAGTGCTTGGAGTGTTCTAGTTAGTCATGTCTTCCCATGATATGACAAAAGTAGGACAGTCTCAGTGTAATCTCTTGGCTTCTAAGTTTGATTTGCTGTAGAATCCATTTATTGCTCTTTGTGGCAGTCCTCAGTATCCACAAAACTCTTCTCCAGCACTACATTTCAAATGAGTTTATTTTATTCCTTTTTTCTACTGTCTAGATTTCACAACTATAAATGGGAATGGGAAATATGACGGCATGGACAATCCTAACTTTAGCATTCAATGGTACATCTTTATATTTCAAGATTTTGTCTGAAACCTTCATATCTGCCTTTTCTAATCCTAGTCTTCTTCTGATTTCTTGACTGTAGTGTCCATTCTGTTTAATGAACAAGAAAAGATATGGAATCATCTTCTTTAAAGGTATATAAATTATGTGTGGTCATTATTTTTGTTTTCTTAATGTTCAACTGTAAATCTGCTTTTGCACTTTCTTCAGTTAGCATTCCAAGACTTGCTGTTTTCAGCTAATAATATGGTGTCATCTGCATGTCTTAAATTACTGATGTTCCTTCTTTCAGTTTTGATGCCTCCTTCCTCCAAGTCTAATCCTGTTTTAAGTATGGTATATTCAGTACACATCTTAAACAGATAGGATGATAAGAGGCAGCCTTTCCTTGAAACCCTTGCCAGTTGGAAACCATTCTCTTTCTCTCTGTTCTGTGCTAACAGTGGCCTCTTGTCCTGAGTACAGGTTATACACCAAGAAAATCAAATGTTATGGTACACACATTTCTTTAAGAGCTAGCCATAATTTTTTAAAATGATCTATACAATCAAAGGTAACCGTAATCCTTGGTGTCCCCTTTCTTGGGGATTGCAAAGTATATTGAGCATTTCCAATCTGTGTGCTATACTTTGGTTTTTCATATTTGTTTCCATATTTTAGTTAAAGCTAGCATAGATTCTGGCTCTGTAGACTAAAACATATCTATTTCTATATGATCTATTTCTGCTGATTTATTTCTCCCAAGTGCTCTGAGTGCAGCTTCCACTTCACTTTCTAAAACTGGAAGTTTGTCTTCATATGTTTTTCCTTTGAATGAATCCGTCACTCTTTCATCTATTTTATATAGTTCCTTTGTGTATTGTTTTCATCATCTTTTTATTTCTACTTGGGCCCAAAAGATATAGGCCAAATAAAGTGGCATGACGTTTAGACAATCCATGCCCCTAAAATGGCTGGAAGCCACTCTAAGACTGGCTAAGGTTGGAAAAAGAAGTGGCAAAAAGCCATTCCTGCCAGTGGCCCATTCAGGACTGTGGCAGTGACCCACTTTGGGAGTGGGTCATCCGGTTGCTGTGGTCCTGGAGCTATTGGGGAGCTTGCTCATATAATGTGTTCCCTGCTGGTTGTAGAGCATCCCCACTTTTGATTTAATTTTCCTTTTTGATTTCTTGGATCTTTTGAAAGAAGTCTCTTGTTCCTTTGTAGTTGTCACCTTCTATTTCTCTGCCTTGATTATTATATTAGTTCTTCTTGTCCCTGTGCATTTTCATTCAGAGTTCTGACCCTATTTCTATAACCTTTTACTTTTGTTTTTTTTTCTGCCCTTAACTGCTTGAAGAGTTTCATCTCTTATCCATAGAGGCTTCTCTTTCTTTTTGGCTACAGATAGTGTTTTTTTTGCATTCCTCCCTGACAATATGTCCTGGCTTCCAGTCAATTGGGCTTAATAGTGTAAATCTATTTTTACATTACCTTTAAATTCCACAGGGATATTCTTCAAGTTTTATTTCCACCTGATGGTGGTTGATTTATTGTTCTTTAGCTTTACTCATTTTTTAAAAAATGTTAGTAGTTCATGGTCTGTGCCACAGTATGTTCCAGATCTTGTTTTTGCAGACAAAATGCAAATCTTTGATAGAGAGGTAGGATACAAATAAAATTTTTATTATTTTATTATAGAATGGAGCTTCCCCATCTTCTGTTTCCAGTTATGTAATCTGTTTGATTTCTATGTCCCAAAACAGATGAGCCAAACAAACAAACAAACAGCTTCATTTATATACACTTCATACCCTTAAGGAGTGTCTAAGCAGTTTACAATTGTAAGCTATTTGCCCCCCAACAATCTGGGGTACTCATTTTAGTGACCTCGGAAGGATGCAAGCCTGAGTCGAGTTTCAGCCCTTTGCTGGTCTTGAACTCGCCACCTTATGGTTTTGAGTGAGTGGCTGCAGTACAGGCATTTAACTACTGCGCCAACAGGGCCAAATATGCTGCCTTCTGGCGCATCTGGGAGTGTGGCATTTACATGACGTACACCCCTAGATTGGCTGGAAGCTGCACTGGGGCAACCCAAGGTGACACGAAAAGAGACAGAAAACAAGCACTCCTTCCAGAAATCCATTGTGGATTGCTGCAGCAGTCAGCCCCAGGACCATGCCGTCTGATTGCCACAATCCTGTACCAATTCAGGTGTGCATGCCGCTGGGGCAGCCAGATGCTGCCCCAAGCTCCCCATCTATTTCAGCCCTATGTTGACCATCAGATGATGTCCATGCTTCTTGGACTGATTGAAGAATGTGTTTTCAATGAACAAACTGTTGGCTTCACAGAATTCAGTCTTTACTTTTCCTGCTTCATTTCTTGATCTTAGGCCAAATTTTCCTAATATTTTTGATTCTGCTCTTTTTCCTATTGCTGCATTCCTGTCACCTGATTGACAAGAAGTCCTGTTTTGATGAGTGATTAATTTACTCTTCAACTCCAGCATAACATTTTTCACTTTCTCCTTCTACCTATATAGTTGGAGGATAAACTTAATTAAGGCTATATTGTGTATTTAACCACTATAAATGGCACCCCATTTTTTCTAATTTTTCATTTCCTGAGTAAAACATTGTGCAATTATCTGACTCAAAATGTCACATTCCTGTCCACTTGAGTCTGCTCACCATAAATATTGCAATATTTTTGTGTTCCATTTCTTATTTTACTGTGTTTAGCTTCCCCTGATTCATGCTTCTCACATTTCATGTTCCCATAGTATGTGTGTGCAGCTCTGAATTTTCCTTTTGCCTCTGGGCATGTCAACAGCTGAACATTCTTTCAGGTTGAGCCCAGTTGCCTCACTGGCTATAGCACTACTTTTTTCTTTTGTTATTATATTTGTGTTTGTATTAACCTGTGTTGTTATCCACCTCGGTACTCTAAAGAGAGAGGCAGGATACAAATAAATATTTATTACTATTATTATTACTTGTAGTTGTCTTCTGCTCTACCCCAGTAGCTCTCTGAGTGCCATCCAACCTGGGATTCTCATCTTTTTTCATTTTGGATTGTCTCATCATAGGGTTTTTGTGATAAAAGTTCTTCAAAATGAGGTTTACTGTGTCTCCCTCTGCACAATACTAATAAGCCTTAACTTTGGTTCCACTGCTGTGGTCTCTGAGAGATCCTTCGCAAGTGTCATTCCGACCACACATTAATTACTTCTACTGCCTAGTAGATATTTGGCTCATTTTGTCTGGCTTCTCAGCAAAAGCCTGTCTGACATGGGAGACCTAGCAGCAGTAATGTTGCCATCAGTATAGCCTATTGCCTCATGGGAGCATGCATTCCCACCACCATGGGAAGGTAGTGCCATTGGTGGGTGGGTATCCATAAAATAAAAATAGACATGCACATATATGCACCTGTAGCATGAAATTGTAATCATAGGCTATATCATATCATTAGAAGAAAATGTTGATGTATTTTACTGTTTATTTGTTGTTGTTCTTTTATATAGTGCATCTTTTAAAATGTTTTATTCTGTCAACTTCTCAAAGAGTGTATGGGTGGCTGTAAAATTCAGTAGTAGCTTAAGTAGCAGTAAAGCAATGATTAGCAGAGAGTTTCTAACCTGTGTACATGTCTACATTTTACCATAGAGGTAAACTAGAAATGGGTTCAAGCTTCAGGCATAATGGTTTGCACAGACTGGTGTGATTTTAGTTATGTTCATGTAGCAGCATTTTGCCAGGATAGCAGATATTCTCACATTATTATCAGTGGTGATTGTCAGGACAGGAGTTTGGGGCAGAGATTCAGGTTGCAGGATCAGTGGGATGGCTTACTACATTTTGAAGTAAGTGAAATATATTTTGGATGAGATTAAATCAAGAATCTAAAATTCTGTAATTGCACTACTTGCACATAAAAACAGTAGTGGAACAGTCTAGTCAATGTATCACCCCATGTAGGCCATTTTTAAAAACAATATGCTCTGCAGATTTGATACGACAAGATGATAAAAATCCATTTTCCCCTCTGCACTCAGTCAAGGTATGGTAGTAACGAACAATAAAACAGGTCTACTTTTCTCTGGTAGGCATTTAATAATATATGTGGAAAGGCAGAAGTGAGTTTAGAAATTTTAATTATTCATTGAATAGTAGTAGCAGCATTGTACCATGTTGAGCATGGAATACAGATTTCTCGCTTGGCAGTTAGCTGGGGAGGAAATTAGTAGAATTAATTCTGATTTGAGGGTTGATTGTCAGATAGTTAAGAAACAGAAGTTTGCCAAATCCCAGTTCAGTACTCTGGAATTGCTGGAGCGAGTAGCAGTGTGGAGGTGACACTGTGGGAGAGATGTTACATCTATATATTATAAAGCAGCCCTAATGCTATTTTTAAGTGCACAAGTATGGCAGAATCTCCCATTGTTTGTTTTAGAGGATATAACTTCAGTTGTAAATGTGGAGAACCCTAACCTGCAAACTTCTTAGATCAGCAACTTGTATGTTGCTTTAGTGCATGCATTCTTCAACCAAGGTTACACAGCTGCATCTCAGTGCCTTCTTCCTATATTTGTTTGGAAGGTACTTTGGATCCTTGTCCATTCTTGAAGCTGTTTTCTGAATTTATGTCCCTAAATTGTATTACACCTCTCTATGTGTGTATGTGCTTTCAATTTGCCTGTTGACTTATGATGATCCCATTAATGTCATAGGTTTTTCTTGGCCAAAGGATCCTCGCAGGTGGTTTTCCCAGTTACTTCCTCTGAAATTCAGCCTTCAGCACCTTGCATTTTTTGGTGATCTCCATCCAAGTACTATCCAGGGCTAACCCTGCTTAGGTTCCAAGATCAGATGGAATCTAGTGGCTTTAGGGTATTTAGGTCCTATTGTACTATATAGTTTAGGAACAAATTGCAGTTATGTCAGCTTGAAAGATTTATTTTATTGCTATTGTCATTATACAGCTGACTTTATATTGTTACATCTCATGCATAGAGAATTACAAGCTCATAACAGAGGAAACTGCTGAGCCTAAATATGAACATCTGGGAATGTCTACAGGAGTGGTGCAGGGCAATGGGAGATATGGCGTTATCAGAAGGGCAATAAGAAATAAAAGAAGACAAGGTCGATGCTTGATATCTATCCCATCTTCTAAGCCCCCTGTTAGCCTGAAAGAACCGAGGGTCATCCCATCCATACCACAACCCCTCACCTTGCTCCTTTGTAATGCCAGGTCGGTGAAAAATAAATCTCATATCATATACGATCTGATGGAGGACGAGAACGCCAACCTGGCCTGTATTAGGGAAACCTGGTTGGGAGAAGACAGCAATGTGACATGGGTTAAGGCCCTCCCATCCGGGTATACCGTTCAGGAGCAGGTAAGGGAAAGTGGGCAGGGGGAGGAGTGGCCATGATCCACAAAACCACAATCAATTTGACCAGGAGACCTATCCGTAGAACTGTCTACATCGAGTGTATTTACCTGACCCTGAAGATCAAGGACAGTTTGGGGATTCTGTTAGTTTATTGTCCACCCTGTAATCTAACAGATTCCCTAACCGAGCAGACACAGCTGGTCTCGGAGCTGGTGCTGGAGTCCCCCAGGCTTCTTGTCCTGGGAGACCTCAACATTCCCTTTGAGGCCAGTTCATCAGATCTGACAGGTGCAGCTCAGGTGTTCATGGATACCATGACAACCATGGGCCTGTCCCAATTGATCTCGGGGCCGACACATCGTGCAGGTAACACACTCGATGTGGACTTTTGTACGGAACAGGACAGTCCGTGGGCAGAAGTCATTGGGACTACTGCCCTGTCATGGATGGACATTTCCTAGTCAATTTAGAATTAAACGTCACTACCCATATTCCCCCCGGGGGTGGAGGACCCATTAAGATGGTCCACCCTCGAAGGCTGATGGAACCCAAAAGGTTCCAAGAAGCCCTAGAGGGATATTTGGTTGGGAATGACGGCGATTCTGTTGATGCCCTGGTTAATACCTGGAACACCGACCTCACTGGGGCTATAAACAGTATTGCTCCTGAGCGTCCTCTCCAACTCACTTCAAATAAACAACCATGGTATACACAAGATCTTCGGAAGATGAAGCGAGAGACAAGACAACTAGAGCGCCGCTGGCATCAACACCAACACTTATCTGACAAGGCACTCCTAGAGAACCTATTAAGGTCCTATGGACTGGCAATCGAAGCAGCAAAGAACTTGTTCTATGCTGCACATATTGCATTGGCAGAGTGTTGTCCAGCAGAGCTATTCAGGGTGGTCAAAGATTTAATTCAGCCCCCTCCCACCCTGAATCCTTTATTAGAACCAACAATTGCCTGCTGTGACATTTTCAACGACTTTTTTGCCGATAAGATCTCTCAGATAAGGGCTGATCTGGACACTGGCATTAATGCAGAATACATAACAGAGGCGTCCAGTGACTCTGTGGACTTGATTAGACTGGATCATTTTGAGTTTGTGAGTACTGATGATGTGGACAAGCTCCTTGGAAGTGTTAGGAAGATGACTTGCTCACTCAATCCCTGCCCATCTTGGTTGACCATTCAAGGAGGGGAAAAGGTAACAACATTACTCCAATTTGTTGTCAGTGCGTCCCTCAGGGAGGGCAAATTTTCACAGGCACTGAAACAGGCCGTGGTTAAACCACTCTTAAAAAAAACAAACCCTCCCTGGATCCCTTGATAAGAAATAATTATAAGCCGGTCTCCTTGTTACCATTTTTGGGCAAGGTGATCAAGAGAGCAGTTGCCTTCCAATTCCAAGCTGCCTTGGATGAAGCTGATTATCTAGACCCATTTCAAACCGGCTTCAGGAGGGGATATGGAGTCGAGACATCCATGGTTGCCTTGGTCGATGATCTCCGTCTGGCCACCGACAGGGGAAGTGTGACCCTGTTGGTGCTCTTGGACATCTCAGCGGCATTTGATACCGTAGACCACGGTATCCTTCTGGAATGCCTGAAGAGGATGGGAATCGGAGGCACTGTTCTGCAGTGGTTTCATTCCTACCTCACAGGCAAATTCCAGATGGTGAAGCTGGGAGACAGCTGCTCTCATAAAAGAGAGCTGACATCTGGTGTTCCTCAGGGCGCCATTCTGTCTCCCATGCTATTTAACATTTACATGAAGCCGCTGGGAGAGATCATCCGGAGACATGGGGCACAGTGTCATCAATATGCTGATGACACTCAAATATATCTCTCCATGTCTCTGACTGCTGCAGTGACCAAGGATGACATCTCTTCTCTAAATGCCTGCCTGGAGTTGGTAATGGGCTGGATGAGAGAAAACAGAGGTACTTGTGATAGGCTCTCCCAGCCCAGGGATGAAGATCTTCCAACCTGTCCTGAATGGGGTCACACTTCCCCTAAAGGACAAAGTACGCAGTTTGGGCATGCTCCTGGACTCGTCACTCCAGCTCAGGTGGAGGTGACAGCCAAGAGCGCGTGGCATCAATTACGGGTGATATGCCAACTGCGTCCCTACCTGGGCAGAGAGGACCTTGAAACATTGATACATGCACTGATAACCTCTCGTCTGGATTTCTGCAATGCGCTTTACATGGGGCTACCTTTGTACCAAGTCCAGAAGCTTCAACTAGTTCAAAATGCTGCTGCCAGATTGCTGACCTGGGCATTAAGAACAGATCATATCACCCCGATATTAAAATCCTTACACTGGCTACCAATCAGCTTCCGGGTGCAATACAAAGTGTTGGTTGTTACCTTTAAAGCCCTATGTGGCTTAGGCCCGAGTTACTTGAAGGAACGCCTCTCCCTACATAATCCGCCTCGCACCCTCAGAACATCAGGGAAAAATCTACTGTAAGCCACCAATACAAGATTCTCAGCCGTGGCTCCAAAACTCTGGAACGACTTGCTGGAGGAGATCCATCTTATCACTACTCTGGATGCTTTTTAAAAAGCACTAAAGATGGATCTCTTCCGGCGGGCCTATCCACCTGACCTGATATGACAGTTTGAATAGTCAAGGAACGACAGTAGCTAATTAGGTAAAAAGTGATAATAGTATGGATAATTATTAAAGTTATGTGGTCCTTAGATTTTAACTGTATAATAATGTATGTACATTTTTATGATGATTTTGTACTGTTTTTAATCTGTTGGAATCCCGCCTCGATCCATGGGAAGAGGCGGGAAATCTAAATAATAATAATAATAATAATAATAATTTTAGTTGGATGAAACAAAATATTTTTTTTAGTCAGTTTGTTTGTTGTATCCAGAGTTTTTCCTCAGTGTGGGATCTGTGGCAGCTTACAACATTAATTAAAAATAGATACAGCTAAAAATCAGTCAGTTATAACTCTGAAGAACAATGAAAAACAATTATATAAGCTATTTTACTAAAGACAATCTAGATTACAGTGGTCCCCCGGGATCCGAATCCCCCGGGGAATGAAATCCTCGGGACCCGAAACCGCCAGGGGAGAAAAAAAGCCCCCGGCCAACGAAAAAAAAACCCGGGTTGCGAAAGAAATTCGCAACCCGGAAGTTTTAAAACAGCGCGCTTCCAGCGCGCTGTGCATTGGCAAAAGCAGTCCCCTGGGTTGCGAAAACTTCCGGGATACGAAGGTAATCCCGGAACGGATTACCTTCGTAACCCGGGGGACCACTGTAGTTATACTATTTTTTACTGAACAAGTTATTCTAAAACATAATTGCATATTGCCCTTTTGTTGAGAACAATGAAATCAAAGAGTATCTCTAAGAACCTAAGTTCAGTCAGAATCTAGAATCTAGATGTTTTCTGAATTAAGGTTTAAAAATTGAACTTGAAATCTTATTGCCATTGTAGAAGGTCCACAGTTTTAAAAACATACTGGCACTAATATCATTTTACATCTGTCAGTTTCAGTTACCTGCAGTTTATATTGCTGAAGGGAATAGTCATAGTAATCCCATCCAGAAATAGTTTTTCTCACAGTTTTTGTAAAGTATGCTGTATGTTCCTTGTAATGGTGTGAGCAAGTGTGTGTGTACTGCACCCATGCCCTTTCCGGTACTTAGAAGATTATCACACATGGACTTTCCCAGCGTCATGCAATCGTCAGGTCCCTTTAGCATCCCTCTTGCGTCATGGAATCATTCAGGTAGAGGCGATTTGCTGTTAACGGAAACTTTGCGTTAATAGCAAATCTCCTCTCCCTGAATGATTTCAGGATGCTATAGGGTTGGGGAACCACTTTAGGGTTACACACATGCACGCTTCCCTAACGTTTCCTCAACGATTCTCAGATGGTGAGTCCATGTGTGATAATCTTCTTAAAAGCAGCCAAAAGAGGAAATGCCTTGCTACAACAAGGCAGCTTTCATTCCTACCTAAAAGAGGCTGTGGTAAGGATTTTATTGAAAATTCCTCCTGAACCCCATTGTACTGGAAAATTACTGGCCAGTTTCCCATATCTCTTCCTTGGGCAAGGTTCTAGAGCAGTGGACCTCCAGATGTTTTGGGTTTCAGCTTCCAGAATTTCTGACTATTAGCCAAGATGGTTAGAGCTTCTGGGAGTTGAAGTCCAAAACACCCGAAGGACAAATGATACTGATTATCTAGATCCTTCAATCGGGCTTCAAGCCTACATTGGGAAGTGAATGGAGGGGTGACTTATGCAGGGAATTGCATGATGAGGTGTATCCCTATTGGTTTTGCTAAATCTCTTGGTGTCTTCTGGTGCCATTGACCATGGCATCCTTCTGGGCAGTCTTGCTGGGATGCGACTTTACAGTGGCCCTGGTCCTTCTGGAAGATGCTCTGGTCTTTGGCCTGTGGAGTCACATATATATGAAACCCTGGGAGAGGTTATCTGGAGCGTTGGGATTCATTGTCACCAGCATGCTGACACCCAACTCTATTTCTCATTTCCATCTAACTCTTAAGGAAGCTGTTTTGATAAACTAATGTCTGCTGTCAGTAGACTCAGGAGAGGATGAACAACTTGAAACTTAATCCAGAGGTGATGGAGGTCTTCCTGGCCAATTGAAAAAGAGATCAGAAAATACGGATTCAGCATGTTCTGGATGGGGTTCTGCCTCTTAAATTTCAGGTTTGCAGCTTGGATGCGGCCCTGTATTCATATGTGAGCCTGTAGGCCCAGGTGTTAAGGTGGCCAGGAGTGAATTTGCATAGTTAAAACTAGTGCACCTGTTGCACCTGTTCCTGGAGATGCCAGATCTCCAGGCATGTGGTGATACATGGCTTGATTACATCCTGTTTCAATTACTGTTAACACAATGTGTGTTGGGGGGTGGGGGGGGGGTGGGGAGGGGTGTGCCTTTGGAAAATTCTCAGAAACCTCAGTGGTTACAAAATGTTGGGGCCAGGATGTTTAGAGAAAACATAAAACTCCCATGTTGCAAAAACTTCACTACTACTGGTTTGATTCCAGGCAGAATTTAAAGTGCTGGTAATGAGCTTTAAAACTCTACATGGAATGGGCATACTATTTTAAAGACCATATCTCCCTATATGTACCTGCTGAGTGTTAAGATCTTCGAGGTATCCCACCACCATCACAGGCACATTTGGTGAGGATACTGGGGAGAGCCTTCTCAGTAGCTTCTCCTCAGGTTTTGGAACTCTCTCCCATAAGAGGGTTGGTTGGCTTCCTCTCTGATCTCTTTCTGCTAGTAAACAAAGGCCTCTGGCTCTTAACTTGTTGGTAAAATGATCATTTAATAGGGTGTGCTGTGCTTATAAACCATTCTAGTTGTCCTAGTGGGCAAGTCACAGCTTCTCATTCTCAGAGTATTTCAATGACAAACCCATTCTGAAGAAACATGCCAAGAAAACCCATAAGTCACCATAAGTCAGAAATGAAGGCACACAACAATAACAAGCTGTACTTTTATCTTTTTTATTTTGAAATGTGTGTCATGAGTTTTAACTTTTTGCTTGTAATAGAATTGTTTGTTAATTGCTTTAAAACCTGTATAATAAGGCTGAACTGAATTGATGTGCTATTGTATATTCATGTATAATTTGAACAGTACTTGATAGTTTTTATTGTTTCCAGCCTCACAGTAACCTTTCCATTTGATGAATGGTAACAGGGAATGTCCATGTGTATAAGCCGCTCTGTGTTGCAGCTTTGGGGGAAAAGTGGGTTATAAATAAATATGATGACAGTTTTTTTTAAATAGTTTTTTGTGGGGGCTATGGGGCCATATTCTAGAAGAGTACCTTTCTGACGTTTGGCCAGTATATGTGGCTGGCACCTTCAGAGAATGATAGCCTGGAAAAGGATTGGATATATATATCCTGTGTGACCCTGGGAAGGGAGGAGTGATTTTCATGTTTATTGTTGTGTTGCTAATGGCAGTCCTCAGGGTGGGAGGATATGCAAAAGAGGATTAATGTTTGCTAACTAGTGCTTATTGTCTGCTGGGAATCCCCTGATCCCATTTCTTATTTGCATTGGTTGAGTCTTAACCTTGCTGTTCTTCAGGACTGGTAGCCAAGACTTGTTTACCCTCAGGGTTTCCTCTTTCCTGTTGAAATTGTCCAGGTGTTTATGGATTTCAATGGCTTCCCTGTGCATTCTGACATGGTAGTTGTTGGCATGGTCCAGAATTTCAGTGCTTTCATACAGCATTTGATGATGATGATGATGATGATGATGATGAGTATGTTCTGCCCAAGGGTACAGCCAGACCACAACTAATATGTGATTTGAACCCATATACAAGTATAACCTTTGGGTCCTATCAGCTCTAAACCTCTGTGTTAGTAGGAAAACAGTTTAAGGAAGAGTGATGATGATCCTCTCAACAGAGCCAGGAGTACAATCTAGGTCTTTTAACCATATGCTATCATGTAAATGAAATTTTGTTTTAACTACATTCATCTTGATTCCTCTGAACCAATCACTACACCTCCCAGGACATATCCCTTTTGTATACTTGTAGTCAGTACACTCTACTGTGAAAGATTGTACTCTCTTTTGAAGTGCTATCAGATGACAGTCCTCTTTTTTAAGGGTTGCCCAGTTTAAGTCTCATTTAAAGATAATTGAACCATAAAAAAGGAGAAGAGGTCAGGGTGATTTAAGTTGTCTAATAACAGCAGTAGACTGAGTGAGTGCATGTCATTTGGCCATAATCTTTCCCAATAGAGGGAACAGTATTGCAGTTCTGTTTCAGTTATAATTTTCCACACCTATACATATAAACAGGTATAAGCAAGTTTTTTGAAAATCAATGTCTTCTGTCCTCCTTTTTTTAGTGATGGGTTAGAGAAGGCTCAGATTGGAGGCTGAACTCCAGGTTTAGTCTTAAAGTTCTTTGGAGAAAGAGAAGAGGGTTGCATGTACTGTCAAGTGACTGGAGGAGTAATTGTGTATTTTTGGAAGTAGGCAAGTCTGTGTTATTCCAAGTGACATCTAAAGAATTGGTTTGCTTGCTCATTTAAAGGTCAAGTAGAATAGAACAGGGTTTTAGTTTTTGTGCGTGCACACAGAGAAGATTCACAAATACTCTGCTCTTACAATGCTTATATACTTCTGCAAGATAAGATTTTTTTATTTATAAAAAAAGATCTGGAGGAAAAATAACAGCTAAAACTAGAATGAAAAGCATTACATACTGTGCAGGAAATTGTCCTGGGCTCTCAAAGGGTTTCCTATTGCTCAGCATTAAACACTTGCTCTGATTTGCCTTTTCAGATGAAACTGATAGGAGGTTTCTTCCGGCTCAGCAAGAAAAGGAAAGGGGGCGGTTGCAAGAAAACAAATCCTATTACACTCATTATACATGCTCTCTAGAGCAGGGCTTTCTTTTTGCACAGATGGATGATATGAAAGTCTGTGAAGATCGCGGGAGCTTTATGGCAGCATTAGCTGACACTAATGAGATATCTCTGAACCCACCTGAATTTCCATGTTTCCAACTTTAATCTCCATATTATTGTATATGCATGAACTGGTCCTGACACTGAGTATGGCTGGGTGTATGTACAGAAATCTGGTGAATCCAAATATTCAGTGCCTTTTCTCTCTTTTTAGCATGGGGGGGGGGAGGTGCACATGTGTCTGTGTCTTAAAAGCATATTCCTAACAATGATTGCAGCAAAGATTCATTTGAAAATATGAAGATCAGATAGTGTCACAGACAGGCACCTGGATTTGTGTTCTATAGGGTTGCCTGATTAAAAATGAGACAAGGCTCCCATACCTTTGTTAGCAGATCCTGGAGCAGAAGGACATAGCCTAAAGTTCTGGCAGGCAGAACTACACAATGTCTTCACCCTTACACTTCACAACTTACTTTTTGTCTGCTGCCTTCCTCCAACACAGCCATTTACTGCCTGATGGAGAGCAGGGTTGTGGTAGAGAAGCATCTAGCTGTATTTCTATAGATGGGCATACAAAACTGAAGGATAAAGTTACTGCTGTGTTTCCACACTGCGGTGGGGGTGGGGAGGGTCAGCAGATTCAGACCATACCGGGTGACACCCCAGAAGAGGGGGTGACAACCGACCAGTCCCCACAGGGTTTCCCTGTGGCCACAGGCCTGGCATATGGGGCTCCCTGTGGCTGTGGGCCTGGTCTGTGTGGCTGCCTGCAACTGTGGGCCTGCTCCCTAGGGAGACACGGGGCATTTCCAGTCCACCCTGATGCCTGGTGGCTGCTCACTAGGGTCATGCAGGGCATCTCTGGCTGTGCGCTCACACTCTCACATGCACTGGATGTGCACCGGAAGTTGTGAACTTGAAGTCCCGCCCCCATATGTCCCCCCCCCCCCCCCGGTGAGTGACCACACTGGATGACACCAACTCTAGGCTAAAAGTGGGTTGAGGGTGAGGGAGTTGATGTGTTCTTTTGATTGGCAGGATTTTATGTCTTCATGCTCCAGTATCTGTTAACTATTAGAGCTACAGGAGCACAGTCCCATGTGGCAGTCCTAGTGAAATAACTGTTTTTAAATATAAATGGAAAGTTCTTCACCTTGGAAGGTGGTTAATTAGACTCGCCTGATGTTTCTGTCCTGATTCTTATGAGAAAAGTATCAACAGACTTTTTCCTCTAAAGCAGAGGTAGATCTGCAGACACTGATGTTACATGGATTTTCCAGCTCCTTAGTACTAAGTTTCTTTTGACTGCGTTCACACTTCATGGAGATCCACAAATTTTGGCTTATTAAACCATGATAAGGACAAAGAACATGTTTGTGCATGCATGCCATTCACTCCAGTTTCACTTCTTTCTTTGAGTGAATGGGTAAACAAACTATGAAATGGAAGTTAAGCATATTATTAGTATATTCAAATCCAGGGCTATAGCGAATTGTTCAAATAAACCAATATCAAAAGCCAAGTTCAGACCAGGACTGAAGTTGGCTTAGGAATCTTGATAGTAGTGAAAAGGCTGCATGAGTATACTGTCATACATATCCTTGTTTAATAAGTGGAATTCATAGTTTGCTATGATGTACAGCCAGCCATTTTTGTTTGTTTGTTTGTTTCTGGGCCAAAAAAGCAAAGAAATGCCAGGGCATACAAGTAGTCTTTCAGTTGGTGTCCTGTACTCATATGTTGTAAGAATCTTGTGATGATGGCCGTTATTGCCATTCTGAATAAACTGGAGCAGCATTAGAACTGGCTTGGCTATACGAGTGTTGTTCCTGGGTGGCTGTTTAGTTTATTAATTGAACAAAAGCTCTAATGTGTACATGGCTTGAATTCATTTTAACTACAGCGTCTTAACTCTTCTAAGTCTTCTTTTCAACTTAACTTGTTTTAATACTTTCTTAGCCCTTGGAAATTATTTTATTATTCACCATTTGTTTGGCAACAAGACAGTTAAATAAAAGATATATAATGTTATAAAGATCAATTCTCAAACATTTTGCTATGTTTTATGAGTGCCTGTGGCTCAAGACAGTAGGTGGTACTTTGTGTATCCTTCTAGTGTCCTGATTTCACAAGGACAGTCCTGGTTAATTCACCATTGCCGATTTTCAGGGTGATTTTTAAATGTCCTGGTTTCTCTCTCCTCTTCCCATTTCCCCCTCTTGTCCTCACCTTACTTCATTTACTGCAAAATGAGTTCAAAGTGCAAAAGTAATTTGCATTCAGTTAACTCAGCAGGGGGAGAGGAGAAGAAAGGCCACACTTTTTGCCTTTCTGAGTAAACCTAGATAAAAACAAATTGCAGCAGCCTCTCCTAACTTGTCCTTCCTCTTTAATAACTTTTGGCATCTGGATTGCACTCTGATGTTGCCTCACTACACCACACACATCATAGTTTTCATCTGTGAAGTGTTGGAGGGTATACATTCTGACTCTTGTAAAAAATGATTATTCTCAGCCCCTTTCACTTTCCTTAACTGCAAGAACCTGACTCGTGGCAACCCTATCACATCTCTAAGACTCCCTGTCCTCCACTGTTCTGCTTAGGTCCTTTAATTTCTTTATTGGACCTAAGTGTCTTTAGAGGGGAAAAATACTATGCAATCTTCACAGTATCAGCTTGTTCTGTTAAAAGAATTTCCCTTGCACCACAATACATAAGAAACAAGAATGCAAGGATTTTTAAAAAATTAATACGTACAAAGCCATGTTAGGATTCCCCTGCAGAGTGAACAGCTAGAAATGAAAAAGGGTGTCAACTAGTAAAAAATATGGTGATATACTAGGTAGTGCGTGGGACCTTTTTTTTGGCCATTTCCCCCTGTATAATAACAAATGCATCTTCTTTGATTGTGGTTATGCTGAGTAGCCTTTTATTTTTCATTTTTTATTTGTGCTGCTGTTCTTGTGGTAGCAATTTGTCCCTTTCAAAATGTTTCTTACTAGAGTCTTAGGAAATTATTAATTTAAAATTGAGGAGGGAGAATAAAAACGAAAAGCACTGTATTATTGGGATCCAGTGGGTTACATCCGCTGGAGTTGAATTTGATATGTGTGTGTATGTATATGGGGGAGAGAGAGAGAGGGTGGGGGGGGAGAGAGGGGGAGAGAATGTTAGCACAAAATTAATAAGCTGGTGTTGCATAGGATCCTCAGGACTAAATGTTAAGTTTTCCCTCCCAGAAAAAAGGGCCTCTAGTGCCATTATTTTGCCAGGTGCCTGATTTGCTCATGTCACTGCTGACCCAAGATTTGTTTGTTTGCTTGCTTTCTGATGGAGCATGGGCCTCATTTTGATTTTTCCATGGCTCCTTGCCTAGAGATCTGGAGCTCATTAGCAAGTGGGGAAAAGGCAATTAGCCACAGAAAATAAACAAACTGGCATCAGGATAAATAGCAAACCCCAATGGTACTCACTCCAGCTTAGGGGTCAGAACTGTTTCATACCTTTTTTATATAACCTGGTCTCCTCTCTTTGGCACCTCTTTATGCTGCCTATCAATTCTATTTTTTGCTCAGCTTGTTCTCCAGCTGTTATTCCAGCAACAAATGAAACATGGTCTGTGTAGAAAGAAGGTAGCTTGGAATAAGACCAGTGTATTGTAGAAAGAGGTTTTGGAAAGCTTGTAGTGACTAAGAAATACCTAAAAATAATTTCTTTAAAAGCCTTTCAGTTTCTAAGAAATCCCTCTCCAATTTCAATTTTAGCTGAAGCAATTACTAGCTTACTTAAGAGCCACTTAGTTTAACACTGAGAGTGTCCCTGCCATAATCTGAAATTCCATATCCTCAAAGTACCACTTGTGTTGATGTGATAGGGGGATGCATTTTGGTTGTTTATCTGTCAGTACCACCTACTAGATAGTGCCTGTGATGTCATGGATGGTGCTCAGTTTCCCCATCCTTCAACTTTGAGATGGCTTTTTATGAATATAGAAGTCGTAATGGTTTATCACATGGTAGCCGGTCCTGACTTCATTGGGTCTCGGCTTCATCCATGAGTGGGAAGTGATGAGGAAACTGGATGCATAGGTACAACAGGAAAGTTACAATCTCAGTCAATAGATTAATGGAGAAACTATGGGGCTTTCTAGATTGGCAAAAAGAAGTGTGTTCATGGCTGCATGAAACTCTAGCCTTTAGATGAGAAAAAGGGAAAGTGTGAAGAAGCGCCTTTAAAAAGGTGCTGGTTTTCCCAGCTTCTTTTTTAAAAACTGCGGAACAGCGCAGCTCCAGCTAAAGGCTGTGGTGCAGCTGCTAAGCATTAAGGAAAAGGCAACTTCATGTCACACTTTCCTGCCAATCTAGAAAGTCCCTCTGAGTCTTCAGGAGAAACTGACATAGAGAAGAGTAAAAACACACTTGGTTGAATAGCAGTACCATAAAAGTGAAGCTGGGGTAAAAAACAGCAGGGTAGACTAAGGGTAGATGGGATTCCAGGAGCCCTATCACACTATATGCTATGATTACACTTTAACTGTCATGGCAGCATCCTATGGAATTCTGGGATTTGCAGTTTAGGGAGGCACATTTAAAATTCTCAGCTAGATAGTTCTAGTGATCATCAAACTATAAACCTAAGGATTCCATAGGATGGAACCATGACAGTTAAACTAACATCATAGTGCTATAGTTGTGTAGTGTGAAGAGGCCCCAGGAGCAAGCTAATAACTGAGGCCAGTGGCAGAGTGGTCAATAGAGAGAGAAAGCAGCAGTAAGAAGCTAAGATTCATCTGCCTTACTCCAACAACTTAGAGAGGTTCCCTACATCTTTATTCTTGAGCTGGGTTGCTTCATGATTGGATTCATTTGTTTCTGATACCTTGTCCTTCTTGGGTTTTTTGTTTCAAAGGGAATTTTTTAAACTTCTCTTGAGATGCTGGAGGTGGCTTGGGTAGTACTTGAGTCAGGAGGCACATGGCATCTTTGAAGTAGTCAGGCTGGTGGCTTCCATGTCAGCGTAGTGGTGAATCTGCTCTACGTTTTAGTCTAAATGTAAAGGAACTATCTTAAATGTTGATCCTATTTTGGGGATAGGGTTCAGTCCCTTGGATAGCTCCTTTAAAATTTGGACTAAAATCTAAAATGAGTTTCCCATCTCACTGGCACAGAAGACACCAGCCATCATTACGCAATAGTGGGATTTAAAAAAATAAAATCTAAAGTGGAATTGTTGTGGTTCAAATCTGGCCTGGGCACACCAGCTGTTTATTGTTATTGTCGATACCATCAAATTGGCTTTGACTTTATGAAGGAGAGACCAATAAGACCACCAATCATCAACAGCCATTCAGACTCAGAGCTATGGCTTTCTTCATTGAGTCTATCCACCTGTAATGTGGTCTTCTTCTTTTCCTATTGCATCCACTTTACCAAGCATTAGCACCTTTTGAGGGCAGGTAAATGTCTAATTAACAATTTGTAGGCTACTCTGATAGCCTTTTGGGTGAAGAGTATGGTATAAATTTATTATTATTATTATTATTATTATTATTATTATTTTTTCAATTGAACAGTTGGCTTTCCACATTTGTCATTTTGACTTTTGCGGATTTGATTATTCATAGATTTGATTAATATGTTCTCTAGGAATCTTTAGGTCCTCTAGCATGACTCTGCCAGAAGCTGACCATAAATCTCTTTATAGGATGTAGAGATTCCTAAAGAAAACAATTCTCCAGGCATTTTTAGATCCTCCAGTGTAATTCTGTGGTCAACTTCTGGAGGTCTTAGAGTTTCCTAAAGAGATGTCCTTTTAGGTTAAAAAATGTGTTTTATCCATGTATTCAACCATCTATGGCTTGAAAATATTTAAAAAATATAAATTCCAAAAGCAAACCTTGATTTCCCCATTTTATATAAGGGATACTATTTTACTATGGCATTATATTTAATGGGACTTGAGCATCCATAGATTTTGGTATCCATGGGGGGTCCTGGAAGCAAACCCCAGTGGATACCAAGGGCTCACTGTACACTTCTCTCTTTGTAAGCCCTATATATCCCATAAATTTTTTGTTTTGTTGTTCTTTAAAGATCAGAAGAAGATCTGATAGGACAGTGGTATCATTGTAAGATTCTAATCTTATCTAACTTTCTATTGCAACATACTGAAATGTAATAGAATTTGCTATAAAACCAGGGATTCTAAATGAGAGATTCTAATCTTACTATGTTTTGAAATTCTGTTTGTAGCTGTGAGCTGGAAAGTAGCGGCCTAAGGATGCTCTGGCCACGATTGCCCTGGGATTGCAGTGACTGCATGGCCCGCTCCCAAGCGGGCTACCACCACTGACCCCAATGTGTACTGCCACTGGTTTCAGGGTGCATTGGGGGCGTGCATCATGTAAATGCCTTACCTCCCAAAGCAACAAGAAATCTCCTCTTTTGGCTCATCTGTTCCAGGCCTTAGTCATAGTTCGTGTGAACTGTTTAAAATTACAGTCACCCCTCCAAGTCCACGGGCTTGACATCCACGGACTTGAAAATCTATGGAGGGGGAACTGCCATTAACCTTAATGGAGTGCACGCCCATGGCGCGCCCCCCCACATACACCTGCCCCATTCAAGCCTATGGGACTTGAATATGCACAAGATTTGGAACTCACGGGGGGGGGGGGGTCCGGAACGAATCCCCACGAGTCCCAAGGGGCAACTGTAGTATGAGAAGCTAGCCATGGTAAAAATACAAATAATTTCACTGGGTCGGCTCTAAACAATAGCATGTTTTTGATCTCTGTGGTAAATAAACCTTTGACTATCTTTCCAGTGTGAGTAATGGGACCACAGATTCGTAACCTGCAAATTGTACAACTCAAAGTAAGCTTTTTAAGATCAGTGGTTTAAAACCTCACCTATTGTCTATAGTATTAGTAGCAGCAGCTATAGTAGTTTTTCAGAAAAGGTTGCTGTAATTTTCAACAAATGCACAAATTCACTGTAATTTTCATCCGACATACAAATTAACTGTATTTTAGTAGGTACAGCTTTCCTGTTACTTTCCTGTTGATTATAGTAACCTGATGGCCCTAAAGTTCTACTGTTCCCATGATCACAGTTCATACAATCATAGAGTTGGAAGAGACCATGAAGGCCATCCAGTGCAACCCTTTGATGTCAATTTTGACAAAGTACCTGGAAAAGTAGCCCTCCATCTGCCCCTTAAAGCTTTTCCTTGTAGTGGTGATGCCCTGTCCAGCAAGATTACCAGATGACAATAAATAAATAGACAATGACATGCAGCAGGAAGAAGTAGCAGTCAGCCATCTCTGCAGGTGCCTGATCTGGTGCTTCTCTCCACACTAGAACAGTAAAAGCAAAAGGGAGAACATAGTGACCTGGGGGGTATTCACTTACTGAAACATCAACATTGCCCTCAACAGGCTCAATAGAGTTTAAAAGTGGTGCCCTAAGAGAATTAGCATCTCTGGGAGAATCACCAGGTGTCAAACTTTACAGAAGGTATACCTATCTGATGGGCTGTCAGAGACCTCTGTTTTAAAGCACGCTCTCTTTCAAAGCCTAATCCAGTTCAAACCCAGTCTGATAATAAATAACTATAAGAAAGGAGAGCACAGGCCTTCAGTTCACCAATGGCATGGTGCAGGCACATAGGTCACCTGGTCGCAGTCTTCCTTCCCTGCCCCTAAAAGTGAGATTCAGTGGATTTCAAAAATTGAATTACCGGTAGAACATGAATTGGTCCATAAAAAATATAAATATTTTTGCTCTTTTTTGGGTAAAATTGGCCACTCTAGGGCTGATCTTGGATAGTTAGAGAATATATGAGTTATTCTTATCTTTATGTCTGATTGTTTATTTGTTTGGATGTTATTGGATTTGCTATATGACCAACACGGCTACCCGTTGATGTTTAGAAGATCTGTTCACTTGCCTTGCTATCACAAATTGCTGTTTGCCTAGCACATGTTGAGTTCTGAAATTTTGAAAATCATAGTATTTCAGAGATGGATCAGTACTATATCAGCTTGAGGTAAAGATGAAATAATGTGTGCCTTCTGTAAATATGTAAAGATTAAATAATATGTGCCTTCTGTATAGGTGAGTCCCCCATGCTACTTAAGATGGTGCACCAGAATATAATGTGCTTCAGATAGGCTTTTTTTGTAGAGTTTTCTGGGCTTGAATGAGGTAAAATCCAGACCAAACTCTATGCTTAAATGTATGAGAAGCTTGAGCACGTCACTATATCTTAGTCTAAATCCCCAGAGCTTTGGAAAAGTGTTTTGTTTGGACCAAAATTCTCATAATTTGGAATTGTAATACAAAAATGGATGCACTGACTTATTGGTTAAGATGCCAGTTCTGATGACTGGAAAGCTGGCAGTTTGAGCCTGAGTGCTGCATGATGGAGTGAATTCCTGTCACTAGTCCCAGCTTCTGCCAACCTTGCAGTTTGAAAGCATATGAATGCAAATAGATAGATATGTGTTACTTCAGTGGGAAGGTAACAGTATTTGGTGCAGACATGCTGCTACATGACCACTGGAGTAGTCCTCAGACAACGCTGGCTCTTCAGCTTAGTAATGGAGATGAGCACTGCCCCCTACAGTCGGTTACGACTAGATATTCATGTCAAGGAGCTACCTTTACCATTACCTTTAATACCAAAAAACAACTTTTTCAAATTCTAAACCTGCAAATGTGGTAGCCTGTAACATCAAAGAAAGCAATTGTGATTACCTGTCTCAAATGATTAAACTGACAGTAAGAGTTTTCCACACCACTGTTCATAAATGTGGCCCTATTTGGATAAATGTGGCCCTATTGAGGAGTACTCCTTCTGCAAAAACTTTGTGGAGACAATACAATTATAATCTCACCCTTTTATCCACTCTTTACTCTTTATAATTGAACATTATAACAGTCTAGCATTCACTGCTGATTCATTTTATACTCTTGTGCCTCCCACAATGAAATAGAAGGGCTTAAAGAGCTCCTCCCTGGTATAGATTAAGTAAGGATCTCTTTCCATGCAGTCTTCCATAAGTTAAATCTTTCATATGTTAAAGTCTAGAGGAAACTTTTAAAACTAACTTCAGATTCTGGAACACTAAGCTTTTAATGTGGAGTTCAGGTTAAAATACTCTTCATTTTAAACTCTACAAAGTGAGAAAATGCACAGTTCAGCTAATCTTAGCATTTACTGTCAGTCAAAACATCTTAGTTTCTTTTTCTGTCAGCTACTATTTTCAAACCTTCAGATCTGCTGCAGGTGTTTTAGGACAGTTAGTGAGCCTTTCCATCTTAATTTTTGGTTGAGTTTGGCTTTTTCTCTATGTCTATCTGTGTCATTCTTTGGGGAAGAATATTAAAGTAACAATGGCTTGCCTATTATTTGTGGGAACTAGTATTCTTATGTAGAATAGACCCTGCACTGAAAAGCTTTACGAAACTGCTGTGGATGAAGTCTTAAAATGGTGGAGTGTGTGAGCAGTGAAGTTCACAATTTCAGAGTTGTAGTTATTTTAGGCTGAATCTAAACAAGGACTATATCCCATTGCATAGTATCCTGTTGCAGTCTGACCCCTTTATTGCCACACACATCTGTTTTTAATCCGAATTGAAATCAGTTTGGAAAGCCACACAAGACTCTATCATGTAGACACATGATGGCAGCAGCTGCAGGGGTGGTGGTCTTCTTTTTGTTGTTGTTCCCTCCATGCATATACTCATACATATTTGCATAATCAAATAACCTTTCTCTGTTTTATGTTGTTTTAACTGCCAACCTGCACTCCTGTTGGATTGGGTGCATACCAGGGTGGTCACCTCAGCCTCCCACATTCATTGCCCCCACCTTCCCAAAGTTGCTGCTTCACTGTTTAAATATAATTTCTAGGGAAGTGGGTGTAGGATTGATGGCATGGTGCAAGCTTATACGGGTCTATTGAGATATAAACCTGACTGAATTTAATACTGCATATTTCCAGGAAAATATTTTATAGTGCTTGCCCATGAGATTTCTTCCCATCACCCAACTAAAAAGGACATCTAAAGGCAAGCAAATATTCCAAGATCAAAGATTTACATTTGTCCAGAGTCAAGAGAGAGAGAGAGAAATTAAAAATGGTGCTAATCCTTCCAGCCCTTCATAAGTGAGCAAGAGCCTGGAGGACAAATCTCTGGTGACTCCACCAGCTGGTCACCACCCACCATGCTGTCATTTGGGAGAGCACATCTGCAACAAATGTCCTAAGGACATCAACTGCTATTGAGAGTTCTTGCAAATAGGTAAGCAAGCTTATATCTCCAGTGGTGCTGCTTATTTGTTTTGGTATGGTAGCATCAGCTTACTTATACCTTTGCAGTTTTTCTCTATTAGAATGTGGTCTTTGCGGGTTTGTCACTAGACTATGATATACCTCACCTCATCATTATAAAATACAACTTTACAATTGTCTATCTTATCTGTCTTTTGTATTGTGTCATTTTGTGCTGCATTATATGTTGTTGATAAATTTATTGAACTAAGAGCAAGAGTGAACCCAGTGTACTGAATTAATTCAGCAGCACTTTAAAAATAACTGTACTGAATGTGCAGTTACCCGACATTGCAGTTAACATTGAAACAAGTCTTTCCCACCACCAAACCTAAATGTTGTGGAGTGCTATGGGATAAATTTCAGTGGTAGTCCTACAACAGTAAACTCACTGAAATTAATAGGATTTTTGTTTTGGCTTATTTCATTGGATCTATTCTAGATAGTACTGACTAACATAGGATTTATCTGTCACAACGGTAGTATTTAGAGCATAGACAACTGTGATGGGGTTGGGATCTAGTTTTTGAACACATGCATTCCTGTGGGCTACATGCGTGCATCTTTCCAGAAATTTATGAAAGTTTTATGATATTACATCTAGTTTTTGTTTTGGCTTGAAGGTTATGGAGTGAACCACAGCTGCCAAGTGTTGCATGTAGGGGCAAAAACATCTTGAATAATTAGGGAAAACCTGGGAGTTTGGGGGGGCTTGCAGGGTTGCAAAAATGAGTTTCCTAACTCTTGATATGAATAAAGCACAGCTCTCCCTCCTTTTGGAAGGTAGTGAAGATCTTGAGTGGTATCTGAGATCTGTATGTGATTATATGCGGGGAACAAAGTGCAGTTTAATCCAGACAGTACAACTATTACTACTGTACTTTGTGATAAATAGAAACCAAGAATAGGTGTCCTGATGAAAACTGAACTCCTTAGATGGGTAGATAGATATCTTTGGGGTAATCCTGAATACAGCTATGCTCTTTGAAGTTTTGGTGGCCAAGGTGCCTTTTATAAGCTTGAGCTGGTATATTATCTGTCTCTACTGCTTATGAGTTTTGATCTGGCCTGGGTAGATTACAGTGCCATACTTTGTATTTGGCTGCCTTTGAAATGTGTTTAGAAGCTTCAGTTAGTGCAAAATACAGGAGCAACAGTCCTAAAGGTCCAGCAGGAGGGAAAATATAGTTCCAGACTGTAAGCTCCATTGGCTCTTAGAACAAATAAAGAATGCTGGTATTAATCTTTAGACCTTAAACAACCTAGGGTCAGGATGTCTTTAAAACCATCTTGTAATTGTATTAATTGCTACTAATACAATTGTAATTGTATTAATTACAACTAATACAATTAATTACTATTTCTCAATACCACACATTTCCATTATCTCATCTACCCTAGCATGCTAGAAAATGTATTTTTGTCTTTCCATAAAGGTTTTTTTTAATTAACTTTTATCTAACTGTTTCCCAATAAGGTGAACCACAATAAAGTTACTTTTAATGAGTGCCAGATACATTTCAGATTTACACTTCTAGATGCCATCTTATTTTCTTCTTCAAAATACGATAGTTGCAGAAGAACCTGGCAACCTCAATGTCATTTGCATAGCCAGAAAGGGTTCTTATCAATGCAGTCAATGTAGCACATACAAAGTAGATGAGATACGCCCCTCACCTCCAATCTAGATCAAGGGCCTTTGATACTGGAAGAAAAGCCCTGCTCATGACAGTGGAATGTTTCCTTCTAATACACACAGCAGATGCCATAGCTGTAATCTGTGTCAGGTTAAATCCTCCCTCATGCCTTTTTTTTATTTGAATCAAGTCACTCATGCAATTGCTTATTGAACAGTGTCTGGCCTTCAGTGTCATAGTTTGCTTGAGACTGTATTTGGAAATAATGAATGGTAAAAGATATACATTGCTACCGGATATAAATAGGACTGGAGGCATAAAGCAGTCTTCTGAGCCATTACACTTTAGTTTCTGACAGACCCATGGATTGCATTTCCCATTCACTTCATTTCTTACATTCTCTTTTGTTTAACTTCATATTCGTTTATTTTCCCTTTGTTTCATTTCTAAATTGGTCATTTGGCACACCTGTATACTGATGCCTGAAACCAGTTTGTGTGAGGTTGCTCATCCTCTAATGCTCAGATTGGGGGTGATCAAAATATGCCCTAGGGCCAACATATGTCCCAAGACATCTCCTGTGGCCCATGAAAGGCCCCATACCTATGCCCTCCATTTTTTGAATGAAAATGCAAAACTTACCACATGAGCCTATGTGGTACAGTTGGGTGCATCACCTTCCCCCACATCTGTTTAAAGCTTGTGTGGGCCTTTTGTTGATAACAGAAGTAACTGGTTTTTAAGCACCTATGTGCCTGAAAGAGGTAATCTCTTTTAAATGGGGGGAGTAACTTCGTCCACTCAGTAAAACTTGGAGAAGTACAAAATGGGTTGGGTGCCACATCTATTCTTTTCTATTGACCCAGACTCTTTTTTTTTTCTAAACTGTGTTGGTTACATTTTTTACTACAGCTCCCAGTATCCCCCAGCCAGAATAGCCAGTTGTAGTCCAAAATAGTCATAACTTTGAACCACTTGATTCAAACAGATCCTACATTCTAGAGGAACAGAAACAAATTTATTCCATTTTAGATTATAATTTAACATTTTCCTGTCTTTCTATGTGGCTGTTCATTAGGGCAAAAGAAGGTTCAACCCATTAACCATATCTTGTCTCCTGGGCCTTAGCTATACATTCAGAAGAAGCCTTTAAAAACGTGTGTGTGTCCCACACCTGAAAATATGTTTGCTTCCAGGTTAGAAAAACGGTCTATTCTGAACCTAAAATAGCTTGAAGGACATGGTAGATTTGTCTTCCACTCCCTTGGAGGGGGGGGGCAGCTTTAGCCCCCTCTAGAAAAAATCAACTGGGGGGGGGCAGATTTCAGGGGTTTCCTGTGAGGGTCCCAAACCCTGGAAATTGCTTAGTACTTTGCTTTAAAAATCCATACGCTTGATCACAAAGGGGCCAAACAGATGGGCAGGAAAAAGTGGCTTGAAGTTGCCTTTTCTGAAGCAACATTGAAACCCTACCAACCACACCACCAGCTCCCAAGGCAGCTGGAGTGCTCATGTCATGACCACAGGACATGGCTTCAAGCCAGGAAGAAGCAGAAAAAGGCTGCTTCTTTTTGAAACAGCTTTTCTCTGCATAAGGACATTTTTCTGCTGGCTTCAAGGCATATGTCATCTAAATGCCATGCCTTCAAGCCAGCCTGAAAGCACCTCTTTTTGCCTGTCTGTTTAGCCCCAAAGTCACCAGCTTGGTGTTGTGGACCATGGTAAGATTTTCAGACCGATTGGTACTACTTCCTCAACAAATTTCTGTATTTATTGCTCCCAAATGCATGTTTATAAACAAAATTTAGATTATTTGATATTTGAAACTACCAGCAGGTTGAGCTGGTGGAAGTTACAGTACACATTATCTGGAGGGCCATGCATGGATTCTATCCCTGCTATGCCTACCTATCTGGCAGGAAATCTGATGAAAAAGCCCGTGGAGCTTTGAAACTCCATGATGTTTTCATGATGTATTTTGTGCATTTTGGTTGGCCAATAAAAGTATTGACATTTTGTGAATTTTGGATTTTCTAGTAGATTATATTTGCCATGATGATTTCCATTCATTCTGAGAGAAACTCTTAGAGGAATGTGCCCTTCAGGCAATGAAAAGGAGCTGAGACTCTGAATTTTATCACATGAGTCTAGAAAAACAGAATTTTAACAGGACAAAGGTGTCTCTGGCACTTATCAAACAATACTGTATGTGTCTTGCTGATCCCTTGCATTCCATTCATTACTGTAGTGTACCTTTTTATTGATAGGCAGAACCCATCAATAGACCCTCAGTCTCACTGCTATCCCATTATTGCATTTGTATGATAGGTCTCTTCTGCTCTAGTTCTGCTTTTCAAGCAGTCACATGGTGTGAATGGATGTGATTCTGCTCCTCTCCTCCTCCCCATCATATCAATCATGGGTCACAAGCATCTTCCCAAGCAGGATGCTGTGTGCACATTTGATGCAGCTCCTGGCTTCAGGAGGTGGTTGGCAGCCGCAGTCATATGGGACTGCTGTGGTAACTTAGACACAGCAGTCCTGCACTTTGTGGGATGGAAGAGGCAATTATGGTAGCCAACACCAGCCGATACCAGCTGACTTAGAAGCATGGCTGGCAGATATGATTACTTGTTCCCTCCCTTCCTTTTAGAAGGTGTCGTTTGATAGTGTGGAAGACAGATCATGCAACCATGGATCACCAAAGTGCTGTTGTGGAGAAAAGTGTGTTAATAAATTATGCCCAACTGGCATGATTCCATTTTTAAATTAGCATGATTGTGGTGAGACAGTGGGTGCATCATTAGAAATATGTTGCTTTATCATTTTGAAGCCTTGGGTGGAATCCCTACTTAGGCACACCAGATACCTATTGAACTTACTCTTTGATTTGGGTTTCATCTTATTATGTCACTGTTTAAACGCCTAGACTAAGAAGTGGGAATTATATGGCCTTTTAGCTCTCTTTGGACTACAGCTATGAGCATTCCTCACCATTGGCTATGGTAGTCAGGGCTGATGGGAGTTATGGTCCACGGATTCTGGGAGGGTCATGGCTCCTACCTCTGATATGTCTGCTTAATGAATACAATACCATTTACTTCATACTAATATCTAGACTGTATTGTCAGTGTATCAGTAACACTTGTTTTAGTATATAGGGAAAAGCCATCTTTCAGGAAATGTATGGATTAGGATGAATGTTTAAGATAAGTTTCAATCTTCCTGAGTGTTGGACCCAACCCATCAGAAACAAAGACCTTTTCACTGACTCTTTTTTATTTATGTTATTTTATTTATTTATTTTATATGCCACCTTTCTCCTGGAAAGGGACCCAAGGCAGCTTGAAGATAAAATAGTTTTAAAACTTTGCAGTAACAATTTAAAAAACAATTAAAATTGTCATGCGAAAACCATATAAAATCACAGAAAAGATACAAAAGTTAAAAAACATAAATAGACCACACACCCTGTGTAAAAACCTCCTTGACACAGTTATGTATCTTTCTGTTTTTCCTGCTAGCTACATTTGTTGGAAGTCCTCCAAAGGGGTAAACAATGCAGAAACAGATGTAAATGAAAACAAAACAAAGCAAAACATTTATTGCAAAAATAGACAAAAGATGGTAACTGTCTCTTCTCCTTCTCTTTTTCTTCTGAGAATCAGCAAAAGTTCCACTATCCTCTAACCTCCTTCAAAAAGCGCCTGGTAGCCACTTATAGCAACCCCCAAGGTAGTCATTCACATCCCCCAAGCTGCTTATTTAGGTGACTCAGACTTGAGTGAGCTGCTCATGGAACATGGATGATGATGCTCTACACAGCTGGAGGCTGCCAATTTGTAAGGAACAGAGGGTTGTTATTCTTCCTTCATTGCCCAGTAGACCAGCAAACAGAAACAGCCCTGAACTTCTCCATTGTCTATTTTTCATTAAGCAATATTTAGAGAACTAGGGATTTATGAGACTTGTTTTTTTATAAAAATAAATGAAAGCCAGCCTGGCCCCCCAAAGAATCTTTCAATTCCCAGAGGCCGAATTTAGACAAGCTTTTGTGAATCACGGTGTCAAGCTGGGGACAAACATCTCTGCTCTGCTTCTACATCCCCCATCCCCAAGGTCCACCAGTTAATCAACCTGTTTCATAAGCAAAGGTTCCTAGGGTTGTCATAATCTAGACATTTGGCTGAATAGAACTGAAAAATGAAGTGCCAAACTGATTTTGGAAAGGGAGGAGTGCTTCTTTCAGAAAAGTTCTTTAAGGTCCCACCAAAGAGTGAGTGCTGGATACAGAAACAGTAGATATAACTTGGGTGTCACATGACTTTTGTATACAGATCAAGTCCTTCAGCAACTAACAGAAGGAAAGAATGAGAAAGTGTTATAAAAGGAATCAAAGAATGCATCCACAGAGTTACTGTAAGAAATGGGGATACTAACATTAGATGTCCATCTTCTTCCTCAACGTATACAATGTGTTCCTTAATGATATAGCTGAAGAAGACAAGAGAGGTTTATTAAATGGTGAATATAAATAATGCATCCAAAGAATTAAGAAGTGGTGTTAATGACATTAGTTGTCCATCTTCTGCCTCAAATTGCAAATACTAAGGGTGATAGGATGGTAGTTTGGAATCATCCTGGCCAAAGTCAGACATTCACTGCAATACTGAGAAGAAAAGCTTTGTTGTCAGCAAGACACATTGAAGAGAGAATCCAAATTTTTAGATCTCAGTCCAGTGGTTTACTTATTGGATTGGATTGCCAATGCGGTGTGTGTGTGTGTGTGTGTGTGTGTAAGAGAGAGACAGAGAAAAAGAGAAAGAGAGAGAGACTGGTCCTTTATTTCTCAGCTTTCTTTCTTTTTAGAAATTTCCCTCTGTCTAGGAGTTATTCAGCTACCTCCCCCACACAGCCAATTCCTCTGGAAAGTCTCTCACTGTCATTCTGCAGCTTTTCTACTGTGCTGAGGTAGCAACACTTCTTGAAGTGAAGATTTCTGAAGTTCTTTATGGCTCATCAAGCAACTGAGACTCCTCAGCATTTTGCACATCTCTGAGCACCTGTCATTAACTTGAGCTCTTTTTGCTTCCTAGCCTGGTTGCCAGATGTAATGAAGAAATCTGGCCAAAAACCCTTTACTTAGAGCTATGAGAGGATGGCAGGCCTTGAAAGAGCTACACACACACACACACACACACACACACAAAGACTGGCAGCACTTAGTAGGCTTGTGGACTGAGATGAGAAGAAGGTGCAGTCTGCTAAATGGGATTTATGTGCTAGCAGAGAACCTTTTTTGGTTTGAGTGATTTTTTTAACTGCCCAAGGACAGAGTATGTGTTGCCCCCTGCCCCAGATGTTGTTGGACTGCTCTTCTCAGCAGCCCCCAGTGGTAGAGCCAATGGTGAGGAATGCAGGGAGTTACAATTTATCCCAGTTAATCAGTTGTCACTTAAGGATCATCACTACTTTCTTTATCTCATTAACTTCAACCACTTTCCTTTAAAAATAATAACATTCCAATAAAGTATTCTAGAATTCACTTGAGTTTAGAATAATCCTTCAGAATGTCTCTATGTATAATTGATAATAGTAATAAATAATAATGTCCAAATAGTACACAGTGGGTGACTTTTGGCCCTCCAAGCATTATTGTACTGCAGATCCCATCAGCCTGAGCCAAGAAGGCACTCCAGTAACACCTGAAGGGCCACAATGCCCCCCCATCAATATTTGACAGCAAGAGTGGTGCCCAGGATGGGGACAGAGAGAATGATTGGGAACAAGAAAGTACATTTTGCTTGCACTCTCTCGTTCTCTCACGCTCTCTCTCTGACAGTTCTTTAATATAGTATTATTTGCCTTGATGTTGGTGCATTTTTTTTCTGGATTTTTAAAAAAGTTTTTGTGGTCTTTTGTGTGTTGGAATTTATCTACCTGAATTTCTCTGTGTAACACCAGATTACCCTCCATGCAATGCATTTTTCACTGTGGAAACATATATATATGATCCCATCTCTTCCTTCTGCTCAGTTTCTTGGCCTAGCCTCATTGTTTTGTTTCTGTAAAGAAGATACTGAAATAAAGAACAGGATATAAAAAGTGTTCCATTTTAGATAACTGACTCTACATCTGCCTTGTCTGCATGTTTTGAGCTGCTTTGGGGGGGGGGGGGGGTTAGTGACTGGCCAGAGTCCCCATAGCAGCCATTTTGTGAGACTACCTATGAGACTCTCAGAATTCCAAATGTAGTCTCCAAAGCAAGAGAAGACCCTCTTCAACAGGTGGATGGTGAAAGGTTCATTCTGAGCCTGATCTTTCCCAGAAAATTTTAAAATTAAGTTCAAAGGTGTCCCATAAATCCAAATATTTTGGGAGATGCCTTACACTATGCAACTTTTTTTTGCAGTTGCTATAGTGTCACCATACCCTTGAGGAAGGAAAAACACATGCTGCTATTCCTCCTCTTTTCCCCTCTATTTAATCAATATTTTATTGCTACTAAGCATATAGCCTTTTTCTTTAGTTTAGAAATATCCATGTCGTTTAAGAAATGTGGTCCTAGTAGTGGTGGATGTTAGACTAAAAGGAACAAAGTTTGAAATCCCAAAGTCCTTCATGCTGGTCTGTTAGAAGCTGCTAATTCTGTCCAGATACTTTAACCACCCATTCTTTTTGCAATTCAGAGGCACCTGCAAATAGCTCTTTCTTCACAAGGGTAAGTTCCTGTGTTAGGAGTTAATCACATGGGATGAATTTCTCTCAATTTCGAATGGAGCCAATTCACAATTATGTGAATTCGCTAGTTTAGCGAATTTACATGAAATCTTATTGCATTCGGAATGCGTTCAGAATGACTTCCCATTTCCCGAAAATGACCCCCATTGCCCAAAATTGCGTGAGATACTTTAATACACAATTACATGAAAACCCATGATTGTGTTCAGAATGACTTCCCATTGCCCGAAATTGTGTGAGAAACACTCATTCGCAATAACATGAAACCCCATGATTGCGTTTGGATTGCCATTGCATTATACCCCCAAATTCCATCGTATGATAAACTCCTTAGAAGATAGAGCTTTGTATGCTACACCATCTGTCCTGCTTCTCTTAAGCAGTGGCTGGTTGTTGTTGTTGTGGTTGTTGTCCTCCTCCTCCTCCTCCTCCTCCTCCTCCTCCTCCTCCTCCTCCTCCTTGTTCTCTGTCAAGTTGACTTCAGTTGACTTCAACTTAAGATGATCTTATGAGTGAAAGACTTCTAAGAGCTCTGGTCATCAGCTGGCCTGCTACATTCATGCAAACTCAAAGCTGTGACTTCCTTGCTTGAATCAATCCACTGTGATGGAGTCTTCCTCTTTCCCAACTGCCTTCCACTTTGCCAAGCATTATTATTTTTTCCAATGGGACATCTCATCTCATGGTATTTTTGTCTTATAAAGTATAACAGGATCAGTTTAATCACCTTGGCTTCTAATGAGAGTTTAGGTCTGATTTGCTGTTGGACCTACAGTATTTATTTCTCTTGTAGAGGTTTATGGTATCTGTAAATGTCTCCTCCAGCACCAGATTTTAAATGAGTTGATTTTCTTCCTGTCAAGTCTCTTCACTGTCAAATTTTCACAGGCTAGCCTTATTAAATTAATTCAAAAGAGCCTATTAAGACACCCTTTCACTATTAAACATACTCAGGGGTAGACATGTTCACCATATAGCACATATAGTACAATAACACCCAAAAATCCACAAAACAGTGATACCTTTATTGGACCAACCAGAATGCACAAAATACATGATGGAAGCTTTCAAAGGTCCACTGGCTTCTTTGTCAGGCAAAGTTGTGCAATTCTAACTTTAATATTCAGTTGTATATCTTCGCAATTTAGGATCTTGTCTAGTTTTGTCCTTCCCATTCCTAGCTTTATTTCATGACTACAGTCTTGGTTAGGGTAAAACCTAGTGTTACAACAAGAATTTTGCCTCCTGGATCTCTCCATTCCCCCTACCCCCCTGCCCCATCTGATATAGACATATCCTGTCCTTTAGAGCAGTTTTTGAGATTAGGTGTGGGGCTGCATCAGAGAAAGGAAATCACCCTCCCCACTTCACGGATGGTAACACTTGCAGCAGTAGGAAAAATTAATTGGATCCTTCTGTAAGAGAACATCTATACTTCTCATAGCAATTTGATAGTACAGTACTTCAGCTATCATGCATATATATTGTGAAATCATGGGAATTTTAGTTTGGAAGTCTCTGCTAGCTCTAGTGTTATAGGCCAGGGAAATGCAGTAAAGTACTTCAGCAAGTTACAAATCCTAGGATACTTGAACAGAAGCCCATGACAGTTATAGTGATATCAGTCTACTATATTATTATTACTATTATTATCTTTATTATTAACCTTTATTTATATAGCACTATAAAATAACTAGCACTGATCATACAATCTTTTAATTAGATGGTTCCCTGCCCTTAGGCTTACAATAAAAAAAGACACGAAACAAAAGGAGAAGGAAAAGGTGGTGGAGAAGGGGGTCAGGTCCAGCAATTCTTCTCTCCCTCTGAGGCGTGGACAAAGGCAGATGGACGGGAGGGAGGGCTTGGGTTCTTTATCCATAGTTAGAATGAGGCATCCTGGGGCAGACAAGGGCACACATCTGGGAACGCTTCCTTAAACAATATAGTCTTTAACTCAATTTTGAAACTGGTTAGAGAAGTGATGAGGTGTGCATGTAGGGGAAGAAGGTTCAAGGAGTGAGGGGCAGCAAGTGAGAAGGGACAAATCTGGGACAGGGCAGTGGGGATCCTAGGCTGGGACAGGAGGTCTTGACTACCAGAATGGAGGGTACAAGTAGGAATTTAGGAAGAAAGAAATTCAGATAAATAAGGAGGGCCTTAGAAAATTAACAACAAAATTCAAAGCCATGGAGGGCTTTGAAAATTAACAACAAGAGCTTGTACTGGATGCGGAGGGGGAAGGGTAGCCAATGAAAGGAGGATAAAAGAGGAGAAACATGGTCAAAGTGGCAAGTGGGTGTGATAATGTGTGCAGCAGAGTGCTGGAAAGAGATTAAAGGATGGAGGTGAGAGAGAGGAAGCCCTGTCAGAAGAAGGTTATAATAATCTAGTCTTGATACCACTAGGGCATGGAACAGAGTCTTGGCAGTAGAGGCTGAGAGGAATGGATGGATTTTAGCAATGTTGTAAAGAGAGAATCTATTAACTGTGTTGTGCAGATATATGCATAATATTTAAGCTGCTACTGAACTGGGTGCTGTTTTCCTTTGGGAGGAAGAGTGATTAAAAAGTAACAACAGCTGTGAAAATGGACGTGGAATTCTTTGTAACATGCTAATATTTTTACCACAGTCCTAGTAGCATAGTGCCACAGTTTGCAGAATCAGTGTGGACAATTCTACATAGTTTTGAATCGCTCTTTCAAAGGTGCCCATTTTGACTCATGCCATAGTCTACTAGACCAGGTCTCATGAACAAAATATAATACCCACTTAAATCTGTGCAAAGATCAAAGTCAAAAGGTGGATCACTTTCAGTGTCCTCAGTGAACACCTTTAGGTAGAATCTACTTTCTCCAAAGGAATAAACCATTGCATGCAAGCTTTTGTCTGAAAGCAAAAACATTGGATTTAACTTTACTGAACAGTTGAAGGTTATGCATTTCACTTTCATCAGATTAATGTATCAACCCATTTTAAAATAAAAGCAACAATTAAACAATACAGTTCATATTTGATGACATTTAAAAAGAAATGATAACTAGTATCTCTTTGGAGTGAATAAATTACAGGTGTGGTGTTCATGGGGAATCATCCTAAGGCTTCTTTTTTTTATGTGGCACATAATAAATTATGTTTCTCCTTAGATATGTATAGTCCACACATGCCTTGCCCAACTGGCTATGTGATACGTAACATATGTACCAAATGTTCATGGAGAAAGAGATGATGATACTTCCTGTAAGAGAGTATGAGCCTTGCTATTGTGTCTGGTGTGTGTCATGTGGTTATATAAATGTAGAACTGGAGAAAAATGACTTTTTACACACTTAACTCTTTCAAACGGGAGGAATTTCTCCCAATTCCGAATGGAGCCAATGCGGATTCATGTAAATTCGCTTGTTTAGCGAATTTACCTGAACCCCTGCTCCGTTCGGAAGGCATTCGGAATTACTTCCCATTACCCAATAACCCCCCCTTGCCCGAAATCGTATGAGAAGCTTAAATTCGCAATAACGTTAAACCCATGATTGCATTCGGAGTGACTTCCCTTTTGCCCGAATTTGCGTGAGAAGAATTAATTCGCAATAACGTGAAACCCCAGGATTGCGTTTGGATTGCCCTTGGATTATACTTCCAATTTCCCACATCTGAAAGAGTCCTCTGTCAGCCTAAGGCAGCAAGGGCAGTGGAAATTCTAGGAGTTATAATCCAAACAAGTAACTTCGCTAAACTCTGTGTAGGTGTTATAGACACTATTGAAATATTATTCGTAATGTAGTACATTCTTGGAAAACTTTTTATTTTTTAAAGACCATGATGTGTTTCTGATGTATTAAATGCTTCACAGCAGGATTTCCACAATAAAACCAAGCTATTCTCCTCTTCCTTTCTTTTTCTGGCTTCTTCTTCCAAATCATACTTTTCTCACTGAAAAAAAAAAATGCCTGGGGGTGTTAATTGGGCTGTGACTAAACATTGCCTGGATTAACAGGATAGGTCTAGTTCTTTTACATCTTTGTGATCTTCATTGAACACCCACTTTTACAAGATGTACTTCCAATTATGATCATATTTCACATTTTACACTTTCAGTTAATGACTAAGGCCATTTGCACATGTGGTGTTTTAAATTGGATTTTGCATTTCTCACATAATAACAAAAGGAAAACCTACATTGAGTAGCAGGTACATTTTGATTTGAAAAAGTATTGATGATGCCTTTATAAGCTGCACTGTATTCATTTTAAGAAGTGACACATTCCAGACAAAGCAGTTTTGTTAGTGACACTCAGAAAAGTGCAGTTCGCTCAATAAACAAATTGCCACTTAATTAATAAGTTCAGCACCAGTAATATTAACTGCCACACACACACACACACACACCCTGCTGCTGTCAGAAGCCTCATCACTTAGGATAGTTCCCTGAAACTTAAACCAGTTTTTATTTCTCATGATAACAAGGGTATTTTAATGTAAATGTTTGTATCGAAAATCTGTTTAAAATCTCAGAAACAGCATGTGGTGTAGACTGCTACATATACTGTACCACTCATACCTGTAGATGAAAGGTTTAAGTTCAAATAAGTTCAGATGTCATGAAAGAGCTGGAACGTGTGCTCTATCTTTGTGACTTTTCATACTCTGCATTTTATTTATGTGGTGTTCTGCACCCTCTAATTTCTTAACAAACCTCACAAGTTTTAAAGAGGCTTGGTTGCTTTGAGTAGCTAACATAGAGCAGGAATAGACTGGCAAAATATGTTGACTTCCCAGATTCTTGGGGGCATGGCATACTCATGATGCATGTCCCCAAGCCAGCAGGAAGCCTCCGTGAAGCCACCCAGCCATTTACACGATGGCAGCTTTTTGGCACTCCAGCAGTACGGCATTTAGATGCTGCACACCACAGAAGTGCTGACAAGCTTCAGTGGTGGCAGAAAGGGCGCCCTTTCTCCAGCGCAAAAAGGAGAGGCATGTTGCTGTTTCTTTTTGTACTAGAAAAAAGCCAGATGGGGGTCATGGCGTATGGTTGCCATGGCTCGATCCGGCACTCAAACAGATGGATATGGCTGTCTTTTTCAGCGCAAAGTCTGTGTCTACAGATTCTTCATAATACTGTTGGGAGCAGTATTTAGTGAACATTTTAACTTGTACCTGTGATCTTATAAGTCTTTTTTTAATGTGAGATTTTAAAAATGCATGTTTGGAGTTTTAAAAAAGTCTCCTGGTATGCTGCACTGTTCTGGCAACTGAGTGTTGGACTAGGACTCCAGGAGACCAGGGTTCATGGAACCCCAGTTAGTCATGGAAACCCACTGGGCAAGCTTGTTCGAGTCTCAGTGTTAGAGTAAGGCAAATGCTCTCTCAGTCTTTAGGTAAAGCAAATCTTGCCAAGAAAATTGTCATAAGTTGAAGTACTAGGTTTGCTCCTATTTGTGCAGGTGAATTGTAGGTTTGTTTGTTTTAGCATGAGGTTATGGCTGTGTTTTCTTGAGTTTAAATACTGATTTTTTAAAATGAATTTTTGCTTTTAATAAGTGCAGCCAACACCTATAGTCAGGATAGAATTTATAAATGTTAAAAATAGCTTTGCACCATTGCAAATGTTTGGAATGGTGGTGCATTCAGTTAATGCAGTTTCTATACTTGTCTTCTGAAGTCTTGGGGCCCCTTCATGCTGTGCAGTTGCAGCAGCATGTTTCCACTTTAGCTACATGACTGTGTCTCACAGACTTATGAGATTTGTAGTTTGGTGAGACATTAGAACTCTGTGGATAGGAATTCTTAATGCCACTCTTTAAATGGCAAATCCCAGAATTCCATAGGATGTTGACATGGCAGTTATTGTGGAAGTATAGTGCTATAACTGGGTAGTGTGAAATGGCCCTTGGATGTGGGTATCACATCCTTGTTGACTTTCACTCATAGTGACAGCAGAAGCTGCTAAGGTACCATTGCTCCTTATTGCTGTATTAGTAAATAATTAGCACAGTAGCAAAGGAATGGCATGAAATATTCTGTCCCAGATGTTTATTTAAACTGAGCATCTGTCAGATTGCAGATTAAAGCTGTGTAGCTGACTGGAAGAATTTCCACATCATCAAACAGCCTTTTCACAGACAGGATAATACAACCTGTACTAAACACTGAATATGCAGCCCTGCACCACAGTACTGCAGTTTGAAAGTCTAGGTATTTCATGAAATCTCTTGTGTCCCCTGACATGGCCAAAGGGAGATGGAGGCCATCCCATCTTCAACTAAATGGCAGTGCCCTTATCACCTTTTACAGAGAACCTCAAAAACAAAAGTAATTTGATATATTTATTCAAAATAAAAGCTTAAGTGCCTTGTTAAGAATCATCCTTATTTCCGGTATTTGAAAGAGCTGTTCTTAAATTCTCTTTTGACTAAAAATTTAAATAATTAACCATTTTAAAAGCATGTTGGATCCCTTGAAAAGGTATGAGGAAATTCTGCTGTACAGCAAAACAGGATAAATGAAGAACTTTTTTTCTTTAATCATTAATAAAAGATCATCCCATTAAAGCACTCAGTTGCTCTTGTTAATTTCAAAGCTGTTATAATGTTTTAAAATGCTTGTCAGAATTGCAATTGAATTGCTTATGATATGCTTTTGAAATGGTTATGTGGATTAAGAATAAGTGAATTCTTTAAAGAAATTGTGAACGGTTGCAAATTTGTTTTTGCCTCCATCCCCATCATTGCTATTAATGTCAACTGGTTATTCAACAGGGACACCCCACAATAATTCATTGCTATATCCAGTGCAGCTAATAATTATGACTGTATAGATTACAGCAATGAAGACTTCAGTAGACAGGAGAGTTATCACAAATTAGCCTACATTGCATGAGTGTAAATGTTTTGTGGTAGTGGAGCCTCACCAGGAGTGTAGTCAATGCACATAATTTCCCATTTTCTCTTTTAATTTAGAGAGCCATATAAATCCATCCTTTTACACTAGAGTTTCAGGTTGAGAACTGATGTTGTAGATAACATCAAATCTCAAGCTGAATCTTCACTGGAAAAGGACAGAGTCATATGGCTCTCTCCATTAAAAGAGAAAGTGGAAATTATGTGCAGAGGGAAAACGTACATGGTGGAAAAGGAGAGAAGCTCTGGTTGAAAATTGCCCCTTATAAGAATATAAAGTACTCATGGAACTTTAAGCACACTGAAGGCAGGGCAGGAAAAAAATCACAGCAAGAGTGATCGATACTGTCCATTGAATATAAAGTTATTTTTTTTGCTGTACAAACTTGCTTGGACAATTTGATAATTGCTATAGGGTTGAGCTGGGTTTCCTAATTTGGAAAATGTAGAGCTGTGTGTGCTGTGGTGCCTGTGCTGTGTGGGGAAAGGAAGACTGAAGTGTAGCGGATAGGAAGCCACTCCCTGAAACCTTACAGTAGTCCCCCGGGTTACGAAGGTAATCCGTTCCGGATTACCTTTCGTAACCCGGAAGTATTCGTTTCCCGGGGGACCGCTATTTCCAGCGGACCGAGCGGCCAATTTAAAGGGGCTTTCTAGATTGGCAAAAAGAAGTGTGTTCATGGCTGCATGAAACTCTAGCCTTTAGATGAGAAAAAGGGAAAGTGTGCCATGAAAATGCTTTTTTTGCGTTTTAGGGGAGAAGAAGCGCCTTTAAAAAGGTGCTGGTTTTCCCGGCTTCTTTTTAAAAAACTGCGGAACAGCACAGCTCCATCTAAAGGCTGCGGTGCAGCTGCTAAGCATTAAGGAAAAGGCAACTTCATGTCACACTTTCCTGCCAATCTAGAAAGCCACCCAGAAAGCCCCAAGTTACAAAAAGCAAACCTTGATCTTTTATGTAAGGGATACCATTTTACTATGCCATTGTATTTAATGGGACTTGAGCATCCATGGATTTTGATATCCTTGGATTTTGATAACATACTTTCTTTGGCCATGCTACCTGGATATTATACACCAAAGTTGTAATCCAAAAAAATAACTTTTCCAGGCTTTTCCTTCTTTATAGATGGTGAACTGAGACTGACAGTGATATACATAAGGCAAATTAATGATTAAAATGTTCATGATTTGTGGTCCAAGTCAATCAATAGTCACATCGGAAGACTTTCTCCCCCTCTTCTTTTGTCTTCAACTTGTCCCCAATTCACTAAATATAGATTGCAAAGTCTTTGGGGCAGGTTATGCCCATTGCTTAATGTTGCTTTTGTGAAGCACTCTGCACATTGTTGAAAATATTTGCTTGTATCAAAAACAATAATTGCATTCAATAATGTTTGACCAACAATGTTACATGTCAGTCAATTAGTTAAAGCAGGAGCAGGAAACTTCAGAGGATCCAGGGGCATTTTCCATACACCCAGATCATGTTTCTTGGTGGCTTCTGGCTATACTTTTTTTTTCTTTCAAAAGTGAAAGTAAAAAAAAATAAAATAAAATAGGATGGTACTTGGCAGTGTTGTTTTCACCCTCAGGAAAATCATGCTTCTTAGTAGCTTCTGGGGGCCTGGCTCTATTTTTTTGTTTTGTTACTTTTTTGAAGAAAAAAAAAAAAAGAGGGCCAGTGTGCTTTGCAAAACAGCCTTGTGGGACACATGTGCTTCCTTTCCCTGAATTTAGGCAACAGAGTGTGAATTATTTCAAAGGCAGATTGGCAGATAGCCCTCTAGATAAAACCAGTGAACTGGATCAAAGCAGAAGGTTAGATAAATGTTGAACAGGAAATGTAAGCTTACTACTTTTGACATTAGGCTATAGATCATGTGTGAGGTTATGCTGACATTATCCATAGGTGAACTCACCAAAGGATTCTGCAGAAACAACAAGCAAGAAAGTGAAATGTTAAATCAACTAGTGGGAAGGAAGCTTTAAAAGAACAGCCAGAATGATTGAGAATATAGGAGTTTGAGAGAACTAAGTAAAACTTTTCAGCCAAACTTGTCTGTCATCTTAACAATAGCCCCAAATATTCCAAAGAACCATCTGAAAAGCTTTTTGCCAGTGTCAACAGGGGGATAAGGTGGGGAAATTGGACCTACTTATCTTCCTCCCTGATCAGCCAGTGGGCAGCAGAGAGCACAGAAAGAAAATAAGTTGGAAGGTGAACATAATCACCACTGATGAGAGGCTGAACAATTGTCTGGCTTTAACTCTAATACAGAAAAGGTCTATGAAGCCTATAAAAGGTATCTCCTTTGTACCAAAGGCACAATAGTACAGAGCCTCCTTCATTAATATTTTCTATCAAGATTTCTTTGAGAGCATGTACAATATCCATCTTTTAAACCTCTAAGGCAGTGTGCTCAAGGGGGAGATGTAACACTTCAGAAGTTTGAGAATTAGTTTACCAAAAAGCTCTCCAGCTATATTGTTCTTTGTTCGTCCATCCAAGCGTGCTTATTATGAGATTATAGGGGACCGATAAGTGGGAGTGTGTGCACACAATAACATAAAAATCAGCTGAAATATTCAGTCAGTTCAATAACACAGTTCTGAAACTTTGAAACACATTAGTTTCAATAACTATTTCAGAACTCAAACTTAATATATTTTGTATTCACTTTTACATTGAAAACAAAACCACAAACTGATAAATGACTTTCAACAGCCATCAGAAGTATATTTTCTTTGGCTGGGGTTACCATAATTCAAGTAATGTTTTGCTTTTGGTAACGAGTTGAAAATACAGACAAGCAACTGCCTTCCATCAGTAAACCCACATGATGCAAACAAGACATCAGACATAAATTCAAGAATATAACTGTCAACCATAAATGCAAAAATAATCTTAAAATTAATCACATAATGAATGATTGCAGATGACCAGTTAGAATGTGTGGTGCAGTGTTAGAGACTGATTTCTTGGACCCTGGCTAGACCAGATAGCCCACATTTGCCATTGAGTTCCACCACAAAAGTGAAATATTTCAGAATCACAAGATGTTAAGGATTGATCAAAACATTTAAAGTGGCTTTTAAATTTATTTCTCCCATAAAGACTGACATACTGTAGCTTAGTGGTAGAGCACATGCTTGACAATTAATATTCTAGGTACATTTCTTGGTATCTTCATGTAAAAATGAACAAGAATCCTGCCTGAAAGCCTGCAAGTGACTGCAGACAGTACAAAGCACTTATAAATTGTATGTGTGATTTTGTTGCTGTTTCAATCTGTTTGTTTTTAATATGTATTTTATTTAATATTTTTAGGGGGGGAGGGGAATAGGGATTGGATGTAATTATTTTAATATTGTTAGCCGCCCCGATTGGTCTCAGAAGGGTGGAATATAAATAAAATTTATTATTATTATTTTATTATTATTATGCAAGAAGGTCAACTGGTTACTTTTAACCCATAATTTGTTATATAAATTGTTGCAAAGTCATCCAAAGTAACTTGTTGCTGTAAATGGCACAAAGTGGGTTTAAAAATAATAATGTTACTTTAAAAAAAACAACACCAGAATTACAGTGTTTTTTTGGATCTTGAACATTTTGGTGGAGGGAATATTTTAAGTTCCTTTTAAGGAAAAAAAAATAAAGTCATTTTTTTAAAAAACAGTCCAAATGTGTTTTAAGCTCTCAAAAATGATGAGAAAAAGAAATAAGGAAACTATATTTTTTAGTTGGGAAAAAAATCCATAATGTTGATAGTGTGTCATTGTGATTCCCCTTACCGAAGCTACATGGTACAGGTAGCAATGCTAATAATACCATGTTAGTTCCAAGCTTTGGATCTGACACTGGTCTCAAACAGATGGGCCAAAAGGCCATGTTGGGCCATGTTGAGAGCATGACATTAACACGACACATGGCCTTAATGTGGCTTGAAGCCATGCTGAGCCTGCCCCAACCTGGAAGAGTCAGGCCAACAAGGAGCAGAAAAAAATCTCCTTTTCAGTGGCCTGGATTAGGACTGGGTGTGTGTGGTTGCTGTAGTCCTGGCGCGAATGGTGGCAGTGCAGTCCCGCTGCAGAACTTTTGGGCCATCTGTTTGAAGCCTTAGTGTCAGGTACCATTTTCCTAAAGGCTACGGATAAGTAATTGCTGACAGTTTGGGTCCAGTGGCATCTATAAAACAGAAATCTTATTTGATCTTCATCAGTAGCATAGAAGAAAACTTAATTCCATGGATACAGGACAGATCCGAAGACCTCATAAGATTTCTAAATTGAAGATTAAAGACCTGACATTTGGAATATACTTTGACCATATGGATGCTTACTAGGGTTTAAGTCCCATGAACTGTATAGAAGTTACTTCTTTGGTAGACATGCCCAGTATTAGGCTATTAAAAATTAACCGATTACAAGAGAGCTGTATCTTAAAAGCTGTCTGCCCAGATGCCCGGAGAAGACTTTGACTCAGAGTCACTGTAGGTTCTGCATTAGTACTAGTGTCATTTGGCTTTATTTATTGTTATTTCATGGACATTTTATACTAATGAACCATCACTTTCATTTCTGCGCATAATAATTACACAATTACCTAACCTGGAACTATTTAGTAATAACATTCCTGGCCATAAATTTGACTCCTTCTTTTAAATGCTGTCATAATTCAGTTTTAATGAAAGCTTTTTGGTATGCAAAGAAAATGGACATCAGTGCAAGTATAAGCTGAAGCAACTTGTTATGGAGCAAACGACCCCACACTCCATGGTTAATGAGATTTAGTGTGTAATCTGAATAAGCAATGATTGCTTGGATTTAGTTAATGATGGCTGCTGGCAAGGATTCTGAATTGGTGCTTCTAGGAATTATAGAAAAACACAAAAACACACTAAAACCCACAGTGAGTATCTGGTCGCTTGTTGGTGTATCTTGGAGTGATGCTGCAAGCAATGAGGGGAGACAGTGAGGGTGTTTTATGTGGTCAGAGTGTAAGAGCAACGTGAACTTGAATGAAAATGGATGGACAATTCAGATGGTCCTCCAAATAATGGTTTGGAGCTTCCTATGTATGTTGGACTACGAAGTCCTGAATCTTTAATCAGCAATAGCTCCCCCCCCCCCCTTTCAAAAAAAGAATCCTAAGGTAAGGGAGATGAAGTCAATGCAATGCATTTGCCAACCTGCAGAATTCTGAGTTCAGTATTGTGAGGGATATGTTGGAGCACAATATTGTGAGAGATATATTGGAGCAGATGGTCCTTGAATGAAGCCCACACTGTGAGATGGAGATATAACTCTTTAAATGAAGGATATTCTAACAGTAATAAAAGGCAAATCTTTTGAGCTGAATAAAAAGTTCCACAGCTGATTTCTCAAGAGCCAGTTTTAAGACTGCTTTATTTAGTATTTTTGTTGACAGCTTTAGTGATAGAAGTAAGAATACGTCAATGAAATAACAATTAGAAAGAAAGAACAGTCAATTCGTTTGGGAGCTGAGAAAGTATACATAATGTATTGGATGATTCATGAACTGAGCACCAGAAAGAGAGTGAAATTTAATAGTGCAGAGTGCAGAATCATGAGCTTTAGAGCACTTTTGATACCTGCTGGAAAGAACAGAGAGCAATAGAGAAGATGAGAGGGTCTTCAGTTAAGTTATATAGCATCCATGAACTGCAAAATATGAGGCTCTCTAAGTAAGAGAAATGTATTTCTAGGTGGAATCCTGAATCCTGTTGTAACCATAAGTCTTGAAAGGGGATTTAAATTAAAGCTAAAAGGAAAGCAGAAGAAAGTAATAACAACAGTTAAAAGGACTAGAAGTGGACAAGGACATACTTGACTTTTACAGTAACCTTCTGGGGAGCTCTGGTGCCTTAACTCTTCCATTGTTAGAAGGTGCAAATTATTCTGAGTTTCTGATCAGTCTTGGTTTGAAGAAGTGGGTTGGACAACTGCAGCAAGTCCAAGGGCCAGTTTGCACTTTCTAGGGGTTATGTAGACTGCAAAAGGTTCCAACAGTTTGTTTTGTTTTGTTTTATAAAAGAGCTATCCTGATGTCCATTTCTGGATTTGAAAAATTGATATTTCCTTGTTAAACAGAAAGCACCCAGACACATGAAAACACAAAAAATACCCGCATTCCATTCCAACTGGTATGCCAAAGTATCTTTTTTATGGCTTGTGCCACATTATACTAGGCAGATGGTGTTCTGGCAGAGAGTCTGGCAAGGTCATCCTACCTGTGATCTCTGCAAAGTTTGTTGAGAGGACTTTATATGGACCCCATGGGTGCTGCCTTTCAATTTAATATTTTATCTATTCTAACTTAGCACATTTTGCAACAACAACAACAACTCTTTTTTTAAAAAAATGAATTCCTGGTACCAGCCTTCTTTTAAAGTCAACTGAGCCCCAGCTGCCCAGTGACAATTTGTGAATGGTATGATTAAATTTACTTCTTACTTTTTGTGATACCTGGTTGCTGAGAAATGATGTGCAATTTTTGGCTTTTGTACAATATCTTCTCATTAGTTGAAAATTTATTTATAATAATATAATAATAAATATTTATTTATTTATATTCCACCCCTCTGGGTGAGCATTCTCTATCTAGTTAATTCCTTTAAAACTTTGTCACCATATATTCAGAGTTGTACTGCCTATTTGGTTCTGAATGCATAATCCCATTTGACTACCACATTTTGTGCAATTTGCCATGCTTTCCTTCCTTGCAGTGCACATAGAGCCTGGCACATGTGAAGTCATTGCTGCCCACAGATGCTGCAATAAGAACAAGATAGAAGAACGGTCACAGACAGTGAAATGTTCCTGCTTTCCAGGTCAGGTGGCTGGGACCACACATGCTGCTCCTTCATGTGTAGATGGTAAGTAGAGAGGTTTCTGTGAATCGATATGAGTGCAGCTGTGAAATGAATGAAGAGACATAGCCATAGCTCTGAAGCCTTTAAGTCTGGTTGAGTGTATCTAATCAGAGATTTACATCAAACACATCAAGCCCTATAGTTTAAGCAAAGTCTGCTATACATTTAGCTGCAATAAACACAATCAGTAATAATCTTCTGCTCTTAGCAGGCTCTTTATGAAAGTATAAAACACTTTCTAAATGGATCACATTTATTGCCATTTGACAGCTGATGAATGTGTGCTTGAGAGACTAACTCTGATAGCTCATTTAACTTAGAATAAAATTATATCCAAATAAACATAAATACTATCAAGTACCAGTGACAGCTCATGGTTATCAAGCAAGCCATGTCTATCCAGTCCAGCCAGTTTCAAATAACCCTATATTCTAGGGGGAAAAAACCCCTCTTTAACTACATATAGGGAATACTCCTGTCTGAAGACCTGGATAGCTATTGCTAGTTACTAGCACAAGACTAGTACTAGCACAGCTAGTGTAGTGTAGCTGTGTTGGACTACAACTTCCATCCTCTACAGCCCTTGCACCTTTAGTTAAATCTAATATATTGACTTGTTTAAGTGTCTAGGGATGAGCTGATCATTCTTCATTAGACATTTTTAATGTAGACAAATGAGCTAACCCAAGAACCCTGGAAATCCCCCCCCCCCCCTCAGATCTCCAATCTGCTCACTCACTATATTGCTGTTCCCTTCTCTGGTGGCCTTCCCTCTTCTGTTGGCCAGATGTCATGACAAAACTTCCATTTGGGACAGGGCATAGACTGAAAATAGATTAGGAAAAAAATAAGGAAATAGATAGGAGAGAAAAACAAGATGATTGGGACCATCGTTACTGTTATTATCGTTTCAGACTCCATCATCTGCAAAATATCTTGTTGGAATAGCTCTGTAGCAGTCCAGTTTTACAGACAGGCATTGGAGACTGATTATAACTTTCATGAGGAATTCAAAACTTGGTTGGGTTTTCCACTTAGTTATGTCACATCTAGTTCTAAGACATCTGCTGGTGATGTGTGCAAAATCTTAAGGTTCCCTAGTTTCTAACCAAGGCTCCAGGTGTTTTCTTTTTGACTGTTTAAAATATATTTCCATGCACATATCTTTTCAAGTATTACTTGGACAAAGATTTCTTGGGGAGTACTGTATTAGCAAACAGTATGGGATTAATTTTTCCCCCATAGCATTGTGGCTTTAGTTCCTCTGCAGTCAGGATCTATAAAATGACAGATGAACTTAGCTTGTTGCCTCCAAATCAAAGACCCAAACCAGCAGATGTTTAGGTTTTAAGACTGAATCACAAATGAACCCTAAGTGAACACTGTAGCAAATATGATGCCCTTGCCTGATTCAGCAGTTCTCAACCTTTTGTATCATACATCCCCACCAGTCTTTCTATGAAAGAGCCTGGGTCTAACCACAAAACTGCATTTTTCTCAAGGATAACATTTATATGTCAACAGACATTCTGCTATTATGCTCATTATTTCCATTAAAAATACACTAGTGTTATTATGATTAAATGCAAATTCTATTACCGGTAATTAAAATTATAGTAATTTTTGTTCATATTTGTTCCCAATAGTGCTGTGGCAACAATTATATTAGTAAATAATATAATAAATGTAAGTACAGTAGCTAATCTGATAAGATCATCTCATTACTCATTTAATTCAATGTGTCTCTCAAAAACCTAATGATTTGTGATAAGATACTCCAGTATGATTGACCATTCATTGAAAAAGGTATAAATAGGTGGTAGATAGAATTGAAATGTTCTGCTTATGATTGACCATTCATTGAAAAAGGTATAAATAGGTGGTAGATAGAATTGAAATGTTCTGCTTCTTTTAGTTCATGTAAACACCTGTTAGTCTGTGCAAGTTTTTCTAGAACAGTAATTGTCCAGATTCTGTTCACCCACCCTACTTCTGCATCCCATTAGTAGTATGTGTGCAACTAATAGAAAGCCATGGTCTGGTGGATTGTTGTTCGATAATAAATAAATAAATAATAAAAACTTATTTATATACCCTGCTTTTCTGTTGCCAAACAATCAAAGTGGCTTACATCTAAGAATCATTCCAATATACAATACATTGTACATATAATATGCCCATCCCCACCTAAAAAAGAATTAAACACATTACAATTAAAATTTATCAGTTAAAATAAACTGTTGGCCCAGTACAGACTGGTGCAAAGTGCCGGCCTGGGGCTGATTTTAGGCCTTGGGAAAGAGGAGTGTCCGCATACTCCTGAGTCCTGCTGCTCTATGCGGGTGCCATTTTGGCACAAATGCATTCACACGGCACATGCGCTGATGATGTGCCTTGTATGCTATGTCCAAATGGCACGGCGCACAAGTAACGTCACCGTGCTGCTCCAGGGTGCTAATGGTGCCTTGGCAGCAGCAGAAAAAAGGAGCCACATTTCGCAGCTCTTTTTTCGTGGTGCAGCATTGTTGTGCCATTTGGTTGGCACGGCCACAATCCAGGGGAGAAAGGGGCAGCCTCTGTCCACACCCCTCCCCACCATCTGTACAGGCCCATTAATAATAAAATAATCCATAACCTTAGTGATACACAGTACATAATGGGAAGGGAATTCATTTTTGGCTGAGAGGTTCTATTCAGGAAAGGCCTGCCAGAAGAAATCCGTCTTGACAGCTTTTTAAAAGCTTTCAGCTAGTCATTTGACAGATCTCCTCTGGCAGGGCATTTCACAATCTAGGAGCTGTAGCAGAAAAAGTCCTCTGGGAGGTCGCTGTTCCTAGAGTCTAAACAGAACAAGAGTCCCAAGCCAGTCTCATCACCTTTCTTAATAATACAGTGGGTGTATGAAGCATTAATATGATCTTCACAGATCAGGGTTGGTCAAAATGTGCTGTTCCAGATATTGTTGGACTGCAGCTTCCATGATCCTTGTTAGCACAACCAATGGTAAGGAATACTGAGAGTGATAATCCCATAACATTTAGAGGGTTATACTTTGTCCATTCTACCATAGAGTCTTAATAGTTGATCTCAAATAGTATATTACCCATTTTGTAACATAGTGTTAAGAGTACAGTAGATCTCCAGCATTCTGTGCAGTCATACTGGCCACATGATAACAGAGTTGTCTTTGACCACACTGGCTCTTGGGCTTATAATGAAGATGAGCACCACCCCCTACAGTGAGACACAACTTGACAACCTTGTCAAAGCGGAAATCTTTACCTTTACCTTTTTAAAACCTACAGCTTATAAATTCAAGTGTGTGTTCTGCCTCCCTCCCAGACAAAACAGGACACAGCGGCAGAGAAATGCAGCATATGTGGACTAGAAAGACTAGATAGTAGACACAATCTCTTGGTGCTATTTCAAAAGTCTGTACTATTGTGGATTTTAATATCTTAATTGGCCAATTAATTGGTTAGCGTGGCAGAGTTAATCAACCCCCTCACTGTGAAAGATACCAATGGATTTTTAATCAGATGGCTTTGAAATAAATGGCTTCTGGGTTGAAACCTTAATTACATGACTTGGCCAGCTTTGGACTCTGAAACCAATATTTAATGCCCTTTTATGAATGCTTTTTAGATTCCAAAAGGGACTCACACCACAGAGCTATGCCTCCTTTTTTTGTTGGTTTGGTATCAAAGGCTGCCTGGTCTAAAAGTTCTGTTGTCGATTTTATTTTAACTTTTTACTCAGGAAAAAAAAAACCTGTTACTGAAATGTAGGCATAGGATACAAGAATAAAAACATACCATCTAATCACCTGTGCAAAGCACTAAAAAAATAAAAATAAATTCCAGTCCATCTATATTTTATTGCGCTGTGTCATTCTGGATCTATCTGAAGTGGCTGGAAGCCTCTGCTGGTGCATTATTGATTGACTTGGCAGCTTGGCAGGTGCAAATGGATTTGTGTATGATGCCAAGAAACTACTTAAAAAACACAGGATACAATTCCCATGAAAGGCTGCATCCCCAGGCAGCTCACCAAGGTGCTTACTATAGTGTGAACAAAGCATTTTCCCTAAAACCATCCATTGAAATTTCATTGAAATGATCATGCAGGCAAGAGCTATAGTGCAGACATAAGGTTCTTACAGACACTTAACAGACCTCTGCAACTAAAGTACAAACAACAGGAAAAGAGATTTCCTGGGTTTCTAATGTATTACAATATTATAAAATGGCTATTACGTTTGTACCACCTCATCTTTCAATATGTACTGATTTTGTGGAATGATCAGAAGCATTCCAACTTCTCATGTAAAAGGTATCATTGATAGAGGTTCTTGAAATTAAATGGAAGGCTGAAGGGGGGAAGGCTTCATGCGTAGAGATCAGATGAGGCATATGTGCTCATAGCAAGCAAAAGGAAAAGATGCAGGGATGCTGATATGCTTCTACAAGTGACATTTTCTCTATTTGCTGTGGCTTCCTTTTTTATACTTCAGAACAGACATACTGTTGTCATACTTCCATTGTCCAGGGACAAATGAGTACTTAGAGGGTGCAGATGATAAAAAAAAAATTATGTAGTGATCTACTGACAGACAAGTTGGCTGAATGAAGTGGAATGGAATGAAAAGTAGGGATTTGGTGAGAAAAGAGGCAGCTTCCTTTTCCTCTTAGCATAATGGCAGGCAAGAGTAAATACAAGAGTATTTAGGCCAATATGTTTAGTTTCTCTCCATTCCTCTTCTAATTCATCTCCTAGCCTCGAGTCCTCAGCAAGGAGACCAGTCAGAAGGGGAAATGGAGAGAGACTAAAGATATTGGCCTAAATACTCTTGTTATGATGCATCTACACTGTAGAAATAGTGGTGTTTGGCACCACTTTAACTGCCATGGCAGAATCCTGGAGTCTTGTGAGGCACCAGAACTCTGTGGCAGAGAAGGTACAAATTCTAGGATTCCATAGGACAGAAAAGTACACATTCTAGGATTCCATAGGACAGAGCTACAGCACTTAAAGTGGTATCAAACTGCATAATTTCTACAGTGTAGTTGAACCCTTAGGCCTGATTAGAGTAGATCCATTCAATCAGTGGGATTTACGCAGGTGTTGAACTCACCATTAAACAATTGATTCAGTGAGTATACTGTGGTTGGGATTGCCAACAGATTGCCAGCATTTTGTATAAATTGGGAGGATCAGAAAAGGCAATAGCAAACCTTTGAACAAATCTTGCTAAGAAAACCCCATGATAGGTTTGTTTGAGAGTTGCCATAAGCTAGAAACAGCTTGAAGGTACACAGTAACAATAGGTAAGTCAATGAGCTGGATTCCTTATTGGGTTTTGAACCAGCTTACCAAATTTTTGGCTCCACTAATCCAGTTGTCTGTAAAGTGGAACACTCCTTCCTTTTATAATGCCTCAGTGAAATGGCCAGTCAATTGATTTGAAATATTCTGATTAAATAGGGAGCTTCCTTTGGGGAAAATCACCCTCTCTGAAATACTTTGGGAGGATAGTGATTCTGCCACTGTATTTATGAATAAATTAATGTTGTTGTTGTAAAAATATTCACTATATTTGAGAATAAATTAATGTTGTCATAAAAATATTACTTTGCATGAAGAAAAGCCTCTGCAAATATGGAAACTCTTGCCCTTCTTTAATTTTTTTTACTGAAAATCCAGTATAAGGAAGGAGGAGTTCTCAAACCTTCAACTCCCCACAGAAGAGAAATTACAAATTGTCAGTGGTGTGGATACAACAGAGCATGATGCCAGATTAAACACACAGACATGCACCAGAACAGAAGATCTGAATATTTTATTTCCTTAAGTTTTTTTTTATTTTAAAAACTGCTGTCTGTGACTTTATTCAGATGATGATGATGATGATTACTGTTTTTTTGTGTGGTTCTGTTCAATAATCTGCTCAGTGGGATTTGGCTGGAGAGTGCCCGACAAATGATTTCAGTAAAATAATTATATGAATTTATCCTGTCTTATGCAATTGGGCTTCCAGCTAGAATAATACAGTAGGTCCTTGGTATCTGCTGGGGTATGCTTCCAGGACCTCCTGTGGATACCAAAATCCATGGATGTTCAAGTCATGTTGAATACAATGGATAGTAAAATGGTGACCACTATATAAAATAGAAACATCAAGGTTTGCATTTTGGAATTTGTGTGTGTGTGTGTATGTATGTATGTATGTATGTCTATTAATATTTTCATGCCTTGGATGCTAGAATCCATGAATATGGAGGTCTGACTGTAGTGTTTGGTGAGGCATTTATACTGTGCATACACCTGCAGCTTACATTGGGCATATGCGACTTTCCACTGACTCTTCTTGGATATGCTCCTGAGCCAAAGACTGGCACTTCACTTGCAAAACTGATTATCAGGCTTCTGTACTCCCTCCTCTTTATCTCTGCAAGCAAACCAGAATCATCTGGATTGTGAGCCTGCCTTGTTAACAAGCTGGAATTTAAACTAATCAGAATTCCCATGGTTAAGACTTGGTTAAGAGAATTGTGTAGTGGTTTGAGCATTGGACTCTGGTTCTGGAGACCAGGGTTCAAATACCAGCTCAGCCACTGAGTGACCTTGGGCAAGTCACACTCTCTCAGCATCAGAGGATGGCACTGACAAACCCCCTTTCATGAAACTTGCCAAGAAAACCCCATGATAAGTCAAAAATGACTTGAAGTCGCACAGTAGCAGCAGCAGCAGCAGCAGCAGCAACAACAACAACAACAAAACCAACAACAACAAGACTTAATGAGTGACTGTAGTTAATTTAGAATAGGAAATGAAAGTGGCTGCTTAAAGAGGAAGGTTGGGTTAAGTTAAGTTATGTTATGTACATACATGGAACAGCAAACTGTGATGTAGCAACATGTCTGAACCTAACCAGTCCCTTCTCTGTTCATCTTTCCGGAAGTTTCATTCCTATATTCTGACCTTTTTTATGGCAGTTGGATTGTCTTGCCTTGGACTGAGAATGAGCAGACAGGCTCTGCAAAAGCACTCTGTGCAGCTTAGGTCTCTTACCATGTCAGTGGAGGACAAGCTAAGTTTCTTTTCCTGGGAACATTGACTTTTGCCTTGTTTCCAGGGACAGAAAGATTATTTGTGTCTGGTGGGGCACAAGCCATGAGAAAAATCAGACATCAGTGTGATTAAATTAGGCCTCTTGGTACCATTAGGCACAAAATCCCCACTGCAATTAGCCTCTCAAGGTTGCTTGCTCTTGGTCTTGTCATTAACATGTCTTTTGTCTTTGGTGCTGTCACAAACCAGGAAAACCCTAATGCTGCAAGACATCTCTTCCCTCCAATCCTGTCATGCTGTGTGCTTCCTGCCAACTTCACTCAATCCTCTTTTCTCCCTTATTAATGGTGCACTGGTGATGTTTCTTTGTGTTTCTTCTTCCTTAACCCTGAAAAGGTTTTGACTGATGGTTCTTCCACTTTGATCATGTTATACTGAGTTTTGGGTTGCTAAGGAGATGGGCCTTCTTGTGGTCCCTGTTTTTAGATTATCCTGGTAATCCACTGCAGATTGGCATGTTGATAGCCCTAAACTCTGTAGTAAGTAAGGTTGAGGCTGCTCTCTTTGAACTGAGATTCCTGCAAGTACTGCATTTGTGGAGAGGGCCAAATGCTATGATGCTCCCTTGGAAAGAACTTCACACTGCTGTCTGTTTTCAGCTTGCTCCAGTCTGAAGACCTAATGCAATGGAGATGTTGCTGTCCAAAAGAGAGTGCTGTCAGAAATATAATCTGGTCTCAGGAGGAGTTAAGCTAGTTTCAGCCTACTGAGTTTAGCTGCTTATCCATCTGGTCATTTATTATTTCTGTCACTTTTTTTAGCATTTAATGTTTTTCCTTTAAAAAAACCTCCCTTATCCTTTCAACAATCCTGTAAATTAGGTTATGCTTCACATGTGGCACTTTGTGTTGGGAGAGCACATGAGACCCATGTGGAAATCATTGTGTTATTATGCTAAGACTGCATACATGCAGTCTAATTCATGTGTATTCAAATTTGTTTATAGTTTCCCAGTATGTGTAATTTGTTATGGACTCAGTATGTAATTATTTCATAGGTCCCATGCATTGTTAAACTATGAAGTGCTTTCCTTATGGAAAAAATAGAGGGAAGCAGCACTGAGAGGTTTTGTTTTTGTTTTTTTTAAAGCGGGATTAAGACCTTTAAGCTGAATGACCATTTGTCTCCAGGATTTACAAGTCCACATAGAGCATCCAGCAACATCACTATTACATTGCCTTCAAGTGGCAGCTTGTCACTTCTTGTTAATCAAAGGCTATACAGAAACATAGTTTAGCTCTCAAAAACATACATTTTGCTGTGAGCCAGCATGGAGTAGTGGTTTGAGTGTTGGACTACAACTCTGGCAATCAGGGTTTGATTCCCACATGGCCACGAAACCCACTTGGTGCCCTTGGGTAAACTACATGCATTCAGCCTCAGGGGAAGGCAATGGCAAATCTCTTTTGAACAAATCTTACCAAGAAACTCCCATGATAGATTCACCTTAGGATCTCCATAAGTCAGAACCAATTTGAAGGCATACAACACACACACACACAATTTAACACACAGAGACAAATTAGAATATGTAGTGGGATGAAGGATGGTTTTAGGTAAGGTAGGAGAGAATGGAGCCCATCGGTGGTTTGAATGCTGGACTAACACTCTGAGCTACCATGGTTCAAATCATTGCTCAGCCATGGGTGCCCATTGGGTGACTTCAGGCAAGCCATGCTTTTTTCTGGCTAATTGGAAGGCAGTAGGAAACCTCTTCTCAATAAATGACTAAGAAAATCCTATTATAAGGTCATCGTAAAACAGAATTGGCTTAAAGGTACATAACAACAGTAGTAGAAATGAAAATAACCTAAGATTTATGGTAAGATCAAAAGAAATAGTTATGATTGGGATGTAGATGATGCAAAGCACAATCAATTGAAAGATAGGATTTAGAGAGACCAGTTTTAATATAGTTTTGGGTTAACAGGCTTCCAAATATGTCATTCATAAATAAGCAGAAGGGCTGTGAGTTGGAGGAGTGTCATGGGCAGAAGTATCTAGCTTAATCCCTTTCTTCAGCAATTTGTAAGAAGTTCAAAATGTCTGCTCTTTCACCCGTGACAGGAAAGTTTTTACAAACAGAATGTTCTGGGTTTTGTCCTTCTCTCTGATGTATGTCAGAGAGAGAGAGAGAGAGAGCTTTTTCTGTGTGGGTGTAAAACAAACTTTGGTGGAGTGGTTTTCAGTGGCAAAAGATTAAACAGTCACTGTGGTGTGTATCTGCTCACCACTGCAGCCTTCCACAGCTGCTGTTTATTAAGACTGTCAGGATTGGAAGCTGTTAGGTTTGTCTGCTGTTTGACATCTACCTGGCTACTCAGATGTCAAATAAACACATTTCCTTTCTTCTGGGTGTATTAATGTCCTAGGTTAGACTCTTCTGCTGTCAGTTGGGGATAGGAGGTTTTAATTAATTGGTAGATTTGATTATTTTTAATTTCAATTGATAGGTTTTTATTAAGTATCTTTGCAATCTTAGGGGGGGGGAAAGCAGACATTTAGAAAGTGTAAGCCAAAACCACCCAAAGCCATGGGTGGTTTTCTTGGTGGTTGCATTCTGTTTATAGAGAGCAACCACTAAACTTTAGGAAGAATTTCCTGATGGTAACAGTAGTTTGACAATGTAACAAATTGTCTCAAATGGTGGGTGAGCTCTATTGGAATTTTTAAAAATTAAGAAGGATGATTATCACTCAAGGAAGGTTTAGCTGTGGATTCTTTTGCTCAATGGTGGAATTGGGCTGGATGACCTTTAGATTACTTTTCAACTTGGATTATTTTGGATTTGCAATTTTGTTACCTCTTTTGTTTGGAAATTTGGGGATAAGCCATAGCTGAGAGAGAAGAGTGCATGCTTTTCATGCTAGAATAGCCCAAGACCAGTTTTCAGTACATTGAATAATTTAAAAAAACCCCAATCTCCATGGTCATAGATATTTGTGCTTGAGACCATGAAGATCTGCTGTCACTCAGCATAAACGGTTGGCCAATGTTCTGACGACTTTGACATAAGACAGCCTCAGCTGTTTCGGTATGTTCATACTAGTGCTAAAGTTTCATAAGATATTGAATGTTCTTCTTTGTGTTTCCATTGTCCTCTTGTCTGACTTTATAAAACTCAATTTTTCTTTTCTCTGTCCTCATTTCCATCTCACCTTCTTTTCCCAGAGAAATAGTAGTGATTACTTGGTAGGATGTTTTTTCTCATTTTGTTGATAAACAGGACCTGGATTTGCTGAAAATATCACAAGCTAATTTCATTGTATACATGCATGCACTATAGATATACATACACACAGAGAGAGAGAGAGACCATGGGTGGTCAGTGGATGATGAATCCACTACTGATTTTAATACTGTTCCTCCTGCTGCTACTCTACAGGGGTAAAATCGAGAACCAGGAGAGCTCCCATTCAACCCACAGCTGTTGTTGGAAGACTAGCAGTAAAATCAAGAGTAGATTTTCTGCCTCAATGAAATATTGTCTACCCTTAATGGACCCACTGCTCGGTGACTTCTCCATTGTCCATTGGTGATTTCATGTACAATGTGGTTGTGAAAAAGTTTTATGGACCTCCTCCTCCTCCCTTTGTACTTTGGGGAACCATGACAAATTAGTTTTCAACCATATGGTAATGCTGAAATAGACATTTCTTTACAAGAGGGACATGGGCAGTGGACACATCAGGAGCAGAATTAGTCACACACTCACTGAATGCTTATGGGGGTGGCATTTTGTTTGCTCATTGCACAGTACATCATGTTGTCTTTCCTGTAGTGACTAGAATGTCAGTGCTGTGCTAATCCAGACATGATAAAGTTTAAGACTGTATTCAGTGTTTCTGTTAGCTCTTTGATGAAAAGAATCTTAGGCCCTGAACAGACCGGCGATAAATGCCGGCATCAGGGCCCCCATGCTAGTGTGATGCTGCATGTCTCGCTGCACTGCAGGAGGCATCATGGCATTCCCTTGGCACAGTGTGTACATGCGCTGCTTCAAAGGAGCACTGAAAAGTTGCAGCACTGGCACCTATGGTGCCAGATTGGGGCTGCGGCGTGAGGTTGCTGCGGTCCCAATCCACCTAGGAAAGGAGTGACATCCCGCCGCCCCTTAGGGGCTATCTGTATAGCTCCTTAGTTTACCGTCACTTAGGGGTGAAATAGCCAGAAAGAGCAGCTTGATGCTGCCCCTTCCAAAACTGGATTGGAGCCACAGTAGCTGTTTGCCGCAGTCCCAATCCACCTTGCAGCTGCCCAAAGTTGAAGCAGCAAAAAATCCCCTCTTTTTTCCACTGGCAAAAAAGGAGGCTTTGCTGCCCACACCATGGCTGGAAGCCAGCTTCATGATGCTCCAGCAGTGTGTGGTGTGCAAATGCCATGCCCCTGCAGTACCAGGAAGCCACCCCCATCTAAATGGATGGGTAGCCTCCTAGGAGGCTTGCGAACATGTGACATATAAAGCCGCCTGCGAGGTGGTGCAAAGGGGTGGTCTATTTTGCCCCTTAGTCTGTTATGGCATAAATAGAAAGTGCAGATGAGAAAAAAGAGTCCCATTCAAGACTAAGATTTGTTTTAATGGATTATTGAGAACTTTAATGGATTATTATCCAATTCCTCAAGTACACTGATGAGTAAAACTGTTAGTCCTAAAGATGCCAGTCCTTTTTGTCTCCACCTTCTTTTTAAATATACTTTCAGATCTTTGCTGCCACAAAATAGAGATTGTCTTCTTCAGTGAGTGCATCCACTTTGTCCTGAGGAACGTAGAAGTGCCATCCCTGGACTGTTGTCAAATACATTTTTTCTATAATATACTTTTTGTTTTCTTCTAGCTTCAATAGTGCTTCAGAAGTGGTGGTGCCAAATGCAACCATGTTTAGAAGGAGAAGAATGTAAGGTGCTACCAGATTTATCTGGATGGAGCTGCAGTACTGGAAACAAAGTAAAGACAACCAAGGTATTTTCATGGTTATTTCTGTTTGGAGTAGTTTTGATATATATGTGTGTCAAAGAACAAGAAAGGGAGGTCTGAGTCAAACAGCCTCTTTTTACCCATAATGAAACAGCTTTTACTGTTCTTTTGGTGTGTGTGTGTTGCAAAGTATTATGACCATTTGTTTTATAATATGTGGTAGTACAAGAATCCCATTGTATAAACCATTACTACCCACCATAAAGGATTACTTTGAAACTTTAGCTCTCATCAGAATCCTTCAAGTAATAGAAATAAATCCAAAGGTGGGGAAATGGTGGAAACTGGTCTCTTACGGGTTTTCAGCAGAGTGTATCCTGTTTGAACAGTAGATGTGTACACAGAGTTCTGGACATTTGTATGATTTCTGCTAGCCATTGCCCGTTGGAAGAGGTTTCTTGTTCTCTGTATCATGATCCAGCCAAGGACTTTCCAGCCTGTCACAGCTTCTCCTGTTGGAGCAATCATCTGTGACAGAGAGCTACATGATTATTATTTTCATGGCTTGCTGAATACCCTGAAGAACAAGGTATAATTAAAATTTTATCAAACTCATTAGTAATTACATGTATGTCATGGTTAATCAGTTGCATAATTTTGTAATCATTGTTCATACAGTGGAGCATAATTATTCTTCAAGCTTTGCTTGCTTCGCACTTCCGTCTCCTTTCCACACAAACACTCTTATTAAAAATTGTTCTGCAAAATAGCAATGTCTTGTTTTTTCCCTATCTTTTCCTCTGTAGATAACATGTTCACACCAAAGTGCTTAAAAAAAGAAGAACATCAGAGCAGCCTGCATTGGCTTAGACTTTAGAACACTGCTAAATAATTCTACCAGCTTCACATTGTTTTATCCACTGCCCCCTTCCTTTTGCTCATTTTCCATTTATTTTCACTGTTTGTCTTTTGCTGTAGTTCACCCCTACTTTAAGTTGCTGAATGCGGAGCTCTTGGCAATAACAGGTTTGGCCCACAGTCACATTAATATCCAGCAAGAAACAATATCTATCTACATGGCATATTTTTAAAGTAGCACTAATGCCATGATCCCTTGTACACAATAGACTGTATATACTCCTGAGACATATGGTGAACTGCAACAGTTGGAAACAGTGAACTGCAACATTTCCCATTCTTCACTAATTGGTGCAGCTAGGGGCAGCCTGTTTATGGTAGCCAGATAGGAACAGTCTGCTGCTTCTGCTGCACAGAAATGGCAACAGAAAAAGGATGATAGAGAGAATGATGCTGTTATAGGGAGGCTAAGAAAAGTCAAACCAAGAGCAAGCTGGAAAAGGCAAGCGTATGACCTACCTGCAAGGTTATTTCCCTCCCAGCTGTTATCTTTGGACTTAAACAGTGACAAACCTATTGTCATATGGAGCCTTTTGGATATCACCTTCAAAAGCTTCAAAGAGCAGCACATGGACCTTGTACCCCCCACTCATTGGCTCTGCTATGCTTTCCTTATAAAGAGTGCAGTATTTGGGTGGTTAACTATCCGCAAATACAGGAAGGCTTTCTTCTTGGCAAGGTTTAATGTTCTTTGTTATCTGGAAGATACAATAAAACCCCACTGAACAACTGATGCTTGCCCTGTAACGATATTATGGTTGAATCTGTTTTACATCATCATCATCATCATCATCATCATCATCAAAAAAAAATTATTTCTAGCCCGCCCCTCTGAGCAAGCAATCGGGGCAGGGTACAGAAAAAGAGTTAAAACAACAGCAGTTAAAATATCCAATCCCATCCCCATCTCCCCCCCCCCAAAGAATTAAATCAAATGAGTTAAAACATAGTATAAAATAAACAATATCAACAGTATCAAATTAAAAGTCCCTGAGCTATATGTGGGCAGAGGCTGGAAAACACTATGACCAAAGTTTGGAGTCGGGAAGTATTAAGCATTTTTGGGGAAGGCCTGCCGGAAGAGATGCGTCTTTAGGGCTTTTTTGAAGCCATCAATGGATGAAATAAGATGCATCTCATCTGGCAGGTCATTCCACAGCTTAGGGGCGACCGCTGAAAAGGCCCTCTTGGAGGTCTGCACCAGCCTGGTCCTCATGGGCTGCAATAGATTCCTCCCAGAGGACCAGAGTGTGCAGGGGGGGTTCATACGGGAAGAGGCAGTCCCTTAGATAGGATGGACCCGAGCCATGTAGGGCTTTATAGGTTAAGACCAACACCTTGTACTCTGCCCGGAAATTGATCGGCAGCCAGTGGAGAGATTTAAGCACAGGTGCCATATGTTATCTCCTAGATGTACCTGTAATAAGTCTGGCTGCCATGTGCTGAACCAGTTGTAGTTTCTGGGTTAGGCACAAGGGTAGCCCCATGTAGAGCGCATTACAGTAGTTCAATTGTGAGGTTACCAGCACATATATCACAGTTTCCAGATCCCTCAAATCCAGGAAAGGGCGCAGCTGGCAGATCAGCTGAAGCTGATAAGAGGTACTCCTGACCGTCGCATTAGCGACGGGTCAAGGATCACCACCAGACTGCAAACAGGGTCCTTCGAGGAGAGTGTGACTCCATTGAGGACTGGGGATTGTATTCCCAAACCTGGTTTTGGGTCTGTGACTGTAAGTACCTCCATTTTGTCTGGATTGAACTTCAGTTTGTTTTCCCTCATCCAATCAATTACCGCCGCAAGGCAGCGGTTGAGATGAGAGGTGCCATCAGAGGTCTGAGCAGACGATCTGGTCATGGAGAGATATATTTTCCGGGATATGTTTTTCGGCAGCCAGTGGAGAGATTTAAGCACAGGTGTTATGTGCTCTCTCCTAGATGTTCCAGCAATAAGTCTGGCTGCCATATTTTGAACCAGTTGTAGTTTCTGAGTTAAGCACAAGGCCAGGGGGACAGAAAGCGGCTTTTAGTTCCAACTTGATTAGGAAATGATCTGTTCATGACAGATTGGAGGTTTTGATTACCTCCGCCCATGGATACTCCTGTTCCATACTAAAAAAACCCATCGAGTGTATGACCTGCAGAATGAGTAGGCCCGTTGACCAATTGGGAAAGGTTCATGCCTGTCATGGAATCCATGAACTCCTGAGTTGCTCCAGATAACTCAAACAAGCTGGTTTCAAGAGGAATGTTGAAGTCACCCAAGACCAAGAGTCTGGGTGACTCCAACAACAACTCATGCATTATTTCATTGTGATTACTATCAAGGAGGTAGGAAAGACCTAATATTCTTAATTACTTAGCTTTTCCCAGGCTGCTCCCTTTAGGGACTGTGCAGAAACCCTGAAGGGGCGGCGTCCAGCTGCCCCTTTTACAGCCAGATTGGGGCTGCAGCACTACATGCCGCAGTCCCAAACTGGACTTTCCTGGATGTGAAAAGGAGCTGCAAAAATTGGCTCTTTTTTACACCTTGGAGAGGGCGTGATAGCTGTGGCGCTGTGGCTTTACAGAACTCCTTTGGCACCGCATTGTGCAGAGGCCACGCCAGAAGAGCACCATGACACTGTGCGCCATGTGGTGTGGTGCATGGTGTCATGCTGTCCTGGAGGCAGAGCTGGGGCATACGTCATATGGATGTTACATCCTGACTCCATCCCCAAGCCAGACTTTAAGGCCAGTCTGCACAAGGCCTTAGTCTATTTTAACTATTTTGCTCAAAGGTTCCAACACAATGTTTACAGACTAGGTAGGTAAGTTTTAAATTTTTATTGGTTCATCTATGACAGAACAATGTTAATTATATTTAATGTATAACTGAATTTTCCAATGTTTTAATACAGTCAGCCCTCTGTTTCCCTGGGAGTCTGTTCGAGATACCAAAATCCACGGATGCTCAAGTTCCAATGTCGTCAATGGCAGTGTGTGTTTGCACCCACACCACCATTAGGGCAGCCCCCATTGTCCTGTGGTGGCACGTGTAGGCAGGTGCACCAACACTGGGGACAACAAAACTTAATGGCAGTATGGCCACATGCATGTGCCACCATGGGACAATGGGAGCTGTCCCTAATGGTGGCATAGCTGCATGCACATGCCGCCATTGGGGACAATGTGGGCTTGTCGTAGGCGGATTCCAAGGGCCGACTGTATTTAGATACTTCATTGCATACTGTATGCTTTTCTATGAAATGTGTCTTTTAATCTGAGGATTTTATGGTCTGTTAACTGCAGATAACAGTTGAAATTCACTCGCCTAAAGTAAGGCTGGATATAAAGTTGGAACAGGATATTGTTGCCTAAGGCAAAGGACAGAATGACACCCCCTCCACAATGAAAAAACAGAAGCCATCCAGATTGGCAGTTGAATCTTATTTACGGAGTTGTCCTGTTCAATTGTATGAAAATTTATTGAATCAGAGAGGGAAGAGGGGCTCATGTTAGCTCCAATTTCTATCATTCTCTTCACATGGAGAATCGTGAATGAACAAGTAAGCTGCCCCTATGCTATGCACATGATTGGGGACCCCAGTTATTTATTTATTTATTTATTTATTTATTTTGTGAACAGCAGGACAGCATAGAAAATGTCCACAAGTAAGTTAAGCTTTTCTATGTAGGTTCAGAACTGGAAATGGAAAGGGCAATGTTAGCCTCCCCCCCCCCATTTGTTTCTTGATTCAATACATTTCCAGAATGAGGATGATGGGTGACAAGATAGTGTCCACCACCACATATGAGGTAACAGGCTCATTTAGGGAGCAAAGTTGGCTCCTAAAGGCACCAAATCTCATCTGATATTGGAAGCTACATAGGATTTGCTTGGATTATTTCTTGGGTGGGAGATTGCAAAGGAATAGCAGGTGCCATGGGCTATGTTTCAGAGGAAGGAACTGGCAAAACCACTTCTGAATGTTCCTTATCTAAAAAAATCCTATAAAATTCATAGGGTCTCTGTAAGTCACCACACAAACAAAACACACACAGATACCCTACATGGCATATACAGGGGAGGATGACCAATAGCACAGGAGAAAGAGCTATCAGGTAGGGAGGTTGCTCTACTGCCTGAGGCATTTGCTTGACTCTTCATTTGCACTAGCATGTATAGTTGGCATGGGAAAAGAAACAAATGGTCTTATTTTCCTGAAAATATGTGCATATAGATAACCAAAGAACATTACTTTCCACTGAAAGCTGGATGGGACTTTGTCCTTTCCACCTCACCTTATCTCTGCATGCACCCTCAGAGCTTCAAAGAGCAACATTAGTTTTATGAGTTGCTTTTCCCGATCCGTCATCTCAATCTGTGCATTAAAGTAAATCGCTTCTGTTTGTTCTGCCCTCTTTGAAGCCTGAGATATAACTGCTATGGTATTACTAGCTGGGTAGTTAAATAATAAGCATATCTTCCCTCTTTAGCTGTGAGGTCTCTGCTGCGTACAAATTGAGCTCCTTTTCTCTCTCTCTCTCTTCTGGCTCTCAGTTTGATCTCTCTCTGCCATTTTGCAATGGATTTGCTAAATTGTTCCTGCTGAATGTGTCTCTTGTTTGGCATGCACACAAGATCAGGGATAGAATTTAAATAGAAATATTTCAAATGCATCCATGGTTTTGATGGCTGCCTTGACAGAAATCACAAGCCCTACTGTGAAATCCATAAGAAAGGACATTGTAATGGGTAAATAGGGTACGGATTGCCTGAACACTATAAAATCATCCACAGCCATCAGAATAACCCAGCATTTCAAAGGCTGAGGCACAATCTTCGGGCTCCTATTTAAGGAGAATTTGTTTAGGCTATTTGTCATGTACATAGGGCATGTGGAATCAAAGAAGGGAAGGCATTAAGCTTCACATAAATTATCTGCCCATAGAACAGACCTTTCCTTTGGCTCCCCTCCTAGAGCTTTTCTAAAAGATTTCTCTTGTAAAATGCATATGCACATTCCTTAAATTCTTTTGAAAAGCTTGCCCTCACTTGGTTTTCTTTCAGACAGAACAAAGTAAATGTGACTATGCTAGATGAATTTTAAATAAAAAGAAATACCTTGCCCTGTGGCTGCTGAAAAGGTCACTTAAGGCAATCTTGGAATTTGAAGCCCAGAAGTGCTTGCAGGTATTAAAATTTTAAGAAAAGTTAATATTTAAACATTCTGGAACAGATTCCTCCTACACCCATATAAATGTCATGCCTATTCTCCTTCAGTTCATTCTTCCCTCTTTGCTGTTGCTCTTTAATTTTGGGTGTTTGGCCGGCACTCTATATTTGAATGCTAAGAGAATTCATTTCTTTTGGGCATAAAATGACAGATGTCTATAGATTTGTACTATTTTAAACACACTGCCATCTCACAACAAGGTCATGTTCCTCCGCAGGGTTGGGGATTCTGTCTTCAGGATAATGATTGTATTAGCGTATCTTTTTTTGCCTTCCAACTTTGTGACTCTGTGGAATGTGACTGTGGTGATGAACTTGTCACTTCCAGCTCTCAATGATAAGGGCTTGCTTTGTTGTTGATCCCAAACTGGGTTTTCATATGTGAGAACCTACTTCATTAAATGCATTCAGTGGATAGCAAAGGTGATGGTTGTTACAAATGCAAGGTCATATGAAGTGGATTGGGTGAGGGAAAACAAATTGAAACATAATCCCGACAAGACAGAGGTGCTCCTGGTCAGTCAAAAGGCAGATCAGGGAACAGGGACTCTGCCTGTGCTGTATGGGGTTACACTCTCCCTAAAATCTCAGGCTTCCATCATAGGTGTTCTCCTGGACACAGAGGTGAGCCTTGTGCACCAATTGTGCCCATTATTTAAGATATTGAATCTAGCCGCAGTGGTACATGCTTTAGTTACATACCATTGGGACTACTGTAACACACACTACTTGGGGTTGTCTTTCAAGAGTGTTTGGAAACTTCAGCTGGTCCAAAGAGCTGCAGCCAGACTGTTAAATGAGGCAGGTTACAGAGACCATGCTACCCGCCCCTTTAAAACAGTTCCACTGGCTGCCAGTTTATTTCATAGTATTAATTTTGAATTATAAAGTCCTGTAAGGCTTAGGTACAGGCTGTGTCCCCCTGAATGAGGCTGCTGGGGCCCTGAGATCATCAGGATAGGCCCTTCTCTCATTCCCACCATAATCACAAGCATGGGTGGAGGGGATTCAACAGAGGGACCTTCTCAGTGGCTGCCTCTAGAACAGTGGTGTCCCCAGGCTTGGTGTCACCCAGTGTGGGGGGACATGGGCAAGTGAGGGAGGGCTACCCCCCCTTTCAATCTTTTCAGCTTCCTCAGTGCTGTCTGCAGTGGGAGGAAGCTCTCACTGGGTTTCAACTCTCCACTGGGTGTCACCCTGTGTGGTCTGCACTCTCCTAGCCACTGCTCTAGCCTCTGGAACTCTCTTCCCAGGGAGGCCAGGATGATCCTCTCCTTGTCCTTCCATTGTCAGGCTTTAAAGAATGGGCTAGGGGATTATGTATTGTTCTAAACTGAACTGATTTTTATATATTTTTTAATTTTTTAAATTGAATTTTATTCTTTTAACTTGAGGTTTGAATTGTTGTAATAGTATGAATAATTCAATTCTATTTTGATGATCACTATTTGTATTGTTATCTTAAACTGTCAGCCACTTTGAGTCCCAATTCTGGGGGGAAACAGGATACAAATAAATGTAATAGTAATAATTAGTGGAAATTCATCAGTTTCATGAAAACTCTCACCTTATATCCTCAATAAATTCCATTTTATAAGTGTGCCATAGCACTATGCATTGCAACCGATTAACATACTGTGTTTCCCTGAAAATAAGACAGTGTCTTATATTAATGTTTGCTCCCAAAGATGTGCTAGGTCTTATTTTCAGGGGATGTCTTATTTTTTCCACGAAGAAGAATTCACATTTATTGTTGGGAAAAAATGAACATTTATTATATACTGTATATATATTTATATACAAAGACTTTGCTAGGTCTTACTTTCAGGGGAGGTCCTATATTTAGCAATTCAGCAAAACCTCTATTAGGTCTTATTTTCCGGGGATGTCATATTTTCAGGGAAACAGGGTAGCTAACATTTTAATGTATATTAACAGCTAATAATCTAATAATCATGTTGGCTTACTACCAATGTTGACAAAAAAGTACTACTTTTTCCCAGAACATTTTTGCTATTTCTCCCCAGAGTCTTGAGATGTTATTTTGTGAAAGCAGTTGTTGACTAAAAAATTATGAATATACCTCAATTAACAAAATAGTTGGGTTCCTGGTACAAAAATTGATTTTGGGGCAGAAATAACATATAAAGGATAATAACAGATTCCTACACCACAAACAAAAATAGCAGTTTTACATGTTTCAGCAAACTTTATATTCAAAAGTAATAGTATGCACATGACAAATGAAATGTATGTGTGAAATGAAACAACCAGGTAATCTTTGTGTTAATAAACAAATTTTCTAGAGACCACATTAAACCCTTCAAACTGCATCTGAGGATGATATTTCTTTCAATATCCTCCACTGTCCCTATGATTTCTGCTTGGGACCAGAAATGCTTCTGATTTCAAATGTCTTCAGATTTTGGACTGTATCGTGGAGATCTATTGCAACTAGGTGAAGAAGTGGTACCAGGGTAGGAGAGGCAACAACAAATCCCAGCCAACAGGTTCACATTCTTCAGGCTCCCTGGAGGTGGGAGAGTGGGGCAATGGATGGATGAGTTGGGGCTTAGCTCCACTGCTGCCCCATGCCATTTTATATATAACTATTGTGCACCTGCATTTTTTACTGTGAGGTCACATGAAGTCAGATGAGGAATTTTCCATTTGTGGTGGCATGTTGGTGTTCCAAAAAGTTTTGGATTTTGGAGCATTTCAGATTGGATTTTTAGATTAGGGATGCTCAACCTGTCTTTGTAAATATATTTACATTCTACCACCCCCACCCCCACCACTATTGGAGTTAATAGGAGAACCCATTCATGCAAGAGCCTTGTGTTGAATATCCCTGGGTCTCAGGAGGATGTGCTCTATAGGGTAGCAAGGGTCTGTCTGCTGATTCATTGTTTTTTGTTCACAGGTCACCCGGTAGATTTCGGAAGATCTACTCTTAGATGGTATACACTGCATTGACATGGCCAGCATTGCAAAAATGGCACAACATGGCTTCTATTCAGGTGCAAGTTACTCCTTGTATGCTCTGCAGAGTTGGAAACAGAATGACTTTCTTGGTACAGGATAAAATGCAGTTGTGGTATAGGATGTCTGCTTTACTGTTCTTCCTTATATACATCTGCTAAGGGAGTGGTACCACCATTTGCTCCCTTCTGCTGGAAAAGAATCAAGGATTACAGAAAAGGGGTGATACCCCTCTATGGGTGAAAGCTTGAAAAAAATCCCTTGGATTTGAAGATAAAATGTTGCATCAGCTACTGATTAAGTGCAGCCTCTAAGGTATTTATCATCAATTGCTATTAAGTCTTCAATTATGGATCTTGAATGCAGTTAAAAGAACTCCCTTCTCTACTTTTTCCTTTCATACTGTGGACATACCTTTGAGAAAAATGCACTTCTTCCTTCCTGCTCAGTTAAATGTTGGAGTTGTGTCAAATCTCTTAATGGCAACAAAGAAAAAGCAACTTTCCTTTCTATTCCCATGTTTTAGGTTGGCTATGACAATTGCTGAGAGAATCAAGGTGATGAGTGGGTGTTGTATGCACATTCAATTTAAAAAATAAAATTAGTGTTTTTACAAAATCTTTCCAATTTATGGGTTTCTTTTCTTTTCTTGCAGACAGGCTTTGAGGCAAGGATTCTGGAAACAAGGAACCAGAGTCTGGTCTTAGGTGGTGTAAAACTAGAGGAACTCTAATTAAGACATGCAATTGTTACAGCATGATTCACCTTCAATTTTCAGATTCTATAGCATATGTGAGAATCTACAACATAAGAGTCAGTTCAATACATCTTGCTGGAAACACAAGAGTAAATATAGAATGCTCCTTTTGTTTCCCACAAGGAACAAAGAATTTTCCCCCTTGGTCTTTTTCTGCCTCCTCTCGCCTCCACCAGTGTTTATTCTGATTAGATTTATAAAGTCTTGTCCTTTCTGTTCTTTCAAAGTAACTCAGTTAAATCATTATTAAAATTCTGTTGAAAATATTATTAAAAAATGGGGCTCGTCTTTTTGGTTTTGATGTGTTGGGTCTGGTACAGTGATTTTTTTTTTTTCCTTGAAGAGCTGAGACTGCCTAATTACATACAGACTTAAATGAAGGCTTGTACTTAGGGATGGTAGTGAGCACAGGTTCCTCTCAGGGACCAAATAATTGCTCTTAATATGTTCCACCAAACAAGAATTTATTAAGAGGACTATGATATACCCTCCAGTATAAGATTCCATTTCTATTTATACTAATATCAACATGGTAGGAGCAGCATCTACTTTAGAAAATTAGACAACTTTCGGAAGTGGAGGAAATCAGAAGACACACAGAAAAACTGCATAGGTGGTGAAATTTTTCTCAGTTACTGGTGTGAAAAAAAATGGGTATTTAACATGAAAATTCATATCCAGAGCCTGCTTAGTATTTCATAGCAAAAGCTAATGCCAGACCTAGGAGAGATATATTTTCTTTAACTTGAGTTATTGTTAATCTTTCCAAGTGGGCTATTGAGACCCACTCCCATTTAATTACAATCCATAAACCTGTTCCATGTTTTTGTCTTATTATGGTTATCTGGATTCATGAAGGTCTGGTGATTTAATTTAGGGCTGGGGCTGAGAATGATTGTGCACCTTGCAAGTATAACCCAAAGTGAACATTTCCTTCCAGCTAGAATGAAAAGGATTTCTGGAGTATCCAAGGGAGTTGGAGCAGGCAAACAACTGCACCTTGAGAACTCTCTCCTGACCTAACCTGTTTTGCAGTGGTCTGGCCTCCATGCTGTGACTGTATGACCTGCTGACTTTGTTACCTAAACGTTTTTGTATCAGACTATATTATACCTGCTTCCAATGCGATGTAAATACAAGACTGTGAAATATTAAAGTTCATTTTAATCTCTGCAAAATGATTTTGTTGATTCAAATATGAGATGATTTTTAGGTTATGTGGAGGGAAAAGTCATTAAAATCTGAAGTCATCTTCATGTGGGGGTTAGAGGGAGAACAATTTCATAATGTGCTTTTGTTTTGGACCTTCTGTGGTCTTACAGATGATGTTAGACTACAACCTCCAGTATTCTTCACCATTGTCTATCGTTAGCAGAGCTGCTGGGATTTCCAGTCCACCACCACCATTTTAGGGCTACATCCTAGCAGTGGTGCAATATTTTACGTTTCCTTGAGAACTGAAAGTCTAGCAAAATATAGCCAGCATGCATGGGTTTGTGACTGAGCTTGCACTGAGCTCAGTCACATTCACTGAAAGTATAATACCTATGTATGGAGGGATCTCTCTATAGCAGCTATCCCATATATAACATAACGTAGCTCTCTGTCTTTCTGCCTCTCCAAGATACACTCAGACATTGCGCCAGATTCTCATGAGGGAGGCAAGAGGCCCATGTGTCCCTCTAGCATCTTTATCTGGCTTTCCTCCTCCATTCAATCAAGAAAGGCGAATTCCAAGCAGACAAGGCAAGCTAGATCCAACATGGGTCTGCATGTCTCATATTTCCTGTTGTGCTCTGGTAAACAGCTGATGGACATATGCCATGGGGTTGGGGGCTCTATGAAGAACTGTGGCAATCCCCCATGAGCACTAAGGACACAGTGGCATGATCAAGCCAGTATGTTTATGAACATGCTTTTAATCAGAAATATGGGTTTGTATTTCTGCTATTATGTTTCTGTGGCTCATTCTTCTTTATCATTCATCACTTTGTATTTATTACATTTTATCTGCTGTTGTGTTACTTATCCACCCTGTTTGGAAAATGTTGCTGTGGAGTGCTCCAAGTTCCTAGGGACTTTACTGTCCCTATTTAGCACTCTAAATTCATGGCATTTCTGCATCTTGAATAATGCTCCACTTTTTATTTATCCTAGAAACATTTCACTATTTCCTTCTCTTTGCTGTCAAAACTGATAGTTTCAGCTTTCTATTTATTTTTTATTTTCCTCCCCCTCCCACAATAGTTCCATAAAAATACCCATTTAGTCCTTAAATGCTGATTGTCCTTTGGATTTTGTCAAGAGCCCTTTGAATATACATGTATATTCACTGTTTAAACAGTTCTTACTAAATTGCATGCTAACATTCTGGGGGGAAAAAGATTCTTAAGATCAATGAGACATGATTTAAAAATATATTAAGAATAGTAATATTTTTCTATAAACCATGTTAAATCTTTTCAAAAAATCTACCCATTTATCTAGGACTGATGTTGAGCTCACTTCCTAGAAACTCTGGAAGTTTAAAAGGGGGGGACTCCCCTTTTACAACTGCTATTACCTTGGCTACTCTTCAACAGAAGTTTCAACAGACATTCCTCCATCCTCAGTGTATTTTGGGTTATGATGTTTATCCTTTTCTCCTTGGCTTTTGGCACTGATGGTACTAGGTTCCATGAACATATAATTCCTCAGCTGGCTTGGAACTTTATGGCCTTTGATCTGTGAAGGGTTGGAGTAGTGATCAAATTTGGAGGGGGAATTCTGTATTCATAAGGATTGGATGATGTTTTGTGTTTGTAAAAGAGGTAACTGAAGAATTGCCTTCTGTGTATTACTTAGTATCAGAGGTAGTATCCCTCTCAATACCAGCTGCTTGGAAACATGAACAGGTGGGTGCTGTTGTGTTTGTGTCCTGTTTATGGGTTTCCTATGGCTTTCTGTTTGGCCACTGTAGAAACAGGATGCTGATCTAGGGGACAAAGCAGATGGCTCCCTCTGTGATCACTCTGGGACCACGGCAACTGGATAGCCCACTCCTGAAATGGGCTGCCAGCAGGAGAGGATCAAATTTTCTCCTTTTGCCAGAGGATTCAGGCCACCTTAGGCAGCCTAAGAGTGGCTTCTGGCTGCTTTGGGGTTGTGCATTGTCTAAGTGCCATGCCCCCAACGAGGCCAAAAGCTGCTTTATTTGCCCCGTCTGCTTCAGGCCTAGGTGAGTGTTTTGTTTGAATTATTACAGTTGTTTTCATAGTTAAAATTGCTAATATTCTGTCGTAAGGCCCTCAAAGTGGAGATATGATGGAGACAGTCATGCATTTATGTTTATATCTGCCTCTTTTAGATATAATGGTAGGTAGGTGTTTTGAAGGATGTGATGTAGCCCAGCTCAGCTCATTTCACAGCTGAGAGAAGAGCTTCACAACTCTGGAGCACATTAAGGTAAGTTAGGGGAAGGGAAAAGTTTGTATTTCCCCTCATCTGCATTTCCTTTTTTATTACGTCTCTGCTTTTTCAAAAAGTGATTTTGCAATGATTTTGCAGGCAAAGGAAGAAAATAAAAAACATATTCTGATATAAGAAAAAAATGACTGATATAAAAAAGTCCTTCTAGGCAGCTAGTTTACTCATACATTGAAATAAAGAACAACTTAAGACAATTTGAATGTTTCTAGTATATGTAAAATCAATATTTATACATTCAAAGATTTATTTGGATTTATTCAAAGAAAGCTAGTTTCAAACTTTCACCACTCATGCAACTGAGTGAAGAGTCCTTCATGCAATACTCATAGTACTGTTCCTTGCTTGTTAGCAGAAACATGCAATTTTAATGTAGCACAACAGGCAAAATATATGTCCCAAGTTCATACTTTTTTGAAACTCAAAATTTCCTCCAACCTCCAATATTTTTTGTTCTTCTCATAATGGTTTGAATGTTGGACTCTGGAGAACCAGGGTTCAAATTCCCACTCAGCCATGGAAACCTACTGGGTGACCTTGAGCAAGTCACAAACTGTCTACCTCAGAGGATGGCCTAAGTATAAATATTGCCAAGAAAACTCTGTGATAGGTGCATTTTAGAGTCACCATATGACAGAAATTACTGACATGGCTATGTCAGAAAGGAAAAGGCGCCAACTTCATTAGTTCCTTCAACAGAATGAAAATTAATAAACTGAATTAACCTTTGATCCAGTTTTGTATGAAATTTCCCAACTTGTTTGTACTTAGCAAAATTGGGGGGGGGGGCATATTAGCAAATAGAGACCAATTCTCATGGGCTGACTTGTAGTGACCCCATAGTAGGGTTTTGGTAGAAAGATTTGTTCAGTGGAAGTTTGCCATTGTCCTGAGACTGAAAACATGTGACTTGCTCAGGGACACCCAGTGGGTTTCATGGCTGAACTGGGACTTGAACCCTGGTCTCCAGAGTTATAGTCCTACACTCAAACCACCTCCCATTGTGCCTTATCTGTCCCTGAAATAACAGAGTTTCATCAGTTCCTTGAAAACTAATGGACTGTGATTACTTCTCTGATTGCTATATGATCGGACAAATTCATTTACCCTTCTCCCCTAGTTTTCATTTCTAGTTTCTCTTGGGATTCTTGGTTCTGATGCGTTTGCTGTGTGGGGAAACTGAGGCAAATTCCATGTGCTGGGATTCCAGCATCCTACAGAAATACTTTGCAAATGACAACACTGCCATTGGGGAAATCTGCAAAAATGTTAGGCTTGTGGTAATTTCATTAATCTTTAAGGCAGCTTTTAAAACCAAGTTAATGGGTCAGTGAACAAGCCTAAAGATGTGCATATGCACTCTGAGAGCAGCTTTTGGCTGAAAATCTGTGGGATTATAGTGTATCACACCCTAAAGGTATGTTTTTGTTGAGTCTAAAATATATGTACAGGTAATAAATAGTTCAAAGTGATGAGAGGCCATAATCAGGTGTTTTCCCCATTTGCTTTCACCTATAATTCCTCATGTGTGAGGATCCAATTGTACTTTTGAAAGGGTTAGATGAGTCACTGGTGGCTGAATGATTAAATTGTTGACCTGGGAATTCTGATTAATTGAAAGGAAATGTACTTAAGACTAGCAGGTGAGAGTACTGATAGTGATAAGAGCAGGGAGAAAGCAGGCACAACAGGCTCTAAAGACATTCATCAGATAGTAGCTTTCATCTGATTAGAAAAACAGAAGTGGTCTGCTTTGGAGCAATTCAAGTTTTGTCAAGTGTTTCAAAGTGAACAGGACTTGTCTTGGAATCTCAAGAATGCCTCAGAGATTTAGAGGGCTCAGCCAGTCAATCTCAGGTCAAATTTATGTGTTACTTAAGATTTGAGCTGCTAGTTAGGTCTTTCGAGTAAAAGGAAAAAAATGAAACGAGAAGAAGTCTGGTTTGAAATTGATCCTCCGGGGCTCTGAATCACACGATGAGCCTCTAGAGATAACAGAGGTCCTCCTTTCTAGATGTTTGCCCTTTATATATACATCGGGTGACATAAATAATATTAATAGAGGATGGAGTTCACATGCTCCTGTCCTTGTCTGTTTTCACCACAGTCAGTAACATCTGAATAAGGCTTAGGCTACTGAGGATGCTGACATCTTAAATGTCCTTTTTTTCTTGAGAGACATCATTTTGTTGTTTACCAAACTGGATGTATCAGAACAAGTACTTCCAACAGTAGTCCAATTGATGCATGGAGTTGCAGTATAGGACTGTCCTTATGATTCCACAGCTGTGCATACACCTTCATGTGAGAGAAGAGAAAAAGTACCTACTAGTTATATTATATTTCAATCCAAGGAGATACAAACAAATTATGTGTTCATTCATTACATAGCAGAGCATAGTCTAACAATTTACACAGAAATCCTTATTCAACTGCACTTGAGTCTGCTTCTTCCCTAGAGCCTCTTTAAAAAAATGAAAATGAACTTCAGTAAAGGCAGATCATCAACTAAATATTAAAAGGCACCAGATAGTTGTATATTTGCCTTGAATAATAATAATGATGATGATGATGATGATGATGTTTATTTATAACCCGCTCCTCTAGCAAAGTAATCGGAGCAGGGTACAACAAGGTTAAAAAATACAGACTAAAACAACTATCTTGCTCCTTCCCAACCCTCCCCCCCTTAAAATTAGATTAAACCAGCAAATATTAAAATCGACAACAGTTAAAAACAGAGTGCAATCTCATGAACAATTCTTGTGCAAATAAGCAATAGATGAAATCAAGAAAGTTAAAAGGGGACAACCGAGGTTATCTACCCAATTTCCATTTCAGAGTGGGAAATTGATGATTTTTTTTTTCAGGGGAAGGCCTGCTGGAAGAGGTAAGGGTCCCCCATGCAATTAATTTTGGATATGTGCTAGTGTCTTCCTTTCACTCAGTACCCATTAAGATCACAATTCTTAATAGCAATAGCAAGTACATTTCTATACTGCTTACCAATGTACTAAGTGGTTTACAACATGTAAGCTAATTGCCCCCCAAAAGATGGGTACTCATTTTAGTGACCTACGAAAGGATGCCAGGTTGAGTTGACATGGAACCTCTGGCTGGTTTCCAATGTAAGAGGTCTGTGCATGTGAGCCATGTGGATACTGGAGGGATTTGGCTAAGTGATGATACATGAGATACAGGGTAGCACAAACAGAGATAGCCTGGGACCTATGGGCATGACTTGTGACCAGCAGTAATAATGACTACTATCTAAGATGGCTTTGAATATAGAGTCAGAGACATCAGTGAAGGATTACTTATATCAGCATCTGTGTGATTAGGGCTTATTTCAGAGCTAGCATTTTTTATTATTTCACTATTGTGTCTAGCAAGCCACATAGGAAAGTGGTGTAATGTGACCACATCTCACACTAAGAAAAACAGCTCTAGGATAATACATTGGCATGAGATGCAAATATGGTAGTCTTATGTGGTCTCCCATATTACCAAAGCATTGTGATAGCAAAAGCCATGGCACTTGGTTAAGGTAAACACTGCTTGAATTTCAGCCTGCTTGAATTTCTTATATTTCACCCTGTTTGAATTTCATTTTGGCTGACTCTTAGTAGCTGCAAGTATTCTTTGCGCTTATTGGTGTGTGTGTGGGGGGGGGGGGAGCAGTACTATTATGGAAGAGTGGTGGAAATTTTCAAGAGAAAGCAGCCTGTCGGAAATGTCTCTTGAGTGACAATGTAAATTCAGAATACAGAAATTAGAATCCTACCAAATACAGTGGGCTCTTCCCATCTGTGGAGGTTCAGTTCCTAGGGGAAAATGTGGGATCTCAAACCCATATTAGTCAATGGACCTTGATGTGCACATGCCCAAGTCAGTGTGCCACCGTTGACTATGAGGTGAAACAATCTACAGGAACTTCAATCCATAAATAAGTAGCTTGCTGGTACAGTGGACCCACTGTACATATTGGCTGCCACTGACATTTGATTCTAGGGTCTTAAGCCTCAGTTCCAGAAATGCATACTTTTGAAGGATAGCATATTCCAAGGAAGCATCCTAGCATCAGAGGTAAAGTTGTGGGATGGTTGGGAGGTGTGTGTGTGTGTGATGCTACAAGTTATGAGCCTGAAAAAATACTCTAGAACAAAATGGAACCACTCCTAGATCAGAATAGAAATGGAAAGTTTTTTGAACTTTTAATTTACATTATATGTTTCTTTGGTGTCTAAATAAATCTAGCTATAAAGAGCAATTAAATGAAATGACCAAGTCCTGAGGTAAAATTTAAAATGACACAGGAAGAATGAATGCCTGGTTGCAGATAATTGAACCTATTACATAAACAATGCTTATTTCAAATGTAGTTGAACAATTAAAATTTTGATTTAGTACTTTCTTCCGGAGTGTGAAGCAGAGTATGAAAATAATGCAGACTGGTCCTTTCAATTGTCATTGAAAACTTCTTGCCTAGGCGATAAACATTGTTTGGACGCGAAGCTATTTGTTCAACTGAATTTGAAAGCAGTTGATTCATTGCATACTTGTAACAGCAGTGTATTGTATTTGTTCCTTCACATAAGTATTTGTTCTAGAGTATCCTTGTCATTTTTCCTATTGTTTGTCAGAAATGACAATTGTACTTAACATTTGGGCCTCACTGTAGTTGCCTTTTGAGTTAAGTAGGGGAATATCTCTCTCTCTCTCTCTCTCTCTCTCTCTCACACACACACACACACACACACAGAGAGAGAGAGAGAGAGAGAGAGAGAGAGAGAGAGAGAGACTCTGAAATGCTTTTGCACTTTTTTTCAAGCAAGATTCTGGTCGTTCAGCTACTGAAGAATTTTCTGATTTCTTGTTTTTGGGAATAATGCAGTTTTTCATCCAGACTTAACTCCTTGAGACTGCCCCAAAAGTCAGAGGGATCTTTGAAAATGGATGCACTAGACTGTAATAGAAATTGATTTGAGCAGATATATTTTGAAGAAACAAATAAAATGTTTTATTCATTTGACTATGTAACTTCTCTCTCCCAAATGGTTGGAAGCTGGTATCAGCAAATTGCCACTCAGCCTTGGAAACTCACTGGGTGACCATGGGCAAGTCACACTCTCTCAGCCTCAGAGGAAGGCAAAGACAAACTCCTTTTGAACAAATCTTGCCAAGAAAACCCAATAGTAGGTTTAGAGTCACCATAAATTGGAAATAATTTGAAGGCACACAACAACAACAACAACTGTTAGTGAATGGAATAGCAGCAGTAGTATTTATTGTTAAATAAAAGCAATCTCAAAGCTGCAGTTATAACTAATCCCTCACTCTCTGTGAGATGTACTGTATCATCTTCTACTAACAGTCCTTAGGCATCTGCTGAACCAGATCTTGCAAGTTTTCATCAAGGAACTATTAACTATTTCAAAGCATTGTATGCAGAGATGCAGAAGTAAAACCAGGAATGAATGTTGTACTTTGTTTATTGGCAAGTTTTGGTCATAGGAAACTAATTGAGTCAGTGTGTGTTCTTCTGTTAGACCTGATTCAGAGTGGTGTTATGCTGATATCCATTTGAAGCCTTAAAAAGAATTTTTCTGTATTCTGTATTTTCATTTAGTTTCTCACTGCTCAGTTTTGGTATTTGATTGATGTGCAGGCAGGAAAGGAAAATTATATTTTAAATAAATCACACAACTAGAACTTGCAGGTTTCTATAGTAGAAAAGGAATGGCATGCCATGTTCTGATTGCAAATTTTTAAGCCTCTAGTAATTCAAATTTAAAGCTTGTTTCACTGCAGAAAGAACAGAAACTTCTTTTCCAGATTATTCCTGATTTACTTTGTTTGCTGGAGAAAATACTGACTCTTGATGAGGTTGCAGTGCTGTTGTTTGGAAATGATAGGACAGTTCTTTTCCACATGGCAGCTTTTGAAATACTGATTGAAAAAGTTAACATGAACCCACCCCCCCTAAGAAAATGATGGGATGCTATTTTTCCTCCGGCTGTCTAGTGTAGCATGTTCTACTTCTGCATTTTGGATCTTTTTGGATGCTATTTCTACATCAACAGGAAGTTGAGCAGTTATAAATGGACTAAATTTTTGAAACTATGGATGCTAGTCTGTAGATTGTGGTTAGAAATGGATGACACAGCTTCATCGTTTTGCCATTTCCAGCTATAGTGCATTTTTACAAATAGACAAAGCACAAGGTGTGAATTCCAGAGTGAACTTGTTACCTCTCCAGATTGGACAAGGCAGGAAGGTATTGTTAACTAGTTGTACACTTGACCAAGGAATTGTTAGACAGAGCTGCATGCTTCTCAAAGGACCAGAAATTTAGTGTGTGTGTGTGTGTGTGTGTGTGTGTGTGTGTTAAGATCCAGCATTGCAGAGTGTTGCCCAAATAGCATTTGGCTTTCAGCACCTTTTACCAACTTCAGTTGAGTTTTACCTGTGACCTTTCTTCTGACACTTACCTGTGCCATGTTAATGGATGTATCAAACCGGATTATTGCTCCAGTGTGGATGGATTTCACAGGGTTCTGTCCTGGGCCCAGTGCTCTTCAACATCTTTATCATTGACTTGGATGACAGAATTGGGGGCATACTTATCAGTTTTGCAGATGACGCCAAATTAGGAGGAGTAGCTAATACCCCAGAGGACAGGATCAAAATTCAAAATGACCTGAATAAACTAGGAAGCTGGGCCAATGCTAACAAATTGAAATTCAACATGGAGAAATGTAAAGTCTAGGCAACAACAACAATAATAATAATAATAATAATAATGGTGGGCAACTGTGGGGTGGCCAAGAGCCAGTTTCCTCCCAGACCATCCATGGACTACACTTCCCCCAGAGTAAGTCTGGATACCACAGGTTGCCTATGCAGTCTCTCTCTAAATAGTTAAACACTAAATGAGAACTAGAGAGGAAAAAAACTCCAAACAGATGATTTTAAAAAGTGTTAACAGGACTATGATGAGTACTGCAAGAAGAATGGGAAACTGCTGTCTTATTAACACTTTTTTGATTATCTGCTTGTTCCCCCCACCCATTTTTCTTCCTTGTTTCCTGCTGTTTGTACTTCTGAAATGGTGTCAGGAAGTGATGTTTTCATGCTTTTCAGGGGGTTTCTGCATGGTTTGGGGCCAGAAACTATAAGAAAATTGTGCTCGTTCTTTTTTAAAAAAAAAAATTAGGAGGGTTGGTTATTTTTAGGGGACTGTTTTTAAGGGGGGGGGGCATAAGGGCCACATGTAGCATGCCAGCCTCACTATGCCCAGCCATAAAACTTAGGTGAATGTTCGCATATTTAGAACATTTTTTTTCCAGGCACCAAAACACATCCTGTTTGAAGTGCTAGAGAGCTGCTGCCAGTCGAAGCTGACAATATTTATTTGTTTGTTTAACTAGTATGCTTCCTTCTTCTCAAAGGGCAGTCCAAGGTGGGACTTCCAAGAATGGAACAGTGTTTTGACTCAGTAGAAGACAGCTTCTAATAAAATAAGTGAAACAGGCTGAAATGTATTAAATATCACCATGAGTTAAAAACAAATGTAAAAGATATACAAGTTTTTAGGGAAAAAATGTACAACCATATTTGTGGTGAATTAATGAGCTCCCAAGGCTTTCAGGAACAGCAGGGTTTTAATTTGGCACCTAAATGAAATGGGTGTGTTGGCACCATTCAGACCTCCAAGAGGAAGGCATTCCACCATTGGGATGCTACTGCTGATAAGGCCTTCTCCTATATTCCAGCATAGTGCTTTCCCCTTACTGACACAGAAGTGTCCTGCTACAGCAGAAAGTTATCCTCAGGCAGGCACTTATGGGGTGAGGTACCCCCTCAAGTATCAAAGTCCCAAGACAGCTAGGTTTTGAAATATCATTGCAGCACCTGCAGTTCAGACCAAAAGTGTATTGACAGCCAAAGCAGTTCTTTTAAGACTGCCATTGCATGCTGTTTATATGATATTCCAGTCAGTAGTTGAGCTGCTCCATTTTGCACTAGTTGAAGCTTCTGAATCTGCTTCAAGAGCAGCCCCATCAGAAATGCCTGAGGCCAGAAATATTTTGAGTTTTAGATCTGTTTTTGGATTTTGGAGTACCTGTATTTGCAAATACATTCATATTGAGAAGTCTTAGAGACAGGACCCAAGTTGAAACACAAAATTCATTTATGTTTCATATATATCTTATACACATAGCCCAAAGGTAATTTTATACAATAGATTTAATAATTTTGTGCATGAAACAAAGTTTGTGTGCATTGTGCTATCAGAAAACAAAGGAAGCACTATGTCAGTCACTAGTGAAAAAAGTTTGGTTTTTAGAATATTTGGATTTTAGAATTATGGATTCAAAATTAAGGGAGAATTAACCTGTAGCCTAATCAGAAGGTTACCAGCATATGAACTACTCTCATCAGGTAATGTCTGTTCAGGAAAGACTGTAGCTGATACATCAGGTGAAGCTTCCAGGACTGCCCCCATCCCCCTGGATACCAAAATCAAATGGATGCTTAAATCCCATTAAATGCAATATCATAGTGAAACTGTGTCCTTTATATTAAATGGCAAAATCAAGGTTTGCTTTTTGGAATTTATATATTTCAAAAATATTTTCAAGCTGGGGATGGTTGAATCCATGGATAAAAAAAAATCTGTGGACATGGAGGGACAACTGTACTATTTCTGACTCCTTCAATATTCATTTTCATTTTATTATTTTTGTTACTAGTTTCACTATTACTTTACTATATCTCAATATTTTGTTGCATAAGATACCTGCTGAGAGACACAGACATATATACACACAGAGCAGCAAATCATACTGTCAGATTTGACAAGCTGGAAATAGGCTTGGAATATCCAGCTAAGCTTACCTACTGGCAACAGCAAAGATCATCCGTACTCTATCATTGCTGGGCAACTGGATGTCTCCATTTAATTTCTTTCAGGGGAATGATTCCAGGATTATGGAACATGCAAAGAAAAAAAGAAGATGCAGTTGTCTCCTCTCCTCCTATGTCAGATTTTTAAAGGCATATGTATATTTTCTCATTTTGAATCTGGCAGTCTTGCTAACTGATAGTGCCTTGCCTAAGAAAGCAGAAGACTGAGTATCACTTAGATTAGCCCTACAACACTTGTAACTCACTATGCCATGTCCAGTTGGCCCTTCATATCCACAGATTTGTTTATGGATTCAACCATCCACAGATTGAAAATATTCAGACATATATATATATATATATTCAGAAAATATTCAGATATATTCCAAAAAGCAATGATGTAGACAGTCAGTTGACTCAGATTTAAGTCAGACTCAAGTAGCTTCAATTACTTGGCTTGGTAAAAATGACACATTGGCTCTATTTGACCTAAGACTGGTATATTTTTTGTGACTGACTTGCTGGTGCCATTCACTTTTAGCAGGAGGCAAGACCTACCCCCAAAGTGTGGGGGGCTTATTTCTTGGCAGGGACCAGCAAATGTATTAGGCGATGGGCTTGAGATGGAAGGAACCTTCTAAAACTTTTGAAAAACTTTAGAAGGCTTCTCTGATGTGTAGTGGGGACAGGCTACCAAGTAGACTTCAACCCTCCTTCAAGCCCATTACCTAACACACTTGCTCTTCCCTTCAAGAAACACATCCTGTCCCCTTTTTCCAGTTAAAAGTTGGCTCCCAGACTTAAGGCTTGACTTGAAAGTATTTTTCAAGGGCTTGAGACTTGAAGGCAGAGATTTGAGACTTAACATACTTGGACTAAAACACTTGAACACATCACTGCCAAAAAGCAAACCTTGAGTTTGCCATGTAGTATAAGGAAGCTCATTTTACTATGCCAGTGAATATAATGGCACTTGGAACATCCATGGATTTTGGTATTTATAGTGGGTCTTGGAACCAAACCCCAACATATACCAAGGGTCTGCTGTCCTGTGCCCAAAGTGCTGAACTCCCTGTACTTCTCCTCTGTCTCTATAATCCCAAGTAGGCAGCAGAAAGAGGGGTTTATGAAGTTCCTAGCAGTGGGCAAAATGTCCTGCTGTTGGTTGTGATCAATGTAAGATATCTTATTATAAAGTAGTAACATATGTGTATGTGTATAGTTGGCATGGTCTTCTGCTGCTAGTCAAAGGAAGACAGATCAAATATATCTTCCTTCACCACTGGAAAACATATACAGGTTGTTGTTTTTTGAGTCTTTGGATATTTCTTCAGGCATTGTCCATATTCCAAGTCTATGTTTAACATCATAAGGGATAGAGATGTACTTTTGTTTGTTGTAGAGTAAAAGCTGGTTGTTTCTGAGTGCTGAATTTTTCCTCTAGGACACATTCTATAATATGCACTACCCTTATGAAGAACTGCGGAACACAAGCTAGCTTAATGTTTCCATAAAACTTTATTGGTTCTTTGTGATTATTCTGTGCTCTGGTGCTGCATTCAAGTTTTGTATCATTTAATTTCTTTTAGACTAGCTTCATGAACCGTAGGCATTTAAAGGTTGCATTGTTTGAGCCAACAAAAGTTTGTTCAGTTGACATTTCACAAGATACAATATATCCAATAAAAATATTCCTATAATTTTCCCATTTTCACTGAACAATTTTCCTGATGTCATTTTGCAGTTGGCCAATGACAAATAATTTTGTTCCTGCTTTTCATAGCAAATGACAGTTGGGGACACATTTTTACTTTTCTTGGTAAGAAATAAGATGACTTCATTATATCTCAAGAAGTTATGTTCAGACATTATGGTCATGCACATCTGATATTTATTGCAGACCTGACTAGATTTGAGAACTTTAGAATGATTTTATGATCCTATAATCCACCCTGGTTTATCTGGTTTGGTGGGTTAACAGCCCAGAATGCTTACTTGGGGGCTCTACAGACCATCCCTAAGGGGCATCCTGCAGCCACCGCCTTTTGCACTGGATCAAAGCCACAGCAACTGCATGCTGCATCCCCAATCCAGCCTTTGTAGAGCACAAAAAGGAGCCATAAAAAGGAGCCTCAAAACGCAGCTCTTTTTTGCCCCATGCAAAGGGAATAATAAAAATAATATAATAATAATAATAATTTGTATCTCACCTCTCCCTATATTGGTTCGAGGCAGGTAACAACAGTTATAAGCAATAAAAATCAGACATATTGACACATTTAAAAAGAGCAAAATATAAAATATAAAAAATCTGTGTTGTCATGGCTTGGCAGCACTCCTTCAGCACTGCGTCACACATATGCAGTGCTGGAGGAGTGCCATGATGCTGTGCACCATGTGGTGTGGCATGCAGCATCATGGCACCATGGAACAGAGCCAGGGTGTGCGTTGTGAAGACACTATGTCCCGAGTGCCCCCATGCTGGCCTTAATGGCCAGTGTGTACAAGGCCTTGGTGTCTGTTTACTGGGAGCTGGTAGTCAGCTTGGTGTAGTATTTTGAATGTCGGACAATGACTTTGAAAACCATGTTTCAAATCCTCAGTCATGGAAACCCACTGAGTGACCATTCTCTCAGCCTCAGATGAAGGCAAAGGTACCCCTGTCTGAATGTTCTTTGTTGTTTTTGTTGTTGATTATAAAACCGAGTTACAGAGTGAAAGAACTGTCAGTTGGTTGAAGGCACCTGGAGGATTAGGGCTCCTCTCTTTGGGGATCTGTTATGGGCTAGTGTATCTGCTGCCTTTTTTTGAGTGCTTCTTTGCTCTTGTTCTTACATATCTGTCAACAAAGCAAATGTAACAAAGGCATTGTTGGTCTCATGTGATCTCTGTCTCTCTCTGTGCCAAAGGAAACTAAAGATGGGTTTGCTACCTCTGGAGCTTTCTGTCACTCATAAGAAAGTGGAAACTATGCAACACTGACAAACATTGCAGCAATATTAAGAATATATATATATATATATATATCTGCACAATTGGAAGACTAAACAAGGAATTCCAGAATTTTGGAAGTAGAGGACAGGAAAAGCAGGCAGACAGATGCACCTGGAGCTAATCACAGTGTTTAAAGAAATAATACACCATGTTTATCCACAGGGGTGCAAATTGGATTTAGAAAAAGAAGGTAAGAGTATAGAAAGATAAATTTCAAATAGATGGCAAATAGATTGGAAAAAGCACAGGAGGGATCTTTAATTACTACTTGTTACTACAACATTCCCTGTAAATACACCTGAATATTCATCATGTTCACTCAAAATGATATATTTTTAAAAAAGCTTGACAGGACAATTTTGGATCATGGCTTGTGTGCACTTACTTGCTTGTTTTATTTACAGCTGAAGACTGGGAACTGATTCTGTACAAAAGCATTTAAAACACTGCTTCTCAGGCCAAATGATGTGATTATTTTTTCCCAGTATGCCAAACATTGACACTAAATTTGTGCCCATTTAATACATTTGTTTCTTGATGGCGTCGCTCCTCTCGTGGCCTGTCTGGAATCGGTAATGGACTGGATGAGGGAAAATAGACTCAGTCTGAATCCAGAGAAAATGGAAGTACTCGTGATAGGTTCTCCCGGCCCTGGGATGGAGGTGGTTCCACCTGTCCTGAACGGGGTCACACTCCCCGTGAAGGACACCGTACGCAGTCTGGGGGTGCTCCTTGACTCGTCGCTCCATCTGACTTCTCAGGTGGATGCGACGGTCAGGAGCACCTGTTATCAGCTTTGGCTGATACGCCAGCTGCGCCCCTACCTGGACCGGGGGGACCTTGAAACTGTAGTACATGCTCTTGTAACCTCTCGGTTGGATTTCTGCAACGCGCTCTACATGGGGCAGCCTTTGTACCACACTCGGAAGCTACAAATAGTGCAAAATATGGCAGCCTGGGTGGTCACTGGTGCACCCAGGGCCGCCCATATAACACCAATACTGAAAGATCTACATTGGCTGCCTATTCGCTTCCGGGCTCAATACAAAGTGCTGGTTATCACCTATAAAGCCCTAAATGGCTTGGGCCCAGAGTACCTGATGGACCGTCTCTCCCCATACAATTCGCCCCGCACACTTAGATCTACTGGGCAACATTCATTAAGAGTCCCAGAGGCTAGATTGTCGATTACAACGAAGAGGGCCTTCTCTGTTTCAGCCCCGATCCTCTGGAACTCGTTGCCAACGGAGCTCCGCCTGGCCGCCTCCCTGAACCTGTTCAAAAAAGGATTAAAAACATACCTGTTTGAGCAGGCCTATCCCTGACTCACCCCCTTGTTGACTTTTTACCTCTCCATTATTTTGACTGGATCGGGGCTTTGTTCTGATATATTATTGCTATTGGACTGATTTTATACTTATGCTGTTCTATTTGTATGTTTTAACTTGTATGTGAATTTTATCTTGTACTGTTCACCGCCCTGATTGCAGGAAGGGCGTTATACAAATAAACTTTTATTATTATTATTATTATTATTATTATTATTATTATTTCTTTCATGGAAACTTGCCAGGAACCACAGCCAATGGCTTAGCACTGATCTAAAGGGCATGTTCTCCCAATCAGCACCAGAGTCTAATAATATTTCAAAAGTGTTGGCAAAAACAGGTCAGGAGTATGTCAAGACCTCATATTCAATTGGTTGGTCTTGACAAGGAACAAACAGCTATGGACATGGCTCAACTGCCAGCTCTCATAGCCACTTTTCTTCCAATCAAACCTTGAGACATTTTTTTTTTCTCCCAACACATCAAGTATTCCCAGTATTCCAAAAATACCTTTATAGGTGTGAAAAAATGAAGTTAATGAGTTAGAGGGAAATAATAAGAAATGGATTTGAACAACAACAACAACAACAAAAACCCCAACAACCCTACAATATAACAATGATCCTTTCCAGATTAGCAAAAAGAAGTGTGTGCATGGCTGCATGAAAGTCTAGCCTTTAGATGAGAAAAAGGGAAAGTGTGCCATGAAAACGCTTTTTTTGTGTTTTAGGGGAGAAGAAGCGCCTTTAAAAAGGTGCTGGTTTTCCCAGCTTCTTTTTTAAAAACTGCGGAACAGCGCAGCTCCATCTAAAGGCTGTGGTGCAGCTGCTAAGCACTAAGGAAAAGGCAACTTAATGTCACACTTTCCTGCCAATCTAGAAAGCCCCAATATTCTCATATAAATCTGAGGTTGTCACGCTATTATGCTGCACAGAGTTCTGGACTCTGCATCTGGAAAAGGATGTAGAACTGTGAGAAGTACCGAAATGCTTTCTAATACTTGTAAAGGGAATGGTTTCAGTGACTACTAGGTGCAATGGACTACTTTTCTCTCCAGTATCATAAGCAATATGTCTCTAAATTCCAGTTTCTTTGGAATGGAAGTGGGGAGGTGCGGGTGCACTCACATCCTACTTGTGGTATTTCTAAAGGCATCTTGGTCAAGGAAGGCAACCAAGATTCTCAAACGTTTGACAACCAGGCCCCATGATTCATGATTGGCTGCAGTGAATGGGGCTATTGCAAGCTGAGTCCAGGAACACTGGATCATATTCTATCTGCCCTATATGCCTGTTCATTGAAAATATTTTATCAGAAAGAGTGGTGAACTGTTCTTGGCAAAGGTTCTATGGGCATTAACTGTTGCATATTGGGCAAAAAATTCCCTAGTCTTTCTCTAGTCTAATATAATCTCTACTATTGAATTTATGTATCTCTTAAACAACAATTTTTGTTTTGAGGAAAAATGGCAACCCAAATGTCTAGGCTTTATATCTGTTAAAGCTCTTCCATCCTTCAGATAAGACTTTCCCAGTGCTCCAAAATGACTTCCTGAATGGGAACCACAGTCAGAGAAACATTTGTTGTTGTTTATGGCTAACATTTTGAAAAGATGTGAAGGGAATGGCCTCTGTCTGGCTTTTTCATTGATCAGTTGTTTTTAAGTATGCATTATTTATCTGGCTGATTTTTAAAATCTTTGAAGTGGTTCAGAAAGGAACTTAGCAGAGATGGAAAGAGTACTTGGAAAAGTTGCTTTTGTTTTTGTTTTGGATTCCAGCCAACATCAGGATTCTGGGAGCTGTGATACTCCCCAAAATGGTCCAGAATTTGGAAGCTGTAATCCCCAAAACCAAGTGAGATACTCACATGTACACAGTTTAAAATTCAATCTAAGTTTAAAGCTGGAATAATACATTGCCAGGAGCATAACTCTCTACTCACACACCTCTGTGTCCCCCACCATTAAAAGCAGTTTTGAAGTGCTGGAGCATCCCCAACAATTTTCTGGCTTGGGTAGTATGGGAGGCACTCAGGCAACATCTGGCTTCAGTTCTGCAATGAGGAGAAGAAAATGTGCATCACGTTCTAGATCTCCTGAAGACCTCTAGTGCTTCAGAGCTGCCTTCTGTGAAAAGTTGGAGATGGTACAAGATGATGTTTGTACAAGATGGTACAAGATGATGCTCGGGGACAGCTGCTCCTCCAAAATTGAGCTAAGCTGTGGCGTCCCACAAGGCGCCATTCTGTCCCCGATGCTATTTAATATTTACATGAAGCCGCTGGGTGAGATCATTCGGAGGCATGGAGCTCAGTGTCATCAGTACACTGATGACACTCAGATATATTTCTCCATGACCAGATCATCTGCTCAGACCTCAGATGGCGTCTCCTCTCTCAATGACTGCCTGGCAGCGGTAATGGATTGGATGAGGGAAAACAGATTGAGACTGAATCCAGACAAAATGGAGGTACTGACAGTCACCGGCCTGAAACCAGGTCTGGGAATACAACTCCCGGTCCTAGATGGAATCACACTATCCTCGAAGGACCCTGTTCGCAGTCTGGGGGTACTCCTAGACTTGTCACTTCACATGACTAGTCACGTGAATGCGACGGTCAGGAGTGCCTGTTATCAGCTTCGGCTGATACGCCAGCTGCGCCCTTTCCTGGAGATGAGGGATTTGGAAACTGTGGTACACGCTTTGGTCACCTCACGACTAGACTACTGCAACGCGCTCTACATGGGGCTGCCCTTGTACCTAACCCGGAAACTTCAATTGGTTCAAAACATGGCAGCCAGATTAGTTACTGGGACATCTAGGAGAGAACATATACCTCCAGTGCTTAAATCTCTCCACTGGCTGCCAATTAGTTTCCGGGCACAGTACAAGGTGCTGGTTTTAACCTTTAAAGCCCTACATGGCTCGGGCCCATCTTATCTCAGGGACCGCCTCTCCCCGTACGATCCTCCCCGCACACTTCGATCCTCTGGGAGGAACCTACTACAGCCTATCAAGACCAGGCTGGCACAGACCTCCCAGAGGGCCTTTTCTGCGACCGCTCCCAAGCTCTGGAATGGTCTGCCGGATGAGATGCGTCTCATGACATCTTTAGATTGCTTTAAAAAAGCCCCAAAGACGCATCTCTTCCGGCAGGCCTTCCCCTGAAATTCCCTATCCCCGGCTTCGGTCCCAGACTTTGATTTCCTGCCTACTCCCATGTTTCTGATCCCCACTTATGACCTGGCTGCATAAGGAAGGGTTAGGATGTTGTTATATGTTTTTAAATAATTACTGTTTTAATCACTGCCGGTTTAATCTATTTTTAAGGGGTGGGAGGCTTGGAAACGGGTCATGGGATTGTTTTAATCTATGTTTTTTTTTTACTTGTACCCCGCTCCGAGTGTATGTACAGAGGAGCGGGCTATAAATAAACTATTATTATTATTATTATTATTATTATTATTATACAAGATGGTAATAATTATCTCATTTGGCAATATAAAAAAGACATATGCTCTTATATCCCCTTATTACACAAGTGTATATTAACTAGATAATATCCTACTTCTAATTGTTATTTTCTAAATAACTAATAAATTTGGTTATTCAGTTGACACATTTGTGTGTTAGTACTAGGATTAGTTAGGTTTTGATTTGGTAGCATGTAGATTGAAGCATCTTCTGATTCTGTATTAATGGAAGCTTGTGTCAATAAAGTCATTTTTGGCTTATATTTTGTATAATAAATGATCCCTGGACTAAAAAGTAATCATAACCACCACCACCACCACCTGGCACATTTAAATTATATATTTTCTAGAAAAAGTCTGTGTGGGCTTCTCACTGAATGAAAAACACCAGACTATGGACACCCAAGATCTTTTCCACGTGTTGTTTCTTTACTAGCCATTGCCCACAAATCTGTTATTTGATTAAACTAAATGTTGGGAAATGTGCAGTGTAACATAGTCCTGCAGATATTGAATTCCCATCAGCTCCAGACAGCATGCCCAGTGGTTATGAATGATAGGCACTGTAATCCTAAGAGTGGAAGGTCAGTCTTTCTACATGTAGAATATGAAAATTTGTCCTCAATTGTCCTATGCTCCTTTCAGCAAATGTCTCAGGAATCAGCTGGCTAGAATACAAGAGCTGTTGAGTCATTAATTCAGTCCAGGTCAGTCACGGAGTATCCAGCAGGATGAAGGGAGAAACAAGAGGCTGATCATCAGCTTGCCCAGGGGTCTTTCAGCAAGTCCATAGTCTAGATAAAGCCAGCAAGAAATAAAACAGTTATTAAACAGGCCAAGGTCAAATAAAACACAGTTGAAGAGTACTGCTAGTTATTAAGAAAAATGGTTGGAAGTAACAAAGCTGCCACAGAGTAACAGCAAGATTTATAGACAGCTGTCTTTAAGCACAAGGTGCCTAATTAAATCAGTGTCTCCTACTTAGGAAGTGCTGGGTTCTGCTCAATCTCTCCTTGTCTCTTCCTTACTTGATGAATGATGGTAATGGGTCTTCATTGTCTGTAATCTCTTGCTGGGGAGCATCCCTCTACCTCTGTTTCATCCCCGGGTTCCTTAGACTTGTAGAGACCACCATCATCAAGAGCTGCAAATTCCTGACAACCTGGCTCCCCCTTTCTATCTGAATTATCTTACTCTAGAGGGTAAGTTATGACACAAATAAAGGATTTTGAGTGGATACATGAGTGCCAATCCAACTTTTAATATTTGAAGAACTTCCTTCATATGAATTCCAGATCCACTTGTTAGATGGTACTAGAGAAAACCCATGGAATCAGTGGGAACTTGGTAAGTAAACACATCTATAAGTTCCAGTGATTCAATGACTCAGAGCAGAATTAGTTGTCTGCTAAAAAGAGATAAAATGTGGTTTTCTGTTTTATATACATTGAGAGATGATGTTTTAGGAATACATGTTTTGTGGTGAAATACTGTATGTTCAAATTTATGTGTTTAGTATACTTAGAAAGAATTGCAGTAAACAGGTGTTCAGTAGATATTTTGAACTTATTTTTGTGCACAAATAGGCTTGGAAAAACAGATTAAAATGGAAATGGATAAGAATGGATTTGGAAATGAACACATGGAAAACTAAAATGAAAGAGGAATGAACGAATCTTCCCCTTGTTTATTTTCCTTGGGCCTTTACTTCCTTTCCTTCCTTCCTCCTTTGAGGCTTGTCATTTTTGTCTACTTTCTGGCCATTATTTTCCTGATTGTTTTTCACATTGTATGACCACATGCATGCCAAATGTTTTGATCCTTTGCTTTCAGGCTTGTTAAGTATGGCAACTACTCCAGAACTCTTGTAAAAGCAACAAGCAGAGAGAAACAGCATGTCTCCTAGCAGCCAGTAAATAAAGAGATTGTACAAGACTCAGGAGAGCAGGCTTGCCAGAGTCACTAGAAAACCAGCTTATCATCAAGACACTTTGTATCACTGAGGAAAAGCATATAAACTCAGAACCAGTTAAACTAATTATAGTGTTTTAACTATAAGAAACTATGTGTCATGTCTATATATCTCTTTCTGTAGCTAGAGATGCAGCGCTGGCATCATCCTCTGGGAATGCCTGAGGATCCTGGGAGGTCGTAGAGAATCACTGTTGCTATGAGTCCATTTATAGGAATGGATTAGGATGCACCTCTTTGCTGCCACTGCCACGCTATACACATACCTTTCTACTGTTCTGATTCGGCAGTGATGGTCCTGATTAATCCTCCCACAAATGTCATCCCACATTTTCAGCTGTTTTTAAAATTTTCCTCTTTCTCTCTCCTCCTCCGTTTCTTCCCATTGTCCACAGCTTACATCATTTCCTGCAAACTGATACCTAAATCAGAATTTAGATATGGCAAAAGTAGTTTGCACATTATCTCAGTAGAGGGAGAAAAGAGGAGGGATGGAATCTTGCTCTTCCCAATAGGCTCACCCAAAAGCAAAGAACTGCAGCTCCTCTTACTTGTGGGTTCTTTTTCATTAATAACTTTTGCCTTCTTGACCATGCTCTGATATTGCTTGGCCACATGTGGAATTCATCTGTGAAATATTTCCACCAGCCAGTAAATAACCCTTTGGGGGCTGCATCAGCTAAAAGGTGAAGTTTTGCAAGGGAAGGGCAGAAAAATGTCATAGTTCTTCCTTATAGAAATTTACAATAAGCTTTCCTGCTTGAATATCAGCTGAATATTAAAGCAACAGGAGCATATCTGATTTTCAACCTGGCAACCCTGTGAGAACTGTATTACAGGAAACCTTGTAACTTGATGCAGCTTGCTTTCTTTTCTCCATGTCCCCAGTTTCTTTTCCTTTTCTGTCTAAAATTCTTATGACTGCACTTTATAAACTAATCTTTGACCATAAACAGACGGGCGCTATAGGGCACCCTCGTCACGAGCTAGGAGTTTACACACGCCCAGCAACCCTAGCATGTGACAAGGACATCAAGATAATCAGAAGAAGAAGAAGAAGAAGAAGAAGAAGAAGAAGAAGTTGTTTTATTTATAGCCTGCCCCTCTGACCAGGCAATCGGGGCGGGGTACAACAAAGTTAAAAACAGTCACAGTATAAAAACAGTACCAATGACCCAATTCCTAACTTCTCACCCCTTAAAATAAAATAAAACTAGTATAGATTAAAACATGATCAGCAAAAAACCCCACAAAGACACATCACAATAAATATCATGAGCAAAAGTTCTTCGGGCAGCATGGAACATTGGCAACTTGGGCTATATGCTGGGAACTATCTGGGAGATCCTAGGATTAGACTTCGGAGCTTGGGAGCAGTAGTATAGAAAGTCCTCTGGGAGGTCTGCGACAGGCTAGTCTTCATGGGCTGTAGCAGATTCCTTCCAGAGGACCGAAGCATGTGGGATGGTGGATCCTATGGGAAGAGGCATCCCTAAGATAAGATGGACCCAAGCCATGTAGGGCTTTAAAGGTTAAAACCAACACCTTGTACTGCACCCAGAAACTAATCGGCAGCCAGTGGAGAAACTTGAGCACGGGTGTGATATGCTGTCTCCTAGATGTTCCAGAAACATGCCTGGCTGCCATATTTTGAACCAACTGAAGTTTTCAGGTTAAGCACAAGGGTAGCCCCATGTAGAGCGCATTGCAGAAGTCCAAATGTGAGGTTACCAGAACGTGTACCACAGATTCTAGATCCTTCATGTCCAGAAAAGGGCGCCTTTGCTGTGCACCACTGTGGCTTTAAAAGAGCCTTCATTTTTCTGCCAGCGGGACGCTGCGTGGTTTGGCCATTGCGGCTTCCGGTCAGCGGAAAAACAGATGCCAGGAGGGAACCCTTTTGGGGCAGTATGTACTGTCCCTTTATAACTTTTTTTTAGCCTGAAAGTAGGTTGAAAGGGAAATACCTCCTCAACCTCCTCTCCACCAGATTAGAATTTAGATATGGCATAGCTATCAGTGGGTAAATCTAATCTTAATGTCATGAGTGCATCATTTTCAGCCACCAACCCAAACATGGCAACAGGATGGCTGATGGTTTGAAAAACCTTTCTCGGGAGCTTTCATTACTAGGAAAAAGGGGCAGAGGGGTGAGGAAGCATGAGGCCTTGTCCCACTGTCTTGAGACCCATCATCACATGCTTCACCCCTGACATAGAAATGTAGAATGAAATAAACCAATCATAGTCACTCAGTAGACCAGGAGTTTGAGCAGATGCAGTAAGTTCCGAAATGAAACCAACAATGTAGACAAAGAAAATTGTCAGTGTGTAAGTTTCCATCACCCTGCACCACTGTGCAGACTGAAATTTCCCTCATCCTTTCTCATTGGCCATTCTGGTTAGGTCTCATGGGAGCTGCAACCCAACAATGCTTGGGGATCTTCACTTGGTTCATTCAAGATATTAAACTTGGTAACCTAATGATAAAAGGAAACTGAGAAGTCTCCTGGAAAGTTAACTTAAGACAGCTATTTGACATACTGATTTTTACAGATCTAGAAAGATTCATTTCAGAAAGAAATCAGACTTGGAGAAGCAAGAAGGCTTTGCTTTCATCTGATAAAATGCTATTGGTATGTATCTGTCACAATCCACAAAATGTATTATTATTACAATCCATTCTATGAAAGAGAAGACACGTAGGTAGACAGTTAGCTCCAGTCGTACTGTTACACAAGCTGAGGTGTTTGTCCTTTGGAGACAGCTACGGGGGCAGCCAAGTGTGTGGAGAGTTTCCAAGTTCTCAGTGATGAAAACAAGAGCAGATGGGGGTTAATCTTTATTCAACGAATGACTGCTTCCAGGATGCTCAAGAGGGAGCAGCTGTAGGCTTCCTGAACCACAAATATCCCTGACAGATTACTAATCTGCTAGTCAATAGGATGAATTTTGAAGAGGTTGAACAAATTATGGAATACAGGATTTCATGGAAAAAGCATCACAGATTTTCTTTTTAAGAACAACAAGAAAGATCACACCCACCTACTACAAATTGCACCTTCTTAATCTGAAGTTTGGCAACCTGACCATATGGAGCCATCTAGGAAGTGACAAATGGGAAGGGCAGTCCTTTAGTGGATGTTTTCTTACACCCTTTACATTTTTGAACTACAGTTGAGGGACTCCCCCAGGTAGCATGACTCATGCTGATTGGAAGATCTTGGGGGTTGCAATTCAAAAAAGTAATTTTCCTAACCTACATGTAATTTTAGATGTATGGATATAAACAAGTTTTGTTTATTAGGCTGTTGTCACTTTTATTGTTTCATAGAGAAAGGTGAGAAAACACACTGGACTTTTTTGTACAGTAATTTTTTCACTAAACAAGTGGAGCTTTTATTTGAAAATTAGGCAGTGAGTAAGCACAAAATGCCTTTTTTTGCAAACAAATCTATCTGCCATGTGTTCCACTGTGCTGCTGCCACCCACTATTTCTACTTTTATTACTTTATCTTCAAATGTTTTTATTTTATTTTATTTTCCCTAATGGGAAAACAACTAATTAATCTCTTTTAGCATGGAGCACATACTTCTGCAGGTGTGCCAAGACTGGCACTGAGGCAGCTGTGACAGAGGAGGTAGCTGGTAGACTTTCTTTCCTTCTGACATAGTTCTCATTTTTCCAAATGCTGTGAGCTGGGCATTCTAAAACTACAACAATACAACCAACAAGTTTTGCTTGGTTGGAAAGAGAAATGTTCACCCTATTTTTATGCAATGGTCAGAGGAACTCACTGATTTAGCTACTCATGAGCATGTATTTAATAGATGACAACCTCAAGAAAATGTGGTTTTGGAAATATGATGATCTTACATCAGTGTATATGCCTATCCCACATTCATAAAAAAATATTTCTTCAGATGGATAGGTTAGCATCTATGGTGAATAATAAGTCAATAAACAATGTAGAGGAAGACTGGACTGGTCATCTATTAAGGAACTGTGGGAAGTAAATTGTGGTTTAAATAATAATCTTTTATAAGCGTATTCAGATGGTATAATAATGTATATACGAGAACAAAGACAAACAAGGGGGAAAATGGAAACTAGTGAAGAAAGATTTAAAATTTATATTACTAGGAGAAAAGGAGGTACAGATTTAGGAACAAAATGACAAGGTTGGAGATGGTTAGATTCAAATAGGTTTAGATATTGTGATAAGATACGTTAACTGTTATAAAACTAGTATATGTTAACTATATATATAAAAAACCTATAATGAATGAGAGAACCTGAATGTAATGTAATAGAGGGACAGTTCCAACAAAGGGGAATTTTATTTTATTGCATTTCCGCAGAATGTCAATGAAAAGGAAGTACACAAAAGAAGTCTTATTTTTCTCTCTTCAGTTTTGGTTTGAATATTGCCAAGTATCTAGGCTGTACTTGATGGTGGTGGTCGTGGTGGAGATGATAAATCTTCTCTTCTTCTCTCTCTCTCTCTCTCTCTCTCTCTCTCCCCACACACACACACACACACACACACAAATAATTGTGCTGAACTTGTGGTATTGGAGCACTAGGTTGCTTTGCATTTGTGCAAAGTAATTTGATTTGATTTCTGCCAGTGCTTCTCTGCTTCTGTGGCTCATCCCACCCAGCATCCCACACCATTGCCAAGAACCTCCCAACCAGCACAGAGGGTACAAGAAACTTCAGAGGGAAACCACCTCCAACAACAAGCATTTCTGCTTGTGAAACTGGAAATAAGAATCCAAATAATTATACCACTGTAAACTCATTGATTAAGAAGTAAACCCACTAAATTTGGTAGGAAAGAATTCTAATAAAGAAGTTTTAAATTACATTATTGAAACATTTTAAAGTTTAATGCAGACGTAGGATGGTCACAGAAGATGAATTCCCTTGTTATGGGAATCTTGGGGTCTGCAGTATAGAAGTGGGTGGTACATCCAGTCTAGGTTTTAGGCCTTACCTGACCCAGCATCCTGTTTTCTTCAGTAGACAAATGGTTACATCTGTGAAACTGACAAGGACACAGGACGAGTAGCCCTCGCCTGTTAATTCATTGCCAGAATGACATGAAAACCACCAGCTGCCACTGAAATATTGTCTGTGTATTTTGTTTATTTTTTACAATGTCTAATATAGGTTGTTTATCCCTTGTCCAAAATTCTGAAATACTCCAAAATCCAAAATTGTCCATATGAGTGGCTGAGATACTGACATCTCTGCTTTCTGGTGTTTCAGTGTACACAAACTGCTTCATGCACAAAATTGTTTAAAATATGTATAAAAATTATCTTCATAATGTGTTTATAAGATACACACAAACCATAAATGAATTTCATGTGCAGATTTGGATTCCAGCTCCAAGATAGCTCATTATATATATGCAAATATTCCAAAATCTGAAAAATCCAAAATCCAAAACATTTCTGATCCCAAACATTTCAGATATTGGAGACTCAACCTGTATAGAATTCACAAGGTCATATATGGATACTCATGTGACAAACTGTGCAAAGAATATATAACAGATCTTATAATACACACACACACACAATATTTTTCTCTTTCTTGCACACACGTACACTTTTGTTTGTGTGTTTGATTTCTGTTATCATACTTTAAAGTTTTCTCTGGAATCATATGGAATAGTATTAGTATAAGATAAAATCAATCCAGTACTATCAGTTTCAGAAGTCAATTTTATTGAAACTGGCTTGCTTTTCAATTATTATCTAAATAAAAGTAACATAATTTGTGATTCAGAGAGTTTTCAATTGAAGATACATTTCTTTTGTCCACACATTTTTGCTGTGGTTTTTGATGAACATGTTGGTACTTTTCTGAATTAAGAGACATATATAACTTGTCTTCAGTAGTGCTTTTTGGCTCTAAATTAGTGTTTGTATTTAAAATCCACATTTTAAGATAATTTTTTTTTCATTTGTTGATAAATGCTGCATCACTAGAGTATATGTGTAATTTACACAGTGATAGCCTGATATGTTAACTGTGGCTTGTATTTGATGCTTTTTTTATTCAAAGCAAGATCCCTGACTTTATAAGTGCATCTGTGCTGCCTATCATTGCTAGTCCCTGGGACTTTAATATTGTAAATATTTATTGATATCTGTTCTAAAGCATCTGTTCTAACAGCCCAAACTGGTAACCAGTTATGCAGCGAGCTTAAAATGTTTATAATTCCAAGGTCTTGTTCTTCAGGAGATTAGACTTTCATGCTATACAAACCATTTTATTGTTCACATAACCACCACCTCTAGTACTGTACTTATTTTTCTCTCCCTGCAGTTCTTTAGCAACACAGAAGGCCCTTGGTGTCAGAATTAAGTGCTGACCTTGCATCTTTTGCACTGCCACCAAGGTAATACATATAAATACAGAAAATCAACTGGTATGTAGCTAATTTGAAAGCTGCTCTTAAAGAATAGGAAGTCGGTGGCTGACTCCATTACCATACTCCATTCTGCACTGTCTTATAAAGGGAAAATTTGATGGGGGAAAAAAATAAAACAATGAACAGATACAGAATCTGTGGATATGGAGGGCTGATTGTATTTGAAGACCACTGGCCCAATTAACTTATTTATGCCTTAAATACAAGGCTGGCTGAACTTGGGAAAGTTTCTTTTTTGGACCAACTCATGGAATCTTCAGGCCAGAATCTACCTGAGGGATTCTTATTTTAAAAAGAAAGGTTCTTAAACTCTGGATAGTATTGATTCATCTTGGAAATTACTCTAAAAGTTATTTGTGAGACCATGAGGAATGTGTTATGGGGGAGCTAATTTTGATGGTAATGTTCTATGATTTTATTTGTAGTCCACTAAATTCTCTGAGCTTCTGCTATGGGACTTTTTCCATGGGACTTTTTCATTCAGTTGACTTTGTTTTCAGAGGAAGAGAAAGATTGGCACATGCTTCCATGAATGTGTGTGAAGGGGAAAGAGGGATGGAGAGAGAGAGAGAGGTGGAAAGAGACAATCATATAAAGAATAATTGTCCCATATAAAGTTGCTGTTAAAAATAGGTCTTGGTTTTAGAATATCTTAAAACCACTGAGTGGACACCAGTGAACAGCTTGTATTTTCAGGAGATATGCCAGCTCTTTAAAATCAGCTAAACATACACAGTTAGCCCATAATAGTGGGCATGGACAAGATTATACTCAGGCCACGATACAGCTAGCAACCTTGCTGAAGCTGAGCATTTACTGGTATGATCAGGTCTGAATGAGAAACTTCCTGGGAAACCTGTGTGTACTGCTTTGAGTTTCATGGTGAGAGACAGGCAAACTGTAACTGTATTAAATGGATAACTAAATAAATCTGTTTCATAGCACATATTTCATTAACTGATGTGGCAACTTGGAGAGGGCTTTTAGGTACAGAGTTGTTGTTATAATGAAAGTGCATTACCAGCTTCTGGGGTATTATAATTATATCCAGTTCAATTAGTTCTAGAAAGGGGAAGAAGGGGAAAATGTATTAAAGCCTTAATGGAGAATTAATAGTAAGTGAATTAAAAGGCAAGGATTCCACTTTATTTCACAATAATAAAGGTATCATGTATAAAATATCTCAAAATTACCAGCCAACTAAATTTAGAGCTCTGTAAGGAGATGAAATGAAAGGTAAAATGTAACAAAAAATCTTAGAGCAACTGAGAGATGAAGAATAAGAGGAGCATTATTCAAGAAATAAGATGGAAACATGATCAACCACCAAACATTATGCTGAAATACATAAAACTGAAATGGAAGACAAAATTAGGTGAAATGGCTTAACTATGTAGGTCCAGCTTATTTATGTTTTATATGTCACTTTCTATCTGGGATAATACAGACCTAACTAAGGACATGAGATTGCTTTCTATAAAGTGTTGGGGAAACTTACAGACTTGACTCTGCTTAGCTATTTTGTTTGAGGTACTGAAACAAAATGCCTCTCCCCTCTCACTTAAAACTTATGCAATAGCCAGGGTTAATCCCACAGGCACAGGGAAGTGACTAGATAAACTGCATGGGTGCTCATAGTTATGCTAGGTGTTGGAAAAATAAAATATTTATATATAAGCTACAAATGTGGCACCTGGTGGTTTCCATGTCAGTGGGGCGGAAAATTGCTCTGGCATCAAAACTGCTATCCAAATTACTGAACCTTATACCCCCACAAAGGGTTCAGCATGTCAGATAGCTGCCTCACAGCTTAGAGTGAAAGTGACAGCTGATCCATTGCTTCAATGACATGGAAGCCACTATGCTCCATTTTAAATAATTAAAGAGTCAGGGGTAGCCACCTTGACAATAAGGTAAATGGCAGAATCCATACTTAATTAGGCTAAACAAAATGGGAGATAAATCTGTGCAAGCTTTTTGTGATCTCTTTGGTAGGAAAGTTGTTACCAAAAGCAGACAAAGGAAGGGAAGGGAAAGACTTGATCTTAAAGTTGTGTCATCAGTTGTTGTTGTTTGTTACTGTGTGTCTTCAAGTCATTTCTGACTTATGACAATCCTAAGGCAAACCTATCACTGGGTTTTCTTGGCAAGATTTGTTCAAAGGTGATATTGCCCTTGCCTTCCTCTGAGGCTGAGAGGCTGTAACTTGCCCAAGGTCACCCCATGGGTTTCAATGGCCCGGTGGGAATTCAAACCTATTATGCCATGCTGCCTTTCTTTGTGTCATCAGTATTGTTGAAGGGTTTGCAACCTCTTCCAACATCTTTTCCTGTTCCCAGTGAGCCTGGGGGCTATTCTAGATGGAACCTAACAGTACTTGATAGGCTTAGTTTGTGAGACATTTTATGGGTGCTCTGAGTGGGATGGAATCTGCAATTGGTTCCTTATCAGCGTTCCTATCAGTCAGCCTTTCCTACCTCCAAAATACTCCATTCAGTTCCACTGAATCAATTGAATTTGCTTTGCCATGTTTTTCTCCATCCAGCTCTAACTAGGCTGTTCTGAAGGATGAATTCCTCCATAAAAATAATAATTGGACCTCAATAAACCTTGGGGGTCCTTTACGTCTGCTGATACTGCCTTCTTGTGCAAGGCTGTTACTGCATACAGAACCATGCTCACCTTGAAACTTCAGAAGGAAGAATAGAAATAGAAATCACTTGGAGGAATCACTTGGAAGCATCTTCAAGCCTTAAAGAAGTTTATAATAGCCTGTTCATAAAATGCTGGATCAATGGATTCTCATGTGTGCACATAAGAACAACTCTTAAATTCTTCTCCAGTGCACAATGGAATTAATTAGTGTCTAAGCATTTAAGAGCACAGCATCCAGCAGTTTATCACCACCTCTGAAATGGACAAGAAAGAAGGATATTTTTAGTCAAAATGCTTGTTAAGATGCTCAGCTACAATAGCTTTTATAAACACGTAATTTACATCTTGTATTGCCTTAATATATTGTCTAATATGCCATTTTTTCCCCTGGAAAAGGCTGCAGGAACAAGGAGCACATGGCAGTTAAGAGCAAATGGATCCCAGTAGTAGAATGCTCAGCTGCCTTCTTTGTATATGAAGTTCATGTCCTTTATGTCATCTACTTAATTGGGTTACAGGTAGTTGCTGTCCTGTAGTATGCAAGCTTAGAAACTCCAGAGAGATGCAAAATGCTTCCTGACTACAGGGTAACAACTGTAGTCAAACAATTCACAGAAGTACCTTTTAAATTAAAGTAACTAATTTAAAGCTTTGTTGAGAAACCTAGGGCAATTCTTAAATAGTCTCACTTCAAGACAGATTGGTAGGTTTAAATACCAGCTGTGTATCTGGCCTGTTACTCTTTGCTCTGGGAACTTTCCCTTAATAGTCTAGAATTATGGATACTGTAATGCAAGGGTGGAGAACTATGATTGGCAAGGGAAGCAGATTCCCTGACAGACTACTGTACAGACAAGATTATGTAAAACATGAGTAGGCAAGTACACAAGGTCTGGGGACCACACATTGAAAGGGGACCAAACAGGAAGGCTGAACCCTGTTGCGTGTCTATCACCCCCTAACATAAATTTGCATGTCTATCACCCCCCCCCCCCCAACACACAAATTGTCTTGAAATGCTCCTGCCCTTTCAAAGGATCAAGGGGGCACTATTGCCAGTTTTGTCCCCATCCAAGTTGTTTTGTGTTTGGGGGAGGCTATTTCCAAATAAGGAACTAAAAGTCACCTCTCCTTTGCACAAAAATACAGGTACTTCCCAGGGCCCTAAAGCAGCTCAGGTAAAACCCTCCCCAATGAGAGAAAATGCCTTCAGCACCAGAGGCCTCTGTGCTACAAAAATGTTGCCCATAGAATACATTTTCCCCATCAAAGATATATCCTCTTATGGCTTTGTGTCTCCACTTGAAGTTCTGTGTGTAGCTCCACCTGGCAATTTGACTAAAGGCCTGGATTCAACCATCAGTATGAGAAGGGGAGAAGAAGACAGAGATACTATCAGCTTCTTCTTGCTGAATCTTGAACTTGGAACTCAGATGACGCCTGCAAATGTCAATTCAATGTGGGCCAGCTTCACCAACTTTTCTTCCCTCCACAGATCTTCCACTGGAACAGATTCCATGTCAGAAATCCAGGATAGATTCCAACCCACCAAGGGTCATTTGAAGCCATCTTCTGTTTGAAGAACTATCCCATCCAACTCCATTTTAAAAACAGAGAAGTACTAGAAGTAAATTATTCTTCATTACCACCTGGAAAGGATATTGAGTTAACAGGCACACCAGTCACGTCATCAGTCTTCCTCACAATCATGAGATCTGTCACACGTGTATTTGAATTACAGCAGTTCTTTCCAAGTTTCTAAATTTGTGTCTCTCCATAGATATTAACATAATGGAAATTCTTCTGTGCCTTCTTTGTTTCTGGTGATGCATTTCCTTTTCTGAGGAATATATAAATGATTGCTGTATTTCAATAATCATTCCCCCCTCCTTTTCCTCCTCCTCTTTGGCCTCTACTATGACAAGGAGACTAAGCTGGATCAACAATTTGTCCAATGTTCCAGAAAAAGCAGAGTATAGAAACCTCACCTCTACACCTTGTGGGCTACATATTTTCAGTGTTTATTGATGACTGCACACATCTTACTATTCCATCACATCGAAGGCTCCCAGGAAACACTTCTTGCTGTTAAATTACATGGTATGCTACTCCCTCAGAACAATGCTATTAAGGATATGAACCCAAAGTGTTTGTTCTGCTTAATGAAAGTGTGATGGGGCCTATTCAGGAGGCAACCAAGGAGATGCCAAAAACATGGTCTCATGTTTTATTAAAGTGTATATCACTGAAGATGTTCTCATGAAGCTGAGTGAATGAAATATTGATGCTCAAATGCAATAAAAGCCATTGGAAGAGGTGGTACCCTGCTCGAATCATCATCCTAGCATACACTCTTCTGGACTTCTCAGACATATTAACATTTTAGTATTTTGTCACAGGCTTTAAGAAAACTGCTACACCATGGACAAACACACTACTGGCCATACTGATCTCTCTCTTTCTTCCTAGAATTCCACTGATATAGCTGGCAAGACAGATGTAGACTCTTTCAAAGAAAATGGGAGATAAACATGCTTACTATTGGCTAGGAAAAAAACCTGAGGCCAGATAAAATTAAAATTAAAATATTAAAATATTAATTAAAATTAATATTTGGAGCAAAAAGAAAAGTGTTTGCAACCAGAAACAGCTGTCATCATCTGACAGATTAATTGCTAAAATCCTACTGGTTAGTCTCAACCAGAGTAGGCCCATGGAAAGAATTGCTGAATGGTAACTCCACATGGGTGGATCACATTGTCTCATCCACAGAGTTGCCATGAGTTGGGGGCAACTTGAAGGCAATTAACAACAACAAATCAGAATTATGAGATCACAATTCACCTTTGAAATTGCAAGGGGGTTGGAATTTTTGACCAACTGTGAAACAACCAAAAATTCACCTCAAACTTACTTTTTAAAGGAATGCAGCCCCTTCAACAATCATATGTCATTGGAGAGTGGGTGCATCAGTAGCCAATTATTTTCTTGTAGCTGAAGCAAAGATGCCATTTTTAGGGTCCTGGGAGTCTCTGACAACTTTTGCAGCATTTTCCAGCTATAATGCTGGGATGGTGTTCCTTAAAAGGTGGGTACTAGGAAGGTAGCCTTGGGATATGTACTGTAACTATGGAAACACACCACTCATACATCTCCTAATGCAGGATTCTAGCCTCTGTCTCTGAACCCTGTGTTGCTGTTCTTGATCAAAGGAAGTTCAAGGACAGTGTAACTGCTGCAGTTCTCTCTGCCCCTCTCCAAATGGTTAATGTTTGGCTTACATGTTCTCTATAAATGGAATCCAAATTGGATGCTCATGATTGTAGCATCTTGCAAAATATTCTAGTGGTTAAAAACAATCCACGTGAACTCCAGTGCTTTGTAAATGGGCCTGATGTGCTGTATGCTTGCATAGGAGAGCAGAGGTACTTCAGCAGTTAGAGAGTACTCAAAATAGTATGCATCTTGTATGGATTGCCTTTCATCACACACCTCTTCCTTTTTCAGGCAGATTTGAGCCTCTAGCATTGTTAGCCAGAGGGCATACTAGGAGAAGAGAAGAGAATACACACATCATTGCCCTCACCATGCTGATCAATGTCTAGCAAAATAGTCTAGTGTATGATTCACTTACAAAAAGTTCCCACTGCCCTCTTCACATCATCAGCTGTAGTGAAGATGGAAGACTTAAGACAAACCAAATGAGCTTTTGCTATGAAAAAAAAATGCCAAATGAATATCACTTCACTGAATGTGTAGTTCTTTGGGACCTTTATTTATTTATTTTAAAGGGTTTTTGATTAGGCTGACCTTCAGCAAAATGATCAGATGGCAACGCAGAACACAGATTATAAAACATAAATATAAGATTTAAAAAAATCACACTGAGGAAAATGAGCAGAACAAAACAGAAATGGTGTGTGTTACCCGAATTGCCCTGTATAAAATCATGGCATAAATGATATATATATTGATATGACCCCTAGATGAACCCTGGCTGCTGGTCAAGCCTGGATACTGGCCAGACCAGAAAGGACTGGTCAAGCAGGAAAGAGAGGATTATAGTATACATCCTCTCAGACAATACCATCACCAGATAGTCTAGGAAGTCGCAATGGGATCATCACCTAGCCATTAGGAGGTGTAATGTTTGTCCTCCTTAAGCTGCTGACTCCCCTCTTCCTCAGAATTCTTGATATCCTGATACCAGTCCTCAGGATATCACCACAATAGATTAATCCTCTTAAGAGCATCACACCCTATTGTCCAGGCATTTAGTCCACCATTAGGCACCTTTGCCAGAGGGGATATTTTCCCTATAAGAACCCCCAATTTTTGGTATTCAGTGTGCCAGCCCAGAGGTCTGCATACTCCACGTCAGTCTGATCTCTGAACCTGGACACCGGCAAGAGCCACTCAAGCGGAGTAGACTTGTCCCAGAAATCACTGTCTCTTTCGGATCCCTGAGGAGAATCCCCGCTTTGGTAAGCATCACCATTAGTCAAGCCTCAAACCTATTCCCAACGCTAACTACTGACTTTCCTCAGCCTTGTATGTGTGTGTGTGTAAGTGCATTGTGTGATTGTCTTTCTCTTTAATAATTTGGACATTAATTAGACAAGCCTGTCTCTGCAGAATTCCTTGAACCCCGGCCCTCTTGGTATACACAGTGGGAGGCGACCTCGCAGGGTTGTTGTAGCTGACCCATCTCGCAATTTGAGCTAATAGTATAATTCCCCAACTAGGCTCTTGGCTACAGTGTGATAGCATAGTTTGTACCAGCCAGACTGGGGAAAGTGTTGCAAAAGTGTGGTTCCATGACTGAAAAATCTTCTATGATCACCACCCCCACCATTTGATCAAAATATCATCCTCTGTGAATGACCAGGCTGATATTAAACAGGGCAATCTTTCACTGTACCCAGGCTCTCAGCCAGTTTGGACTTTTTGAAAGCAAGCACTAGGAGTTTTAATTGTACCTGCAAAGATGGACAAGGAGCCAGAGTATCTGACCATGCACTGTTGGGATCATTTCAGGTGTTTTGAGCTAACTGCCATTCCTGTACAGTATTCAAAGGCAGCCCCCTTTACAACATATCACAATAATCTAACCTGCACGATACCAACAACAATCACCAGGTTGTCAAGTAGGGGCCATTTCTACTATTTGATTGTTTCTACTTTTTGATAAGAATGATAAGCCCTAGTATTTTTTTTTTTTTTTTTTTTTTTTTTTTTTTTTTTTTTTTTACGATTAGAGCATGACAGTAGAGCACATGGGTAGTTGAAGAAGAATCAAATTGGGGCAGGAAATGGGGTATTCAGCTCAGTGTTCCCAGGAGAAGACTTATCTTGTTCCCATATCTTCTACAATAAAGCATGCATTGGGAGGTGAAGAGAAGATTGTACCCCAGATGAAGACAAAAGCAGTCCTACTATTACTACTATAGGCCCTTCTCATCCACAGATTCCTTATCCATGGATTTAACCATCCACAGCTGAAAATTTTCCAAAAAATTGTAAATTCTGAAAAGCACACTCTGATTTTTGCCATTTTGTGTAAGAGACGTCATTTTACTATGCCATTGTATTTAATGGAACTTGAGCATCCACATATTTTGGTATCCATTGGGTGTCCTGGAACCAAATCCCAGAGGATACCAAGGACTCACTGTATATCATAATAAGATTAAGCTTGGAGGATGTCTACACTTCCTACTGGTGCTCCTGAAGTCAAGGTTTTTGGGATGTAGAGAGATGCACTGTGTCCACTATGGCCATATGCAGAGTTGATCCACACAGACAGAACACTCAGAAGAGGCTCTTGGAGATAAATCTGCAAAGGCTTCCAACTGCAAGGAAAATTTCCTCCTACACAGGCTTCAGCCTTGAGCTCCTGGCCTGGAGAAATAACACAGCTGGACAACCAAGGCTTCACTCAAATATGAGGGCTTTAATCACTTGTTGTTACAAACTATGTACAAGAATGCACAGAATAACAGACAGCCGTCTTGGGTACTCACAGCTATATAGACTAACAAAGGGCTTCGCCAACCACTAAAATGCACTATGGCTAACAATGCGTAAATATTTGAAGGAATGTCATATTGAGGATGGAGCAAGCTTGTTTTCTGCTGCTTCAGAGATTAGGATACAGAGCAATGGATTCAAGCTACAGGAAAAGAGATTCCACCTAACACATTAAGACCTTCCTGGCAGTAATTGCTATTGGAAAGTGGCATATGCTGCCTCAGAAATTGGTGGGGTCTCCTTCTTTGGAGCTTTTTGAATAGAGGCTGGATGGCCATCTATCAGGTGTGCTTTGTGTATTCCTGCACAGCAGGGAGTTGGATTGGATGGCTCTTGTGGTCTCTTCTAACTGTATGATTCTATAGAAAGCTCTCACCACCACCACCAATTTCAAAGCACCATGGTGTTTGGAAAGATGTTTTGTATTATATTTAGATATTACAAATAAACTAAACATTATAAAATTCCAATACATTCCCAGTGACCTCATTCCATGGGAAAGCAAACCCTGGGCAAATGGTTTGAAATTCTCAGTGCTTGGAGAATTGGGGCATGTAACAATACCTTTTAAGAGCATTTTATGCTAGTCAATTTAGGAAAAAAACACCGACACATTTGTGAGTGACCTCTTTACACAGGGA